>OX346256.1:18280174-19551424 GCA_947049275.1 Epinotia bilunana | reverse complement strand
TACTACATAGCTCGAAGTATGCTTAGTACGACACGTAGACAGAAATCGTACCATTTGGCCGTCATATGGCCAGATCATACAGCATTTGTCCAAGTGGCTCATAGAGGTGGTAGGGCTGAGTTGTAAGCCACTAACAGGGTCTGCAGGAGACGGATAGCGGATTGACCATCAGATATGATGGTTAACTGCAAATATATTGAATACGCAATGTCCCCCTTCCTCCCTGTATGCGGGAGGCGGCAAGGTTATCAGGATGTAGTGGGAAGTCTTCTAGGAGGGGCTTTTTTTTTGTGACGATTCTGTGGCATGGCGAGAAATTGCCGCCATATCATTATAACGAATATTTAAGAGTCCGCAGTAAGCTCGGCCGAATTTCATTTTCCCATACAAACGTAGTTACGCTCTCATTTTAAAACTACGTGTTGGATTGTGACAAAACTTTGCATATACAATGACATGAAGTATATCTATGTCTGTAATTAAGGTTGTACATTGTACGGAGGTGACAGCTGTCATACGGATGTATATAAATAAGCAAACCTCTGGTGTCAGCAATGGCACTAGTACGGTCGAGGTCAAAAATATGTTTACACTTTTGCACCTTATTACAAGGCAATAAGGTGCAAAAGTGTAAACATATCTTTGACCTCGACTGTACAATACAATACAATACAATACAGATACTCTTTATTGCACACCTCACACAAACAAAGCAGTTAAAAAGAAAAACAATACAATAACATGTAGGTAGAGGTAGACAACAGGCGGTCTTATCGCTGAAGAGCGATCTCTTCCAGACAACCTTTGGGTATCGGAGAAAGAGATAAAACTAGATTATGTAGTAGGTGGTGCAGAGATTATAATAAGCCAAAAATCAAAATAACTATATTAATGCACGTATGTACATACATAGCTCTCTAAATAAAAATATATACACAATCATACATATATATAAATAACACAAATAAAAATATATAATACATAAACAGTCAGCCAATCATAATAATACCTAGTAAGACGATCAGGGTTAGGGGAAAGACAAATAATGTTCTTTAAGAAGAGATTTGAAGTTGCCGATAGATTTAGCTTGTCTTATATGAAGAGGGAGAGAGTTCCACAGTCGAATAGCCTTAAAGGTGAACGAACTACTGTAAAATTTGGAAGATGACAAAGGCACAGTTAATAGCAAATTGTTAGAAGATCTAACAGAATTCAAATAACTAAAACGCTCTTTAAGATAACGGGGAGTTGCAGGGTTAAAAAGGACACTAAATAAAAGCGAAATAATGTGAGAGTTACGGCGATAACGGATAGGGGGCCACTTGAGTTTGGAACGGAAACTAGAAACGTGGTCATATTTGCGTAACCCAAATATGAACCGAATGCAGACATTTTGGAGACGCTCAAGCTTATTAAGCTGCTCCTCAGAAAGGTCGAGATAGGATACATCAGCGTAATCAAGAATAGGAAGAAGTAAAGTTTGTGCGAGCGCAATTTTAGTTGCAGTAGGCAGAAAATTACGAAGCCGCCTGAGAGACCCCACTGCAGCAAATACCTTCCTGCTCACTTCACTCACTTGAGGCACCCAAGACAAAGAGCGATCCATAATGATCCCAAGATTTTTCACTTGCATCGAGTAATCAATCTGAATCCCATCAAAAAGTATTGGAGGGAGATTTACAAAATCAACTCTAGAAATCACTGACATGTGATAAAAATATGTTAGGGCTCTTGTTCAGATATCACGGAGTAAACTACGGTGTAGAAAAGGAAATCACCACACCTTCCAACACTTCCATAGCTAAAGTAATGGGCAACTGTACAATAACTTGAAATTACTATATTGAAACGTGCTATTTTGGTACTATATTGGATTGATGATGATGTGATGTTGAGCGGTCATTATTCTATGACTTACCAATATGCACCGCCGGTCAGCACAGGTGTACTCGTCGCTGGTGCAGTTGCGCATGCCGTGCTCGCAGTTGAGCTCATCGCCTCCGTCCGAGCAGTCGCGCTCGGTGTCGCAGCGCCAGCGTTCAGGGATGCACTTGCCATCGCTGCACCTGTGTGATGACGGTTATAATTGCCTGTCCCAAATTGAACAGTCGACGTTAAAGATATGTATATTTTTTTCGTCTTGTTAGAATGAAATAAGGTCCAAAAGTGCATACAATCTTTGAACTCGACTGTTACTCTTAAGAGTCCGCAGTAAGCTCGATTCTTCATACAAACGTAGTTACGCTCTCATTTTAAAACTACATGTTGGATTGTAACGAAACTTTGCATGCACAATGACATGAGGAATATCTATGTCTGTAATTAGTTTATGTAGCTTCAGATACCATAGTAAAAAAAATGCAGCTAATTTAAGTTCTTCCAGGTGGGTCCCATTTTATTCAAAAAATCAATTGGATGATGGGACCCATGAGGAATTGAGGGAACTCCTCAATTATATTAGGCACGCGTGTAGTGATTTTGGTATTTTCTATTATAACTCGTGTATTTAAACCCGGAAATCATATATTTGGTGGAGTGGAATTGATGATGAAGACCACAGATGACTTATGGAATTCCTCAATTATGTACTTAAAAGTACAAAAGTACGTACGACACAGATTCTGATAAGATTCCGTCGAAATAGCAACTAATGAAGTCCCAAAGGTGATCCTTGTGGAATCGACGGAAGTCCTCAAATATTATCGGGTCACATGCAGCGAGTGGGTTTTTTTCTCTAATAATCAACGCATTTGCTCTCGGAAATCAGTTCATGTGGTAAAATGGAAAAGAAATGTGGAAATATTCTCGTGGCTTGGCGGAGTACTAAATTGAAGTCGGTTAAAACTTTGTTTTTAAAGTAAATTATCCTCTCAAAACAAGAATATAATGCTTGATAGACTCCCAAAGATTGAGAACCCCTAAGTATTACAATACAACGCAATACAGAGTGGAAAATATTATATGTCGAACTGTTATTTTTCCCTCTGGGTTGACCGGTCAGATGACAGTTGCTTTCGTAAAACTACTGCCTACGCCATAATTTGTAATTAGCTGTCAAAGCGGGCCGGGCCCCGCGCTCCTCCCGGGCACATTCGAAAAATCGGTAGGATGATGATTTATCACTTAATTTAAAGTGAGGAAACCGGTCTTATCTCAAGCTCTAGTTTTCCCTATGGGCAGATGGCAGTCACTTTCATAAAACTAGTGCCTACGCCAAATCTTAGCATTAAGTGCAAAAGCGGACCCAGGCTCCTTAAGCGCACAACAGGCAACTACGCTAGGAGGATAATGGTATTTTAATTTAAGATTTGGGCGGTAAATGTATTATTCTACTCTTAATCTTACTTGAATTCGCCAGCGTTGCAACTACCCGGCGTCATCGGGCAGAAGTCCTCGTCGGTCCAGTCGCCGCAGTCGTTGTCGCCGTCGCACTGAAAGTCTTTGCGCACGCACTTCTTGTTGTCACACTGGAAGTCCGCCTCGCCGCAGCGGAGCAGGTCGACGGCTGTAAACCAGTCCGTAGATTGATAGGCAGTAGAGACACAGTTTAAAGCAGTATAACAAACAGCCTTGTATGTAGACACAAGGTGGACTGCTGACCTGGAAAAGGTCGCGGGAGTCCGCTCCGCTAGATGCGGGTGGGGCAGAACTGGTCATTATGGTGCTCTTTGGGAGAGGCCTATGTCTGATATGATAATGAGTACACCAAATCCGTACAAACGTCGACTAAAGCCGCACGATTTTTGCCGCGCGGCTAAAATCGACCGTCTAAATGGCAATTCGGCGTGACTAAAGCCGCAAGCCCCAAACGGCGAAAATCAACCCGTGTAAACCCCTCATATATTACGAGCGGGGCGTCCTGTCGTCCATCATTTGTTTTATACACTCAGTCCGTACACTAAAACACACAATGGACTGTCAGACATCAAAGTCTCGTCATCGTCATCATCATATCAGCCGAGAGACGTCCACTGCTGGACATAAGCCCCCAAAGTGTGCTACAATGACAGGTCTTGCGCCACCCGCATCCAGCGGACTCCCGCGACCTTTACCACCTGGTAAGCCAGATACCAGGTGGTACCAGAAGGCGCAGCAAGGGGATTGATGACCCCATCGCCTTCTGGTACGTGGTCGCCACTCGAAAGCATTTCCGCCCCAACGGCCATCGGTTCTACGTGCAAGGTGCACGTTGCGCAATGCACATTGCACGAAGTTTCGCCATAATGACACACTATCCCACAACAAAATGTCCTTTAAATGTGAAACAAATTATTTACTCATGTCAATCCTTACACAAAATCGTCTCATCAAGTTTTTCTTCATTGATAGTACTTCTGTGTAAAAGTTAAGGAAAAAAGTTTTCAGTCTCCCCCAGTAGATTTTACTCAACAATAAGTAAGAACCTACGTTAAAGTAAATGTGCCAGTGTTCGACCCTGTGCCTCAATAGTTGGCACCTTCATCAATACAAGACATTAGGTGACTAGCGGGGTGTCAATTATTAAAATTGAAGAGCCTGGCGTCGGGATGTTTACCTTACGTTGTTTTTTCGCAACATGATACGGGATAAATTAACAAAGCAACGGTTCACAGGCCCGGCCCCCCAGCGAGCTGGCAAATAGTGAGATAATTGGTTGGGGGACACATGTACCATGTCAATATTTGAACTCATCTGTTTAGTCATGTAAACGATTGATTTATTTGATTCAAGCGGTCGCCGAAATCAAACTACTTCAGGCAACGACTGTCGTCTTTACATTAGTCTTCACATGTAGGTGATTGCAGCAGACCTCGGTTACCGAATGCAGTTGGGTACCGTCGTCATTAAACTGTTGCGACATGCAACATTTTAATGTAAATGTGGGTCTAGGACGCTTTGCGTGATTCTACAGCAATATATTTTGCCTGTTACATCAATAAAACTGTTAATGTGTGGTCAATACGGGAAAACCGTAATGATAAGGGATATTATCGTATATCAGGGTCATACAGAGATTGAACTTCGTCTGTCACGTGGGCATTGTCAAAATATAGAGCTATACAAAGCTTCGTTTTTAGTTGGATTCTTAATCAGCGTCTCCGCTTATATTATTTTAAGCGATAAAATTAAATTAGCACGTATAAAAGCCCTTAACTATTGACCTCAGGAAAGGCGACTTGGTTTTTGACCGACTGCGGTACAGCCGAAAGTAAGGGATACGATTTTAGCAGTCTGTGTTTGTATTCACGTGTGAGACGCCGAAGACACCACTGAACGGATTTTGGTGAACGAGGTATCAATCGATTCAAAATTATGCTCCGGGTGGGCTCAGGTACCTTTTCCTATGATTTCAGTACCGTTGCCCACGATACTGTAATGCGCGGCTATCTTACGATTACATCTACACAGAGTATTTACGATGGTACACTCACGGCATTCAACCTCGTCGGAGTTCTCAGGGCAATCCGCCTCCTTGTCGCAGCGCCAGTGCGCCGGTATGCACTCGCCCGTGGCGCACATAAATTGGTTGTCTCTGCACCTGGCAAAGGAACGTAAATGTTTACGTAAATTATAGCTCATTGTTTCATAAAGAAGTCCGAGATCAGAGTTCAACTCAACGAAGTTTTGTTTGTTGTAACAAATAACAACCTTCTTCTACATTTTCACTGAATAGCAATCACAGCTGAGTTCTATGTTTAGGCACAGAATAAATAATTGAATTTATTTCCAGAAGGTCCACTATATAACAAATCCGATATTTGACAGCTAGAAAACTAATAAACCATCCTGATATGCCATCCTGCTCTATCTCATAGTACGTGTTCTTTTGTCTAGTTCAGGTTGTCGCGTTTTGGGTGACACTGACCATGACAACGCCATCCCAGCGACTATGTGCGAACGATAGTTTCAGCGCCAGGCTTCGCGTTTGGGTGAAATTGCACTTCGGAAGTCTGGCCACCTGGCCAATCTGGATTTTTGCCTTCCCGAAGAGTCTTGGTTTCTCGTGCGCGGAGACATATACCTGTCTCTCACCAGAGGGCGTGCCTTAAAAGAATCGATGCACCCCACTTGTCCACGATATGAATAACATTACATTTAGTTCAGTTCCACGTGGCAAAACGAGTACCCTTGTATGCAGATTAATCGTATGCGTATAGTAGTTTATTTTAAACGATGCTAAATATACCTGTTAGGCAGACAAATCCAGCTATAGATAACACTAAATCTCATATACACCAGTGCAGATTAACCGGTAATCCAGTGCCATGCGGCGCTCGACAATTTTCCCGATACCACGTAAAACATAGAGCAGTTTAGATGACGAAAGGTACGTAAAACTAGAGCTGGGTCGTTTCGATTTTTCCGTTTCCTGATACCACGTAAAAGATAGAGCAGTTGAGATGACGAAAGGTACGTAAAACTAGAGCTGGGTCGTTTCGACTTTTCCGTGAAACGAAACGTAACCGTTTTTATTATCACAAAACTGTTTTGAAAAACAGTCTCAAATATAACTCGTTTCTCCGTGCGTTGCCGCCGTCGTCAGTCGCCAAACGAAGTGAAACGAAACTGTTCGAGTTGCGTTTACACATTTTGCATTGCAACCGTTGCGTGCGACTGTCGCCTTCTACTCGTAGCTCCTTGTCATCGTTTTTACAAAAACAGTTTGTGGTTCTAGCCACAAACTGTTTTTCCGTTACTGTACGAGAAACTGTTTTTGAAAACGCTTACTGGAAAAAACGCCCAGCTCTACTTAAAACCAACCATTACCGACATCTATTGTTGAATGTTATCTTTAAGTAGGATTGTAAAACAATTACGCATAAGCAATAGAACCAACTGTAGCTTCTCCAGTACACGTAACACACTTCGGTAATTTTTATATTTATCAACAAAGGAAGTTGTAAAATCCCGCGAATGAATGAACGTTGTACTTTAAATAGAGTCGATATTATCTTATGTACTTCTCATGATATCAAACTATCCCTATACCAAATTTCGTTAATCGGTTGAGTGGTTTAAGCTGGAAAATGTAACAGACAGACACACAGAGTTAGTTTCGTATTTATAATATTAGTATGGAATATAGAAAATTTATAATAACTTAATATCGATAAACCGGTTGTGTTTGGGCTCATTAGGACTAACTTGGTGACTGTGTAAAAAAAGTATAGTCGGCACTAAAAACTTGTACAGTGAAGTGTAAACATATGGGTGCATACAACTTACTCGTTGTTCCATCGCTCTTATGTCAGCTGAATAAGATTTCGGTACCTACATATTTATGAGATTATTAAAGCTATACATATTTCTGGGCTTGAATGTACCAGAAATTTATATATATATTTTAAATGTTTGTTAGCTCAAAACTCCTTCATTTATGAATCGATCCGTACAATTCTTTTTTTATTTAAAAGAATACATCCAGATTGGTTCCATCGTTGTCAAAACTCCAGTTCAATGATGGTAACCATGAGGAATTGAGGGATCTCCTTAAATATATAGTTATTTAGGTAAATTGTTAGATATTGGTGATCCAGTAATACCTAACGAGTTATAGGTAATCCTATAACTTGTGTATTTACACCCAAATTTGGAACTAATGATGGAGGAGATGGAGTAAAGTGGAACTAATGATGAAGACCACAGATGACTTATGGAACTCTACAATGATCTACCTACTTAAAACTATAAAAGTGCGTCACAGATTCTCATATAATTCCGTTGAAATAGCAACTAATGAAGTGCCAAAGGTGATCCTTGAAGAATCAACGGAACTCCTCAAGTAATATCGGTTCACAACTCTTATGTTTTCATTACTGATTGGTTATTAAACTGGAGGCGCTTAATAAAAGCTAAAATATACTAACTTTACCATAGCATACCTACTGATGTCAAATGATAAAGATTAAATTATCGAAACCTAGGAGCGTACTCAAACTCTATTAAGATGAAATAATTCCGGGCGCGTCTCGCATTGTCTAAATTCTCTCCTATTTCTAAAAACTCCCTATGTCCTCCTCTCTCTGCATCGCAATTCGATTTCGAATGTCGCAAGTCTGTATTAAATATACATTGAATCAGATGTTAAGAGTCCGCAGTAAGCTCGGCCGTATTTCAGCTTCCCATACAAACGTAGTTACGCTCTCATTTTGAAACTACGTGTTGGATTGTGACGAAACTTTGCAAATACAATGACATGAGGTATATCTATGTCTGTAATTAGTTTATATGGTTCCAGTTTATAAAACAAACAAAAAACAGCAAAAACAAGTTTTGTATGGAAAACTTAAATTCACTGTATTTTTTTATTATGGTATCTGAAGTCATAAACTAATTACAGACATAGATATATGTCATGTCATTGTATATGCAGTTTCGTTACAATCCAACACGTAATTTTAAAATGAGAGCGTAATAACTACGTTTGTATGGAAAATCGAGCTTACTGCGGACTCTTAATCACGTCGATGATTTTGTACTATAATGAATCCGCCCACGACATGGATATATCGGGCGATTCTCCTTCACGGGACGGAGGCTGCGAGCGAGCGTGGGCGCGTTGCCGTGGCAACCGCGCGCGCGCGCCACCGCCCCGCCGGTATTGATCTATAGACCCTCCGCCTTTTGCTCTATATACCGCTAGAACACAGCAAAATAAAACATAAACATTCAAACGGTTTGGGACTTGGGAAACGCACTGAAAATTTGTGATAGATCACTAGATAAAACTAGACATGAACATTTGCGGTTTTACGTACATTAACGACGGTTAAAATAAATTATTTTTACATCAGGTACCTACTTGCCAATAAATATAAAACATGAAAATACTTGGAAAATATAACGTTTTAACTTAATATTTATATGTTTTGAAGATCATTAAATACGTACATTTGTACATAGTACCTACGCTGTTCGAGCGTAGAAAACGTGACGTCAATTATTCCTATTTACGTAAAAACTTAATATTTGACAGAGCGCTTTTCTCTTTTCGTAATAGTTGCTGATTTGAACAACAATATAGCCAACATCACTATTCACCTCAAAAATCCGAAACGGTAAATGTAACGCAAAAACTAATTTCCTTTGCTATAGGTACTATTTATTTCAATTTTATTAGCCTATATTGTGACCCACTGCTGGGCAAAGGCCTCCCCTTTTTTCCGCCGCTCGTCTCGGATCTGTGCTAGTGTTCGCCAATCTGTATCAGGCCGTCCCGCCATCTCATTTTCGGTCTGCCTCTATCTCTACTATAATAAATACAAATATGCAAATTACATATTTAATAGTTAAAACAATGTACTTACCTACCTATTCTGTTATTCATTTGTTTTACGAAACCTACTGCGAAATTTAATTGATCAAATTCCACATGTCCCTTTTTTACTGCTATACTGCATCAAGAATTGTGACCCCATCACATCAGTGCAATTCACTCAGCCAATGAATTGAATTTAGCATTCGATTGTTTTAAATGGGGTCGGCGTTTTTATTTTTAAGTTTTTTATTTTCGTTTTTTAATTGTTCTCTTTTTGCACCCCTATTACTACTATGCATATTATGTTAATTGCATTGTGATTAAATTCAAGCCGTGCATTTGTAATGCATTTAGAGAAATTCATTGAAAACTCTGTTTTGAATAGGTACAAGAGATGCATTTCATGCTCAAACTTAAGCTCAGTCATGACAGTCGAAGGTAAGGCGACTAGAAAGCTACAGTTTATTAACATTCCTTAAGTAACTAGAAGATTTTATTAGGTACAAGCTTCTAATTAACTTGCACTCTTTGTACATATAAATATGTCAATAAAGTACACCTATGAACGTTGTCCTTCGAAATTTGACGGTATCCGATTGACTTGAAAGGCACACTTATGTAAGTTCGACGACAATGCAAGGTTATCGCACCGCCGCACCGAGCTGATCTGTTGATCAGAAGGTGGCCGTATACTTACACTCCTAACGTACACCAGATAAACCCGTTGTGGTTGGGGTAATTAGAACTCTCTGAGCGAGTAGTAGACAGTAATAATACTGTGCAAAAAATACAGTCTGAAATAAAATGTTGTACCATAAATATGTGCAAGACTGAGAGTAAAGGATATTATATGGCATCGTACGTTTAAAATTGTCTTTAAAAGGAGTATGTAAGTAGGAGTTATTGAAGTTTTATGTTTTCAGAACTATGTACATAACTATGGACTTCTAGATTATAACGTAAATAAATACCTAGTATATCTTAAGCAATCTATTTAGTTGTGCCTGCTGCTTGGTCGTCGAAGAAAGCGCTCTTCTTAAGTAATCTAGTTCGGTTCGGTTTTCCTTAGCGCTAATTCTGTGTCGTTCGCACCGCGCCCGACGTTGATTCTTGTCCGAAATTCTAAAGTTCTCGATTTCTTACTCACTCCGTTCCGCTCACGCGCTTAAAAACCGATGAACGTTTCACATCATGCAAAAGGAGCTGCGCCGTCTCAGTTTTTAAGCGTACCTATAATTGTCATAGCCGGTACTTACTTTTCCTTAGTGCAGTTAGTTTCGTCCGAGTTGTCGCGACAGTCGTCGTCGCCGTCGCACAGCCACTCCTTGAGGATGCAGAGGCCATTGCCGCACGTGAATTGATCAGCTGTGCAGTTGACGCCTAAAACATATTCATTGTCAATCGAGTCCCCGCCTACGTTACTAAACGGCGGTAAAGGAACCTGTTTCAGGGACGGCATTAAACCAATAATATTAATCCACGCAGTATTAAATACGTTGACGACAGAAGACATTGTTACTCTTGACATGTTGGGCCTCAGAAACGCGATATCATAATGATATTTTTACTCCCGCCGATCTATTCTATGTATTTATAAGGTGGACGACGTCCTAAAAATTTAAATGACACTTATCATAATCAGACTTACCACAGTGCATCTGCCTCGTGGTAAGACTGGTTAGGCATAAGAATGCCTGAGCGCGTTTTTCTCGTAGTCGTCACTCGACCGCGTGCAGTGGTAGAGGACTTCCAGGTCAGAACTAGCGTCAGGGAAAACTTACCACAGTGCGTCTCATTAGAGAAATGTCCGCAGTCGGTATCGCTATCGCGAAGCCACTCCAGGCCGAAGCAGACGTTAGTGCTGTGACGGAAAACTGTACGTCCAGGTCAGAACTAGCGTCAGGGAACAATTACCACAGTGCGTCTCATCAGAGAAATATCCGCACTCGTTATCACCATCGTAGAGCCACTAGGGCGATGTAGACGTTGGTGCAGTGACGGAAGACTTGACGTCCAGGTCATAACTAGCGTCAGGGAACACTTACCACAATGCGTCTCATCGGAGAAGTCACCGCAGTCGTTATCGCCGTCGCAGAGCCACTCGAGGGCGATGCAGACGTTGGTGCTGTGGCAGAGCGTTCGGTTCTCGTGCTCATCGCAAGAGCGCGTGCAGCCTGCTTCATCCTCCGCCTCCGCGCAGTCTGAGACGCCGTCACAACGCTTCTCCATTGAGATGCAGGCGCAGGAGATCTGGTGAGCCCACAAATAGGTTATCGCTGTTCATATATATCTAGATGCAATGCATCAAATAGTTCATCATCATAGCTATATTTTGATAATTTTGGAACTATGTAAAAATTAATAAGCTGAGTCATTTAAAAATATATATGAATAACTAAAATTAGTTCTACAAGTCGACCACAAGGGCATTTTTACACTACTGCCAGCTCGCATGAAGCGGGTCAGTCGTTAGTCAAAGTAGAATGCGTCAAGCGAAACTTTGATGCTCCCCGGAAGCGACATGATAGGACAATCGACTGTCAACCAACATAGCCATACCAAGCCCAGAATGCCTAGTCTGGGCCTTCCACCTGGGAGTCCCAGACAGCCGTCCGGTTTCCCTGGACCGTGCGTCAAGTCAAGGCTATAACTCAACGCAAAAAAGACCTTTAGGTACCGACTGAAATCAAAAGATGTTTCATGCAATCCAACTGCTTTGAAAAATATATTATAGCCTATGCCATTCTCACGATCAGGAGGAATTCAACGATACCTCATATTAAAAATGTAAAAACTGCTACGCCCATATGAAACGATTGTACCTATTATATAAAACCTATAAAACTATGGACGCAATAAGTGATATCATCTAGCCGTTTGGACTGTAGCCCGTGAAATATAATTGTTCTTGACCACTAATACATACCACATACGCTCGAAAGACGCTTTCAGGGGTAGCCGAGTAAAAATAGACATGTGACGCGTATATAGAGGTATTTCATCTCCGATACGGAGATGCCACAGTACATTCAATATCGATTGAATGTACTACTCTTGCTCCGTAAATAAAGTCATAAGCTAAATATAACTTTGCAACTCTTGAAGTAACTCGGGTGGGTGATTTATTTTTGTCCTATTGAATACATTTTGAACTGTAAATGTTTCAGAGAAGGCTTCGAGGAAAGTGCTTTTCGTTCTGTTACAATGAGACCATAGCAGCATGTAGAAGGCTCAGTAAAATAAATAAATATTAGGGGACATCTAAAAATAGGAAATGCAATTATATTATTAATTAATCTGTTAAAATAATATATTATTTTGCTTTTCCGCTACAGAGCGGCAAATAATTATGATTGTTCCTGAAACGTAGATATATTTCGGTACATACTAAAGTGGATAAGCATTGTATCAGGTTATCGAAGCGTGACGAAAGTAATCTAGTGAATACGGAACAAATAAACAAGTGTTGGACATTAGAGTATTTAATATCTGTATGTATGCAATCAGTCACTAAGTATACTTAATTATTTGTAAGCATTACTTATTTATAACTTAGCAACTTGCATTACCTAACTTGGGTGGGTGATTTATTTTTGTCCCATGCATTTTTAATTATAGCAAGTACGTTTCAAAAAAGGCCTCGGGGAAAGTGCTTTTAGTTCTATTTGCAATTAGACTATTACAGGATGTAGACGGCTCGGTAAAAAGCAATTATATATATTTATATTCTTACTCATATATCCTTATGATAAATCTGCTAGAATAATATTACGTTGCTGTTCCGCTATACAACGGAAAAGCAAAGAAATATAATTGTTCTATTTATTTATTTTATTATTTATTGCAGCGTGACGAAAGTATACGGAACAAGTAAAGAAGTCTTTGGACATTAGACTATTTAATATCTGTACAAAGTCACTAAGTATACTTAATAAAATAAATAAATAAATATAAGGGGACAATCTTTTAATTCGTGTGTTCCACCGTTTAAGACACTGAATCGAAATTGATAAATGAGCTGTAAATCGATTCGAAATGATGCTTCGGGTGACATAAGCTTAGCTATGAAAAAAATACAACAGCTTTTTTAGTTCGTTTTCCGTAGTCCGGTAAGTAACAGTTTTTTGAACTTTTTGAAACATTTATTTGATATACCCGGTTGATACTCCCAGCTTAAATATGTAACTTACGGCTAACATAGTTAGGAAAAATAAGGAAAAAGAATCCTAGCTTTTCGAGTTTCTTTTTAGTTTTTTACTACCTGCCTTCACAAAAGAACCCAGTTAAGTAGTTAGTCATTTCCAAAGTATATAAAACGCAATTTGTAAAATTAAGACTAATATCTGCATAAACATGGGTCGTTTATTCAAAGAAATCATCAATTAAACTTTTTTAATGAATAAAAGAAAAAAAAATTTATTTAATATATATATTGCAGGTTTGCAAGTTTTGCAATATATATATATATATATATAATAGTTTAGTTTGTTCTGCTGGTACCGACGTATATTTTTACATGACTGCCTATAAAGGAGTGTAATGTTTTCAGGGTGTATGAAAGTTTACGGTCACGGTAAACGGGCGTAATTATAATGTATACCTATATGATGATTATTGATGATCACACGTACCTGGCACGAGAAATCCTGTTTTGAACACGGCGTGTTACAGCCGCCATCGTTGTCTCCGTGATCGATGTCCTCCGCGATAATTTCGGCGTTTCTATCGAATATCCCTGGTCGTTCTGCGTGCAAAAATCTCTTGTAAATACACATTGTAGGATTTGTAGGAGATTAAGGGCAGGTTGCACCCACTTACTAACAGACCGGTTAACGTTAATAAGTCTTTGTCAAAAATTTCATTTTTGGTACGAGCTTTTATTGCCAACTGTACTTTTCTGTATACCGTCATCAACTACTCGTTGAGACGATTCTATCGAGCCCAATTCAATGGCGTTACGTCTGTTAAGTCCTGAATTCCCACGGCCACCTTCTGTCTCCATCATCAGATCACCTCGAGTGTACCATAATATTAAATTTAGCTCATTCGGTTGAAGATATCTCACAAGATGTCACCTGAACAAACATAGCTACATAGATTGCAAGTTAAATAAAAGCTTGTATGATAGTAGACACACTAGAATGTCGTTTCGCTCATATTTGGAGCAGCTCAATCTTACAGAAGATGCAGATGTAATATCACCACTACTTGTTTTGTGCGAATTTCGTGTTGTGTTCCTAGCGGTGAGTACGGTCGCGCGCCCTCCCGAGGGTGTGCTGCGTTGACATTGTGGGATCTACATTTGTCTATAGCTGCTGTCAACACAACGTAACCTCGGATCAATTAATTCGATCAATTCTTCTGGTGTCACAAGCATCCATAGGCAACAGGAATTGTTTACCATTAACGGCCCGGCCGACGACATTGCGCGAATTGCGACGCGGCTTGCGTTTCATATGTTCATTGCGCGGACGAGACGCACAATCGCGCAACGCACTATGGTTAGTTGGAATGAATTAAAAATCCACTCTCTCTGCCGCCGCCGCTCGAAGTCGTAGCCGGGGCGTAAGGCAGACCGTATGCTTGATTGTCATAGTATAATTGTCGTAGTATAAAAAAAATATTGGCGCCGGCAGCTGTCGTTCCATAGAAACTTGTCAAGCTTTCCATATATTCAGATTTTTCCGCTTACGATACAGACAATTTGGTTTAATTTACCCTAGGGGCGCTTTTCACCAGCTGGTTGATCACCTAGTAGTGCATTGTACGCGCGTCAGGTAGATCTCAATGTCACTTTTTGTATGGGAAAATGACAGTGGAGTTGTCCTAATGTACGTTCTAAAATTTACGTGATCACTTCTCAGAGCTACGGTGAGCTGCATTAAAATCATACGGTTTCGTAGTTACACTGACCGGCTTCTGTTAACAGAGTTTAGCTTAGCTCTGGTGAAACAGTCTAACGCCATCACGGCCCAGCTGTTTTGTTTACAATTTCACTTCTACTTAGTTCGTAAAAACATTTTTACGCTATGTAAATGTTTCCCGTTACGGATATGTCCCGACATAAACCTTGAATGGATTAGAATGCAGATGACATGCAAATGTGAAACTATTTTAAGCGATTCCCCGTAATGAAAACGTCACGAGTTCCAGTTTCTGTTTCAGATTCAGATTTTACCCTAAGGTTATCTGGAAGAGATCGCTTTTTAGCGATAAGAGCGCCTGATGTCTACCATTGTTCATGTTTAATTTACCCCTTAATTTACCCGATTAAGTATGTACTATTTCTCGTGATCAATAAATAATATTTGTATTGATTTATTGTGGTACGGCCATCGAGGGTAATGGGCTAATGGGTTAATGAAAGAAAAGAAAGAAATAAAGATACATTTAATCACACAGGACACACGTACTAAACAATAAAATAAACAAAAAACAGAAAACAGATAAAACGATGAGTGGTTGATAAGTTCTGTCTGGTGGTCGCATAGTGGCTTCCACCCACATACAGCCAAGATGGAGCTAAAGCAGGCCAGCTCCGAAAATAAAAAATGTGTCATAAGCACGTGACCTGGAAT
This sequence comes from Epinotia bilunana, assembly GCA_947049275.1. Lineage (NCBI taxonomy): Eukaryota > Metazoa > Arthropoda > Insecta > Lepidoptera > Tortricidae > Epinotia > Epinotia bilunana. The sequence goes on along the minus strand of OX346256.1, from coordinate 19,535,608 downwards.
GAATGTATAATATACTTACGATGCCATGGTTCGACGCGCGAGTAAGGGGGTCTGAAGGCAGGCGCGGGGCCGGCGGGGGGCTGGTACTGCGGCACCCGACCCACCGGGGACCGCGGGTCCGCCGGCACCGATGTGCTGTTTGTGGGCCGGGGCACCGACGAGGGTGACTCGTCCGCGATTGCTGGAACAAATGGGTGCGTTAGGGATTGTTTAGGCTGTGGGACGAGAGATTCAAAACTTATTTTTTCAACGAGTTTCTTAGACCTGCTCTCCATTGGAACCCGAACTAAGCGGCACTTGGTCTGATGTACCGCCATCTTCCCCGAGTTGCGTTTTAGTTTACTGTGGTGACGTGTGTCAGTGTGAGTGCGTCACATCCGACGTTACTATTTGGACTATCACAACAATTTGGACAATTTGGACTTCAGAATGGGGCATCCAATTTTGACTTCAGAATGAATCACGTGCTTATTCTTAGCGTATTCTTTGTTGGATCGGCGTTGAAATCAAATCCAAACCCAATTAATCCAATAGTTTAAAGTATCTATTGATGCCTAAATCTAAAACCGTTTCGGTAAATACGAGTATGTTACCTGAACGTAATAGAGTAGTTTTCCTATTAATTATCTCAGTCGTTTTTCACCATAATGTATAAACGTGGTATAAACCGTGTGTGACGCACAAAAAATCGGAATCGGATAAGCGGTTCCGGAGATTAACCATTACATACAAACTCACAAGACGATAGTATTTGACCAGTGTGTGTTGCCAGTAATGACGTATGGCACCGAAACGTGGTCGCTTACTATGGGCCTCATAAGAAGGCTCCGTCACCCAAAGGGCAATGGAGAGGCCTATACTTGGAGTTTCTCTGCGTGATCGCATCAGAAATAAGGCTATCCGCAGCAGAACCAAGGTAGCCCTCCGCATTGCTAAACTTAAGCGGCAGTGGGCGGGGCACATTGCACGTAGAACCGATGGCCGATGCGGCGGAAAGGTTCTCAAGTGGCGACCACGTACCGGAAGACCTCCTGATAACCCGGTAAAGGTCGCGAGAGTCTGCTGGATGCGGCTGGCGCAGGACCGGTCATTGTGGCACTCTTTCGGCTGATGTGATGAACATAGCCCGGAATTTTCACGGCAAAACAAAAGACTGTCGCAATCTTACTAGTGTTAGAAACATTTTTTATAGCGCCGCTTGCAAAACAATTATGTGTATGTCTAATTGGCGGCGGCGGCGTCGACCGCTTGCAATGTTGATGCATTCAAGTCTATCTGAGTCGAGTAATTGGTCTGGTATGACATTTGTCACCATTTGTTTCCACGTGCACCAAACCTAACGAATCTGAACTAGTAACAATCAATTGAGTCGAATAGTCCTCCAGCCCCCTATTTTAACCAACTTGACAATTGTCATCACACAATGATAATCCGCTGTTTGTTGTTGTAACTGTACTGAGTACTCGTACATTAATCATATGATAGCCAATACGGATATCAAGCACGGTCCTATTTATATTGCACTCAACACCTAGGGTTTCAATTGGTTCTAACAACTAGAAAACTAGTTTTATTAGCCACGTTGTGCTATAACACAATTCCAACCTCAACAGTTTATCCAATAGATATTGCGTTTATTTAATCAAATTGTCATGTGCTTTCTATTATACAAGGTGACATTCAAATGGGTGAGTCAGAATAGACAAATTTGTAACTACCGTTATTAATCAACCTAGATGAGTTAAATCTTGGGCATTTGGGCATAGGCCTCCTTCCATGAAACAACAACGGAACCAAGTCGTTTAGTTTGGAACTCATTAACTACGTTAAAAAGTAATATTTGAAAGTATTTTTAGTTTTTAGAAGTCTTATAGGTAGCGGAATATATTTCCACCATTTGGTTGCGCGATGTTTATCTTCGAGAAAAGATATCGGCAATTGAATATATGCCTCGTTTCATGGAATATCAACGGAAACAAGTCGTTTAATTTGAAACTTATACTACGATAAAAATGTTTTTAAAGTAAATATTTGAATGTAGTTTTAGTTTTAAGGAGTCTTACAGGTGGCGGAATAATATTCCAGGGTTTGATGTTTAATTAGTGTTGTGATCGGTTCTACTCACCACATAGCCATACAAGGGTGAGGAAGGTGACGTAAGCGGCTAGTGGTGCTGGCATGGTGTTCAGTGATGGGGCGGGCGCATCGCCTAAGTTACCCGCGCGGCGGCACGACTCCGCACCCTGCCCACCATCTCACTTCCCGCGCTGATCTGGAAAAGATACTTTAATAAAACAATTGCTATGCAAAATGGCCTCCAACTAGCACGAAATAGGTACAGTCAGGCATTAACCATCATCATCAGCAATTATACGTCCCACTGAGGGAATGAGCAGTAGTCCCCACGCTGGCCCGGGCTGGGGACTATACACCTTTTAAATTTCTTCGCAGTTTGTAGGTTTCGTCACGATGTTTTCCTTCACCGAGTATTAATATCTACCTTTAGGATGTTTAGATAATTTTACCGCCTTATCATGTCAGATATGAATGCTGGTGACTATACGTACTACAGGCAAAATGTACATGATCTAAAAATCCTAAAAGAAACTGGGTCGTTGATTCATATGATTTATTTTAAAACATAACTGGAAACTAAATCAAAATCAGTTTTTCTTAATGTATTGCATACTGTGTATTTTAGTCACAATAACATTTAATAACATTATAATTCAATTTTCACGGGTTGAAAACGGTGACGTCACATCAATTTGTAGGGACCGCATTCAGCGATCGGTAGGAATGTCTGACTTTGATTCTCATTTTCGACTTATGTAGTGCTCTAATTAGATTAGTCTCCATATCGTCGATTTTACTTCATGTTAAAACGATTGAATTTGTATGAAGGAATGTCACCTGAGGATTTCTACGTAGTTTACAAAATACGCAAAATATTCATGCCGTAGCGCGTAGCAGCGTGTTTACGCTCTATAGCGGAAATTGCTCGTAGAGGTATGAATCATATCAGTCATTACATTGGCATTGAATGGGTCAACTCAACACCGACAACGCTTTCTTATTGCGTTTAGAGCATTTACCCTATTCCAGGTACTATTTACATTCTAGGTACTTCTTTACATTCTGCGTACTATACACTAGCTTCCGCCCGCGACTTTGTCTGCTGGACCCGGGATAAAAACAGTCCTATATTTTAATGCAGGCTATAAAAACCGTGCAAAATTTGATCCAAATCGGTTAAGCCGTTCACACTTTCGCATTTATAATATTATAGTAGGATAGTATAGGGGATTTGTGACAATCAAATGTAGTATACCATTATTTCTGGGGCGGAAACTGATATTATTGTTGGAATTAGCACAATACGTACTACCTAACCTCGTAATTAATCAGTGTAATGTTACAGTAGAATTAACTTCTAGTGAACATATACATATTTATATGTACTTCTCTGAGAGGAGAAAAGTGAGAAAAAGCCTGAAGGCAACGGGCCACGAGACAACTGAAATGGACAGATCTGATTAAAGCTGCAGTAAGAAAGAAGACATTTATTCACTACACAAAAGACACACAGAGACAAAGGGAGTAGAAATACAATACAATTGACACAAAATGTGTGTGTCTTCGCAGCAGTGAATCGGTCGCTGTCTCAGCATTATGCCGAGGTGTCAGACAGACACCTACAGCGCTGATTTTCAGACAGCACCGTAAGTGACCCACGGAACGCAACACAACATACAGGAGATGAACCACTACACACATGCACAAGGAAGGCAGCTGTCGGAGAGAAATGGCGGCGTTTTGAATAGAAAATTGATGAAGAAAAGAGAGGAGTTATTCGACTTCCGTTTATGTGACTAAGTATTACAAGGATTTTTATGAGAAATACCGGCGAACTGAGATGAGAAGTAAGCAGATGCCTTGAGCTGAAAAGCGAACTTTTGGCGTCATTACAGAAATTATATATAGAATTCCGAATAATTCGGATGACGTAAAGCATATTTCATGATATCATCAGAGCCGTCTCATGATTGGCGATGTCATGAACTTTCAATAAACAAGGTCGAAATGCGCTTGTGTTTCGCACCCCAGTGGCATGACAATAGGTTTATTTGACATAAATTGAATTTAAATGGGCAGTTAAATTGATGCATATCTAGTCGTTCATTTTAATAACCGACTGTTATTGATGGCTCAAATAAAATAAAAAAAGCCGCTGATATAATTTTATAAAACATATTTCATTCAGAAAACTACGTGAAAATGCCTAAAAAAAAATTGAACTGTTTATTTCAGAGAAAAAATAAATATTTCCAGCGATAAAGGCTTAATCTTATTATTTTAAGATTTTGAATTGCCTCATCCAATTTTAATACTTAGTATTTTTATTTCATAATAAGAATTCGTTTAAGAGTGTAAGTTATCTATTAACATTTCCTTATACATTTTTACTATAAGTTTACCAGACTTTTTGGTATCAAGTCATATGGAAGTCTATTTAAAGCGCGTGGCAATGCGTTTGTCCAGACTCTTTTGCCATATTCATTGTTAGTAGATGGAGTTATGAATGGTGAGGGGTATGTTAGCTTACGCAATTTCTTTGGTCCAAGGTTTAAGTATGTTTTATATGTTCTGCCGTAACTGGACAAGCCATAACCAATGACAGAGTCTGCCATGGACAAATACAACAGCCTCAATGTCCTATAAGGCAGTTTATTTTTAAGTATACATAGTTTAGACAAAATTGATCTGAGTTTATTGCATACTTGATCGACGTGTGGACCCCAGTTGTTATCGATTTTCAATCCTAGGTAAATGTGTTCGCTTGCAACAGCGAGACAGTTACAACTACAGGTGGTGCTTTGTGCATGCGAGCAAGAGTGCTCGTGGGCCACGATTTTGGGAGTGCTGAAACATTTCATGCTGAATGTATATGCATTAATTTGGTTTTATTATAGTTGATGGATAAGCCTACATCATAGGCCCATTTGCACATCAGGTCGAAGTTTTGTTGCATAATACTTTGACAGTCTCGACGTTCTTGTGTGACACAATTAGACAAGTGTCGTCAGCAAATTTATGTTATGATTCAGCAGTCACTGTTACCGCCACAGATCGCGTAACATATGTATACATAGTGAAAGATTCCAACTCCTCAGAAATTGGCTTCTTTGTGTACGTAAACAAAGAAGCCAATTTCTGTTATAATACATTATAATATAAACAATAAACAATATTATAATGTTCTACGGTATGCTAGCTAGCGGTATGAAGCTACGGTAGCCTAGTAAAGCATGCGGCTGTCAAGCGGTGGTCGTGGGTTCGAATCCCGGCTCGTACCAATGAGTTTTTCTGAACTTATGTACGGAGTATTTACCGTTAGCTTTTCCGTGAAGGAAAACATCGTGAAGAAACCGGTCCAATCCTCTGGGTTCTTTGCTGCTCTGGGCTCTGGGGTGGCAGGTTTAGATGGTAGTCGCTTTCGTAAAACTAGTGCCTTTGCCAAATCTTGGTATTGGGTGTCGAAGCGTACCCCGGGTTCCTCTTGGGCAAAACCGGGAATAATGCTAGGAAGATGATGATAATATTATAATGATTTCTCATTAAAATCGTAAGAGAGCGTACGTGGGACGTCCTACTGGTCGCCGCCCGGTTGGGCGACCCAGATACCGCTGGGAGGACAGTGTGCAGGCAGATCTGCGACATCTCCAAGTCGGCAACTGGCAAGAAGTTGCGCAAGACCCTCTTTGGGTCCCTGAGCCAAATTAGTTAGATAGTTAGTTCATTAAAATCGTCGTTCAATGCACCATCCGTCAACTCATTCGCCATTCCAAAACAATTGAAACACATTCGATTATTCAGCCAGCAATCGGGCCACGACCTTAATTTCCAACGGCCACACTGAATATGTAGGTAGCAATGTTTCCGAGCCATGCTAAAAATGTTACCGAGTATTGCATAGTCTGGCTGTAAACGCTGGCTGATATTACCAGGTACCTACACATTTCTGGAAAATTGTGGCCCGTCTTTCTAGAAGCCCCTGAACATAACTAAGCAAAATACCAATCCCGCATGTAAAATACTATAAACAGATGTAAATCTCGCCATCGTCAGCATATTCGAGCATCCTCCGACAAAGATGGCCGCCTCGAGTCACTTCGAAGAAGCCTGCGCGCCTGCGCGCGCCGAAGCCAACAGCCATCTCAAGCTACTTGTTGATCGCTTTTTCATTCACGACGCAGGAATCCGCGCATTCTACGCAGTTATACGATTACAGCTACGCGGACAAAATTACATCTAGATAAGCCATAGTTATTTACGTCGCACATGTAAGTAAGTTGTTGTATAATCTGCCATGATCTGTCCAAGTGCAAGAATAATGGTCTAAAGCTACCAGACGGTTCTTGAAGGAGGTAAACACTTTTTGATGATCTAAAATACTCCGAAGGCACAAAGGTTTGAAATAGCAATCGATCACGGTGAAATCTTAACTGTTTCTATCTTGAGTATTAATATAGTAAGTCTCCAGGCTTATGCAGTATTAATAAAGCTATCACCCACCACGAGCCATGGAATGCCACATGCGATGACGATCGAGCACATTACAATTTATACACCTCTGACACGACAAACATAGCTAGGAACCATCACGACAGATGTCTTTCGGCTAAAAAAAACAGCACTCGAATCGGTTCATCTAGCTACGATGCCACATACTATATAACTCGAGGGGAGTTTTACATCGGGGGTTACAACATATATTCAGAGACATGACGCGTAGTTGCAGTCCCCAAGAGGCAACTGATGACTCGCAGTATTTGAGCTCCCGGAGTGTTGTGGAACCACCCTGGCAACCCGAACTGAGCTAACTTGGACTGGGACGGAAATACAAAAATAACATGAAAAAGTTTTTTTCTGTCGCGACGCAGTCTATTGAAACAGCGGTTGACTGAAAGTGTGTACGCTGCTTATATAATGAAATGCTGTAATCTTTTTTTCAGATATTTTACACCCGGGTTCAGCTCACGTAAGCATGAAACTTATAGACACAAGTATTTTTGACTGTAGGTCCAGTCAGCTACAAAAAAACGTGACCTCCGTGCATGCAAACTTCTATGCTAGCCACGTTTCACTGAATTGACTACGTATCATAAGCGTCAGAGTCCGTGGACTCACTTATGAGTCGTTCGAAATATCTACCCTATTATAAATTATGTGCTACAACTATGCATCTTATACATGCGTTTATATGAATAGATGGACAGAAATGATCTGAAGATAAAACAACTATAATGATTTTAAACAATAAATATGAAAACGAAAACAAATTAGAAAACTACTTAAAATAATATTTACAAAACCTTAAAACTAAACCTAGAAACTAAAAAATCGACCAAGTACGTGTCGGGCCACGTGTAGGGTTCCGTAATTGCCTGTCTTTCTTAGCCACACTTGATTTCAGATTTTAAAAAAGGTCGGTAGCCTAAATTGCTTTAAATTTTTCTTTATCAAAGAAGGCCATACTTCGCTTGGCAACCACAGTTGCCACCATCAGTTTAGGGGGGCGCGAAATTGGCAACTGTGGTTGCCACAAGCAATTGAGTGGTTAGTTACATCGACACGCGCGCGCCAACTAAATGGTTACGTTGTTCGAATTTGTACGAAAGTTGGCCTTTCTAAGTATATTTTAAGTTGGTCGACTATTACTCGGTAACTAGTTATGCCTACTTAGCCGTGATAGTTTTCCTTTTAAATTCATTGTATGTACTACTGCTACGATTTTTTTCACATTCCCAGTAGCAGCCATTTAGCCGGCAGGGACGACGACGACGACGACACTTGACTCGAAACAAAAATTTGGACTATAAAGTCCAATTGATCTTGCAAACGAATCACTAATTTGAAAAATCGATCCAAGTAACCCATAATATTTTTGAACAAGCTATCCAACGATACCCCACACTATTAACGAGAAAAAAAATTACAGATTTTATTCTTCTCTTTTGTCGGCGTGATTATATATTGTTGAAACATTTAATTTTTACTTATGGTATGCAAGTAATTTAGCTTTGATAGTTTTGCTCTGGCAACATCCCTTCTCTTGCATCTTCCGTCAATGTCAGACGCACATATACTCCGTTAGTTTATTATAATTTGTACATTATGATATGGCATTCGGCTATATAGTTCATACATATATGTAATATGTGAGTCTATATAATAAACCGGGGGCTACAGCACAGCAAAGGTAGTATATTTTCATTTCACAATCCATCTAGCCTAACCTCTAAACCTCTCACCCATGCGCGCTCATAGCGTCTTCATACAAACGCGCTGATTGTATCAACATATATACCAATGCCGAATTACAGTTTTCTAGTAGTAATGGTTACTGAGCGAAGCCGAAGACGTACGGACAGACGGACGCCGGGCCGAGCGGGGGTAGGCATGTGGAGGTATGGAAGAAAAAAACATGCTGCGCCGACGCCAAGTAAATGTGATAAGGACAAGCACATAATGACATATAGTCACGGAATTTGATCGTTGAGCCATTTAGGGGTTACTTTATATTGGACAATTCATATCATATGTATTGATAAACCATATAACCTTCATCCCTAAATGGCTCAACAATCAAATTCCGTGACTGTACATAGAGCGGGTCGCATAATAGACCGCACTTTACTGTCCGTAATTGAATATGGGGCCAACAACTGTCATCTCTTAGAGAACTGTCAAGCATCCCATACAAACATATTTTACCTACTGCAATTAATAAACTGCAATTTACCTACGGTTAGCGACGATTTGAAACAACTGATCCTTATTACAAGGATATTACTCTCTGGAAGAAACAGTTCTACGTCGCGTTCTGTTCCTACATGTTTCATTACGCGCGAGCGGGATAGAGAGCGTTGTTAATACACTCCATATTCAATTTCAGCGGTGCGAGATGTCTCTAGAGCAAAACTCCAATATCGTCTAGATATATTCGTAAATAATCAAAACAAATGCTCTTAAGATTAAGACAGTATTGTGTTAGCCTGTCGTTGAAAACACGTTTTTTTTTTTATATTAAGACTACGTTGTAGGTAACAAGGAATAAATACTTACGTACTTATATTATTTGTTTCCAACTACAAGGCGTTCTAGAACGCCATTAATCGATCGAGAAACGTCGATATGTTGTCCTCTTCTTCTGTCAGATAGCAAAAACATTGATTTGTAGGTAAGTCATATTGAAATACAGGCTCACTTCATATTTTGATGTTATTATGATCATTGATATGTCTTCTTACGGTTAAATTTAGCAAATAAGTATAGAATTTATCAGGGGATCAATAAGCGGGGGCGCTGCGCGGAGCCTTGCGCCCACGTCCGCCCACTCGCTTCCCCCCCCCTCTTTCACCGCCAGAAGTCCGTAACTTTTCACCGTCAACCCACCCACGGGTTGGACTATGGAAATAAAATCTATGACGCCAAACACCAAGTCTACTTAACCCACACATATTTCATCAACACGCTCCCAAAAATCTCATGAAGTACCTACGACACAGAAATGTATGACAAAAAAAATACCTCAGGTGTCGAAATAATTGCGATGTAGAAATGAAATAAGATTGATTGCTAATACTGTATGAATGAAAAATACCTGGGCACAATTAGCGTTTCAGCATTATCTGTCTTCAGCCAGCACGGGTATATTACAGGCACTGAAACACCACATATGTCCGGGTTACCGGCACTAGTCACAGGGGCACACAGTGAGGAGCACAGGAGGTTACTTAATTAATATTTGCGATAAAGTCCTTTGCTTTGGTAATAGGAGTTGAGCATACACGAACGTGTCGGTTGGACCGTACTCGCGCAACTGGGGTAGCTACTAGGTGAGCTGGAACCTCGCCCCCCGCGTTCCCCGCCCCGTGGCCCCCGCGCAGTCTGCGCCTCCATCGATGAATGGAAGAGCCCCTTAGTACCTTTCTCCGCTGTAAATCTTTCAGTGCTCTCCCAAATTTGTAGAACCGGAATCCTAGAAATAGAAGGCGCAATATATTTATGCACTTTTGTGTTTCAACTTTTATAGTTTAACAGATATTTATGCACTTTTGTGTTTACTTGCATAGAGCTGTTTTGTTTACAGATGGATTTAATTAAGCAGTTAGATTTTAAAGAACCTTGAGATTTTTGTGGACCTAAATCAAAACAAGTTATATAATATATAATTTAAATAAGTAGCCTTTTCATTTGTCACAGAGCTTTCTCGTTACATTATTATTCGGATCCCTTAAGCATTCATTCGCACAATTGTATTAATGATACAAAAAATTTAGTAGGTCTAAATTAAACAGCTTTTGCATACTCTTATTATACAGTGGAATGCGTAGGAAGTTAGGAACGTATAAATAAAAAAAAACACTGCCTACTAGTAGGTATTCTTAAAATCATAGATTTGATACTAGTTATTTAAAAAAAATGCAGATATCAGAAGCGCCGCTACCCATATATCTCTTTCATTAATTCCATGATCTGAGGCCCCTACGGCAGCTACATTTATAGGCTGAAACATTATTCTTCTGTCGACGATAGATGGCAGTAGTCAGACCTAAACTAAGGAATTCAGCAAGCTAACAGAAATGTTAGCCATTTTAGTGAACTGACGCTTGGCTTGGTTGTTTCGACACTCCCCGTAGATGGCGCCGTCACTCTTGTTCTGTTACTCGTCAGGTGCGCTGTGGGTTGAAAACATTAGACTGCTCTTATGCGACTCATAAGCGCTAGGTGCCGCTTTCGGGCGCCCTGATCCTAAGGCCGCGGTTTGGACAGCAGCGGGTAGCGCGGCGGTAAGCGGGCGTCTTCCATACATTGAACTCGCTCGAATGTATGAACGCCCTCTCACCATTCCACTGCCCACTGATGTTCAGATCGTGGCATAAAACCAGTAAACCGACTATGTGGGCCTTGTTGGATCTTGGTACTTCGTAAGCTAAATATAATGTAATATCAATTTAAAGCATACCTTTTTGGAAGGTTGTCTGGAAGACAACACTTTAAAGCGGTAAGACCGCCTTTGCTACCATTACCTATTTTTCCTATTTTGTAAAAATCTCTGTTATTTGTGGTGCAATAAATATTATTATTATTATTATAACGTAGTCGTAGACTCTAGGGTGTAATTGCACAGGGTAGAGCAGAAAAGTTACGTCGATTCCTTTTAAAGTTCTAGGTTTAAGTACCGATTCAATAACAAGTTTTTATGAAATCAAGTGCATTAAATAAATATCTGAGAAACCTAAAAATGAAACAGTCGAGTAGAGAATCTCTTTTTTTGGAAGATGTAAACAAAATCAACACGCTAATAAATACGATGACCATACTTTTAATTAGACAAATAGTAAATCTGGGTTCTGTTTTGAAAAAATAAGCGAGGTAGCAGAGCGGTTTGCGGAGAAAAAAACCACCACAAAAGAGATGCGTGAGCGAGGCTATTGGGGGATTTTTTCCTCGCACAGAGCTCTGCTACCTTTACTTTGCACAGCTCTGCCTAGCTCGCACGATAGGTAAGTAGGTAGTCAAGTAAAACGTGACCATGAAACCTATCATGCTAGCTGCCCTGAGGGATACTCACACTAAGGGTCTGTAAAATGAAACAATTTGATGATAAACTTCATTTTGCAAGGTTTACTTATCATAAACTATTCGGTTTGCAGTATCTTTCTATAAACATCAATATGTATAACTACTAATTTGTCCTCTAGGACAAGGTCATACTATAATTAGTTATGTACAACGAACATATTACCTATCTATGCTCCACATATTTAAATTCTAGTGAATGCAAGAATTAACATCAGAAAAAAAGTTTGGCAGGTAGAGCATTTAAAACTTACACATTTAGTTGTTTCGTAAAAATTATAACATTAAATATAATATCTTTATTGCTTATGATTATGACTTAACATTAGATTTTTTTTAGTACTTAATATAGTTTTATTTTGTCAATAATAAATTACATATAATGCGTATAAGTAAATCAAATCGTATTCTACATATATAAACAAACTGACACACAACTGTAGTAGGTAGTAAAGTTCGAAATTTTTAGAACACGGCTAAGATAAACTACTCGTCTTTTTTAAATAAAAAGAGACGGATAATCTGAACATCCTTCTTTGGACATCTTTAAACACACCCTCCCCTCGTTTAAAAATAAAGTTAAAGATGCATTCAAATTAGGTATTTAAGTTAGAGTTAGACGAATATTAATAAATAATAAATAAATAAATTATTAGACAGATATTTAACGCAATATTCAGGTAAATGTCATGTTAACTATTGAATGTAAAATAAAATGTTATGCACATTGCCTATCCTTGTAAGTTGGCCAATACTCATATGTAATTCCATCTAGTGAATAGTTTGTCTTTAAGTTATGAATCTTTCTGTACACACACTGTTTTGAATTGTAGTCCAGATCTAGACACTAAGCTTTTAATGTTACTGAATGAATGACTGCATTTGTTGTGTGAGCCTAATAAATAAATAAATCGCAGATAGTCTGTCGCGCGAGACAGCTCACCCGCAATGTTGTGCTAACCGTGCTGTTAAGGGTCCTTAACATAAGATAAGATAAAAAAGATTCTAATAGTTGCACAAACTTCTAAATTGGTTGAAGCATTGTGAAATGAGTCCTAAAAACTTTCTTTTCCGAGAGTCGTGCAAAAAAGTCCACAAAATACGAAGAAAAAAATGAGACGGGCTACAAATCAAACAATTCAATCTCATTATAGCAGCTCTATAGATTTAAAATAATGTTTTCAATCAAACTGGGGCTATTTGTACAGGGGTGAGATTTGACATTCAAAATGTGACCCTTCTCAATTTTGTCAATATAGGAATGACATAGAGGGGGCACATTGCCTCAAACAAAAATTATGGCTTGAAAGCTCAATATCTCGCAAACAAATCACTAAGTTGAAAAATGGCTTTTAAAATACCCACGAAATTGTTGAACAAGCTATCCAACTATACCCCAACATTATTTAACGAGAAAAAATATACATTTCCGCTTTAGGTGTAGTACCCAAAAAAATATATTTTTAAGATTTTATTCTACTGTTTTGTCGGCGTGATTGTTATATTAGTAAGTATTTCTAGTAGTAAGGGTTACAGAGCTAAGCCGCAGACGAACAGACGGACATGGCGAAACTATAAGGGTTCTTTGTTGGCTACGGAACCCTAAAAACATTGTACTTAGTACTTTATCAATATGAATAGTTTGGCCGCGTATCATTAGAAACATGCAAAATAGTTATTGCGGCTGATTGGGTACTAAAAATTACCGACTATATTTTGACATGACTGTATAGTCTGATAGTTGGCCAAAGATCAATATAACCTTAAGGGCGTGAATTGCAAAATTTCGCATTTTTTCATAGCCTCGTCGAATATTTTCTTTTGCATTTGCAATTTTTGTTGACGTTATTTTGTCATCGAATTTTAGTGCAAAATATTATGATAGATTTTTCTATGTATCCGAAATCACTTGCGGTTTTTTTTCAATAGATGAACTATTTTGCTTATCTTTATAGGTGTTCACTTACGCCGCTGGTCAGACCATACCTATAAGAAAAAGGTATTTAATATATCTACCTAACCTATTAAATGATAATAGAAGCTCTGTACATTTCAAGTATAACGCGTTCTATTCCAGTCTGTACTATTCTGATCCCATTCCCTACTCTGCAGCACAGTCAGGTGCAAGAATTTCTTCACTACTAATGCGCTCAAAAATATCTTGACACAGAGCTTTTTCTTGTTTGTATTAAGGTATATTTTGTTCGCTTAATACTAAAGACATTTTTCAGCGAAATGTCTTCCTGATGTAAGTTTGGCAGTTTCAGTAGTTTGACTATGACATGCTATACTAGATACAGTAAGATTACTTCAAGACTACTGAATAAGTCCTAAGTTCACCCTTTGTGAATTTATTTGATGGGCAATTAACAGTTTCACTGCCAGGAACGCCTAGCGGGCGCGTACGCCGCAGTCGCTTTCCGCTACGAGTACCTACGAGGAAAACCACGGGATCGGCTACGAGCGTAGCCCGTACCGATCCTTGGCAGTGAATGTGTGAATGGTGTCAATTGGAACTGTAACTGTAAAGGTGGTTTTCCACCGGCGAGGCGAGGCGGGGCGTGGATGGGCGAGAATTGAAATTAGTATGAGATTTACTAGGTACCTATTTGCACTGAGCGCGCGCCGCCTCGCCTCGCCGGTGGAAAACCACCTTTACTGTAATCTGAAATCTGAAATAAAACAAGATAGGTAACGTATGTACGGTCACTGTCTTTAATTATTGGGCCATTTAGGTGTTAACTAATTTTGGTTTTTAATAGTGGCTTTGAAGTGTCCAGTATAAAGTGAGTTCTAAATGGCTCAACAATTAAAATCCTTGACGTATCCACTAGAGATGTACGAAGAAAACCCACCATTAGTATTGCTAGCTTCTCCTCATTGGTGGATATTTTTCGCACACCGCTCTGCTACCTGGCACAGCTCTGGCACACACGCTCACTGTTGTAAAATGAAAAATGCATTGATGTCGACTGTGCCAATTAAGTATTAGATTCGACCCACACTATTTTCTGCTTCCATCGTTAAATGTAAAGCTACACAATAAATACAGTTTGACCCATAAGGATTGGCGATTTGACTTGTGTTTCTTGTTTGGAAATTGTAACTGCAGCTTTGTAAAAGGGCCCACTGAATGCAACTATGAGTTATGTATAAGTACTATTATATTGCAGTGGCAAAGCATCGGCTTGCCTAGTTATTGGAAGGTTCATGATTCATGAGCACCTTGTATACGAGCAGATCTTCAAGAAAACGTAAGGCTACTGTCGTATTGTCAGTGCGGCGTAATACTGACAGTAGGTATACCGACAAGTAAGGAAATCAGCACGGCTATCACGCGACGGCGCGCGAGCTCGATTTTTCTCGCACTATCCGTCTCTCTCTTATTAAAACATTTAGAACAAGAGGTATAGTACGAGAAAAATCGAGAGTATGTCGCACCCGTCCCATGATATACGTGCTGGGCGATATACCACCTCCACCAAATACGAAAGTGGCTTATGACAAACTAGCAGCGACTTGCCGACTTATATACTATGTTTGACGCCACTGCACTGTTGTCTAGTACAATTTTCCAACAGTTTTCCTGACCAATTCGATAGCTCTGTTTCTTGCAAGACCGTGCCTATGCATAGTGCCTAACTATAGAAAGATCAAGCACACAAATTGGTCTCTTTAAAAAAGCACATGACAATTTGAGTACCTAACAATTTAATCGAAGATGTAGAACACCCAATAGACGGCATTGAAGAGCATGAAGCAAACGGGGAAGATGACGCGTGAGTACGTGTCGATGACGTTCACGTCACGGATCTTGGGCATGGAGGCTTTGAAGACGGACGCGCCGCGTCGCAGGGCGTGGATCATCTTCGGCTTGCCGGTCGAACCGTCTGGAACAGAACAGGCGAAGATTGAGCTTCTAGAACAGTGGAGGTGAAGACTAATGTAGAAGATAACAGGCTGTATTCCAACATAACGAGAGCAGTTCGCTGAAATTAACAACATGGTGATTTGACCCAATTCAAATGCATAAAAAAGTTTCCAACAGAGGCTTTCAAATGATTCAACCTTTTGTCTACGATGGGTTAATAAAATCGTGGGTTCAAGCCTCGATCGAGCCGTATAGTGCAAATAAAATCGTAAAAAATGTTATTGAATTACCTCGAGTTCAAGATTGTTACGCTCTAATTCGCGAATTCGAATCACGCGGCACATCGTCGATTTGACAATGATTGATAGCACATAGTAATACTCATTTATAATAACTTTTAGAATTCCTAGAATGCGGGCGTGTCCGGTAGCGGAGGTGCGTGTGGTCGCGCTGCAGCCGCAGCGAGGGCGGTGCGCCGGCGGCGGCCGGCAGCGGCCTCGACCGGAGCCCGAGCAGCGGGGACACGCGGCCCGTGGAGCTCGTGCACTCGCGGAGTGCTATGATCTCTTCGGGAGAGCGGGAGCCTGTAGGAAGGTATATTTCGCTCAGTATTTGACCTGAAAAACAAGATCCTACTCATGTAAAATTAAGCATAGGTAAATATCAATCATCTCGCACAGTTGTAGTGGCCAGGTCCGAAAGTTTCTCAAACATGCAATGAAGTATTGACGTTGTGTCCCTTATATTATAAAAGCTGCTGCTGCTGTCACGTTTCGGGTGCCTTGAGACGAGAGGTCCATAATGGAATTACAAACAAACTTGAAGCATGCATAGTGACCTTCTTTGTTACAATATAAATTTGAGAGACGACATCATGGCGTTCAGCAATTTAAAAACATTCTAAAAGTTTATTTTCTATTTATTTCACGGCGTGAAAAGGGATTGCCAGCCTCGTATCCCTATCAGGTCCATGTCTACTTGGCCGACAATCCCTATTTTCCCGGGCCCTGGTAATGTATACCTACTAGGTATTTTGTGTGTGTAGAATTAGTAATAGGAATCTTAATAGTAATATGTGCCTAGTAGTATCCACCATAGACAAGTTTAATTTCAAAATGCGAATGCGAGTATGATAGATGGTTATCACACTGCCGCTGCGGTGTGCTGAGCAACGGTTTTCCCGTTGTATGCAAGTACCTCAGTTTGTATATATATTCCGCACGGTACGTCACACTGCACCGCATCACGGTCGGGTGAAAATTATACGCGGCTCCGCACACCGCTGCGATATGTGGCTGCAGTGTGATAGCACCATCAAAATCAAGATTAGCTTACCACCAGATTTCAAGTCTTTCTCAACACTCGTGCTCGTTGACATCTCGCCGCCTTTCTTTAACTTGGCCCTTTTCCGAGCCCTGGCTCCCCAGTAAGTATAGTTCACCGCCGCGTACTCCAGCAAGGCGGCAAATACGAATATGAAGCACATGACTAGGTATATGTCGATAGCCTTCACGTAGGAGATGCGCGGGAGACTGGAACGCACGCCCGTGCTTATTGTGGTCATAGTCAGCACCGTTGTTATACCTAGAGGCAAAGCAGTTGCAATGTGTCATGCGCCGTAAAAGGAATAAGTTATACATACACTGGACAACATCTGTCTCTTATATTCATGGAAGTTAGGGAGACGCTTGAGCTCAGCTGTCTGGCATTGCAAAAGTCACCAAAGTCACAATTTTAAAGCCGATTTCAAAGTCACAGTTATTTATTCTCAATTTAGGTATATCACATGCATGTCGATAAACTACTATCGGTTCGGAAAGAAAACCTCTGCCTCGAAAACAACCGGCGCAAAAAGCTCTGCAAGGTATAATTTTTTCAAAACAGTATACAATATATAATTTCAGTAAGTATCAGAGTATTATAAAATGACATGCCTAGCCTATATTATTAATTTAAATGTGTACAGTGACGGCAGTGTTAGAATTAATGTTGTCAAAGACTTAGACTCACGCGACCCCAGGTTATATCATTTACTTTAAAAACAAAGTTTTAACCGACTTCAATTTAGTACTCCGCCAAGCCACGAGAATATTTCCACATTTCTTTTTCCATTTACCACATGAACTGATTTCCGAGAGCAAATGTATTGATTATTAGAGAAAAAAACCCAATCGCTGTATGTGACCCGATAATATTTGAAGACTTCCGTCAATTCCACAAGGATCACCCTTGGCACTTCATTAGTTGCTATTTCAACGGAATCTTAGAATCTGTGATATAGGTACTTTTGTACTTTTAAGTACATAATTGAGGAATTCCATAAGTCATCTGTGGTTTTCATCATCAATTCCACTCCACCAATTTATGATTTCCGGATGTAAATACACGAGTTATAATAGAAAATACCAAAATCACTACACGCGTGCCTAATATAATTGAGGAGTTCCCTCAATTCCTCATGGATCCCATCATCCAATTGAATTTCCAAAAAAATGGGACCCACCTGGAAGCATATACTTACAAACAAAAAAAATATTTTACGAATCGGCTCATCAATGACGGAATTCTGTGGTAATAAACATTGAAGAAAAAAAAAACCGAATTGAGAACCTCCTCCTTTTTTTTAAGTCGGTTAAAAATGCTCTAACATGCTCTCTCTCTTTTGTAAAATAAAGGTAGTCAGATAAATATGAATCCGGCTTATCATTTAAAAAGGGTCAATCAACCTTTTCCTTTCTCTAATGGTCATGGTTACGTCTACTGGGTCACTTTTAAAATTGTAATTATATATTTGTATGGCTTAAAATCAAATTTTCTTGGTATTTTAGAAGTCCATGTTGTAACATTTTTTCTAGGAAACTCTGTCATGTTGTCTCCCGGCTAACGGATTAGAATAAAAACAAAAAATTGTTGATGCACCCACAAACAATAGACAGACAGCATCGTCCAAGATACTACATGCATATTCCTGATCTGACCTTTCCATGTTACAATAAGCTACCTATTAAGCAAGTTAGGTTCACGTGGTCAGTGCCTGCGTCGGCGATATCCTATTGTGAAACTCAACTAACAAAACTTTTACCGACGTAGCCGCTAACAAATAGTAGTCCTCATGTAATTGCCATAAGTTTCACGTGGTCGACGCCTATTGTGAAGCACTAATGGATTTACTACAGAAACTCACCTAACGCAACTCTCGCCGACGTCGCCTCGTGGTTAATCCAGAACGACACCCACGAGAGCATCACAATGAGAATGCACGGCAAGTAAGTTTGGAACACGAAGTAGCCAATGTTTCTCCGCAGTTTGAAACTGAGCGACAGCCGCTGATACACTCCCGTTGCTAACTTCTCCTGAAATGTGCGTTTGAATGAGCAATTCGAGCGAATGTGGGGTGAATCAATTTTGCGATTAGTTTTGATGTTTTTGATTCAGCACTTTGAGACTCGTAGCGCTTTTAGAACGAGCAACACAAATCTGTGCACACAATTAGTTAGGGTGGACTGATAGTCAAAAAGCAACTTCTTATGAAACGTCCACGCTCTCTTAGTAGAAAGTTTGTAGGAAAATAGGAACAACGTCACGACTTTCTATGGTAAGTATTGACAAAATCGTTAAATTAGCAAAAGTAAGAGCGGTTACACACGACGGCTTTTTGCAGTGCAGTGACACAAACGCGTGAACTGTCGCGCGACACTAGCCATAAATCATTTGTCAAAATTATTTGTACAGTATACAGCATCGCATTTGAAGCGCTGCAAAATGTCGCCGCATGTAACGGCGTCATCCAACACAGGCATTTTTTTGCCTACCGGGTGGCTCCATCGCCTTAGATTATAGACAAAGTGTATCTTACAAAATAAAGTTTTTTTTTTTAAATGTAACGGCTCTAAGTTGAAGCTAGTATGTTCGTAAGGTTGGTTTGGTCCTTAACAATAACTTACTATTCTATCATTAGTCTCATGTCCCAGTATCGTGAACTGAGGCAGCTCGGCGTCTTCCACACCGCGCACCGGCGTTTCCTTCCAGTACATCACCACATCGGACACCGTGTATCCATCTGTAGTGAGCGTAATGTTAGCATACTGATAGGTATTTGGCTGTCAGAAGATGATCTACAATGTCGATTTGCTGGGCGTCCGATTGTACCCAATTTTTTTACTGATGTTCATAGAACTTACTTTGGCAACACAGATTAAATGTAGCCCGTTTTTTTGAACAATTTACTAGTCTCAGGTAACTCAGTGTTGCCAGAGATGTAAAATTGTGATTTGGTACAACGTGCTAGTACTCGGGTCAATTTCACCAAATTCACCAATTCAGGTGATATCTCATTATCTACTGACGATCATTATTTGCTGGACAACGAGATACGATATCAATTCGCTGTACATCTCTGGGCGACAAGCAAGATAACTCCTTGGGATCACTCACTTGTCAATCCAGATATGTACAGTGAGTTTTAATTTTCTGGTTAAAATTGACAATTTGTTGAATAATTTACTTTAAAAACAAAGTTTTAACCGACTTCAATTTAGTACTCCGCCAAGCCACGAGAACATTTCCACATTTTTTTGTTGATTATTAGAGAAAAAACCCAATCGCTGTATGTGGCCCGATAATATTTGAGGAGTTCCCTCCATTCCTCATGGAGCCCATCATCAAACTGTGCTCATCAATGACGGAGTTCTGAGGTTACAAACATTGAAAAATAAATTGATAAAAAAAAAAACATCGGATTTGAGAACCTCCTCCTTTTTTTGAAGTCGGTTAAAAAGGGACTTGGATGGCTAACTGGATCACTCTTAAGCATTGAATTTGTTTAATAATATTTAATCTTGGAGATCATCTTAAGACATGACACACCTGCCTACCTACCTAGTTTGAAATTATATGCAAAATTATTTCCTACTATCTACTTCCCGTCTTATTTTTATGAAATAAACCTAATGCCCGTTCCCGTGCCCAGCAGTGGGACGTGTATAGGCTGATTTAATATTATCATTATTACTATAAACCTAAGAAAAAAACGCAGAATAAAGCACGTATTGTAAAAAATACGGTAATTTTTGCATGAGTTGCAAAATGGCAGCTTTGGTGGTATGGCAAAAGTGAAGCTTGTCGGTTTGCGAATGAAAATTTCATAATGTTTCTGACGCGAAAATAAAATAAATAAACTATCCTGAAAACTGCGTATGGAACTATCTACGAGTATGCACCAACGTAAGCATGGCGAGACGCGAGCCTTTGAGGCCAATATTTGTGCAAGGTTAATCAAGGAACAGTAAGCCTAGAAACTCAGCATGTTGATAGCTGCAATGATTGAACGATATAGCTAATTAGGAGAAGAAATGCCAAGTTCCTGTTGAAAGTAATCGTATTTATAATAAAAAGCAGGCTCAGCATTTAAGTTCTTTCGGAAGCTGCAATTTCTTTTTGGCCGAGCCAAAGTAAGAGCTTGGCCACGAGCGGCAGCGTCAGCGCTCAGGTTATGTACCTGAAATAGGCACGTCCTAACGTCCGAGCACGCCACGAAGTTATAAGATAGAGCGACATATGGATATGGTTTTGCGAGACGCCGCCTTGTAGCGTACAACTGTCCACACGGTCCGGAATCACGCAGCGGACTGCCTTGCTCTAACGTGGGGATGCGCCTCCACTGCCGCTGTCGCCGCCTCTGTAAGTCGCGGCCGAGTCAGAATGTAAAAAGGATGGCAGCGATCCAAAAAATGTACAAATGGCGTATGCACGAAGCGGTGAGCCACGCTTTACAAGTGTAAGAGTCACACAGCTTTCAATCTCGACGGTGCAGTTCTGCGAGTCGAGGGGGTAGTAGTGGAGGTCCATCATGCAGGCGAGGGTTGCCGTGAAACGCATCCCGTATGTGATGCTCCCGTCGCCGCCGAGTCGCACCAACTTGTTGCGCTCTGTCACGTCGTGGAGGAAACTGGAAAAAATAACGACGGATAAGGACGCCTGCTTTTGTTCGACCCTTCGCACTTCTTGAACAAATACGCAGAACACCCATGGCAATATGGAGGGCAATGCTTTTTCCAAAATAGCGGTGGAATTTCAAAGGACGGTTACGTTACGTAGAGTTAAGGTTTGTACCGACATTTAAAAAAAAAACGCCCTATTGCTTTTTGTTTGGGCAGTTTATAACTCTAAGGCGCAAGCAGAGGGGGTGTGGGGAGTTTTGGGATATTATTTAAGTCATTATTCCGAACAATTATGTAAAATTTCTGATGGATACTAAGATTTTCAATCTTTATATTTTAACTAAAAAACTGTATAATAATTCGATCGTTTGATACGAAATTAGTAGGTATCATTTCGTTAGGTAATTAATTTCACGACTCAGTCCCATCGAACAATTTGAGAATTACTTAATTAATCAGGCTCTAATTAATAGTATCCTGTCAATTTATTTCAGGAAAATAACTTCTATAATCAAAATTATTGTTATTTAAAGATAGGTGCTTCCAAATTAGATGCCAATACTTTCAGAGCAGATAGTAGGTACTCGTCCTTAGAAGTAGACAATTTAAAGTTTATATTAGTTTTTGGAAACAAAATAGGAAAACTACTGTACCACGTAATAACACCCTGTTAATGAGATAATCAGAATTCAATGATTTTATTCATTTTATTGGTACTTATGGAAAATTACGAAAGCTAGTTACCTTTTAACATTCCCGCCAATCTTAATCAATTTCATCGATGACAAACAAGGACGCTCACTTGACAGAAAGTGATAACCAATTTTTCAGTTAAATGCGCCGGATGAATATGTTTGGGCATAATTCTAATTTAATTATTTTGTTCGGCAAATGAAAACAAAAATTTCATATAAAAATCTTTATTCCTATTTAAAGTTAATTATTTTTATGTAAGTTAACATCTGTTAAAATATTAGCATCTAATTTGTTTCATCTACTTCGTTAATAGTATATTCAAAACGCAGAACAGGCTTTGGAGGGCGGTTTCCTACCTGTGGCCCGTATCACGAGCCTACATGTTACTATTTTATAACTCTTAGGTACTGCATCATGATTACAGGCCAATCAACTTTACATATGGCGCTCTTTCCATAGGAACTAGACAAACTTTTCATACATTCAGATTTTAACGAACACAGCTTACGATTACAAACGATTTGTTGGAACCTGCCCTTAGGAGCAGACAAACAGAGCTCTTGCGCTATTACGACAGGCTATTTGACCTGTGTTGCCTATTTGACATGAAAAATAATATGAGCTTCGTAAAACGGGCAATTTCACGTGTTCTGCATCTTGGAAATATATGCGCCATTTTATAAGCGGTTACACATAGACGCAATATAAACGCGATACAGGGGATTTTGTCATCTATTGCTAATGTCGCGCGAGTTCCTGAAACGCGCGTTGGCATCGCTGCAAAATGTCGCCTTGTGTAAACGCTCTATGTATTTATTATGTTCCTGAAATATGATCTTACCTATTCTTGTCATTGGCAAAAAACGTGTCGGGCACCCAGATTTTGTCGGCGAAGTCCCCCGATAGCGTGAGGACGTCTTCTTGCAACCCGAAGCCTAATCTCTCGTCTTTCCAATACTGGTTCAAGTATAGTGTTATTGTGTAATCCTGGAACAGGAAGCATTAACATTCCGAAGGCCGCTTCGGCTTAGTACCCTGCCTACGATGCCAGTGGTCCCGGGTTCGGCGAAGGCGAAAGGCGATTTGGATAATAAAAAAACCCAGTAGTTAGTTACCAACAATTCACTTTAGAAATAGGTGTGAATTTTACTCACAACTGTGACCAGTGGGCAACAAATTATAGAGTTACTAGCTTCTGCCCGCGACTCCGTCCGCGTGGAACTCGTTTATATCGTAGCTCCATACAAACTTTCACCCCCCACTTCATCCCCTTGGGGGATGATTTCCGGGATAAAAACTATCCTATGTCCTTCCCCAGGACTCAAATTATCTCTATACCAAATTTCATCCAAATCGGTTCAGCGGTTTAAGCGTGAAGAGGTAACAGACAGACAGACAGACAGACAGACAGACACACTCACATTTATAATATTAGTATGGATAAATAACCCATAATTTTACCGTCACTGACCTGCAGTTGACCGTACAAAGCAACGAATTTGTAAAAAGCCGTTGGGCGTAAATGTACGTCGCACAGTGTCCAAGATTTCGGTCTTATTCAAACCTAATAACATGTCATCATCATTACGACTCTCCTCATAAATTAACTAATAGTTGCATTCAAGACAAGATCACTTTTTACCAGCATCTCCTCCTACCTACTTTATGACGTGTAGTGGTATTTAAATTTGCATTTGTTATGAGTGGGCGGTGACCTCATCAGGGCGGCCATCGATTGGCTGACGCAGCCGTGCCAGCACCACCGACCCTCAAACTATGTCAAGTGACCGCAGCCTTGCTCTCTTTTCGCCGCTATTAAAAGCTTAATGAATTATGATCGACGAGCCTTGAGAGCTGCCGAGGACCTTGCGAAAAGTCCCAGCGTCGGTTAACGATATGTTATACCGATGTTTACCAGACTAGATGGCAATATCAATCAATCTTCGATCTTAGGCTAATGTTTTTTAGATTAGGAGGCCAAAAAGGCATGCATATATGCTAAAGCTGTAATTTTGGGCAGAGATCTAGTTACTGAGACATATAATGTATTTACCAATTATAGTTAGCTAACATCCGGCTCGAATGTTAATTAGATATAAGTGCATGTTAGATGTATTATCTATTGGTAATCCTAAATAAATGAATGGATAATCTGAGCATATCGGATTTACACACTAAAGTCTGATTTAGGTGATAGAGGATTCGTTGTAGTTGAACAAAAATGTTGACACATTTACCTATGCTTTAGCTTTTGTGTGTGTGTGTGTGTGTGTGTGTGTGTGTGTGTGTGTGTGTGTGTGTGTGTGTGTGGGTGTGTGTGTGTGTGTGTGTGTGTGTGTGTGTGTGTGTGTGTGTGTGTGTGTGTGTGTGTGTGTGTGTGTGTGTGTGTGTGTGTGGGTGTGGGTGTGTGGTGTGTTTGTGGGTGTGTTTTGTGATCTTTTATACTCACATTTATGCCAAAATTGGCACTGGAAGCTGGAGCATAAGTTTTATGTGCTCTTCCTATCCCTTTTGGGAATAAAGGCGTATTTGTCGGACGGATGAATTATTGAAAACCTTTTCCACTGGTCAGGCTACATCGTATGCCAATGTCATAAAGGCTTTGCCTCATGTAGTGTCGAGTTAAAGCACCACCTCTTCTCCCGGTGGAGTAGTAAGAGTCGACTATGGGAATAGGGTTAACCTTGGATGGACTAGCAATATATCAATGCAATAGTTATTTACGATACAAGTGCCAAAAATAGGAAATTCGCAACGAGTGGTGATAAATTAAAACACCACCGAAGGGAGTGTTTTAAACCGACACGAGTTGCGAATTACCTATTCGCACGTGTATCGTACAACGTTTTACTGTACATATTGCTCTTTAAAGTTTCGAGATATGCACGAAAAGTGCTCTTTTCCGCACTAGTGCGGGAAAATAGCACCATATGTACTGTAAAATTATATTTTCTTCATATGTAACCCTATAATTTCGAGAAGTGGCACTGAAAATTCAATGTCATGTGTTCTGAAAGGAATGGGTTTGTAGTATTTTTCATTGTAGTTTGTACGTAAAGACTAAACGGAAAACCTTTTTCACTTTAGATGTAATTTAATTCATTACCTGTAGTGTAATAGACATAGACACAGTAGTGGAATAGATTCGAGGCCAAGCAACGCCACATCGCTTAGTGTCTGCAATACGGCCACATCTCAAATGTATTTTACTTTCGAGATGTGACCGTATTGCACTGTGCAATAGAGAGCCACATCTCAAATGTATTTTATTCTTGAGATGTGGCTGTATTGCAGTCACTAGGCGACATGTGCTTCGCCGTAGCGCGTAGTTGTATTTTCCGCTTTGTAGCAAAACATTACTCCTAGGGGCATGACTCATATATGAATAATTGGACTTGAATGGAATAAGTGAAGTTTTCTCATAATGTGGGTCATACATATGTACTTGCAAAAGCATTTCTGACTCAAACGCTAACGCTCTATTCATCGGATAATCTAAACCAATCGCATTGTAAGTCAAATCATTGAAAGCATCACCATAAAATGGCCCTTACGAAAAACTATAGATGATCTAAACAGCTCACTGATAATATAAAAAAAAACTTTATTTTCTGGCAACTTTAGACCCATAGTTTGTTAGTAAACAAATGATCTTAACAACTAATGTTAGTGTTATAAATAAATGAACTTATTATGCATATTGCTATCGAGGCACTCTCACAGCGTGCATAGTACTGTGTACGACTAGCTCGTTAAACCTAGCTAGCACGGCACTATCCAGCCTACCTGCGACAACCTGCATGGGAATGTTGGGGCTTCCCCTCACTCTATTTATAAGAGATAGACCTATAAGAGATATACCTAGACTATGTCTTGGAAGCATCGTCATAAAAGGTTTTCACAAAGATAAACTACTCACCATATTCACTTCAGATATCGCATCGAAGCTCGCGATAGTTAAATCCATCCCAACGTACAACGGATCGCCTGCGAAGCAATAAAATATCCAGTCAGCGAGCTGCCATCTGCGAATGCATTGTAGCGAATCGCTGACAAATCATAGCGTGTTTACCGAAGTAAATTCAATATTGAATTCTCATGGTCCGAAGCCCGCAATGCCATATAAGGCTGCGAGATTGCCTCGCTCCGTACAACATGCATTTAGAACTCGTGTTGATATTTGCTGAACGGTATGTTGGTATTTGGTATGCAACGCGGTAGGGCAATGTGATTACGCGTTTTCGTGGCGCAGATTCTCATTTTGTTGGATGATATTAGTGTTTATCTGTTTGAATTAGGTGCTAGATAGCTGCATTATTAATTGCAGGAATATTAAAGGTTGTAGTTGCGTTATTCGCAATAATACTGTCAAGACGAAGTTACTAAAATATATATAAGACTCACGGCGTTTAGAATACAGTGGTATCAGGTACATTCACTAAGCAAGCTTCATGTATTTTTACTTCCTAAAATGACAGCTGATATGTCGTAACGCAAGTTTGAAATGTTACGCAATTACTCTGTAGGTCTTTTTCAGGCCGAGATAGAGAATTGGCTTTATATTGGCCCTCCTTACGACTTCGCTTAAACTTAATTTGGTCTTTCTTTGACAGACGCTTATGCGAGTCAATTCAAGAATTTTTCGTTCATCAACAATGACAAATTATATTATAGGAGTATAGGGATATAATCGTGTACCTATTATACAACAGTTGTATAAGAGGGATCAAATAATGCGAGTAGCGTGGTTCGCAATAAGAACCTTGGCTTGTATTGGAAAGGAAGACAACGTGCGTTTTTTAAAACAGACTCACGATTCTCTGCAGCAGTTATACTTTAATAGAGTTCCAAACTGCTGAAATAGGGAATAAAATTACCGACCGAGGTAGAAGAACTCCATTTTCCAGTTTTACCCGTCTAAAAATCACAACATTGCCTGGCTTAACATCCTCAAAGCTACACTGATTGCCGTCTAGTTATGTTTTGTCATACGATTAAATAATCATATTCATTTTCTACCTCCGAAGTTAGGCCGTAGTCGGATGTCGTATCCGTCAAGGATCCGCGTCACCGTCTGCGTCACGTTCTCGAGCCGGTCCGCCGCGGCCGCCGCGCGCTCGTTTCTGCAATAAATGTCAAACGTCAAAACTGGACTAAGGTAGACGTCCTACTTCGACGTCGCGCTAGTTTATGACATTGGCACTTAATGTCAAAGCAATATGGCTTAAATTGGAACTAAGAGGATTTTTCTTCATTCGAATTTTATGCCGCGTCACTTTGACATAAAGTGTCCATGTTGTACACTAGTGTAACGTCAAAGACTAGGACGTTTACCTTACCTTATAGGTTATTAACCTGTTTTAACATGATAAGTATCCGTTATAAAACTTCTTTTACAAAAACATTATCATCCTCCTAGCGTTATTCCCGGTTGTGCCCAGAGTATTTTTTTTTTTTTTTTTTTTTTATTAGTTATTTTTTGACATAAAAAAACGCATTTATGCGATATCTGTGCTCACACTTGGCGCTACTTTTTTAGTTTTTAACACGCGTTATAATGCGCATTATAATATTTGATTGAAAAAGCGTGGGGCGCTGGAACAGGAAAGACTTTAAACGTTAAACGTTCGTTTAACGTCTCTTGTGCGACCTCATGCAGCTTCCGCCAGGAAGTTAGTATTTGTTTACAAGAGTCTTTCCTGTTCCAGCGCCCCACGCCCCACGCTTTTACAATCAAATATTATAATTAAAAGCACATAGTTTACACTTCAGCCTAGAAATAGAGAACTTGAACGATCCATAAATTATTTTTGTTTTTTACGTGCATTTATAAAAGCGTGTTTTCTAGTGTTTTTTAAACTATTAATTTATTTTAAGCAAACTTTTGTGGCATATAATACAGTAGGAGAAATTTATAGATAGGGACCTACCTATAAGTAACGATGAACACACTTTAGGTATTTCATATTTCTTGCGATTCCATACGTCGTTATCGCGGGTACAAAAACGATTTGACAGTACAGAAAGATTATGAAAAACAAGCAATAACAGACGCGAAACTCATTTTGAGGAACATCTATGCCTACTCCTACGAGTTTAAACTGTATCACACATTAGGTATTTCTAATACCCAACCTCCATACTTGACTTGAGTACCAATACAACTTAAATAGATTAGCTATGCAGTCGAAATGCAAACTCTTTAATAATTTTTCCTATTTGACATTGTCATTTGTTAGTAAGTACATTATCAATTATCCGTACTGATAACTGTGTGTAATATATTTATTGCCGAGTGCTTTTAAAATGCCGCGAAGGAAAAAAACGTGCGATGAATTTGTGGAGTTGTGGAAAAAGGATTATCCTGAATTACAGGCTCGCGATACAAAATTATATTGCACTAAGTGCAATGTTAATTTCCCCCAGAGAAAAGCTTCTATGGAACGACATTTCAACTCGGAAAAGCATACATCCGTCAAAAAAGATTTTGGGGTGGAATTGCCCAAATTTATGGTAAGCTGTAATATACCATGGTCTCAGTTAGAAAATCCCATTTTCAAAAATTTTATCAATGACTGCGTCTGGAAAGTTCGAAAAAACTGTGGAGGTCCCTTCGGAATGTTTGTTGAGACAGAATTACGTATCTTTTCTAGAGAAAACTCTCCTGTAAAGAGCTTCTTAGATGTTTAGTAGCTGTAGGCAGAATACGTCCGTTTCTACCAAATAGACATTCTGTTTTATCTGCTCTCTATCTGATTGGTAATTGTACCCGCGATAACGACGTATGCGATTACCATTCAGAATCAATCGGAACGCATGCATCACTTTCATGTCCCGATTTAATTTACAAACATAATTATACACCGTGGGCCCGAATAAACCAACAGAATTTAGCAATGTATTCCTGCAGGTCGATCACGTAACGCATTGTACGTACGTTAGGTAGATCTAAATGACAATTTGTATATGGAAAAATTACAGTTGGATCTACCTAACGCGCGTTCAAAACGTTACGTGATTACCCCTCTGACCATATTTGGAGACTAAAATGTAGTATAGACCCATGTCTATACTACATTTTAGTCTCCAAACCACGTCGATTCGATATTTTCGATGTTTATTTACACGATTTTACTAACGTACTATCCAATACTCGTAATGAGCGTTTCTCAAAAAAAATGCCACTATTATTAATTGTACTTCTAGGAATTTTATGTTAACTATTTCCACTCAGAATCAGGAGCTCTTTCGACCCTGGTAGGACAAAAAACTGTCCCAAAGATATTTTTCCTATTGTGTTACCATTTACCATACACTTTGTATGGTGGTAACACAATAGGAAAGTTCATAAATGTATGAACATTATGGGACACTTTTTTTCTCCTATTGGGATGGAAAGACATCGTGATTTTGACTAGAAATAACATAAAAGTTGCAGAAAATCTCCGAAAAAATGTAGTGGCATTTTTTTTGAGAAACGCTCTAATGGTTTATGACACAATTTCGACTGTGACAGACATAAATCCGGAAACTCAACATTAAGTACTCGAAAATAAAAATAAATTTTAGAAGTTAACTTTACTTAATGTGTTCATTCAAAGTAATAATGTTTTAATGTTACTCAAATTTTTCCGTCTTTTTTTATTTAAGTCGATATATTTTATCTCCTTATAACCTCAGCAATGCAGAGCTAGAATCTGTCAGGTTATTGGGCCCCACGGTGTATTTCCGAGCCAAGATTTACTTTCAGTCTGTGTATCAAAGTATCGGTAACTGGGGTGTAAACGCTTCAAAGCATCTTGCGATAGCAATGTAGGTCGATAAGATCACTTTGTGAGTGTCCGCCCTCTAATTACAGAGAAACCACGGGAAAAATATACCCTATGTCCGTTGAGTGTGATGATTCAATACAGATAAAATAATTTAAGTACATTTCTAAGAAGTAGTTCCGGAGATAACCGCCTCCATACAAACTTACAGAGTAACAATCTCGTAGACTTTTCCTTTTTATAGATAACTAGCTCATCAATATTTATAGTATAGCTCGACAAGTGAACTGTCGCCTGCGGTATTTCCGGACCGTTATAACCTTCAAGCCTTCAAGAAAAGAGCGTACTCCCATCTTAAAGGCCGGCAACGCACCTACAACTCTTCTGGTGTTGTAAGTGTCCATGGGCGTCGATTATCGCTTACCATCAGGTGATTCGACTGCTCGTTTGCCTCCTATATCATAAAAAATAAAAGTCCCTATTTAACCCTCTGAGGTAGTGTCGCTGTAAATCGCATAATATATGGCAATAATATACATACGTCATGTATAATCGGGACAGTGTGTACACGATGATTCTTAATTCGTGATCAGGAGTAAAATTTTCTAATTCTGTAATTCATACCAAACACGATTAACTCGAAGTTACTTAAAACAAACGTTCTTTTTTTTCTGAATAAATCTGAATAAGGAATTACTTTATAATTCAAAATTGTTGTCACCCTAACGGTAGTTTGCGAAAATTTGACATATGTGTGTTTGACGTATCTACTTAACTTCAAGAAATGTAGGGTTACCAAACATTCAGTGGAGTTTAGTGTTAGCATTATCATTAAATTTAATTAACTAAATAGTGATTTCATTGCATGAGACCTCATCCATTGAATCTTTTATTCGATGTTTTAGTGTTTCCAGATTGTGACTCCGAAGACTCGCTTTCAAGACCGCCGACCACAATTATAAAACGTTCGGTCTGGGATTCGACTAAAGGACCTTTTTCTACATTCGTCATAAATTCTTAAGTACAATATTTTAATAAGAAAAGTAATTAAGTACTAGTTAAATCCAATCAAACTAAGCAGTTCAATCAATACCTACGACCGCACTATAAAATGTCAGTACCGGTCATGTCACCAACCAATTTCAAGAAATTGTTTTTAGAAATAGACACTCCATCCTTTTTTTTCTGTAAATATTCAATTAAATTCAAACTAAGCTTTCTGACCTCGCTATTGGATTGCTTTTGGTATTATTTCGTCTTCCTTGCTGTTTGTTTTCGATTCGATGACTTCTACCGTCTCTGTTATCAAAGAGAAGAGTTTCCATGCCAAGAAATTAGTTCCATTAAAAATCCGCAACATGGCTAGGGTCAAAAAGAAACTTGTCAGGCTATACTAGCCATACGTATTTTTTACATACATACATTATTCTGCTATTCAGAGCAAAGACAAATCCAACAAACCCAACATCATAAAAATTGTGAGAAATTGGTAGTTATTGGATTAATGGAAAGCTCTGCCATCTAAGTATCTGTTTTATTACTACCGTTCGCCATTCTCGTTACATTGTTTCTTTAATAACAAAAGCACAGCGCAGGAAGAGGAAGTGTCTACGACGAAGTCTAAACGAGTCTTCACAAAAATCGGTCCAGCCGTTCTTAAGCTACAAATGGTGTAACAAACACGACTTTGTTTTATATACCCACATATAAAGATATTCACCTAATCAAATCATATAATTTTTTAGCATGGTCTCCACTTCCCAAAGGGTGGAAGAAATCGCTTTTTAGCGATAAGGACGCCTGTTGTCTCCCACTGTTTGTATTGTACCTATTTGTAAAGATTATAAGTAAGATCAAACAAATTAGCCGCTGACAGCCCACTTGTTGTTTTGTTCACACCGACCACGGAATTATTCGAAAACTTAACATGCCACTTTATCACTTTTTTATGAGTTTGATGGTCGTTTATGAAAAAGGGCATGTATGAGTATTTCATGAAATCATCTTTGCTGTGACAACTGTTATTGTGTTACTCGTAGCATATTTGTGCAGGTCGATAAGTGATTTTTGCATACAGTCAATGTGCCCTCCCTCTGCACGCGCTAACATAACGAAAACACCCGAAAGGAGCATCATATTATATTGTTAAGGAAAGTAGTAGGTATAATTTGAAGCCTTTCTGTATCACTGTTTTAAGCCACAGTAAACAAAATTTATAGTGATAAGCGGTAAGTTCTAGCTGTAGTTTGTTTATTTATCTGTACTGGAAAGCGCGTTAATTATGCATGGTCGTCCTTAGTGTTCTTACACTTTAGTACTTATAGTTCATATAAATGTACATCAAGTCAACTCGAATAATATAATATTCTTGACTAATACTGCATAATGGACCCGCCGCATTGTGGGTAGTATATAAGTGTTTATTAGTATTGTTTAGCGAGTATTGAATCGCGTTAATAACTTTGGGTTCACAGTGGGATATGTTTAAGGAAACGTCTATACCTAATTACTTGTTTACACACCAATATGCTATATTTCTGTGACTGTTTCTGTTTTATCTCCTTAATAAATAAATAAATATGTCATGTCATATCATCTGTGTCATGCAATGTCATTCCAGTTCATTCTACAAAACCTCTCTCACCTATTTCCATTAATTATAATTACACCAATGGAAATTTTAAGCGCTCGAATTAACCCTGAAGCTCTCACTGGGCAGCGGGTAAAATTACCATTTAGCATGGAGATTTCCCAATCCAATATTAAATTATTAAATTAACCCAGGTGATGCCGCCTAAACCAGTTACACAGACAGCCCGAGGATTTGACGTTTAATTGCCAATTTCTTAACAATTTTCGGGTAAATATGATTCGTGTTTTCGGGTTCCACGAAAACTGGTAAATGAGGTGAGGTACGCGGTATGGGTAATGCGCGTCTAGATATAAGAAATTACGCAGAGGTAGAATTAACAATTAGTGTAATGTAGGTGAATATAAATTACATTCAGCAAGTAATGTTAGAGTTGAATATCATGGATAAAAAAATACCTTTTACACATTATTTTATTACTGATAACGAAATGCATTTAATCTGGCAATCGGATATTTTTTCTTTGTATTAAACTCTCTATAGGTATTATACACCACTGGTAGGGTGACAATGATTTTTAGTCTCGTCATTAAATATTGTATTTACCTTACTTTCGTTAAGGACGTTATAATATAATGTCTAAATACTTAAACGTCCCGGCCAGAAATTTAGCTTTCGAGAAAAGGATTTCCTTGTCTTACAATCTTAACATCCTCCTATAGTTATTACATACAATGCATTATGTGTAAATTTCAAACATTATCATCTATCCCAAACTTTAACTTATGAATGTTTCACTATGTAAGTTGCAAACTGTAAAATCTTGCATTACTTGCATTGTTAAAGGTGCGGAGCGCGAAGCCGACGGCTTTGGAATGTCTTTGCGGCACCAAATATTCAACCCATGCATACCTGCTTTATACAACTAACGGGAACGTGTTATTAGTCAACCACTGATATTCACAGTATTTAGCTAAGCGAAAACTGTATAGTTGTACCTTTCAACTACACCGCCGTAAACGTGTGTCGATATTAAAAATAGATTCGGTCGTTAGGAACGGCAACTTTACTACATTTTTACGACAACGGACGAGGTAGATAGGAGGATCATGATGGACTATTCACAAGACCGTAACAAAGCAGCAAGGATTTGATTAAGTCATTTGTCGCCACTTTTCGGCGGTTTTTGTTGACTGGTTTCGTCCGAGCGTTCAGCGTGTCAAATCGTCAATGCAACGCATCGGAATTGTTTTGTATGTAGTTGGTAATAAGAAAGTAGATACTCACTGTGCTCGCACAAGCGTGAAGACTAGCGGTAACAGCCGCGCCAGAGCCAGGGCTGGCGCGAGCTGGCGCGGTGTCATCGCGCGGCCCTCGCGGCTTGCATCGCGACTCCTCACATCCCGCACTCTCTTACTTAACCAAACCAGGCTAGTTCCAAACCAACCAAAACCAAGTTAGACTTGACAACGTTCAGTTTCGCTATGCATTTTCATAACTTTAGAACTTAGTTCAATGCCGCAGGAGCTGTTCTAAACCGAGCATCCTAAAACCTTCTGTTTCGGTAAGTTAAGTGGACTATCGTAAGTGTAAGCGAGTCGTGAATAAGTTTGTTCCGACGGGCAGCGTCGTCTCGCGATTGTAAGGAGCGGCCGCGGCGGCGGCGGCGCGCGGACTGGCCTCGCGCCTGCGCCAAGCTCGACCACTCTAACCAAACTCGCTGCGTAACCCGCTAACTCTATGGCCAATTAGAAGCCAGATCTTTCATACATTTTTACCCTCCGTTGGCTGTTGTTTGGTCAGAGTTCTCAACTAATTGTTAGGTTTGAGTCTGAAATGATAAAGCGCTACGTACTAATTACGGTGGCCCAATTCCACGAACGCACTTTTGACTAGTTGAGATATTGCGAATCGCCTTGTTTAACATTTAACATAAATTTTTATTCGTTTTCATAAGCTCGTGAAATTGCGTAATTTATGAATGTGTTCACTTCATTCGTCTGATCTAAGTATTACTTAACGTATTCATCACCAATCACGAAACCTATGCGACAGAGAGCTAGGGGTGCTTTTCGCTAGGTATGGGTATTAAACCGCTGCGGACTACGGCGTAGTTCTACAAGCATAATAGAGTGGTGCTGAATGGGCTAATGGGTCATGAATATGGTTGTAACGTGTGACTGAAATGGAGCAAAATGACGCAACTTCGAGAACATTAACTTTTAAGACAAAGCTCCCTTCTAGATAATATGACACCTTAGTCCCCTTTCCCTCTCTTTCGCCTTCCTTCTTTTTCCCCAGTGATTTCAACCAATTTATTGTGTCGTAAAAGATTTTTCAAGAAAGAATTATATGAATTTTTCAGCAGGCTTCTCTTTTTTATTCACTCATTATCCTCCTAGCGTTATTCCCGGTTGTGCCCTAAAGCCCAGGGTCTGCTTTGACATCGAATCCCAAGATTTGGCATAGGCACTAGTTTTACGAAAGCGACTGCCATCTGACCTTCCAACCCAGGGGAAAACTAGACCTTATTGGGATTAGATCGGTTTCCTCACAATGTTTTCCTTCACCGTAAAGTTAACAATAAAAATTACGCACAAAAGTTCCAAAAAACTTATTGGTACCAGCCGGGATTCGAATCCACGACCGCCGCTTGACAGCCGCATGCCTGAACCACGAGGCAACCGTAGTTTTTTTTATTTACTACGCCATATTAAGGGCAACAATCCACAGCAATCTCTTTTAAATTATATAAAACTCATCTTACGCTTAAAGAACAGCAGCAAGGTGTCTCAAAAATTCTCACTACTCACGTTGAGTAGATCTTGTAATTACAGCGGAATGTAGCACAAAGTGTTGCATGCACCTAGTCTACCAACTTGCGCGTGTAGGGAACCCTTGCTTATCACGTTGTCATAGAGTGTATTGTCCCATGGCAGGTGGGTCAGGTGCGATGTAAAGTGGCACACGTATGCGGTTGTCTACGGAAGTTATTTGGCGAGGCCGGCGCGCGTCCGCCCTGAGATTGCAGCGTGGCGCGATAAACGCCAGCAGTCGAATTCGGCGTCGACAGGTTGTGGATTTGGGTGATCTTGACTTTGGAATGTGGTTGGCGCATTTGAAAACCGATTGACACAAGTTTGGAAATTAATTCCATTATTTTGACGCCCTATTTGACTGGATCGTTGCCCTGCCTACAAAGTCGACGGTCCTGGGTTCAAGTCCCGGTAAGGACAAATATTTGTATGATGAGTTTGAATAATTGGTACTGAGTCTTGGATATTTTCTATGTAGGTACCTACTTAAGAGTTACATTATCTGTGTATAAAATAATTTTGAGCCTCTTCATCGATCAGAAACATATTGTACGTACTTAAATTTAATTATAAGCCCACTTACTGCAACTGTGGAGATCTATCTGACTTGACATATCGATATCATATTGATATGTAATTTTTCACTGCCTCACTTGCACGGATTGGCCTCGGTACACAACAATTTGAATACCACTACACTGAGTCAAATAGACATTCTATTACACGTTTTTCTTGTGGAGATAAAACCTATTTTCGTACACATCTGTTCAAACTTCCCGCTTCCAGACCAATAAGCTCGTTATTCCATAAGCATTTATGTGACTACATTCAGACTATTTATATCGAAACATTTTAATATTGATATGGAGATGCGAATGGAAGATAGGTATCAGTTATAGATATTTTTCATCTATATTTGCTTTGACTAGATGTGTAATCAACGTCCAAATGTTTGATATTTTTATTCCAATACACCCCTTGGTTCACATTTAAAGGGTATCCTAACGCAATTACTGAATTAAATTTTCCACCTCAACTGTATTGTTTGTCTGAATTTCATTTCGGCAAAAAATCAATTTATATGGGTCATGACCATGTCTCTACGTGCGTATTTCGTTACAGAGCGGAAAAACGCTGCTCCGCGTTCGAAGTAATCGCAAGCGATTGTTATAGGTAGTCCTTACTATGTAAATAAGCGCTCAGAGGTGGTAGTGCCTGACATTCTTTTTGATGGAATTTCTATTCCTTTTTCCTCTACTGTCAGGAATTTGGGCATCACCATGGACGAGACGCTTTCTTGGTCACCCCATATAGCTGAGGTGAGTCAGAGGATCTTTAGATCCCTTCACTTCCTAAGGCGTCTCCAGAATTTCCTTCCTCTTCGTACCAAGTTGACTCTTACTCAATCTCTTTTGCTTCCTCTTCTGGACTATGGCGATATTGCGTTTCTGGACCTCAGCGAGGAGCTACTTGATAAGCAGGAGCGCCTAAAAAATGTATGTTTCAGATATATATTTGGTCTACGCAAGTATGATCATATCTCTGAATTCAAAATATTATATATCGTAAAAAAACATTAAGCATGTAATCATTTAGAAGTAGATATGTAACAAGATACGGGAGTGGTACGTGTGTTTTTACAAACATTCCTATTTATTCTTTCCTGCCACCCTGTTGTTGTGTTATGTTGTTATAATCGAATAATAATCATATTTAAATAATGATTTCGTAAATATTAGAAGAAGTATCTAATAATAACATTAACATACTTTTTTAAGGCATACTTACTTTGATGTTGATATTTAACATCAAAGTATGCCCTTATAAAAATTTGATTGATTTTTTTATTCCTAACGTGCAACCTCTGCGAGGATAGTCAGGTACTTACCTAATAAGAGTAATAAGTAATGAGGTTTCTACACTCGCTAATTCCCCTTACTTGGTGCCCATGATGACAAATCCATAGCTCTTGACCTGCTCGTGTATCTCTGAATGACAATAATGTTGAGTGCCCGGCATATTAGTGATATCAGCCTCCTACCCTCTCTGGTGATTAGAGTGAGTAGCAATCTTTCCGAAAATGGCATGTCTTTAGCTAGGAACTAGCCAATTATTCTTAGAAGTTGTATGTGTAAAGGTACCATGTTTTCTTCATGTGCAATCTCAATCCCCAATCACGGTTTCAATAAAAAGTGTATTGAGTTTAAGGAAAGCGTCACGTCGCACTTTTCATACAAAGGTTTTGAAACAAAATTTATGAAACAGGCATGAATAATGCTTTATTTTAGTTAACCTTCAAAATGGTAAATTGTGCGATGAGCATGAAGATTTGTTTCCGAGTATTGTATGTTTTGTATTTACTGCCTAACTCCCTTATTTATAAAACTTAAAATGCCTCTGCTAAATAAAATGTGCTTTGTCCTTTTCTTACGAACACAAATGTCAAAGTGACAGATAAGGACAAACGAATTTTAACGCCATTTTAATTAAAACAGGCTTGTATGACGTTTAGGAATACAGCCGTAAGTATTTATATCTACTAAATTTAACATATATCGTCGTCTATTACTCATAATACTAGCTTTATTTAAGTAAGGGGTTTATCTATATAAGTATGTTTATCGTCGTCTAGTACCCATAGTACAAGCTTTGCTTAGTTTGGGACTAGGTCGATTTGTGTAAGATTGTCCCCTAATATTTATTTATTTATTTATTTATTGGGCTTACTATGGGGCTAATCTCCCTTTTTATATTATTTAATGAACTGTTACGATTGAAATAGTTTATACCATACCGGTTTAAACCATACACTTACTGCAAATATACTGACCTACATTCGTGACGTCACCATTTTACAAAATTGGTTAAATTATGTCAGATAGAGCCCTTAAAAGTATAGGTACGTATTGGGATGGCAGACGTGAGGAATAGTATAGTGCGAGGGACGGACGTAATGGCGTGCCGGTTAGTTGGGTCGCGACATTGCGCTGATGATGGTGATTTAAAAGAGACGTGCTTTATGCGTGGTCCGTCTGCTCTCTTACTATGGGCCACTATTCTATTAACTTCGGAGAACTCGATTTCGTTGAATCCGTGTATGATAACAACTGGAAACACATTTCTATTATTCACTCAGATTATCTACACTAATATTATAAAGAGGAATGATTTGATTGTTTGTTTGTATTGAATAGGCTCCGAAACTACTGAACCGATTTGAAAAAATCTTTTACCATTAGAAGCCGACATTATCCCTGATGAACATAGGCTACTTTTTACCGCGGGAAAATGCTTCATTCCTACGCACTAACTGTACGAAGCCGGGCCGGGCAGCTAGTTTTCTAATAAATTGAATGCCTATTCTTACTAATCTAAGCAGCGACCTCAGTATTAGAAAAAAAATAATGAACTACAAACACACATTAGCCCCTGAACTAGGTAATACATTGTTTTGCAGGATTATATAAACCCAACACATTCAAATTGCATTGCGATTCGAAGGAACGATCCGAATTGGTTCGTAGATAACAATCTTTACAATTAATAATAAAGTTTGTAAAATGTAAATATGTAAGTTTGTATGTACCTAAATCTCCAGAATTACTGATCCGATTAAAATTTTTCTCACCCGTTATACGAGTAGAATGGACATTCGGGATGGAAAAAGGCTACATCTTATCCCGTGGCTCCGCCTGGGTTCTTGGTTTTACGTGGTCGGAGCCGCGCTTGATAATTTGATATAAAGCGATTGATTTTCTGTAATTCCTATTAACTATGAGAAAAACATATAGATTGGTACACCACAACTATCCTATGCAACATAACATGACTAAAATACATGACAATTCGGATACAAGTAAAAAAACCGCCACACGACATGTATAGAAAACGAAATCGACACTTAAACGACAGGGACTCAATCAATAATCGTATTGGCTCAGGTTCTCATATTGCATAAGCTGCAGGGCTGTGGGCGATGGGCTAGCAACTTATCACTGCAATATCACATTTTGTCGATCTTTTATACCCACATTTATGCTAAAAGTGGCGCTGGAACATACGTTTCATGTGCTCTGCCTACCCCTTTTGGGAATAAAGGCGTGAATGTATGTATGTATGTATCAGGGCTGTTATTCGGAACACGCTAATGCGCCTCACCTCACCCGTCACACCTAACGACATTAGACCTCTGCGAAGTTACAAAATACCAGCTGTAGATAAGTCTGTGTGAGCGCGGTTTTTATTACCTATGCTATAGTTTACTATACAATAAAGTCTGCTATCATATTTTTTCTCATATCAGAACATTTCCAAGTTTTCAGCACAGACCTCACATCCAATTTACCTAGTCAGTAAGACGAGTAATTTATTAAAATTAAAAATTTTTTGTTTCAAACTGTACAACACAAAAAAGGAACTCTTGGAAAAGATGCCTTTGGGTGAGTGAGATATAATTTTCGATCATGTTTTTGAAAATAAAATTTAAAAGAGAAAGTTGATAATAATAATTTTTTAGAAGACGCCCTCGGAAATTCGTCTTTTGAATCCCATTCGTCAAGTATACTCTTACAATGGAATTAGATTGCAGTTCTGACGAAATCAGGAGGAATTGGCTTCTTTACAGTGCTACTGCTAGCAAAGTGTTTAAAGATAGAGAAAGTGTGACATTCGGTTATACAAATACTAGCGCGTGGAACTCGTTTTTATCGTAGCTCCATACAAACTTTCACCCCCCATTTCACCCCCTTAGGGACTGATTTCCGGGATAAAAACTATTCTATGGCCTTCCCCGGAACTCAAACTATCTCTATACCATATTTCATCCGTACAAACTTTGCACCCCTATTTAACCCGCTTAGGGGTGGGTTTTTCCAAAGCCCTAAAATCACCTTTCCTGTATTGTAATAAGGAGTCCATACACAAAGTTTCAATTCTCTCACTTAAAATTTTACTCGATCCCCATACAAACTTTCAACCCCCTTTTTATCCCCTTGAGGGTGGAATTTTCAAAAACCCCTTCTAAGTGGGTATTTACCTACCTATTGTGAACAAAACAGGTTTCTAGGTTCAACGGTTTGGGCTGGGCGTTGATATAAGTGAGTGAGTGAGTGAGTCAGTCGGACTTTTACGTTTATATATATACACTAAGGGAGCGACTATACCGGTGCTTAACGCTGCGTATACGCGTTGACGTGTCGTATGCGTCACGTATTCTTCATACATTTTGCTGCGTTTTACGGTGCGTTAGCGTATTTTGAGCAGCGGTGTGGTCGCACCTTAACTCATTACACACATTGCTTTGCACGGATTCAAACCCAAACATCAGCTTCTTAAATAAATGTTAATAATCAAAGCCAGCACCTATTTTTTCAAGACATTTATTTATTTAGCAAGTCGTTTACCCATAGTATAAGCGTAGTATAAGGCTTTGCCTGTATCGCAGGAGACCAAATGATTTTTTTACATTGCATCGATTCAAATTTACCCCAGTTTATTGAATAACTTTTTTTTATACAACGACGGTGGCAAACAAGCGTACGGCCTGCCTGATGGTAAGCGGACACCGCAGCCTATAGACGCATGCAACTCCAAAGGACCGCCCATGTTACGGAGTAACTGCGACCTTGCTCACCTCCAGGAACACAACACTACTACAGAGCAAGTATTAGTGTTATTATGGCTGTGGTCTTCTG
Organism: Epinotia bilunana; assembly: GCA_947049275.1. Classification (NCBI taxonomy): domain Eukaryota; kingdom Metazoa; phylum Arthropoda; class Insecta; order Lepidoptera; family Tortricidae; genus Epinotia; species Epinotia bilunana. The sequence continues at coordinate 19,494,585 of OX346256.1, read as the reverse complement.
CAAGGCGGAGGTACTTCCCCAGTTGGGCTGCTCCACATTCGAGCGGGATGACATTTCGCTGTGCCCTACTTCACCAACTAATCTTGTAAGTTTTTAAGTCGAGAACCTGTGGTTAGATGCGAGGTCCCTGGACGCGCATTGCTCTCCAAATTGTTTCATAAGCCATCCATTCACGTTCATCACTCACCAACCACACCATACATAATTCATACATTAATACAAAAATGAACGTTACGGACATTGTTTTGTAGAAAGTTATTGAAATTATTCGTCTTCTTAACCCATTCAGGGCCAAGAATCGCTACGCGCTACGCTCGTAGCCGATCCCGTGGTTTTCCTCGTATGTAGCGGAAAGCGACTACGGCGGTCTGACGCATATGTGTCGTCATGGGCCCTGAATGTGTCACATTCATTGCCGGGGCCCCGACTAGCGGGCACCTACGCCGTAGTCACTTCCCGCTCAAGCGAGGATAGCCACGGGATCGGCTACGAGCGTAGCGCGTAGCGATTCTTGGCAGTGAATGTTTTAAATGCTTTCCCTAGTTTGTATATACCTACGGGTATTCAGTGCTAATCACGACACATACATCAGACCCCGTATCATGATCGGCCTTATCACGCGATAAGTGACAAGATAGAGCGTCCGTCTCGTTCTATTGAACGGTGTCAGCCAGTGACGGACGCTCTATCTTGTCACTTATCGTGTGATAAGGCCGTCCATGCTACGGGGTCTGAGCGCTGCGGGCTTTATCGCTGCATAATCGACACTGGTTTAGCGTAACTTTTAATGAGACAGGGGTCTACGATGCTGGACAAATATTTGTGTGATGAGAATGAATATTTGTTTCTGAGTCTTGGTGGTGTTCGTTGTATTTAAGTATCTATAAAATATGTCGTCGTCTAGTACAGTAGTCATAACAGAAGCCTAATGTCACTTTAGCTAAAATTGGTTTCTTAAAGTTCATGAAAAAGACCATTAGTGTTTATTTATATAATTTGTTTATGTGTAACACACTGTTTATTAGTTCAACTAGCAACCCGTCCCGGCTTCGCACGGTTACTATATTATAGGTACATATAAACCTTCTTCTTGAATCACACTATCTATTAAAAAAAACCGCATCAAAATCCGTTGCGTAGTTTTAAAGATCTAAGCATACACAGGGACAGACAGCGCGAAGCGACTGTTTTATACTAAGTAGTGATTATTATTGCATTAAAAACGTATCTTTTCTCATAAAAGAATATTATATTCTTACATAACTCATACCCATAAAAAAGTGCTAAAAAAAGTTCTAAATGTTTTCCAAGTGCTTCCAAATGCAATTTACATACGAAATTATCTTCACATTACGGCCACGCACCTCGTAGCGCAGCCTCGTAGCCTCGCTACGAGCGTAGCGGGAGCTACGAGTACCTTGATTGCTACGTAATTCTCAATAACTTTGTTAGGAATTTCTCACCGACTTGGTAAGTTCAATTCGATTCATATATTTCTCATTTAACCCATTGCAATGTGGTTCGCGCGTTAGTTTGTAGACGTTAGTTGGGGGTGCTGAAGGGAGCGACCGAATGTTTATGAAATGTGATTGTGTTTGGATTCGACAGATGAAAATATACCTCTTGACTTTAATCGCTCTTTGATATTCAGGTAACTAAGTTAGCAAAAAGGTGACAAATATACTTAGGCCCTGAGCACACGGCGTATTTTAAACGCGCAGGTAGGTAGGGGAACGCGCGTCGTCTGCGCGTTTAAAATACGCCGTGTCCTTAGGGGCCTTAGGCCAAAAACGTTTTCTTAATTTGAATAATAAAGCTCATTTTAATGGGCTTAAGAAATGTTTCATTGAATCATGATGTTATGTAAGTTAATATTTTAATAAAGAAAATGTTTAAAATATTTGATATTTACTGAACACATTCACCGCCAAGAATCACTACGCACTTAGCTCGTAGCCGATTCCGTGGCATTCCTCGTATGTAGCGGAAAGCGACTACGGCGTAGGCGCCCGCTAAACGGGTTGCGCTAATCAAAAGAGGGATCGGCTACGATTATAGACAGTGAATGTGTTAAAAGATGAAAGAAGTAGCCTGTACCTATTCGAAGCTAAGCAACGCTACGTGTGCTACGCTTTCGCGCGTAGCATTTCCTAGTTCGTAGCGAAAATCTGTCGTAGAGGGATGGCCCATATGCGATCCATTGGCCCTGAATAAGTTAGTGAGCTTCCGTCAAGTAAATCCTTCTGCACGGACAAAGTGTCCAAAAATATATTATCACATATTTATTGTTAAGGTTGCTCAGATATTATTAGACCATTGGGTACATTAATTTATACAATTGACTGCATTGAATATCCTTATCAAATTCGTCACCTCGCACGTTGGTGCGTATTGAATCTTTCCTTATAAACGAAACTATTAGAAATCTATTTCAATCATTTAATTAACATCCCTTCCGCCCAACACTTTCACCGAGTTAAATTGAATCTCAAATATAATGCAAGCAATTAGAATGTTCACGAGTCAGTCAGCGGATTCGAATCCCATTACCTTCCAGTCCAGCTAAGCTTCATAACCTGTGTTCATACCTAGTATATCGTGACACCGGGATTCGTAATAACAAAGAGTGTTTGGAGGTCTGTCTTACGCTGGTTGGGCTGAGGTTGTGGGTAAGTGCAGTGAATGCGAGCCAATCTGCGCTATTCATAACTAGTTCCATCTAATCTCACCGTTTACCGCAAGCATTTGTTTCATTCTCACGGAAGAAGCACCTTATTGACGTTGGCATTTCTGATTCACGACGTTATAATGGCATAGTTTACTTTAAAAGAAAAAGACCGGGTTGCACTCCCGGAGTGCCGGCAGAAGTGAAAACTTGAATAATTTTAATTTTGCAAAATAATAATAATAATATAAAAAAGCTCCCCCCCCCCGACCAATCCCGCCCCCAAGCCCCGTCCGTGTTACGATCGGGATGTCTACGGTGTCTACTAAGGTGAGATCTCACCTCACGCATCTGACGTCAGAAAAATCTGTGGCGAGTTTAACAATTTTTCCCCATCCCAAAAAGTGCCCAGCGCCGCTAAAGAAGTTTCCACTTTAACAAAGTTTTAACCGACTTCAAATCAATAGGTACCCAAATCGTCTCAAACATGCCTATACAATTTGCAGGATTCCCTTGATTTCTCCAAAATACCATCATCCGATGCTGACCTGACCATGGAGCCACTTGAGAAGAATACCCTTTCAAACAAAAAAAATAATTCCAAATCGGTTCATGCGTCTTTGATTATCGGGGAACATGCATTAAAATTCAGTTTGAAAACGCTTGGCAGGGTTATCGGGGTCGCAAGTGTTCTGTAGACGTGGCCGCTACACGCCTGAAAATCCCAAGGCAAGCGACGAAGATTTCGCCCTAGGAGATCGCTAACGAATCCAGTGTTCAGTATGAGACCCTGGAATCCTCCGCATGACTGCAGATGATAGTGCATAGCAATACAATAATGATTTGCTCAGTGGATTTGACGCAAGCAACATCCCCTGCCAGCATCTCCTGATGATGCCTCGTTAAGAAGCGAAACACGTGTCGAGGTTTTGGCATTATTGGTGGTGACGAATAGTTGCATCCTATCTTCACTGATAGACAAGCACGTTTTTTAGCGGAATATTGTTCTTGTAACATATCACGGACTTCCGCAAAGTAACGCCTGATTCAATAAACCATATCACCCAGTCCACCGAGATGGTGCCTGGTCCACAGATTTTCTCCCCGAGAAAATGATGTTGCCAGCGATGGCAAGCAAAGAGGCGCAACGTTGTCGGACTTTGGTAGCCTAGCGACTGACTTAACAATGCTTCTAAAATCATCATCATCATATCAGCCGAAAGACGTCCACTGCTGGACAAAGGCCTCCCTCAAAGAGTGCCAAAGTGACCGGTCCTGCGCCACTCGCATCCAGCGGACTCCCGCGACCTTTACCAGGTCATCAGTCCACCTTGTGGGTGCCTTCCGGTACGAGGTCGCCACTAGAGATCCTTTAACCCTTTGAAAGCCAAGAACACCTAAAGGTGGCGTGTGTTTCTTGCCCGCAGCGCCAAGAACCCCTAAAAGGTGTCAAACTTCAGTCTTTCATATAAGGTTTGTATTTGATCTCTTGTAACGATGATGTTGGCGTGACAATGTCGCTTTTGGACGTCTTGACTGGCGGCGAATAGGTTAGGAAAGGCTTCTAAAATAATTATACGAATTTTGAATGCGTATTTGAAGGTCTGGTTCTAGCTTACAACGGTTGGCCTGCGGTAAATTAATCGTTGTGAATATCAGCACAGGCGCGAAGCAATCAGTCCCGTCTTTAGGGATCACGGCATTTGGCTGCCATTGTTCGCCGCGCCTGCGTTTTACATATCGTGCTCTTGCTCAAACAAAGATGATATTGGACTGGGCCTCAATTTGGTTCTCTCAATCGTATGTCATGTGCGCGCGACTGGTTAAGAAACTAACCCCCATAGTCATCCTTTCCTTACTAATATTATAAATGCGAAAGTGTGTATGCGTCGTATTGATGTGATTTTTTTGTATGGAAATAGTTTAGAAGCTGGAGAGTGACATAGACTACTTTTTCCAGCGGGAAAACATCTAATTCCCACGGGAAAATTCACTATGTTACATTTTCCTATAACCACACGGGCGAAGCTGCGGTGATCAGCTAGTAACTCATAAAACTTAACCTGTGTTGATTAACATGTGGTTTGATCTTTTCATACAATACAAATACTCTTTATTGCACACCTCACACAAACAAAGCAGTCAGAAAGAGGAACAATACAATAACATGTAGGTAGAGGTAGACAACAGGCGGTCTTATCGCTGAGGAGCGATCTCTTTCAGACAATCTTTGGGTATCGGAGAAAGAGATAAAACAAGATTATGCAGAGATTATATTTTAATTAACCAAAAATCAAAATAACTACCTATATAAATACACGCACCCTGTAAATAGCTTTATACAGGGTGTTATTTAACTCGTGATATAAAATAGCAAAATGTGAATATATCCATGATTCTGACCAACTTTTACTTTGGGACCAACTTTGTGTTATGCTAAAAAAAAACAGTCTAAACTGAGCAACGTTAATGAAATAGTTGGATTTTTTAGCATAACACAAAATTGGTCCCAAAGTAAAAAAAAACAGAATCATGGATAGATTCGCATTTTGCTATTTTGTATCACCAATTAAATTAGAAAGAAAGAAAACCATTTATTCGAGGCAAAAAGACAAACTGTGGACACGTACGCACACACACATTTCCCACGAAATGGTCACAACTCAGCGTAATGCTGGCAACGCCAGCGCTGGTCTTCCGTTGTGGCCATTTTGTGGATATAGGCTATATTAATTACACCCTTTTTATAAACATACATATACACAAGTATCACAAATACAAATATATCATGTTTTTTCAAGAGGGTGAGAGTTCCACAGTCGAATAGCCTTAAAAGTGAACGAACTATTGTACAATTTGGAAGATGACGAAGGCACAGTTAGTTTAGTTAGTTATTTTTAGAAGATCTAACAGAATTCAAATAACTAAAACGCTCTTTGAGATACCGGAATAGCGGCTTGTTAAAGGGACGAAGGAATTTTGACTTCTATACTAATATTATAAAGAGGAAGTGTCTGTGAGATTGTAGCTTTGTAAGTTTGTTTGTTTGAACCACTCATCCGGGTAAAAAAAAAACAGTTTTTGAATGGACAATGCAGATGGTCATATACTATTTGCTATCCCGTGGGTTTGTCTGCATAATCGCACGCGTACATTCGAAACGTTACGTGATCACCTCTTTGTAGGTCGATCATGTACGCGCGTCAGTTAGGCCTAAATGCCAATTTTTATATGGAAAAATTACAGTTGGATCTACCTAACGCGCGTTCATAACGTTACGTGATTGCTCCTCTGCCAGTCGACCACGTAACGCATTGTACGCGCACGCGCGTCAGGTAGATCTAAATGTCACTTCTTATATGGTAAAATTACAGTTAAATTGTCCTAACGCGCGTTCGGAACGTTACGTGACTACCCCTCTGGAGTAATGTTCGGAGTTACTCATAAATGGAATTGAAATGGATTTAGGCTATATTTTATATTTTTATTACGCGGGGAATCCGCACGGATAGTAAGCAAGTACTATTACATTTCAGAATACGTCACAGACATATAAAAAAAAAACTTACATAAACCGAGCCCATTTGAGGCAATCTTCGTGGGTATTAACAATATCCGTTTTAGGCAACACCGAAATAATCCCAATATCGAAATACATTTTTGAGGTACTGAAATAATATGCGAATCTTCTTGGTCCATGTGCTCTGTCGTGCGTAAGCACTTGGTCAAGTGTGTGAGCGAGACGCACCGATATTCAGATGGTATTGGTATGAAATGGCAATGAAATTGTTTGTTGCAATGGTGACGTTGATGGCGTTATGAATTCGCATCAGGCAGGCGAGGCACAACCTTACAATAAGCACTCTCGTTACAGATATCGAACGAGTAGGCTTTTATATTTACCGTATAGATTTAAAATGTGGTAACAGCTCGTAAGTCTTGGCTTCTGCCTGGAGAGGAAAGCCGCGCAATGAATAGGTATGTTTGAAAAGATAAGTCTATTTACTTTGCAATGCTTTTTTGAAAGTTATGGGTTAAGGCTATGCATTGGAAATTATCGCGTGCTTTGAAACGCCGTTCTGACTAAATTAAGAAACAATAAGGACTAATTTTCAAATATATGATTCTTGACTATATGATTGTTCATCTGATTTTATCGATACGATTGCTTAAAATTTCCTCGATAGAAAAAAAAACCAAAGTTGGGTCTGGATTTTTATCTTTTTTTACCCAGCCTACTCAAACGATACATTATTTTACGACACAATCAAGTTAATACTATAGTATTTTATCTCATCTAAAATCTCACTTTATGAAATTTAAATAAAACGTCTCTAAGTTAGGTATTTATCGAAATTTGTCCATCTGTATTCCTCGTGCGCGGAAGGCATCAGCGTGTCTCTGTCTAGGGGGCGTGTTCGACTTAAATCAAGGCATCGCCTTAAAGAAGTACGTTGCTACATCCACATTTCGATTTCATAAGACAGGCTATAAGATAGTAATATCTCTACTTCTACTGGGCCGGCAATCCCTTTTTTCCCGCCCTCTTCTGTAATGTACTATTTTATGCGCGTTGGATTTTTGTTTTACCTGTAGAAGAATATGACTATTTGGAAAAAAGTCAACGTAACTACTGGTAAGAAAAATTCCAACTAGTTCTATCAATAGAACAAATAATAGAACTAGTGGGAATGAACCCCAAAAGTAATTTCAGGCGCAATAGTAAGTTGAGACCTTTGCCCTGTCACGTAAAAGTCTTGAAATTAATTGAGTTATTCTCAAGCTTCAACGTTTCAACCAATTTGAATAAATTAAGTGACGCTCGCGGCAATTATACTCATATTAAGCAGGTAACTGACGAAACCGACTGTTTCCAATTACACTTGTTCTGATTTTTTTTTCTATTATATTCAGTTGATTCTTAGTACTTTTCCTATGCCAGTTTTCCTAAATCCATCCATACTAATCCATACTATATACTATTAATATTATAAATGCGAAAGTGTGTCTGTCTCTCTGTTACCTCTTCACGCTTAAACCGCTGAACCGATTTGGGTGAAATTTGTTATAGAGATAGTTTGAGTCCTGGGGAAGGACAGAATAGTTTTTATCCCGGAAATCACCCCCCAAGGGGGTGAAGTGGGGGGTGAACGTTTGTATGGAGCTACGATATAAACGAGTACCACGCGGACGGAGTCGCGGGCAGAAGATAGTATATAATAATCGTCATCATCATCATATCAGCCGAAAGACGTCCACTGCTGGACACGGGCCTCCCCAAAGAGTAAAATAAAATAAGAGTGAAATATAATACGAGTATACCGTTATTACGGCACATAGCACGTAGAACCGATGGCCGTTGGGGCGGAAAGGTTCTCGAGTGGCGACCAGGAACCGGAAGGCGCGGCGTGAGGCCCCCCGCAAGGTGGACTGATGACCTGGTAAAGGTTGCTGGAGTCCGCTGGATGCGGGTGGCGCAGGACCGGTCACTTTGGCACTCTTTGGGGGAGGCCTATGTCCAGCAGTGGACGTCTTTCGGCTGATATGATGATGATGATACCGTTATTAATATGCTGGAGTAAACGTATTTTTTGTAATATTTATGTATACATTTCAGGCATTAGCATTAGTGTCTACATAATAATGGATGAGGTTCCATATCAACTTCCTTAGGATAACGATTTTGTTGCATGTCATTGTTTTTCTTTCTCTTTTGTCTTTCTGATTCTGAAAGAGATGAGAGACGTGGATATGGGAATTTCCCTATGATATGCCGGGGTCACGTCATATTTTGCAAGTTAATACTGTCCCTGATTAAAAGGTAAACGTCGTGACGGTGCACTTTTGTACGCCATGAGCACTATATGCCAAAGGAATATGGGTTAAATTCGAACTAAGACAGTTTTTCTTCATTCGAATTTAAGCCTTGACAAAGTTTCCATACGATACACTAGTGCGAAGTCGGCTCCTACGACGTTTACCTTTCTAATACCTTAACCGAACCGTAACTTGTGTCATCGAATTGACTATGTTTAATAGTATCAACAAGATCATTGAAATATTATTTACTAAACGGTACTTAAAAACTTGTAATCATGCATGTATTTATTTCTTTGGGGTCACTCAACGTTGTGGATGTGCGGCCACATCTTTGGTCGAGAGCAGACCCGGAAAACCCAATAGTAATAATTTAGTTAAACGTGATTAACACATTCATAGCCAACGATGTAGCGCTACCAGGTAAGTAGATAAAAGCGGCCACGAGCGCTCAGCGCCCACTCCAAGCTAAGTGCCGTTTAGTAAGAAATATGTGAAAATCGTAAACTTTAAATCAACATCAAATTTTCAAATTGTTTTCCAAAACACCTGTTTGACTCAGTTGTTCGACACGGTCCACAGTGTGTCGGGTTCCGATCCACGCATGCGCGCAGCGTCCGCTCGCCGGGAGGCCGCAAGTACCAAACGAGCATCTGCGCCGCACGCCGCGGCAGCTCCAAGCGACGTAAACACGCGGTTCTATAACTTATTGTAGCTGTAACTTGAAAAGAAACTTTGACATGTTTGTGGCTACCCTGATCGGTCTGTGGATGTGGAGGTGAGTTTATAGATAATAATAAACACAGGAAATAAACGTGTAAAGAATACATTTAAATGTACTTGGGTTTAGTTATGTGAAATCTATGTAATGTTGCTATACACATTTTTTTTCAAAAGACAGACAAAAGTTGACTTTAACTTTAAGTGCGACGTTTTCAACTTTTAAAGGTTTTACATGAGTAGTCTGTCCGTCGCATCGTAGCTTGAAAACAGATGAACCGATTCAAGTGTAGCTTTATTGAAAAGATAGAAGACAGAGAAGTCGAGATGGTGCTAAGCTATTGTCTTTTATCGGTTTATTGTCGATGGTTACAAACGTAAATCCATATCATTGATTTACGTCTGAAGTAATGATTTTAATTTTATTTCATTAAGCTCTATTTGTTGTCGAGGGTTTTTTTTACATTAGGTAGTAGGTAATTGAAGTTGTTATTTTCATTGATCAACAAGCTGGTAAGTACCTTTCTAACGAAACAAAGTATTTTATTAAATATTTTGTTTCGTGTTATTTTAAAGTAAGTATACAACTTCCGTCACTGTCCTCGTAGCTCAGTCTAGCGTTAATAGAAAGGTCGCAGGTTCGAATCCGGTCGGGGGCTACAGACGAAGATGGTTTATTTTTCCATTATATTCTTTCTCTCTGTATCATTTCGTCTAAGCTGGTAAGTATTCGGTTAGCACTAGTAGTCTTCACACTATATACCTAGTCAATACTTATATACCAACAAATAGTATTATAGGAGATTGAGAGACTCCGTGAGATTGTGGCTTTATAAGTGTGTATGGTTACCTAGCTAGGGGGTAATCACCGGAACTTCTCATCCAATTAAAAAAAAAATTCATCCGTTTCTAGAATAGAATGCTCGGTTGGACAAAGGCCAAGATATTTCATAACGCGGGTTTGCCCGCGTTCTTAGCATTACGCGGGCAGAGCCGCGTGGGGAGCTATAATACAGAAGTTCTTGATTTGAGGAGTGTGCAACACAAATTAATAAAAAGCGATAATGGAATGTAAAACCACCGTGTTCCTACACGTCTACGCAAGAAATAATATCGGAAACGTCCTAACAGCTTCGAAAATAAGGTTGTTTCAGATATTTGTGCACGCTTTATATTTTCATTAATATTATTCCAGGTGAATTTATCTACTTAGCTCGACTTGAGGGGAATCACGGTCGGTGTACTGCTAATTTTTTCGACCGATCTTCAAACCCATCGGTCCAACAAAGCATTTGTTTAGCGATAATAGCCACGTGCCACAAACGCTTCTAAGACAGTTTTGATTTTTTATTTTTTATTTTACAATATCAGTTAGCGATTACACTTAACAATAAAAGACAATCGCATTGTTGACTAAGGACACAGAAAAGTTAATTCAGTCTGGAAATATGATCCGTAATTTTGATTAGGCTTAGCACACCATTGTTTAATCGTTTAAAATTAAACGGCTCAAGATTATGAACAAAATGCGTCTTTCCGGCAGACATGACATTAGGTAGTTACCAGTCATTTATGTACTAACTAGTGGCTCTGTGAGCTGAAGAGTGAAGACCTCGGGCAACATTAGCATACCATTGTTTAATCGTTTAAAATTAAACGGCTCAAGATTATGAACAAAATGCGTCTTTCCGGCAGATATGACATTAGGTAGTTACCAGTCATTTATGTACTAACTAGTGGCTCTGTGAGCTGAAGAGTGAAGACCTCGGGCAACATTAGCATACCATTGTTTAATCGTTTAAAATTAAACGGCTCAAGATTATGAACAAAATGCGTCTTTCCGGCAGATATGACATTAGGTAGTTACCAGTCATTTATGTACTAACTAGTGGCTCTGTGAGCTGAAGAGTGAAGACCTCGGGCAACATTAGCATACCATTGTTTAATCGTTTAAAATTAAACGGCTCAAGATTATGAACAAAATGCGTCTTTCCGGCAGATATGACATTAGGTAGTTACCAGTCATTTATGTACTAACTAGTGGCTCTGTGAGCTGAAGAGTGAAGACCTCGGGCAACATTAGCATACCATTGTTTAATCGTTTAAAATTAAACGGCTCAAGATTATGAACAAAATGCGTCTTTCCGGCAGACATGACATTAGGTAGTTACCAGTCATTTATGTACTAACTAGTGGCTCTGTGAGCTGAAGAGTGAAGACCTCGGGCAACATTAGCATACCATTGTTTAATCGTTTAAAATTAAACGGCTCAAGATTATGAACAAAATGCGTCTTTCCGGCAGATATTACATTAGGTAGTTACCAGTCATTTATGTACTAACTAGTGGCTCTGTGAGCTGAAGAGTGAAGACCTCGGGCAACAGTCTTTGAATTTTTTATTTTTCAAAAACCGGATCTATAAAAAAACATATATATTTATATTATATTATCGAATCTGCTCACAAAATTTCACGAGAATCGGTTGAATAATGCGACCTGTACAGGGTAAGCCGGGCAGCAGGACATCCGAAAGAATGTAATTAAACGGAGAACTTCGTTCGCTTCGCTGGTTCGTTCATTACCAATAAACTTCTGATTCTGATTCTGATTCGTGGAAAGAGTACTTTCATGACAGAAAAGGGAATTAATTTTGTGATCTTCATATATAAATCCAAAGTGAAGTGACAAAGTCTAAGTCAAAATGCATTTACTTTCTTCAATAAAAAACAAGATACTTTTATCACTAAATTTTGAATAAATAAAACTACTTATAACTAAAATATGTATGGTGCCGAAGATGCTGGCAGCATTTCCCCGCTGTATCGCACTACTAAAAAAAAAATCAAAATTTTTAAACTTTTTCTCGTGTATAAAATAGCATGCTGGAATAATATGTTTTTTTTACACAATAGGATAATAATCAATAATAGAAGTCAGAAGATGTATTTAATAATAAAATAATTTTCTCACTAATTGTTGTTTCTAGCACCGGATACTAGTTCCCGATCTAGCGGATCTCATTGTGTGCAAAGTTTCATATTATTCCAGCACGATGTTTTAATAAAAGAACCAAACTACGTTTGTATGGGGACCTGCGTCGAGCTTCCCGGGGACTCTTAACATCGCGAAATTCTAAGTCTCATTCCTAAACTGAAGCGTTCGTAGGAGGAAATGTCTACGAAACCGTTTACCGTACCGTACGCGACCATTTAGATTCCAAATACATATCCGTTTTGACATTCACAATTGGAATTGGAAGTATGTGGGGACTTTCATTAAGTCACTTAGGCCCGTTTTATGCGTTAGACCTAACGTCAGATAAAATTTTATTAACTCAGTACATTTTATTTACTTACTTATCGATATAAGGTCTAACGGATACCTGGGTTTAGTATACCTATTCGCTCCAGATTACGTAAATCTGATCTTGAAATGGTAAAAAACATTTTAGTTTATATATCTCTATCTACCTATCTAGTAGGTGTTCAGTCTTTCCAGTGGGCACATCCGAAGTTTTAAGGCCCTTTAGGTTACGGAGCAGCAGCGGCAAAATAACTCGCGTAATATTTTGATTATTCACAGTTCATAAACCCGGAAAATCACAGTTAGAATATTAAACAAAATTATTTACACAAAATATACATGGAAGGCCTTTGAATTTTTTGTATCAAAATCGACACGCAAGCAGAGAAAAATCTATATCGAAATAACAAAAGACGCGCGCTGACAGCAGCCGTCGCGCCAGCCAACCAGCGCGCGTACACCGCGGAGTTATTGGTATGCGCGTCGTCTACAGACCTTAAAGAGTGATAATTAACAACTGCCATACTTAGAGAGCTACGTGTCTCTTGTATAAATCCATTGTTTAGCATTCTTAGCGGATAATTACTTTAAGGCCTAATTAATTAATTTAATTTATATTTATTTGTTGATTTTTTCTTATATTTTTTTTTGTATTATTCCGTTTTATTTTATTTTATTTTATGTATTGACGATCACAATGGGGATTCTTTTAAATTGACATGAACATCATTTATAATGAAGTCTTGTATTGTATACATGAATTATAGCAAATAATCTTGAAGATGCACTTTTTAAAATGTAATAACGTAACCTATATTCTGAAAGTTAAGTTGTATCTACCTACCTACTTAAAATACTCGCAAAGTGGCATTTATTTTCTAAAGTATATACAAGATGATAACTAATATTAACTAAATTAAATTAAAATACTTACTTTTTAATGTACCTTAGATCAGTAGAACGTTAAGAACACTCCATCGACACACAAACCCCAGATGAGCATTGTAACTAATATAACATGTATTTCTTTGTTTGTTTGTGTTAATCAATAAATAATTAAAAAACAGAAAATACCTACACCGTTAACTATTGTATTATCTACAGGATATAGATAGACGCCTACTTTTTGATTTTGACCCATAATTACAAACATAAAACACCGACTACCTAGAGCCCGACCAGAAACATATGATCATTGTCAAGAGGGCGCTATTATTCTCATTTACATACATGAGTATACAGTTCAGTATAGTCTGAACAATGTGAATTGGCAACTCGTTATTTTAACTAACCTTTATTCACCTTTTCTGGTCAGGCTTTACGTGGTATTACTCAACCTCGAAGACGGGACTGGAATAGCTGTCAGTTCAAATAAACTTTGCGTGTTTATAGAAAACTGTCACATTCAATTCCATTCGAATAGCGGTTTGATAATACTTAAAAGTGGTTAAGTATAACCAGCGAACGAAAAAACCGTAGAATGCAAGCTCCTTACACTATCCAAACATGTGCCTAAAACTCGGTATCTAGCTAACGTCTCGAGGTATTCGGAATGGTATTTGATGTAAACAACTGTATCTTGGCACACTTTTATTACATTTTAACGGTACAAAAACACAACGAAACTTTACTTCTCCAAACATAGAAATTGTTTATAGAAAAAAAAATGTAGCATAAACGCGCCGAAAGCGCGTTTAGGCGGACTTGAATATAACTGATATTATGCCGCTTGCTTTAGGTACAATTGGTAATGTTGGTACTCTGTAAAACTATTGGATTAACAAGTTGATATGTAATAAAAACACGTAACATAGTCGTTGTGTTGGTACGAGTACACATTAATGAATTATACACTTTTATATGAAAAGCTAACAAACTAAACGGTTGCCTATGCTGGCATCGTTTTGACACCCCGCCCCCATCCCCGCATAATGGCAATGGCACCCATTCTGTAGGGCCATTTTGCGGCGCTAAATAGAGACTTCTATGGCTTTTTCGTTCGCTGGGTATAACATAATATAGCTGGTATTAAAATCACATGACCGTGCATCTTCACTAACGCAATAACCCGACAACTCTGAGAAGATTTTTCACTTTAAAGTGAAATCTCTTGGGTTATATTTTATATTAAACATGGCTCCGGGTTGGCGTCCACTTGCGCAAAGTAGGATTAATTGAGACTTAGCAGGTGCACAATAAGACAGTGTCATCAACGCCATGCTCGACAGCGAGGAGGCGTGGAGAGCGATGGCCTGCTTCTGTGACGACGTAATGTCACAGAAGGAGGCTGCGGAGCGGGCTCGCGAAAACGATCCTCTCGCGGATCCGCTTCGCCGACGACGGACTGGAGGCAGAGCCAGGCGTTATGCGCATCTGCTGCCTCCGCCGTAGTGGAACCATGCAGGGAGTTGGGGCAAGCCCTGTAAACAAAGGTTCCACAGGACTGGAGGCGCTCGCCTACCTGACGCCTCGAAATGTCTGCGGCCTGCTACTGTGGGCCGCCCGCCGGGACGTACGCAGTTGAATGCCAAGAGCGATCCTGCGACGCCCCCCTTTACAAGGCGGAGCCGGATGTCGTTGGTGGTTTTAGACGGTAGTCCAGTTTCGGTTAGTCCGTCATACCCGTCCTGCCTCCCCGGATAGGACGGGATGCGTAAATGCATTTCCCCAACGTTAAAAAAAAAAAAGATGCACAATAAGACAAACTACACTTACGGCCGTATTCATAAACGTCTTACAAGCCTGTTTTAACTAAAATGGCGTTAAAATTCGTTTGTCCTTATCAGTCACTTTGACATTTGTGTTCGTAAGAAAGGGACAAAGCACATTTTATTTAGCAGAGCCATTTTAAGTTTTATGAATAAGGGGGCTTGCGTTTTTTCTATCTAGACACCTAATAAAATAACCAATAATGTTGAATTTTCCCGAAAAGATTAAAAATATTGTCAATTGGAGAAAAATGTAAAGCAGGAGATTAAATAATCACAAAGTTATAAGAGTACAAAGTTTTAAGAGGGGGTTACAAAACGATTGTCATTTACTATGACGCATTCATCGTCGTATGACGCACGCATCATCACGTCATTTACGTGACGTCACGTTTTCTCCCTCTAACAAGCAATATAAAGTGGTTGTAGCTTCGTTACTCTTTGATATCCGGCGCTCATGCGTACAGAGTGGAGGAATCTCCAAAAGAGTAAGGGAGAAAAAATAAATCTCTAGATATCTGAATGGGATTCGTCACTAGGTATATTTTTTGCCATCTTTCTTTGGCAGTAATAATACATTTTGAGTCTACAGCCCTATTGAGACTTAGTAGGTACACAATAAAACACACTACACCTAGCGTTTTTTCTATCGGTCAATTATTTATTTCTGTCTGTCTGACCACATCACGGCGGTATCTTTGTCTACATATGACCGGATCAAGGGCATGGTCAAGGGCATGTTCGGTAGCGTATTGCGATTCCAAAAATGCATTTGTTTGTTTTTCTTTTTTTTTTTCTTTGTTTACATTAAAATGATTGTTTTTGTTTACATTACAGTCTTTGTTTTTGTTGACATTGCTTCTATATGACATCAAAAACCTAAAAGCTGTGACCTGCGTGTCAACAAAACATACACAACACATTTGTTTTCATAACACAGCTGTGCGCGCCGTGGTTGATAATGAAATAAACCGTCCCACCCTTCACCCTCGCGGGGTAACGTTATCATACACAAGCCACGTCAACAAAAAAACCGGCCAAGAGCGTGTCGGGCCACGCTCAGTGTAGGGTTCCGTAGCCCGTTCCGTGAACCGAATGTATGAGCAAGGGAGTTCAAATTCCCAAATCAAATCGACCATGTATTATAGACAGACACAAGCAATACTTAGCGGACAATTGTGTTATTAGACAACGAACGACCACAAACAACGAAGACAATTCGAGCACGACTAATTTTCGACCTAATGTATGGGCGCACATGCTCCGACCCCATTAAACCAGGAAAAATCTTAACAGCGTCATGCATGTACAATGTGAGCGTTCTGCGTACAGCGACATCTATCGGCAAATTAAGTAAACTATTGCGCGCGAGCTTAAAGTATGGAAGATGATTTTTATGGGATAATTCTTTATTGCGTGAACCGATTTTCACCGTTTTTTTACTTTATTTAAAAGCACGTCATTTCATTGTGATTTTGTAGAAATTACAGTTACAATAAACACCTGCTTATGCGGTTAAATTACAAACTTAGTGCAGCAATTATTTTGTAATTTTTTTCAAAAACTATTCAAACTATCAAGTTCAAATTTATTTTGCTAGAAAGTTTTTATAGTTCTACTTTTGAGATTTTTTTAATATTTTTTTTTTTTTTTACTTCTGGAGCAATTATCTCCGAAAATATTAACATTATCAAAAAGTGATTTTATCAAACCCGTATTCATTTTTAAATACCTATCTATCAATATATCACACGTTAGGGTTAAAATGAAAAAAAAAACACTCCCCACGTTACGTATAGGGGAGGTACCCTAATAAATAATAAATCACTTTTTATTTTACCACTTTGTAGGCGTGATTGATATACATATTCCGTATAATCCATATTATCCGCGGACGGACGGACAGACAAAGCGAAACTATAAGGGTTCCGAGTCGACTACGGAACCCTAACAAAAACAATGACTGTAACGTAAACAAAACCAAAAATATCAATGCAACAAAATAATAATAATAAACAAATGCATATATTTGGAATCGCAATGGGCTACCGAATATGCCCTTGCTCGGTTCACACCCCATTTTTTATACATCCTGTATAGGTTTGTCTACCGGAAAGACGCGAACCTAGTCTATTCATCCTTACGTGTCCTATCATGTACACAAACACGACGTCAAAGATGATCATAGGCTATGGCTTGTGTTTGGAAATGACGATAAAATAAACATGAAGTGTGATTCATAGACAATTTGGACATCTCTATGTCAAATATTTTTGAGTTTATTCGTTCGTTACTTCGATTATTCAAGAAAACCCTACTAAAATAGTTATTTATGATACAAGTGCGAAAAGTAGGTAATTCCCAACGAGTGACTATGTTCAAAACACGACCGTGAGGGAGTGTTTTTGATCGACACGAGTTGGGAATTACCTATCCGCACGAGTATCATACAACATTTTACAATACATCCTGGGAGGAAATTTAATATTATTTATTATACATAAAAGGTGAAATTTGAATTGTCATGAAATCTCATTCTCGCACGTGTGTGGGAATATTGGCCCGAAATCCATTCCCGCACGGCCGCTCCCCGGCCCGCCCCGCCGTACGGGCATGGAGGGCTTCCCATGTTCATGTTGACCCATATAAAGGCGCACGTTCAGACCAAATGCTTGTAATAGTGCATTGACACAAGTGAGGTATGTTGATAATTATATCAGAGGCGGGATTATCACGCGAGCCGCCGGTGAGCATGATAAGAGAGCCGAGGATGTAATTAATAAAGCTCACGCGTTTCATACGACGTTTTTCAACACATAGCAAACAACCCTTCCATAAGATGATAATTGTATAGGCCTGCCAAGTTATTTTCTTTACTAACTTATTGATGACAACAGGTTTTTACTCACATGTTGTATTCATCGCCAAGAATTTCCAGCGGCGTCCATTCTTTTAATCACTTTTGTAGTTACCACGAGTCAACATTTTTGTGTATAACCAAACACGCATTAACAATGTTTACAAATATGTGTGAAATAACCTATAATGGCGCGCAACAGTTTATTTTTTCGAGAAGTTTGCGCAGTGCGCGCGCATTAAGATGAAATATCTAAACAGCCAAAATAAATATTTTCGTTTTAAAATGTTATCTTTATTAATTCATGTAAAATGTTATCAAAGTGAATAGTTTTACTAAATTAAACGTTTCTATATCATATCCAAAAAGAAATAGTCAAAAAGGATTTAATTTGTTTAGTCGAGTAAGAATCCATTTGCCGAGAATTAAAAAAATGCTGTACATTCTGTACCACCCGGTTAATTTAAGAATGCACCGTGTGCATGCATACATCTTGCTGCAAGGTGCCAACGTGACTTAATCGGGATATAACCATAATACACAAGTGTCGTAATGTTATAAAACACGCGTGTTTAATATCCAGGATTATGAGCCTAAAAGCGACATAATAAGAGGTACGTTACGAGCAATTGTGTTGAAAATGATATTCACTTGCTATTTCAATACTTGGTGACTTAAGTAATTATTGCGTAATCCCAGAGAAAAGTGTGATAATGCATACGAGAAGGTTTTGTTTACAACTTTACATGATAGGACAGGTCCTGGATGAATAGACTTTAAATCTCTGCATAATCCTACAACATACCTACCCGTATAATCATCGAGGTACCGGATTCACTTAACTACTTGCCGAAACTTAGTTATTTATACAGAAGCAGGTGCTGCCTTTAACGCGATTTGTTTAACAGTGTTGGGGGTTAAACTTTTAATTGCTTCTTTGTGAACTATTCAGAGAATAAACAGCTCAGCAGCTCAGTATCGTTTACGTTGTTCAGAGGAAATGAGTTCCGCGAGTTTGTTAGACAAAGCCTTATGGGCATGGAAAACCTAGATATTATTAAAACAAAGAGAAAGAAAGAAAGATAACAAAGAGAGAAGAGACACACACATCAAACAAGTGTGTCTCTGCGGCATTGAACCGGATACTGGCTCAGCAGTATGCTGAGGTGTCGGACACCTACGGCGCCGATTTTCAGCCAGCACCGTTGGGAACTCGCGGAAACATCATACAAATGTAACATATAAACTAACTAAATGATTGGTACAGGCGATAGAGAAATAAACATAAATACAAAGTGAGATAATATATGTACACTCGACCTAAATGCAGCTGCTGCTGAGATGCTGATTACGGAAATAAGTGACAATTATTACGTTAAAATATAATGAAAACGGATCACTACTCACTCAAGCATTTTAGATCGCCTGTGCTCATGACTCAGGAACCGCGAACCGGTTAGAAACATGTCGAGCGTTTCTCGATGTAAAAAATACGTTAGTGACCCGTTTTCATTATATTTTATAATATGTCTGATTCTCATGGGAGTTTTCTGTATAACATTATTACGTTAAGGAGTTTAGAATAAAAAATACAAAAATGAATTTATTTACCAGACAGCGATTTTACAATCCGAGAGAGAACCACTAAAGCCGAGCGGTAAGGACTTTCAATCAGGAGGTCGTAGGTTCGAACCCCGGCTCGTATCACAAAAAACTTATGTACGCTATACAGCGTGGAACGGAACGATGGACTTTCCCGCAAGAGGGGGATTATTGAGCGCTAGTACGTCACATTTTCCAAATAAACTATTTTTTTTTGACGCGATTTTATTTTTATTTTTGTATGGAGCTCGTCGCTTCAATCGGCCAACGCTCCATATAAAGGTAAAAAAAAAATCGCGTCAAAAAAAATAGTTTATCTCGAAAATGTGACGTACTAGCGCTCAATAATCCCCCTCTTGCAGGAAAGTCCATCGTTCCGTTCCACGCAGTATAATATCACTTCATATGTAATAGTGGCTTTTTGGTAAAGGAAAACATCACGAAACCGGTCTAAACCTAATAAGGTAGTTTTCCCTCGGGTTGCGCTTTCGTTAAACTAGTTCCTACGCTAAATCTTGGGATCAGATGCCAAAGTGGGTCATGCAGCGAAAAAACCGTAGAATGCGAGTTTCTTACAAACACGCACATTTTCGAACTAAACGGCTGCCTGGCATGGTTTTGATACCCCGCCCCCAGCTTCGCATTATGACAATGGCACCCATTCTGTGTGGCCATTTTGCGGCGCTACTTAAACTTCTGTGGTTTTTTCGTTCGCTGGGACCATGGGAACTACCGGGGAAAACGCTAGGGAGATGAAAACGATTTTAGAATCAAGAAAATAACCATAAACTTAACTGTAAGTGTACGCTATATTAGAGCAATTAGTGGTGTTATCGTGGCTTCGGTCTTCTGTCAGATGGAGGAACTGTCCCATTCGGGCTGTACTAAATATGGACGAGGTGACATTCCACCCCTAGAATTAAGAAAGTGTTTTGGCACCACGGTAGCTCAGTTGGTAAGAGCGATGGACGGATTCCAAAGGTCGCGGGCTCAAATCTCGCTCGTGGCGAATATATTTTAGTTTCCACTCTTTTCGAAATTTAAAATTTCGTAGCGGACGTTTCTGTTTAGTAAACATTACTGTTTTGGCACCTACATGTACCTAAACTTAGTCGCTAATTTTCCCTAGCAATAGATGGGTGAAAAAAAAAAAAAATGTACATAGTTAAGGGCCTTAAACTAATCTACGCTTTAACTTTTCTTATTTTGGTAACGGCAGTTACCCATACGTTTTACATGGGTAATTGTCGTTACTAAAATGAGAAAAGTTAAAGCGTAGATTAGATTAAGGCCCTTAACTATGTACAATTTTTTTTATTTTAACACAGATACAAACATAAGTAGACCAACGAAATTAAAACTTTACAAATAGTTTTACCCTGTTTACTCTTGCAAACGCTACACAGACCACGCTAGATAAATCCGATATCATTATAATTTTAGATTCTCCAGGCAGGTAGAAAGACAAACAATTTCCCAACTTTGAAACTATGCAGCAATTTGTTACTTTGAATGATTTATTATTACCATACAATAAGAATTAGACTACAAAAGTTCCAATACCTCGGTAATGACATTTGAGCGTTTCTCAAAAAAAATGCCACTACATTTTTTCGGAGATTTTCTGCAACTTTTATGTTATTTCTACTCAAAATCACGATGTCTTTCCATCCCAATAGGAGAAAAAAAGTGTCCCAAAATTTGCATACATTTTTGAACTTTCCTATTGTGTTACCACCATACAAAGTGTATGGTAAATGGTAACACAATAGGAAAAATATCTTTGGGACAGTTTTTTGTCCTACCAGGGTCGAAACAGCTCCTGATTCTGAGTGGAAATAGTAAAAAAAAAAACCTAGAAGTACAATTAATAATAGTGGCATTTTTTTTGAGAAACGCTCATTTGCTGTCAGATTTACACCATAAATAACAAGAGAGTTAATTTTGCAAAATACGGTTGTCGTTGACAGATCGAAACAATATCCGATCAAATTATTTCAGTCTTTACTTTATTAATAATTTACTTTAAAAACAAAGTTATACCGACTATAATTCAGTACTAAGCCACATAAGTTCAATTTTCACATTTCCTTTCCAATTTACGACATGAATTGCTTTACGAGAGAGAGCAAATGCGTTGATGCTTACAGAAAAAATCCAAGTCGCTATATGTGGGCTGATAATATTTGAGGAGTTCCGTCGATTCCGAAAGGATCACAGAATATATACTTCATTAGCTGCTATTTCAACGGAATCATGTCAGAATCTTTGACGTAAGTACTTTACATCCTTGAGGAGTTCCATAAGTCATCTGTGGTCTTCATCATCAGTTCCACTTCACCAAAATTGCGATTTCCGAGGGTAAATACACGAGTTATAATAGAAAACACTGAAATCACTACACGCGTGCCTATACAATTTGAGGGTTGCCCTAATTTTCCCTGGGATTCCATCATCAGATCCTGACTTGTGCTCACCTGAATAACTTGAAAAATACGATTAAAGGTACGTATAATTTTTTTAATTTTAATATATATAATAAAAGAATTAAAGTTAATATTCTTCTTCGACTTGTGGATTTATGATATATTAATTTATTAGAGATATAATTATACATAGAGAGATTACTGCTACTACTAGATAAGTCTAATTTCGCGTTAAAAATGCGCGTGTGATAGGCCTGGTTATCTGTGGCCTGGTATTGCCCTATAAGCGCATCCCAACGGGCGAGCACGGCAGTCCGCGTGTTTAGGGCCCGTGTGGATAGTTGCAGGCAGCACGACGTCCGGCAAAACCATATCCCTATCTCACTCTATCATATGACTTCGTACTGCTCAAGTCGACCGCCGTACTCGGAGGTTTGGACGCACCTAATAGAACTAGCGTCGGCAGGCAGCTCAAAAGATGGGATGACGGCATTAGGCCTGCACGGCTATCATGCGACGGCGAGCGAGCTCTCTCGATTTATCTATCACTATCCGTCTCTTTCTTATTCACTTAGAACAAGAGATATAGTGTGAGAAAAATCTAGAGTATGTCGCGGCCGTCGCATAATAGATGTGCTGTTGCTGGTGTTACTTGGAGCAGGGTTTCCAGAGACAGATACGAATGGAGAAGGCTGGAGGAGGCCTTAACCGACTGGCAAGCGGACACCCAAAAATGAATAAGGGAAACTAATAAATAAATAAGAAATATAACATTTGGATGTCACAAACAAAGGATAAGTAAAAATAATAATAAAATAGAACTAGTACCTACCTTCACTTCGCTTGAGAGCTCAATCAGGTGTTCTGCTTAGTTAGCTTTTGTAGGTTCGTTTAACACAGTTCGTTCGTTCGTTCTGTTTATGCACAATATTTACTTGGCTGTCTGCGGCGCTCGTGCCTTAGCGAACATTATTAAATGAGCGAACTGAAAATATGCCAGAATAAGATATAAAGAAACCACGGTTTTGAGTGAGCGTGTTTCGTCGCCCTACTCTTCAAATACTTGAAATAACGACTACCTTAGTAAGGTTCACGAAGGAAAAGTTAAGGCCCCTCATGTACCTATGTAAGTAGTTGTAATTGTGACCCGGACGAATTGACATTAAAAAACAAACAAATATATTTGAACAATACACAACCAGGTATATCCCACTAAAAGATTTCGTGAAGTAACGTTGCTTTTGGTAACCTCCCGATGTAGCCCTAAGTTGTCAGGGTCATTGCCACACCGAATTTTGCACACCGCCGTAATGTTTTCAAATTATACTGCCTATTAATTACTATTTTACTGCCCAGCTCCGTTGGCACTTCTGTGTCAACAGCTGCATTGCTGAGTGGAGACCTTTTCGGTAGCACATCCCTATTTGTTAGTTCTTAAGGTGCATTATGTGAATGTATGTGTAATGATGTGTTATCCGAATAAATCCGATTTCTATACTATTCTATTATATTCTATTAATGGTGTAAGAGCTTTTATTATTAGGTACTTTTTGAGATTTTAATGGGTTCTAAGTATTTTTATATAGGTAGTGGAAGAGCAAAAATAATATCACTGAATGTTGATATGATCTGTCCGCAACTCATACGACATCTTACTACAGTCATCAAATGTCATCACTAAGGCGTGGACCATCTGGTCCTTAGAACCTATGCTATGTGTCACAACTGCATACTCACTTCAGTTTTTCACACAAAACTTCACAGATCATATTTAGGATTAAAAGAACTTCACTCTCAATTTAATGCGCTAATTGGTACATATTGTATTGTTTGCCATTAGATGCTTACTGAAAATTAGCCGGAATATAGTAACTTATTCATTATAATCAAAACGTTACCGGCTTGATCGTCAATATACTTTTATATTATTTAAAAACAACCGGGGAATAAATTCGACTGTCTTCGGGTTTCACAAACTCCCTTGAGTAAGGTATTAGATAATAGATCAATCCAGTAAATTGATATTGAAAATCACATTTTTCTCAATGAATCTCGGGCAATGATAAAAGCCAAGCTGCTAGCGAACCTAACTCGAAATTGATCTGCATAAGTGATGACAAGGACCGACCAAGGACAAATGTTAAGCAGATTTTTCACGTTGTTCAACGTTCATCCATCGTTCACTCATGTCCTGCACTCTATCACCGTACACTAACAATGTATGATCGATTGGAAAATAACATTATCAAAGTCAACCTCACGTGTTATATACATAACAAGTTACGTAAAGGCAGTTTAACAAACTCTTAACACGCGTCTGCTTTCCATGAAGTTTGAACTTTAGTTACACGGAGTAAGGCCATGTTTACAACTATATGTCTGTCATGTTACGTAGTTTTTATGATAGTCAAAACTAACTATGAGAAGCGATTTGGAAACGCGGTAGTGTGGTTATATTTATCGTTTTTTGGATAAATAGGGCTGTTATTCGGGCCGCGCCAATGCGCCTCACCTCACCCGTCACGCCTAACGCAACTAGACCTCTACCTACTTACTACGAATTGCTTACTTACTACGAATCGTGGCGTCAAGATATATTTATGGATGAACGATGAGGTGACCTGAAACAAGTTGCTGAATAGCGAGGCTGTACTGTGCCTACTGGGAAACTTGTACGCCGGCCGAATCGATTTATCACTTGGAATATTCCGCGTAACGCGGTACCGAGCTCTGAAGTGAGAAGGTTTTTTTTTTAGGTTCGTTTATTAGGTGCTTATTTTTGATGTTAATTAATAACTATCCTGTATCCACCCAAAAGCCTTTTGAAAGGCATCCTTTTCTTGTAATTGAACATTCTAAATTTTAACAGAGTTGCATTTGTTTTGTTTCGATCGATTTTTAAACAAAACAAAGTATATCCTATTTCCGAAATATTACATTTGATATTTTTTTCCTTCTGGTACAATTGGCACATTTCGAGAACAAAATAAAATCAGACATGGTTGAACTAGCCGGATTAATTCATTGAACTACGTATTTAAATGAACTACAAATAAATTGTAACAGAATTCGTGTTAGGTATTGAGTTAAAAACGGTTTTACGAAAAATCCGAAATAGAACACCACTAACTTTGTCTAACAATGGAAAAGAAATCCATAAGTTCCTCGGAATCCTGTATGATCTAACTAGTATTAAAATAAAACGGTATTAAAGGAATTATTTCAGAGGTTATAAAAACGGTAATTATTATCTACATATTATGTGTCGACAAAAAAAATATCATCATCATCATATCAGCCGAAAGAAGTCCACTGCTGGACATAGGCCTCCCCCAAAGAGTGCCACAATGACCGGTCCTGCGCCACCCGCATCCAGCGGACTCCCGTGACCTTTACCAGGTCATCAGTCCACCTTGTGGGTTGCCTACCCACGCTGCGCCTTCCGGTACGTGGTCGCCACTCGAGAACCTTTCCGCCCCAACGGCCATCGGTTCTACGTACAATGTGCCCCGCCCACTGCCACACAAAAAATATACCTCCTTTAAACTTCATAACGTTCAACGGGTAAAGGTACCTTACGGCGATTTTTAGTTTCGGAGATATAAAATGTTTTGTAAAAGTGTATATACCAATGGCCACCTTCTGTCTGCATCATCAGATCAGTTCGATGGTACCATAATATTGAAATATCCAAACTATATTTACACCCAAAATTTCAGCTCAATCGTTCACCAGAAAGTGGATCAAATTTAACTTGCAAGATTTCATTACAAACGCCGGGGTGAAACTAAATACGAGTAAAAGCTTGAGAAATACAATAACTAAACAATTACAACGTCCCCTTATTGTTCATCTGAATTACAATGTCAGTCAAAGACTATTCTAAGTGGCAATATCTTTCAATTACAGATGTTAATAAGTCGTAACTATTTACGAAAATACTATTTGAAATCATCCTATGTATGTGTGAGAACGCATCAGTAATACTTAGTTACTGAACGCAACCTGATTCATGTTTTCTCACTCGCGCTTTGCTGTCTCTCTCTCTCGCGACGGCTAGAAATTAATGGCTGACGTTTGTGTGTATAGTACTGGAAATAAATACTGTATTAATTAATTATCAGTTTTATTTAAAATGAGACATCACAGTATGGTTTGACGTCATCACCATGGAAAAGTACGGGCCCTGATCATAAGCCTGAAAAGTGGTCAAACTTCCTAATTGAAAATTATTCAAACTCTTAGTGGTCATTTAACTGGCTCTGGTCAAGCGCAACTTTCGCTGTACAGTCAGCAGCAAAAGTAGCTACGCGGGTCAAGTGTTCAAAATGATCTACACAGGACTCTAAGGTCAAGAGAATCCCATAAAAAACATTTTATGTAAAAAAGATGCCAAGTCTCGAAACTCTTCCACCGTAAAAAGTTGTGAGATATTTCGTAGAGCCAAGTCTCAGGCATTCTTATTAATCTTTATTTGCTTGCTAAATAAAATTCTGTAACTTGGCAATCAAACTACTTACCTGCATTTACGGATTTCTGTATACCTAAATATATGTAGTATTGTGTCATTGCCAAGTCACAAAATTTTATTTAGCAAGCAAATAAAGAATAATAAGAATGCCTGAGACTTGGCTCTACGAAATATCTCACAACTTTTTACGGTGGAAGAGTTTCGAGACTTGGCCTCTTTTTTACATAGAATGTTTTTTTATGGGATCTCACTTATTTTTGTTCGTTATTGTGTTATCAATACATACGAATTATGGATGCAGTCCCATTCTTGCTTTTTCATGTTTTGACTCATTCACTGCAAATATAACGTTATAATCCTATATGTTTATATCGGATTACAAAGATTATTTATGCAGTTGGTGTATCTAGAAAACTGGAGTGAAATTGCATTTTTTTAACGAAGTTATAGGGGGGTCGAAAATGGCCTGAACTGCTTCGAGAAAAGGATGGTACGGCCGTGCCGCTCGCTGTTTTGCTCGACTTGGCGGGAGCACTGCCGTGCCCCCAGATTGGGACTGTCTAGATCGTTTTGAGCGTGTTAGTTTGTGTATCTACTGACTAGCTGCTGACTGTTCTTAAAGCATGACTTAGCCGTCAGTTTTGTGACGTACTTGGAAGAAATGTAATTTTAAAATTGACAGGTGTCTTATATATTACGTAACGTAAGGCTTCACGGTGCCTTTGATTATAAAGTATCATAAAATATAAATTGCCAAAAACAAGTTAGATCGGGATGTCCGAATCTCAGATGTTTTGTTTTTTAAGTTTGTTGGTAATGTAAGATTTTTTTACTGTTATCAACTACCGTATTGCGTTGAATAGGAGAGAGGTAAAATCGTCTATAGAACGAATATGTTGACTTTAATTTAACTTCATATTTAATTACCAATTTAACTGCTCACTCAAATAGCGCGCTCATTTATGAAGCCACAAAGTATGGGTTGCTGCAACCAATAACGTGCAACAAGTCAATAAATTTGATAAGAGACGCGAATCTCTGTGTATTGTTGTCCCCGTGCGAAGCGCTGCACCCAAATCGAACAAAGTGCCTGGGGGTGGATCAGGCAGTTTCATTTTGCATTCTGATTTAATATCAATGGGTTTAGTGCGCTGGTTCCGAGACGCTCAGAGCGCGTCGAAGCACGCGCGTAAAACATAAAATCAAAGGTGGAATAAAAAATCCATTGCTTCGATCAGAGGGGTGATTACGTAACTTTGCGTAGGTACGTTAGGACTGTCATTTTTACATACAATAATTGTCGTTTAGATCTGCCTGACCAACGTACAATGCGTTACGTGATCGACCAGCTGGATTCGATCCTGACCCCGTAGCATGGACGGCTTTATCACGCGATAAGTGACAAGATAGAGCGTCCGTCACTGGCTGACACCGTCCAATAGAACGAGACGGACGCTCTATCCTGTCACTTATCGCGTGATAAGACCGACCATGATACGGGGTCAGGAACCATTCAGCAGACCGGGTCGATCACCCTTATCCAACTGAGCTATCGAAGCCATTGCTCGATTCAACGAATCTTTCACCCAGTTCCCTCTTATTACGCCTGTACGGCTCGGCCTCGACTTGAAGCGGTGGCGGAAGCGGCAGTGTACCATAAGTGGGAGCGATATGCTACGTTCTGATATCTCGCTCACACGTATGGTGCGCCGCTATCGCTACCGCTCAAAGTCATGGCCATGCTTTTAGGAGGGAAGCTGGCAGCAACAAAACTATTAATATTTTATTTTTATTTATTTTATAATTTCGTTAGCTGCGGCGTTCTGCTTGACAATTGCTATTGACATCAAATACGAACGCGAAACGAATGTGTCAAATTGAACCTTCGCTATCGCAAATTCAAAGGGTGTTAACACAAAATATCGCAGCGTACGTGCTTATCGCACTCGGCGAGGTCTATAGAGAGCCTTTCAAGAGATTCGACCCTATACATTTTAAGAGTATTGAAATTTACGAGTATTCTTTGAGTGTTTGCCGGCGTCGAGAAGAGATCGTGACAAATTTTACATACCTAAGAAATATATATCTTTATATATTTATTAGATACATCCTATATATAGGCCATAACGAACGAACATTTTGAGCCTTAGATAAAGTATAAGTACAGTGGGACATGAGTGACAAAGACGTAAGCTTGCATCACAATATGACAATAACACAAGTGGGAACGAGATACAATGTCGTATCTCCTGTCCCTCATCGCGTGTAGGGATTTTTGTTTGTCACGTTTTACGGTCCAATTCTACCTAAACATGATAATAAAACCTATCATGCTAGCTGTATATCACGACTTGAATTAAGATGTCAGAATCATTTTAAAGGTACATTATCTTCTGATACTTCTCAGTCCAGTCAGGTTAATTGACTCCATCTATGGAATCGTCTATCTACCTTTTGAGCGTGTTTGGTACGGCTCCTTGGTATGAGACAGTTGAGTTAAGCTTTCTCCCTGGGATGGAAAAGGATCAAGTACCTACAAGTAATATTAAATAATAAGATCAAAAAATCTTAACAAGAGGCTTTCTTCGACTAGGTAGTAATTTTATTTTCAACACAATTGCTCGTAACGTACCTCTTATTGTGTCGCTTTTAGGCTCATAATCCTGGATATTAAACACGCGTGTTTAATAACATTACGATACTTGTGTGTTATGGTTATATCCCGATTAAGTCACGTTGGCACCTTGCAGCAAGATGTATGCATGCACACGGAGCATTCTTAAACGAACCGGGTTGTACAGAATGTACAGCTTTTTTTTAATTCTCGGCAAATGGATTCTTACCGGACTAAACAAATTAAATCCTTTTTGTTAATTAATTGACTATTTCTTTTTGGATATGATATAGAAACGGTTAATTTAGTAAAACTATTCACTTTTGATAACATTTTACATGAATTAATAAAGATAACATTTTAAAACGAAATTATTTATTTTATTTTGTATTGGCTGTTTAGAGATTTCATCTAATGCGCGCGCACTGCGCAAACTTCCCAAAAAAAATTGATGCGCGCCATTTTAGATTATTTCACAGATATTTGTAAACATTGTTAATGCGTGTTGGGTTATTAACAAAAAATTTGATTTGTTGTGACTAGAAAAGTGATAAAGAGAATGGACGCCACTATAAATTCTTGACGATGTATACACCATGTGAGTAAAAACCTGTTGACATCAATAAGTAAAGAAAATAACTTGACAGGCTTATCAAATTTTCATCTTAAGAAAAGGATTTTTTCCTCGCAAAATGTGTTGAAAAACGTCGTATGAAACGCGTGAGCTTTGATAATTACAATCCTCGGCTCTCTTATCACGCTCACCTGCGGCTCGCGTGATAATTCCGCCTCTAATGTAATTATCAACATACCTCACTTGTATCACAATGTACTATTATAGTACTGTGTCTAAACCACCAGTGGTAAATTCACAGTTCTTACAAAAAAAGATTTGTAACTGATTCATTTCAAATTTGAACGTTTCAAATATTCTGAAATAATCATTCGTTTTGACAATAGAATATTTATCCAAGTTGGTCCGTGCGCGGGCTAGGAACACATATCAATGACTTTATATTGACCCTGGTTAGATGTTGGAATGATTATAGATTGTCGCACACGTGACCGCTCGGCACCGGACCGGCGCCGCCACAACTCGCGCCGTCCAGTATTCTTTGTAAGAAATTCCATACTGTAACGCACACATATCGGCATCGGAACAGCATCGCCTCGCCTCGACACGAGCTAGTAATCCGGAAGCGGCGGGCGGGCAACTCGCAGTCATAGCTTGCGTCTCGCCGCCGGAACGGGAACGGCCCGCAGACCGCCATCGTTCCTCCGCTCACCTAGCTGCAGCCGCGCGGACACCTCGGAGGTGCTCAGCCGTTTCCGTTACGTGCTTGCGTATATGATTGACGCCTGGTTGACGGCGAGCCGATGAGGTGAGGCGGCGCCGGTCCGGTGCCGAGCGGTTACGTGTGCGACAACCTTGAACTCTTACTTTTTACTATTTTCCATCTATTTAGGTAAGTGTTCATTATGAAGTTAAGAAACATAATGTATAGTTACTTTGTTAAAAACTTATTTGTTACTAGCTTCCGCCCGCGACTTCGTCTGCGTGGACTCGGGATAAAAACTATCCTATATTTTCATCCAGGCTATAAACTATCTTCGTGCAAATTTCATTCAAGTCGGTTCAGCCGTTTAAGCGTGATTGAGTAACAAACATCCAAACATCTAAACTTTCGCATTTATAATATTAGTAGGATGGAGGAGCGGAGTCTCCTGGTACAGCTATTTCTATACTTACTAGGAGATCCCAACCTTTGCACTGTAAACTTTTAACTTTACACTCAATATTTTTTTCATTTTTACTTAATAAAATATATTAATTTTCATATGGAGCTAACATTAGCGATTGAGAAAGTCAATCTTGTGGGGTTACGGTCACCTTAAATTAGGCCTATAAGTTGACGACCGGTGAGCCTAGTGGGTAATAGTGACGCTGCCTAAGAAGCTGAAGGTCCTGTTCGTTTCAGAGTCATGGATGTTTTCTATGTATTTAAGTATTTATATCTATTATATATATCGTCGTCTAGTACCCATAACACAAGCCTTACTGAGCTTACTATGGGACTAGGTCGATTTGTGTACGATTGTCCCTTTATATTATTATTACTAGCTGTTGCCCGCGACTTCGTCCGCGTAGAACTTGATTGCTATTAAATTATTGTGGGCGGAACCTCAATTATCGCCGACCCAAACAAAGTTCTCCTTTGGCTTTTTAGTAAGAAACTTTCATACAAAGATTCAAGTCTATAACTTTCAAAATGAACGATTTCCATACAACGGTTCGACCCCTATTTCACCCCCTTAAGGGTTGCATTTCGAAAAATCCTTTCTTAGCACACGTCCACGTACTGTAAAGAATATATGTTCCAAATTTCATGATATATCGTTAGCGGTTTAGGCTGTGCGCTGTCTCTCAATAGATTAGTAACGAAGAGTTTTAATATAGATTATTAGAAGTGTTGATAATAGTGGGTTCACCCGGGGTGCAAACTTAACCATATTATACATGATGTTTATAGATATGTCGATGGTAGAAAGTAAAAGTGGAATCTG
Organism: Epinotia bilunana; assembly: GCA_947049275.1. Classification (NCBI taxonomy): domain Eukaryota; kingdom Metazoa; phylum Arthropoda; class Insecta; order Lepidoptera; family Tortricidae; genus Epinotia; species Epinotia bilunana. The sequence continues at coordinate 19,462,837 of OX346256.1, read as the reverse complement.
TCGCATCATCACGAGGGTCCTAATGAGTGCTGTGCAAGGGCACGTAAACTTGACAGACTGCCAACTATCGACCGAGGTGACAGTCAATGTCAACAAGCACTTTTCACTATTTTTATCATCTATGCGGATTTTGAAAGATCAGAGAATGGAGACTGATTTGCATAATATTGGAACTTCGATCACATTTTGATTATACCTATTTATTTATTATAACTTAATTTTGTAGTTAATTGAGAAGTGGCAGCTCGACTGCTCAAATTGATAAACAAGTAGGTTTTGTAAATTGTACAAGAGAGCGAAAGTCATTTTTCATACCTTTCATTCGGAAAAGTTAGTTTTTCTCCACGACGAGAGGGATCAAAATGCTACTTTTCTGTTCAAGCTACTTTTTAATTTATTCATTGGCATGTAGCATTTACGCAATGTGCCAATTGAACATTCGATTGTAATTTCATCGTAATGGATTAAAAACAAACATATTTCAAGTTTTAACTTTAAGAACGTTATATATAATATTTATAATTGAACGTTATAATATTTAAAATTTTGTAATAAAAATTAAGAAAATTTTTTTAAACTTGTAAAGTAATTTTAACAGGATCTCTTGTATGGCAACTGGTGAGTATGGCAAACACTACAATATATTATGGCAAATGAAATTATGGGTATAAAAGGTATCCGATATAATACATACATGAATGTATTTTGTAATTTGTATTTGAAATAGGTACAACCTAACAGGTATATTACCCAACCCTGAATATTGTGAAAATCCAATGGAATACCCATTGAGATGAAGGTGCAAAAATCAGATTAGTGATATAATATAATGGTTATATGGAAAAGGGCGCGCTTGACTAAATTCGCGTTTACCTGCCGAGGTTTTAGGAACGCATGAGCGCGCGCCTAAATGCAAAGCACCGTGAGTTCCGACCCGTCCACAGACTTATATGTAGAGAGACCATGCAAAAGCCTACTTCGCCCGCCTACAATAGGGGGGTGTAGACACTAAATAAAATAATCAATAATGATGTGTTTTCTTGAAAAGGATTAAGAATGTAGTCAAATGGATGTAAAGGCAACGCAAGAGGTTCAATAATCACAAAGTTATACGTGTCCAACGCCTTGCCCGCAAAACGCACCTTCATGTGAAACGAATTTCATTTACTATCACTACGCGCGAGGATCGCGATCGTTTTTTCTCTTTGACATGCAACACTAAAACGGTTGTAGCTTTTTGAGGTAAATGAATGGGATTTTCGTCACTAAGCATATTTTTTTGCCTTCTTTCTTTTCAAGTAAAAATAAATTTGGAGTATCTGCAAATCCGTTCATTTGTAGTCAAGTCGAAACTGTTCACCGAATTGAAACTTTCGTGAGACACGTTGAAATAATACTAATAATTACACGGTTCAACTGTCCTAACTCGTATTGAAGAAGTTACTACTTATCGGTTTTTATTTGTATTGTATTGTATTTTTTTTGTTATTCGGCACAAGTGCTTGTGTTGACAGCCGAGCTAGCAAAGCGGGTTAGTTCAACGTGAGCGTTCCGCATACAGCGACATCTATCGGCAAATTAAATAAACTATTGCGCGCAAGCTTAAAGTATGGAAGATGATTTTTATGGGATAATTATTTATTGCGTGAACCGATTTTCACCGTTTTTTTACTTTATTTGAAAGCACGTCATTTCATTGTGATTTTGTAGAAATTACAGGTACAATAAACACCTGCTTATACGGTTAAATTACAAACTTAGTTCAGAAATTACTTGAATTTTTTTTCAAAAACTATTCACCTATCAAGTTCAAAATAATTTACCTAGAAAGTTTTTATAAAGTTCTACTTTTGAGATTTTTTTCATATTTTTAAAACTTATGGTTCAAAAGTTAGAGGGGGGGGGACAATTTTTTTTTACTTCTGGAGCGGACAGACAAAGCGAAACTATAAGGGTTCCTAGTCGACTACGGAACCCTAATAAAAAAGAGGTAGACACGTTGTCTATATATGAAATTCCGTGTTTAAAAATGGCCATCAAATGCTGACTGACAGCTGAGACACGTTTATACGTTTACATTGACGACGCGAAACTGAGGCAAGTTGGTGCAATTAACTCAGATTTAGCGTGCCACTTTTGGAGCGCTTATAACCTTTCTATCTCTTTTATATATAACATCATTGGTCCTGGGAGTATTGTAATTTTATATGTATTTTTCTATTTAGCTGTTATTAACGTGTATACGTAATCGATATAGATAAATAGATAATAACTTTAGTCAGCCACAGCAAACAAGTATATAGTGGACACACATAAAAAAAACATATCAAACAATTTTATAACCTTAGGCATTCAGAATAGTAAAATTTAGTCGAGGGTGGTCTGTTGTGGTGCAGAATAGGCGCTGACTCAGCGTGACAGCTGCGGAAACCGCAGCGCTGATCTTCCGTCAGAACCTTTAAAACTAGAATCTGGGGGCACGGCAGTGCCCCCGCCAAGTCGAGCAAAACAGCGAGCGGCACGGCCGTACCATCCTTTTCTCGAAGCAGTTCAGGCCATTTTCGACCCCCTATAACTTCGTTGTGGGTAAAACTAGAACAGGGCTGCCAGATCGTATATTTGGATACAAAATATGTATAATCGGACAGTGTCTTGTATCCATGATCATTCCGTATAATACGATACAAAAGAATACTTGTAATCAAAAAAACGAAACAGCATCAATGTACAGGTCAGAATGTTAGATTTATGAAATTATAAAAGAAAAATCGATTTATAGAATGGTTATGCTTATGTATAATGCGATCCAATTTCGTATAATTGCAGATACTTAACCGTATAGCCGCGATTTATTTGCTGGCAGCCCTGAACTAGAAGCCTGAATTTTCAGTAACCAAGCACGCATTGTATAACCACGATATATTTCAAATTTCATCCAATTTGAACCAGTGGTTTAAAAATTATAACTAGTCAAAGTTTCTTAATTTTGTCACTTACTGACTGACTCATCGATCATCAAAAGTCTAAGGCACTTCTAGCAGATATAGAAGCTTCAAATTTAGAATGCAATTAGTGTTTAGTGTATAAATAAATCAAGACAAGAAAATGGCAATTTCACTCCAGTTTTCTAGATACACCAACTGCATAAATAACTTTGTAATTACATATAAACATATAATATTAGAAAGTTATATTTGCAGCGAATGGCGCAAAAAATAAATTGCATAAATAACTTTGTAATCCCGTATAAGTGAATGGGATATTGATTACACAATAACCTACAAAAAGAAGTGATCCCATAAAAAACATTCCATGTAAAAAAGAGGCCAAGTCTCGAAACTATTCCACCGTAAAAAGTTGTGAGATATTTCGTAGTACCAAGACTCAGGCATTCTTATTATTCTTTATTCGCTAGCTAAATAAAATGTTGTGACTTGGCAATCAGACAATAGTTACCTACTACATAGTTTTAGGTATGCAAAAATCCATAAATGCAGTAAAGTTGTGTGATTGCCAAGATGCAGAATTTTATTTAGCTAGCAAATAAAGAATAATAAGAATGCCTGAGACTTGGTACTACGAAATATCTCACAACTTTTTACGGTGGAAGAGTTTCGAGACTTGGCCTCTTTTTTACATGGAATGTTTTTTATGGGATCAATTTTATCGATCATCAGTATATTTATTATTGTCGATAGATAATTCATATTTAAATATTAACATGTGTAAGTAAGTTAAATAAATAAGTGTTGTGTGTTAGTAGTATTAGACGTGGGTAGGTGCAAACTATTTAAGACGATATATTTTATAAAAGGCGAGTTTATGTACATGTATAAATGAAGTAAAATTTCAAAGTGGTAACGAATATAAAAGTAGTAAAAGCAGAGTTTAGGTACTTTTCTTTTGCGTGTTTAGTACCTAATTACTGTCGGAAGTTTAATATTAATTGAATTTTATTTTTTAATGCGCGAACATCCGTGCGTCGATATACGAATCGAGTAAAGGTTCGCCCAAACATCGATCAAACGTGTAAACCAAACTATTAGTTAACACGTCTGAGAATATTATTAAAATACCCCTCGTCGGGGATAGTGCAATACCGCGTAACTAGCACTGGTAAATACTGCGTATCTACACAACAGCCATAGGGCAAATCCGCGTAACTGGCACTGGTTAATACCGCGTATCTAATGTAGCCAAATTAAGATTTCCCGCCAACGAAAGTATAACGCCATAAAACTAAAGTCACTATCTTGTAGAACTCATGATTCAATATTATCTTTTAAAAAAAAGTATCTTTTCATCACGTTTTAAGCTTCTCCTATAAAGTTAGGTGTTTGTAGATGCGCAGTATTTACAAGTGCTAGTTACGCAGTTTTGCACTATGGCTGTTGTGTAGATACGCACTATTTACCAGTGCTAGTTACGCGGTATTGCATGTCACACGCTCGATGTTTGTAAAGATCGCCTGTGACGTCTACTTAAATAAATATCTGGGCGGCGACACCTATGTAATATTCATAACCCACCATCTATATGCAAACTCCGACTCGTTATGAACATATATTTAACATATAATCCATATTTCACCACATTATTTAGGCGCGTCTAATGTTAATTTCTACGTCGCATAAAATTTTGTGTTTCCATACTTACGACGAAAGAGTTTTATTACTCGGGGGACGGTTTGATCAATCTCAATTCCACTGTGATAACCTCTGAGGGATGGTTAATAATGTGGGCTAATTTCCTTTAATAATCTAAAAGGGAAAAGGATTTTACCGGGTCCGGTGTCATGTGTTGAGACTGTTGAAAAAGTGATCATTCACGACTGTCGACTGGTCGGTCGGATCGAATCGGATTTGCCGACCAGTTAGCCTAGTGGGTGACACTGCCTACGAAGCTGAGGGTCCTGAGTTCGAATCCCGATTCGAATCAAATATATGTATATAATATTCGTCTTCGAGTCTTGAATGATTTCTTTTAAGTATCGTCTAGTACCGATAATACAAGCCTTATTGAGCTTGACATGGGGCTAGCTTGATTTGTGTAAGGTTGTCCCCTAATATTTATTTATTTATATTAGTCATGGTTGGATTGACACCCAAATCTTTGAATAATTAACAACTTAGGAAAGTTGAAAAACCCCCGACATTTTCATTACAAAGTTCATTATCTCAAAACCGACTGAACCGATTGTTTTAAACGTAAATAAAACTATATCGATTACGTGCGCTTTTGGACAAAAAACGCATTAAAATCGGTCCATTCGTTTAAGAGCTACGATGCCGCAGACACACAGACACGTCAAACTTATAAAACCCCTCTTTTTGCGTCGGGGGTGAAAATTGTCTATTACTCTATAAGTACTTACTCGTATATTCAACTTGTGTAACTATGAATGATTATTAATTAAATAGTGCGAAAGTATTAGTATATTTTAGTGAGAGATTAGGTATTTTGAAATCCAGGCATCGCTCGAGTAAGTTTGCTTAGTTGCCGTACTCATCAGTGATGACGGATCGGCTGATTGTTAATCCAACTGATCGAGTTTACCGCGCGAACAAATACAATAACAGATCTACATTTGGAGTTCCTGAATACCAATTTGTGGAGCTTTAACTTCGATCCATTTATGTCGGCCATCGGCACCGCACAAAAATGTTACATTCAGAACATTTGACAACTTTTTGCCCGCCCCAAAGAGACACTCGACTCTGAACCTCAAAGGACGTCAATGGGGGGAAGAAAATGGTGAAATAATATCATTCTTTCTATTTTAAGTCAATTTGTTCAGGTCGTGGAAGGCGTGACTTTGCTAAATACTCAGAAAACGTATTATACGGATTCGGTTTTAATGACCAGGCATTCATTTTGCTGAAAAGGAGGAGTAAAGTGCTAACGCTTCTAGTGTTTTTATTTTATTTTACGGCACATTTTAACAACCAATACGACCTTGTCACCTTCACACTTAAAGGATTCTTTTTAATAACGCCTGTTTAATAAAACGTCTATTTTTTAACAAAGTAAATACGAAACGTTAACTTAATGAAGGGGTTTCCGTCCGTACTAGAGGGTCCATAAAATAAATCTTAGCATCTTAAGATTCAGGTACAATTTATTTTCACCCCGACCCACATCTGCGCGGCCCGTTTTATAGCTGAGACCGCAGAGCGACGCTCTCGAAAGAATTCACCCTTTCCCGAGACAGAACACTCCACTATTAAATCTGGATTTTCCGGGTGATTTAAATATTATGCAAGGTATTTGCAATAACACAGCTTCAACGTGGTTTCAACTGAACGTTTGATAAACTATATTTAATCATATTTTAATATTAAAGAGCAACTTTATGTCACTATATGATTAAATCAGAAACATAGGACAAACTATAAGTAAAGGTAGGTATGGTTAACACTTTGGCACCATGGCATAGATTTTAGAATTAAGATAAAATGTATTCAAAGTTTTTCACTACACTTTTTTCTTTTCTCTGAAACTGTAATTTTTTGTGCCTGTACACTATTTTTAAATACTTACGCAAAATAGTTTATCTTTCAAGAGAGTAAAAGTTTCTGACAAAATTAACATTGACAGAAACTTATACATTTCTATTATAATTTCAAATTTTCTTATAGAAAGTTTTTAAACAACTTCCTAACTAACACTGATTAGCCCAAGGTTAGAGCAGAGAGTAGCTCAAAACAATATTTTTATAGACTGGTAAGAGCAAAAATTTAGCTTTTCAGATGTTGTATAAAATTCGTCAGTAAAATTCCAAAACACATTACCGAACTACAAACAATTATTTCAAACGCATAATATATTATAAGATAAACGATTTCATAATGTATAAGGATAATTGTCATTGATAGCGCCTACACGAGTAATGTTTCGCAAAAGAAAGAAATAGGATTTCCGCTGTAGTATTCTAATTGTATACCTACTACTGTGATATATACATATTTTAGGTGTGAACCTTTCATTCGGAAAAGTAAGTTTTGCTCCACGTCGAGAGGGATCAAAATGCTACTTTTCTGTTCAAGCTACTTTTTTAATTTATTCATTGGCATGTAGCATTTACGCAATGTGCCAATTAAACACGATCTGTGTTTAAATAAAATAATCGATTGTAGTTTCATCGTAATCGATTAAAAACGAACATATTTCAAGTTTTAACTTTAACAACGTTATATAAAAAATATGAATTTGAAATATATATGAAAAATTAAGAAAATTTGTTAAAACTTATTAACTAATTTTAGCTTCTTTATTTTAAGTCGGTGTGAAAAACAGTATGTGTTACTCGGGAGCCAAATTATCTTTGTCTCAGGCGTTAACACTCGAATCTCTCACTTCACTCAGGATCCTACGTTTTTTATTGTAGGATCCCTCGCTACGTTCAGGATTCAATACGCCGCCCTCGCCGTAAATATACTATTTTGCTCCCTTGTGACACAAATAACTATTTTCGATTCCTATAGTGTCCGCATGTCCCACTGCTGGGCAAAAGCTTGGCGAATCGTAACAAAATGCGTCCAGGTGATATTATATTGTTTTTTTTTTTGTTAAAATGATACCTCGCCGAGTTATTTACGCCGGTTCTTCTCTTGGCAGAGGTTTTATTTCCGAACCGGTAGTAGTTTATGGATTTCCCTCACTGCCATTTGGATTATACCTACACCAATCCCCGTGTATAATATCTACCTGCGTATATAGTAAAGGAGTAGACTCTTATGGGCAACATCTGCCGATCGTGATAGACCGTTCAAGCTTCAGAAGCGTGCATTGCGAATCATTGCTCGTAAACCAGTTGATCACCCAGCCAAGGACCTGTTCAAACACTACAAAATCTTAACGCTGCCCAGTGTATACATTCTAACTGCTTGCCAATACGTGAGAGCAAACCAACATAAGTACTCAGCGTACGGCTTTAGAAGCGAGAGGTGTCGCGCGAAAAACCTTCTCGTGCCCCCGCGACCACGGCTGGCTAAGGCTCGTGCATCACTTGACGTCTTCGGGCCCAAAATATATAATTGTATTCCAATTGATATCTGTGTATTACCACTTAAGGCTGTACATTCGAAATTTTCGTGAAAATGAGTTGTTTTGTAACCGTTTTATACATTATAACGTAACATTTTTGCTGTCGGAAAAAATATATCATAATCTGCAAGATACGGGTCATAGTTTTCGTAGAAATCCATTTTAACAATAAAAATTAGAGAAAAAGAAATCTAAAGTCACCCCTATTTTTTCACTTGTAACCATTTTACTGCTCCATTTTTTATCAGAATAATATGAAATTTTATAACTTTCTTCATACAATAATGAACAAGAGCATCATTTTCTTACTTTCTTAATTTTCTTAAAAATGTATCTCGTTTTCTGAAATATTCCGCCAAAGTTCCTACGCCTCCCCGTTTTCGTCCATACGGTCAGTGCGGGACGAGACACGTTGCATGACGGACCTGTGTCAATTTGCGCTGCACCGAAATTTTTAAATATTTGTCGAAATTGTGGACTATATTTGTTGCATAGAGTGGACAATCCGTTATGTGATTCGTATAGTAGGTAACTAATAAATATTTGCGTATAGTTTAGTTTTTAGTGACAGATAATTTTGTTGCATATCTATTTCGTGGTTTGTAAAGTAGTAGGTACTATAGACAAGACAGCTGACTGACCATCCGTGCACTTTATGTGCATTGTAATAAGGTTCTTGTATAAATACAGGATGGTCAGTTAACTGTGTTGGCATTTGTACCTAATTAACATTTACGTAGGTATAGTTTAGATTTTGTTTTTAGTTCAAGATGGGAAATAATAATAATAACAATAATACATACATACATACACGCCTTTATCCCTAAAAGGGGTAGGCAGAGCACATGAAACCTGTGTCCAGTGCCACTGTTAGCATAAATGTGGGTATAAAAGATCGACAAAATGTGATATAGCAGTGACAGGTTGCTAGCCCATCGCCCACAACACACTTCAACCCCGTTCCCTTAGTCGACTTTTACACCCCCACGGGAAGAAAGGGGGGTGGTGCTATTCTAACCCGACACCACACGGGTAATCATAATAATAATATAATATTATTAATATAATAATAATAATAAATTCTTTATTTCAGGCCAGTTTGCCCATAGATTGTTAGTAACATACAAACTTACGATACTAGAGTTAGTAGGTCTTAGCTTAGGTCTCACAAATTTTTCAATAATTATTTTGGGTCTTTGGGGTTAAATAAGCGCAGGAGGAAAATACGTAATATCAAGAAATTTTACAAGTGAAGAGGAAAAAGAATACACAAGTAAATAAATACCTATTCTATCAAAGTATCAAATATCTAAACAGTATCAAAATTGGGAAATCGCTAAAACCAGACATTTTATTAGTAAATATATTTACAATATCTATTGCCTACTAACAATATTGTTTTATCTGCTCGTATAAATCACTGTCAAGTGTTAATAGAATAAGTTCTAATAAAAATAGTGGGCTTGGCAAATATTGTAAGTACTACCTACCTATGGGTTGCATGCCAACTCCAAGTTCGATACAGAGTTATTATTTGATATGAAACAAAGTATGGTTAACGTACAACTAATCTATAAGTATATATTTACCCGAGGCCGATTTCTGTACAGTCAGTATAATATAGTTAGTAGCAGCCAAGTTAGCCAAATATATCGGAACGTACATTCATCGAAATAGTCTTTGTTACTATAAGTAGGAGTAAGGAATGTGTTACGATATATTTGGCTACTTTGGATGCTACTAACTATCTGATGCTGACTGTACACGCCATCATCATCAAATCAAGGAAGTAGAACGTAATAAATATACCGAAAATTAGTTTAAAACTTAACAACCTTACACTTACACAAAAGGTAACGGACAGACAGACACACTTTCGCATTTATAATATTAGTATGGAGTATGGATAGTATGGATTATGTCTTTCCCGCTCACGGGACAATGATGTCCGTGCGTGGAGCTCTGAGCCAACACGTAGAGGCCCTTTTGACAATTTAATGAAATGCAAGGAGTACACCAAGCGGATGCTGTCTCTGCCCGTGTCATGGGACGCACACAGAAACAGCACCCGCTGGGGTGTAAGAGTCTATTGCTAGTTGATGGAATCTAAATAAAACGGGTTATTGGGTGAAAATGATGGACTAGTAGCTGGGCTATTGGATGAAACATCGGACGCCTGCCCATTAAAACTGTTTCACATTTTATCTCTGGCAGACGGTAACTCGCTAACTGCTAGATGGGCCCCTATTAATAGCGACATTAAAAAATGGCCTGAGGGCAACAGTAGGTATGGATTATTATTATTACCTTTATATTTTTTTCGCACTATCCGTCTCTCTCTTATTAGAATATTTAGTAACAGAGGTATAGTGCGAGAAAAATCGTAAGTATATTGCGGCATGCTGAGGGCCTACCGCGAAACGAAACCGAACTTCGTTCGTGTATCTCCCTCTCTGTCGACGACCACTTTAGCCTAGTTGGTAGTGACCCTGCCTACGAAGCAAGAGGTCCTGGGTTCAAATCCCGGTAAGGGCATTTATTTGTGTGATGAGCACGAGTATTTGTTCCTAAGTCATGGATGTTTTCTATGTATGTATTTAAGTATTTATTTATCTATATAAGTATGTTTATCGTCGTCTAGTACCCATAGTACAAGCTTTGCTTAGTTTGGGACTAGGTCGATTTGTGTAAGATTGTCCCCTAATATTTATTATTTATATGTCGCGCTTGCTAGTTCGAGCGACAGAGTTATTCGAACGAATTTCGTTTTCACTAGCACGGCTAGCACGAGACGGCCGCGACATACTCTCGATTTTTCTCACACTATACCTCTCTTTCCTAATGTTCTAATAAGAGAGAGACCGATAGTGCGAGAAAAATCGAGTGTATGTCGCGGCCGTCTCGTGCTAGCCGTGCTGACGGAACTACACTAATCGTAAGTAAATAGTATTATAATAGTAGAGACATAATTTTTGAACTTAATCCATTATGTAATTTATGTATGACAAATATCACGTTTCAATTAAGCATGACGAATGTCACCCACCCACGTCCACCCTTGCATTGGTAACGATGCGCGATGACGCGTCTGTAACTTAATCTATGTAACGCTTAATAAACGACGGCGACTTGTGCGACTTGCGCGGGGAGAGGGTCGCGGCTCCGCCCATACGCTCAAGGACTTTAGCGGGTATACAAGCCTTAAAAACCCAGCCAGCGACACAATCTTCACAAATAAATTAAAAATATTGCTCATTAAACTAGCTTGATACACTGTAAATGAATTTATACTATATAGATCATCATGACATTGTAATGTGTATATCGAATTCAATAATTTAATCAAAATTATGTAATAAATTCCTGTGTTGTAATTTTTTTATGTAATTCTTCAATCGGACTTATTGAAAATAATTGAAAAGAATGAAACGACATTTTATGTACCAAATAAGGACCTATTCGCCATGACATGTGAACCATTGTATATATAGAACATAAGTGCAGTACCTTATCATTTTTTGACGTGTAAAATTTCCAATTTTATTAATAAAGAATCTGAATCTGGATCTGAAATAAACAGGTTTAAATTTCTGGAATAATTAATTAACTATGATTAACTTGACCACGATGCTTGGGCTTCCCGAATATTAATAATAATAATAAGCCTTTATTTCTCACATTAAAAAGTTAGTGTTAAATACAGTTTTTTTTTCTAGTGAGGTACCCATTTTTGGGCAAAGGCCTCCTCCAGCTTACCCTGCCCTTGGCTTTGCGGGACCATGCCAGTCCGGCTATTTGAACATTATACAGTCCCGAATATTATACAGCACCACACTGGAAATAAAGAAGCCCATGCAAAAGTTGCTTAGCTTACTGTAATAACGTATGCGGAATGAAATCTGCACAATGTGTGTAACCTTATACAATAAAAAATGTTTAATATAACGATAATGTTACGTATTTTCATAAACAAAACTACTAACAAATTTTAATGTAAAAAGTAATTTGGCCCCATGCATGCTGCTGGGGCCAAATTCCAAAGTCTCCGATCCGAGATCCGAGTTCTTTGTAGGATTTAGCTACCCGACCAGCAGTAATATTTTTCAGTTGGCTTCTTTTCAAAGATCGGCACACACACATTGCCACACAGAACACACTTTGCCCGAACCTGGTTTTCTAGTGGACGTATGGCGAATTGAATAGGATGATAATATATTATAAACCGTCCTTCGGCTCTCCCCCATTCCTGTAAAATGTTTAACAATCCTCGACTTCGGCCAGTCTGGATGTGTGTCGCGAAAATCACACACGTTTTTTCGACGCATTTCTTCGAGATTTGCCATATTTTTTTAACAAATCCTACAAGCGAATGATTTGTACAGCACTTTGACAGATAATACATAAAACAAAAGATAATATTAAGTTTTAAATATGGAATCATTTACTCTTAAAATTTTGTATAAAAACTATGTGCAAATGTCATTCCGCATGTAAGTCATTCCTTACGTTAGATCGTTCAATCTATGAACAAGCACCCACTCTCTGCGTACTAGCCCTAGAGGCAAAGTATACATAATTGAACGAACGAGCGAAGCGAACGAAGTTCGTGTTTCAGCATGAGCAAAAATTATTTCGTACGTCTGTCCGGCTGTTCTCTTCCACAGGTCGAATTTCTCAACCGATTCTTGTAAAATTATTTCGTAAGTCTGTTCGGCTGTTCTCCTCCACAGGTCGAATTTCTCAACCGATTCTTGTAAAATTATTTCGTACGTCTGTCCGGCTGCGTTCTCTTCCACAGGTCGCATTTCTCAACCGATTCTTGTAAAATTATTTCGTACGTCTGCCCGGCTGTTCTGTTCCACAGGTCGAATTTCTCAACCGATTCTTTTAAATTATTTCGTACGTCTGTCCGGCTGTTCCTCTCCACAGGTCACATTTCTCAACCGATTCTTGTAAAATTTTGTGAGCGGGTTCAATCGGTAATGCGGGTGTACTCGAAAATTATTATTACTCCAAAAAAAAAGGCAAAAAAATATGCCTAATGACGAAAATCCCATTCAGATATCTCAAAGAATTACGAAGCTACAACCGTTTTAATATTGCTTGTAAAAGAGAGGAAACGCAAACAGTGTGTGACGTCACGTTATGGATGCTGCCGGGGGGCCCCGTCGACGGCGGCGCCGCACACGATGGGCGCGGCACATTGCCGTCTATTACTGACGTCACAATCTTCCAGCGTCATCGTTTCATATGAAGTTGCGTTTTGCGAAAAAGGGACAGAACATACCCCGTCTTAAAACTTTGGACACTTATAACTTCGTGATTATTTAACCTTTTTGCGTTGATTTTTTCTCCATTTGCCTATATTTTAAATCCTTTTTCGAGAAAATATGACATTATTGATTATTTTATTTAGTGTCTACACCCTTATTATATATTTTTATTGATTTTGTCCATCCCGATTTCGAAATTTAAAAATATACGTATATGTACAAGTGTGCCTATGGCCTCGGGGCTTTAAATTCAAGATTAGATTCTGCTCGTCAAACTGAACGCCTCTGGTTTTACAACTTTGTAAAATAACTATTATTTCTATAATTTATTAGTGTTCTATTCTCTTTGCACGGCCTCACTATTTGACATAAATGACAGTGACAAGTATAGCCTGACAAGTTTCTTTTTGACCCTAGCCACGTTGCGGATTTTTAACGGACGAAAAAAACGGAGGAGGTTCTCAAGTCAACGCGTATATTATTATTTTTTTATGTATGACCACGCATAACTTTTTACAGAGTAGTCCGATTTTGATAATTATTTTTTTATTAGAGAGGGTATACCTCGAAGTTGGTCCCACATAAATTTTAAATAAAAATTTCAACCCTAAGGGTAGGAAAACAGTGGATGATTGGTTGTTCACTTACTGATTGAAATGTATGCACACACATACACATACACACATGCGTGGTATGACCACGCATGTGTGTATGCGTGTGCGTGTGTGTGTGTGTGTTGTGTTGTGTTGTCGTGTGAAAAACCTCACGATGAATGAGCTTTAGACCTGTCAGTCTCTTGTGTGTAGACCTCTCAGTCTCAGCATTTCTGCTAACGCTCGCTCATATACCTTATTTGCATGTAACTAGTAATTAAGTTGGTAACTAACTAAAGTAAGCCACAGAAAATTGAAAAAAAAAACATTATAACAAAAAAATTAAACCGCCGAAAAAAAACAGAAAAGCAAAAAATAATAAACCTTTTTCATTTAGTTTAATAACTAAGTTCTTAAACTATTGTAATTATACGTAAGTATATATTTTTGTTATTATTTTGAGTTATTAATTAACCTTAATAACTAAGTTCTTAAATTAATCTAAGTGTACCTAAGTAATTTTGAGTCGGCGCCAAACAATCAATGAACAAAGATTACTCCAAAAAGTGCAAGTTACACCAAACAAATTAACAATGCAACGTGAAATCTCCAGAGATAAACAAACATTAACATTCAAAAAAATGCGCTCCGCACTACCACTCGCAACCACGTGATGCTTGTTTGGCGCCGACTCAAAATTACTTAGGTACACTTAGATTAATTTAAGAACTTAGTTATTAAGGTTAATCAAAATAATTACAAAAATATATACTTAGGTATACTTACAATAGTTTAAGAACTTAGTTATTAAACTAAATGAAAAAGGTTTATTATTTTTTGCTTTTCTGCTTGCTGCTTTTTCTTTTCTTTTTAAAAAGTTTTTTTAATGGAACTAATTTCTGGCTAGGAGTACTCTTTGGCAACAGACGCTCGAAGTCATCGAATGTCACCGACAAAGAGTCAAATAAGTATATGTCACCGATGTAAACAAAACTGAGGGGCTACCGCGAAACGAAAACGAACTTCGTTTGTCTCCGTCTTTGTCGCTCGAACTGGCAAGTGCGACAGAGACGGAGATCCACAAACGAAGTTCGTTTTCGTTTCGCGGTAGGCCCTCAGCAACGAAGACGAAATACTTCGCGATTGTAAAATAAAATACAATAAATATGCCGAAAGCAATACATAGCGATGTCAGAAAGCTTATTTTGAATATAGTTGAATATTACAGCAAAAATGATATATATATATATATATAAATTAAATAATTAATAATAATAATAATAAAAACATTTTTGGTCATCAAAAACTGCACGCGGTTCCCTATGACATTTGGTCGAGCACCCCTGACCTAAGTCTGACCGTTTAGCCAGGCTGTACTCCAACTTTTTACCCCGGGGCAAATCTTGAAATGTCAGATTTTTCTGGGGGTCACACGGAGAGACCCTACACTTGTTCCATACATCACCGGGTCGTAATTGCACTCTTTCCCGGAGAACAACTATGTCAGCGAGAAATCAATGGTTTTGCAGCTTTATTTGTTTGTTTTGTTAAGAAATTCTCAATGGATCGACATGGGAATTGTATGTTCGATAAGCAGGTGACTAAGCTTGCTTATCCTAAAACAAAAATGAATTATGATGAACAACTACGAAAAAACGACGTTTTCTTAAATCGACAATTTTTTTAACTTAAACATCCTGTAGCTCCTAAAGTATCGATCGTAGAATAAAAATAAATTTGACCAATTTTGTAGAAAATTTTATGGAGAAACTTTTATCCGAAGTAATTATAATAGTTATGATGAACAGCTACGAAAAACAACGTTTTCTTAAATCGACTATTTTTTATCTCTGTTAACTTTAACACCCTGTAGCTCCCAAAGTATTGATCGTAGAGTCAAAATAATTATGACCAATTTTGTAGGAAATTATATGTAGAATCTTTTGTTTGAAATTATTATAACGCTATTCGTACAGATATTCGAGATATGTACGAAAATCTGAAAAAAGGTACCTTCAACCCCCCACTACACCCTCAGCACAGCCCCCACCCTCGAGGACTTTTAGTATGTTTATCTGGACACCACAAGGTATAATTTTACCAATTTACAAAACTACACGAATTATTTCCCCTGATTGCCTGAAATAATGAAAATGTCAAAAGCACATACTTTTGAAAAGTTGTAGAACAAAAGCAGTTCCGTTTTAGGAGCATAAAGCCTCTCACACACTGGCGCGGCCTGCGGTGGCGCTCAATAGTAAATTTGACAATTGTGCTGTCAAAGTAAGTACAGAGGGCCGTGTATCTCCCTCTATGTCGCACTTGCTAGTTCGAGCGACAAAGACGGAGATACACGAACGAAGTTCGTTTTCGTTTCGCGGTAGCCACTCTGACAGCCACCGCAAGCCGCGCCAGTCTGTGATAGGCTTAATGCGGATTTAAGGGTTCCGGTGGCTATGGGACCCTTAGAAACGGTTTTCGGCCTTATTGTCATACTTCATATTGAAGATCGCTTATTATCAAAACTGTTTACAGTATTCGAATATGACAATAGGTGGTACGCCCCGGAAATAAAAATAATATAAATTGAATCGAAACCTGACACGGTGTGTTGCGAGCTTATCAATGAAAACCGCCAGACAAGACTGATCATAAGTAGCTGGCTTTATCATAAGTCTATAGACGTAATTGTAAGCATGTGACTAGTTCTATTGTACAAAAACAATTAGTTGTCAAATTGTTGTCATAATGAGACCGGCAAAAAAATGTTACTTTATACTAAATTATTGTTTCCTATAAAAGCAGTGATAACACCGGGTTATGACATAGCTCATGCACACGCTCTGTATAACCCTGGGATCTACCACAAATCACCATAATGAGCGTCCAACATATTCCTGCGAAAACCACAAAGCCAAAATCAGTGAAACTTAGCCGTAGTTCCATCATGGATGAATCTTGAAACCGCCATGAAACACAGGCGTTGAGACTCGAAACGAAACTCCATTGACTCTGCTGTAAGATTGCTGAAGCACTCACCAGACTTTCAAACCGTACTCATGTTAAGACACAGACACGTCGTACAATTGTATTTACCATATGCGGGCCAAGTATTATTGGCGTCGGGGTATGTATTGGAGTTCTTAGGCGTGATTGAGCCGCCGTACCCGAGTCTCTTGGTTCTGGTGGGCCATGTCTTTATGCTAGCGGATCCAAACGCTCTCTCTCCTCACCGGCCTAGGAACACGTTTGTCAACATTGTATTGCTCCTGGGAAATTTCTTAGTTTTCCTGTATGACATGTTTGCGCCAGAACACCTACAGCAACCACGCCGTAACGCATAACGATGAATCGCCGTCGAATGAAAGACAAGATCACAGTTTTACTTGAGGAAATTATTTTGCCAAAAATCAATGCAGTTTTTATATTGCAACTTACGTTGCTCATCGTAATCATGACTTTCCTTTTTGCTTGCAAACGCCGATTTGAACGTGTCAACATCTAGTGACGTCAAAATGAAAGAAGGTGACAGATTGGACATAAATAAATAAGAAAAATCTTGAAAATAATGTGAGGAAACAGGGGTAAAAATGTCAAAACTATATTACGTATAGATTCAAATAATTACTCCGGAACCTCACTCAGCATTCAGTTCATAGGGAAGTCGATAACAATGCAAAATCCCTCATAAATCAGATAAAGCACAGTCGGACATCAAGTTTTGGTTTCATCCATTACAAAACTGAGAACTCACCAAAATGAAGAAGGCTGTGAATCTTCGAGGGAGCGATTCTCATTAACCCTCTTCAGGCGCTTGTTTAGTTTGTGCTTGGTGTTTTCGGTTTCTTGCGTCGTGTGCATCGGATATTTAACCAGAAACCTTATTACAACCGACGGCAAATGACCCTACATGGACATTAGCTACCTACGTCTTAAAGAAGAACTGCTCATATTACCTACTTATCGAGATAGTGTAAGTGCATCAATCATGGATTAATGTTCGTACAATTGTGCAGGTCAAGTTTTCACATAACAAACCACCACTATGTAGCTGACAGTATACTATAGCTCATATCAGGATTGAAAGAATTGAAGTCAAAGTGTCACCCTCCAACCATGAATGAGACCGTACTTGTTAAGTTACTGGAAGAAATGAAGTATCTGGTTATGCACTACCTGCCTTTTCTTGGTCATGCAGTTATGGCAGTAGGGTACATATTTGAGCAACTGTACCTCGTAGAAGCACCAGTGGCCAGTGCCATGGTACTCATGGGCCATCTTTGTGTGCTGAGCGACCCCCGCGCGCTCAGTCCTGCCCGTCCGAGTGTGCAACTCATTAACATAGCATTCCTTATGAATAACATTCTAGTCTTCCTTTACGATTACATAAAGTCCATACAAGAGTCGCACGAAAATGAAATAGACGACGATTTAGATTAGTTGAGGACTCTAAAATAATTAAGTTTGTGATGAATTTATAAAATAAGAAGATCCTGAGCTATCAAGTCTTTTTCCTGCTAAAGACACTGACTAATTGAGGGAAAATGTCGAGTAGTTTCCTAATTCATTAACACGTGGTGTAGGAACAGACGGAAGATGACTAGCTGCGCCAGATGATCGATTTTGAAACGAAACACTTTACTTAAAATGAGCTGGTGAATAAATCTGAAATAGTTTACGTTGTAACCTTTGATATTTCATAATCTTATTTAATTTCTTATTGAACATTAAATAGGTCTACTGATCTGACCTCCCAACCCAGAGGAAAAACTAGACCTTATTGAGATTAGACTACTAACTAACTACTTCTACTACTACATCCTAAATAAATCTTGAAATGAAGCTGTTTTTAACTTAAAATTAGCGACTGCTTCTAAACCACGTGTGGTGTGGTTTCACGGTTCTTTCGAATCAAGATTTATTTATCTAACATCTAAACGTTTGTAATTCCGGAATAATGATTACTCTTGACAATATGAATGGCGTGCAAAGAGCGTGGCATATAGAACTAACATTAGGGAGTGAGCGAGATAAAAATGTCAGTGGCTACCAGTCGCCTTAACCCATGAACCTATGAACTCAGGACAAGCTATGGTAATAATTCTACCACGACCGAGCGAGATGGTAGTATACAAATCTCAAAGTGTGATGTAAAGGGATATATCATTCGTTGTCCTTGTCATAGTTCCACTTTTTTTTATTTGCCGCAATTGTGTTAGTATGAGGTTGCGGCAAATAAACCAATATCCACCCAAATGAAATAGGTGGTTTATGGGAAGCCGTCATCCATGTTAAAACCAGTTCTTTTTAGCTGCATACGAGACCTGCGGCGCTACTACGAAAAACGAATTACGAAGTTCGTAAATCTCCGGCTCTAACGCACTTGTTTTATGGTACTCGAACGACAGAGATAGAGATATAATACGAACTTCGAGATTCGATTTTCGTGGTAGCGCCGCTGTCCCTTATGTTGGCACGCGTGTGGCTCCTCTATAGATATCTATACTCTTAGCTTTAAGCCTCACACAGACTGGCGCGGCCTGGCCGCAGCGGTCAATAGTAAACCTGTGTTTAGCTGTCACTATTGACCGCCACCGCAGGCCGCACTAGTGTGATTCAGGCCTGAATCATAATCACATATAGATTGCTGCTGGATAATTTATTGTTGATTCGCTAAATTGAATAGGGCACATAAATTAAATCTTGCATAGAATAATTAATGGAAGAGGGTGTCGGTAGGTCCCAGGGAATTTTAATTGGCTACTTGATGATGTTTGCACAGGAAAATTAAAAACCTCTGTTGACACTGGCAAGCTAATGCTTCACAAGCTCTATGCTAAAGTCTATCGACTCGGTATTTTATACTCGCTACCCAGTTGCCCACGTGGCTCTGCCCGCGTATTAAGAACTCAGGAGGAGGCATTCATGAGATAAAACATAGATATGACAATACTCAGGGTCCATTCTATAAATATTGCACGGTTATCACAAGACCGTCCGTCTCCGTCTCTTTCTGATTAGAACAGTTAGAAAGAGACGGATAGTCTACCTCGCCCCGCACAGCTCGCGCGCCGTCTTGAACCGTGCTGGTGATTATTTTTAATCGGATGAGCTGTAGGTAGGTACTAGATATTGTAGCTACCAAAGTGACCATATATATCGAAACACGTCACATCATTACTACGTAAAGAAGTGTTACATATACACTATATCGCCGCGACACAGCTCGCGGGCTGTCCTGTGATAGGCGTGCTGGCAAAGATTATATAATTCGCTAAGCGCTAATGCGGCTCACCCCGCCGGTCACCCGTCACGAAACTAGACCTCTACCTACGCTTAGTTACTACGCATCGCGGTGTCAAGATCTATATCTATATCGTGGGTGAGCGGTGAGGTGAGCTTAAAACATGTTACAGAATAGGGGGGCTGGTATCCAATTAACAGAATCAGATCGATCAAGACCTCGATCTGGAAGTATCGAGTGACCTCTAGGCTCAGAAAAGCACCAACCTAATCAATCTTATAATTGTGAGATAATCCAACGGAATCCCTAATAAATGTACCTCACTGTGGAAGTGTCGCGGATGCTGCGATATCCGAATCAAGTGCGATCGGGGCCCGAGTTGACAATTTGGCACAATTTGTAACACTGAGGGTGCTCGCGAGGAGGGCTCTCCACTCGCCCGATGAGGCTGTAAAGTCCCGGCTTTTGTCGACGCCACAAAGGAAAAATAATTACCGAAGGTCATCTGATAGACAAAATCTTGTTATCTTCTTTTAACACGTGTACCTTACACGCGTTATGGGTCAAGCGTTTGGCAAATAGGCTGACACACACGCATGAGCGCGCCCGTTTAACGTGATAATTAAACGGTATGATAAACTAGAAATCAAATCACCTGTACCATGTTACAATAGAAACTTTATCATATCACTAAACGTGTCTAGTGAAATGATAAAACGATTTGGCTTTGGGGGTTCGTTTTGTCACCTCACTGACGTTTTTCAGATTTTATCAAATCACTAAACAAATCTGGTGAAATGAAAAAAGAAGTTGCCTTTTTTGGCCGATTTCGTCATTTCACTAAACAGATTTAGGGATATGATCAAATGACTGATTTATTCTAGGCAAATGATTAAATGGATTCGCTATTTTAACATCCTGCGTGATTTGGTCATATCCCTTAGATTACTACAAATCTCTGTTATGGCCATTTCCCTGCGACATATACATTAAGTACCTACCTACACATTGTTCGCCCGAAACTGACAACTGTTGGAATCAGCGAATGTAAATTATTGTTCTGACCATATTTTGTATTTACGTCGTACAGAATGAAAAACAAATGAGCCATCTTTCCTACTTTCAAAAGTACAGTCAGCATCACATAGTTGGTAGCAGCCAAAGTTGCCAAATATTTCAGTACACATCTTTATTACTGTAAGTAAGAGTAAGGTTGTGTTACGATATAAGGCCTGATTCGTTACGGATTCGCCAAATTTAAAACGCAATTTTAATAAAATTAGTCACTATATTGTGTTTAATTATGGGTGATTACATGAAATGATATGTAAAATTTGACATTTAACGATATTTTCAGGGATTCTTTTTTTTATTCCACTCATGTCGTAGTTTCGGTCTGATGCCCTCCATCAACCGTGCGACAGTGTCTTTAGACACTTGTTTACATGCCCAATTCCATTTTTTAAGGAAATCCTTGTGGTCGCTTGCTGTTTTGCCTGATTTTCGTAAGATTCCTTTAACTAAAGCCCAATATCTCAATTGGACGGCACTGTGGAACATTTGGAGGGTTCATGTTTTTTGGTACGATTTTAATATTATTACGTTCAAGGAACTTTATCGTATCTTTTGCGTAATGAGCTGTTGCCAGATCGGGCCAAAATAATGTCAACATATTGTGTTTTCGCATAAAAGGCAAAAGCCGCTTCTTCAAACACTCATTTATGTAGACTTCCTTGTTGATGGTACCCTTTGCTACGTAAGCACGGCTACGATCACCACAGGGGCAGATAGCTTGCCAAACTAAATATTTTGATCCAAATTTTTCGATTCCAATTGTGGTTTCCGAATCAGGAAGAGTTTCTCCGTCAGCTATTGTATAGTATTGGTCACCCGGAAGTGTCGAATAATCGGCATTTACATAGGTTTCATCGTCAAGAATTATATGAAAGTTTTTTGAGCCCAAAAAATCGTACAGTTTTCGAGACCTAGTTTTAATTGTTGCTTTTTGCTTTACTGACGTTTTTGGTATCTTACGCTTTTTTTTAGACTTCATAGAAGCACGTTGCTTGACACGTCGAACCATGGATTGATCAGTGGATATTTTTTTTGCGATATCACATTCGGACATAGTGCGATTCTTACGTATGGTCCTTAAAATCTTTTTTTCCAATGCGGGGTCACGAGGACCATTACGTTCTCTGGTTCTTGGCCTCTGAGCCGTAGACTGGGTCTCGAAGTACCGTTTTAATACATCATCTACAGTTTTTCTTGGCATTTTGAGGTCCCTGGCGATATAATGATTCGGGCGTTGAGTATTTTCTAGCCATTTGGTGATGATTAGTTCTCGGCGTTGCCGTTGATTCATCTTATTTGGTGTTTAGTAAATATTTAACAATAAACATCGCAATCGTCATATTCTTGTGACATTAAAGCTGTCAAAACTCGAAACCCCAACGAAAAAGGTTGGTATATAGTGGTATAAAATAATTTTGAATTTGGCGAATCCGTAACGAATCAGGCCTTATTTGGCTGCTACCAACTATACGATGCTGACTTTACTTATATGATGTTTTCATCACAGATTTATAGATATGTGGCGACGATGTTTATATCTAACCGAAAATTAAAGGTTATAGTCAACTTTGGCTATGTTCACAGGAACTACATATTTAACAATAAATCATATCCTATTTTTTTCTATTCTTTCCACATAAATTAATATGTAACAGGAATAAGCGCACACGGCATCAACAGACGGACTCGTCTCTCAAATACAATTATTTATAAACAGATATAATTCACGATAGCAATCCATTACATGTGTAATGGATTGCTATGTCTGTACATGTATGTATGATTGTACATGTGTACACAATGTTATGGAACTGTATTGTCATGTCCGAAGCGCCACGTCAGCGTAATAACTTGTCGAGTAACAATGTTCGCAAGTGTGAGACAAAATAAAACAAATGTCCCGACCTCTTATCTGGCGTGTTGCGGCGCCCTTGTTAATGAGAGTTATCCCCGTATTTTTCTATTTCCTCTATTCGCAGCACCAAGTACCCCTAACTCGCAGTTACGGACCACATGACTCACCGTTAAGTTCTGTGTGAGAAGTTTTGTCTTGGTTTTTTCTTCGTTGAACGTATGGAGACCATTGTAGGGAAATGGGTAAAAGATTAATACATTCGCTGCCAAAAATCGCTACCCGCTACGCTCGTAGCCGATCCCGTGGATTTCCTCGTATGAAACGGAAGGCGACTACGGCGTAGGCGCCCGCTAGGCGGGTTCCTGGCAGTGAAAGTGTTAATAGACATATGAACACCAGTTAATATATTATTTTATTTTGTGTTAACTAAACAGAATTAACGATAAATTAAAGAGAGGAAAGTAACTCCAACTGTTAAAGTGGGCAAAGTTTTAAGGTGAGTATGTTCTGTTATTGACCTATAATGTTAGCTGCTACGGCTTTTTTTTTGGACGTCATATCCTAACAGTGCTCTCTATCCTTTTCTCTTCCTAACCTTGTCTCCAATTTTACTTAAAAATACGTAGCTGCGTATCAATGTTGCTAGTTACAACATTGTTGGTGTTGCTGCGTATTTTTAAATGAGTTCAAAAAAAAGGAGGAGGTTCTCAATTTGGTTGTATATTTTTTTTTATCATCTTTTTTTCAATATTTGTTACCTCAGAACTCCGTCATTGATGAGCCGATTCGTAAATATTTTTTGTTGTTTGTAAGTATATGCTTCCAGGTGGGTCCCATTTTTTTCAAAATTTCAATTGGATGAGGAATTGAGAGAACTCCTCAATTATATTAGGCACGCGTGTAGTGATTTTCGTATTTCTATTATAACTCGTTCCGGAAATCATAAATTTGGTGGAGTGGAATTGATGATGAAGACTTATGGAATTTCTCAATTATGTACATAAAAGTACAAAAGTATATCACAGATTCTGATAAGATTCCGTTGAAATAGCAACTAATGAAGTGCCAAAGGTGATTTTTGTGGAATCGACGGAAGTCCTCAAATATTATCGGGTCACATACAGCGATTGGGTTTTTTTCTCTAATAATCAACGCATTTGCTCTCGGAAATCAGTTCATGTGGTAAATTGGAAAAGAAATGTGGAAATGTTCTCGTGGCTTGGCGGAGTATACTAAATTGAAGTCGGTTAAAACTTTGTTTTTAAAGTAAATTATTAAGATACCTATTTGATAACTTTTGCTCTCAAAATAGATGTAAGGACATCAAAAAATGATAACCTGTACAACGTTAATATTATTATTATAATTTGTATGTTTTTTCCATATCTCAGGACCATGGGGTCCCGGACTTTTGGAAGGCATGCGTGGGGCCGAAGCCAACAGCGCAGAGGCCCTTTAAAACAAATATAATATGAAGCGATTATTATTATTCACAACTTTCTAGACCTGCTGCCATGCATTTTATCATGTTGCCATGAGACGTAGGTGTATTGGGAGGGGGCTTACGGACTATTAGATCTACCTAACTTACGTACAATGTTTGTATCGCGTTTAAAGGTTCTATATCGCCGTTGAAATCCAAACCAACGATTATCTATAGGTAACGTGTTTTATAGTTTACTTACGCACGAAAGGACATTCAATTATCTTCTACAATCGGAATTCCTATTTCCATTAAGATAATGGGATTACACAGTAGGTGGAAGAACTAACTTGACCTTTTTTTGTTTTTTTTTAACTTTTTATGCTTGTATGCTTGCAGTGTATGTTTGTATTTACATGTGTTTCACCGTAGCGTAAATTATGCTCCGGGTGACATGAGGCTAAAAACTGGTCTTTTTTCAGTTTTATTTCCGTAGTAGGCACTACGTACGGTTACAGTTTTTTTTAACTTTTATGCTTGTATGCTTGCAGTGTATGTTTGTATTTACATGTGTTTCACCGTAGCGTAAATTATGCTCCGGGTGACATGAGGCTAAAAACTGGTCTTTTTTCAGTTTTATTTCCGTAGTAGGCACTACGTACGGTTACAGTTTTTTTTAACTTTTATGCTTGTATGCTTGCAGTGTATGTTTGTATTTACATGTGTTTCACCGTAGCGTAAATTATGCTCCGGGTGACATGAGGCTAAAAACTGGTCTTTTTTCAGTTTTATTTCCGTAGTAGGCACTACGTACGGTTACAGTTTTTTTTAACTTTTATGCTTGTATGCTTGCAGTGTATGTTTGTATTTACATGTGTTTCACCGTAGCGTAAATTATGCTCCGGGTGACATGAGGCTAAAAACTGGTCTTTTTTCAGTTTTATTTCCGTAGTAGGCACTACGTACGGTTACAGTTTTTTTTTAACTTTTTATGCTTGTATGCTTGCAGTGTATGTTTGTATTTACATGTGTTTCACCGTAGCGTAAATTATGCTCCGGGTGACATGAGGCTAAAAACTGGTCTTTTTTCAGTTTTATTTCCGTAGTAGGCACTACGTACGGTTACAGTTTTTTTTTAACTTTTTATGCTTGTATGCTTGCAGTGTATGTTTGTATTTACATGTGTTTCACCGTAGCGTAAATTATGCTCCGGGTGACATGAGGCTAAAAACTGGTCTTTTTTCAGTTTTATTTCCGTAGTAGGCACTACGTACGGTTACAGTTTTTTTTTTACTTTTTATGCTTGTATGCTTGCAGTGTATGTTTGTATTTACATGTGTTTCACCGTAGCGTAAATTATGCTCCGGGTGACATGAGGCTAAAAACTGCTATTTTTTCAGTGTTATTTCCGTACTACGTACGGTTTCAGTTTTTTTGAACTTTTTATGATTGTATCCTTACGTCGCCCTCCTAGTGTTTTCCCGGTAGTGCTCAACAAGCCCAGTGTCCGGTTTTTTTATATGTTTCAAGTGTCCATTTAAATCAAAGACACGCATCACTAATCACAGGGCCACAATCACTACGTTATACTCGTACTAATTAAAATAATCTTTTGCGCCTGGTGAACCGATATTTCAGCACGGCTAGCATGCGACGGCGCGCGAGCTGTCTCGATTTTTCTCGCACTATCCGTCTCTTTCTTATTAGAACAAGAGATATAGCGCGATAAAAATCGAGAGTATGTCGCGGCCGTCGCATGCTAGACGTGCAGAACAGCTATCATAGGGTGGCAAGAGAGCAGTGTCGCGACGAGATAGACTATACGTCTTTTTCTAATTAGCACGTCTATCATGAGACGGCCGCGACATACTCTCGATTTTTCTCGCTCTATACCTCTTGTACTTAGTGTTCTAATAAGAGAGAGACGGATAGTGCGAGAAAAATCGAGAGAGCTCGCATGATAGCCGTGCAGAACGCTTATAGTCTACTAGCTTAAAGAAAGACAAAATGTGATGCTGCAGCGTTAAGTGGATAGCCCATCGCCCGCAACACACTTCATCCATATTCCTAAACACTTTTGCGTCACCCAGGGGAAGAAAGAAGGTGGTATCTAATAGCCATTCAGGGCCCATGACGACACATATGCGTCAGACCGCCGTAGTCGCTTTCCGCTACATACGAGGAAAACCATGGGATCGGCTACGAGCGTAGCGCGTAGCGATTATGGGCAATGAACGTGTTAACCGCACACCACACGAGAAGGTTACAGTTTAGTAAGTATGAAATATTGCTAAATCAATTGCTAGTATTGGGAGACACAGGGTACGGGTAGCAATCAAGTGTAATTCAAGCAGAAAGGAGCAATCATAGCCTGCCACTCGGTGATTGCGACGGCTGTGCATGCGATTTACCTATTTATGTTTACCTATATCTTGCTTCTACCAACTAGTGTTGCCAACTTCGCACACCCCTAAATAGATTGTGGCAACAATAGTTGAAAACCGAAGCCTAGGCGACTTTGAAAAAAAATCAAATCAATATAGGCTTCCCTATTTAAAATCCAAAATCATGTGAGCGGAACACGAACTTTGAACATTGAAACCTAACCTAAAAAATATGTATTCTATTAAATTCTCTAAAGGACGTGTTAGCTGTGTTAGGTAAGTACGTCGTGGTGTACGTGACATTATTTGAGTTGGCTAAATTGCATCGAAGTAGTCCATTCAAAAAGCAACTTACCGGCCAAGGCAGGAGATTCCGATTCCAATGTCAGTTTTATAAAACAAGGACATCATTATCCCGCGCGCAAAAATCTTATATTCAGAGACAATCTTGCACAAATCGACCTCGTTTTTAAACTAAGCAAAACTGTAGTCTGGGTAGGTACTAGAGGTGGAATCCAAATATATACCACTGCATTCCTAAGCGTGTTTAGAACATATGTGTCCTTTAACATACTAAGAAGCTTTTGGAATTATAAAAAGAACGCTTCTAGCAGGTCGGCCTGCGGCATGGACCCCATTAAGCCTCTCACAGACTGGCGCGGCCTGGCCGCGGAGGTCAATATTAAACTTTTCATTAGCTGTCAAATTTACTATTGACCGCCACCGCAGGCCGCGCCAGTGTGATTTCCAGGCCTTACGCTGGCGGCTTTGCCTCTTTGAATCGCTATGGATAATCGCAAAGAAATACTAAAATACTAATAAGACTTCTAAGACTCAAAAAACTGTTTTACTTTAGCTTTTTAGGGTTCCGTACCCAAATGTTAAAAACGGGACCCTATTACTAAGACTTCGCTGTCTGTTCGTCCGTCCGTCTGTCTGTCACCAGGCGGTATCTCAAGAACCGCGATAGCTAGACAGTTGTAATTTTCACAGATATGATGTATTTAGGTTGCCGCTATAACAACAAATGCTAAAAACAAAATAAAATAACCTTTGCCTAAGCCGCAAAATACGTTTGCTCTGCACTCTCTTCTCCATTCTAAACGATCCAAAATCTCCCGAATACCTCAAAACTCTTTTTCAGTATTACTGTGTCTCTCAAGTCCGTCAACTTCGCTCCTCCGGCATCCTTTCCTTATCTATTCCGCCTCACTGTACGGTTTTATGTCAAATTCCTTCTTCGTCCAAGTACCTCGCCTATGGAACCGTCTGTCAAAATTTAGCAATCTCCAAACAGGCTTGACTTGTCTTCAAAAAGTCCTTACAAAATTTCTTTGCTGGCAGTACTAAAAAAAATAATTATTATGTATGTCTTTCCCGCTCACGGGACAATGACGTCCCGGACCTTTGGGAGGCGTGCGTGGAGCTAGGTACCTACAAAGTACCAACTGAGCCAACACGTAGAGGCCCTTTTGACAATTTAATAAAATGCAAGGAGTACACCGAGCGGATGCTGCCCCTGCCCGTGTCATGGGACGCACACAGGGACAGCACCCGCTGAGGAGTATAGAGTATAATAGTATATATAGTATAATTATTATTATTATTATTTTATGTTTTTTTATCTGATTTGTAAGTTTCATTTATATTCACATGTATGTGTATGTATGTATTAATTGTTATATATTGTTATACCATATTATATTGTATTGTATTGTATTCTACTATATTATTAGTCATCTCATCTTTAGACATGATAAGAGTTTTTGTTTTAAATTATGTTGCACTGCCCACATTTAACTGCTTTGCCTTAAGATTGAATAAGATATTCTTTTGTGCAAGAAAGATTAAATAAATAAATATTTAAGGGGGGCTCCCATACAACAAACGTATTTTTTTGCCGTTTTTATAGATAATATAGGTTTTTATTTTTGTTATCCTACTAATATTATAAATGTGAGTTTTTATGTTTGGATGTTCGGATGTTTAGATGTTTGGATTTTTGTTACTCAACCACGCTTAAACGGCAGAACCGATTTGGATGAAATTTTGCACGAAGATAGTTTATAGCCTGGGTTAAAATATAGGATATTTTTTATCCCAGGTCCACGCATACGAAATCGCAGGTGGAAGCTAGTTGAATCATAAAGTACCCTTAAGTACTTACAGACAAGTATATTTGTGTTTAGAGTCATCATATCCTGAGGCGAAAGGCATGCACGGCTTTTCTGAGACTTACCTACACTCCTTTGTCAAATACTTTCTTGACCATGTTGCATCTACATTACTGAATTTCGTAGAAGCTGCATTGAATGTCCACCTTCAAATAACCTTGGTATTTAGACTTAGTTTACGTAGTAATTTGGTATGGAGTTATTTGAAGTGGCAAGTGTATGCCAACAAGTCCACAACCGAAATGCGCTAACGCACCGTTTACTTTATTTTGCTGCGTTTTAACGCAGCAAAATGTATGAAGAATACGTGACGCATACGACACGTCAACGCGTATAACGCAGCGTTAAGCACCGGTGTGGTCGCTCCCTTAAACGACATAATATCCTTTAATTCGCATTGATCAGTCGGCTAGACATACCTGTTGACCTTCTTTTTTTTCCTGACCAGAATCGTTTGGGCTATTATAACGTTACCGAGACTTGAACTATGGACCTTAGCTATTTTGTACAAAAAAAAGGTTCAATTAAATTTAAACTTGAAAGCCTGTAAGCATCTACATTTTCCATAACCTATTTATGGAAAATGTAGACAAAAGAGTGCGTTGTCCCAGAAAAGCCGTGGATACCATTTACTTTTGCATTACCTAATCCTACCCCCCCGCGCGGTTTCGCCCGCGTTATTGCAGAGAACGCAAGCAAACCCGTGGGATAAAATTCACCCTATTACCATCTAGAAAGTGCATTCTACACGCAGGTGAAAGAATCTTTGAAATCGGATAACCGGTTCCAGAGATTACCCATAACACACCAACGCACAAAACTACAATTCAGAGTACGAGTATTATTTAGTAAGTACTAGATGTAGATTACAAAAGGAAAAAAGAGCAAACAAAATCTGTTTTCTCTTGTTGCGTTACTTTTGGGATATTCAAAACAATTACTATATTTGATAATACAGTACCTCTTTTTTTACCAAAACTTTTGGTTTACCAAAACTAAACCTTAAATCAGATATGCTGCAGACAGGATAAAAATATAATATCAATTACACCAAGGAACAGTTGACAAGACCAGTTATTCCCTACGAGTTGCACTGCATTGAGTTAAACTGAATTTCCGTTCAGTATTTCAGTGAAGCATACTTTAAGCGACTGGATGAAACTTTGTTCCAATACTTAGACAAAATATAAATCTGAGATAAAATAAACTAGGAACAGTACGACACAGGGGCATCTAGTTTGAACTGCGAGGACTCAGTTATGAATAAATTTCTCAACGAGTACTACCTTACCCTCTTTAACATAACGTAAAAGAAAGAACGGAGCGGGCCCCGTGCCAAGGGTCTCGAAAGGTACTCCAGAATAAATACCATTACTCCAACTAGACTGGGAACCGCTTTATATTCAGCAATTAAAAAGAAATACGACTTGATTAACAACGTTGCCAAGTAAAGAAACAGATTTAGTCGGTTCTAATTGATTCAGGTGGATTCTGACAGCTGTAGAATTTAGGGAGTGTCTAAGTTAGTCTATTGTTATCACTGTTATCATTGATGGATTGATTGAATTTCAACTTAAGAATTAGGTACATACCCTAGCCAAACTCGTGCTCTCTTATATTTATTCTCTCAATACCTATTAAAATGTTTTTCTGCACATATACATATTTACAATGGTATCATTTATTTATAGCCTTCACAATTTGTGATGGGTCGTGATGTTATAGCCTCCTAAGACCACGCGTATAAAATTTTGTACCTAAATGAATTTTGACCTTATCTGAATACAAACTGAAAAAAAACATAAAAGCGTACTCTGGGTCTCAGGAGAAGCACTTGAGAGATTTAACAGTAGGTATAACCATGTCATATTCATATCGTGGCTGTAACTCGACAAGTTGATTTAGGCGCTGGATTTAGGTAGCAGTTAAGCGGCCTTTAGACCTTGCTAATTGCATTGCACTAACTGGGGGAGGGAAAGTTGGACCGTCGTTTAACCGGTAGTGAAGCAACCAAAACGATGAAGTCAAAACGTACAAAAAAACAAACTTGTTCATAAATTTTTTGTTGTTTAATCTGCACGATTTAGAATGGTCAACTTTTTGGAATGTATCCAGTATTGAGCTAGATCCAAAATGGGCATTACACTGAAACTACCAACATCATTGGAAAAACAAATTCTTCATTACACGGTCGGCTGCAACCGTGATCAATGAAGCTTTACTTTTAAAATGAACCGAAAAAAGCCAGCCAAGCTGCATAGCGCAATTTCATCGAGGCCGACAGCAGCGCACTACAGAAACATTTTAAGAAATATAATAACGTCAACATTCTTTCCTTGCAGCCCGCAAGTTGACGCGAAAGGAGCGATCTACTTGACGACTAAAAATGGAACGTTTCCAATATCGCTGCCGGCGAATTCGCGCGAGGAAACTCAACACGCGCCCAAGATTGTGTCCAGTGTCGAGAAAAACGGTCCGTTAGCCTCCAGTTACAGTAACCGCGACTATTGGGATACCACAGACGAAATCCTTTCGAATTATTTGAACGTGACGTTTGGTGAAGTCGACACGCGCTACATGTGGAAAAACAAAAGAAGTATCAATGATGCGGTTTCCAGAAATATAACGCTGGTACTTGAGAATCTTTTGAAGAATTATGAGAACTCACAG
The DNA here is from genome assembly GCA_947049275.1 of Epinotia bilunana. Classification (NCBI taxonomy): domain Eukaryota; kingdom Metazoa; phylum Arthropoda; class Insecta; order Lepidoptera; family Tortricidae; genus Epinotia; species Epinotia bilunana. Next base: position 19,431,101 of record OX346256.1, on the reverse strand, counting down.
TTGCCTACACACGGAAAAGGTATGTCTACGTGAAATGTTTGATTAAGTATCATCAAGTCTATTACAGACCATACAAGAGGGGAGATAACGTCTTCCATGGTTGTGTAAGCCAATGCGGGAGCGGCATGCACGACCGCAAGCCTGGCAGGTGTAACTTGCCGGCGGCGAACAGGTAGCACGTTGATGCCGCTTGGCTCGCTTATCTGCAAGTGTCTTAAACCACGCTTCATCTGATTAAGTATACTTAGTATAATTTCAATTAAGTTTATTGGAGTTAAGTTTGATTGTATCGATGCATATGACTCATCGTTTTCCTAAGTTTTATCTCGATTATCTTTTCCCTCTTTGAGATATGACGGGTTTACGCGGGCGGGTTTTCCTCAAATATAGAGATATTGTTTCATTTGTTTTAAAATATTAACTCGAGAATTGGAAATAACTCTTCTAGAACTATTTCATAATGTTTCGTGGTGCATCTCCCCTTTTAATATTGTACATGGTTTCAGGTTACCCAACTGTCGTGCAAACCAACATATTAATAAGAAGTATGGGCCCGATATCAGAACTAGATATGGTGAGCGTCGTAGTCTATCCTATCCTTTAAATTCAAAACGTTGTTTAAGGGACACGGAACAGAAAAACGGTTATTTTCTGTTGTGTGTTTATGGACCGTAAATAAATATCACGATACGCATGCTGACTAGAAAAAATTGAGGTGGGCTCTACCTTGTAAGCAACAACTATTATGACTTTACTTGGGGTAAGCCAGAATCATCTTTGTGACGTGTAACGTCAATCGTCAACCGCTTTAGCCTAGTTGGTAGTGATCACTTTCACTACCAACTAGGCTAAAGCGGTTGACGATTGACGTCACAGGGTCACTACCCTGCCATGCAAGAGGTCCTGGTTCGAATCCCGGTAAGGGGATTTAATTGTGTGATGAGCACGAATATTCGTTCCTGAGTTATGGATGTTTTCTATGTATTTAAGTATTTATTTATCTAAGTATCTATATGTAGGTATGTGTATCGTCGTCCAGTACCCATAGTTGGTACAAGATTGGGACTAGGTCGATTTGTGTAAAATTGCCCGCATTTTTTTTTAAATAGATTTTATACCAAGTATTGGGCCACTGGGACGTTCACCTTATGAACCACATAATGGTTTCATTAATCATTTATTTTGATAATAAAGTAAAAGTTCTATTAGCGAAGTAAACTAGTGGCCCTGTGAGCTGTAGACCTCGCGGGTTGAATTTAGTAGTCGAAATCGGAGTTCAAGATACAGTGGACGGAACATAAAATTTGTACCAAGTCAGTAGTCAACGTTGACCCCTTTCTTGTAATTTTTTACGTGTTCAACCCATATCTCCGCCATTTTTCAAAATTTGGAAAACTGACTCGACAAAAAAAATCTGTATACTTACCGAACCTACTCACAAAATTTCATGAGAATCGGTTGAAAATATGAGCTCTAGGCGAGAACAGGGGGAAATCCAAACATCCGGACATGAGGAAAAACGATTTTTCGTCCAAGCTGAAGCATAGACGCTTCGCTCGCTCGGTCGATTATCCGTATTTAAACTTTTCCACTTCAAAATAAAACTTGTCAAAAGATTAATGTCGACATCAATCAAATCAGTTTTCAGAAAAATGATTGTCAAATCATTATATCTCTGGCAATATTTAAATTTCCTTTGTAATTCCGTTTTGTTGTTGTCGATTAGGTAATGTACCTACCTAATATTATACAACAATATTATGCCGCCAGCATCTTCGGTACAATGTCTCGAGGGCCTTTTATAGATTTAACTTATGTAAATAACTTTAATTTAATTTAGTTAATGTTAGTTATCATCTTGGAAAATAAATAATTTGTATATATATTATACATAGATTGTGGCAAACAAGAAAGGCAAAGTTAGTCGAAGCTGAGTAGGTAGGTACAGTCAGCATCAAAAGTAACTGCGCAATCGAAGGCGTCAAAAGCTCTTATTCCCTTTTCATAAAGACTTTTGACGTCTTCGTTTGTGCAGTTACTTTTGATGCTGACTGTACCTAACACGCACATAAAAGTTGTACAGGATAAAAGTATCTAGTAGCCCAATGAAAATCGCGTTTGTGTTCAATTTGACACAGCTTAGCTCAGACCCCGTATCGTGCTCGGCCTTATCATGGTCGGTCTCGTTCTATTGAAGGGTGTCAGCCAGTGACGGACGCTCTATCTTTTCACTTATCGTATGACAAGGCCGTCCATGCTACGGGGTCAGATATATGGCCAAAGGAACCTGCGTTAAATAAGACGCATCATCATAGTTTTTTTCCAAATGACGGCACCATAATACGCAGCTTCCCAAAGCGCTGTCCATTTCGAGCATCAAAACCCAGCTTTAACTGAATTTTTATACCAGGACTACTCAATGGACTGCTACTTCAGGCAATACTGGCGCGACACCCGCCTCTCCTTCCTGGGGCCTATTCGCTCGCTGTCACTTTCCATCAAGATGCTCGAGCGGATCTGGCGTCCCGACACCTACTTCTACAATGGAAAGCATTCCTACGTGCACACTATAACTGTGCCTAATAAACTGCTTAGGATCAGTCAGCATGGCGATATATTGTACTCAATGAGGTGAGTATATATGTACGTACCTATAGATCGTTCAATTCAGGAAGACACCTCTGTACTTATTTGCGTACAGATCGTTTTACTCACGAAGACACCTAAGATATGGATGGACAAAAATCTCTTTTAATTGTATTCGTGGAACTGCGTGCATTGAAAGCGCAAAAGGTATTGAGTACGAGAATTCTCGCCATCTTCCAATTAAAACAATCGATAGTTCAGTCGTATCAGCTGAACAGTCTATCAAAAGGCCATTGTATTGTTTTAAGGTCCCTCACTGCGTTTGGTAATGGTGCAAATAGGTTCATTAATTTCATAGTCGTTGAGCAAGCATAGCGTCCGCCGATTAATTGGCAGAGTGAAAAATCTCGCGCTCGGCTTACCCGCCCGAGTTATTCATTGGCCGTAAATTGCGATGGGTAATATTAATTTAAAAGGAGCCTAGCCAGCCACTTCAGTGTTTGGTGGGCTCGGCGGTTGGTCGTGTATGAGTCTGTAATTTAATTACACGTACATTTTGTCGCGCAAGTTTATAAAGGTAGTTATTTAAATTCGGATTTATGCGTTCATTCCGGTTGCTTATCGTATTTATATTCGCGCCAAAATCAAGACCATGAATAATTCCTGTAGACTAGTGTAGAAAGAAAATGATGGATTAGGAGCACATAAATTACGTTCGTCATAGAAGTCCTCAGACTATCTTTAAAGACCTTGAATGTGTTCGGAAAGACAAAACTGAGTATACATAAAAACCGGGACAAGTGCGTGGTCTCGCCCACCGAGGTTTCCGTAAAAATTTCGTCCTTTAACTCGATGATTGATTTCGTACTTTAAATAAAGCCTATATGTTTGTAGTATAAGACGATATTACTTGGCAAATTTTATAGTTCTTAGGTCAACGAAAAGTACCCTATAAAATTTTTGATTCCCTTGAGGCTGTCGAAATATACGTTTTCGCGGCATAAACGGCCGTATCTTTTTTACATTAACTTAGAAGGTTTCTTTTTTCACAGCTTCAAGGGATTGTAGACTTGAGTATATGGTTTCAATTTCAACTCGATACCACTACGCGTTCCCGAGATAACGGGTCTTGGCAGACAGACAGAAGGGCAACAAAGTGATCCTATAAGGGTTCCGTTTTTTCCTTTTGAGGTACGGTACCCTGTAATAATGATTTTGGCTCATTGAATTACGAAATAGCGCATATCCATTTAGGCAGTGTAGTGATTTTGGTCGGATGGGTTTCACTAGAACTCGAATTACATTCGTTTCAGTGGCGATGGCAGTGCTGAGTATGCAAGGATGCGGATGTGATCGGTTGGTTAAGATACTAGGTTACGAACATGTATTTCAGTGCATAAGTATCTCAATCTGTTCACATTACCGACCGTGTGTACCTACGTCGGTACACTAAAATAATAAATATATACTTGTACAGACATAAATAAAAATAGGTTTTTAATTATAACTACATACGTGTGGTTAACACTATCACTGCCAGGAACCCCAGCGGGCGCCTTAGTCGTAGTCGCATTCCGCTACATACGAGGAAACCCACGGGATCGGCTACGAGCGTAGCGCGTAGCGATTTTTGGCAGTGAATGTGTACGACTTATCTACACCTGCGCTTCCTATTAACCCCCAACGCAAAAGAGGGGTGTTGTAAGTTTGTGGCATCGTAGCTCCTAAAGGAATGGACCGATTTCAATGATGTTTCTCTTGTCGGAAAGCTGACGTGATCGAGATGGTTCTTAGTTACGTTTCAACAAAATCGGTTCAGCCGGTTTTGAGATATTGAACTTTGAAATGGAAATGTCGGGGGGTTTTCAGCTTTACTAAGTTGTTAATTACCTATGTCCCGTGAGGCGAGGCGCACGGCCGGCACGCAGACTGCGGGCGTAGCACGGTTGCCATTTTATCACTTATCGTTGTGGATAAGGCTTCCGTCACTCTCGCACTCGCATACTTGTCAGAGCGTGATGGGCGTCTTTACCACAACGATAAGTGATAAAATGGCAACCATGCTACGGCCACTGGTCTACCGCCGACTTGCACTTACTGTATCGACGCGTGTCTGTGTGAGTGCGTCACATCGTACGTTTATACGGATATGTTTTACTGCTTGTACCTTATATATCTACTGTGTCTGCGGTCACGGGTAGCCCGCAAGACATTTGATTAGGGTAAGACGGAGTGATACACGCTCTTTAATCGTACACTGTTTTTGAATATCAACAAATTGCGCCCTGTTACATGGGTGAATTGCAAAAAAATGTACATGTAGTTAAGGGCCTTATCTATGCTTTAACATTTCTCCATTGTGTAACGAAACCTACTCATATTAAATATATAATATGTAATTGTCGTTACACAATGGAAACACTATAACACGGTATAGGTATAATAAGGTGCTTCGGGAGCTGTACAGCTCGGCAACAATGCAGGTTCGGCTCCATAAACTGAGCGCGCCAATTTTAATTCAGCGGGGAGTGCGTCAAGGGGATACCATTTCACCCAAGCTTTTTACGGCTGTTCTGGAGGACGTCATAAAAACGCTTGCATGGGATAGGTCACTTGAGATTCGCCGACGACATTGTCTTGTTTGCCGAGACCCTGGATGAGCTCCAAAATATGATCCAAGATCTTTATCATGCTTCCTTGCAGGTAGGTCTCAGGATGAATATGTCCAAGACTAAGGTCATGACGAGCGTTTCCGGCGAGTCGAATTCAACTATAACGGTTGCAAACGAGTCGCTGGAGATCGTCGAGCGATACGTTTATCTTGGTCATATTCTATCCTTTGACAAGGAGCATCAGAACAAAGAGATCTCCAGGAGAATTCAGCTCGGTTGGGCGGCATTCAATAAGTTAGACGACATCCTCAAATCCGTTGACGTTCCACAATGCCTAAAGACTCGTCTCTATAATCAGTGTGTCCTGCCCACAATGACGTATGGTGCTGAGACATGGACGCTCACAAAGGAGGCTGTGCATAAAGTAAGGGTGGCACAGAGAGCCATGGAGCGCGCCATGCTCGGCATCAACCTACAAGACCGAGTGAGGAATACTGAGATCCGATGTCGCACTAAGGTGCGGGACGTCGGAGAAGTCATAACCAAACTCAAATGGAGTTGGGCAGGACATATTGCCAGGCAGCGTGACGGTAGGTGGACCAAAACGTTAACGGATTGGTGGCCACTAACAGGAAAAAGAAGCGTCGGTCGTCCACCGGCACGATGGGTTGACGACGTAAACAAGACCGCGGGTCATTTCTGGATGAGACTAGCACGGGACCGGGATAAGTGGCGTACTCAAAGAGAGGCTTATGCTCAGCAGTGGGCGATTAAAGGCTGAAAATGATGATGAATGGAAACAAGTTAAAGCGTATAGATTTGATTAAGGGTCTTAACTATGTACCAAAAAATGCAATCCACCCACAACGCTTCACGAGTTTTAGGTTGTAAGTAAAACAAAAGAACAATTGATTTTGTTTAAAGACGAAGAAAAACGCTCACGCGTATAGAAACAAAAGAAAATAAGGTTTCCCTTGCAGTATCCGAGCAAACAAACATACAAATTGTATTGTTCAAGGGAATCATGACGAATTTAATTCATCCAGTTAGTTAAGGCGACTGAAATACTTACCGACATGTTTTTCGTTATAAAACGATACACCAATATCGTCACAGATTTGACCATTTCTATTCCCAGTTGAGCATGAGGCTTTTATATTTCCTCCACCTGATAGTTATATTTATTGCAGGTTGACTATTAAAGCCAAATGCCCCATGGAACTTCGGAATTTTCCTATGGATCGTCAGTCCTGTCCTCTTATACTCGGTAGTTGTAAGTATGATACTCACTTAGTTTTAGATTGTTTCGTAAGGAGTTTATTCTTTAGATAGTTTTTCTCATGACTTCTTTTACACTAAGGCCCGATTTGTTAGGACCTATGCACACCGCCTTTTTTTAAACGCATCGTCGAAGCGCGTTTGTGTGGATTTACTCGTGATTCGATACAAACGCGCGTCGAAACGCGGTGTGTCCGTAGACTTTTATATTTGACTAACTGCCCTTGGAGTTTTGTCTGCGTATCACAAAGAACGCAGGCGAAGACGCGGGATAAAATAACTCCTATATGTCCTTCCCGAAGGTCAATTCTACATGCAGGTGAGATATTCTGCAATCCGAAGAGAATTTCCGGAGATTACCCCTACATACAAACCTATACGTTGTGTCACGGACCCTTATAACACCGAGTCTATTTATTATTTATTTACCTCACTGAGACCTCAGTAAGGTAAATAAATAATTTAACTATACGCGATTAAGTCCCTTTTAGTATAAATAATAAGGATCGAGGAGCTTCTCATTTCGTCGGAATCTTTAATTCTTATATATGTTCCCCGATTACTCGAAGAAGGACCTGGGAAATCTGTTTTGTTTGAAAGTACCCTTCACAGGTGACCCCATGGTGAACAGGTCAGGATCTGATGATGTGATCCCAGGTTTCTCCAGAGAAACCGATGGAACTCTTCAAATTTTATAGGCACTCTTGAAGCGGACCGAACTGAAATCGGTTAAAGCTTTGTTTTTAAATTCAATTATAATTGATACATTACGTTCCATGAGCAATGAACAATGAAACCTTATTTTTAAAATCTTTTGAAAGCTGTGTACCTAACTACATAATAAAACATACAAAAGCTCACTTCCGAGAAAGCGCAGCGCTGCGATTGTAACCTAACCTGATTTACTTAACCAGCGCCAGCTTTTGTGAAGGAAGCTTTAATGTTGCTTACAAGTGACACATAAGGTAAATGTCCCAGTGTTCGACGCTGTATATGGCATGGACACTATTTCGAAGTGACATGGCTTAAATTCGAATGAAGAAAATGTATTTTGAGGAAAATAAAATACACTTCCACTACACCAAGTCTTTTTTAAATTATACAGGGAATACGTTAGATATTTTAAATTAATTAGGTACGTTATTTTGAGGTTATCTTTTTGTTTACAAAGTACAAACCATTTCGACATGTCAAATGATATTCATCAACCTACTTATTAGATATCATATCATATTTAAGCCTGGCTGATATTGACTACGTTTACCGACAATTCACATCAAGGCAAAACCAGTGAAAGACTGACCTCCGAACACGCATAGTTGTTATGACTCTCGGAATTCGTATACATAAGTATTGGTTGAATGGTGAGGTGGGTTGGAAAAGGCTGTGAATATTATGACTGTCGAAGGCTGCTTGAAGATTAATAAGTTTGACAAAAAAATAATTTTTGATACAATCTTTTATTGCCGACTCTACTTTTCTGGTATACCGTCATCAACTTACTCATTGAAAGGATTCAAACGAGTGCAAACTCAACGGGGTTACGTCTGTTAAATACTGAATTCCCATGGCCACCTTCTGTCTCCATCATCAGATCAGCTCGATGGTACCATAATATTGAATTTTTAACCAAACTATACTAATGCCCAAAATTTCAGCTCAATCGGATAACGGCAAGTGACTAAAAAATGGATTGCAAATGACGGACAACTTACATACCTAGGTACTTATATAATACATACGAATAGGTCAAGTTAATATGAAGCTTGTAATAATAAAAGTCGTTCATGAGACGTTGTTTGCAATGCCGGCGCCGGAAGTTCTCATTGTAAATTACTTTTTTACTTGATCACACATTTCCCTGTTCATATGTAGCTATGATAAAGAGACAGATATTTGGGTACAAAAATAAATCAAGTTTTATGAAGCGTTTGGCTGTGGCACAAATTAAACGTTGGTACAGGATTCAGCAATGTCCTCTTGCACGAAGATAGAAAAGCCTGGATTAAAAAATAGGATGATTTTTATCCCGGGTCGGGCGGGCGGAACCTAGTAGAGAATAAACCTTTACTATTAAGTATAGATAAGGTCGTAGCTACCTACGCGAGTGGAGAGCTCTAAACGACCAGCTCTTATTTCCATATAATACACACGTTTGAGGATCATATTGACCTCTTGAAACGCGTAGCTACTTCCGATGCTGACTGTACAGTGTATTTGAGTAATAATACTTTCTGTCAGCATACATTGGATATTACCTGTGGACTGTATTTTCTTGGCACTAAATATCCAATTACCTACTTGCCGAGATTATCCGATCTACATAGTTGCCACTCCATCATGCATGAGACCAGATTGCTTTGTCACCTGATTTACTAAATTAGGTAGATACAGAAGCTACATCGTCGCGCCCATATTTGGCGAGCAGGGAAGTAGGTAACTACCTTCACTTTACAGAAGACCGCAGCCATAACCCACCACTACTAACTCTGTAGTTATTTGGTGTTGTGTTAGGTTGCCACGGCCCCCGAGGATGAATTGTGAGTGACCTCAAATCAAAATTAGGTCGGAAACGCGCTTGTGATTCTTCAAGCCTGCTCTATACAGGACGCAACTATGCGTTAGACGGAGAAAGACATCGCCGCGCCATAAGCCATCTGACACCACTACCCTCTCTACATGCTGGCCCATCCTAGTGAGCCATTCGGATGGGCCATCATGTAGAGGGGCCATCAGGGAGTTGCAAGCGTTCATGGGCTAAATAGATGTCTGCTTGCCATCAAGCAGCATACCGTATACTCTGGGATGTGGTATACTCGTACTTGCACATTTAAAAAAATGCGAATTTTAAGGTATTTAAAGGTACCTATTCGGCTAGGTACCTACTTATTTCAACTATTTGCTTATGCCCCCAAGTTTCGCACCTGCCATTCCTTTGACGTTTCTGATCGCGCGCTCGGCATACCTTCCCAATAAGTTCCTTAGGGACCAGTCGAGTTCATACATCCAGTTCGGATTACGATTAGGCGATATGTTCTTTTATGTTTCGTTACAGCTGAAAAGTCACCAGTCACACAGCTACTCTAGAAAAGTTACAAGCGCGTTGCGTGCCGTCATTAATTTGGGGATAAAATATGCATGTGTGATGGTATACTCACGCTTCTGCCACTCGCCGGTATCCGATTGACCTGAAAATCGGCACATATTAATATATGTAACGGTGATAACCAGCCTTTGGAAACTCTCATAGAATGAAAAAATGTACGGGATAGTTCACGCATCTTAGCCAACCTAACAAAACACAGAACTTTTGCGCCTTTTTACAAGGCAATAAAGTGCACTCATTTTTTCTTTACGTTGGTAGTAGGAAACGCTAGGAGGATGATGAGGGATGATGGTAGTAGACATAGTAGACATAGTAGAGAATCCTAAAACAATGTATGAAGACAACGCAATCAAACTCAAACTCAAAATGATATTTATTCAAGTAGGCCTAGTAACAAGCAGAAATCGTCAGCTAATTTCTTAGAGTAATTTATTAAACATGAAGTAAAAATTGTATAAAAAATACTAGTCTAGAATGTATCTAGAAAAACAATCTAATGTCAAAAAAAATGAATAATAAATAAGAAAATAAAAAAATCTGTCAATTCGTTCCATGGAGTTTTATCATTCATGTAGAGAGTGTGCTATAATAAGCTTTCGAAATAAGTTTACGCTTCACATAGTTCTAGAATTAATTAATAGATAACTCAGTCAATGTCAATTTAATGGTAGCACCGAGCAGATCTGACGATGGAGAGAAAATAAAGGTTAATTGTTGTTAACAGAGATTACCTACTTAATACTTACACAGTACGAGGTCGGGGATAATACTTGTGTAAGGAGATCCCGCTCTTCCATTAACAAGAGGTGTTATTGTAAATGGATATCACCAAAGCGCTGTACAAAAACAAAAACCTAACATCCATTGTCTCGCGGTACCTCAGACAAATATGACATACATTCGCCCATCGACTAGCAAATATATCGCATTCAGGTGCTTGTGACAGCAGCGAGCTCAGCACGGCCATCGCGCGACGGCGCGCGAGCTCTCTCGATTTTTCTCGCACTATCCGTCTCTATTTTATTAGAACACTCAGAACAAGGTATAGTGCTTGAAAAATCGAGAGTATATCACGGCCGTCCCATGATAGACGTGCTGCAGTTTTAGTGCCCGAACAGCAGGACCACGTATCAGTCACCTTGTCGATACTGTGTCTCCACTGTCGCCACAAAGTCGCCGTGCCCCGTGTGTAACCGCTCTTAATAGACTACACAAGATAAACCCGTTGTGTTGGGCACATTGACCTCTTCAGGAGTAGCTAGTTGGCTACTGCAAGCAGTACTTATTGTACTGACTGTACTTATTTATCATCTAGTAAGTCAAGACTTACTAGATGATAAATAAGTACAGTCAGCAAAAAAAGCTTGTACCGAGAATCGTATTCTTGACTGAAACTGAAACTTGTGTATGTATACAGATGCGTACTCCAACCAGCAGCTGGTGTATCAGTGGCAGAACTCACAGAGCGTCAACTTCGTGCCGGGGATGACGCTGTCCCAGTTCGACCTTATCAGCTTCCCATACCGCAACTTTACGTTCACCAGGCGAGAAGGTAAGCTACGGAGAAATAAATGAGGTAATTCACACCTCAACCGACCTCAGGGCTGGCGCGTGGTCCCAACGGAGAGTCGTGAAGTGCAGCTTCATGAGCTACCTACTGGTCAGTGGAGGCGCGTGAAATTTTTCGATGGGTAACCCGGAACAAAAAAGTTATGAAAGAGTGTAAACTATTATTTTGCCTGTTTTTATAAATTGAGATTTATATTTATTAATTGACATGTTACTTTATTTCCAGCTCTATTTCTATTTTTACGCCTGTGCGAAAAGTATATGTTGTACATGTACCTAATATCCTTCAACACCATAATTTTATTCTACGAAATAAATTATTTTAACTTTGACTTTAGTCTGTAGGCTTGCATAAAAATAAATGTTATCGGTGGGAGTCGGCTTGTGGGGAACTAAGGGAAACAAGTATGACATTGGGCTTTATTTTTTTAGGACTATTCATGAAGCCATTAAGAGGGAATACTAGGACTACTAATTCATATCACGTTAGATACGGGGGTATGTATACTTATATACAACGTGTTTCCGACAATTTCCGTTAATTGCAATAGGGCAAGTTTAGATCAAATAAAGTTAATTTCTCCAAGACATTAGTATCATAACTTACTGTTATCAAGATATTCAATATATTAATGATATTAATTCGAGTCGACCACGCCTCCTTGACAGAGATACGCTTATGCCTACCGCGCACGAGAAAAAGAGATGCAACACTCTTCGGGAATGGCTTTTTTGGACCAATTTCCACAAATATCCAACAGTGAAGTTTTATTTATTTCATTAAGTGAGATTTTAGACGTGATAAAATACTATAGTTTTAACTTGATTGTATCGTAAAGTAATGTATTGTTTGAGCAGGCTGAGTAAAAAAAGGAAAATAATGACCCAACTTAGTTTTTTTTTTCCATCGAGGAAAATTTAGGCTAAATAATTAATTCATAATAATAATTTAATTTTTTTTTTTTTTATTTTTTTTTATGTATCGATTAAATCAGATAAACAATCATATAGTCAAGAATCATATGTCTGAAAATCAGACCTTACTGTTTCATAATCAAGTCAGAACGGCGTTTCGAAGCACGCGATAATTTCCAATGCACCCCCGTAACAACTTAGATAAGTTGAAAAACCCCCAAATTTTTCATTTCAAAGCTCAACATGAAAAAGTCTGAACCGATTTTGAAAACGTAGCTAAGAACCATTTCGACCACGTCAGCTTTCGGACAAAAAAACCGCATTGTAATCAGTCCACTCGTTTAGGAGCTCAAACGCCAAAGACACACAGAGACACACAACACCCCTCTTTTGCGTCGAGGGTTAAAAATGCGCCTTCACGCCCTTTATGTCCTTTAAAATCAGAACGACAGGGACATTCAGTGAGGTCATGTACCCTTCTGCCAAATATAGCGGATGGTATACAGGATGTGGCCTGGAATAGGAGCAAAAAAATCAGCCAAGTGTGTGTCGGACCACGCGCAGCGTAGGATTCCGTAGTTGCCTGTCTGTCTTAGTTACATCGACGTGCGGTGCGGTTGCGTCAGCCGAATTTGTACGTAAATTGGCCTTTCTAAGTACACATTAAGTTGGTCGACTATAAAAAAAAAAAAAAAAAAAACGTATATTTACCAAGCAAAAGATGCACAAGAAACATAGCTTACAATTATTTGATTAAACTTATGAATAAAGCTTGTACACTGGTGAGAATTACCGTCGGGCCCAAACTAGGCACAGCCTGTATCTTGGGAACCGAGTTACTAGACTTGACAATTCAAAATATAATAATAAAGAATAGTACGGCCATTTTTATAAATTGTAATTAATGTTAAACAAAAGAAAAACGGACTATAAATCAAAATTAAAAATTAAATTAAATCTACTTCATTAAAAAAACAAACCTGGTGCATGCGTGTATGTATAATATGCATATATAAGTATTGTGTGTGTGTGTGTGTGTGTGTGTGTGTGTGTGTGTGTGTGGAGTACAGACTGTTAGTTATATACAATTATGCTTTAATAATGTCTTCGGTTTGATCGTATGAAAGGGTAAGAAGCCATTTTTTAACTGTGGTTTTCAGTCTCGCAATAGGTATCGTGTCAAAAGAGCATATTTTAGATACCCTGTTGTAAATAGTGGGATGTAGGTAATCGGGAAAGCGTTTGGCAAAAGCAGTCTTGACTCGGGGGTGGTGGAGATATAAATGTTTAAGGCGTTTTTGAAGACGTCTGGCATGATCAACTGAAGCAATAGCCTTTTGGTGAGATTCAGCAACAGCTTTTACAATGAAAAGTTGGCGAACTCTAAGGATCGGCGCTACTTCTTTATATAAATCGTCGGTAGGGAAACGGAAAGGTTTTCTCAACATGACTTTTAAAACGGCACGTTGAGCCCGCTCCAGCCCAATCATTGTAGTCTTAGCTGCTCCGCCCCAAGCCGCAATGCAGTACTGTAAAATAGACTGACAGAGTGCAAAGTATACCAACATCAGAATCTGCTTAGGTGCGCCACCTCGCAGGAGTTTCATAATGTAGATGACTTTTCTAACCCGGCCAGACAACGTTTCAATATGTTGTCTAAAGGACAACTTCTCGTCAACAATCACTCTCAGGTATCTTACCGCCTGAGCTCGGTCAATCGATTCGTGAGTACCTTTGCTAGAAGTCAATTTTAGAACATTACAAGAGAGGGGGGCTGATGAAATCGTTTTATGAAACGTTAAAAATCTGGTTTTTTTAGCATTCACAGTTAATAAGTTACCATCTAACCAATTCGCTATACCCGACAAACCAGCTTCGGCCATGCGAATTGCTTCATCCCACGAACTACCACTGAAAAGGGCAACAGTGTCATCAGCGTAACAAATCAATTCGGAGTTTTCCATCTGAAGTGACAAAATATCGTTCATATAAATTAAAAATAGAGTTGGGCCAAGAATGCTACCTTGCGGAACACCGAAACTAATTGATAAGTCCCTACTGACACTGTCGCCGACCTTGACATATTGGCTTCGGTTTGTGAGATAACTTTGAAACCATCCCAGTGCCGAGCCTCGTATGCCAGTAAGTTCAAGTTTTTTTAGGAGGATCGGCACCGAAACGGTATCGAAGGCCTTGGCAAGGTCAAGGAAAACGCCAATACACTTGTTTCCTTGGTCGAGCTGTTTTGCGATGAGGTTAGACAGCAAAACCACGGCATTTTCGGTAGACCGCTCTCTCCTAAATCCAAATTGCCTATCGGAGAGAAGTTGGTGTTTTTCTAAGAATTCTATCAGTCGCTTGTTAACTATTTTCTCCAAAAGCTTAGAAAAAATGCAGAGAAGGGATATCGGGCGATAATGGTCTGGGTTATTTTTTTGACCTCTTTTAAAGATTGGGCATATCGCGCTTTTTTCCAAACTTCAGGAAAAGAACCTGAGGACAAACTAAGATTAAAAATATGCACAAGTGGCGTGCAGATAAATTCACCTATTGCCTTAATTAACGGGGGTTTGTGTCCGTCTGGCCCAGGTGCACTGTCATTTTTAAGGTTCAAAATGAGCTTATGTATTTCGTGCGGGTCAGTTGGCATAAGAAATAACGATTCAGACGGATTCCTTTCTAACGCACAAGCCGAGGCCAAATTCTGCTGTGTGGTATTGAGCCTCTGCAGTATTCGATCCGCCAAATTGGCCCCAATCGAAACAAAATGCTTATTGCAATAGGTAAGAGACTCCTGACTATCTGCGGAATTTTTCGTGAGATCACTGGCATCAGAGTTGCGTTTAGGATACTCACACACTCGCTTAATTGTGCCCCAAAGTTTTTTAGGATTATTCCTATTGCTGGTGAGATCTCGGTTGTCATATTCCGCCTTTATTTTACGCAAGAGTTGCCCATAAAAATTTCTGTAGCGTATGTAGCTTGTCTTCAAAATTTGATTTTCAGGGTTACTTTTAACTTGTAAGTGGAGGCTATCGCGGTGTTTCATGCATCGAATTAAGCCGGGAGTCATCCACGGCTTCAAATTAAACCGACTACGGCTAAGCTTAGATATGTAGGTGTGTTTTTTCACGGTGTTGTTGACAATCTCATCGAATAGCGTTACAGCAGTATTTAATTCCACACAGCTCGTAACTGGGGTCCAGTCAGTGTCACGAAGCTCTGCTGCGACTGCTTGATAGTGAACACGGGAGATATTACGGTCACGACTATGCTTATTTATGGGGGATGAAACGCTAAGTATTGTGAAGTCATGGTCAGTGATATTTGATCAGTGAGATTACTGGGTAACTACGTATGCCTACCTGTCCGTGATAGTTTTCCTTTTAAATTCATTATATGTACTACTACCACGATTTTTTTCACATCCCCAGTAGTAGCCGTTTAACCGGCAGGGGGGGGACACATGACTCGAACAAAAATTAGGGCTTTAAAGCCCAATATCTCGCAAACTAAACACAATTTGAAAAATGCTTTAGAAACCCTTAATATTTTTGAACGAGGTATCCAACGATACCCCACATCATGGGTTTAACGAGAAAAAAAATTACATACCCGCTTTAGATGTAGGGATACCCTAAAAAATTTTTTTTTCAAGAATTTATTATATTGTTTGGTCGGCGTGATTGATTTGTATACCCATGCCGAATTACAGTTTTCTAGTAGTAATGGTTACTTAGCTAAGCCGAGGACGGACGGACGGACATGGCGAAACTATAAGGGTTCCTTGTTGTATACGGAATCCTAAAAATGAAACGTTAGATTATTGACCTTGTAAGCAATTATTTCCAGATGGTTTTAATTGAAAACAAAAGTTTTTTCCTTTTTTTCTTTATTGTAAGTTCACGTGTATTTTTAACTCTTCTGGGGTGACGATGACAAGTAGTTTTTTTATTTTAAAAACACTAAAAAAATAACAAACAAAATAAAAAACAAAAATATCTTTTGAAAACCAAAATACAAAAAATATTATGACTCATTACATGATGTTACCTTAAAATCTGTATTGACTGCTGTGCTATGATCTCGTGGTGCCAAAATACATTATGATACATGAAGGTCATAACTTTAGATCAACATTTCTCCGAATAAAAAAAAATTGGACCGGAAATTGGAGATGCTCTAAGGAAGCGTCCTTTTAAATATTTGCCCCTGTTACAGGCCACACACTGTATATTAACATAGAAATAAATATAAAACTCATCACTGTTCTGCCCTCGCAAACAGTTTCCCCGTTATGTTGTTAATTGGTGGCAGCCTCGAAGAAGCATTTATTCGCAAGCAACTCTGTTTGCGGCAAACATGGCGAAGTTCCATTATTACGCCTAATTCTGACCTCTACAAATATAAACACCAATTCCATTCTTATATACATCAAGATTATTTGTCGGGCTTTGCGGTATGATTCTGCGGAATCTGAAATATTTATTAACATTAACACAATTGAAACGAGAAAGTGCAATGTCGCTTTTTTAAACATGCTTCGCTATTTTCGTATCATATTCAATCACTGATTTCGCGAAATATAAATTATTTGATGAGTAGGTACTATATTTTTGCATTCGTTTCGTCTGAGAATTTTAAGATGCAAAAATTAAATTGATGACTTTTCTATGAAATTTTATTTACGTTAAGGTACAAACGACAACACTGTTAACTGATCATCCTGTGTTTATATAGAACCTTATTACAATGCACTTAAGGTGCGCCGATGGTCAGTTAGCTGTGTTGTCGATAGTACAGTCAGCATCAAATGTAGCTACGCAAATGAAGACGTCAAAAGTCTTTATTAAAACGGAATAAGAGCTTTTGGGAGGCGACTTTCATCGCTCCCGTGTTTTTCGTGTTCTGGCCGCAGGGGTGGAATCAAACGCTGGTATCACTAGTCAGGATTGTATTTACTTCCATGGTTAAATTAACATAACATTTATTAATCAATATAATTCCGGACATTC
Organism: Epinotia bilunana; assembly: GCA_947049275.1. Lineage (NCBI taxonomy): Eukaryota > Metazoa > Arthropoda > Insecta > Lepidoptera > Tortricidae > Epinotia > Epinotia bilunana. The sequence continues at coordinate 19,414,020 of OX346256.1, read as the reverse complement.
GTTCCGTGACAACTTGTCAAAGGTGTATATGAAAACAATTGCAGCTCGTACGTAGCTGCTAGAAAATAAATAATAACCAAGGAGTTTTGCTTCTAGGCAAAACGCCACACCACCCCCCCCACGGAGAAAGAAAAAGCACAACAAAAAATAAAAAACTTAAAAGCTAAAAATAACAATAATCATTAAAAACGTTGAACTTTACGTGGCGACCAGAACGAGTGGTATAAGGTCGATTTAAAAGGGTAGTGGTAGTGGTTGGGTTAATAGTATCCGCAGGCTTAGGCTTAGGTGATAGTCCAGCTGGCTGCGCTTGGGGTAAATGAGACGACGAAGCGAAAGGAATTGTTGAGTTAGTTGAGCTAGGAAAACTTTCCAAGTCAACAAAAGCTGGCTTGACTGTCAATGCTCACAACAACCTCTCTGTTCTTGATAGCCAATGTAAGAGTTTTTCCGTCGGTAGAACGCTGTAATACAGCATACGGACCGGTATAGGGAGGCTGCAAGGGACGTCGGACGGTATCGTCCCGTAAAAAGACGTGAGATGCAGTCGGCAGATCCTTCGAAACGAAAACAACAGGAGTCGAGTGGCGAGAAACTGGAGCTGGGCGGAAAGAAGACATCTTGCGCTTCAGCTGAACAACGAAATCAGCACGATCGTCGAATCGGTCATCGCCAGGGTTGGAGACTAACATCTCTCCAGGCAAACGAAGAGATTCGCCATACAACATTTCAGCAGCAGTAGCCTTCAAGTCTTCCTTGTAGGCGGTAGGCATGCCGAGTAAGACGAGAGGAATAGCGCGCGTCCAGGAACCAGGGTGGCACATAAGTGCGGCTTTTAATTGGCGATGTAGTCGCTCAATCATGCCGTTCGCGCACGGATGGTACGCAGTTGTCCGAATGCGCTTAGTTGCGCAAGTATGCATGAGGCGTCGGAAGAGATCGGACTCAAACTGGGTGCCCTGATCAGTAGTTATGATAGAAGGAACACCGAAACGAGAGATCCATCCTTGAACGAAAGTATCGGCAACATCTTCCGCAGTAATTGAACGCATAGGCCACACCTCTGGCCACCTGGAAACCCTGTCAATAGCTGTAAGACAATAACGGAAGTCATCACAGACAGGAAGGGGACCAACGATGTCGATATGCACGTGGACGAAGCGACCAGATGGTTGCTCGAAACTACCCAGAGGAGCCGAAGTATGCCTAGAAACCTTGCTACGCTGGCAGGCAAGACAAGACTGAGCCCATTTACGACAGTCTTTTCGGATAGAAGGCCAGACGTAGCGTCCTACCAGAAGTCGAGTAGTGGCTCTAACGCCGGGGTGACTCAAGTTATGACGCTTGACAAACACCACACGACGAAAAGAAGGGGTCAAATAAGGACGAGGCTTGCCAGTGGACACGTCGCATAGAATAGAGAGGTTACATGTTGAACCTCGAGAATGTGGCGGAAGTGCTGTACGCTTTCGTACACCGCGAGTAGTTCTCGATAGTAAGCTGGCCACTGAGTTTGCTGAGGGGTCAACTTTTTGCTAAAAAAGGCAAGAGGGCACCACTGGTGGTTTATAAGTTGCTGAAGGCAAGACCCAACATGAACGCTGGAGGCGTCCGTATACAAACCAAGGGGGGTGTCGTGGACCGGATGCTGTAGAAGAGTTGCGTTCGAAAGGCTTGACTTGCACGCCTCGAATTGTGCCAAAAGCTCGGGTGTCCATAAGAATGGCTTGGCACCCTTGCCATTAATGGCGACTACTGCATCAATAAGAGGTGCTTGATACTGCGCAGCGTGAGATATAAAGCGGCGATAATAGTTTATCATGCCAAGAAAACGGCGCACACCTTGAACGTCCTTCGGAGGAGGAAAGTCAATCAGAGCTTGAATGCGCTCTTGAGGAGGACGAGTGCCTTCAGAATTAACAGTGTAGCCTAGAAAGACGACCTCTGTGACACCAAAAACACACTTGGACGGGTTGAGAACAAGACCATAGTCCTGTAAGCGCTTGAATAGGATCCGCAAGTGTTCTTTGTGAACGGATTCATCAGCAGAGTAGACCAGTATGTCGTCAACGTAGGGAAATACGAAATCGAGACCCCGAGTGACCTCATCGATGAATCTCTGGAAGGTTTGACCAGCGTTCCGTAATCCAAAGGTCATGAACGGGAACTCAAAAAGGCCAAACGGAGTGACGATGGCTGTCTTGGGGATGTCATCCTCAGCGACTGGAATCTGGTGGTATGCCTTCACAAGGTCAAGTGTGCTAAAGATGGTAGCACCAGCAAGGTTGTGCGCATAATCGTTTATATAACGAACTGGGTAACGGTCAGGAATAGTCCTGGCGTTCAGCGCGCGGTAGTCTCCACATGGACGCCAAGACTGGTCCTTCTTGGGAGTCATATGTAGAGGCGAGGACCAAGCACTCTCAGATGGTCGTGCAGTACCGTACCGCACCATGTCCTCAAACTCCTTCTTAGCAGCAGACAACTTCTGAGGTGCCAAGCGACGGGGACGGCAGGAAATGGGTGGGCCCTCAGTAGTCCTAATATGATGCACAGTGTTGTGCTTAACAGACCGTGGAAATCCAGGAGGCTTCGTAATGTCAGGGAACTCAGCGAGCACTTGTGCAAACGAAGAGTTTAATGAACCGATTGACCTGATGCTGGACTGCAGAGTATTAGCAGTAGTACCAACTGTCTTAAGACCGGTGTTGCCATCAACGAGCCGTTTGTTGTGACAATCTGGCAGCAGGTGATAAAAGGACAGAAAGTCCGAACCAATGATGGCTGTATTGACATCAGCCACAACAAACTGCCAGGTGAAGTCACGCCGCAGTCCAAAATAAAGTTTCAGTTGAACGGTTCCAAAGGTTTTGATAATGCTACCGTTGGCGGCATTCAGTTGCCAATCCGAAGGTCTTCTCCGTTCTCTAAGCCAACGGAACGGAAAGCAACACAAATCGGAACCAGTATCGATTAAGAACTGGTGTTTGGTGGTCCTGTCCGTGACGAATAGACGGCGACCAGAAGGGTCAACTGAGCAGCAGTCAGACTCCGCCACTACTGACTGCTGGTTGCGTTTCCCGAAGTCCAATTGCAAGGAGGAATGCATTTGGCTGCTTTAGTTTTGTACCTTTTATGGTACCAGCAAACTTTAGCAGTAGCAGAGCTCCTGTTCGGCGTGCTACTGCGGTTGGAACTTCGTGATGACGGACGGGCGCGGGATGTGCCGCGCTGATGCTTGTCGTTGATAGTGAGGGCAGCAACCTGCTCGCTTAACTTCCTAAGTTGATGAGATAGGGAAGTAAGATCAGGAAGTCCATTGTTATCTACTGTGTAGACGTGCGACGGGCCAGGAGTGACCTCAATTATTTTGTCCGCAAGCTCAGACAATTTGTCCAAGCTGAGGTCTGACTGTGCGGCGAGGATGGCCTGGACCTGACTCGGTAACCGACGCATCCAAAGCTGACGCAGGATGCTGTCATCCGTAGAGTTACCTGACAGGGATTGCAGATGTCTCAGGAAAGCGGAAGGTTTCCTGCTCCCGAGTTCTTCCCCGCTAAGGAGTCGCTCCACCCGTTGCTGTCCAGATATGGAGAGCCGACGGATGAGCTCTTGTTTAAGAGTGTCGTACTTGCCTTCCTCAGGCGGGTGCATAATAATATCCTCGATCTCCCCGATGAGTTTCTGATCGATAATACTAATGACATAGCTAAATTTAGTAATATCAGTCTTGATACCTGCCACATGAAATTGTGCCTCCGCTTGAGCAAACCAAACAGCTGGCCTGTCAGTCCAAAACGGCGGCAACTTGACAGAAACTCCGCAAATTTCTTTAGCTGGAGGAGGTCCATGTTCCTCGTGTGGGTTTAATTGGGCTTGTAGTGCGGCATGTTGTGCCCTCAGAGCATCCAGCTGGGTCCGCAGTTCCTCAACAGACATTCTAACCTGCGAATACCACAACCAGACCACGACGCATACAATAAACGAACACCCTAATAACACAGGAATGTACAATTCAAAATAAGAAGGTAGTATTTTACACATGGAACAGTTTTTTTTTAATAAACATGAATAATGTTAAAAAACAAAGCAATGGTAAAATTTTGCAATATAAAAATAAAGTTCGTAACTTCGGAGTAAACTTTACACACTGTATAAATCTAACTTCAGATACTGCAATCCCCAACACCCTGTATATATCGAATTTTTGTAGTTGACGAAAACAATTATAATTCGCGTTTGCGAAACAGAACGCCCGATTTGCATGGGCTGTTCTTCATGGGCCGCTGCACATTTGTAGACATCAATAGTGAAAATTGCATGCACATCTTACTTGACTCCTGCTGACGCATGAGCAGTGGGCGACGCACAGCGCGGTGTTCTTATAAAACGCCGGGAACCGTCGGCGTCGTGCCACGAAGCAGGGCTCACCTCAGTCCAATTCCAAACTAACCGGCTGACTCAAACGAAGGGGTCACCAATTTGGGAGGCGGCTTTCATCGCTCCCGTGTTTTTCGTGTTCTGGCCGCAGGGGTGGAATCAAACGCTGGTATCACTAGTCAGGATTGTATTTACTTCCATGGTTAAATTAACATAACATTTATTAATCAATATAATTCCGGACATTCGTTCCGTGACAACTTGTCAAAGGTGTATATGAAAACAATTGCAGCTCGTACGTAGCTGCTAGAAAATAAATAATAACCAAGGAGTTTTGCTTCTAGGCAAAACGCCACAAGCTTTTGACGTGTTCGATTGCGTAGTTCCTTTTGACGCTGACTGTACGTATGCTTATCAGATCATACGAGTACCTACAGATTGAGTAATACAAAAGTTGCCTTTCTTATGGTCAATAGTTAAGGACTTCCGTGCTTATAAAAAGTTTTGATTGCATGAAATCATATAAGGAGCTACGGTAGCCTAGTGGTTCAGGCATGCGGCTGTCAAGCGGCGGTCGTAGGTTCGAGTCCCGGCTCGTACCAATGAGTTTTTCGGAACTTACGTACGGAATATTTACCGTTAGCTTTTCGGTGAAGAAAAACATCGTGAGGCAACCGGTCGTCTAATCCCAATAAGGTCTAGTTTTCCCTTTGGGTTGGAAGGTCAGATGGCAGTCGCTTTCGTAAAACTAGTGCCTATGCCAAATCTTGGGATTAGGTGTCAAAGCGGACCCCGGACGCTAACGTTATTCCCGGTTGAGCCTGGGGTCCCATCCCCCAGGGGGATGATAAGCATAAATCACATATTATAAGAGATGCCGTTTATGCGGATTTAGAGTCCGACCAAAAATTTTACTTTATAGCCCTTCATTTTGGCAATGAATGTCCAAAACAGAGACGCGAACCTACACTGTATTTATAACAAAAAAAATATATTATTATGAGATTGTGTAAAGCCCACATCACACTGGCGCAGCCTGGCCGCGGCGGACCATAGTAAACTTATCATTAGCTGTCAAAATTACTATTGTCCGCCACCGCAGGCCGCGCCCGTATGTTGCAGGCTTAAGCTGGTTTTCCACCGGAGGGGCGAGACGAGACGAGCCGAGACGAGAATTGAAATTCGTATGGGACTTACTACCCATTTGCACCGCGCGCGCTTTCGCTCCGTGGAAATAGGTAGTAAGTCCCATACGATTTCATTTCTAGCATCGTCTCGTCTCGTCTCGCCCCTCCGGTGGAAAACCAGCTTTACACGGCAAAACCGTCACCGCGCGGACGCTAGCGCATTGGCCGGTGATAAAGCAAAATGTTCAATTTTCACAACCGTATTTTTTTTTCTCCATGCAACATTTTTGACTAGCTTACGCATTCGTTTTAAATAATCTATTTTAAGTCTAATTAACATAAAACTTAATAATATGTACGTGTATATCTTATTGTATTAACAATTACTTTTATTTCTTACCCGCTAGCCGAGCTACAAGACGGGAATTTAAATTGAACAATGTACCTAGTCCACTAAACGTTTTAATGCAAAGTCCACGCTAACATAAAATTCACCCTTAAGTGCTTTCATCTCCACTAATCGCGATTGTGCTTCATCCTCTCATATCATATTATACAGTAACGTGATTTTCCGCGCTTCCGCTCAGGTAGGAAAATGCTTATAGATATTCATTTATCATAAGTGCCCAATTATCGATGCTGCTTCGCTTCGAAACAATATTACGTTACAATATTACATTTTCTGTACTTGTAAAGAGTGCTTCACTTAAAATGGGATGTTGCCTCCCAATACATGTTGACATATAATAATATTGTATTTCTTTTGGTAGCTAATTTGGTTTGAACCCATTTGGGCACCCCAGGTATTAAAAAGATCTGTTAGATCTTAATGTCGATAACATCAAGAAAATTACTGAGTTACAAACAAGTGACATTTGGCTGGTCTCGCATCTTAATAAAACCGGACGATAGAGCAAATTTTATCAGAACTTGTTACTAGGAAAGTTATTCAATGATTTTTGCGTTAGTCTAGGTATACTAATATTATAAAGTGGAAGTGTGATTGTAGCTTTGCAAGTAATTTCCGGATCCATTTATCCGATTAAAAAAATTCTTCACATGTGTCTATACATTCTATAATGGACTTTCTTGATGTTCATAGGCTATTTTACCCCACGGGTTTGCATGCGTTCTGTGCAATATGAGAGCGAAGCCGCGCGGGCAGCTAGTGCAGTATATTTACGTTTGCACTTCATGCCGACCTTTTTTTTAAACGTTGGGGAAATGCGTTTACGCATCCGGAAAGGCAGCACGGGTATGACGGGATTAACCGAAGCTGGGCTGCTATTCGCTACGCACTAATGCGGCTCACCACGCCGGTCACCCGTCACGAAACTAGACCTCTACCTACGGTTAGTTACTACGCATCGCGGTGTCAAGATATATTTGTGGGTGAGCATTGAGGTGGCTTAAAACAAGTTACAGAATAGGGGGGCTGGGATGTTATTCGCTACGCGCTAATGCGGCTCACCCCGCCGGTCACCCGTCACGAAACTAGACCTCTACCCACGCTTAGTTGTCAAGATATATTTGTGGTGATTAAAATAAGTTACAGAATAGGGGGGGCTGGACTACTCACTAGTCCAGTCAATGAACTGACAACTTGTATGGGAAATAAATCAATTTTGGAAATAATTTATAATAGCTGAATTGTTCTATTTAACTGATATATTATCAATTAAATAGTTATCTAGAGACAAAACCCAACAAAAAAAAATAACTTAACTAGCTTCTAAAAAGATTTTTTAAATCTTTATTTTGGTTCATTTACATTTGCTCTATAATATTCAAGATAGATCAAGCAAAAAAAGACAACACATGCTTGATTTAAATTTACATAATTACTTCCGGGTGGTATGTTTGTTGGATTCTTAAATAAATAAATAAATAATAAATAAATATAAGGGGACAATCTTACACAAATCGACCTAGTCCCATAGTAAGCTCAGTAAGGCTTGTGTTATGGGTACTAGACGACGATATATATAATAGATATAAATACTTAAATACATAGAAAAACATCCATGACTCAGAAACAAATATTTATGCTCATCACACAAATATTTGCCCTTACCGGGATTCGAACCCAGGACCTTCAGCTTCGTAGGCAGCGTCACTACCCACTAGCCTAACCAGTCCGGCCAACACCATTCCATTCTTGAATTAAATCTTAGAATAACTTTTTAAAATGAAATAAACAAAAAAGACCGGGTTGCACTCCGGGAGTGCCGGCAGAAGTGAAAACTCACTTGTAACAGTTTTTCGATCAGGTCACGTATCCGTCTTACGGTCACGTGACCTGTCTCGAATCTCACGTCTTTCGACTCTTACGGTCACGTGACCTGTGGCGATTTTAGTAATTTTTCCCCATCACAAAAAGTGCACAGCGCCGCTAAAGAAGTTTTCACTTCAAAAAACGCTATTATTAAATTAATATACTACGTATTTTTCCTTGAGTACCTATAGGTACCGTCTAAAACCACCAACGACATCTGGCTAGGCCTTGTAAAGTGCGGCGTCAGTCAGTACAGAGCTGTTAGTCGCTACGCGCAAATGCGGCTCACCCCGCCGGTCGTCCGTCACGAAACTAGACCTCTACCTACGCTTAGTTACTACGCATCGCGGTGTCAAGATATATTTGTGGGTGAGCGTTGTGAGCTAAAAACAAGTTACAGAATAGGGGGGCAGGATCACTCTTGACATTCAACTGCGTTTGCAGCAGTGCAGTGCGTAAATCCCGGCGGGCGGCCCACAGTAGCAGACTTTATATACCTACCAATTAGTTACGATTAGTTCCGATGGATATGTTTTCGGTTATGAACACCGTTTTATTTACACCTTCACCCCTTCTTTTCACCATATCTATCACCACCTTCAAAGTTTAAATCAATGGCCTCAAAACATATAGCCTATATAGGTATCTAATCGTTCTCCGATTACCAACCAAAGTACTCACACATCTAATGTTGTAAGCCATTCACGCGTAAAATAAATAGGTACCTCCAAGTGCTTTCGAATAAAAATATGTTTCGGTTTTTCTCCTAAACGCAAATGGAAATAATGTCTTGGAAAACGGCGTCGCGCGGCTTTGACACGAATCGGCTTTTACGCATCAAAGAATTTACTTTTGGCGGAAATGACTGACAGCTTAATATGGGCTTTTTGGTGCCAGTGTCCCAATGGCTACTGGTTATAGTTGAAGTAATCTGTTACTAAAAGGGGTAGGAAGGTGTCAACAATAGACTTTAAAACATGTTGTGTTTTAAGTTCTGGTGACACTTTTCCGCCCCCAGCTCGCTGCACCGGTTCTGACTTAAGCTCATATTTTTGTCGATATTTACAAGCAGGTGCAAAGTTGTATTTTACCTGCGAGTGTGGAATTGAAACACGAGCAAGCAAAAGGATGCTATAGTTGAACCACGAGCGAAGCGAGTGGTTCTAAAATAGAATCCTGAGCGTAGCGAGTGTTACAACACACGAGAAGTAAAATCCTTTTGCACCCGTGTGTAACACAAAACTTTTCACCTCACTGTAGCGAGAAAAGTGCAACATACAAAACAACTTTATTTAATTTAATTTTTTTACAGTACCTAGGTAACGTTAAGTAATATCAAGTGGAATGTTGGTCAAGCGCGAGTCGGATTTTAGTTTTCCCATACATTTTGAGACCCTGCGCCTGATGAAGGCAACAAGCAATTTTTTTAAAGTTCTTAAATATTTATTTTATTCTGTTTTTTAGTATATCTGTGCATTTTTCGTATTATGAGCATTTTACGTTTGTTTATCTGTCAAAAGCTATTTAAACACGCTCCAAGGTCAAATTACTTTCCCCACTCGTGGAAAAAATGTGTTTTTGCCCACGCACACCCACAGCGGGAATGCGGCCTCTCCTCCACTTTGCCTGTCATAATAACATGATGTCACAATCCTCAGCATTGATGGAACGGCTGATGACAATGGTCATCGCCTTGATTTGAGTCGAACACGCCCCCTAGACAGAGACACGCTGCTGATGCCTTCCGCGCACGAGGAAAAGAGATGTAACACTCTTCGGGCATTCCCGAAGCCATTGCTTTTTTGGACAAATTTCGATAAATGCCTAACTTAGAGACGTTTTATTTAAATTTCATAAAGTGAGATTTTAGAAGAGATAAAGTACCATAGTACCTATTAACTTGATTGTGTCGTAAAATAATGTATCGTTAAAGTAGGGTCAGTAAAAAAAGGAAAATACAGACCTAACTTTGGATTTTTTTTCTATCGAGGAAATTTTAAGCAATCATGTATCGATAAAATCAGATAAACAATCATAGTCAAGAATCATATATCTGAAAATCAGACCTCATTGTTTCTTAATCTAGTCAGAACGGCGTTTCAAAGCACGCGATAATTTCCAATGCACAGCCTTAAATCCGTCTGCATTTTGCAGGAGACTTCTCGGTGCTTCAAGTGTCGTTCAACCTGCAGAGACACACCGGCTACTTCCTCATCCAAGTTTATGTGCCCTGCATCCTTATTGTCGTTCTCTCCTGGGTGTCTTTCTGGATTCACCGCGAGGTAATCTTTACATCAACAAAATAATGGTTAATTCTACGTATTACTTAAGTACCTATATTTTAAACTTGCTTAACATGTTGTATCCTGTGTGTTTGTGAATAAATGTTTCTTACTTTTCTTTCTTTATTTCTTCAATTGTATTGTATAATATTCCATCCATATGTATAGAAATCATACGTACCGTAGACCGGGGTGATGTTGATCTGCTGGGTTGACATAATTAATAATCTACCAACGCGTAGTTTTTCCCTCATTATCGTTTTCATTTTGCAGCAACTTTTAGTAGATCATACAGCTCTGCTTTGCTGTTTCATAACTATTTACCTGACTGAAACGATCATAGAAAAAATAATGCTTCGTTTACAATAAATATAAATTTAGTTCGCAGTGCGAGCTACGGGAAGCGGGCAACTGGAAATAGCCTTTAAAGGCTTATTTTGCCTTTAGCGCCATCAATGCAAATAATGCTAGAACACATACTTACCTTTACGTTTGTGTGCTTATATCAGGCGACGTCAGACCGCGTGGGCCTGGGAATCACAACCGTGCTCACGCTATCCACTATAAGCCTGGACTCGCGCACGGATCTGCCGAAAGTGCGGTACGCTACGGCCCTGGACTGGTTTCTACTTATGAGCTTCTTCTACTGCATTGCGACGCTTCTAGAATTTGCTGGCGTCCACTATTTCACAAAGGTAATGTTTGTTTGTCAACAAGCAAATATATACCTAATATCAATTGCCTGCGCACGCGGTGTTCTACCCTTAAGGCGATAATCGATTGAACTTCTGGCGTTATTTGTAGAAAAGGGCAGAGTTCCGTCCGTTGCAAGGAACAAGGATTCATTTTCTTATGTGGAACACCGCGAACTCAGGCCATTGTAGATTGGTTGCCTCTTATTAACTTAAGGTGCTGAAGGAGCACTCGAAACAACAACTGTTCAAAAAAAAATCAAAAATCAAAAATCTTTATTCGGGTAAATTATGAAATAATATTTTTCACGGGGCCGGAATTTCCTAGTAAGTGAATATACACCTGTAACAGGAAATCCCGCTCTTCCACAGTAGCAGCAAGTATTCAATATAACTGTTGTTTTTGTACATTGTACAAAGAATATATCCCGAAAACGTTAATTAATTCGGATCAAAACTGTATTTACCCACGATGCAAGCAAGGCAAGGATTCATATTTGACCCTAGGAATACTTTTCGGGACGCATTTGTTGGTCATCTCATCTTCTTGCAGCGCGACCGAGGCACGCACGATATTTTTTATTTCTGCCAAGTTGATGATTACAGTCATTATTGCAAATAACAAAGACGTAGCAATTTAATCACCAATTTTTTCCAACCTTTACTGACCCAAAAAATAGTACCTACATCTGTGGGTCTATCCTGTACCTCTTCAGACCTTACAATGACTTCTGTTGATCCAGGTCGGTTCTGGCGAGATCGTTATAGACGACGCGGAATGGGAAGAGTTGATCGAGGAGGTGGGGGGCGACGCGTTTGCTGCTCGTCAACTTGCCGCGCGACGCCGCAGCTCTGCTAAATCCACTGCGAACTATGTGAGGATCATTCTTTAAAACTCATCACGTGCATGCATACGAGTACTTATAGGGGTGGTTGTGCCGCGTATCAGTTGGTGGCCACCTGAAGGACCAGCAGGTTTTTCTATTAGAAATAATAACATTTCTACAGACCCTAAGTAAACATTGTGCCGTTTTCATTTTATAATAGGAAGGAATCTACTTAAATAACGAGAAAATATCCTATTAGTCCGCCAGCTCTTCTACGTGGTCGAGACTGTCACACTAAATTAGATCATCGCTTACCGATGTAAAGACTAATGATTTTATAATGTTACAACCACTTGCTGAATTTTGCCTATCACTGGTTTTAAAGCATGCGCTATATTCATCAAAATTCTTCGTTTCAGAATTTCTCCCTACCTCAGAGCAACTGCCCCGCTGAAGACGGGCAAGAGCCCGTGGTAAAGTTGACAATGGAGCGGACTACACAGACGGAGGCTCGCGTGCCTCGCTGGCGACAGCTGCTTTACTGCCTCGCCGGAGACGACATGTACCGGAGGAAACGGCAGGTCGAGGCTGGTACGTTTCTTTAAGCGTTCTGAACCTAGGAGTAACTGCCCTCATACAGGTAAAACCACTATTCTTTGGGGGTAAGAGTGCTGGTATCTGTAAGCAACTTCCCCGCTAAAGACGAGCAAGAGCTCGTGGTTAAGTTGACCATGGAGCGAACCACACAGAGGAGGCACGCGTGCCTCGCTGGCGACAGCTGCCTTACTGCCTCGCCGAAGACGACTTCTACCGGAGGAAGCGGCAGGTCGAGGCTGGTACGTTTCAAAACCCTCAAACTTTTGTGTCACTAATGCTAGATCCCGTGAGTAGGCCAACTTGCGCAATAAAAAATCACATTGTCAAAAGTACCTGACTAGCATAAATAGTGGCAAATGCGTGCATTGCACACACATGTGTTTTCTCGGCCTGATCATTTGGTGGCATTATTCAAGTTTGGTTAAAATGCAATATCATGGCACCACCAAGATCTTATCGAAGACTGACGGTGGCTAATAACAACTCCTAAACTGAACAAGATAGACTCCTCGTGTTTGGACTCTTTGGAAGCCTATCAACGAGTGGTTGATGACTATGCAAATAGAGAAAAGTACAAAAGTTTGTAACAAAAATGTTTTTGTGAGAAATTTTGACTCGCCTATCTAAAATATCTGGTAAAGGTCGCGGGAGTCCGCTGTATGTGGGTGGCGCAGGGCCAGGCATTGTGACGCTCTGGCAGAGGCATGTCGCAGTGTACAGATCGACACGATTAATATGGCGCGCGTCAAGGCGTTTAAGTAGTTGACCGAGAGGCTATTATTGCTATACTCGCGCGCCTTATTACTAGGGTATGCTATACATCTTTCGACTGATATGATGATAAGCTTTGGACTAGACATAAAGGAGGGAACAATTGCACAAAATATCCCACTGGGTCGAAACAAGTGCATCCGAAAGCGCGTATAAGATGATAAGAAGATAGTGATGACGATGATGATCTAATAGTACATTACTTACCAAGGGCTGTAAAAGAAAGAAAACCCGAAATAGCAGGTATTTGTGACCCGAGCCTTCTTTCTTACTGCCCGTGGTGAGTACACAATTTTACGTCTTCACCTGGCCACAATGCGAGTTTTACCGTACGCGCAGCGTAAAATATATTCTTGTCCACAGGCGTAAAATATATTCTTGTCCACAGGCATGCGCGGCCACATCAACAGCGTGTCGCACATCGACCGCGCCGCTCGCGTCCTGTTCCCCGCTTCCTTCGCTATCCTCAATCTGTTCTACTGGCTCGTCTACGTGTTCTCAGCGTCTGACTTCGCTTGGAGTGACAACCCTATAAACTCGCTGTCTCATTAAGCGGGCGATCCATTCATTAAGCGCAGTTTACACATGCAAGTTTAACTGCATTACGACGTCTGCCGAGGCGGATTAAATATCGAGAGCGCCCTAGGCCAAGCACCTCATCGGCACCCCTGTAGCGACCATAGAGTAAAAATTATAACGAAAAACAATTTACCCGCATCCCTTGGAACGTGCCTAGTTTGCCCATATGGATAATCCACCTCTGCTCTTGATAGAGCAATTGTACTCATTATAACTCGGGAACCCGCAATGTACCCAATGAAACTTGTAGGCAATTTCTTGCATGTGCGAATTGCGCTAAATAGGTACGAGTCGCCCAGAACAGTTTGACGTTCATGAGCCGCTGTAAAATGGTCCTACTTCGATCCAATTTTTGAAGTCATTGTTTTTTTAGATTAGGTTAGGTTACGCGGAGGCTAGCTACACTAAGGCTTCATCAGTGATGGGCGTCATGGCACTCATGCCAAACGTATCGTAAGTGACTCTGATGACATGAAAATACTGATACACTTTGTAAAAACCGGATTTCAGGGATTGCGATAGGCATTAAAGGGGTTATACGCGGATTGCCTAGAACGCAAAATGCCTAGTGTGTGTTTTGCCCACATTGCAGTTTGACCACCGAGCATTATGCCTAAAACGCAAAATGCCTACATCATTTTAAGTTAGCGATGTGTGGTGGGGCGGGGCTCCTATTTCTGGTCTGATTGCCCTTCGGGCATCTGAAGAAACCTAACGAACCTAACCTACCTATGAGTGGTCATTTTGCATTTTAGGCACAATGCTCGGTGGTCAAACTGAATGTAGGCAAAACAACACACTAGTCATTTCGCGTTCTAGGCAATCCGAGATCATCCGCATTAAAGCATGTGAAACGTTTATAAATGTTAGGTAAAGTACGTATATGTTATTATAATGTTCAGTAGTTATGTACAGCTGCCACCAAATATGACCAAACATTGTTACATAGAAAAGAAGAAAGGTCTATATATTTACAATAAAAATTAAATTAAATTTATTTTCGTGAACATAGGTGTCAGAGATATCAAAGTTTGTGTAGGTATAATGGTACAGCTATGTCGTTCCTTATGGCGTACGAAAGAACAAACGACCATGGCAGTCCGCCTCGTGACTACCACACCGTACCATGGATCCCATTTGGCTTCCTCGGCAGAACTGGGTCCGGGAATCCTATTGGGCTCATCCCAAGTCCCATCACACAGTAAGTAGACCACGAAGAGGCTAGCGGGAGCACTTTTCCTCATTTAGTTTTGAGGATGTGCCACTCTTTTCTTTATAGGCAATACCATCGTTGGCAAACAAGCCCCCTTGTAAAAAGACATGCTGCGTCGAACCCAAGTACCTAAAAGGCGTAGGTAAGCGAATGATGACTGAAACCCGTAGCATGGACGGCCTTATCACACGATAAGTGACAAGATAGAGCGTCCGTCACTAGCTGACACCGTTCAATAGAACGAAACGGACGCTCTATCTTGTCACTTATCGCGTGATAAGGCCGACTATGATACGGTCTGACCCCGTATCATGGTGGGCCTTATCACGCGATAAGTGACAAGATAGAGTATCCGTCTAAACGTGTTAACGTCTAGAACGCTATTGAACGGTGTCAGCCAGTGACGGACGCTCTATCTTGTCACTTATCGTGTGATAAGGCCGTCCATGCTACGGGGTCTGAAGAGATCAATGTCATCATACAAGGGTAGGGTGGTCAAAAATAACTGCACACACCGCTTGACAATAGAATCGTGTGAACACCACATCTTCACCTCGTTATCTACCTACTGCTGATGCCGAGTGTACTGTTGGTAGAAATCTCATTATTAATACTATCAGGTGCCTACATGTATATATATTATATTAGTGTACATTATTTTGTATATGTGTGTTTATTTCAGTATGTATTTGACAAAAGTTTATTTGGATTGAGTTTTCATTTAAATTTAAATGCCTGCACCAAATGGTTCTGTTTTGCCCAATGGTTGACTGGTAGAGAATACTTTATTGCATTAAGGCCGCCATTTGTACTTTATCTTGTATTGTGTACACTTTATTTCAAATAAATAATTATATTATACATTGATTTATCCCGTGAGCATATCCACTAATTAGACTATAAATTACTTACCTACTTTACAAATTAGTTGTAATTCCATTATAATATGTACCCTAGATAAGAGAAATAAATGTTCTACCTACTTAAATACTTTAATGATTTTTATTCACATTTACTTTGATTTGCCACACGATAAATAATTATTATAATTATTAATTAGTTATAGGTACAGTCAGTACCGTATGGTAAGTAGCAGCCAACGTGGCCAATTATATCGTAAGTAACACATTCTTACTCTTACAGTAATAAAATAAATAAGTGGAACCAATTTATAACCACCAGACGATCAAATGTCACTATTGGACAACTGGGTTGCCGTCCGTCTAACTTATACCCATTCCACCTAAGGACCTTCTGAATATGCGACTTCTCGCTCTCTAAAAATTCAGGATCACAAAGGTCCTGTGCCCTGTTCCGCAGGGAGTTAACCCTGTGGTTCAGTCTGTACTGTAGGTGGGGTTGATGGTGAGACAGAGCGTTGAAATACTTGTCTGTGTGTGTCGGTTTCCTGTAAACAGTGTGCGTCAAGGACCCATTCATTCGACCTATCACTGTAAAATCCAGAAAAGGCAGACTGCGTTCTGATTCCAATTCATATGTGAACTTTATTTTAATAATGTGTGAGAATCGTGAAAGTTTAAATCAATATAACCTAAATCTTGTATAAATGTAAATCTATATGGCCCATAATTAGAGCAGAAGTTGGAAGTATCTCTAGTAGCCAGAAATTAAGACGCGCTCAATAACCAGTCTGCGGTAGGTACCTACACCAAACAACGGAATTAATTCTTTAATTTGTGCCGCGATATCACAGCTGTGTTGTCTCAAACTTGGCGCCATGAATATTGAATGGAAAAACAAAGCAAAACAATTAACTTTAATCACAGTTTATGTTGACGTTGTAAGGCACTTTGGCTCCCGCTTAGGGTCGTGTTTGAGCTTGCTTAATGATTTCATTTTACAATGAAAAAATATACTGAACGTCCTTGGGGTGCCCAAGTTACCTATTTTGTAATGAGAGAACCCAATTATTGGATGGCGTAATTGACTTTCTATGACCTCATAGTTTCCGTGATCCAACTAAAGTTTTGATAACAATTGTACCAAACTAGAAGCCGATACTTTAAAATAAAATAAAGAACTGTACGGATAGGTCCACCATAAATGACGGAGTTCAGAGGTAACACACGTAAAAAAATCAGTTAAAAGTTTGAAGTCAGTTAAAAATGGAAGCAGCCGCCATTTTCTACTTTTATGCTAATGCGCCGATTGTGTTAATAATCGAAACCTGACTTTGGGGATCCGAATGATCTATGAAAGGTACGGAAAGAGTCTATGGCCGAATAATTTCTCCATTCTTCAGTGTTGTAATCTGTAGCGCTGCAAACCTCGAAGAAGAATTACGGAAAAGTTTATAGGTACTTACTCGCCATGGTAACCTCGAACCGGATATTTTAGTGAAGTGGAACAGGAAATACTTTTCTTTAATAGGACATGTGCCACTATAACTGATGTGTTCGTGGAGTTTTCAAAATTTCCCAATGGAAAAATCTTGATAGTTACTAAAACTTTCTTACAGAGAATTTCACAAAATGGAAACTTTTAAATTTCTGAGAATTTTTCCTGAAATTTTCTTATATTTTTGGAATCTGTCCGCAACTTGCACATCTGTAGCATCGATACTCTTTATTTTAATGTTGGGTTTCAGTTGTTTGTGTTATAACATGTATAGGTCTATTGCTCTTTTGAGTGATTAAGGGGCTGTCTATATATTACGTCATATCAAAATAGGGAGAGGGGTCTGACCATTGGATCACGGATGACGGTAGTCATTTTTTAGGTCCATTCAAGGAATTAACAGGATGATGATAGGGGGGAGGGCGATCGAATAAAACGATGACGTAAAATATGGACAAGCCCTAAGTAAAACGAAAGATTAAATTAAATCTTTTATTTTACATGGTTTTACTGGAAAAAGTAGGGATTATAATGTATACAAAGAAAAATTTCCTTAAATATAATAGTTATATATATACATTTGCATGTATCACAAGAAGGTTTCTACTTACATTATATACCAATAAATCTTCCAATCTGTAGTGTATAAAGAACGAATTTATTTATAGAAGAGGTAAATTTTAAAGAGAGCAAATTGCGTCTAATAATCCAGGTTTGGTCCAACATTCTGTAAAAATACAGTCCAACCTTCCAAACTTAAGTCTCCATTTCACTAGAGAATATCTAGACTTAGATGTGTCGAAGGCAATATTATAAATACAAGTGGAATGTATAGTCAAGGCTTTCGTCATAAGTTTAAATAATCCTTAAAATATAGGTGATGAGAAGACTCGCGTTTGTAAAATCACCGTTTCAGAATATCTTTTTAAGGGCAATATAGGAAATTAGTAAACACACACATCTTAAAATATTCGAAATATACGCACAACGAAAACTCACTAACAAAGACATAATAAAACATCCTCGGACGCATGTAATTACAATTTTCATGTAGGTACAGTCAGCGTCATATAGTTAGTAGCAGTCAGAGTAGCCAAATATTTCGTAACACACCCTTATTCTTGCAGTAATGAAGCAGTGTAGCGAAATATTTGGCCACCTTGGCTGCTATTGTACAAAATGTAATGAAGCTGACTGCACAACCCGGTTACAATCCCGCGCCCGCTAAGTGCACTTTACACCGTACAGTCAAGGGCACCAATAGTCTCAAAAATATGTGAGCAGACCTTGTTTCTGCAACAATAAGGTTGTAGTATACATATTTAATGTACCTAGACCGCCGATATGTCACGCGTCGAGGTGCAGATATTGGGACTGGGAATATACTTAAATATAACGCAGCAGCCATTTTGATTAGTAAAATTGTGCTAGTAATATATTAATATTCATGTAATATAGTATAGTAATAGTATTATGTACTTGAATAGTATCGTTGGATACAAAGAAGGCTAGAACAAGTATACTTTGTGACAGGGGACGAAGCTTTAGAGCACATCAATTGATACAATAATTCTTCTACTACGATTATATTCGTCTGTAAGCTAGAGGTACATCACGATCGGAACACCAGTTTACAGAAACAGTCTAAATCGGCTTTTCTTAAGTACTATACATCAACTCCAAACCAGTTCGGGTCTTACACACGACCCACAGCATTCGTTGTCCACACCATTGACATAATAATATATATAATAATTTCGTAGTTCATCTAATACATTATACACATTCAGCTCCCCTTCCCATCAAAAATAATCCCCATTAATACACAAATACAAAACTACGGTCTTTACAATACATAAAAATGACAGGGAAATAATATTATTTTCCAATATACAGTTCGAAATTTGAAAACGGACTAGAGAACTGGTCACAGATCAGAGACGGCAAGGAGTTTTGTTTCATTGCACAATAACATGCGTCACACACACTGGCACACAACACACAAAGCCAAATAACAATAAATTAATAGCCTTTATACAGGAGTATTCTTCAAGCCATTATATCACTTTTGTTATGCACACAATAAATAAGCATCTCTTATTGTAACCTCATTACATTACGTTAGCTACGTAGTATAACAAATATATAATTAAATCACAGATTCTACTTTCCATTATAAATAGATTTCTTTATCTAGAGTTCTTTTTTCCTGACTAAGAGATAAACGTTCATGTTATCTTTGCCTTTCACGTACACACTGCCTCGATGTTCGAATTCGTAGAAGGGGGACAGAATGGGTATGCAGGCCTCGCCCAGCTGTATGCGCTTCGCCACACCCGTGGAATCCATCCTCGAAGCAATGTTCACCGCGTCACCCCAAATATCATAATACAATTTAGTCGTACCGATAACACCCGCTGTAACATCGCCGAAGTTATATCCGATCCGAAGAATGAAGTCGAATTCGAGCAAATCTTGATTGAAATTGTCTACAACTTTCTGCATTTCCAACGCAAAGTCTATCAGCTGGTGGAGATGATCATAAGTGCCGCGGGACGCCTGCCTCAAATCCGGATTGAGTCCGCTAGCCGCCATGAAGGTGCTGCCTATAGTTTTGATCTTTTCCACGTGCTGAAACTCCGGTCTCTCAAGCAGCTCGTCAAAATCGGCGATCAGTTCGTTCAGGACCCGGAGGTATTCCTTGCCTTTCAAGTATGACTCGTCGTACATTTCATTGAAATTGACTATACTAGCGAAAATTATACCGACGTCCTTGTGATTTTCAGAGTACTTGGCGGTGTTCTTGAGCTGATCGGCGACGTGGCGCGGAATAATGTTGTGGAGTAACCAGTCGGCTTGATTACGCATATTCTGAACTCTTTGCTTATCACGATTGGCCACCACGTTGCTGTAGAAACTTAGGCGGTAGCTGATCTCAAACTCTCTGTTGAGAAACCACACTAACATCAGCAGCAAAACTATGTCTATGTAAAGCTCAGTTAGATGTATCTTGTGCAGCATGCTTTCACCTGATCCCGTACTAGTATTCTCTAACCAGTCGTCGGAGTAATCGACGGTAGCATTAAGTGAAATATTAGAACTAGCGGCTATTACTGCTGGCCGTATAATATCAGAGTCTAAGTATTGAGTATTTACTTCGTGGCAGCCGAGAACGGCGAGGAACAAGAATAGGCCAGCATAAACCGTCACCAAACTGTTTTTTACCAGCCAGTTCATCTGAGTGAAGTTACAGAAGTGGACTATACCGATGCACAGCAAATATACGTAGAAGGACTGTTCACCCCTTAAAATAGGCATAGTTGTGTAGTCACAAGAGAAATTTATCAAAACCGCGAGAATCGGCAGACTGATCAGAAGCCCGCCTGACAAATGCCACGGAAACCAAGCCGTTAATATCCTAAAAACCTTCACAGAACGTCTGAGAGTTTCCGTAACAGGGGGGTCCCCTTTCGTCTTCCATTTCAAATAGTGCCGGTAAATGCAAAAAGACATCGCTATAGCCTCAATAACGGTGAAGAACACGAACCATCCGATCCAATGCCGCCACGCGCGATATAAAACGAATATCGAACTCGAGATTGCGAGAAACATTATAGCGGAAACTAGAATATCTAAGGCCGTATTAAATCTAGAAGTGGTAAGAGTAGGCGGGAAATCCTCACAATCATCGCTGCGATGCGCTTTATCCTTATAATGTGCTTCTATCTCTGGTGCCTTGAAGAACAGTGTGAACCTATTCAAGGGTGGTTGAACGAAGTAGTTGATGCCTGACCTAGCGTTGTCCTGAACGCAGCGGATGAGCTGTAAGTCTGATTGCTTGCGGAGTTTCTGAAGGGACTGGACTTGTTGGTCGTTGAGCGGGCCGGGAAGTCGTGCGCGGCAAGAGGGCTCGTTGAGGGAGGACTGCGAGGAGGTGTAGTAGCCGGAGACGCGGTGCTGCATCATGTCCTGCTGCGATGTGGCTATCGCCGCGTGGTTGAGGGCGAATATCTGGAATAAAATAATATTCTAATGTCAATTTTGACTTTAACCTGAGCAGACCTCATTGTAAGCGTAGTTGTGTAGCCAAGCAGAGCACGTCTATGTTTTTGTAATTGTTTCTACCCCCATGTCACATTTTATGTGCTTATTTTATGTTCAGTCTTCATAAACATTAGTAACTTATGTAAATTTAAATGTGTAATGTTATTACCTAGTGTTAATTAGTGTCGCTCACGGGCGAAATATACATAATTAAATTTTAATGCATGCCTTATTCTCATTAAGTGAAATGTTACATTTATTTTGAGAAAATAAAATAAAGTTCTTTAACCATAACCTGAGCAGAGTGCGTGCCGTGCCCGTCGCAATCGCTTCCCAGTGAGGCACGGCATTGAGTGAGTCAGTCAGTATCCAAATACGTAAACAGATTTTGTATACGAGTAACTTATTAATAAATTGTGGGCTGAGTATTCAGTAAATAAATCAGGCAATCATCACCTTGTTCTGGCAATAATGTACCCATAAAAAAACATTCCATGTAAAAAAGAGGCCAAGCCTCGAAACTCTTCCACCGTAAAAAGTTGTGAGGCATTCTTATTATTCTTTATTTGCTAGTTAGCTATTTTAGTTAGTATTTATGCAGTTGGTGTATCTAGAAAACTGGACCGAAATTGCAAAATATTTTAATTTGCTCCCTTGATTTATACACTAAACACTAACCCCCTTATTCATAAAACTTAAAATGCCTCTGCTAAATAAAATGTGCTTTGTCCCTTTCTTACGAACACAAATGTCAAAGTGACAGATAAGGACAAACGAATTTTAACGCCATTTTAGTTAAAACAGGCTTGTAGTACGTTTATGAATACGGCCGTAATTGTATTCTAAATTTTAAGCTTCTAGAAGTGCCTGAGAGTTTTAATGATCGGTCAGTGAGTCAGTCAGTCAGTGACAAAATTAAGAATGGTTGACTAAATATAAACTACTGGTTCATATTGAATGAAATTTTAAGTATACCGTGTTTATACAATGCCTGCTTCATCATATCAGCCGAAAGACGTCCACTGCTGGACATAGGCCTCCCCCAAGAAGTGCCACAATGACCGGTCCTGCGCCACCCGCATCCAGCGGACTCCCGCGACCTTTACCAGGTCATCAGTCCACCTTGTGGGGGGCTTACCCACGCTGCGCCTTCCGGTACGTGGTCGCCACTCGAGAACCTTTCCCCCTACGGCCATCGGTTCTACGTGCAATGCCTGCTTGGTTACTGAAAATTCAGGCTTCTAGTTTTATCCACAACGAAGTTACTGGGGGGTCGAAAATGGCCTGAAATGCTTCGAGAAAAAGATGGTACGGCTGTGCCGCTGTTTTGCTCGACTTACCGGGGGCACTACCGTACCCCCAGATGACGGTGGCGGGTGCTAATTAGCTTCAAGTACTGTAACACAAAGCAGTATCGAGTACGGCTTTTTCTTCAAAAATGCCGGAAACACTGCCGTGGGCATATGCAACAGTATGTGCTGGTTTCTCAAGTGATCTTAACTTAAAATAAGTAAGTATGCAGCCGAAACCAAACACCCTTTAAGATATTCATAAAATTATCAACTATTAATATTTAACCCCGCTAAAGATGATACCAAGTAGGTAATTTATCAAGTCCGTATTGGTAACGACTGTCTAGGACGATAGAGTTGTAATACCATGAAAATACATTGAGGTTCTCTCTTTTTTTTGTAGCATCTGGGCTTGTTTCCAAAACTAGAGACAGTACTTGCAGACAATACTATTTGAGTACAAAGCTACTGAACTCATAAACAAATGACTATACCTGCTGCTGGATGCTGGAGCGGCGGCTGGTGCTACGGATGCCGGAGTCCTTGCGGCTGTTCACCGAGGGACACAGGCTGACAGCGTCCTCGGCGCGCTTTCGCGTGCAGGCGCGGAGCTCGCCTTGTGTGGCTAGAGTGGAGCTCCGTGCGCGGCACACAGGGATCTAAGACACATTTTTTTATTCAGTCAACTTTTTGGACAAGCCTTTTGAGCCGAGGCGGAGGTGACATGACGACCTGGACGCTTGACCTTGGCCTGAAATTGCTCCAAACAGGGACGAGCGGAAGCCAAGGGGGGAGGTCTTTGCCGAGCAGTTGGACGCTTCCCAAGCTTAAAAACCTTCTGGACGTGATTCTTCACGTACGAAGGTCACACGGACCGGTCAAATTTTTGCATAGAAGGGAAAATCGGCAGCGTACGCATTAACACTTATAGACGTTCTTGGCGCCCGGGGTACCAAAACACGCATCACATTTAGGTAGGTGTTCAGGAGTTAGAACTTTAAAGTTGAACACTGTTGATAAATAGCCTTTGCTAACTACTACATAATTACATTATCAATGGATGGATACACTGGCGTCAGAAATAGTAAAGTGCAACGAAAACGACTAGACCGAATTTCCGTACAAATTTGACTGCTCTCATTGCGCTAAAATTATCATTATACAAATGGCGTCAAAGTATTTTTGTAAATGAAAGCAATATAAGCATAACAACTTTCTAGCAGCCAAAGTACCACATAATCTTTTGTTGTTGTAGTTGCACCAAGTTATTAAGTTAGTTAGATATGCACGAAATAATTCAGATGTACTCTTTGAGTAATTGATTCCATGGATTAAAACATACATACAACTCAAAGACAACTTCAACTCACCTCTATATTAGTCGGTCTGCCATACTGCGACCTATAGCTGCTGCTTCTCGCGAAAGGCGACATATTACTCCTTGACTGGCTCAGATACGATCTAATATCGATTATCTCTTTCTCAAACGACACCATATCAGGGTTCAATGGTATATTGAGCTTGCTAGTACAGGGCTTTGCCTTATTGTCTTGTGTCTCTATCACTATAGGCACTTGCTGGTAACCGTTGCTGGTTTGGCCGTCGCCCCGCGCCAAAAGCTGAAGCGTCTTTTCAGCCTCGCTATATTCCTGCTTCTTTATCGCGTGCAATGGAGTATCGGAATGTTTTCGCAGGAATCTGGACACCTTCCAGTTCTTAAGTTTGTTAGCATACTTCCCGTAGCTTCCTAAAAAGATATTCAAACTAGAGCACTGGGCGAATCGTCGTTTAAGGTAATTTTGCCGTGTTCCTAGCTTCGAGCTTCCTACAAATAGCGCAAGGCGTTCAAACGATTATCGCCCTAAAGGCCGCTCCACATAGGAGCGCGATTCGCAGGCGAGAATCGCGCGTGAACTCTTCCTTGGCACCACATTCGCAGTGTTCACAATTGTCACAGTGTTCGCGTTCGCAAGCCCTATGACGCGGGCCAAACACCGATAAAAAGTGGTTAACATGGCGCGAAGCCGCGAAAAATAAGCGAATCGGCTCCACATTCACGTTTTCACGCGTTCGCGCATAGTTTTCACGCATCAGCGCGCGAATGTGGAGCGGCCTTAAAGTTAGAACCGCGAACCCAGGCAATTGTAAGTTACACGTGTTTCACGTTTGCCTTATTACAATGGATTAAAGTACAAATTATAACATATCTTGGACATCGCCAATGTTTGCTTTGACACTTAGCGCTGCGGCATGTTATAAAAATAACAACCAATTATCGTATGACCGCTTATTGACGCCTGAACTGTATTTGATATCCCTATTAGTATTAAAGCACACGTTAATTCTATTTTATTGCGTTGGCAATATGATAAACGACGGTGTCATTAAGATTCCAACTTTAATACATCACCTTACGTGCTATATTTGATGCGGGCGCCAATTGCAACGATAAAATTGATCTCGAGCATATACTTCGCAATAATGCGTCCATGGACTTGGCTTGTAAACGTATGGCGTCCTTCACCTCAATGTCAGCCTCGTTCTAAGATAGCGCGTGTTTACGGTTTGCACTACGCGAGGCATTGGTTCTATTTTAGACTCGTATATCAAACATTTTGTGTACGCAGCATATCAATAAAACAAAAGAGGTACAGTAATTTTTTTCATGACAACGGCCGTTGTGATTATAGGAGCATCGCCTTCCCAAGGTATCTCATCAGGACGTTGCTGATAAGTAAGACTTTGTCAGAGACCAATTTAACTTCTTGACACATGTCGCTAACAGACAAAATCTCACACAAGTTGTCCGCCAATTTTTTTTATTGACGTTCCCGTTGCATTAGTTGATATGTCGATGACAATACGGATGATTTATTGATGACTAATTGGATTGTTATAGAAATAGGGCCTGGTTGACAACGCCATAAGAGTCCGCAGTAAGCTCGGTTCTCCATACAAACGTACTTACGCTCTCATTTTAAAACTACGCGTCGGATTGTAACGAAACTTTGCATGTACAATGACATGAGGTATATCTATGTCTATAATTAGTTTATGTAGCTTCAGATACCATAGTAAAAAAAATACAGCGAATTTAAGTTTTTCATACAAAACTTGTTTTTGCTGTATTTCGTTTGTTTTATAAACTGGAACCATATAAACTAATTACAGACATAGATATACCTCATTTCATTATATATGCAAAGTTTCGTTACAATCCAACACGTAGTTTTAAAATGAGAGCGTAACTACTTTTGTATGGGAAGGTGAAATTCGGCCGAGCTTACTGCGGACTCATAAGCGCTTGGCTTGGAAATGACACATTTATACTCGGAAAATCAAAGAAGTATTTCCTGACAAGCTTCATATTAAAAGTGTTTTTGACGTTTCATAAAAGTTGCCGGTTCTACAATCAGCGAAATAGGTACTATATTAACCCTTTCGGCGCGCATGATGCTCATGTGATACTACTCCAGGAAAAATACGGTTTTGAAAAACATTAATTCATAATAGCGTTTTTTTTGTTGATTTCACTTTAAAATGTTATTCTAAGATGCTCTATTCAAGAATCCGATAAACTTTCCAGCCGGAAGTAATTATGTAGATTTAAATGAAGCATGCATTTTCTTTTTTTGTGTGATTTATCTTGAATATTATAGAGCAAATGTAAATGAGCCAAAATAAAGACAAAAACATTGATTCATATTTTTTGTGACTTTTTAGAACATAGTTAGTTTATCATTTTTTTGATGTCTGAAATTTTGTCCGATTCTGTCGCTGGGTAACTATTTAATTGATAATATATCCGTTACACAGAAAATATAAGCTTTTATAACTTATTTCCAAAATTGACAGTTTTTCCATACAAGTTGTCAGTTCATTGACTGGACTATACGTGGGATTGCAGTCTCTCGCGAGCGCATGTGAGTGAGCGCTAGCGCTTCTTGAAATAATTGCAGTCAATTGCGCGCGCGTGATAATCATGTGCTACATGACAATTATTGATGCAAACTTACTAGTTTGTTCAAAAACTGGACTGTTTGTTTTTTGTTCGCGGTCATAGATGAACAACAATTAGGTTTTGCATACATTTTTTATTTTTTTAACGCCTATCTTTAGGAATGGAAACCTTTAAACTTTGAGTGAAGTTTTTAGTTGTATCAAATGATATTTTTTATTTTATAAACCGGGAGTGTACGTTTGAATGTACGTTTTCAATAAATTACTCAACGGTATATCCATATTTTTACTTCAAAGTGCCATGATAAACATGGTGTTTCATTGCGCTTATACTAAAAGTTAAAACTACAATCAGTCGTAGCCACAGTAACGGTATGTTAATCAATTTGATGGATACAGGATGTAGTGAAACTGTCATTATCATGCAGGGGGACCGAAAGCGGGCACATAGAGTGACAGACAAACAAACATACCATCTACCGGAATACATAGTATGTACACCAAAATTATTTAAATCGTGCGACGAAGATTTGATTGCGGTTGATAAAACAATTTTTTCGCGGTAATGTAATTACCCGACTGCGACATGAGGGTTATATTTATTTAGTGTCTATTTCTTTGGCAGGCTCTGCAGCTTAAACGGGTTATTGAATTTAACACGTGACGTGTCGTGAGATTCCTCGTAGTCGTGCGTGAGACTGAAATAGGCCGATAGATAATATTTGAAAACACAATTTGGCTTTTTTAAAATGTTGTTAATAGGGGTGTAAACTATAGGTATATAATTTCAATACAGATGTATTCTCTTGAAAAAGACACAAGAGGTTAAATAATCACAAAGTTATTAGTGTCCAAAATTTGAATAGGGGGGTATTTTCTGTCCCTTTGTCGCAAAACGCATGACGCTCGAGGATCCTCACGTCACGGTCTGCTACCGTTTTCTCTCTCTAGCAAGCAACATTAAAACGGTTGTAGCTTCGTAATATATTGAAATAATTTGAATGGGATTTTCGTCATTAGGCATATTTTTTGTCTTCTTCCTTTTGAAGTAATAATAAATTTTGAGCCTTCACCCCTATTTCACTCGATTCATCTCTCTCAATGTGCCCACTTTTGTCATAATTTATGGTCACTCGATTGACTAGCTAGGCTCTAGCTGAGCTAGGATCTGATCAAAACTTACCTACAGACGTCGGACTTTTGGACGAACTGTCAGTTCTCTCTGG
Organism: Epinotia bilunana; assembly: GCA_947049275.1. Lineage (NCBI taxonomy): Eukaryota > Metazoa > Arthropoda > Insecta > Lepidoptera > Tortricidae > Epinotia > Epinotia bilunana. Next base: position 19,386,397 of record OX346256.1, on the reverse strand, counting down.
GAACCCATTCTCCCTTTTCTCGTCTAATTCAGCATCGGAGTCCAGAATACTAGGCAGCGAGCTAGCCTTAGCACGAAAATGGAACGGGACCGGTGACAGAAAGTTGTCCGACTTTCTGATATCGTGTGGGAAGCCCTGGGGAGACCGTGGGGAGCGCGGTGGTTGGTTGAAGGATAGGACGGACTGGGGCGATGCTGCGGGGGATATGATTAGGCGTAGGTTAACTGGGTTCGAGGGAGTAAGGCAGTGGTCGTGGTCGTACGGGGAGTTCAGCTGTCGGCCTTCGATGAAGTATGTTTTATGACCTGGACACATACAATCGATTTTATAGTCGCGTCAATGTTTTAGCCGCTCGTACTCAAATAAAATTCAGGCTGCCAAATTCATGTTCAACATTTCCTGTCAGAGCTAGGAAAAATTATATACGAATACGAAATTCTCACTTTACTAGATTTTATTTTATTTACACACCATTTTATAACTAACTGTAAACATCAAGCTAAATGAACTTTGTTTTTGTAAATTTCGATCACAGGGGAAAATTGAAAATTTATTCACCAAAAGATTCATCGCCAATAGCGGGCCCACGGTAACTCAGTTGGCTAAGAGCGGTGGACGGATACCAGGGGTCGCGGGTGCAAATCTCGCTAGTGGTTTAAATTTTCCATTTTGATCGATTTCGTTACCCGACGTTTCTGCTTAGTTTACTACTTTGAAGGATTGTATAGTAAAAACAGCTAACATTTTGGAAAGCTAATAGGTAGATACTTTGAGAGTACTGGTAGGTAGTTGTACGTATTTAAGAAATGTAGTAAATTGAGAACGTTATTAACTTTATTAAATTAGAGCAATAATCTAAAACTTTATCTTGACGCGACCACATTAAGACTATCACAATGAAGGCCACATTAAAATGCAGTTAGCTATAATTACCGAATACTTCTTCGCCTTCTTCGAGCACATACGACCCTCCGAGGAACCTCGTGGTTTCCTCCGAGACGTGGACGCGTCCGGGCTTTCCCGTGGACTCCATCTTGTTGGCGAAGTACACATCGTTGCTCCAAACGTCGAATTTGAAGCGACGGGTCCCCACGATCCCGCAGAGCACTGTCCCGGTGTGAACGCCTACCCTCATGTTGATACCCTCGCTTCGCTCTCGGTCGAATTCTTGGATCGCTTCTATCATGCCTACAAAAGTAATACATCTCAAACACATTCAGGGCCTAATATTTCGTAGCGCTACTGGATAACTCCTTATGTATATAAAAGCGCCAACGAGCAAAGCGTCCATCCAGCGGGTTCCTGGCACTAGAAGTTGGCCCTCCGTTTTTCAACAACCCACCAATATTAGTACATGTATTTACGGCGCATATCCAGAAACGATAGGTGTCTGTTGCAAAATGTTTATTGGAAACTGTTCCGTGCACGAAATTGTCCAGTAAATCGGATTATTTTATAAACGAGCTGTGAACGTGTAAAATTTATGAAGCGTACAGCACCGTAGGTACTATTTGAAGTGAGACAATTTATTGTCCTACTTGATTACTTTTCGTGCTCAGTTCCGAAAGGGAGTGCCAGGCAGTTTGTGCCTTAGAACATAATGCTGTGCATTACTTTGTTAAATCTAAACAAAGGTTTTTTCATGAGTCATAATCATAAGCGTGATACATACCTAATCCCATCTCCACACAGCACGCGGCGTGATCGGGCCGAGGCTCTGGGCACCCCGACACACAATAATAACAATCTCCTAGCGTAGAAATCTTCTCGCACCCGTGTATCTGGCACAACTCATCGAACTTCTCGAACAAATCATTAAGTATATTCACTAATTCTTCAGCACCTTTGTTACTGGACATCCTCGTAAAACCGACAATGTCGGCGAATAAAATGCTGACATTGTCCAAACAGCTCATGTTAAATGGTCGGAATAGGGACTTAATATCGGAGCCCGGGTTAGAGGGCCTTGAATTGAGCGGATCGTGTTTCTTGAGATTAGGCTCCGACTCCAAAACCTGCTCTTCCATCAGGCAGCTCGCAAGTTTCGGGGGCATCACAGAATGTATCATTTTCTCTTTCAATTGCTTCTCCATCTCTAGCTGCCTTCGCACCAGAAGACTCTGACCTACTTTCATAAACGTACCACGCATTCTGACAAACGTCATCAAATATATGTGTATACCTATAATGTGCACACACAACTGCAAGAGTGCTCTCACAAGCAGTCCCCCTTGCCATTCCTGCTCGCTCAAGTGCAACACGATGTTCAATACTTCAAAAACGATCGAATACAAAATACCAGTGATAACACAAGCGAAAAGCGGCAAAGGTGTCAGTGTGTATATAATTAGCAGGATTTCTATGCACATGATGAAATGTCCGGACTGGCTTATGTCAGCGGCACTGCTTGGCACACTCTCCGCTGCCTGTGTGGTCAGCGCCACAAGCGACAGACTCAGCGTGCACAGCGCTAATGCCATAACCAGGGATATCTTGAATGTATACCCCTTGTATACATCCGTGAACGTGACATATAACATGACAGATGTTATCAACAGGACTCCAGCGAATATAGAACACAAAAATGGCCATTTCACTGTCATGTTGTTCAAGCCCAGGACCACAAAGTAGACAAACCATGTTATAGAAAATATCAAAATGTATAAAAGTGCAAATCTGAAATTAAAAAAACAACATTGATTGTATGGAAACATTTACAAATTGCATAATTAAGGAAATTTTGAAATTGGATTAACATGCAATTTTTTTACAAAATATCAAAATTAAACTATCAACTCACCTGAATCTTAATCTTATTTGTCTAAAGGAACTATGTCTATATTGGCCTTCGAGTATTTGGGAATCAAATCTCGGATTCCACCATGTCCCCGGGGCAGCCCTCTCAAAGGCAATTGGAATAGTGAGTCCGCAGCAGTTTGTTGTTGGGCTGTTATGAGCGAGGTATGCCTGGACATGAGGCGCCAGTCTGATTTGAGCATCTTCACCTTCCGAGCACTCCGCATCATGCTTCATGTCGGACTTCTCCGAGCCATCGCTGCAGTTGACACACCCGCTCGGAGCACTCATTCTGTCTGTGCCAAGTTTCTTATGCTACCCATCATCCAACCCCGCCACATTAGGGCTTGCCCATATTGAGATCTACAAAAAAACTGAGACTTAAGTAGGCCAGGATAAACAAGAGCATACTTTCAGGAAAAAGTACTGCCATGTGCTTTTAGGATATTTTTCTCTCTCTTGCTCATTAAATTCTTATGCCAATATAATACTGTTTTAAGAGCTCACTTTACATATAGATCATCAGTGAGCAAAGTAAATCTCATGAAAAAAAATAACATTATTCCTAATAAATTACCTATACCAAAGGTCAAAATGAAGTATATCCACTCTAGTAATAATAAAATTATAATGTGTGATGTGAAAAGAACAAAAAAGCATTCAATGTCAAATGTGAGTGATGTGGATCTTACATCAGATTCATAACATCCGATAATAACTAAATTACTCTCGTGCATCTAATTATAAAATCTGACCGATTTGTTTGTATAACATAAATAAAGATACATAAAGCAGGCGTATTCATTTACGCCATTACATCCCATAGGGCATGGTAATGTCCGGTAAATATATCACAATAAAAGAATAGAATATCGGTAATTACTACGATATTCAGATAATAAGTATAATACCTAGAACAAAATTAAGGCACGAATTCGAATGCACTATATCAAGGTTATCCCAAATACGTATATAAACACTAATCAATATTTATAACAAGTTCTACATTAATAAGCATAAAACTAACATACTTTTCACATCCAATTTAGCATTTCACTTGATTGAAATCACCGATGAAACATAAATCTCTACACTGAATGCTGGAAGTCCCTACTAATAGGACCACAGACAAAAATCGACTGTTTCATTTGACTTGACGTTGACATTTGCTATGCATCAGCAGAGAACTGTTCAAGACTCGGTTTAAATCGTGCCTTGCCTTGCGTACACCACAAAGCGCACCGGCACGTCTATCATGAGACGACCGCGACATACTCTCGATTTTTCTCGCACTATACCATACCTCTTGTTCTAATAAGATTATAAGAGAGAGACGGATAGTGCGAGAAAAATTGAGAGCTCGTGCGCCGTCGCGTGATAGCCGTGCCGTAGCAAAGTAGCTTAAAAATACTCACAGTCCCATGAACGTGAGTATTGTAGTTTTTTTACAACGTATCTGATTGCATCCACTTAATGGCCGCTCCACACGATGGGCCATCCTGACCCATCATACAGAACGAGGCTATGCGGTAGAACGAGACATAAATATGTTTTACTCCCTTTAACGCATAGTGGCGTCCCGTATGATGGGTCAGGATGGCTCATCGTGTGGAGCGGCCATAAGATGGGGAAGGCCCTATGTCAAGATCTGGTATAGTTGAGATTTTCTGAACTGGACTGATCTTCTTATCTTCAGAACAAGAGCATTCAAGTCTAACAATATGACTTTTGTGGTCGGACGCGTGCTAACTTTTGCAAGTAAAAGGTTAGCGCCACATAAAATGTTCATTGTATAATGAACTCTATCGTGTCACTCAATAGATTCAAAACGGACTAAAAGATAAAAACCACCCGCTCCCAGCGAGCCAGGTATTTTATCTCGTAGCTAATTTGGAATCTATTGTTTAAGAAGTAGTCCAGTAAATGAACTGACAACTCGTATGGAAAAAATGTATATTTTGGAAATAATTTATAATAGCTTATTTTTTATGTGTAACGGATATATTATGAATTAAATAGTTACCCAGCGACAAAATCCGACAAAATTTCAGACATCAAAAAAATGATAAGTTAACTAACTTCTGAAAAGTCAGAAAAAATATGAATAAATATTTTTGTCTTTATTTTGGTTCATTTACATTTGCTCTATAATATTCAAGATAAATCGTATAAAAAAAGACAGTGCATGCTTCATTGAAATCTACATAATTACTTCCGGGTGGAAAGTTTGTCGGATTCTTGAATATATAATCTTAGAATAACATTTTCAAATGAAATCGACAAAAAAAACGCTATTATAAATTAATGTTTTTCAAAACCGTATTTTGCCTGGAGTAAAGAGAGTTCATTGTTCAATGAACATTATACGTGGCGGTAACATTTTTTTTACAAACAAAGGCTATTCATGAGCTCAGTTCAAATAATTTAAACTATAAGTGACACTGAGGCGGTTGACCACTAACGATTGGCCATTTGATTCTGTTCCAGCCACGTGTAGGGCTTGCAATATTCGCCCGATTTTGCTATCTGAATATTTCGAATATTAAAAATCTTGATATCAGAATATCCGAATAAAACGAATAATTTTAGAATATCTCTTTTGTCCCATCAAAATTGAATTCAATGATGAAATAATTACAATAAAAAGCGAGTAATGCGCCATGCGTTAAATATTGATGAATTTGGTAGCCAAAGCCAATAGTTTCCCTAAATTATGTGTAGCAGTTACTAGGAACCAGTAAGAAACGCCCATTTAAGTACGTATGTGCCATAATCGGGCGTATGCTAAGAAAGAGATTCCTTCATCTCCTGGGTTCTCGGGCATTGATAATGATAAACACACTTTACTTTTACAAGCATTACCTACTTCTCGCTCCACTTCAGCATTGTTACAAATATCATAAGAAATACAGCGAACTGGCCATTTCAAATGTCAGTTTCCACCAACACGATCTCTAATTCATCACCAAGGAAAACCACCATCGCTTCTCCCAGACTTTTGTCATCAATTGACAAAGAACCCGATCTCCGTTGTTATCGAATCATCTTCTGACATTTGAACTCCGCTCTAGGCGTATTCCCATTTAGATTTAAAAAAGGGAAGTTAAAAGCAAAATAATGGCATCAAAATTCAACTTTCTGGTTTCCGTTTCTTAAACTCGGTGTAAATCACAGTGTCACATGTCACATCCAAGAAATCATCACAAATCAATTTAGATCCTATTCTTAAATTGTTTCACTTCTTCTTGTACGTGTTTTAAACGTATTTTTGTTTATTACTCGAGTCTCTTAGTCAAAGGATTAAAAAGTACCTAAATATTGGATTAAATTCTTTAAATACAATATCCTTCTTCTCTGTGAACATGGTAATAATTTTTTTCATTAAATTAATAACTCATTGCGATCTCAATGTACCTAAATATTGCATTAAAGATCTAGAAGCTACTACCCTCACTTCCATTTGATCATCTATGTGCAACAAAAAACATACCTGAATCATCTAAAAAAACCGAAGTGTACGATTTGTAAATAAGTAGTCTAAATAACCATCAATGAATTGTTTTAAATGTGGCGGTTTATATTCGACTATTATAGCATTATATGTCCTTATGTCACTCCCATGACCAAGAGATATCTAAACGACTCCTCACATGTTAAAATCCGTCAAGCTGCTTAACTTGTGAACGGTGCTAAAGAAATAGACAAACATACCTACACTAGATTTTTTGTAGTCCTTTTGTTGCGTATTAAGATAAGACATATAAAAATTACAACATTTGAATATTGTATAGTGTCCCCATCCTCATAACCCAAAAATCCGTTTGATTCTAAAATAGTTACTGTTTCCTAAGAACCTAAGATTATAAAGTATTAGTGTCGTCGTATGGGCGTCGATTATCGCTTACCATCAGGTGATTCGACTGCTCGTTTGCCTCCTATATCATAAAAAAAAAAACATACACATTAAATTTCTTAAGTAGGTAATTGAGAAACGGCGTAATTTATTTGTCCTTCCTTGTTCTTTCCTTCTTTCAAAAATTCATACAATGTTGATTTATTACTGAAATATTCGTTTTATCCGGATTTGCATTGATTCTAAATTCGGATATCAAATCGGGCGAATATTCGAATAAAACGAATATTCGGATATCCGAATTGCAAGCCCTAGCCACGTGCCGGTATCCGATTGAGCTGAGATTCAGTATACATACACACTGTGTATGTATATTCGGTGACAATGGCTGACCTGATGATGGAGACAGAAGCAGGGGCGGCTCATTTCGTGATTTCGTCGCGCCGCTACAAGCACATGCCAGCAAAGTCCAGCCGGCATGTTAGCGCTGCTAAGGCACGCATGCGTTCTATAATGGCCGCCCACACGATGGGCCATCCTGACCCATCATACAGGACGCGGCTATGCGGTAGAACGAGACATAAATATGTCTTACTCCCTTTAACGCATAGTTGCGTCCTGTATGATGGGTCAGGATGGCCCATCGTGTGGAGCGGCCATAACAGCGCGTTGCATGCGATAGGAAGAGATGGCCACGTTAAGGCTCGTTCGGCATACCAAAACAGGGGATTTGTTAACAGATAACCTTTTAATGTAGTATAGTAGGTACTATTATTTATTACATGGTAGAAGTTCGCCATAGTACCTAACTCCAGCACGGCTATCACAAGACGGCGCGCGAGCTCTCTAGATTTTTCTCGCACTATCCGTCTCTCTCTTATGAGAAAACTTGAAAGAGACTAAGGGTATGCGCGCACGAGCAACTTTTGTTTCCGCGACTATTTTGTCTCTCACAACAAATCTATGGGATACTGTACTGACTGTTATAGCGGTTGACAAGACCAATAAATATTTTTTTACTTTGATTTGGGGATTATTAATAAAATCTAGATGAATTGCATTACAAAATGCAGACATGCGATACTGTTAATATACAATTCTACAAAGAAATAATATATTGATTGGTGGCTAAATCTTCCTGGGCTATTGCGATAAGACGCTTCGCTTCGCTTTGGCAGTGACAATTTTTATGCTTATGCTTATGTGAATATGTTCTCTATTATTGTGTTTTGTGCTTAGCGAGTATTTAGAATAAGGTAAATTTGTGTGTACATTTAGTCTATGTTTTCTCTCACGAAGGAGTATATCGATTTTTTAAATAGGATATTGGAGGACGACGGGTATGCGCGTGGCGTATTTTTACTGTCCGTTAGTCAGGCCGGTCTTCTATCCCGGAGGGAAGGGCAGTCGCCGTCGCCCGCCATTACTCCCAATGTTTGTGTTGGAAAAATATTGCTCGTAGCTCTATATTGTCTGTGCCCCTGCCTATATAAGGCGCTGTACCATAGACCTCTCTCTCTCTGTCTGTCAAAACTGGCTGTCAACCTTGTAAGTTTTCTGTGTCGTCCTAATTAAATATAATCCGATAGTAGCTTATCAATCCTGCAACATAATATATTATATCGTGTGTATTACTGAATTAATATACGTCTCAACGTTTCTTCATAGTTTGATTTGTGTTCGGTCCCACGATACCTACTTCGCCTCAGATACTCTGCTAACAGGTTATGGGCCCAGAATTGGTAAAGGTTCATAGTTTTTTTTTCTTAACCCAGAAGGGGTGTTTTTTTTTGCTACATTCGTCAACAGTGATTTGATTTGAAGAAAGGACCCGTGTCTTAAAACTTTCTTTGTTGTCTGACTCTGACACAATACGAGACATAACCTCCAATGACCGAAACACAATCAACTCACACGATGTCGTCGATGTCTTCGACAATTGAAAAGCTGGATGGATTAGATAACTATTTGACGTGGAAGTTTGCCGTGAAGATGTTACTTACTTTGGAAAATCTTTGGGGTTGCGTGGATGGAACCGATTCGGACAGTAGTAAGAACGCAAGGGCGTTGGCGCGTATCTGTTTGTCGGTGCAACCTAATTTATATCAAATTGTGCGTAGTTGCACCAACGCAAAAGACGCTTGGAAGAAGCTGGCCGATTCTTTTGAGGACAAGGGGCTGTACAGGCGAGTACTTTTATCGAGAAAGTTACATAGAATAGAGTACTCTAACTACACATCCATGTCTGATTATATCGAAGCAGCTATGAAGCTTGTTGCTCAACTCGGAGACATAGGGAAACTGATAGATGATGCAGAAGTTGCTGAGATCCTGCTTTCCGGACTGCCTGAAGAATACAATGTTGTTGTCTCCAGTTTAGAAACTGCTGGATTGACTAACTCGCTGACAAGTGAAATTGTGCGCACCCGATTACTCCAGGAAGAACATCGTCGCAACAATTACACCAATGATAATTTGGCTTGTATGGCAAATAAGAAGAGGACCAAGCTTATATGCTCATATTGCAAGCGTGCTGGTCATGTGGCTCGTAAGTGCTTCAAGAGGAGGCGCGAGGAGGCCAAGGTGAAGGAACCGGAACATACCATGCATGCGTGGGCCTTCTCAGCATGCAGTTCTGGGGAATTTATAATTGATAGTGGCTGCACATTACACTTATCAAAGGAGCAGGAGCTGATCACCGACCCAACAAAGAAGAAGTGCACAATTACTGTTGCCAACGGTGAAAAGCTACATAGTGAGCTTGTAGGTAAACTTCCTCTTCACAATAATATTTGCTTAAATAATGTTTTATATGTCCCAAATTTATCAAGTAATCTGTTGTCAGTTAATGAACTTACCAAAAATGGTTACATTGTTACTTTCGATAAAAAATCGTGTAAGATTTACTATGAAAAATCATGTAAAATCATGGGCAACAGTGTTGTATCTGCTGATAAAAGTAATAATGGGCTTTACATATTAAAGTTGCAAGGGTATCACATTCCCCAAGTAGGTCATTTAGAGTCCCTGCACTCCAGGCAAGGACCACAGAGTGCCAATGCTGCTTCATGCACACCTATACCTATAGGTGTGTGGCATAAGCGTCTTGGGCATTTACATCGTGATGGTATGTATGTACTGAGTGGTGGTGGTCAATGTGTTGGTGTCGTTTTTCAGAACAAGAACGACTCGCCAAGCAGTTGTGTTCCATGCCTTACCGGGAAGATGTCTGTGACATCGTTTCCTTCGGTTGGCAGTGGGCGTGCTGCTCATCCATTGGACCTGATCCACAGCGATGTGTGCGGCCCGATGCAAGTTTGCAGCTGGAATGGAGATCGCTACTTGCTCACCTTTACTGATGACTGTACGAAGAAAACATTTGGAAACCTCATGAAGTCTAAGTCAGAAGTAAGTTCCCATTTTATTGATTTTAAAAATATGGTAGAAAAACAAACTGGTTTGCACATTAAAGTCTTACATTCAGATTGTGGTACTGAATACTGTAACAGTAACTTGTCAAACTTCCTTAAGCGTCATGGCATTATTCACCAAACATCTGTGCCTTATAGCGCTTCGCAGAATGGATCTGCTGAACGAGCTAATCGAACGATTTTTGAAAAAGCTAGAGCCATGTTACAGGGAGCTGGATTGAATAGTCGTTATTGGGGTGAAGCTGTCATGACAGCTATTTACTTAAAAAATAGGTCCCCCAGTAGATCTTTATCAAACAGAATTCCCGAATGTGAGTGGACCGGATCAAAAATTGATCTTAGCCACCTGCGTGTATTTGGCTGTATAGCATATTCTCATATTCCAGATCAAAAAAGGCGTAAACTTGACCCAAAGGCTAAGCCTTATTTATTTGTTGGGTATGGTGAAACATGCAAAGGATATAGATTGATTGATACTTTTAATCCTCGTAAAGCTATTTACTCTCGTAGTGTTGCCTTTTTAGAGGATACATTTATGGATCAAAACACAGCTGTTGCTAGGCAGGCTAGAGAGCATTTTATCACACATGACCAATTATATTTTACAAATTTTAATAAAAATGATAATGAAATTTCAATTAATAACAAGGATAATATTAATAATGGTCTTGTCCAGAATAACAATGATGATAACATTAATACTAGTGATATCTGTAATACTAATAAAAACTGTGATACTAGCAATAAGTCTAATGTAAGTCCTGTAAATGTTTCAGATGCGGAAATCGCGCCAGTTGTGCAGTCGCCGCTGTCTGACGACCCTTATCACTCCTTCAGTGAAGGTGACGGTGATGAGGATGATGTGAATCTGCATTCAGATACTCTGTCCTCGCTGCTGGGCCCTTCACGTCGAGGAGGAGAGTTGACAGCGTCGGTGGGTGCCGACGCATCGACGTCTCGTCCCATTAGGAGTACAAGAGGTATTTTTCCAGGCAAATATGATGATTATGAATTGTCGTCAATGTTAGTCGCTGGGGATTACTTAGATGAGCCTCAAACATATCGTGATGCTATCAGTTCGCCTGAGAAGTCTGAATGGCTCTCGGCAATGAATAACGAATTCGATTCTATGATTAAAAATAATGTATGGGAACTGGTAGATCGCCCTTTTAATGAAAATATAGTTAAAAATAAATGGGTATTTAAACGAAAATATGATACTTCTGGTAATCTTGTCAGATACAAAGCGCGTCTAGTTGCCTGTGGTTATAGTCAAAAAGAGGGCATTGATTTTTCTGAAATATACGCGCCTGTTGTACGTCATCAAACCCTTAGACTCTTGTTCAGCCTCTCAAATCAGCTGAACTTAAATATGGATCACATTGATGTCACAACCGCTTTTCTCAATGGTGATTTAGATGAAGTGATCTATATGGAACAGCCGGCTGGTTTCAAAGGAAATAATAATAACAAAGTATGTCTATTAAAGAAAAGCATATATGGTTTGAAACAAGCGAGCCGTATGTGGAACATTAAAATACATAATGTTTTAAATGATAATGGATATATATACAAAGTAAATGTGAGCCTTGCGTTTATGTAAAGAAAACCAAAGATGAATATATCATACTAGCCCTATATGTAGATGATTTTTATGTTTTTCATAATGGCTGTATTGATAAGTTACTTTCACTGTTAAAGTCTAATTTCGAAATTCGTCATTTGGGTACTTTGAAAAATTGTCTGGGTATGAATGTAACCAAGACTAATAATATGATTGTTTTAGATCAATCCGATTACGTAAGGCGTATTTTGTCTAAATTTAAAATGACAGATTGTAAACCTGTATCCACTCCATTGCCAGTAAACTGCAAGTTGGATAAGTCTGATAAACCATGTCTGCAGGATGATGTTTATCAATATAAACAACTTTTAGGTTCCATTTTATATTTGTGCCAATGCACTAGACCTGACCTAGCCTATGCTTGCAGTCAACTGAGTCAATATAGTACATGTTTCGATGTAAGTCATTGGCGTGTTGCTAAACGAGTACTTAGGTATTTAGCTAGAACTATAAATTATGGCCTTTGTTTTTCAAAAGAGTAATAATTTTAGTATTGTGGCATATGCCGACAGTGATTGGGCTAATGACTTATCGGATCGTAAGTCTTATACTGGCTATGTAATTAAAATTGGTGACAATGTCATTAATTGGGAGGCTCGCAAACAAAGATGCACTTCACTTTCATCCTGTGAAGCTGAGTATGTTGCAATAAGTGAGGTATGCAAGGACATCTGTTTTGTTAGGAATTTCTTGATGGAAATTAGTGTCAAAAATGTTGATGTCATTGTGTTCAATGACAATCAAAGTGCTCAGAAACGATTGTTAGTTAAAGAATACTCCCATAAACGAACAAAACATATTGACTTGCGATACCACTATGTTAAACAGCTGATACAGGAAAATAAAATTAGTGTTAAATATTTATCAACTGATAAAATGCTTGCTGATATATTCACTAAGCCTTTGTGTATTGAAAAACATATAAGTTTTGTTAAAGGTTTAAAATTAAAATGTATACAGCATTAATTTTTGTATCCTTTGCTATGAACATGTATGTATAACTAAGTAGATACCTAACAGCGCTTTTTGGTGTATACAGGAGCACATAAGGAGGAGTGTTGGAAAAATATTGCTCGTAGCTCTATATTGTCTGTGCCCCTGCCTATATAAGGCGCTGTACCATAGACCTCTCTCTCTCTGTCTGTCAAAACTGGCTGTCAACCTTGTAAGTTTTCTGTGTCGTCCTAATTAAATATAATCCGATAGTAGCTTATCAATCCTGCAACATAATATATTATATCGTGTGTATTACTGAATTAATATACGTCTCAACGTTTCTTCATAGTTTGATTTGTGTTCGGTCCCACGATACCTACTTCGCCTCAGATACTCTGCTAACAGTTTGCCCCCCGTCAGGGCCAACTGTTTTTAGTGACCCGCCCGCCTCGCCGGCCTGTGTGCCGGAGCCTGGGATGGAGCGTATCTTACTGTCTGCTAACAGTTTTAGTCCCCTCGCGATGGATGAAGCTGGGAATGGTTCACAGGACCTCCGCCTGGTGATGTCGAAGGACAGGACAGAGGATGATGGCTTGCAGGTGCCTGCAGGCAAGCACAAGCCGTGCAAGTCGTCCAAACAGAAGCGTAGCTATATTGCTGCTGACATTTCGCCCCCTTTGTCGCCCACTAGCGGCGGCGATGCGAGGCCATATGTGGACTGTGAGTCCACAACTTCGGTTGTGGAGGCCTCTAAGAGGGCTAGGCCCAGTGGCGACGGTAATGCGGAGGCGACACTGTTGGGCGTCCCTGTTGCCGTCGTTGCTGGCGCCGCCGGCGTCGTCGTGGAGCCTTCGGATGAGGTGAGTCCGCCGCCGGTTTTGGTGGGGGGGGGGATGGAGGTGCAAACCCCCCCCCCCCCCCTCCGGTTCTCCGGCCGTTACGGCCGAAAAGCGGGTTCGTCCCCCTCCCATTATTGTCGTGAAAGACAAGAGTAAGTGGGGAAGGCTCTCCGCTGAGGCGACACGTATTCGCCTCAACTTTGCGAAAGCGCGTATGGCCCAACGCGGGTTAGTTATTCATACTAGCTCCCGAGAGGAATATCGCTCCTGGGAGAAGCTTATTGCTAGAGGCTATTACTCATACGCGTTCGAAGAGGACAAGAATCTCCGCGTCGTTATTAAGGGCCTTGATATTCATATCGAGACTGATGCGGTCAAAGAGGACCTAGTTGCGCGCGGGTACCCTGTACTTAGTGTGCACAGAATGCACAGGGGGAGAGACAAAACTCCTTTCCCCTGTGCAGTCATCATTTTGCGCAGGGACCCAAAATGCAAGGAGCTGTTTAATGAGTCTATCGTTTGCGGTCTGTCTGGTATTCGAGAAGCCGCACCGCAACGGACAAGTGCCGCAGTGCTTCAACTGTCAATTGTTCGGGCATGGTTCCCGAAACTGTCTCATGGACCCCAACTGTGTAAGGTGCGGTGAGGGTCACGAGTCGCGGGCGTGTCCGCGGCCAAAGGACACGGAGCTACCGCCCAAGTGTGCAAACTGCGATGGGGCCCATGTGGCCAGCTATAGGGGGTGCCCTAGTGCCCCCAAGGTCCAGCGCGTCTCCAGGCCCCAGCAGCAGACGAGATCCCAGAGGGACCGCCTGCCTGAGGACGTGGATAGCCGTGGGATTCCTGGCTTGGGTCGGAAAGGTAGGGCGGCTGCGGAGGCCCCTGGCCCTACTCCTGTTCCTGGCCCCAGTGGGGGCAAAACTTATAACCGAGCGATTGCGCCGTCGTCCGGAGGGGGGCAATCGCGGCCGGGGCTTGCTCCGACCGCTGGCCTTGCCCGGGCGTCCGTGCAGTCGGACGGTTCTGCGCTCGCAGACCTGAACTACGTCATGAGGGTCGCGGAGCTCATTGATCTGGACGAGGTGTCCGTGGTGGCGGCAGAGCTGCGTGCCGCCGCAGGTAACCAAGCGGAGACTCTTAAAACCTTGCTCGCGCACAAGGTGCTCTTTAGGAACTTAAAATCACTTAGCGCTCCTTAATGGACTGCGCCGCCCGACTTGAACCTCGTTCGTTGGCCATAGGCAGTTTTAATGCCTGTGGCCTGCGTGAGAAGAGGGAGGAGGTCTCTTGCCTCCTGAAGGACGCCCAATTGGATGTCCTCATGGTGCAAGACACTTTCCTCAAGCCCAGGGGGCGCAGTCCTAGGATCGCGAACTACGCATTTGTTCGTAATGATAGAGCCATGGGAGCCAGGGGGGGAGGCACTCTTATCGAGACCATGCATGCATGATGCAGGCGGATCCATATCCGACACAGCTGACTAACATGGAGGTCTCAGTGTGTCGGCTTGCAATGTTGGGTCATCCTCCCATCACTTTTGTTTCCGTTTACCTGCCACCAGATAAGCCTATCCTGCGGTCTGACCTTGAGGCTGTCTTGGCATTGGATGAGTCGGTCATTCTGACTGGCGACCTCAATGCGAAGCATCCTCAGTGGAACTGCGGGGTGGCTAATGCGAATGGCAGGGTGCTCCTTAGTTTAGTGGAAGGGGCGCGGGATGGTGACCTGTTGCGGGTTGACATTCTGGCTCTCTTTGAGCCCACCCACTTCCCCTTCACTGTGGGTCATAATCCTGATATCCTAGACATTTACATCCTTAAGCGAATTGCGCTTAGCATGCGCAGCATCGTATTCGAGCACGTTATATCGTCAGACCATAGGCCTGTGGTGCTGAGGCTGGGCCCTTCCTTGGCGGACCCTGCTGGCACCAAGTCGGTTGTCAACTGGCTTGGTGTCAGCAACGAGCTGGCAAGGGAGGACTCCCCCCTGGTACTGAACCTTCCTCCCCCTGACGTCTTGGTCTCCCGCGAGGGAACCGACCGTGCGGTCGATTATGTTACGGGTGGCTTGCGCGATATAATCTCGGCCAACACCAGGGAGGTTCCGGTTGATTCAGGTCGCTCTGGGAGCTCCCTGCGTATATCAAGGAGGTTAAAAGGCTAAAGAACGCGGCCACCCGTGAATACGACCTGTTTCCCTCGCCGGATAATAAGACGCATCTTAACTGGTGGCAAAAGAGGTTGAAAAAATGCATTAGGGAATATAGGAACGCGAGGTGGAACAATCTCCTTGTGGAGCTTGTTCCTTCTCATGTGGCTTTCTGGCAGTTGGTTCGTACATTCAAAATGGACGGTGTCGTTCAAATGCCGCCCTTGACCATCCCTGGGGCCCCCCCTTCTGCTCCCCCGGCGTTCACGGACGCGGAGAAGGCCGAGTGCTTGGCGAGCAGCATAGAGCTGCAGTGTTCGCCCAGCACAGAGCCCTGCGACCAGGATCATGTCGCCCGCGTTGCGGATGACGTTGCTGCCAGACTTGCAGTCGCGCCTACCGGTCAGCCTCTGAGGACGACAACGTTCACGGAGGTCCAGAGGTTAATCAGGAGACTGCAGGTCAAGAAGGCCTCCGGCTCGGACGGCATTTCGAACCGGGCCTTGAAGGCACTTCCGGACGCATTGATCCACTTTCTGGTAGACCTGTTCAACGCGGCGCTGGCCAACTGTCACTTCCCGGTGGCCTGGAAGGTGGCCCATGTCATTGGCATCCCGAAACCAGGCAAGCCAAGGACAGCGCCGGTCAGTTACAGGCCCATTAGCCTATTGTGCACGCTGGGGAAGTTATACGAGCGGGTTGTTCAAGCCCGCTTGTGGGACTTCCTCAGTGAGCACAATATTTATTTTGACGAGCAGTTTGGGTTTAGGCCTGGACACTCCTGCACCCATCAGGTGCATCGGCTGGTGGAGCATGTCTTGCACTGTTTCGCTGCCACACGGCGGTCGGTCGCCACTGGCGCTGTGTTCTTTGACATCGCCAAGGCATTTGACAAAGTGTGGCATTGCGGGCTGGTGCATAAGCTGTTCGACATGCAGATGCCGGACAGGCTGGTGCACCTGATTGGGGACTTTCTGGCAAACAGGGCATTCCAATATCGCGTGGAGGGCACCCTCTCGTCGCGTCATCCCATTCGGGCGGGCGTGTCGCAGGGTGCAGTACTATCTCCCTTCTTATTTGCTCTGTATATCAACGACCTGCCAAGGATAGACCGTGTCCACTACGCGCTTTTCGCGGACGACACGGCTATATACACGTCTTCGACCCATCCAGATAGGTCGCGAGCTCTCCTCCAGCACGCGATCGACTCTCTCGGGAGTTGGTGCCGCGCCTGGAGAGTGGAGTTAAATCCGGAGAAGAGTGCTGCGATGGTCTTCTCTCAGAGGTCAGGATACGATGCTTTGACCGCGCGGCATGGGGTGCTGTCCCTGTCTGGGAGGGTCATACCTTGGGTTACCCACGTGCGGTACCTCGGGGTTCTCCTGGACAGGCGACTGACTTTCGCCAAACACCTTAGTGTCGTGCGGGACAGGGCGTCTTTTTATCTAAGCAGATTGTTCCACCTCCTTAGGCCGTCCAGCAGCTTGTCTGTAAGGAACAAACTACTGATCTTTATACTAAAAAACCGGCCAAGTGCGAGTCGGAGCAGGGCTCCCATACAACAAACAGTCGTGTATCAGGCCAGTTTTCTGCTACGCGAGTGTAGCGTTCGCGCATTGCGCTAAAACGCACTTGGGACGTTTGCAGACCCTGCAAAATAAGTTTTTGCGGCGGTCTGTAAACGCTCCGTTTTATGTGCGTAACATAAGGTTACAGGCAGACCTATTTATGCCTTCGGTTGCGGATCATATGAAACGGATTTCCACTAAGTACTTTGAAAAGTCCACTCATTAGAAAGGCAACTGATTACGTGCCTAGGCCGGACCCCAAGCTCTGGAACCGCCGGCCTAGGCACGTCCTGTGCTACCCGGACGATGTCATCACCATGGAGCGGAGGGCCGAACTCGAATACGATGTTGAGTTCCGCGCCCGGAAACGGCAACAGAGGCGCCGTGGGGCAGCGCGTGCGGACGGGCTCACTGGCTTATCCTTTGAGGATTTAAATACGGACGAGGACTTAGTGGGAGAGTTTGCGCGCAGCTTTTCCCACCAACCTCCTGATATTGATGGGAGTGTGTGATCTCCCTCTCCCTCTTCCTCCTCTCCTTCCTTCCCATACAGGCCCTCACTGGCGAGGCGCTATTTTAGATCAAAAAGCGGCCGACACTACACCCGTCCTCCTTCTGTTTCAGTTAATAACTCTATTTGTTAATTTCTACTCTCTGTACATAGGTATACTTACTGTGCATGTTACCCTTCTGGCTGTATATTTTTTATATGTTAGATTCTAAGGTTTGTACATTACTTAGTTAGTTTTATAGTGCATGGTTTGCACGTTAGATTTAAGTTTGTATATTATGTCTGGGTCGAGCGGCTACATGCTGTCTCGCCTACGGCTCGCGCTCTCTCGCTTCGCCTTGTGCTGCCGCATGGCGGCTGGCTGAGGCGGGGCGGGGGGCGTGGCCTGTGCGCCGCAGGGCGCGTTATTGTCATCACCGCACTTAAGGTGTGGTGTCGATTGCGCGCCCTGCGGTGTTACATGTTTATTAGATTTTAAGGTATTATAGTTATAGGTAATTAGTTAAGGGCCCCTTCGGGGCCCAACTTGGAAAGATAGGTAGGAAAAAAAAAGCAAATCATGGGTTGTGTATGGAAGTGCGCACACGGATTCGCGTCGCTACGTGTGCGCACTTCCATACTAACCCCTAGACTTGATGTGAGAGACAAAATAGTCGCGGAGATAAAAGATGCTCGTGCGCGCATACCCTTAGTTGCTTACGGCCGTATTCATAAACGTACTACAAGCCTGTTTTAACTAAAATGGCGTTAAAATTCGTTTGTCCTTATCTGTCACTTTGACATTTGTGTTCGTAAGAAAGGGACAAAGCACATTTTATTTAGCAGAGGCATTTTAAGTTTTATGTATAAGGCGGTTAGAGACGCAAAGTGCGAGAAAAATCGAGAGCGCTCGCGCGCCACGGAATAACGGATTGCACTCGCGCGCCGTCTTGTGATAGTCTTGCGGAAATACACAAGATATCGGTCGTGCTCGAGTTCATTGGCTCTAGAGCCTCTCAACGAGTGATTGTTGACTGTGCAAAAAGGTACAGTCAACAAGAAAAGCAACAAAAACCAAAATGAAAATTTAGGCAGAAACATATTTTTCCCAGTGTTCAAAATATTCATTATGGATTACCTACGTCGTTGAAGTCACTGTAAAACAGAGAATAAATAGGAAAACACTGTGCTTTTACAAAATAAATGTATTTAACAAAATACACACCCATCACAATTGAAAAGATTGGGGTAATAACAAGTAATATTTGAATATCTGTAAAAACCTTGAAAACATTTCAAACATGGTTGTACTTATACTCTTAAAAACATTAACCACCCATAAGACAATACCATATAGGTACTGCATTGGCCATTATTATATCACCTTTCAAAATATATTTCTAAATAACAAAAGACATTTCCAAAATGGTGCGGGTGTGAACTCTGAACCATTTAAGTAAACCTCTGACAATTATCGTTGGATTTCACATTAAAATTATGAAATATTATTGGCAGGTAGCATATTGATAATTATACAAAAATAAAAAGAAATAAGAACGAATTATATAAAGATACCTATAAATGCACAGGGGTGTTCATGATAAGTCTTATAAAATGGAAGCAAGTTATTTTGTAGCCAATAGCTCAATACCTTATAAAAATAGACTAAAAGAACAAGGTGTGGAACATTTTGGCGCAACCTGATCGTAAGCAGCAAGATCCATAAATTCCATCATGTATTCCCTAAGCTTCGCCACAAATGGGCTGAATTACGCAAGCTATAGTAATAATAATACCACGTCTGAACGAGATGGTAGCATACAAATCTTGATAAGTGTGACGGAAAGGGAAATATCATTTGTTGACCTTGGCAAATAAACCATTACCCACCCACATTAAGTGGGTTGTTTATGTGAAGCCATCAGTCATTTTAAGACCACTTCTTAATTTAGCTAAATTAAATATTATGCAGCTCATAGGAGCCTTTCCGTCCCTCATTGAAGCTTGTCCTGAGTATTATAGGCCCATGGATTGCAGCTACTCCTTACGAAATCTACGGCTCTACCAGCACGGCTATCATGAGACATCCCGCTAGCTCTCGATATTTCTCACACTATCCGTCTCTCTCTTATTAGAACACTTTGAAGAAGAGGTATAGTGCGAGAAAGATCAAGAGTATGTTGCGGCCGTCTCATGATAGACGTGCTGAAGCGGATAAATCCGCCGCAGAATTTCACTTCACCTTTATTGTCCTTTTAAGCCAAGATAAGACAAAAAAAAAAATTCTAAACTAGCATATTGCATTGCAGGAAAGTAGATTATCAGTTTGTTTATATTACAAAGTAATTTAGTTAAAACTGTCGAACAACTACGTAACTTACAACAGTTATAATATTTTTGCTCATCCATCACAGAATCAGACATAGTTAATCAACATTATATTAATGAAATTACCAACTAATGTGCTCTTCATTATCCATTACTAAGTATGATATTTTCAGATACAGTATAAGTATTAAAGTATTTTTTCACCTACATGGTTCAAATTATCTTTGCACATGGTTGTAACAGTGTGTGCATTTGTAACAACAAAGTCTCAAGTTAATTTAACATCCTATTCAACAATACTTTCATGGATGTGTTGTACATTAGCCATACATGCATTTGGTAACTACACAATTTAACATTTATATAAAAATTATAATTATTTTTATTACAACCAATCATGTAGTTACTTGATTATTTTACCTAATATCACAATACAATAACAATATCATGAAAGGAAGACCATATATTGTAATATCAAAACCTGGGCAACTTAATAACTATAGACTAAAAATATTTGCCAGCCTATTAATTTTAAATTCGCTCACATCAATAAGGCACATTACAAAGCACCACAATAGATTCAAGTGTTTAAAAAAACTGGTACTGAAATTAATTATAAATGTCATAGCATTATTTACATTTGTTTAGTTTAATCACAAATATTATTGCTTCTTTGATTTAGAATATTAGCAAATTTAAATGATGCTTGTCATTTAAATAGAACCTCATAATTTAGTCATTATACATCCCATCAAGCAAAAAGTCCATTCTTTTATAGTGCCTATTCTTCCATGCTTCCTGGCCTTTCTTAAGGGCCAAATAGCCGAGTACTGCAAACAAAGGGACAACAAGTATTGTAATAACAACTGGCATAATCAACCCTGGATGGCTGGCATGTTTATTAGCTAGTGTTGCCTGACTTATACCAGGAGGTATCTTGTCTGAAACTACGCTGCTGCCTTCTTCATATCTTAAAACCGTGGGCTTATGAGGGATCTTGCTTGTTGATGGTGGTCGCACTGATGAACTAGTAGCAGTGAGTTTGTTCATAATAGTACTTTTCTGAACAGATACAGGTGCTTTTGATGACACGTCCTTCGATTCTATAGTTTCTGGGGCCTTAATTGAAGTGTCCTTCACGTGTATGACGGGGGCACCTGTTCTACCTACAACGTGTTTACCTTTATTCTTAGTAGAAACTTCTCCAAAGTCGCCAGATGGTAATTTCGGCAATTGAACAGCATCATTTTCCATTATTAACGTTGAATTTGACTGCAGAACCTGTATCTTACCCCCTTCAGCGGCTAAGGTAAGACTTTTCCTAGTACTGTTTTCATCTTTTTTTAACAAGTTATTATGTACACTATCAGTGATATTGTGGGCAAATGCACCTTTAGTCGCAGTCTCATTTATTCCAATAGCTATAGGAATAAATAAGACAAGAAAACTTAAGCGGCACAAAACCATTATAAACGAAAAATGGAAAAACGTTGGGTTCTAAAGTTTTGCTTTTAGGATTTTCCATGAATGAATTTACCACAGTAGGTAGTAAGGTAGTGTGACGTTGACACTCGACCGTGTCAATTAATGTCATGTCAACGATAAAAAAAAAGTTTCGTTGATAAGAAAATTTCATAATACTTTGCGTTTTCAGCAGTAGCTTGAACATTTTTACATTTGACATTTCTGACAATTGTGACTTTCAAATGACATAATCAAAATAGACGATAAACTCGCAAAAATGTTGCGTTAATGGTGTATTTCATTAAAAACAAGTAAATTAGTGGTCTATAATGAGGACTCGCAGTAATTCTGGAGTCCGTTTGGACTATTACCAAAGGGTAGTGCATAAATTGATTTTAGATCATCAACAACCAGTAACTGGACTGTTCCCTGCGAGCCCGGACAATGATCATGCATGGATCAGGGACAATTTGTACTGCATATTGGCGGTGTGGGGACTGTCTATGGCCTTCAAAAAGATTGCAGATCAAGATGAAGACCGTGCCAAAACATATGAGCTTGAACAAAGTTGTGTAAAGTTGATGAGGGGTAAGTAACTTCGTTGCAGTTCATTTCTCTGGTTATACTTAGATAAAAGTTTGCAATTATCATAATTTTCACTAGGTAGTTCCTCCACGGAAACCAAACTTTTCAGGATCATTAAACGAACCTAACCAAACCTACGTACAAAGTTTATTTAAATTGTCCGTATAAAATAAATAAATAAATTAAATATTATGGGATAATCTTACACAAATCGACCTAGTCTCAAACTAAGCAAAGCTTGCACTATGGCTAGACAATGATAAACAAACTTATATATAAATAAATACTTAAATACATAGAAAACATCCATGACCCAGGAACAAATATTCATGCTTATCACGCAAATAAATGCCCTTACCGGGATTTGAAACCAGGACCTCTTGCTTCCTACCTTTTGCCTTTGACCTTTGCTTGCTTTTCTGGTATAATGTAATGGTTTCAAATAAAATCATTTTATGGCAAACACAAGTGTTATACTAAATGCATTTTTCTTATTGACTACTTGCCCCCCATTTCCCATGAATTACAGTAAAATAACACATAAAATTCATAACTTATTTACTTGTAATTCATGAGAATCAAAGGACATCAGATAAGGGTGAATGTTTGAGTGATCATTTATTTTATTTATTACCATTACATTCATTTTATTATTCATTAATAAACATTTTCATATTTACTATTATACCTGGCACTAGCAGACTGTAATTATAGTTAGGGAGCTGGCAAGCAAAATTTCGATATGATCAGCACACAAGGCAGACATTATTAATAGTGATATTTATGACCTAAGAAACATCAAGGACCTTGTCTGCCACCATGGTGGCGCTGCGTTGTAAATTTACAGCAATTCAAAAATGTAAAAATAAAAGGTGTGCTATATTATGCGCACACGTCTGCTTCTGAGGCTGATGATCACAGTCATCCTGGAAACACAAAGAATCGAAAAGGCAGACCAGGGCTCTAACTTTTGTAGTATTCAATTTTTAAATTTATTTTTATGATTAAAAAAACTGTATATGAAGTGCACACTTGGCAGATTTGAATAGTTCGATCAAAAACAATGAGAAGAACCACAGAAAAATAGTCTGCTAACATGTTGCCTCTGCGTTGTCTATTGACAGTGCTCCAAAAATGTAAAAACAAGGTGTGCTATATTATGCGCACACGTCTGCCTCTTGGACTGATGTTTGAATTCCTTATGAAACCAAGAAAATCGATGAGGCAGACGTTCAGGCCTCTGATATTCCAAAGGCAGACCATTTTTTTTTTTTTTTAACCAGGTGCTCGCGTCAAACCAAAGCAGATATACATTGAATTGATCGAAATGCTATAGACAAGACCACATCCCGCCTTCATTCTTGTTATTTTTTTTTTACGTTCCAAAACGCACTACCGGAGTATAGTCATTGACAAGTTCGAGCACTTAAAATCAGTGAGCAAAGTGTCTGCCACATTTTTTTTCGAATCCACGGAGTCATAGTGAATCGAATGGGCGCAATGAGAACCGCGTGCAAATGACTTAGTAGAGCTTTTTTTTTTAACATTTTTAAAACTCCGTCCCATGATAATACAGAGTCCTGAATGTCTGCCTCTACGATTTTCTTCGTTTCCAAGATGATTGTGACCATGAACTCCAGAGGCATACATGTGCAAATGATTTAATACCCCGATTTTTTTAAGCAACTTCAATCCGCTGTAACGCGAAAACGCAGCAACATAGGACCTTAATTGATTGGACCAAATCAATTTGTAATGATGTAAACTGCAATCCACCGTGTGAACGTCCACCGACGTGAAGCGTGTGCAAATCATATACCGAAATGCTCGCCAGCTCCTTAACTATTAGTTATGGTATATCCAGTTATGGTAGAACATGTACTTAATACATACCTTAAACAAATGTATAATTTACAAATAAGAATTCTAAAGGCTATTGTACCACTAAAAGTCAAGCATCCACATAGACATAATTATAGTAAACTATTCCAGTATTGTAGAGTTTTAAGCGTATTTGATAAGATAAAATTGGCCGTGATATTAGAATATAAGCACACCTTAGGGGAGCTGGATAGATATAAGAGACCAACCTTCGGAGCCTACCTAACAAACCAAACTTTAAGGTACCTAAAATACCAATGAATACGGCAAATGAATATACAATAGATACATACCTTGTATACTAAACAGCTTTCCTAGTCAAGTTACAAATAAAATATTAGAAAAGCCAAGTAGAGCCATAAATATAGTTAAGAAAACACTAAATATAGAATCATCGTAAGTACTGAACACAAAATACATAAGATATAATAAATAACTTAACATAGTATATAAATATAAAACATATAAAAACATAGTCTTATCTTTGACGACCGCTTTAGCTTAGTTGGTAGTGACCCTGCCTACGAAGCAAGAGGTCCCGGGTTCGAATCCTGGTAAGGGCATTTATTTGTGTGATGAGCACGAATATTTGTTCCTGAGTCATGGATGTTTTCTATGTATTTAAGTATTTATTTATCTATATAAGTATGTTTATCGTCGTCTAGTACCCATAGTACAAGCTTTGCTTAGTTTGGGACTAGGTCGATTTGTGTAAGATTGTCCCCTAATATATTTTTTTTTTTCAGGGGGGGCTTCCCCCTAAACATCATAGTTTATAGAATCTTAAATGTAAAAGATTGCAACTATAGATGTAACATAGAATTAAGCTTTTTTTTAAAGAAGCTTAATTTTTTTTTCATTGTGTTATTGCTATATTTAGTCAATCACATTAATTGATTCTGGCGAATATGAAAATAAGTGCATGTTTGTGAGATAAAAGTACAACCTTGCATTATTCATTTTGTCTGAGAATATTAAAATATGGTATTATTCATGGCTATTTCATGAATTCTTTCAATTTCGAGGCAACGATGTGAAACTAAATAATACAATAACAACTTCTTTGAATGGTAAATCAGCGATCAGTCGCGAATAAATCAGCACTGTTATTAGTTGTGTCCACACCGGACGAGCGGTTCGGCCGAACACCGTTCACCCTAACGTGCGCGCTCAGTGTAGACGTGGTTCGGCGAATCAATACTCAATACTCAATCATTTATTGCTTTCCACAATCACCTCTCGCCTGAACCGTTCGGCTGAACATCCGAATGCTTGCCCGAACGGTTCGCCCGAACCGAGCGCGCCGCAGCCTATGTGGACCGTTGTCTTGTTCGGCCGAACGGCTCAGGCGAGGGCGATTTTTGCCCTATAAATATCGAAATAGAGGAGACAACCGGACAGCCGGACATACGAAAGCATTTTTGCCCTCTTATAAATATCGAACTTGCTCTCAAAATTTCACGAGAATCTGTTGAGAGATGCGACCTATAAGTAGAGGGGACAGCTGGACATACGAAAGCATTTTTGCCCTCTTATAAATATCGAAGTCGCTCATTTTTTTTCATAATCAAATCTTATTGATCAAATCTTAGTGTAATTACAAGTCTTTCTCTTGCCGTAACTGATTCACGGTAATTTGTGTCTTTTTTTCTTATATCTGCTTTGATAAGCCTGAAAACATCTTCAAATTCAATTTGATCAATCAAATTTGATTCAGTCTAAGGAATCATGTCTCTTCCTTGTTATCAAAACACAACTGTTCAAATAATGTTTCCGGTCTGATTTCTTTTTGCAAAAATGTTGCGCATCCACATGCGTCTAGATTTTTTTAAATACGTTTCTTCCGCTTTTGAGCTAAATGCCGAAGCAAAATTAACGTCGTAGCAGCGACAGCTGTGCGTACGTGCGGCTTCATGGCGATCGCAACTAATGCCCCGTAAGTAAATTCGGCCTAACCGATTTGGCTCGGACTGGCCGCGCGCGTTTGCCCGAAAGCGTGTCCACACCGACCGAGCGCATGCGGCCGAGCATTCGGACGACTCGCCCGAGGCGTTCGGGCGAGCGTTTGGACTGACTCGGGGGAACCGTTCGGCCGAACCGCTCGTCCGGTGTGGACACACCTATTAGCCGTGTCTACACCGGACGAGCGGCTCGCCCGAACACCGTTCGCCCAAACGTGCTCGCCCGGTGTGGACGTGATTCGGGCAAACGGTGGCTCGCCCGAGCCGTTCGGGCGAGCCCCCGAATGCTTGCCCGAACGGTTTGCCCGAGCCGCGAGCGGCTCAGCCTATGTGGACGGTGGTTTTGTTCGGCCGAACGACAGAAGCCGAGGGCGATTTTTGCCCTACGTATTATTATTCTAATTTGTACTTTATTGTTAACAGTATCAGGTCGTAACACATTTTTCGTAAATGCAAATTCCATTTTGTTTTATCACACTTTTATATTTTGCTGTTAACCGATTCGACTTCATTCAAAACTGAACGCTATTCGTAAGAGTATAAAGCCGTTAAAAACTTTTTGCAATTGCATATTCTGCAAATAAAGTAATTTTGTCCACGCGTCTTTTACCGTTTTGCTATTGAGCAAATAAAAAAAATAGCAATGGCAAAAACAAATTGGTATTTTATTTCTTCCTCTCCTTCATCAATTTTGCTGAGTTAGATTGAACTATAGCGTACTACTAATAAGGTTGTTATTAGATATATTGGCACGCAGGGGGCGAGAGGGGGGAGGAAGGGATTTTTTTTTTGCAAAATTAAAATTAATCAAGTTTTCACTTCTGCCGGCACTCCCGGAGTGCAACCCGGTCTTTTTTTTATCAAGGTAACTTATTAAAGTTCATTCGAAGTCGCTGCGTTGGAAAAGGTCAAAACTAGCTTGACCCCTGGATACCTACATTACATATTGAAATTGGGAAATTAGGGATCAAGTTATACCTACTGGCGGTTGGTAACTTGCGTAACTGAGTTCGACACGCATGGGTTTGTTTGTCAGCTGGAAGGATTGGTAGATTTAGTAGTACCTACCTAGTAGGAATTTAAATAGGTAGGCGTCTTCGCTCTGATCATAACACAATTGATCAAATAATTTTATCCCGGCCTTTTCGGTTCTCAAAAATTTTGCGCATCCTCATTTTGCGGCTTTTAATTTAAATTATTAATACATTTCTTCCGATTTCGAATTCGAACAAGCAAAAGCAAAAATAACGTTGTCGCAGCGACAGCTGTGCGCACGTGCGGCTTCATCGTGATCGTGAGCTCAACTATCGGTAGGTAAATTCGCCCGAGCCGATGACCGAGCGCTTGCGGCCGACCCTTTTGACGGCTCGCCCGAGCCTTCTGGCGGCTCGCCCGAACCGTTCGGGCGAGCGTTTTTGATGGCTCGGGCGAGCCGCTCGGCCGGTGTGGACACGGCTAATGAAAAACATTTTATAGGAAAATACACCAAAATTGTCCTGCTTATAGGACAGTTGAAAATCATGGCAGTTATTTTGTTACTGCATACTTTCTAAGTTTATCAATTCATAGCATTTTTAAATTGTTTCACAGGTCTATTAATGGCCATGATGCAGCAGAAAGACAAAGTGGAAAAATTCAAAAGCACCCAACATCCCCTAGACTCGTTGCACGCCAAGTATTCGTCCACCACTGGCCGCATCGTGGTCAAAGACAATGAATGGGGGCATTTGCAGGTTGACGCTATCTCCCTCTACCTCCTCATCCTCGCCCAGATGACTGCATCGGGTTTGCAGATAGTATTCTCACTGGATGAAGTAGCTTTCATTCAGAACTTAGTATTTTATATAGAGTCAGCATACTGCACGCCAGACTACGGTATATGGGAGAGAGGCGACAAAACAAACCATGGATTGCCGGAGCTGAACGCAAGCTCTATTGGCATGGCTAAAGCCGCATTGGAGTCCATGAATGAGTTGGACCTGTTTGGAGCCCGTGGTGGGCCATCCAGTGTTATTCATGTGTTAGCAGATGAAGCCCAGAAGTGTCAGGCTGTGTTACAGTCCATGCTGCCAAGAGAATCAAACAGCAAAGAGCTGGATTCCGGCTTGCTTTCAATCATTAGCTATCCAGCGTTTGCTGTTGACGATCCACAGCTAATAGCCAAAACTAGAGACACCATAGTAAATAAACTCCAAGGGAAATACGGCTGTAAGAGATTCCTTCGAGACGGCCACAAGACGCCCAGAGAAGATCCAAACAGGTTATATTACGAGCCTTGGGAGTTGAGAATGTTTGAGAACATCGAATGTGAATGGCCTCTCTTCTTCTGCTACTTGATTCTGGACTACTGCTTTCAAGGGGATAAAAAGAATCTATCAGATTATATGCAAAAGTTGGAGAGTATAATGATAAGAAACGAAGATGATGGTATAAAGTTGGTGCCAGAGCTTTATGCTGTGCCAGGAGACAAGGCTGATCAGGAGAAGTGTCAACCGGGGAGCCAGGAGCGTATTCCACTTGGCCGGTGTCCTTTCATTTGGGCTCAGTCTTTGTACATCTTGGGAAAACTGCTGCAAGAGGTAAACTATGTTTTGTTAATTTTGCTCACTCTATTCGTACTATTCGATTAGAGGGCAGAAGTCTACAGATCAATAGGGAATATCTGTAGAGGTAGAGGGTGTCTACCGATTACGCAAAAGTCCTATTATTATCTGATTCCTGAAAACACTTACAGGTCGGGAAGCCAGGGAGATTTTTTTGTCGAACATTCTCATTATGCCAATGGTTAGTTGGTCTTAACCCATTCGAGGTCGAGGAACATTTCGTGCGTTCGCGCATTTTTGCACTTTATAGCAAAAATCGCTCCTAGAGCGTCGAGCGTCATATGTGAGTCATGCATGAGTTAAAGAAAAGACTCCCGGTGTTAGGATGCATTAAAAAAAATCACCAATTTGTCTATGATTCAACATACCTATTGTACTTGGCAGGGTTTCCTGGCTGTTGGAGAACTAGACCCCCTAAACAGAAGACTATGCTCTGAAAAGAAGCCCGACGTGGTGGTTCAGATCGTCATCCTGGCAGAGGACAATGTGATAAGGGACAAGTTGATAGAATACGATCTCCATGTTCAGACTATTGCTGAAGTGGCCCCTATTGAAGTGCAACCTGCGAGGGTGCTGAGCCATCTTTATACATATTTAGGTAAATATTATTTTTATAACCCCCTTTCTACACGCGTGTTAGGCGCGAATTATACAGAGATGGCGTAAGGTAAAGGCGGCAGGCATGATGCCGCTTCAAAACGTTTTCTTACAACTTGTCAGGTAGGGCCTGAAAATAACAGTTTTTATATCTCAATGCGAGTGGTTGGGGGTTGGGTGTCCCCTAGTCTATTGACGCTTCACGAGTGCGCTGCCGACCCTTTATTGAATTGAGAAATCGTTGTATCAACAGTTAGAAACAAATGTAGGTCCATCATTCAGAACGCCGGACGCTCGCGGGGTCATAATTAAAAACCTATATTTCAATTTCAGGTAGAAATAAAAAGCTTGGTCTCTCAGGAAGGAAATCTCGAGACGTCGGTATATTAAGCACAAGTAAATTGTACTCATTACATGATAGGATATTCGCCTTTACACCTCAGGTAAGCATTTATGTTAATGATTGTATGTCTTTTTTTATATGATTATTTTATATTTTTTTGATAGGTTGGGCGAGTAGAGCATTATCACAGATTTACACTGGTTGATTGGGACCTGGATAATTGAGAAACCTATAATTGCAACCAAATGGCCGGTCCCGGTCCCTTGGCAACAAAAGACCTCTGCAATTGAAATTTCGGGACCTCTATAATTTACATTTGGATTTTAAAACTTTTTCCTTAATATTACCTCTGTAACTGACACACGAGGGTCCGCCGACGGGGGCGACCTGCTCCATACAAAAGTTTAAAAAAATCGCGTCTATAAAAAATCTTTTAATATTTTTCTTATCAGATACACGATACCTGTTATGCCCTTAAACGGTTTTGCGTTATTTTTGTAACACCTTGTATAATTGAAACGCCGTTAAATCTCTTTGTTTTGCTAAATTAAATGGCCTCTGTAATTGTTACACGAGGCATCCAAGGCCTCTATAAATGAAAGGCCGTTAAATCACACTGATATTTTTGCCTTTTGGAAGGTAGTTTTAATGTGTTGTACCTACCTACAAATATGATAACTGTATTTCAAAATAGTGTTATTATAGCGATTTTCATGAAATCAACCCAAACCTACAAAATTTTAAGTTAAACAGATTAAAAATAATACGAATATTGTAACACGATCTGTTTGATCTTTAAAATTAAAATAAATCATTTACAAAAATAATATTTACGTAGCAGTTTTTTCTATATCATAAAACATATGATTTAGGTATTTTTTGAAATTTAGTGTTTTTGTTATAAACTTGCATGACTTGCACCTCCATAACCTCCATAAAATAATTTTTCAGTATTAGAACCTATATAAATGAGACCCCATTTTTTTGAACCTGGTTACCTGAAACCGGGTACGACCTGGTTAGACGAAATACCCCTTTAATTGACACAAAATTGCGGGCCCCTTGAGATGTCAATTATCCAGGTTTTACTGTAGGTACTCGCATATCTAGGTAAATAGACTAGACAACGCGTATATAAGCGAAGACACGCGGTAATGTCCATTAATATAACCTATCTCGTTGCAGTAAGGTTTATACTTTTACTGTCTTGTCGATGACAACGCGACTGTTAAAATTTTGAGTGGGGTTTTTTGACGTCCTGTAGGTATGTTATGCATTTAACGTTTAGACAGCAAATGACTTTCTGAAAAAACTCACTCTTCTGAAAACATCAGAATCGGCTTTGCCAACAATTCTACAATGTCCTGTATAGACATGTTCCTATAACTTGGTCAGTGATACATTTAACGTTTCCATGCCTAGTATCATGATACGTTTTATGGTTACGTTTAACGTGACGATTCAGCACAATTAGGCCGTAAACGTGACCACACAACCTATCGTGCTAGCCGGGTAGGACGTGGTTGCGAGTGTTGCGACAGTATGTGCGCGTAATAATTACAAGCATACACAGCCGCATGGAACGATTAATTGAACTATCTGTATCAGCTTTAAGTCAGACTCAAATCCTCGACCTATCATGAAATGACCAAGGTATTTCATTATAACTTGAGCAATTCATAATGGATCGTGGTTTTGCCGTACATTGCGAGAATTTTCATTGATATAACCTTTTCATGACTTGCGTGTCATATCGATTGGACTATAACTGATTAATTACCAATCGACATGACAGCGAAGTCATGGAATGGTTACATCACTGTAAAATCTCTCACAGTATTTCAAACTCAAGCAAGACCGGTTCATTGTAAAAGTTGTCGGCATCTAAAGCCCGACCAGGAAAATAAAAAACTTCGCCATATTGCGGAAAACTATTGGAACTAATTTCCTCAACTGGCAACAGTAACTTTGAAAACGTCATCCATGCCATCTGTCAATTGCTGTCAAAGTGAGTTGTCGTTGGTACGTGTTGTATTGCGTTAAAATGCCGAAAACTATTAAATGCGACTTAAGAAAAGTGATTTACAATATAACGAAGTATTTGCCGGAGAGAAAGTCTGAAGGATTAGCCTCTATTCCTCTAAACAACATCACCGACCTTGTTGTCAACATGACAGAGTGGAAATTAATTAGTGTTGCCATAATTATTGCTAATTTAGCGCCCCCAGACCAGGTTTTTTATTTTCCTGGTCGGGCTTTACTTAGATATATGTCTGTGAATATTGCCTTTTGTTGCAAACAGATGTTAGTAAGAGCTAATAGTTTGTTTATTTTGTTAGTTTTCTGACATGAAGCGTTTCTACATCGCTTCCGATCATGAACTGATGGTTGATACACTCAAAGCTGAAATTAATTTCCTGAAGTCTTCCTGGCAAAACCTTCTTGGTCGTCCGCTTGTTGTATTGACTCTGAATCAGACCTATTTAGGTATTATTTTGTGTTACTTTTTTATGTTTGCTTGCTGTGCCCTGTTTTTTTTAGTTATATTTAGTTTTATAGGTTATTCCTGTATAGATCACCTATTTGTTGTAAAAGCTAAAGAGTGACGTTTTTTTGCTAACTCCGTTTTTTAGATTTACGTATAATTTACTAATTAATTCATTTTGTGGTCATTTATTTTGATTCCAGAAACATACAAAAACAAATAATACGAAGTTATTATAGATCTTTTTTATGCTAAGACTATATTTTTGATGACTGACAACCGCTTAGTTGACGTTGAGTGACTAGTGGGTAGTGACTCTGCCTAAGAAGCTGATGGCACCGGGTTCGAATCCTGGAAATGACAAATATTTGTGATGAGCATGAATATTCGTTTCTGTTTCTTGAATGTATTCTATGTATTCAAATGTTTATATCTATTAAATATGTCGACGTCTAGTACCCATAACCCAACTCTTAATGCCCCTATTATTTATATAACTGAACGAACATTAAACATGTTTATCCGTTTATTTGTGAGTACGACCGTAGGTGTAGAGGAAGTACCTACTCGCTTCAAAAGCCAGCAACTATATTATTTTCTATATAGGTAACAACATCGAATCATGTACTCTTACACACACATACGTAGTCCCATAACTATTGAACATTACTAGTGTTATCCTTTTGAACGCCATACGTCAATGTAAGCCAAACTCTGTAAGAGAAAATAAACACAACAAAGCGCGTAATACATATTTGACACTGTAAACATTGACGACTTTAAACGTCGCTCTATGGCGTGCAAAAGCTTAACCCTCCGTGTGCCCTAGAATTTCGACTACGAGGAATACTACATGTCTCGCGACCCGGCGTTGCTCGCGAGCACGTTCACGGCTAACGTCGCGTTCCTCGGGATGAGCTGGAAGCAGATGCTCGGCCGGCCGACCATCACGCTACTTGCCACGCAGAATTTGTTAGGTAAACTAACAGATGCCATTGTTTAATACTAGCTTTTTCCAGCGACTTCGTCTGCGTGGAACTCCTTTACGGTACCTTCATTTAAACTTCTGCCCCCCCATTTTACCCCCTCAGGGATTATCCAGATAAAAGCTATCTTATGTCATTCCCCGGAATTTAAACAATCTCCACATCAAGTTTCGGTGGTTTAAACGTAAGAAAGTGACAGACAGACCGACAGAGTTACACCCGTATTAATAAAATATATTAGTATAAATTCAAAATTACTTTATGAGGAGTCTTTTTTACATTTTGGGAGGTTTAAGAGATATAACGTTTTCATGACTTGTTCGTCAATATTGGCTGGTAAATTAACGCGGCCAATCGATATGCCAGTCCTGTTACGATAGGGTGAATGTCACTATTAAATCTCGCAAAGTATCCCAGACCCACGACCCAACATAAATTTAGCAAATTATAATCTGCTATAAATAATTTTGTATTAAGCAGTAATGTCTGCTAACGAATTTAATAAGTATACTTCAAATTAAAGGAAATATTAAAAAAAAAATGCTCCATGGTAGATTCGAACCGGCGGCGACCAAAGGCATACGTGGCCCGTCACTTTCCAACCAACTGAGCTATCAGAACAATCTGTCTCCGTCACCAAGTTATTCAATCAGTTCCCTCTTTCAGGGGCTTCTAAGGCTTTAGTTTTCCTTTTATTTTAAATTGATTATAAACAGCGATCGGATTTTACGGTGCAACACGGTGGGATATAGTATAGAGTACAAATATGAATATGGACGTGACCAAAATCCCGGCGGCATCTGGTTTAAAACAATGCTAGTGAGAATTATGATATTTGTTATTAGGCCGCTTCTGGTGCTCCATATCAAAACATTAAAAGGCATTTTTTTTGAAAATAGTATTTTAACATATTCTTGTCTCAACTAATAAGTCCTCACCAATTTAAAGAGACACCCGCTCAAAAATCGTCATAACTGTCATAAGTACTGAGATACATCTAAACCTAGCAAGTGCCATTATTAGAACTATCACTTTACTAGTTCAAAAAAAAGTAACACCTAATCCATTTAAAACCTAAGAAAGTGTCCGAGACTTGCTAGGTTTTGGCGTGGTCAAAAAGCCTTACTAGGTTTTTGA
The DNA here is from genome assembly GCA_947049275.1 of Epinotia bilunana. NCBI lineage: Eukaryota > Metazoa > Arthropoda > Insecta > Lepidoptera > Tortricidae > Epinotia > Epinotia bilunana. The sequence continues at coordinate 19,352,342 of OX346256.1, read as the reverse complement.
ATCGTCGTGCAATGGAGCGGGGTATGACACGGTGTAAACCTATTTATAACCTAATCATGACCTCTCATCGCAGAAAATACCACTAGGAAAGATTCTTACTTATTTACATATTCTTATTCTTATATTATATTTCATGTAATAAAACCAGAATCATTATTCTCAAAAAAAAACAGGATCCCAGAGCATATGTATAGGTATTAATGTTGATAGATATGCTCCATAATGTTTGGGGTCATTCACTCTGTGTTACACTCGGAAATCCGATCCTTGATTATAAGGCTTTTAGATAACAGATCTATTGAAGAAAACCTTTGATCTTTTAGTTTGGCACTTACAACATATTATTACACATAGGGGACATTTTGTGAGATTTTAAAGTATTATAACCTTTTAATGACGTGGGTGCCACGTCTATTTAATTGACCAGTAATTTTGTCCAATCGTGACAGCTAGGTTATATTACTCTTCAATCCTTCATAGTCTCCCTAATCCACCAACGAGCTTACATAACTCTTATTTTTGTAAATACACCTATAGATGACTGTCATTCGTAACTGCATGATAATGTAACCTGGGCCCTATACCACAAAACTTACATTACAAATTACTTAATTTAGTATGTACTTTAGTACACAATTTTGCCTGTGATTCAACAATTTTGCTGATTTGTAGTCAGCAGCAGAAATAGCTACGCAAAATACCTCGCTCAAGATGATCTAGACAGTCCTTATCCTCTTGACATTAGAGTCGTATATAGTTCATTTAAACGCTTGACCCGCGGAGCTACTTTTGCTGCAGGCTGTACAATTGAAAAGTTTAGTGGGATCGGGTCCTCACTATTACACACCAAGCTATAACAATCTAACATTATTATATAACACATATTTGATAATTTTACTGCACTTTTGAACACTAATTTCTGTAAATCTAGTAAAAATTGGTAAAAGTCCCTAAAGCTGCGTACGAATTAGAGCAGCCTCGGGTTGAGGCACGCACGGCTCACCTATTTCGCTTAAATTCGTACGCGCTCACGCGCTGTGTGCGAGCAGCCCGCGAGCGGCGCGCGGCGAGCCGTCCAAAGGCGCCTCAGTGTGCGTGCCTCACGTAATTTGGACCTATAGCCGAGCTTGCCGCGGGCAGAGCGACGCGTTCTGACTTGTTTCTGGGCGACGCTTGTATGAATTTGAGCAAGTGAATGAGCCGTGCATGTGTAATCGAGTTTGTTCATAATTTTATTAATATAATTCGGTGAAATATGATAAACGCAGCCGCGGCTGTCATCGTGTCCGACGCCATTTTGAACGACGCACAATGTCGGCTCGCCGCGAGCACGCTGCCTCGCCCGCGCATGTTTATGTGCAACAATTTGGCTCGCGAGCAGCGCGCCGCGCGGGGCGAGCATGCCTCAGGCTGAGCCGCTCAAATTCGTACGCAGCTTTATATTAATTTTACTAGAGATACAGATTTATTCATGTTATCTATTTATGACTGCAAATAAAAAACACTAAAATTCATTTTTATCATCACTTAAAAATACTGGCAACATTTTCGATTCCCTAATATGAGTAACATTTGGCTTTCAAATAAACAAAAATATTTTTTAAGCTTTAACCCCTTCCACGCTTCTGGCTTTTTATTATTTTTTCAACGTAGTACCTATTCTCGCATATTTACACTGCACATGTTACAGATCAGGGGAAAATTCCCATGGCCATGATTACAACTATGAAGAAATTGAAGTCTGGCTACATTAATGGTACCAGAGTGACTCTGGGAAACCTAGGCGAATTCTTGAGCACATCCGCTATCACCAATTTGAGTTTCTTGGGAAGTCAAGAAGATGGTTATCCTGATAGTAAGTGTATATTTGTTTGGTATCTTTTTGAGTAAGTTATTTATCGTGCTATTTTAAGAGTTCCTAGGAGACTCGACTCTCCAAACAAACGTAGTCTGGTCTCATTTTAAAAAGCATACTAAATAGAAGTTATATTAGAAAAAAAAGAAGATTAGAAAACTTCTGTCTTTTATTTTTATAATTTCTAGCAACGGAGACTAGTTTCCGACCTAGATATGATGGATCCTATTATTCTAGCACGCTGTTTTAAAATGAGACCCAAACTACGTTTTTATGGGGAGTCGACTTCTGTCGGGCCTGCTGGGGACTCTTAATAACAACAGTGTTGGCCGACGACGGTGAAAAACATACAAGTTTTGAATATATGCAGGGGGGGCTGTGAACCGATCAAGGGCATGTTCGGTAGCGTATTGCCATTACAAAAATGCATTAAATAATTATTATTTTTATTTTTACATTGAAATCTTTGTTTTTGTTTGCTTGCTTGTTATGACATAAAAATCGTAAATGCTGTCACCTGCGTGTCAAAAAAACATACGCAAAAGATTTGTTTTCACAACACAGCTGTGCGCGAAGCGGTTGAAAGTTAAGTAAACCCTCCCACCCTGAACCCTGAACCGTGAACCCTCGCGGGATAACGTTATCATACACAAGCAATCTCAACAAAAACAAAGACAGTGATATAAACAAAAACAAAAATATCAATGTAAACAAAAATAAACAAAAAAAAAAAAAACTTCAATAAATGCATATTAGGAATGGCAATGCGCTACAGAATATGACCTTGCTCGGTTCACACCCCCTTTTTGACACAGCCCTGTATATAGTTTATTACACGCATAAGAGTAGCACAATATATGGGTAAAGTTCACTACTTATTTACGGAGAAAGCACAAAATTTATACGATTCTCTATTTACACAACATTAAGGGCGCCCATAGATAACGCTAATGGCACAACAGTTTTACACATTGAGTTATACTAGTAGTACCCATAGAGCAGAAATTCTCTAGCATAAGTTCCCGCGTGTCATCTACTCTATAGAAAGTACCCACCTTTTAAACGCTATTTTATTATGAAGTTTGTAGGAAACACAGACTAGTGCCGTCATTGTTTTCTGTGCTCAAACAGTGTCCTTTTATTGGTCTTTATAAATTTAAAAATCATTAAATTATTATTTGTTTGTTGGTATAGTAACAAAAATACTTTAACTGTTGTGAATTGAGATGATAATACCACGGGATCGGGATAAGTGGCGTACTCGAAGAGCGGATGCACTGGTTTGGCGATTAGCGACCCGACGGCGATCTCAGTACATCCAGACGCCAATCGCCCTACCAGTGTGGACCCGGTCTCGTGCTCAGCAGTGGGCGATAACAGGCTGATAAAAAAAAAATGATGATCATGTTGTCAAATCATATTGCCTTGTTCCAGAACTGAACCCTCAAGTGCAGAGCTATCTAGAAGAGCACTTGCTAAAGTCGTTCAGCAACAAGTTGAGTTTTCTGGCGCGGCCAGCCGGTGCGCGCGTCGCGCGGGCGCTGAAGCGACGCATGTCTGTACGAGGCGCTATCAAGAAGACTAGATCCATCAACGTGGACTGTGAGTGGTCTTTTCTCTCGCTCTCTCTCTCTCTAAATAGACAAGTGCAGATCTACCTAGGAGAGCACTTGCTAAAGTCGTTCAGCAACAAGTTGAGTTTTCTGGCGCGGCCGGCCGGTTGCGCGCATCGCGCGGGCGCTGAAGTGACGCATTTCTGTACAAGGCGCTATCAAGAAGACTAGATCCATCAACGTGGACTGTGAGTGGTCTCATCTTTCTCTCTCTCTCTCTCTCTCTTAATAGACAAGTGCAGAACTCCCTAGAAGAGCGCTTGCTAAAATCGTTCCACAACAACTTGAGTTTCCTGTCGCGGCCGGCCGCTTATTAAATAATTTTTAAATATGATTTATACAAAAGAATTGTATCATAATTTAAAAATGAGTTTGTCTGTACAGCGGACACTCTCGGGATGGAGGGAGAGTACGTGGGCCCTCAGCTGGAGAGGAAGCCCTCTTGGCTAGAGGTGGAGCCGCACTACGGCCGCAGCCCGTCGCCGGACGACGCCAGGAGGAAATCCATCACCAAGTATGTTGAAGATGGTTGGTGGACAAAGCCCTTGTAGCCTTTTGTTTACGATGAGAAAGGCTTAGTTAGAACCAGAGACTATATCATACAAAACCGGTGTTTGAGAGCTAGAAAACGCCGAATCATCTTATCCTGCTCTATCATATCGAGTGCTGCGTCGACTAGTTAGGGTAAACTAGTTTGCGCGTCCATCCCGTCACGTAGTAACGTGTTCACTATTTATGTGCCACTGAACGATTGTCACAGTCCAGTGATGTCAGCTGTGTTCGGGTGCATTAACACCCCGGAGGTGTGCGAGAGCCGAGTTTGGTCGAAGTGGCGAGAGTAACAGGCCAGGCTATATTCACGACTATCTTAGGACAATTTGATATTGACATGTAAAATTTTGGTTTCTTTAATCATTCGTTGCTCTTCAAAGGACAGAACTATAACCAATAAATGTAATTGTTCTCTTCAAGGGGCACGTCTACCACCAGCCTGGGTGTCACGCCGAGCACGCCTACGGAAGCCAAAGAAAAACTACCCTCACCTCCCAAAGAACAAGGTTGGTTATCGAACTTATCTACCAAACACACTTTGCATTTGTGGAAGACCGCCATCCACTAGAGAGCCTCCACCAGAATTTTACATGAAATGGAACGTAAGCAAACCCAACCTTCCGTCATCGTCAGACTGTCACTGTTACGTTGAATATTGTTTCATATTTGCCTTTAATTATTGATTATCGTTTGTTATCGTGTGCAACGAGTGCTCTGATCGGTTGGACCTGGTGTTTTCTCATCTCGACTTTGATTTGGTTATTTACGATATCAGTAATGCTCATATTTCGCGTTTGTCTGTGACACCTCGAATGCAAGATGTTGTAAGTCAGTTTTTATTATTTTCGGTTGATAAATTAAACAGTGAGTGTAATTTTGTGTTAAGTAAGCGCAATCAAAGTGCGAGGATTCCAAATTACCAGTTCAAAACATTGCTATGCAGATAAAAAAGGATATAAATATGTATGCATGTATTAGGTAAACCGTATACGGCTATAGCTCACGCTTGGGCTATTGACGAGACAAAAAGCTAGATGGCGCTCGGCATTCATTTCCTTGACTGACGTCTCTATCTCTATATATACTCAATTACTCATTGTACTCTTTGGACTGGTGTTTAAAGGCTGGTTTCCACTTTGATTAGTGCGAGTGCAGGTGCGTAGTGCAGGTGATTAGTGACTAGGTGTGGACAGCGACTGATTAGTGCAAGTGATTAGTTGGCTGTGTAGTAAAGTGAATAGAAGCGCGTTCTATTTTTTTGCGAGTGGACTGCGAGTAGCCACGCCCCGCGCGCCCTCCCTCCCCCTCACTCGCAGCGTGTCTCCCACTAAACACGCGTGGACACTACTCGCACTACACACCTGCACTCGCACTAATCAAAGTGGAAACCAGCCTTAAGCTAGTTCTGCACAATATTTCATTACCATGCCAAACTATAAAAACGCGGACGGTAGAACCGAAAATGCCCACTACCCGTCCGTTATTTGCTCTTTGGATTTGTTCTGAAACGAGACATATTTCCGTTTCCTGTGTTTACTTTCTGCATACTTTTATAATTAAAAATGACCGGGTTGCACTCCGGGAGTGCCGGCAGAAGTGAAAACTTGAATATTTTGACATTTCGAATCGACGAATACCGTAGCAAATTAGCGCGTGAGAACTTATTGTGTGTCGGCCGAACGGGTAAGCGCCGCGGATTGCATGGCGTTTGCGCCCTTTTTCTCGCAGCCAGTCTCGTACTACGGCATCGGTCCCCCCGCCCCCAAGCCTCGTCCCGAATCTCTCTCCATTTACGGTCACGTGACACCTGTGGCGAGTTTAACAATTTTTCCCCATCCCAAAAAGTGCACAGCGCCGCTAAAGAAGTTTTCACTTCAAAACATGTTTTGAGACATTCATTATAAAGAGAGAGAACTAGAGTGGCTGCGCTATTATTATGACGTTAGTCTAATTTCGTTGATTTTACGAAATTCGACTTTAATTGCCATCGAAAAAATTACCGAAGTATACCAGAGAATTGTTTTTTTTTTCAGGACTTATAAACAAGAACATCCCTACGATCGTCCGCAGTCGAACGACATCGGAATCCCAAGCGGTGTCCTACGCGGAACAAGAGACAGACGAACTACTGGCGATGCTGCGTGAAACCGAGAGTCTGGACGAACAGGGCGATATTCTACAGTACTTGGTCGACACTCACGGACTGGACTTCAATTCTGGTCAGTATTCTTTTTTATTAGGCGACGGCGACTTACAACTTACAATCTTACCCGCCTTATGTTAAACAGACTGCTGTCTATGGCTTGCGAAACCTAAAGAATCACAAGCGCGATACTAACGCCTTTAGTACACCAACGCGTTCGCATAAGGCAGCGAGTCCCTGCGGAACCATTGCGGTAGCGAAACTGTTTCACGTTAGTGCGGTCGAGGTCAAAAATAAGTTTACGCCACACCTGGCCATAATGCGAATTTTACTGCACGCTGCGCGTACCGTATAACTCGCATCGTGGCCAGATGAAGACGTAAAATTGTGTACTCACCACGGGCGGTAATTCGTAAAGCCCCAGATCGCATATTTATGGCCCTCACCAGTACCTCCGCCTTGCAGAAGACCACAGCCATAATAACATTACTACTTGCTAAGTAGTGTTGTGTTCCTGGTGGTGAGCAAGGTCGCCAGAGCTCCCGAGGACGCGTTGTGTTGAGAGCGAGGGAATTTGTTCCTTCAGCTGTCAACACGGCGAATCCTCAGACATATCAAGGGTCGGCAACGCCCATGTTACTCCTTTGGAGTTGCATGCGTCTATAGGCTGCGGTGTCCGCTTACCATCAGGCGGGCAGGGGTCGTTGTAAAAAAAAAATCATAAGAAGGGAAAGGACGTTAGTCAGCGTCTTCAAGTTATTTCTAGTTGTAAAATATAGGATCACTAAGGGCGGGTTGCACCAGCTTACATTTACAGACCGATCAACGTTAAATATGGCGGCCCGGCCGGGTTTCCGTTGCACCATCCATTCGTACCCTCGGTATTCGTAATATTTTGACGAACACTTTAACCAGTGGTCTCAGCACCGGTTAACGTCAAATCCATTCGTCAAAAATGGCGGCATGCAGGCGGCATAGTTTCAGTTTTATCAGCAAAAGATGATTTTATGATTAATTTACACTTAAATTAGTATAAGAAACAATGTGAAAGGAAGGAAATATAGTTTATTGCATCAGGTTTTTTTAAAAATTGAACCCTATCACATAGAAATGAGGTTCATTCATGTTGGGAATATAGTTCTCTCTGTTTTATAAAGGGTTAGATGAAGTTTTAAGTTTAATTGGATGCGGTTGAGAGAAACATTGTTGTTGGTCTCATTGCAATTATTGCCAACAATGTTAGAGGTTAGATTAAGGTACATGAGTAACTCACCTTAATGAAGGCCTTCTCCTCATCACCCCGTTCATTGCGAGACATCACATCCACTCCACTGTATCCACTGGAGTGTCGAATATTTTTGATGGTTTTGTGCCGATGCCGATTGAAATTTGTCATAACTTTCTTGAATACACTTCAATGATACTCTCACAGTTCGCACACAAGGTCAACACGCGAAGTATTTACGTATTTGACTGTAATATTGGCCGTATTTTTGAATTTTTCTGGTATTATACATTTTCCGCGGGCTAAATAAATCTCCAAAATTGTTAAAAGCATAGACAACAGTGACATTTCAGGCTGGGTTGCTATATGAGAAAATAATTACCCTAAAAATTTTCGGTGGGAATTCATTAGAAAAATGGCAACCCGATTAACAGACGTTTCGAGTTACGATTCGTGGTTTTGCCGATGGTGCAACTGGTGTGAAATTAACGGTCGTCAAATCCAATTCTATTCGTAACGTAATTAACGATCACCGCCTACGATTACAGACGGTTTGATGCAACCCGCCCTAATAGACGCCAACGTGCCGTGCGTGTTCGTGTTCGGCGCCGCCGCGCACGGCTCGCATTGCGGCAGCCTCGCAGTTTGTGACGTCACACGTTTGCGTTTCCTCTCTAACAAGCAATATTAAAACGTTTTTTAGAACGCTTTTTTAGAATTAGAACGCTTCGTAATTCTTTGAGATGGGTTTTTCGTCACTAAGTATATTTTTTTGGCTCCTTTCTTTTGGAGTAATAATAATTTTGGAGTCTACACCCGTATTAAGAATTATTTTGATAGAAACTTAGTATCCAAACATTGTGATTATTTACCAACAGGCATGACGGAAAGCGGCAAGGCCGTCACAGTGAAAGACCTCCTCAAGTCCCTCTACGAGAAGGCTTGCATCCAGAAACTCTGGGGCCTTGTCCGACATACAGCAGGCATGCTTGGCAAGCGGGTCGAGGACCTTGCCAAGGCCGTGACTGACCTGCTGGTGCGTCAGAAGCAGATAACTGTGGGCATGCCGCCTAATAATGAGCATACTATCACTGCGCCGTTGCCGGAGAATGAACTGCGGCAGTTGATACATCTGGTAAGTTGCCCTGATATAACATAACTCTTTTTTGTTGTCAATATGTTCTCTCAAGCTACGATAGCCTAGTGGTTCAGACATGCGCTGGTCGTGGGTTCGAATCCCGGCTCGTACCAATGAGTTTATCGGAACTTATGTAAGGAATATTTAACGTCAGCTTTTCGGTGAAGGAGAACATCGTGAGGATACCGGTCTTATCCCAATAAGGTCTAGTTTTCCCTTTGGATCGGAAGGTCAGATGGCACTCGCTTTCGTAAAACTAGTGCCTTTGCCAAATCTTATTAGGGCACAACCGGGAATAACGCTAGAAGGATGATGATGTTCTTTCAGGGTAAATAGACCTTATTGTCGTTGGCTCTTAACTTATGAGAATTGGTGGCAAGACTCTAATAATGACTTAAGAGTCTTAAGCCAAGTATCAAGAACCATTTTACGAATGAAATAAGCTGTCATTTGAAAGTACCACACACACACACCGCCATACATTTTGTGTTTCCAGTATGCGTTTTTTTTTTCAATTTGGCCGCTTCTTAATTCAAGCTTTTATTTAATTTGACCTGTTTTACTTTGTCAGTGTGGGACAAATCTTGAAACTGAATTTTGTCAGCATGGGACAAATCTTGGAACTGAATTTTGAACCAGCTAACCTCAAACGTTTGAGCTGAAATTATGGATATAATTATAGTTTGGATGACAATTCAATATTATGTATCGAGCTGATCTGATGATGGAGACAGAAAAGGTGGCCATGGGAATTCAGTACTAAATCGACGTAACCCCGTTGAGTTTAGGCTCGTTAGAATTGTCTCATGAGTAGTTGGTGGCGGTATACAGAAAAGTACAGTCGGCAATAAAAGCTTGTACCGAAAATGATTTTTTGTCAGAAACTTTTTTTGTCATACGACTCGCTATTTCAATACTATGGTACCATCGAGCTGATCTGATGATGGAGACAGAAGGTGGCCATGGGAATTCAGTACTTAGCCGACGTAGAGTGAGTGAGTTTGGGCTCGTTAGAATCGTCTCAATGAGTAGTTGATGAAGGTATACAGAAAAGTACGGCGGGCAATAAAAGCTTGTACCAAAAAATATATTTTGGACAGAAACTTGTTTCTGATAACAACACATATTGTGTTCTACTTTTTGGTAGGTATCTAAAGTTCGAATCTGTTGAGAGATGCGACTTATAGAGGGGACAGCCGGACAACCGGACATAAGCATTTTTGCCCTATAGTTAAATATTGAACTCGTTTACAAGATTTCACGAGAATCTGTTGAGAGATGCGACCTGGGGAGAAAGCCGGACAGCCGGACATACCAAAGCATTTTGCCCTTTACTTAAATATTGAACTCGCTCACAAAATTTCACGAGAATTTGTTGAGAGATGCGGCCTATAGAGGGGACAGCCGGACATACGAAAGCATTTTTGCTCTATAGTTAAATATCGACTCGCTCACAAAATTTCACGAGAATTAGTTGAGCAACGTACTCGTAACAACGGCAATCAACCAGCGCCGCGCGGTGCGCGTTCGCGCGTCTATCAGTAGCGCGGTGTGACAATACGTTGTCACACCTATGCACCTATGCTACGGCATTATTATTATTTATTAAAATAGTGTTACTTTGGTAACGTTACTTAAAATGTGAATTGGATAACGTTAACAAGACCTGCAATTAAAAGTAAAAGTAGTTACCGATGAAAGTAATCGCAATTGGGTAATGGTATGTTAGCAAGTACGTTACATTTTACTATCAGTACTACGGTATTTTTATGATATTACCGTTACCTAACGTTATATAATGGGAATTTGGTAACGTTAACAAGCCCTGAAATGAGCCCTCGACTTAACTACCCAGCCGAGCCGTCAATGTCTCAGGTAAAATGGCTCATTTTATGCACTTGTTGTACAATCTACTATTAAAGTATTCACTATTTGTTACACGCAGACATTTCGCAATGAGAAGAATGATCACGAACAGAAGAAGGTAATGTTATTTGTAGTTAGACATTTTGGATTTTCTTGTGTTTTCTTCTCATGGACAAATTTTATTTTGAAATCCTCCATAGAACATATATCAGGGCTGTTTCATTAAGGTATCAACTTACATTCATTGAATTTAAACTTCCCTGAGTCATGTTTAAAGTAATAATTAAGTATGAAGTTAAAACTCACGTATTAAATGATACTACCGGTGACATGTTTCGAACTGACATGGAATGGGCTATAACTGAAGCAGTGAGCTCCATTTTAGGCCCTGTCATCGCGCAGGGCGGGCCCAGGAAGGCAGTCCTCGCTGGAGTCGGTTTGTGGCTGCGGTGAGGTATTTAATACGCATAAGTGGACGTTAACTCGTTAATCCGTTAATCGTTAATTAACTAAGTTAACATTATGCGTAACGGATTAACTTTTAAGTTAACATTAAAAAAAAATGGTTAACGGAATCATTAACTTCCGCTAACTATCCATGACTCCGTTAATCAAGTACTATGCGGATAGGGCCGCGCCACCAAAAACACGTTCTGACAAGTACTTTCTGTTTGGTCGGCGGTGATCACACGCAGGTGCCGGTTAGGCTAGGACAGACAGAAGCCAGACAGAGGCGCTAAGACAGATGCTAAAAAAACAAAGAAATGTGTCGTGTGTCGCGAGTTAATCTGTGATGACGGCGCGTGTGTGACTGATAAAACTGCGAAGAAACTTGCTTGATACCTATGTTCACCCGTGACTACCGCTGATTTGAAGTAACAATCGTTTTGAAGATTTTGATTATTGTAGTCCACAATACATACATTACATCCATTGGTGTTACAAGTCCTTTGTAAAAGCTTCATAATAACTTGCCGTGTTCGTCAGTGTGGGTAAAATGTGACCAACTTCCTCAAGTCCAATCGAATTGAAATTTTGTAATTTATGTAAGGCGGATGACAATGTAATACTATGGCCAAGTAAAATTATCCAACGCAGCTTTTACCACGAGTTGACGGTTAAGGATTAACTTCCGTTAAATCGTCGAAAATATAACACTTTAAGGAATAACAAAGTTAACGTTTTTATGTAACGGATTTGATGAACGGTGCCCAGCTCTTTTATTTGATACGTGAGTTTAACCATATTCGTGTTACATTTATCGGGAAAATAAACTCACTAATACACATAAAGATGTATTATTGTTGGGAGCCGGGTGTGCTAATGGGAGACATTAAATGTAAGAAACGCGTGAGATAATTCTAAAGCATTGTTTCTCTTATTGTTCGTCCACAACTATTTTCGAATCTGACTAAGTCCGGAAATTGCGGGACTTCGATTGATAGTTTTATTGTATTTCTGTTATTTTCGCTTTTATTTTATGTTGTTTTCGCTCGCCCCTTTTTTATTTTATTCCCAAGTATTTACACCGCGGAATCACCTGACGGCCCCATCGGTATACCAGCGCTGGCCATGACGCCCCAGAATCCAGAACCATGCTGTGATGGAAACGTTTCATGCCACTTATGTACTTACTAGCTTTCGTCCTCGTGGTTTACGTTTATATCGTGCCTCCATACCAACTTCCGCCCTCCTTTTCACCCCTTTAAGGGATGATTTACAAAAAAACTAGCCTATGAACTTCCCAAGGCTTTAAACTATTTCCATGCCAAATTTAATCTCAATCCGTACAGGATTTAACATAAATTTAAGCGTGACAAGGTAAGGACAGATAGTACTATCGCATTTATAATATGTATTATTATAGTGTGTGAACTATGGATTTTATATGTTGATTTCTGTCCAGGTATGATTGGCAGGAATAAAAGTTTATTCTATTCTATTCTATTCTATTCTATCGCAGGCCTACGGTGATGACGAGAGTACGGCGATGCTGACACAAGAGCTGTTGGTCTACCTGGCCATGTTTATACGCACGGAGCCTCAGTTGTTCCTGGAGATGTTGAGGCTGCGTGTCGGGCTGATTATTCAGGTCAGTTCGAAGGTTCTCCCACATCAAGGTTGTCAAATCGTGGATATATGTATGTAGGTGGACTGTAGAGTCGATCAAGGATTTATGGTGGTTTACCACGATGTCCCATTTCTCAATAAAATTTAATCGGGTGCATCAAATGTGATATTAAAGAAATGGGTAATTATATATCGTAAAAAAATGTTTGCGCCTAAAACATCAAATTTGGCGAGCTCTGATAATTCTACGGAATTTGAAATAAGTGTGTGGCATCTATTTCATCTAGGCGACCCAATTACAGACATAGATATACCACATGTCATTGTATATGCAAAGTTTCGTCACAATCCAACACGTAGTTTTGAAATGAGAGCGTAACTACGTTTGTATGGGAAGGTGAAATTCGGCCGAGCTTACTGCGGACTCTTAAAACAGTGTTAACCAAAGTGTCATATTTTTAAATTTAAAAAATATCTCATTTAGGTGATGGCAACGGAACTATCCAGAACGCTCTCGTGCGACGGCGAGGAGGCTTCAGAACATCTTCTCAACCTGTCTCCGTTCGAGATGAAGAACCTGCTGTACCACATACTCAGCGGGAAGGAGTTCGCCATCAACAGTGGTAAGAACCGGAGGGCGCGGCGTGGGTAGGCCCCCACAAGGCGGACTGATGACCTGGTAAAGGTTGCTGGAGTCCGCTGGATGCGGGTGGCGCGGGACCGGTCACTTTGGCACTCTTTGGGGGAGGCCAGTGTCCAGCAGTGGACGTCTTTCGGCTGATATGATGATGATGAGTAGTAAGAATCTACTAATTGTGACTGTCTAGGGATAAACAGGGTGTTAACACTTTACGAGTCACGATAATGATCAGAGCCCGGAATTTTCACGGCAAAACCAAAGACTGTCGCAACCTTACTAGTGTTAGTAACATTTTTTTATCGATATCGATAGTTGTGTAATAGAAGAAAAAAACGGTCCACAAAATTACGTGAGGTTTGTATAAAATTACATAGAAACAGATGCAATATCTTCTTCGAAATCCACGTTAGTATACACAGCAGCACATGACATTTTATTTCTGATAGTAAAAGTATATAATCATTAATTTCTCAACATTCTCTGGGAGTAGACAGACAGTTTCGTTTATCACTATAAAGCCATTTATATATACTAAATGACCGTTCAACTTCACTCGACGTCAAGGAAATTAGAAAATTCATTGTTATTGGTAATGTTGTTCAGGGCGGGGTTTTTTTTTTAGATATTTCTCGTATATTATTTTAAATTAACCGTCGCGAAGTCTTTTAAAATATTCGACAATAATACTCGATATCGATACAAAAATGTTTCTAACACTAGTAAGATTGCGACAGTCTTTTGTTTTGCCGTGAAAATTCCGGCCTCTGATGGATGACGTATTCTTGCTATCCGAAGAGTTCTCCATTTTACACGATCTTGCGCGACTTCTAGCCCTTTGCAGCCGAGACCAGCACGGGTGTAGACTCAAGATTTATTGTTATTCCAAAAGAGAGGGGGCAAAAAATATGCCTAGTTTCGAAAATCCCATTCAGATATCTCAAAGAATAACGAAGCTACAACCGTTTCAATGTTGCTTGTTTGAGAGAGAAAACGCTCGCAGTTAGTGACGTCACAATCTGCGACCATGATAGTTTTCATATGAAGGTCCGTTTTGCGGAAAAGGGACAGAACATACCCCCTCTTAAAACTTTGCACACTTATAACTCTGTGATTATTTAACCTCCTGCTTTGTTTTTTTCTCCATTTGACTACATTTATAATCCTTTTTCGAGGAAATACAACGTTATTGAATATTTTATTTAGTGTCTACACCCGTATTATGTTGAGAATCGTTAGTAACAGTAAATGTTAATGTCTTATTTTTTTCCTTTCCAGCAAGTTCTCTGTGTGTAATAAAGGAAAAGTTCGCTAAGAATAAAGGCGAGTTATCGCACACCACGGAATCTTGCTTTTGTATATGTCGAGTGTGAATCCCTCCGTACCCCTATATAGAACAGTAGCGACAAAGTAATGCCAGTCTTTTCTACATTTCCATAGAGTTTTATTTTGCCTGACTTGTGTTACTTATTTGTTTTTTCCTCACCTACACGGCAAGCACTAAGACAGGCTGGCCTCACACTGAGTGGGATTCAGTCACTGAATCATAATCGGAATAACTGAAGAGCAAATAAAACGGTACTCTGTGTGCAGAATTTCTACCAAAGGTGTACCTTTTTTTGCTGGTGAGTGCTCCAGATAATGAATTCAGTGACTGATTCCGACTGTGTGAGGCCAGCATAAGAGTACTCGTCTTTTTCTAATTAGAACGCTTAGAAAGAGACGGGTAGTTTAACACGCCGTGCTGTAAAGATGTTAGTTTGAGTTTTGTGTTGGTCATACACTTGTGACGTCATTGTTGCCGTTTTACATAAATATGGCTCCATAATCTTTGTAGCTTCATTAATTGTATGGCCATGTTTGACGGTTAATTGTTTGTATTTAATTAATTGGTTATTAGGATTTAGCATAGACATATAAAGCCACATACATACAGCGATTTGGGTTTTTTCTGTATTTAATCAATGTTTGCTCTCCGGAAGCAATTTATGTGGTACATACAGTGGAAATGT
Organism: Epinotia bilunana; assembly: GCA_947049275.1. NCBI lineage: Eukaryota > Metazoa > Arthropoda > Insecta > Lepidoptera > Tortricidae > Epinotia > Epinotia bilunana. Next base: position 19,337,231 of record OX346256.1, on the reverse strand, counting down.
TCATATACAGGGTGATTTCGGGGTCATGATCCGGAATGATTAAAAGCGAATAAGATGATAATACTGAGGAACTTTTCCCATGGGACCAATCACGAAATCGCAAAAAATTGCAGGTGCTCTAAGGAAGCGTCCTTTTAAATATTTGCCCCTGTTACAGGCCACACCCTGTATTTATTTCTGTTCACGACTTAGGATTCACCCTGTATACTAACAACGAATATAAATAATATTTTTCCTAATATATATTGTTTATTTCAGTGGGCCGCGGAAACTTCTCGATCGTCAGCAATAAATCCAACCGCTACGGGAAAAAGTCACAGATCATTTTGGATGGGCAGTCTCTGCAGGGCAACATTGATGATAGTACGTATAATTAGTTTATTATCTAACACTTTAACTCCCGCTTTGTATAGTCCGAATCCCTTTTCTATAACGGATCTTATCAGCCATCGGTACAACAAAACCATTGTTTAGTCACATGGCAAAAATAACCTTACTCGAATAGTACTCTATTGTTAAAGCAGTAAGGTTCAAATAAAAATTAAAAGTATATCGGTATTGACAACGTTTTATTAGTAGTTGCAGCATAATTAGCAGAACGTAAACAATTAGCGGTTAAAGTCGCCGACAATGGAATTTGCTAACTATGTAAACAAACCGCCATAGTGAAAGACAAATTTAATATGGCGGTTTGTTTACATAGTTAGCACATTCTATTGACGGCCACTTTACGGTTAACAATGAAAGACAAAGGCTTTGCTTCGTCTTACTATCACAAAGAGAGGTTAATTCGTTTTTTGTACTACACACATTAAAGAAAACTCCGGGTTGCACTCCGGCAGAAGTGAAAACTTGAATAATTAACCACTATATGAATAGGAGTGTAGACTCGAAAATTATTATTACTTTAAAAGAAACAAGGCAAAAAAATATGCCTAGTGACGAAAATTCCATTCGGATATCTCAAGGAATTACGAAGCTACCGTTTTAAACCGTTTTAATATTGCTTGTTACGAGTAGAAAGAGAAAACGCAAACAGTGTGTGACGTCACAATATGCGAAGCTGCCGCGTTCTCCATTTGACTACACTTTTAATCCTTTCTCGAGAAAATATGACATTATTGATTATTTTACAAGCTTTTATTTACTTTCACCTGTCCCGTTGTCTGTCTGTCTGTCTGTAATCAAATTTTGCAAGTTAAATTTGACCCACTTCCCGGTGACCGATTGAGCTGAAATTTTGGGTATAAGTATAGTTGGGATGGCAATTCAATATTATGGTACCATCGAGCTGATCTGATGATGGAGACGGAAGGTGGCCATGGGAATTCAGTACTTAACCGACGGAACCCCGTTGAGTTTGGGCTCGTTAGAATCGTCTCAATGAGTAGTTGATGATGGTATACAGAAAAGTACTGTCGGCAATAAAAGCTTGTACCAAAAATGATTTTTTTGATAGAAACTTGTTATTTAGTGTCTACACCCCTATTTAGTAAAGGGTTGAAACTAAGGAGGAAACTCCACCTTTGGTGGATGTTTGGTTAGCCTTAATAAGCGTCCTGTAACGTTTGGTAGTCGCGCCGATAGCCGAGCCAGACCGGCAGGGGCAGTGGCTGCGGCGGCGGCGGCTCGACGGCGCGCTCAACCGCGTGCCGAGGGACTTCTACCAGCGCGTGTGGGCCGTGCTCGAGAAGGTAGGCCTAGTGGCTAAGAGAGGTACACTCAGCATCGTATACTTAATAATCATCATCATCATATCAGCCGAAAGACGTCCACTGCTGGACATAGGCCTCCCCCAAAGAGTGCCAAAGTGACCGGTCCTGCGCCACCCGCATCCAGCGGACTCGAGCAACCTTTACCAGGTCATCAGTCCACCTTGCGGGGGGCCCGCCGAATCGCTAAACTTAAGTGGCAGTGGGCGGGGCACATAGCACGTAGAACCGACGGCCGTGGGTACGCCCCCCGCAAGGTGGACTGATACTTAATAATAATCATACATAATAATAGCGAATATATCGTAACACATCCATACTCTTAAAGAGTCCGCAGTATGTAAGCTCGGCCGAATTTCACCTTCCCATACAAACGTAGTTACGCTCTCATTTTAAAACTCCGTGTTGGATTGTGGCGAAATTTTGCATATACATTGACATGAGGAATATCTATGTCTGTAATTAGTTTATATGGCTCCAATGTATAAAACCAATAAAATACAGCAAAAACAAGATTTGTATGAAAAACTTAAATTCGCTGTATTTTTTTTCTATGGTATCTGAAACAGACATAGATATACCTCATGTCATTGCATATGCAAAGTTTCGTTACAATCCAACACGTAGTTTTAAAATGAGAGCGTAACTACGTTTGTATGGAGAATCAAGCTTACTGCGGACTCTTATGCTGCGTACGAATTTGCGCAGCCTCGGGTTGATGAGGCACGCACGGGTCACCTATTTTGCTCTAATTCGTACGCGCTCACGCGCTATGCGCGAGCGGCGACCATCAGGCAACAAGGTCCATATTACAAATACCTTAAGGAATAACATACATATCAATATAAACTTATTAATAACTACAAAACACACAATTATTGGGTAGTGTTGCGCCATTTCGTGGCGTCAGGTAACCGACCGCGAAAACGTCGGAACTTGACTCCCTTCGGCCAAAATTCTTCCTTAGTGAAGGTCTATAGATGGTCTGTTGGAACTCTGACCACAAAGGAACTTTTGCCCGTGCTCAAATCAAAGGCGCCTCAGTGAGCGTGTCTCGCGTAATTTGGACGTGTATCCAAGCGTGCCGCGGAGAGAACGATAAGTTCTAACTTGTTTGTGGGCGAGGCGCGTAAGAATTTGAGCAAGTGGCTGAGCCGTGCGCGTGTAATCAATTGTTCGGAAATTTATTGAAATAAAGCTGTGTCATGGCAAATTTTCAATGGTAATTTGGTGAAGTAAATGTGCACTACGTGAATTACGACTTTTATACAACTGCTTCATTCACCCCCGAGGCGGTTTTTTCTTCCTTTTGTTAATAATTCGGTGAATCATGATAAACGCGGCTGTCATTGTGTCCGACGGCCATTTTGAACGACGCACAAAGTCGGCTCGACGCGAGCACGCTGGCTCGCCCGCGCATCTTTATGTACAACAATTTGGCTCGCGAGCAGCATGCCTCAGGCTGAGCCTCTCAAATTCGTACGCAGCTTCACAGTAATAAAGACGAATGCGATATATATGGCTACTTTGGCTGCTACTAGCTATATAATGCTGTCTGTAGGGCACAGCTATGCTTACGTACTATACATGAGGTTTTGTCTTCGTTTTTTTGTGTTATGGCGTCTGTCGTCCACAGCATCCATGCTGCACGTACTGTCGTCTGTCGCTTAGGTAATTGCCAAAGAATCTAAGTCATTTGGGGGAGAAGCCGATACAATTCAACTTACTCAACAGCACACCACTACTTGGTTTGTGGGTTGGTGTTGTTCCTGGTGGTGAATAAGGTCACCAGGGCTCCCGCGGATGCGCTGTGTTGAGAGTGACGCAAATTTATCTCTAGCAATAAAAACAAGACTAATTCTCAAATCAACAGAGATTATTTATTTAGTTTCTTTAAAGTAAGTTTACGTGTATTTTTTACTCTTCTCTGACACAAGTATTTTTATTTTATTTTAAAAACGCGAAAAAAAACCAAAAATCATAAAAATATCTTTTAAAAACAAAAATGCTAAAACTATTAGGACTCATTTATGTGTGTATGTATACACAATAACAGGTTAAAGAATATACATGTCACATAATAGATCAAAGTACAAAGGCGAACTTATTATTAGGGATCTCTTCCAGCTAACCTTTGAGCAATTGAGAGGAAGGTAGGCACAATACACCTTATTGCTCATCAGCAGGTAGCAGTAGTACATGAAACTCAACCTCGATGTAAACTGCTGCTCGCATTCATGAGAAATATTTCCATGGACGTTCTAGTGTTCTGTTTCTATATTAATGTATAATTCCTCTCCACAGTGCCAAGGTCTAGTCATCCAAGGCAAAGTGCTGCAACCGAATCTGACCCAAGAGATGACGTCTGGAGAGTTGAAATTCGCGCTCGCCGTGGAAACCGTTCTGAACTCCATACCCCAGCCGGAATACCGGCAGCTGGTGGTTGAGGCCCTCATGGTGCTTACGCTGGTGGTCGAGTATAAGGTGGTCAACCATCTTGGTGGGACCATTACAGTGGAGCATTTGGTGCAGAAGGCTAATCAGATATTTCTAGAGGATCAGGTAAGAATTGTACATCACCGTCAATAGATTACTATCTGGGTGAGGACAAAATTCTTGGTAAGTAGTTAGCGTGGTTAATTGGTAGTAGTTAATAACGACAACTTAGAAAAGTGGAAAAACCGCCGACATTTTCATTTCAAAGTCCAATATCTCAAAAACGGCTGAACAGATTTTCATGAAACATACCTAAGAATACTCAGGGGTACATCAGCTTTCGAATAAAAAAAACCGCATTCAAATCAGTATCGGTTTGGGAGCTACGATACCACAGACAGATACACAGACACGTTAAACTTATAACACCCCTCTTTGCGTCGGGGGTTAAAAAGTTCTGTTGAGACACGAACATTAACCATAGAATTGTATGACTAATTTTCGGTTCACAACGGAACTTTTTAACTACTACCAATTAACTAGGCTAACTACTGGCCAAGAATTGTTTAAGAGCTAAGCTCTTGTCGGTGTAGCTCAAAGTAGGCCCTCCATTTACTCCGATCCCAGGCAACCTCTTTGACATCTCGATACCACCACCTAACATCAACTCTTTTTTTGAGCCGCTCTATGTAGTTTATTCTAGGCCTTCCTCTTCCTCGCTTCCCCTTTTCCGTCAATTATATTGAGTATGAACTTGTCATGTCGTATGAGTTGGCCTATCATCTTCCCTCTTCTTTTTTTACAAGCTTTTGTTTACTTTCACCTGTCCCGTTGTCTGTCTGTCTGTAATCAAATCTTGCAAGTTAAATTTGACCCACTTCCCGGTGACCGACTGAGCTGAAATTTTAGGTATAAGTATAGTTTGGATGACAATTCAATTTTATAGCTGATCTGATGATGGAGACGGAAGGTGGCCATGGGAATTCAGTACTTAACCGACGTAACCCCGCTGAGTTTGGGCTCGTTAGAATCGTTTCAATGAGTAGTTGATGATGGTATACAGAAAAGTACAGTCGGCAATAAAAGCTTGTACCAAAAATGAACAATGAGCAATTGCTTGTACAAAAAGATTTTTAGACAGAAACTTTTTCTAATTACTATTGGCCTGCGAAATTATAAGGAATCTTTGGATTTGTGTAACCTCCTGAGACCGCATAGACAAACAAAATGGAATTTAAACCAAACGGTTGGGATGATATACATTTTCATTTTTTCTAAACTTAACAGATACGCAAATGAAAATCTCTTCCTTTAAAATTTATAGTTACATTCCATTGAACCATTTCATTCTTTAACTTTTATCCTAACAGTATCTAAATTCCATAGATCGAATTTTAACAAGATATTGTTTATACGAAAATCCCCTTCAGACATCACATAGAATTACGAATTTAAGCTACAACCGTTTTAATATCGCTTGTTAGAGAGAGAGAAAACGCTCGCAGTTAGTGACGTCACAATCTGCGAGCGTCATAGTAAATGACAATCGCCATATGAAGTTGCGTTTTGTGGAAAAGGGACAGAACATACTTCTTCTTAAAACTTTGGACACTTATAACTTTGTGGTTTTAACTTCTTGCGTTGCTTTTGTTTGCGTTCGATAATATTTTTAATCCTTTTTCGAGAAAGCACGACATTATTGATTATTTTATGTGGTGTCTACACCCCTTTATTTCATCAGATGCGTTGCAACGGCGACGCAACCCTCTGCTGCGCTAAATCCGACGCCAGCGGAGCTCTACTCTGCGGCGGGGCCGCCGGCGTCTGCCAACACCTCTACGACTCGGCCCCGAGCGGCTCGCACGGGACCATGACGCACCTCGCGCGCGCCGTCGCGGCGCTGCTGGCGGAGAGGATGCCGCCTGACGCGCCTGTGGAGTGCACTATTACTTAGGACCCAATAGGACCTCTTAGGACTCATTTTTTTTAAGTTTGATTTTTTTTTATTGTCGCAGTTTCATGCTCTTATTGCTCAAGCCATTAATGGCTTATTTACAGCTAGAGTTCGGACTAACTATTTACTATATACCTAAGTACTTACATTGCATTCGCATTATATTTTTACTAAACGAGACTTAAGCACATATAATTAACTTATTTATATTTATATACCTCTCTCAGCACGTCTAGCACACGACGGCCGCGACATACTCGATTTTTATCGCACTATATCTCTTCTTCTATGTGTTCTAATAAGAGAGAGACGGATAATGCGAGAAAAATCAAGAGAGCTCACGCGCCGTCGCGTGCTAGCCGTGCAGGTTTAGTAAAAATATAGTGTGTGAATCGTGAAATAAGCGGTGCCAATAAATAGAATCTAAAATGGCGCCCACTCTCGTGCCATCTCGCTCACGCCATAGTGCTATTATATCCGCACACGGCATTCATAGTAAAAGCCGCCACTTTGGATATTTGTTGACGCGGCTTATACCAGGGTTGTTGCTGATATTCGCACCCGCGGAACTTCTGCATCAATTCCGACATCCACATCCGCAAAACCATCGATTATTGCGGATGAGGATGTTGTGCAAGTCGCGATAAGAAACTCGTTTGCGTTAGGTACAGTCGCAGAATGAAAAGGTTCGTCACTTTTGGAAGTTAACGTCACGTCATTAAAATAAAGTCGAAAAATGGCGTACCTTTTTATTTCCCTTTTAAGCCAGCGGAGCGCTCTTCTTGTATGTATTATCCTTGGAATGATTATACATCTGAATGTCTGTCAAATTAGACTAGCTTGTCCATAGCTGTCCGTAGCTTTCCCATGGGGCAGCTTGATATTGCGTCTGCCAACTTCTACGAATTTCCAGAGCGGGTCTTTTGGAACCATGACGTACCTCGCGCGCGCTGTCGCGGCCCTACTAGCAGAGAGGATGCCGCCTGACGCGCCTATAGAGTGCACTATTACTTAGGAACCGTCATCTCCACTCATGTAGTGATGTGGAATATATGTAGCTACCAGCGGGCCAACTGGCACGATTGACTGAGACGAGAAATATCTACCCCCTCCAATTTGCACAGTGCGAGTGAGACAGCCGCTGAGTTGCGCGGGACGGCGCTATACGCACTGGGATATTGTCATTATATATCATTCACATCCGCAACCGCGGAACTTCCGCGTCAATCCGCAAAAATCGGTGCTTTAGAACACTTCATATCGGTGACATATAGGTATGGCTGGGGTGCGTCGTCAGCTGTCGTAGGGTTCAGTTAGTTGCCCCGGAACCGCAGAAACAACACTTCGGCCAGAAGTCACCACTCGGTACTCAAAATTTAAGGTTAGCACATTGCTGAATACGCTTTGTAGATGACTCCAATAGTTAACATCCTTAGATATTCATAGAGGTAAACACATTCAGGCTGTCATCATAGCCCGTAACATAGGAAACTCTGTATGTAGAAAAAGCGAGCAGAGCGCCCACCTAGCGGGATCCTGGCAATGAAAATGTTGTGCATGACTTGTGTTGATATAGATGTGAGAAAAAAATCCCTGTCAGTCGTAGGACATTTGACATAAGGTTGAATTTCACCTGGCATGTGTAAAAGGTTGTACACTATAAGGTCAGTCAGGGCAACTGCGCCACCGGGGTAATTGCGATTTCATCAAACATATTGAAATCTACTGATATTTTAGTACTATAGACATCTTAGATGATCATCATATTAGCCAGAAGACGTCCAGTGCCAGACGTAGGCCTCCCCCAAAGAGTGCCACAATTACCGGTCCTGTATGATAGGCGCATTTACCCCGTTGGCGCACTTGCCCCGACTGACCTTACCTGTATAAAATGGCACTAGCAGTATCAGCTTGCTGTTTCCTATTGATGATTGATAGATAGCGTTCAAGAATCAACTTTGCTTGATTTAAGAATCAAGTTTGTTTCTAGCATTAGTATTTTTCCGCCAAATTTAAAGCCATTATTTCTATAGATAACTAAACTAGTGTTCCTTCCTTTGAACGTATTATAATTTATAATCGTGTATTTTCCAATACCATATTATAATTCTCTATATTATAATTTTATCACATACAACGACACGTGAAATAATATAATTAATATAGTTAAATAATCAATGGATACCCTTTTGAACGCCAGTTCGATTTCAACAATTAAGTTCGAACGTTCGGCGAATCGGCGCGGGGAACAGTCCACCTTAAGAGGCGGACAAGACCTTATTTTGTTAAAAATTATGTTATTTAAGCAGTTTTTTAAGAAAATCTATTTGTTCTAGCACATCAAAAAATATATATGTTAATATTCATCATATTTCGAAGACCGTGGACGGACTCGATACATAATTGGACGAAATTGGCTGGATAGAAAATAATTGCAAAGATTGGTCTTTCGCCTTTATTTTTTTGACGTATTACTAGTATTACAGTACTGCAATTAAAAACATGAAGTCAACATATTCATACCTAAACCGCTAATAAGTTATATTTCAAAAATAATCCACACTTTTTATTTCAATATTTATTTATTATTATCTTCTAAGACCTCCCAATAAAACTCGCTCTCGTTTACTCCGATACAAATAGACAGTGTGCGCCGTATCCCGAATCCTCAAGGGCATTTTAGTGTTGACAGCGTCTTAAGAGAGGCCGCTCATTGAGCCACTAGTGGCCGCCACAAGTTGCGGACCATTTCTTTCATTCATTTTGTATAATTCAGTGGCCGTGTCCGAGCCACAAGCTGCGGGCGTGGCGCGCGCTCGCTACTAGTAATTGCGTTTAGTAGCTTAAGGGGGATGCCTTGGTTCGAGTCGACCACGCCCCCTTCACATAGACATGTTTATGCTTTCCGCACACGAGAAAAAGAGATACAACTCTTCGGGAATGGCTTTTTTAGGACCAATTTCGATAAATACCTAACTTAGTGAAGTTTTATTTATATTTCATTAAGTGAGGTTTTGGATGAGATGAAATACTACAGTATTAACTTGATTGTGTCGTAAAATAGTGTATTGTTTGAGTAGGCTGAGTAAAAAAAAGGAAAATAAAGACCCAACTTTTTTTTTCTATAGAGGAAATTTTATGCATTCATGTATCGATTAAATCAGATAAACAAACATATGTATTGTCAGGAATCATATATCTGAAAATCAGACCTTATTGTTTCTTAATCTACTCAGAACGGCGTTTCAAAGCACGCGATAATTTCCAATGCACCCCCTTAATGTGCGGCAAAGTGGTGGCGTTTATTTTATTTTATATTTTATTTTGTTTATTTATTTGAGTTGGGCAACAAGGCCCATATTAACAAATACCTGACAGACTAACATACATATCAATATACAAAACTTATAACATAACACAAAAACACGTTAAGACGGCGACGCGCAGCGCAAGTTTAGTGGCGGCCTCTAGTGACTGTAACGTGCGGGCGCTCTAAGGTTCAAATTTGAACTTGACATTACCAATAATCGTGTTTCGTGGCAATGTTATTCTCCCTTTTGTATTTGTGATTTGTGTGTGATATTCTATTCTATTCTATTCAATATGGTATGTAAGATGTATTAACGGCGTTCATAGGGTTAGATATCTGTTGTTAGAAAAGGATTGTTCTAGTAGTATAGAAAAACGTGTTAATTAAGTTAGTAGTTTAGCAAACAAACTACGTTATTATATTATAAACGCATAACACTTTGATAACAAACAACACTTTGAAACATTTAATTTCTGACATTATATGATTGTGGGTGTTATAATTTTTCTGTTGTTAAATTGAGACCGTTGAAATGTATGTTCTTGGCCGATTATTTTCCAATTCCATCCGGTAATAAAAAGCTAATAATACCAACCCCCCTCCTAAGCCCACTATTTTAAAACAAATAGGCATCGCACTTTGAATCTACCTTTGTACGAAATAGATTTGAATTTCTATTGTTTGAAAAATCGACAGAGTTAATACGTAAAACAATTCAACTCTATTAAAATTTAAAATGATTTAAATTCCTTTATACTTCTTGCATTTCAAGAAGGCGAGTGGATTTGACGAAATTATACTTACTAGAACGTCATACATAATTATAGTAACGCGCTCAATTGCCTTTGTGAATTGCAAGAAGTAGGTACCTATATAACAGAATACATCCTTGCAGTGTTCGTGCCTTAGCAGGGCAAAGCATCAAACATAACAAAAATAAAATATCATTTCAAATTCAACCTTATAGAGCAGAAAATAATCTTATAGTCAGGCCAAGAAAATTCATATCCATACTAATATTATAAATGCGAAAGCGTGTCTCTGTCTGTTACGTCTTCACGCTTAAACCGCTGAACCGATTGGGTTGAAATTTGGCATAGTGATAGTTTAAATTCCGGGTAAGGACATATAGGATAGTTTTTATCCCGGAAATCATCCCCTAAGCGGATGAAATGGGGGGTGAAAGTTTGTATCGAGCTACGATATAAATAAACGAGTCGCGGGCAGAAGCTAATACAACCATACAATCGGAAACGTAAATATAGCCCCATGGTGACATTTTTTATTTTTATTTTATCAGATAATGACTTGCATGTCACTAATTGGCTACAAATGCACTTTACTAAGAAATATATTAAGTTTTGTTCTAACTTAACTGTTAATTTTAGACCATCAGTATTAATGAAGTTTTTCAACAGAAGGATTTTATTTTGATAGCAAATATGAACACTATTTTTCCTCTGTATAAATCCATGTTTTGACTTCCAGAATATATGTTAAGTATAAATTTATATTTTAATCATAAATCAAATCAATCTCATATAAAACCCTATGTATTCCAATAAACTTTTGTTCCTATGATGTGTGGTTTCAATTAAAAACAATTTGGCAAAACAAAACTATATTTTACTCCACTAGGCACCTATCTATTTATTTAAAATGATGCATTTACATAACAAATTTTAAATCATCAATTGCCACAACAATTCACTATGCTTGATCATCTTTCTTCCCGAATAGATTCATTTTTGACAACCAAGATGTGGTGTTCCTGTAATAAATAATGAAATTAAAATTAATTAACTCTAAAACAACTCACACTTATGCTCTATTATGTAGTATGGAGATTAATTAATACGGCCGACTTTTTATAAAACTGTCATTGGAATTGGAACCTTCTGCCTTGGACGGTAGATTTGCTTCTTGAATGGACGGGTCATTTCGCCGGTTAGCGACCACCTAATTTTATGTGCCGCTTGGCGACCACTTAGCTAAGTTGGTTAACTGAAAGGATGTTTTCTCGGTTTTTTAGTAGATTTCTATTCTAAAACAACAAAAAAATGCATGTACAAATAATTGTCTCAATAGGGTCTGTAGAATTGATGTTATCTTCAATAGAAAAAAACCTTCTCCTTTAGGTTGTCACTAACCCAAGGTGGTCGCGTAACCAGCGTAATGGCTAATGACCCTACTTTGATGTCATTTGGCCAACTCAAATAATCTCAAGCATAATAAATTATCTACCTGCTTAGCTTATCTGGCGCATTTTTATTGGTCGATAGGACCTGCATGCAGAGTGCGGGAGATTTCTAAAACGCATGCCTAGAGCTCGCATGTGGGGAGCTGTTTTCACTAGACGATAGCGGCGGGCGGGAGTTCTTTTGAGCAGCCTCAGGTTGAGGCACGCACGCCTATATTGCTCTAATTCGTACGCGCTCACACGTGAATTACGATTTTTGTACAACAGTTTCATCCACCACCGAGGCGATTTTCCTCTTCTTTTTGGTAATAATTCGGCGAATTACGATAAATGCAGCCGCGGCTGTCATCGTGTCCGACGCCATTTTGAACGACGCACAAAGTCGGCTCGCCGCGAGCACGCTGCCTCGCCCGGGCATGTTTATGTGCACCAAATTGGCTCGCGAGCAGCTCGCCGCGCGAGGCGAGCATGCATCAGGCTGAGCCGCTCAAATTCGTACGCAGCTTTTAAATGTATGTAAGGTTAAGGCACTATTGTATTAGGGTTACCTGTAAAGATAGTTGCTGTGTGTGTAATAAATAAATAAATAAACAAATAAATGTTCATTGTTCAAGCATGCCCTGTTCCTCCCGAAACGCTTTTAAAGCCGAAACGCACTGAAAGCGGTGGCGGAGCGGCGCGGAGGCGGTACAGGTTGTAATGTTCGAGCTTATTAGCTTTATTTAAAAGCTGCGTACGAATTTGAGCGGCTCAGCCTGAGGCATGCTCGTCTCGCTTTCATATTTGAAAGGGCCCCTACAGACCGGCGCGGTATTCGGGGCCCTTTCCCTTCCTTTAAGGCTACATACGCACTGACAAGGCGGTTACTTAGCGACTGGCCAAGCGATTAGCAAAGTGAAACAAACATTCTAGGATCTTCGCAACCAGCTACACAGCGCGCATTTCACTTTGCTACTTGCTATGTAACTTGCTAAGCCATCTGTCAGTCTGGGAGTAGGCTTATTGACGAGCACGGTTATCAAAAGATGGCGCGCGAGCTGGGTCGCGGCGAGATAGACTATCAGTCTCTTTAAATGTTCGAACGAAATAGAGATTGATAAGCTATCTCGCCGCGACACAGCTCCCGCACAGTCTTGCGATAAATAACCATGCTGTATATAACACTGGTCGAGAAAACGGCTAGCAGGGAGCACCGGTATCGAATCACAAGGACAAACAATGGTAATAAATCTTTGGTACTGTTAAAAATACTTACGAAATTTCCTCAGGAGAGGCAGAGCTGCCATCAATCCCGGCCGCTTTTAATTTCTCAACTAAATTATTTCTGTACACGCTCTTTAAGGGCACAGGTCTGGAGGCAGCTTCCTTCTGCTTGGCTACCTTACACAGAGCCTCGTACCATGTCAGGCCGTACCAGTCAATCTCTTCGGGGGTGTACTGGAAATTAAATCAGACATATTTGTTGCATCAGGAGATGACAGAGAGAAGAACAGAATGGCGATTATTCCACTGACAAAAGACCGGCTAAGTTTATGATGTTGATGATGATATTTAGAGTGGTCACATTTTTCCAGTGATACAAACGCGCGACATCTATCAAAAGCGGTATCTGTAGCGCCGCATAAAGTCGCAATGTGTAACAAGCTCTTAAAGTTCGGGAGCCTAGTATGTGCTGCAGAGAAACATGCATGACCCATGAGGTTTATAAGCAGGGGGTCACATGTTTCTGCTGACTGTACTTATCTCTTGCTTGCTCTGACACAAATGAGAAAATTCACCCAAACCCAAAGAGTTATTAGAGCTCAATGGCTGTACACAATATTAGTTACATTCTCTAGTGATGCTTTCTATATAGATTGATGTTTTAGATTTTAAAATAAAACCTGAATGGGATCCTTTTGAGTTCCTAAACTCAGAATCTTTAGCATTTTGATCCTGATTCGGCAACACACTTAAATACAAGAATCTAGGACAGTTAAAATAATATAGGGTCATAAGTGAAATTCTAAAGTATGCTACACACTACGCAGATAAGGACAACATTGGTCTGAAATAAATTCATTTTTTGTTATGAACACCAGAATTGCGTTTTGAGTGGGAGGATCCCAAAGACGGGAATTATGCAAATTGATAATGCTCTGCAATGCCTAACCAAAAAAGGAACACACTCAGTTATCCTATATGTAGGTATGTACTTTCAATTTATGTATGTATTATACCTACTGATTGTAAATAAAAATTCCATAAATGGCATCTAGAAAAGGGTGCAACCTGCATTAGTTTGTTGTTTTGATCGACTTGGGTGCGCCCAGTAGAATTCAAGTTTACAGTAATTGTTTTTTTTTGTACTTACAGAAGACAAATATGTTTTGTATTCTTCATAAATTTGTTTTTGTTTGGCAGGATCATGTGCATATCTTGGACAGCCATTCACCAGTTCCGTCAGTATGTGTTTTTTCAATTTCAATGCTAGCATAGACACCAGGTCACAGGCAGGCGTCTTGAGCAGGTAATGGTCAAAACCATAGTGGTCATTAATGAGTCTGATGGTTCGGTCAGTGACCGTTACTGACAGATGGGTGTTGAGGACCTCAGATTTGACCACTGTACGCTTCAACACTGGCACCCAGTAGTGAGGTACACGGCGCTTTTGAGGGTCCCGCTTTTGGAAACCTGCAAAACATGCATTTTGTATTAACCTAGGTATAACTATTATAAGTTTCATGTGCTATGCCTATCCCTTTTGGAAATAAAGACGCGAATCTATGAATGAATTAATGAATAATATTTATTGCCAATATTATGAATTATTGCATGTTCAAATTTCAAATTTAAATAAAGAATAGTGGGGTCAACTGGTTAAAAGCATGTCTCCTCATTCAATTATAAATAATGAAATAAAGGGATTATTGAAAAATATATTGCTGATGCAATTGCATAATGCAATCGCAGATTAAAACTACGCAGTACTACGTTGTTGGCAAACAATGACATTACATAAACACAATAACCTTTTATCACAGCTTCACCACCCCAAATCCCCTCATGTATTTCCGCAGGGTGCTTCAGAGGTATAGAAATGTTCTGTATTGGCAGGGTCTCCCCCGTCAGCTCGTCGCGTCTCCACTTGCCCTCCTGCGGGACGAAGTGAACAGCTGCAGGTTTCAGGACCTTCCACTCACGCCAAAACTTCTTGTATGCTTGAGGTAGATCAGCTGCTATTCCAATATCGAACCGTCCTCTCTTCTTGAACGTCTTAGCTAAATGCCGCGCAGTAGCCTGAAATAAACAAACGTTGTGTATCGTTGCAATGAAAAGATTATTCTCTCGATGATGAAACAAGAACGTGGGTTACCTGAATGCGTGACGAAGCCATTGATTTTTCCCTAAAATAACAATGTTAATCTAGTAACGTCATATATTTGAGAAAACCACTAAAGTCCAAATTTATCTGGGATTAAATACCCATTCAAATGTGATTTCTTTCTTCCCCAGACCAGACAGATATGATAAGTATTAAGTATGATAGATAGATAGGTGTAGTGGATAGAATAGAATACTTGACATTAAAAAAAAATATTTGAGGCAGTGTGAAAGACGCGGGTCACGGAAATAAATAATAATTTGCAAGATTTGTTTTTCACATTGTCAAGTAGAAATAACCTGATGAAATTACTGGTTGTTGTGATGAAAAATTAATAACGATTTGGTTAAAGTATTCGGAAGCTTATCAACATGTAATCAACCGATAAAACCGGAAACTGGTTGACAGATGTCACTGAATCGGTAATTTCAACATTTGACACGTCAGTTCAATAAGAAATAGCAAGTGGTGGTGGTGGCAAAAATATTATTACGTTTTGTTTATCGTTAAATATATCATTTATACTATAGTATTTTATTCCTGCGGGTGTCCCTGAGGGTCCCTACTGTTGTGGTGACTTGTGTCGTTAATTTCCGTCATTAATGTTAGCAGATCGTAGTGAGCTATGTCTGACAATAAAAACGTCGATTACATTCCCGAGACGGGCCAACTGGAGGCCCCAGACATCAATATAGCAGTAGCAGCCAATGAAGTGTCTAGTGTGGCTGGGAGTGTGAAAAGTGTGAAGGTAAGTCGCACTAAAATATTTACTTAAGCTGCAAGTGATTTACGTCCTTCACGCAACTTGTTTCAACATCTTGAACTGCCTGAGCACCTACGAATTATTGACATCAAACAATCCATATGCTTTGTAACTACGACGCAAATGTCAAAACCACATTTTTTCTTAGTAACTTATTGGTGATTAATTTATACAATTAATTTGTGATTGCTACACTGAAAGTTTTCTTGTATTTGCATAGAAATTTGCTAAATTTTGTTTTGGTTTAGGTCGGGGAAACAATATTGTAGTTATTTAAAGGTTTCCTCTTGACTTTACGAATTTGCTAAACAGAATCTAAATATTTTAACTCACCAGAGAGTATCGACATCTTCTGAAAGACAGATCAAGTTCGAGAGAGCTCAAAAGTGCCTGGAAAATGCTGCGCTTGTGTCCAAACGGATAAAGGAGCACCGCAAAGCTACTGCTGAACTCCTGGGAAGACCCTTTGGTATGTTATATCCATACATGGCTGAATATGTTGATGAGATGTTTTTTTTGAGTTGGTTTTTCCATCAGATCATACAGTCCTAATTTTGGTCGAATAAGGCGAAGGTTAAACACACATGGATAGTTACACTGGTCATGTACATTTTTTTTTATACAACAACGGTGGCAAACCAGCGTACGGCCTGTCTTATGGTAAGCAGACACCGCAGCCTATAGACGCATGGAACTCCAAAGGAGTAACATGGGCGCTGCCGACCCTTGATATGTTTGAGGATTTGCCGTGTTGACAGCTGAAGGAACAAATTCCCTTGCTCTCAACACAACGCATCCTCGGGAGCTCTGGCGACCTGGCTCACCTCCAGGAACACAACACTATTACAGAGCAAGTAGTAGTGTTATTATGGCTGTGGTCTCCTGCAAGTACTTACCCCGCGGGATGACATTTTGCTATGCCCTACCTCACCAAAAATTATTTAGGGCAGGCAAAAAGTTCTTACTATAAACTTGGACTGGGGACAATTTAATTCCAATATTTTAATCAGTTTTATTGTAAACATGATTCTCAAGTGAGTCTATCAACAATTTATTATTTCTCGTTGCATAAAACCATGATTTTATAGAGTTTAAATCCACCAAATATGTGTTTTCGTAATATTGGTAAACCTATTTTATGGCGGAGCATCTCAGTCCTTGGAGTCCAATCCTTTTTTCTAAGAAAATCTGTCACTATAGGCTCCTGGAAGTCCTGGCTAACCGGGACAGTACAACAAGCAGAAATAGTTTGTTATTTTTACAGAGGTGATTGACCCATGCAAAACTTCATGAACTGACTTAACTAAAATACTCGAATATTGCTCCACAGAAGATGACGACTTTGATGACTCTGTGTCCGAGTTGGCGTCCACCGTGAGCGAGAGAACAGGGTACTCCGTGGCCACAGACACATCCGCAACACTCTCCGTGCAGGAAGCCTTAAACAGTAACAAAAATACATATTTTTTTAATTTTACAACGGTGACATACTATTATACAGGGTGTAACAAAAATGGGGTTGAACCGAGCAAGGGCATATTCGGTACGATCTGCTTGATGCTACGCAGATACCGTAGCCTATAGAAGCTTGTGATTCCAAAAGAATCACAAGCGCATTGCCGACACTTTATTGATTTGAGGATTTGTTGTGTTGATAGCCAGAGACAAACGCGGGTTCTCACTCTCAACACGTCCTTAGAATGCATTTAAAATATTCACTGCCAACGATTTCGTAGCGCTACGCTCGCTCGTAGCCGATGATATGAGTAAAACCGTATGAGGAAAACGCCAACGATCAGAACGTTCACCTGGCGGGTTCCTGAGAGTGTCAAAACAGTGATCACGCCAGAGACTGTATTTCAAAAGCACTATCTGTTTATTGGTCCACACACTCATTGGCGCATACCTTAGCTACTAATGGCAATATGATCTCAATTTTCTGTAGTGCACTTAGAATTGAGCCCCTAAAACCGTAATTTGAATTAATAATCAAATTAATAATCGTCCGCTTTGGCACCTAATAAGTTTTACGAAAGTGTAATTTGAAATAATACCATCTTCATTAAATTATAGTGGTTTAGTAACCGCACGGTGCTCGAGGGACCCGGCGCTAGATTGAGCGCGCTACTGTATCGCAGCAAAACGTCACTGTCTGTGATGGTTACTAAATTGACTTATATATTTACTTCCAGTTCCGGGTATCAGTGAAAGTTTAGCAAATACATTGAAACAGAAAGAATTACTTATGGAAAGGATAAAACAATACAAGGAGATAAGCAAGAAACCAATGTATAAATCCCCAGTTAGTAAAAAGGAATCAGTTACAGAAACTAAGTTTGAAGCCAGAAAGGTAAATACAAGTCTAATAGTCGTTTGTCAAGGCATGGTAGTAATTTTCACACTAAAATAGTAATGTTGTCACATCTACTATTCAGAAAAAGAATTTAGAACTTAGGTGCTCTTAAATTAGACTTTTTTAATTTTCTTCATAGAGGGTGTGAAAACCATTCGGTAGCACAATTATTTCCGTCTTGGGCGTAAACACTTGATTCCCTCGCTACCCACAAGATTCTACTTTAGAATCCCTTGCTTGAACCCATTGCTACGTTCTGGATTCTATTTTAGAAACTTACGGTTCACTCAGGATTCAATATCGGCGCCCTCGCGGTAAATATATAATTTTGCTCCCTAGAGACACAATCTACAATTTTTTGCCAGTTTTATGCGATTTAAAATCAGTCCTCACTTCTCCTTAGCAATGGAAAAGCATCATAAGAGAGCTAAATTATTTAGGAGAGGTACGGCCACACTAGGTCCCTAGGCAAAGGTACCGCTTTGTCGATCGTCAATAAGATTTTTGATTGCATCGTTATGGAAATGGCGTCTTATTGACTGACAAAACGGTAATTTTTGCATGGGAACAACATATAATACAATGGTTCATATAGCGCCTTCACACTTCATTAATATCGTCGGGTGACAACCAAAACTCACTAATGACAACTAGTTAATAGGTAAAGAAAAACTGAACCTTATTGCTACTTCTACACAGTTAATAGTTCTTAAAAAAGAACTGCATGTTGTGAGTTTTGGTTGTCACCCATCTATATCCACCTTCAACACATGATCATGCTCACAAATGATTTACTATATCGTTTGATAGTTGATGTGATTTGTAGTCATGAGTTACGTAAATTTTTCTTTGTTCTTTAGAGTTTAGGAACCGGTGACATTACGCAGCTCAACAACACAATAAAAGAAAAGGAAAATGCTCTAAGCTTAATACAGGTTAAAATGAAGGGAATGGAAAACACTATCCTAGATTTACAAGAAAAGATAAATGAAAAAGATCAAATTATCGAATCGAAGAATAAAGCTAATGTAATTATGTCTGAAAATTTCAATAAAAGAGGTAAGATAATTTTCATGTTTATGTAAAAAAATTACACCTTTATGTTAGTTATATTTAATAGATTTTTTGTTTTAGAAAATGAATTACAGGTTGTTCTTGAAGACACTAGGCAACAGATGTCTAAAATGCAAGAGAATTTCATTGAAATAGAAGGCAAATGGAATGAGGAGAAAAGTAAATTGACCGAAGAGCTTAAGGAAAAGAATGAAAAAATTAAAAATCTTCAGGAAGCAAAGAGCATTCTAGATGATTCTAGGTTTGAAATAAGTGTTGACCAATCAAAGCTCATCAAAGAACTTGAGGCCAAAAATAATGAAATAGTATTATTAAAAGAGAAAATTGAATTCATGGAACAAGTGCCTGTACAAGTATCCGCACCAGCCGCAATAGAAATCGTTGAAGTAGAGAAGGCGAGTTTAGAAACAACTGATGTAAATGAATTGATGAAGAAAATTGAATTTTTGGAACAACTGAATTGTCAAATCAGGCAAACCAACAAGGAGTTAGAAAATAACTTGACGAAAAATGTCCCGGAATCAAAATCTGCTGTCACGGTCTCTCCTAGCAAAAGTACTAAAAGTCCTCTACCAACTCGTAAAGGCGGTAGAGCTGCTAAATCTAAGTCGCCTTGGAGCAATTTATCTAACGAACCCGTAACTACAGAAGCAGAGAAAAAATGTAGCAAAACAGATCAATTGAAATTAGAAACAGTTATTCAGTCACTAAACAAAGACATTGTTGAGAAAGAATATGAAATAACGAAAAAAGATACATTGATTGCCGAGCTTAAAGTTACAAATACTAGAATAGAAACATCTTTGAAAGAACTGCAAGAAAATGTAGACAAGCCAAAAGAATCTGTGGATACACTTGATGTTGGGGTATTAACAGATCAACCTGAGCTGGTTGCAACTTCTCTAAAAGAACAGTCTGATGAAATTAGTCCTGAAGCTGTTAAAGGCTTGGAAATCAAGCTTAAAGAAGCTGAAGATCAGATTGTAAGCCTCACCAGTGAAATCGAAGCTGCTAATAAGAATATGATTAAAGTGAAATCCAACCATAAATTAAAATTAAAACAAATACAGAAAACTATTGATAACTTCAGTAAAGTATCTGATTCTAACGCGGAGATTATTAAACTGAATGAAGAGATGCACCAACTGACGCAGAAAGTGGCAGAGTTAGAAGAAGAGAAGGGCAATCTGCAGCTGCACCTAGTCGACTATGATAGTGGAAGATGTAAGTTCCATTCATTTTTTCTGCTTCCACTACAGTTTTTTTATCTCTAGAACGTGTGTGAGCCATAATCATGGCCATACGTTACTAAACGTTCTTGTTGACTATGTGTGCGTGTGTTTAAAAGAATACTGAACTGATACGTAATACAAAAACAATGAGCATGTATACCAGCGTTCGTGAGATAAAAATACTGTACCATAAGTTATGCACTGTACAAACCAAGCATTTTCCCATCCCAATATTATGCATTTGCAAATCAAAGCACACTATGATAAATAATCAAACTGAGTGGCATAACTATTGGCATTTAACTTTTTCAGTGACGGAATCTGAGGTGTACAAGAAACTTTTAGAAATGGAGAACTTAGCTGAAGCCAGATTGAAGTCTATAAGTGTCTTGGAAGCGCAGAAATTTGACTTAGTACAAGGTAAACACGTAATTGTATGAAATACACGGTGTTTGCTCCATCGTTTGCCAAATTAAAACAGCAGGTAGGTTGGGTTATTTATTAGCTATCTTTTCCGGCCTCCAAAAAAATTTTGTGTCCACTGGTTTTTTTTTTTGTATTCTTTTAAAATAATTTAGAAATTTTCTATATGCTAACGCGTTTCAACTTGAATAAAAAAAATAGGAAATGGTAGAGCCTATTTTTTTATTCTATTGTATGTTGTACGGCTCTATCAAAGTCAAAATTATTTGCAAGTAACGTCTACTTATTTTTTTATTAACCCTAAAAAAAATTAAGATGCAAGAGTCTTGGGTAACTTTAATTTGCAATTAAAAAATAAACTAAAATTGATAATGTTCTTAAAATTCTTTAAACAAGTTCCCTAGTCTTTCCTCTTTCTAATGATGTACAATAATGCCAAAAAACCTTCAATGGACTTTATTAATTTGCCAATTTTGTGTAAGGGACGCACTAGGCTCGTAACCGGCAAGCGATAAAAAACATACTTTCCCTAAATACGAGTAGTAGGTAAGCAAGACTTGCAGATGGACGACTATCATACGAACGCACGCGTAGCATCTGAAAGGCTACCGCGAAACGAAAACGAACTTCGTTGGTGTATCTCCCTCTCCGTCGCACTTGCTAGTTCGAGCGACAAAGACGGAGATACATGAATGAAGTTCGTTTTCGTTTCGCGGTAGCCACTCAGAAACAGAGCTACGCGTGCATTCGTAATGAAGGCCGTCAATTCGAGCAAGACTTGTAAAGACGAATTTATTGATTGAAATGATTAAAAATTGACTATTACCTACACTACTTACAGTATGTTATTTACATAAAAACCTGCTTATCGAATTTAATTGCCTGGTTGGCATACTTTATCGTTTATTTGACGAAAGGGAGAGACAGCTGATGCATTTCTAAGCACGTGTCACGTGTGGTTTACAAAAAATATTGTACGCCGATTAAGAGCCTAGTCCGTCCCTCACACAAATTTGGCAAACATAATAAAGTTCCCTAAAGGGTTTTTGGCATTATTGCACATAATTAGAAAGAGGATAGACTAGAGAACTTTTTTAAAGAGTTTTAAGAACATTATCATTTTTAGTTTTTTTTTTAATTGCAAATCAAAGTTACCCAAGACAAAATTCTTGCATCTTAATTTTTTTTGAGCGTTAATAAAAAAATAAGTAGACGTTACTTGCAAATAATTTTGACTGATAGAGCCGTACAACATTACACATTACAATAAAAAAATATATTAGGCTCTAACTCTTCTTTTTTTTTATTCAAGTTGAAACGCGTAAGCATATAGAACATTTCTAAATTATTTTAAAAGAATACAAAAAAAAACCAGCGGACAACATTTTTTTGGAGGCCGGAAAAGGTAGCTAATGACCCAACCTACCTGCCGTTTTAATTTGGCAAACTATAGAGCAAACACCCTCTATATCACGTAATATATTTTGAATTGCTATAAAGTCTCAATTATATGTTTGTAAACTGTCACATAAGCAACAAAAATAGTACATTTATTTGAAATTGTTTTTTTTTCAGAATTACACGTTTTACAACAAAAGAATGCTGAAATGGAGGATAAATTGGAAGATATGTCTCACTTACAGAATGAACAAGTCAGTTCTGAAATGAAATCTGTTCAATTAGAGGAACAAGTAGATGAGCTTATAGCTTCAAGGAAAGAGCTAGAACTTGTGGTTGAAAACCTTAAGCTTGACAAGGAACATATAAATGACACAATTAAATTATTAGAAGATGAAAAAGAAGAACTTAATCACAAATTACAACATTACATCCAAGAAAACATGGAGTTGACAGACAAACTTGAAAAACTTAGTGCTGAAAAAGTCAGTTCTGCTGAATCCATAGAAATAGTAGAATCACTAACAACGCAAGAGAAGCTTGAGCTTGAACAGTATAATAAGGGTATAACTGAGAGCAAAGCTGATCCACACAGTACTGAAGAATACAAAGGAACCGTAACACCAGAATGCAATGAGAGCATAGAAAAACTGGTACAAGAAAGTGCTGAATTAAATAAAAAGATTGAATTATTCACTCAGGAAAGACAGGAAGTGATGGAGAAAATGGGACAAATTAGCTCAGAAAATGATTCACTTCAAAAGGCCATTGTTGAAATGACTGACAGGTGCAACTGGCTGGAGTCAAACATCAACGAATTAGCAAAAGAGAAAACCGATATTGAAGCTTTGAATGAAGATCTTAATCGCCAAATAGAAGAGCTGAAACGTGAACGTATCGAAATGATCAAGGGAAGTGTTGAAGCCACTAAACCATCCAGTATTGAGGATGTTGCTGAAGCAATAGCATCTGATCAACAGCAAGATGACAAGACAACTGGTGATAAAGCTATTAGTAGAACCAAATCTGTTAAACAGTTAACTAAAGAGATACTTAAACTTAAAAACACCATCAAGGAAAGGGAAGCCGAAATTGGGGACTGTCAAATGAAAATCTTATCATTAGAAGAGCAGCAACAGAAGCAAAATGAACTTATTCAGAATAACGCTACTTACGAAAGTAAGATCATGGCCTTGATCGAAGAAAATAAACAACTGAGGGAAGAATTGGGTGTCGTTAAAAAAGATACAGAAGTTGAACAGCAGCTATTGAAGTTGCAAGATGCTAATAGAATGCTGCATATTGAATTACAGAATATAAAAAAAGAATACACAAATGCCGCAAATACTCGCGATGCCAGGATAAATGAAGTTGAAAATATGTTACTAGATTATGAGAAGCAGATGATAAATTACAGTAATTCCTTGCAACAAAAGGACAAGGAAATTTCAGAATATATCAATCAAATAACTAAACTCAATGACGTTTCTCAAAAATTAAAATCAACTGTTGAAATGCTTGAAGAAGAAAAATCTAAAGATCAGAATGCAGATCTCATCAAGTCGCTTAATAAACAAATCACTGCATTCCAGAGAAAGCTGGCGGAATATGAAGAAAAGTTGAGACTTTTTGAAGAGGAAAAATTGCAGTTACTCAGTTTGAAAAATAACATGGAGGTCAAAAATAAAGCTCTCGATACAGAAATACAACAACTACAAGAAGCTCTATCTGAAAAACAGGCGCTTATCAAAGAATTGCAAATGCAACAACAGAAACATGTCGAAGACATGAATGCGGTTACTCAGCAGAGTAAAGAACGAGATGAAGAAATTCATGAAATTAAATTACAGTTGAGAAAAGAGTCTATCGAGAATGAAAAGTTACGCAACAGTCTATCTGAAAAAGAAAACGCTACAACTAATTTCACGAACGAATATGATGAAATGAATGCGAAACTTGCTCAATTGATGCAAGAAAAAGAAGAACTGAACGAAAAGGTGTCTACTGCGGAAAATAAAAACAAGGAGCTTATGGAGAAATTGAAAAAGTTTGCCGTTAATTTCAAAAAGAAGACCACAGGATATGCGGCTTTGGAGGCAGAGTTCAGCGAAGTTCAGAAAAAACTTGAGGCTAAAAATGCAGAACTGGAGCAACTGTTGGTGCAAACAGAGTCTCTTCCATTAATCGAAGATAAGCTTAGGAACACCGAAGAAGCATTAGCTAAGCTCAAAAGTCAACACAAAACCTTAGAACAGCAGAACACATATCACCTCGAGCATTTACATGGTGAATTAAGAGTCACTCAAGATCGGTTGACAAACGCTGTTAATGAAATGGCTGGCCTAAATAATACAATTCATTCGCTAGCCAGCCAACGAGACGTCGCGCTTGAGGAAAATAAAACACTTATAAATCAAGTTGACGTCTTAAATAAAAAGATGGTTGAATATGAAATAGAACAAAAGAATAATACCAACTTTGTCACGAAAATTAGCAGCTTAGAAGCCGAATTAAATCAAAAGCAATCCCAGATAGAAGAATTAACGAATGCACTTAATTTGCAAGATCAGCAGATTAATCAAGTTCGATTTGGCCATGACGCTAAATTACAAGAACGAGATATGTATATAGAAAGTCTAGATTCTGAGATGAGTAAATACAAGAGTCGAATTTGTCGACTTGAAGACACTATATCTGCCATGGAGGACAGGCGTCACTCGCTAGAACGCAAAGCTGATCAACTAGGTAGTCAGTTACAAGAAAAACATAAAGCTTACAGTGAATACACCAGTCAAGAAGACGAGTTAGTGAGCAGACTAGCTGTTCTAATGGACCACGACAGGGTAGTTGAGAAGCAATTACATGAAATTGAAAGTGAAAATAAAGAATTACAGTTTAAAGTTCAACATTTCAGTGACGAAAATCTGCGCCTAAAAACTTCGCTATCGGACATACAAGAATATTGTAATACACTTACAGATAAAGCTAGTAAAGCCGATTCAGCTGAGTCTGATGCTGCAAAGTACAGAACTCAGGCCAATGAGCTCGAAACACAAATAAAACGGATTTCTCATGACCACCAGTGCCTTTTACTGCAAAGAAAACGCGACGTTGAAGAGTTAGAAACAGAGTTCAATACACAGATTGAAAATGCCATCAAAGAGAAGAAAATACTTAGTGAGAAATACGAAAAAACTTGTGAGCATGTCAGTCAATTGGACAATAAATTGCAGGAGTATGTCAATACAATTCATGCATTAAATATGACCGTTGAGGAGTTAAATAGAGTGAATCAAGAATTAAGAGAAAATTCTGTTTCTAAAGAACAAGGACCATCTGCGGATTATACTGAGCAATATATTAATGAAATAAATAGACTCAACTCTGTTGTTAATAATAAAAATCAAGAAACTTTTGATCTTAACAACAAAATACATTCACTTCAGAATAATAATGCTGCAGCAATATACAAATTAGAGAGTGATATATCCGACCTAAATGCTAAACTACAGAGTAGTTCAGTCGAATTGGACCAACTACTTAATAAAATCCAAGCTTTAACTCAAAAGAACGAACATTTACAACTACTCATATCACAAAAAGATGAAGAAATCAAACAGCTGTCAGATAATAAGAAAATGTTCTTTGAAATAAACATTCCAAAAACCGAAGGAATGGTTATATCATCCACAATCGAACCTTTGCAAGGCGAGGTGAAACATTTAGATATGCCGTCGCTTGAATCTCAAATTCTTCCTGACGTTCCCACGATTGCACCTAAAACTAAACCAACGCCACCAAGATTTTCCGAAGATATAAAAAAGAACGCTGCGTTAAATGTCGGTACAGAGGCGGTTACTGAGCCAGAGATTGTAGCTAAAAAGTCTTATTTGTGCTATAAGGGAGAAGAAGATATCCCTCAGGAATCTGATCCATTCAATTCTGATGATGGTTGGGGCCTGGGAGAAAGTGAGGAAGGAGCCGATGTAACTCCAGGCTTATCTCATTTGCAAGAACAATTGCAACAACTTCAAAAAAATAACGACTCTTTGAAAGCTGATGTTCAATCTAGCAATACAAAACTACTTAAAGCAATGAAGAAGCTAAAAGAACTGAAATCTGCAAACGAGATGTTAACCAATGAGCTTAAAATATCTAAGCAAATATCACAGTCGTCATTTTTGGATTCTGCCATAGAAGATGAATTAAGAATCAATATTCAAGACCTAGAAAAGAAATTAGAAGAAATAAATACAGAGTTAAGCAAAGAAAAACGAGAGAAAGAAGCTATTAAGAAACAGAACGAGGTGTTTAACAACGCTAATGAAAGGTTAACCGAGATGAAAGAAAAAATGGACAGTGAAATAGAACTGTGGAAATTTAAATTCAAGGAAGCTAATGATAAAATGTCGACCTTTCAATGGGGAGCAGACACCAAAGACTCACCAGACCATAAATCCTCGTCTGCTGCACCAGATGCCCAAAAAGAGCACCTTAATGATGAAATCCAGAAACTAGAAAAAGAGAACGACGAATTGCATCAAATGATTGAGCAATTAAACGGTCAAAATAAAGAATTGGTTGCACAACTAGCTAGTCTGAACGAGGAATTAACAAAGAAAATAAATGAGCAAAGTGCTATTTGCAATAATTGCAACAATCTGAGTGGCCAACTAGATGAATTGAAAAAAGTCAATCTTGAATTGTCACATAATACTGAAACACTGAGGAAGCAGTTGACTGACGTGGAACTTAAATTAAGTCAAGCGATCCAAAACGCCGAATCGCTTAAATATGACTATGAACAATTACAACTATTGTCTGCTAACAACCAAACAGAGTTAACACTGGTGAATGACACATTGAAAAAAGAGGTTAGTTCCTTAAAGATTGATGTGAACAATGCTGTATCCAGAACGTCTGATTTATTGTCAGAGATAGAAGCGGCCAATGCTAAACTGCTTTGGTATGAAAGTGAACTAAAAAAGAAAAATAAATCAAATGAATCTGACAATTTCGTCCTTCATGAAAAATACAACGCCTTAGAGCAACAATTACTGCACTTACAGTCTACTTTAGAGGAGGCAAATAACAAAATAATAAACTTGGAATCAGAAAACCACGACCTTATACAACAAATAAAGGAGTATGAGCTGGAAATCAGTGAATTGAAAGAGATACTGCAAAATCAAACGAATGATGATGACAAAGATAACGACTTGGTTCAAAAAATAAAAGACTAC
The DNA here is from genome assembly GCA_947049275.1 of Epinotia bilunana. Lineage (NCBI taxonomy): Eukaryota > Metazoa > Arthropoda > Insecta > Lepidoptera > Tortricidae > Epinotia > Epinotia bilunana. The sequence continues at coordinate 19,309,769 of OX346256.1, read as the reverse complement.
GAGCTTAAAATAAATGAGCTTAACGAGACACTTCAGAACCTCAATACAGAAAATGACCAGCTGTTATCCACGGTAGCCGAGCTGCGTTCGTCGGTGTCCACTGCAGTAGATCAACGCGGTTTCGAAATAGCAGAACTGTGGAAACAACATCTAGCCCAAAGAGAAGCAGATTTCCAAAATACGGAGCATGAACTTAGAGGTCAGTTGAGTGCTTCCGAAGAAAAATATGAGCAGCTTTTAGACCATGTTCAATCAGCCAGTCAAGAAGAAACAAATAAATTAGTAACTATGGAACAGGTCAATTCATTACAAAATAAATTGAAAGACAAGGAGGAACATTTAATTAATCTTCAGGACAAATATAGCGAAGTAATGAACCAATTAGATATGCTGCGCTCAGAAATGGAAGATGAAAAACATATGCATGAAAATAAATTATTAGTTCAACGAGAAGAATATGAAAAGCAATTAGAAGATGTTGTAAGCAGAAATCAAGAGAATACAGAAGGATTTAAACCAGTTATTCAAACACTTGAATCGGAATTGACTTTGGCCCGAGAAGCTAATATTGAAATAAAAGAGCAGCTATTACAATTGAATGAAAAATTACAGCGGGCTGAATCTAATATTGTTGAATTAAATGGCCAGTTGCAATTAAAAGAAAGTGAAATATACCAAAAAACACATGATTATACTAATGCTTTAACTCAAAGGAATGAAGAATTTGAGAATGTAAGAAAACAATTAGTAGATTACGAAAAGAAGGTTGAAGACCTAACCTATGAGAAAGAATCAGAACTAGCTGTACTTAGACTTAAAATTCACGATAAGAATCAAGATATCGACAAATGGCGTAACAAGTATGAAGCAGAAAAAAATAATTTGGCTCAAGCACTGAAAGAAAAATTTTTAGAATGCACCAATCTGAATAAGCAGATAGTAGATTTGAATAAGATCCTAGAGGAACATTCCACGAAGGCTGCCGAAGCGCAGATAGTTCTAGAGAATCAGGAGTACGAAATAGTAACGTTGAAAGATGAAATTGTCAGTTTGCAAGACGAGTTACGTTCGACAAGTAGTAAAATAGAAAAGCACGTTAGATTTGCGTCGGACACTAAGGCTCCGGCTGAAGGCGAAGAGGAAGCTAGCGATTTTCTAGACGCTGTGCCGAGGGCAGAGTTAGACTTAGCATTGTACATGCTCCACCAGAGAGATGTTCGCTGCGAGGAATTAACGATGGAACTTACGCACTTGTTAGAAGAAAGAGATACCTTACAGCTACGATTGTCGGACAGTCTGCGGTCTTGTGAGGACATTAAGTCGAAGTGTGTGGCTGCCGGGTTGGATGTGTCGACGTCTAGTCAGGAGGCCTCCGAACCGAGCGTCAGTGTGGATAGAGAACAGCAGTTCGTGGACACGCATCGCGGACAGCGCAGCAGCAGTACTAGCGACCCGGATGGAGAAAAGCTAAAGTTGCAAGCCAAGTAAGTCACGATCTTTTGTTTTACCTCTATACTCCTGAGACTAGGTATACAAAAAAAATACAATCGAATTTGAACCTATCAGTTCAGATATTCGGAATTTTATTTGTTCTCAAAACGAAGCCAACAAAGCCCAATCACAAAAAAGAGCATCTGTCACTTCAAAATTTGACTTATATTCGGTTGAAAATATTAAGTCCTTTCTGTAGAATCCGGTGGACTTAGGCTTTAATTAAAAGCATAAGTTACAAACTATTTAAGCCACGTAGATATTGTAGACGATAATATTGATAATGCACCCGTAAATCCTCAGTTAGCAAGTTAATATATATTTTTCTTCCTTTTATAAATGTTTGTGTCTGAGGTAAGGCTATGATTTAATTAAAGCCATCGTTTGTCGCATCGATTAAGAGCGGTCACACACGGCGACATTTTGCAGCGCTACAAACGCGTGGTTTTCACAGGTGGTCTATGGGTAATGTTGCGTGACAGTCGCGCGTTTGTATCTGCAATAAGTCGCCCTGTGTAGCAGCTCTAAGTGTGGCCTTGGTCTTATTTTCCTCGCAAAACGGCTGACAGAACCGACAGACATTATACAACTTGTTTGTAACTTACAGGTTATCGGAGCTGCGCAGCGTGAAGCACAGCCGCGACGTTGTGTTCCGCCACGAAAGCGAGGCGCGCGACCTCGGCATGAGGCTGCTGCAGCGAGACGTGGCCAACCTGCCGCCCGAGGCCGTCCACCAGCTCACGCAGGCGCACCACACGCTCTGTGAGTATATAATTGGATCAAGGATCTCTTGGCCAAGATGGGACTATCGGATATTTTAGACTGTAGAATGTGTGGCGAGGAGGATGAGACTATGGAACACTTATTGTGTGAATGTCATGCCCTTGCCAGACAAAGAATGAATTACTTTGCAAAGGAATAAAAGGTGCTCCCGCTGAGCTGCATCATCCGTTTCGTGGAAATATGGAGCGGGCTTTGGAGTAGGCATAAAGGAGAGGGCAAATGCACAAAAGATCCCATTGGGTCGAAGTGTATCCGAAAGGGCCCTCATCTGGATAGGATAAGGATATCATTGGATACAATGAAGCAGTCCTTCCTGACGATATATAGGTAGGCGCCATACCCTATGGACGCCTGTGACTGCTGAAGTCAAAAACGCGTTGCCGACCCCTTACTAACTTGTGATGACTGTGACAGCTAGAGAGCTGGTACCTCACTCTGAACACCTCGGGAGCTCTGGCGACCTTGCTCACCACCAGGAACACAACACCACATTCCTACAGGACAAGTAGTGGATAAGTAGTGGTGTTAATATAATAGTCTTCTGTCAGGAGGTTCTTCCTCATTTGTGCTGCACCAAATATGAGCGAAATTATATTCTGGTGTGCTCTATACATTTTAGACTGAAACTAATTTTCATCTTCGTGATTATAAATCCCCTGTTTTACTTTTTTTCTCTATTTGACAATATTTTTAATCCTTTTTCGAGAAAATTCAACATTATTGGTTATTTTATGTGGTGACTACGCCCCCATTGTCGTTTTAATAAGCGGCACACACAAATGCAATGTGCGGCACCCCATCAGTGTAAAGATGACGGTCGGTGACGGAAGTATTTTGAAACAAAGTTCGGCGGCCGCATTAGGCGAACGAAGCAGTGTAATCGCCGCTTTATACTACGACGTTGGCAAACAAACATGCGGCCTGCTTGAGAATCAGTGGACGCCTATGGGCGCTTGCCACACCAGAAGAGTTATTTACCTACTATTTGAGGACTCGTTGTGTTGCCGGTTCGAAAGCAAACTGGTACGGTCAGCAGCAGAAGTTGCTAAGCAGTTTTAGTGCTCAAAATGATCTACACTCGAACTCTAATGTCAAGGAATAAGGATCTGTGTAGGTCATTTTGAGCGTGTTATTTTGCTTAGCTACTCCTAATGCTGACTGTACCGCACTCAATGCAGCGCAGCCTCGGGCGACCTTGCTCCGGACGGAGGTGCGGAGCTGCATACAAATTTAACCGGACGGAGGTGCGGTGCAGTGTGTACCACACGGAATTTATATATTCGTACAAACTGAGGTACTTGCATACAACGCGCTCCGCATCTCCGTCCGGACCTACAGGGGGGCCTTACCCATTTGGGCTGCCCCAAATACGAGCGTAATGACATTCTGGTGTGCTGTAATAAATTATTCACAGTAACTTTTTTTTACACAAGCTATCCGTACGGATTTTGATTAAATTTTCTAATAATACAGCTACGAAAAATCATCATCCTCCTAGCGTTATTCCCGGTTGTGCCCTAAAGGAGCCCGGGGTCCGCTTTGACACCTAATCCCAAGATCTGACATAGGCACTAGTTTCCCTCTGGAAAACTAGACCTTATTGGGATTGGACCGGTTTCCTCACGATGTTCTCCTTCACCGAAAAGCTAACGGTAAATATTCCGTACATAAGTTCCGAAAAACTCCTTGGTAAAGTTTCAATTATTTGAACTGAGCTCATAACTGACCATTGTACTGAGCTCATGCATAGCCTTTGTTTGCCTTTTTCCTTTGTAAAAAAATGTTACCGCCACGTAAAAAAATTATTGAATAATGAACTCTACCTTCTTATACAATAGATTCTAAATAGCTACGAGATAAAATACCACACACAGCGCCTTGTACCTGGCTCGCTGGTAGCGGGTTGTTTTATCTTTTAGTCCATTTTGAATCTATTTAATAAGACGATAGAGTTCATCATACAATGAAGATTTTATGTGGCGCTAACCTTTTTCTTGCAAAAAATGGCACGCGTCCGACCACACAGTCGTATTGTTAACGTGAATGCTATTGTTCTGAAGATAAGAAGATCAGTCCAGTTCAGAAAATCTCAACTATACGAGCCGGGATTCGAACCCACGACCGCCGCTTGACAGCCGCAAGCCTGAACCACTAGGCTACCGTAGCTCTTTATAGCTACGAAAATACATCGTTTTAATGAAACTTTTGCACCTTATACATATACGATTACTAGCTGATGCCCGCGGCTTCGCCCGCGTGGTTATAGGGAAATGTAAGATATTGATTTTTTCCCGTGGGAATTAGATGTTTTCCCGCTGAAAAAGTAGCCTATGTCACGCTCCAGCTTCTAAACTATATCCATACAAAAAATCACATCAATACGACGCTCCGTTGCGACGTGAAAGAAGGACAAACATACACACTTTCGCATTTATAATATTAGTAAGGATTAGCGTCTACTACTTTTGATTAAGATACACCTAACTTATCGTATAACGACCTTATTTATAAACGTTAATCAACCAAAACCCATTAAACCTATTTTAGTTAAAATACCGTTGTAATTCGTTATTCTTTATCTGTCGCTTTGACATTTGTGTTTGCGAGAAAGCACAAAACACATTTTAGTTTACAGAGAATTGTGAATAACTTGCTGAATGTTTAATTTCAGCTCGAGACTCCCAAAGCACTTCCACAGTCCTCCTCAACTGGCTTCGAGGCAAGAGCACGCCCAAAGTCGTCCACATGTGAGTCTGATGATGCTTCCAGCCACTAGGGAAACAATAGTTTAGTACTAGGCATTTAACCCTTTCACTGCAGCGAGGCCAGCAACAATGAAACCGACTGTCACTCGACAGAGAGATTGGGCACGAGTCGGCTACTAAAGTGGAGTTCAATGGAAATTACAAAAAATGTAAACAACTGTACTATTTGACATATAACCTCAAAGTGTACTCTATTAGAAAATAATGTAGAAGGATAGTTGTTTCAACTCTAATTTCACATGAACAATAATCAAGTGCATCAATCGGTAAAAGATCGAGCGATTTTTAGTAATACTTTTTTTTGCCATTTCTATCGACACCACTTTAGTTGGGCTAGCCCCTGGGGGACGCTTTATAGCGCTACATTGATATTTCTATACATTCTTGATTACGGAAAAGAACAGTGAAAGAGTTAATACTATAACACCAAATAACAGTTCGAAACATTGGTGTTTACTTATAAGTACATACATTTGTAGAAACGGATAGATTATTATTATATTAGATGCATTTATTTTAAGTTTTGTTTTTGCCACCACTAAACTAGGAAAGGGTAATGATGCAAAACATTTTCTACTGAAATGTTCTCTTTATTTTGCTATCAAATTAGGCCAATTGACTTAGCCAATATTTATTTCTTGTCATGAGTCATGTTCTCTTCAATAAACTCTCTCATTTCTTTTATTGAAAGTCAAAGTATAACCCATTTAGCGCCGAACGTCAAAAGACGTTGATGCAAGTCCGTCAAATGACGTCCTGAATTACCTTATTTCTGTAGTACAACTCCAAGTACGCTTCTATACTTTAATTTCTATATTATCTTCTTCAAACTCAAAACTTCTTATCTTATTTTGAATTTAATCGGATACCTATGCCAGAGGCTTAAATAAAACACTTTTGGCATATTGCTATAATAAGGTCGTCGACGCTTGGCGCTCAAAGGGTTACTAGTTGAACTAGTTACCTTTTTTAGCACAATATCGGTGCTGACATGCAGCATCCGTCCCTCTCGCACTTACTTGCGACTACTTACTACTTGCTTGAATGAGAGCAAAAATGTATATGGAAAATAAACTGTAAGGTGATGTGTGCTATAAAAATGCGTATGGTAACTAACTATACTTCATGAAAATGATATTGGTGATAGTCAGGCCATTTCTAAACTACGATTTTAAACGAACGACCGAATAGTTTCACTACGAATTATTGATTTTTCACTACAGTATTGCATTTCTTTACTATCGACCTTCTTTTCCTGTAATTTTTAACGCTAGTTGTCATTTTAAATAATACAGATTTATTCGGTATTTTTACTGTATACTTCGTGCCTTCGTGTAAACGTTCATCAAACCTATTTTAGCTAAAATGCCGTTAAATTTCGTTCGTCTTTGTCTGTCCCTTTGCCATTGGTATTTGTGAGAAAGGGACACACACGTTTTAGTTGACAGAGGTTTGTTCGTTCGATCGTAGACTAAAGTAACCTACATATGATTGATACCAGCATAGACTAGCAACGCCATCTAGATAAAGTCAGTAATTTAGTTTCACGGATGAGGCGTCTAGGTACCTATATTAGTCTATGGTTTTATAAAAAGGGGGGTAGGGTGGTTTAGGCCTCTCACAGACTGGCGCGGCCTGGCCGCAGCGGTCAGTATTAAACTTGTCACCGCCACCGCAAGCCGCGCCAGTGTGTTGCAGGCCTTATGAATATGTGAAACGAAATCGCGCGATACAGTCTGACATCCATAGAGACACAGCTGTCAGCTCTGTTTCTCTATGGATTTCCATTTTGTCTCGTAGTCAATCCCAAGCTGTATTAGTACATTACGTACCTAGGGCGGTGAATTCGTGAATTATCCCAGATCGCAGGTGTTTGGGGCCCGAACCGAAGGTGAGGGCCATAAATATGCGATCTGGGGCTTTGCGAATTACCGCCCGTGGTAGGTACACAATTTTACTTCTTCATCTGGCCACAATGCGAGTTTTACCGTACGCGCAGTCACATTATGGCCAGGTGTGACGTAAAATTAATTACTGCCAGAATGTATGAATTCCCCTATAGTAGATATGTGACATGTTTATCAATATCTTATGTGAAATTTCATTTAAAATATAATAATTGTTATTAAAGTACCCTTTTAAAGAGTGCCTTTTCATTTATAACCATTTAATTAATCAGGTTTTTCTATTTATAACCAATAAGTATTAAAATATGAGTACATTTAGAATCTGTATATAAACCAGCGGTCCAAATACGATGCGGATCTGTGTATATGAACGAACGTGTAAATTAGTTTTTTTGATTATATGGCATTTCATTCATTGTTACAGTTTTTTATTGTTTCGTCACGAGTAACTAAAGGTGCTGATACATTTAAGCATTCACTTGTATGTAATGAGCATTATAGCGAATGTTACATTACAGGTCAAAACTCACAAAACACTCGTAACGACAGTGAATTTCCTTCGAGCTTTTTGCCGAGCCGAGCAATTTTATTATTGTCCGCCGCGGTCCCACTCTGCCCACACATCCCGCACATAAAAAATATATATTTTGCGACCCGCTCACCATACCCTGTTCTAAATACTTAGTACTTCAAAAAAATACAACCGAATTGAGATCCTCCTTTTTTTGAAGTAGATTGAAAATACGAGTAGCCGGACCTCCTTTAAAAGGCTTCGCGACCCATAGGTTCAAAAACACTGGACCAGAGCGTTCGCTAGAATGGATCGTGAAAATGTTCGTAGCGATGTGTGGTTCGATGCTTGGCTCGGTTCGTGGTTCAGTTCGACAAATTTTCAAGTGGCGAATGGTCTGTGTTATTTTACATGTGAACGCTCAAGTCTTAACAGCACCTTAATTCTAAAAGCTGTGATTCCATACAAGTGACACCTAGCTGTCAAGCACGTGAGGAGTCAAATATATAAAATAACACAGCTTAGGAAATCTCTGGTATACCTACACACCAGTGGCGATGGCGGCGCGTGAATTTTCGATGGGCAACCCGGAACAATAAAGTTATGAAAGAGTTTAGAGTAAATACAATGTATAGGCTAGCCCGGTGGGTATCGGTTTGTATGAGCGCTCCGCCACTGCTACACTTCCCCAGTAAATATAATGTCATGCTCCCTGGCAACCCCTCTCTGTTTTGGTATTTCTGAGTATGTGAAACCGTGGAAAAATTCCCAACTAGGGTCCAGAAGACCTTTTTAGACCTGCACTCCGTTAAAAACCACGACCGCTAGGCTGACACGTGACTGATTTAATGTTTTGGTAGCGACGCGTGCCTGTGCGAGTCCTTATCGGATATTTGTACGGATTAGTTTTACTGCTTTAACAGTGATCGTATTGATTGAGTCACCAATATCCCTATTGCATAAATAATAATAGGTAATAAAAATCGTGAGTTCTCAAGTCTCGATTGGGATGTTTTGCTAAATGAGCGTCAAAAAATGTGTAGGTATGTTATACACTTTAAATTGCGAAAGATCTGATGCTGTTCAAAAAGAAACGGTTTGCTCTTCTAGCGGAAAAGGCAAATTTATTATTAAATTGACGAATATAGAAAAGATGATTTTTAAAGTCGCACTTATTATTTTATTATGTACTAGCTTCTTCTGCTGCTAACTTCGTCTGCGTGGACTCGGGATAAAAACTATCCTATATTTTAATCCAGGCTATAAACTATCTTCGTGCAAAATTTCATTCAAATCGGTTCAGCCGTTTAAGCGTGATTGAGTAACAAACTTCCAAACATCTAAACTTTCGCATTTATAATATTAGTAGGATTAGGAAAAGCACGCTGCATGAAAATTGTGATATAACATTAATTTAAAGCCTACTGCATATTCTGTTACACCTTCAGGTATGATAAATATAGTGATACCAAGCTGCATCTTATTACATCTGTATATTAGTAAACAAATACTGACTTTGAAATATAGAAATATAACAGAACCATCAAATATTTGGATAAATACCAGCGAACGAAAAAAACATAGAAGTCTAAGTAGCGCCGCAAAATAGCCCCACAGAATGGGTGCCATTGGCATTATGAAACGATGCCAGACAGCCGTTTAGTTCGAACATGCGCATACCGGGTTTTAGGCACGTGTTTGGGTAGAAATTTGTAAGGAGCACGCATTCTGTCGTATTTTCGTTCGCTGATGAATACTCGATAAAGGCGGAGGAATTCTCTTGGCTCCATGGCCTCTCGGAAAATTTCACTTGTATAATAACGGGTTTAGACCAAACTTTCAGTTTTTTCTCGCTATGGATATCTAAAATATCCATCCTGAATGGGTTGTTCGGTCTATACCCGCCATAAAGGCACACCTTGGCATGGCATGATAGGTTTCATGGCCATGATTTAGGTGGCGATTTGGGTCGTAAAATGTGACCATGTAAAATCTATCGTACTAGGTGGGCTTATGATTTAATATTAATAAATGGTAAGATAGAAACATACTGAAATAATTTTGTATATATTTATTGTTTTTTTATTTACATTTCAGTAGAGACCTAGTCAGAACGTTCAGACAATCGAAAAATATACTGCCTACACTAATACAATCACTTGCTTTATCTTTAAGATTACTTTTGATTATTCCTCTTGCATGACTCCATACAAAACAAAACATTACTTATTTGGAACTTACACTCTTACTATACAATAATCAGGATAAACATATTTGCCACTTACATTTCATAAAATGTAATTAAATTTCTTAAAATATTTGAAGCTAGTCCAAAGGCCCAAGCATTAAATAAGACTAACTATGTAATGCGTATTATTTTCCCACATAACTTTCATTATACATATAAACTAAATAATAAAATGTATACTTTCATTTATGACAACTGAAACACCTATATGTAACATAAATTCAATTCTAAAGTGCTTGCATTGATTATGGAACACGGACGTGAACAATTTTATATACTGTATTTATTGCTAATAATTTACAATACTTTTTAGAAGTGTTACTATGGCACCGCATGCTTACAGCATATTATATAAACAATCTACCTACTTATTTACATAGCTATATTATATCTACATTAATAAATGGCTTAATCTAATGCTGTATCTATATAGAATTTACTCAGCGAAGGGTCAGGCCAGAGCCGCGATGTCTCCGCCAGATCTATTACCCGTTCCAATGATACAAGCGAGTGGACTTTGTCGTGATACTATTGGCTACAATTTACCTTGATAAACAAAAAATCTCTCTTGTTCTATCATTGGAAGTGTAGTAGAAATATTGGGAACACACCTGAGCCGCTGTCAGCGGCTGGCTTCTCAAATTGAACAGCCCGACTCTTCTTTAATATCATGGAAGACACTGGACCGCTTGTTGACTTAAATCTATCTTACTCTACTGAGCACAATGTTTTTTAACATTCACAATGCAACCGACGTAGCCTGCATTTTTGCATACCTATTTGAAACCGCATACCTTAAGGAAGAGCAAGTCTTTGAGTAATATAGCTTTAAAAAACGTTTAGATTCGCGATTTCATCCCTCGGCGTAGTGCAAATTAATTTGACATGTAAACGCCATAAAATTGTCTTTGTCGCGCGATACAAATATTTTGTCACGCAACATGCCACATAAATTTATCGCGGTGTGCAACTTAACACGATTAGCTTTATAGCACCTTTTACTCAATGGCATACCCGCGTTCAACCCTTAATAGCGGTATATGATTAGGATTGCAATAAAAATGGACTAAAATTCCTTTCTTCACAGTCTTAGCTATAGTTAAAACGACAATAGAGAATTCGTTGGCCCTCCATTCACTAACTTGGAAAAAAAATGCCGAAGTAAATATACCCGGGCGTTTAGTTCTTCCTACACAATTAGTTATCTTTGTCATTTTAAGTCAAGTTAGCAAACAGGTCCAATGCAGGAACATATCTTACATATCGTTCAAATTACAACTAGGTAGGTGGCTACCGTCAGCACCCGAATGGAATAATATGTGTCTCAGAAATACGAACTGAAAACCTAAGAACTTAATATTAATGTCAATAACAAGGTATGTATAATATCACATTTATGAAATAATAGTAATGTGGGCTTGGATTCGACTTATTGTAGTTTTGGTAATGAAATATTAAGTACATGGGGGTGGAATTCGACTATTGTATGCGCAACACTACATGGGACTTTTCCGGCAGTTGCTCATATAGGAACGACGACAAACATTGTGTGCTACCTGTTACACACTTAGCCTGTAGCTTACATTACAATTCTAGCAAGGATATTTATAAATCACATTTTTTTTTTCTATTTTACTAATTTATCCAACAAAATAGTACCTCTAAGCTATATTATGACTTGAAGTGACTATGATATGAAGTTCAATCATCTTTCGACACTATCACATTAAATGTTAAATTAAATCTAAAGTTGTTGTTGCCTTGCGGCACGTAATTAAAAACTAAACATCACTGTTATTCTTACAAGAGGAACAAGATTTTATTTGCCTACGCATAGAATTAGTCTTTTAGAGAATTTTGGAGAGAGCGGAAACAGAAAATGCAGCCATGCCGGCGCCTGCGCACATTCGCGCGCGTTCCTCCTCACTCGGTGAACAATACAGTACCTCACGGCATCCTTCAAATCAAATACTACCGTTCTATGAATTTGTTTTTATGTAGTGCCTATAGTATATAAATATGATAAAATTAATGAACGTAACATTAGTTTTTACACAATATAAAAGCGTATTTTATTGCCTTCCCCCGATATAAGTAGAATTTGATGGATATCGTGACAGGGTTATCAATTTTATGGAATACGATTGTACTTAGATACTGTTCTCGTCAGCTAATCAACTCGACCCTAGCCAAATGGAGTCATGACTGTCCCATAATAATTAATAACATAACAGTCAATTTATCTGTAACATGTATTTAGAATCGGATCATTTTTAAAACAAAATGATGCTTTGGTCCCATGCGAAAGTGCATGAAAATGCCAGCCCGCGCCTTAGGTACTTTACAATAATGTATACCTGGCCAGACGAAACTGAAACTTTTGTCTTAAACAATAAGAGGTAGATTGTAATTTCAAGAACAATATCTGGAAGATGTATAAAGTAAACTCACTGAGTGCAGCGTCGTATCCCGCGAGAGCTAGAGGCAAAGCTCGCGGGCACCTTATCATAAACTTATACTATACATGTACTATACTTATAGTAAGTAGGCGTCTGCCTACATGTAGACATGTGCTCGTCAGTCTTGGTATCAGTCCTCGATCACGCACCCTAATAACTATAGGTTTAGTTTAAAGTAGTTTCGTACTTGCACCGTTTAAGCGAGCGTCGGGGGACACTGGTTAGAAGTGAACATCCCTGACGTCGGTGGGTGTGGCGGCATTGCTGTGCGCCTTGTCCTGGGAGGGTGGAGGGGTCCACGCCTCCCTACTCTGCCCGTTTGGGGCAGACCCGGGTCTTTCTTCTATCATGCGCTGCACCATCTCTTCTATCTGTTCGAGGCACGTGTGGAGACAGTCCTGCGACAAGAAACATGGTCGAATTAGATTCCAGACTCAACTCGGATATTGTACAGTTCTTTGGTTACAGTGTCGACAATGTCGGGTCGATGTGACACCCACGTCATGTTAAGGTAATCAATCAATCACTATCGAATCTGCGGTGTAACAGACCCACTAACTATCATAAATTGACCAAGGTTTAGTCCTTGAGCTCTCAGAACACTATTCGGGTTCATTTATTTTGGCATAAGAACGTGGCAAGGGAAAGAAATATAGAACCGAATCCTATTCCAAATGCTCAAACTGTTGTAATAATGTGTATACTTACCAAGTCAATGCCCGTGAGCTCATGCAGCCGCGAAAGATGTCCGTCAAGGCTGAGGCCTCGCAACGCCGCGGCAATACTGCAGGATGCCAGAGTGCTGGCTGAATATAACATGAACTCGTAATCTGGAACCAAAGGAGACAACGTTGTAATATCTCGAACAGCTTGTTGATTGGTGGTTTAAGAAAGGAACTAGGGAGCATTTATTTGATAAAACTTGGCAGATATGGAACTCGCCACCGACATAGCAAACAATGTAACGAGGAACACCAATATCCATATTCGCTCCGGAAGCGCATATTTTCCTGTTAGAAGATAAATTTATTCCTGTACATATCCCGTAATTGGATTCTGCACTACAAAACGCCGTCGATTGAAACAAATAAACGATATGAATACCAATTTTATAATGAGTTCCTTAAGTCTTTACTCTCAAATTCTGTGATCAGTACACGAAGACTTGACGAAAGCAGGCTAAAGCGCGTGGCCACAGTTTGGGTACGTCCGGTGAAGAAATGCCGCTTTCTCCCTCGCTCGGGTCGTCGGTCCCTCTCGGAGGGCTCAAAGGAGCCGGCACCCGCCCTCGGCCACATTCCAGAGCCTCGCGCAACCGATTCACTCGAATATTTCTCACGGACATACTTTGGCGAAACCATTATACGTATATACGGCTCAGCCATTTTAGGTCTGAACGTCTCAAGTATGGAGGAGCGGCTGTGTGATAATTGACGTGAAATGCAAATAAAACTGGCTGCTCGCTTTAATGTACTTAAGTATTACGTAATGCAGTCTAATTAAATTTTGAACTAACTTGGTTATTTACGGTCTTAGTTCTTATAATGTGTACTAGTTTTATTATACCGATGTGCTTCGATGATCGTCTACCTACTCGTACCTACACGTGTTGCCGACTGATATCAGTTACGTCTGGTATAAGGTGTGCGAACTCCTTTATCTGAAACCTAGCGGCTGATTAAACATTGATAATAATTGTATGAGTTAGTCAGCGAAAGGTGAACCTATTGTACTATGACATCGCTATTCTTTCTTGCATCTACTGACTTGTACCATTTCGTTAAGCGATTACCGAAAGACACTTTTATATATCTAAAAATAAATTAATTAACAACTGGATTCTGTCAATTAAATATTGGCCGTTAAACAAAACATACAATAAACTTAGCCACAACATTGCAAATATATGTAATAGTCAATCACCGACGGAATATACAAGCGATAATTTTGCAGGAAAACACCCACAACCAGTCAATTAGGTATTTATTATTCCCGAGTTTAAAACCTACTTTAACAGACTTGGATTATAATCCATCCTTCATTTCCAACTGTGACCGCAACTAAAGGTGCACTTACACGGGCAACTTTTTGAGCAACTATTGCCAGTCAACACTTGTGTCACACTTAGCAGGCTAACAGAAGGACGCCTGAGGTAATAATTGCTCAAAGAATTACGGTGGACTCGAGTCGACTCTCCCTAAACCGTAGTTTGATCCTTATTCTAAAATGGCAGAGAGTCCTGGCGACTCTTAAGGGAACTAAATAAAAGTGAAAGTGCCTTAGTAAACGTATCCCCGTCTCGACAGATTACGGAGGACATACTTACCTACGTAGCAGATACGCCACGCAGATATCTGCTATCTCACCAAGGACATGGCTATCCATGTCCTTGGTTAGACCTAATTTAATAAATCCCGTTCCCACGCGTCACGTTTATATTGAAAGCCGCGCGAAACCACAAATGCCCAGCTCGAGGACGTTCACAATGAGCGAACCTCCAAGGGCCCCCATTCATCATTAAGTAGACTCCATTATCCGGACCGTAGGGATATCGAACACTCTTTCAGCTCATTTAAAAGATTTTTTTTGCATGTCGGCATTCCCGAGATAAAGGGAAGAGGACGAGAGGAAAAAAGATGAAACAACGAGAGCGACCGCTCAGTCGGGGCATTTGCATAATCTGATGTTAATCAAACAGCGACAGCCCTACCGCCTCGCCCGTCGACCGGTTACGAGGCTAAATCACAAATCTCTGCCTCTTATCACATCCACATACTCAAAGCCCACTGACTTATTAGCCCGCACTACCTACTTTACCCATCAGAGGGATATACCTACGTGCCCCGTGAGTTGCATCGTGTCGGGCCGGACGGCCGGACGGCCGGAACCCACACGCGGCGGATGTAGCGCTCGTGCAATCTTCCTTATTAGTGGCAGAACGCATTATCCTTGCGTCGTAGGAAGTGCCGAGGAAGTACGATACAAGCCGAGCATTAGGTATCTAAGCTTTCAATACTGGTAACCGACGTCCTAATCAGTCCCAGGTAATCGCGCTAAATATGGTACCGGTCGATGTATGGGATTAATTGCAAATTTACGTAACTACGTACAAACGTAGTTATCTTAAAAGTATTGGACAGTTTGAAACAACACTAACTACCCTTAACTATAGCTTAATCTTGTTGCTGCGCATCGACTCACATATTAATTAAGCTTTCCAGCGTTCGGCGATTTACTTTTAAATTCGAAATTGAAGTAGGTAATATCCCCATGAAAGTTTATGGATGCGGCGATGACCGCAAGCCCGAGCCGAGCCATCGGCGGTGACATAATCGTCGTTATGCCCTTGAACGTGGATGTGGCGATAGAAGAGGCGCGGGCTCGCCGTCTATTCGCGAGGTGAATGCTCTGCCGAGGCCATGGGCGCGGGCGCTGCCGGCGGTGGCGGCACAGCGCTCCGCGGGCCACAACACCCGCGCGGCCCCCGGCGCGCGGCGCACGAACCGTAGATAACGTAGTCGGCCAACGCTTAACCTCACTAATTCGCAGCATTCACACAACTACCCCGTAACGATCAAAGGAGTTGTTATTAACCTGTACTGCAACGCTCTTTAATATAACCCATTACAAATTTAATATCCAGACGAGTTATGATTCGAGAGTAAATTGTGCCATTCAAATAATGATACATAATGCGGGTCTCGGTCGCCTCTCCGCGCCGCGAACTATGCACGCGATTATGGCCTTCGAGGGATCTTATTGTCCGAGCACTCCCATAATAATAAAACTGGTGTGACATTATAATTTATAAAATAAATTCCTGATCTCGGCCATCGTTCATAAATGTCATACCGCAACTGGAGGCGCTTGCGGAAAACTTTATTATGGCAATCACTCTGTAATCGGAATACTGCCATTACAAGCGCAATGCTCGTTCGGAAGGGTTATAGCTATAGCGAGCGGCCGACAAACGAGAGATGATACCCGAGTAAAATAAGAGAGCTGGAGCGTGAACTTTTTGAACAAAAACAACACGACATCGGCGGCGAACAACAAAAACCGTTGCACAAAAACATATGATCCCATGAGGGCCGCGGGGCAGGCGGGGGCGGGAGGGCAGCCCGAGGCGTGTAGGAATGCGCTCTGGCGAGCGGCGTGGGAGGCGCCGGGCACCGCACACACTGTCGCCCGCCGCAGCGCCCCAACAAACACAACCCCTACAATCTCTACTTTAACCACACTTCGCCCACTTGTCCATATCAAGAATGAAGTCTATCATACGAATTCTGCTAGAGAAACTACCATCATTTGACACCGTGACACAATTTCTCTCTATTCTGTGCTAATCGTTCAAATATGACAGTGCAATTCATGGAAGATAGTTGCACATACTCGTTTCAGCCATGTTTTTCGCTCTATTGTACTGTATCATCTTTAAGTTCGTACCTAAGTGTACAAAATTCTCACAAGTTCAGTGACACGTGACGCTAACGAAGGCCAGAAGAGGCGCGACACATTGTGGCGCGTCTACATGCTAATTACTGTCTGCCTTTGAACAAAACCTCCCAATAATTAGGCGTGGACGTCCGGGCCGAATTTTGATTCCGTGCACTGCCACGAGCGCTATTCGTTATCTGATCCAGTTCTAATGAGTCACGTCACAGTCTACCACAAAGGAAACTAAGGCTTAAGGAGTTCATTTTAAGGTTTACTCACCTCTAGCAGCAAGCGCGATGAAGGTCTGAGCATGACGGTGAACCATTTCGGTGTTGACCAGCCCTCGCAGCGGCAGCCTCGACAGCAGCAGCGGCAAGAAGTCATGGGCCGTCACTCCAGCTACGTCCCACTTCAGTTTAGATAGCACGAGCAATTCCCAACTCTGTTGGCAAACAAGATTCCGATATATCCGATTTCCTTTTAAACAAGTTTGGCAGAAATAAATCGTCACGTATAAGTCCACGTTCAGTACACTACACTAGTTTGAGTAGTCTAGTAGGTAAAGGTGACCGATTCTTCGTGAATTGAAAGATCCTAGAATTAACAAAAATATCAAATGTTCTTGAAAAACTGATCTCGTTGTCATGGCTTGATAAGGTACAGAGAAAATACTGCCGTCTAATAAAGGTAGTTCATATTGTTATACTATTCTTGGGCTTTAGTTTCAACACTCAACCGGACTAGTCTTTGTTATTTTAAAATCAACCGTAATTAAACCCTTAAAAAGCCGAAAGCGGTGGCTGTTCAAACAATAAAATGGCATTCCAGCCACATCCGTCGCATATAATCGTAAACACGGCGAGTTCGCTCGGCTTCCCGGAACGGTCGTAGGTAGGCATTGTTATGTACCATCTAACACATACGAACACTTGAGTTCACTTCCTTCTAAGCCTAAGCAGAGTTAATTCTCTACATTTTACGACTTAGTATCCATCCGGTAACTTTAACCCTTATTTACCCAAATATATCTTTCTCATTCTTTAAAAGCTAGTTCTTATCTCCTAGTGACATTATGTTTAACCTGACCTAGATTAATTTAATTAATTTTAATAACAAACTTCACAATTCTAGTGATACCCCTGCGTTATCTGAACAGTACACGTTATGAATAACTTGATTATTTCGTTTACACATACACACAAACATGTAAGCGATGCATGTGATGTCCGTTGACAGATAATACTCGATGTTTACTTAACTCAATCGACGGGGTCGGAACGGCGGTACTCTACTCGACAGCCAACCACCCGCAATGCATTGTGGGCCACTTGCTCCTCGCTTTAGAGTCGGGAGTCGTTCGCCAAGGGTCGCGGCATAGGCCTTATTAGATCTTAATAGAGAGATTTGTGAATGAATGAGTCTCATCACAGGAATTCGAAATGAGAACGTTTGCCAGTGTAAAGGACAACATTGTTACGCGCGTCTTGTGAACTTGTTAGTGGAGATATCTGAGGATTTCGCATAAAATGGTTGTCATTGTGCATTGTTTCATTGTTGCAGGCCTAAGTCTATTTTTTTGGAGTGGCGGTTGCGCCCGCGGCCAATATGCGGGTCGACCACGAAATGGAAAGATTCCGCGTCTCGTCGCGGAGCCAGATAACGTTTTCGGAACAATGTGCTCATAAAGCAGTCACCGCAAACCAGCGTCTCGCACGCAAACGCGGCCGATGTCGAATTGTCTGTTACACTAGTATATTGTTATTGCCGAGTTCGCAAGGCTCATCGGATCATCCATAAATCTGCGCATATAATTAAACGTCACTTTGATACGGTGCCATACATTCATTGCAATCCGAGCTGATGGAATGCAGTCGTAAACGCGAGCTGACGGGTGTTCATTAGAGGATGTGGAGCCGGCGGGGGGGCGTGAAGGCGCGACCAGTGGCGAGAACGTTACAGCCAATAAAGCAAGCTATGCAAACAGCCCCCGCCGTCGCTGAATCCCGCGACAGTCGAAAACGTCCAGCTTTACTCCAATCTCCACAGCACGTACGCCCTTTCTGATTGCTGCAATGGAATTCCTCGCTCGGTTCCCATGGTTTATCCAATTTCATCCAACGGTGTGGCAGTGCGCTTGATTCGAACAATAAGCTCGGTGTCGCGTGAACCCTGAGACTTAACTGCGGAATTTTCCGAATAGGCTACCGTGCATGAAAAAGTTTTGTCGTAACTTTTACGAGGCTTTGATATGGTAGGAGGGAAACAACACAGAAAATAATCAGGGCTGGTATTACTAGGTTTAGTTGTTACGAATCTAAGAATCAAGTAACTAACTTGGTCGAGTGTGGACTAGACATTTGTGAATAGCCGCAGTTACAGCGAGCGAAGGAAAACGTGACACGCATTCCGAATCAAATCTTACGTAACGAATCAACGTCAGCGGATTCCAGCGAGCTCCACGACTAACAAACGTTATTAAGATAGGTATTGAGCAGTTAATGATACTGATCATGCAGTGTTAAATTGAAAATTGTCTTTCGAACAGCAATTGCCTTCACCACAATTTTTTCATTCCCCCAGGGTCGCCGCCCGCATCGTGCCGTCTGACTGGTATCGCCATTTTATTACCGTTGAACATATTTAGCATCGAATTGTTCAATTATACAAAAGAGCGATAAAAGGCAAATTTTACAGGTAAGCACAATTATAGTTGCCGTTTTAACTCGTTTATTGCTGTGTATCGACATCTTATTTGAACTTTGAATAGGCAATGGTCCACTGGACAGAATACACACAAAGATTATGTATGCAGCTACCTAGAAGTAATCGAAAAAAAGTTACATTGGGACTATACATATCTTTCTTTCCCCCAGCGACTTAATTAATGAAAACTTTCTTTTAAAAGTAGTTGAATAACGGCTTCCACAAGATAGAAGTTCTTATGTTAGGACACCAGGACGCGTCCTACTTTTTCTCTTACGCGTATTCGATGAGTCCTCAGGCTGGAGGGGGGCGTTTCTTCATGGATTGAACGATCCACTTTTAGACGGTATGAATCACAACTTCCTACTGTGGTACAAACTTCTACGCAGTGCGGGTCACGGCTCACTGTACATAGTTGTTATAAGAAGCCATTAAGAATAGTTATGTGTTCCAATAATGAATTCGGTTTCAACAATACAATCGCAAGCATGGTCCGTTTATCATGAAGCATGAGGGCACGAGATGAGATAGCGGCGAGACGGCGCGCGCAGACGGCCAAAGGAATGCGACTGGTTCCGTCCCCTCCTCGCGAGCCAATTCGGTATACCTCGTGGGAAACAATTCAGTGCGAAAACTTTATGAACTTGGGAAACTGACGTTTAATTTGAGTATGAGAATAGTTCAAACGATTCTAGTCAGAAGAGATACAATACAATACTTTAATGATAACACCCTAGTTACTATTCAAAGTTAAATAGAAGCACTAGTCTAAATTTCATCTTTGTTAACTCAAATAAAAGGTTAACAAAATTAGGAGTTTGAAGATTAAACCAAACGACTGCCGTGAAGCCACAATTTTAGGATCCTATCGATATATGACATTTAAATCGGCAAAGCCGATCGTACCAAATTCGTGATAACCCATCATTCCACAATTTTGTTTGACCTAATGTTTGAGTTCTGAAACCGACAAAATTTAGTGACTTTTGAACCAATTAACATTGTTTAAAAGATTGATTTATGGCATTCAGGGCTACAGTCGCGATCGGATAAATTACTACCTGCAGGTAGACTACGTAACGCATTGTACGCGAGTCAGGTAGATCTAAATGGCACTTTGTATGGAAAAATTACAGTTGAGTTGTCCTAACTTGCGGTAGAAACGTTGCGTGAGCACCACTCGGAAGTAATTGGAATTATTCTAACAGGCCACGTTTGAACTACGCTGTAAAATGTCATTCTCACTGCTGCCGACAAGTTTCAGACACAGAAGTACTGACAATGTACTATCTACATACGAAAACCGTAGCTTAAGTCGCCGTCAATAGAATTTGCTAACTACGTAAACAAACCGCCATAGTGAAAGACAATTTTAATATGGCGGTTTGTTTAAATAGTTAGCGAATTCTATTGACGGCCTTTAGTTACATCCTAAACATGACTCAATGGTTAAAATATAATAGTGGGAATTACGTTCAAAGGGAAAAGCCGTGAGATCTGTAAACATTTGAACTAATTCACTCATACGTTACGCACATTTGCCAAGCTCATGTGCCGTGCGCAACTCAGTCTAAACACATACATATTCAAGCTTTTCTTTATCAATTGTTTCTATTAGCGAATGCAAGTGTAAGCATTCATTGTACGCGTTTCCAATCAAGTATATGTTCTATTTATAGCACAGGGCCCATACAACCCACAACAACGTTTATCTGAATCGACCGACAAAGATAGGGCCGGCACGGATTTCTTAGGAAATGGAACCCGATAGCGTTTGCGAACACGCTGCTAGTACTTCACGGGAGACCTAGTAGCATAGAAATAATAATAGCGGAGTGCACTATAATTTGCCGTTTATGGAACCGAAATCAATTTAGAGTTACGTCCTTTTGGCACACGACTGTAAAAAGGACAGGTCATAAAGTTGTTTTAATTATTTTAATGGTTTACGGTCGCGAACGTATGTTTTATGTCGTTGGGAAGGAGACCCGCGAGCAGTAGAAAGGTGGGTCTACCACAAGTTTGCGCGACAAGAAATGGCGCGAGACATGAAATTGTGGCGCTAGCCGCTCTGGGCGTTAGCTCTGGAGAAATTATCTAGAATATTCTCGATGTGTCCTCGGCGAAAAACAATATCCAAGGGCCCTTTTTGCTGGCCGGCACACTCGATGCATTCTGCACACCAAAAATACCCGCGTCTTCTGCTCAAAATGACCTACACACGACAAATTTCAAGAGGACAAGGACTGTCTAGATAATTTTGAGCGTGTTATTTTGCGTACCTACTTCTGCTGCTGAGTGTAGGTATACGGGCATTAGATTGCTCACGCAATCGAACGGGAGTAAGTTTTACTTTCTGCTATTTAAGTAAATAGGTTGATTTCTTAACGCCGGCCGCCGTGTTTGTCATTTTCAGGCAAAAGGTATATTATAGTCAGAGGCAGTTACGCCATTACAAATGCTTCGAAGGGTAATGAACGAAAAAACCTTAGTTTAGTTTAGTTCGAACTAAACGGCTGCCTGGCATCGTTTCGACACCCCGCCCCCAGCCGCGCATAATGGCAATGGCACCCATTCTGTGGGGCCATTTTGCAGCGCTACTTAGATGTTTATTTCGTTTGCTGCTAATAATGGCAAAATCGCCAACGATAATGAGGTACTTTCTCCCTGAGAGTGACAAATTAATTATTGTCGCACCGCAATAAAATTGCACAAGAAAGCTCGTGGTCGCTACGTTTAAGAAACAGTGTATATAGGAAGTTAATGAACACAGCTTGAACATGTTTTTGTCTCTGAATGGAGACTCGTGTATTAATTATTCGTTATGCTTGGATGAGCTAAAAGCAGAATATTAGTTCATTAAGCAATCAGTGGGATGGCACCGTTACGCCTCCTGATGATGCAGTTGCACGTATTAAAATATCTTGACAACGACTAGTCCAGTAGTCTAAAGAAGAAAGAAAATAAGTTATTCATTTTAAATCGTCATTGAAATTGTCTCAACTAATCAACTTTGCAACTAACACTTAGCTACGTTTTACGTTTACGCAAGAGAGAGCGCCTGAACCAAGATCATTCACCTACAAGTTCAGCACAAAAACGCGTCGATCCAAATTGGCCTAAAAAATGTCTAGGAAAAAACCGTAGATTCGTTGTCAGTACTCTGTCTGCCATTCCAAACCTCTACGGGTTTCGTAGCTCTGCTACGCGTCTGCTACGAGTCGTTACTCTACTGGTTTTGCTAAAATAAGACTACACTTTACAAACATCTTTACATTTTCCATTACAAAGGCTTCCAACATTATTACGAAATTATCTTTTTTTTATGGCAACGCTGTGCTATAAGCGAAATGTTTTTATCACCGGTTTAAAGCCTTGATGATATGAAATTGCACACGAAAAAGCCGATATTAACTCGAACTCGTAATGTAATGTCATAAGTATATTGCATTCCTTTTGACAAAAATGTTGTCCGAAAAGGTCTACCGTTTATAAATATAGAAACGTAAGTTGCCTTCTTGACGAATTGGAATAACGTGTGAATCCTTTTTTCCCGTGTTAGAGCATAGCCAAGTGCGTGTTTGAGCGCGACGCGCTGATAATCCGATGGAATTGGAATTAAATTAAGTATTTCGTGTTTCAACACCATTTTAAATACTGCCTGTATTTAAGAGAATAAATCGATCTAGTCAGATCTTATTTACGGAAAAACACTAGAAGCTCAGTCTCTCAGTTACTAACTATAATAGGTAGTCTAACTCTTAGGTTTTATAAAGATCCGTTAGGTAGACCTTAACTCGATAAGTAATGTAAAAAAAATGTACTGGATTACTAAATTTGATCTGATGCTTGATCGCATCTTTACAAAAGCAGGCCTCAATGTTATCTGTAAGTTGGAACGGAAACCTGTGGTTGGGTATCACCGAATGGGCAAAAATCATGTATAGGTATGTAGAAAAATTCAAATGTTCATCGGTCACGTTTTCCATACGATTCCCGCTTCGTGATATGGCGACGGGCAAGGTCATCTCCGGTCGCGGCTTGAGAAAAAATATGCGGCATGCTCGGTCTGTAATTGGTCTGATTGAAACGCGGCGCTCCAGCTTCCGAGAACATGTGATTCGCGAGTCACCAATCCCCAGTGTAACATGGACTTGATATTGGTAAGAGCTGTGCGTCACTAGAGGCCAGCTACAGTGGTTCTGAGGTTGTGGATTGACCAGTGATTCAGTCGCCCCAGTATAAAGTGACCCTATAAGATTGATGGGTGAGGACCAATTCTTAGCCAGCTTAACTCACTCAATTAAATTTTCCATGAATGTTTTCCGTTGTGACACGAAAATTAACTATACAATTCTATGGTTAATTTTTGTGTCACAACGGAACTTTTTTCACTTCTTCAGTTTGTATGGCTAACTACCGACTAACATGGCTAACTACCGGCCAAGAATTTAGTCTTTCCCCGATATTAAAATACGTAAACGAACAGAGCAGAATTGACGGATCGGTTAAGGTTACGGCGCCGGCAACTGTCATCACTTAAAGTTTCATACATGCCGTACAATTAGGTAGATTTAATCGACTTGATTGAGTTTATTTGACTTTGCATCAAAATAGTCCATTCAATTAGCAACTTAGAAGACCCGTAGCACCGTAGAAGATTCCAATTACAATTACAGTTTTGTAAAAAGTTGGCCACGTTAATAATCTCAACCATACTGAGATTTTGAAACAGGCCCTTATACTGGTCAATCTCAGTTCGAGTTCTCAACAAGCGTTGTGAATAAGGCAAGGACCTGCGCCCCTCGGTAGTTGGGCCGCATTCCCAGTCTCTTGTACTTCCACATACAGCCTCTGCCCACCTCATTATGGCCACCGATTGTTCTCAAATTAACAGGGCAAAAAAACGCAATTATTGCCTTCGTTTCCGCTACAAACAATCGGCTAAAAACGTGGAATTCCGCACAAATTCGCCTAGTACATTTTATGTTCCCATTTAACTGTCAGAGGCTCTATTTCGTTTCCTGATAGCTCGTGATATGGCGAAAATACGGCCACGAGTGATAGGCGATGATGTCAATGGACGTCTGACAAATTTTGCAATTAGAAGTGCATTAAGGCAGTCAGATAAACTGGATATATAATTTTCACGTATATGTGTAATATGGTATTCTATTCTAATATAAGCTTAGAAAGTTTCTTCGAAATCGGTATGTTTACGTCAGAATATCTTCCAAACGTAGACGTCGATAATTGTATTACAGACTTCTAAATAGCCTTTGAGGCAAACAGATGAAATACTTGACTTAGAGTTTGAGACATCATCAGTCTTATAGTAACATAATTTCTGACACTAAAAGTATCTGAATGAAACCTCAGCTGTATCTAATCTCCATTCACACAGGAATGCCGTAAACCTAGCACACTTCCTCCATTGTCTGCATGTGGAATGCACAGAATGCACTTTTATGTAGGTAAAAACGGGTCGCGTATGCACGAAGACGCCTCGGTATTATCTACGGGGCCCCGCGGGTGGCGCGCCGAATGCAACGAATACCTACTCGCCGTATCGTAAGTAACTTATCAATTCATTGACAATTACATAAAAACAACACGCTGCCAAATAACCTATTATGCAGCTGATTTGGCAGTGTAGCCGTAGTTGAAAAATGTATCATTAAAATTAGGGCCATCCGTTTTCTCTTCGGCCGATAAAGGATTCGATCTGAGATTAATTAAACGTCAAAAGTCAAATCGCACCGCCTACTTATGATATCCATGATAAAAGGTATGCTATTTCATTGTATTTTAAACTATTCACCATTTCATCGTTTCACCAGTTAGCGCGTGAGAGGACTGAGAAGTGAACAAGTCCTAGGTTGGTATCTAGATACCTAGTTATAATTGTAGACGTAACTCGCGACGCTTTAAACACTGTCTGACCTTCCAATGCCCAGTACAGGTTTTTTTAATACCTGTACAACTGTTTACTGTGCAGGATTACCTAACTGTCTATTACCTAACCATTTCTTTTAAACACATTGATTTACAATCGTGTTAACTCACAGCGCACCTCGCTCTCGAGTGTAAAGTTAACGGTTTCAAATGAACTAAATCTGGACGCGGATAAGCCCTAGTAAGTAGATAACGTGGCTAGCACAATTGTGCACGGGACATGGCTTTCGAGGCCAAATTATGGAAGAGCGAGAGACGAGGAGGACAAATTGTGAATCGCACAGCTGGTATAAGATTCTTATAAGTTTATTTCTGACTGAGGTGGCTCGCGTGAGAACGGTGGGAAAATCTCCGACAGAAACGGAAATAGAAGCTCGTGTCATCAAGCACAGCTCTGCTATCGCAACTATAATACACCTACGTCTGTCTAGATGTCCTCACGTTATACCTACATAGCATATACTTAGGTTACAACGGTTAGGTCACCATACGACCATGGATAGGTACTTATGTATAGTGATTCGTTGAATGGCAAGATAGAAGCAAGGATAATGTAGGTACACCGATTTAATATGCGAGATTCAGATTATTTAGCGTAAGCGCACAAAGTGCACTATTTTAAATATTATTTATCTATTTATTTTGGAATGACAACAAGAATCCATTGACAAGTGCTTAATCTATAAAATGGAGTTGGTGTTGGCTCAAGTTATCCTCAGCATGTGTCAAAGTACCGAGTGCAACGCCGCTGATCTGCATTGTCTACATACGTCTCCATAAGTTACCTATGAAGTTAGTGGCGTCATCACTGCCTGTGATGACGTTAGCTGACAAATATTAGCCATAAACAAACAATAGAGTACAATGACGTCCGAGAGGATTGGTTGTACATAGTCGGTGCACAAGAAATATGATCCAATGTCCAAAACAAGCGCAGAATGTCGCAAATATATCAAATACTTCCAATCAGTAGATTTCTTAGATATTATCTCACAGATAAGAAATGCGACTCCGATTTAAAAACGGTGACATGGAATCCCCACGTATAGCGATGAGAAAGTTGCCAATGTTGGTAGGATGAAAAATTATGATTCCGAGTTGTGGAGCACATAGGTTATTTTTACTAGCTATGGCTGCTTTTGGCTTTCCCTAAATATAAACATTATAAACAGAAATATATTTACCTATCTACTTCATTATATAAACCCGATAAACTTATATGCCTACTGGGTTGTTTATAAGTAAGTTGAAACAACGTCATCTCTTCCTATCTAGAAGGTCAGCATTTGTGAACCCGTCAAAAATGAAAGGCGATGGATTTCGCATATTAGCTAAAAAAAAACGCATGTAACCGTCAAATGACATTATTCATGTTTCATGATACTTTTCAAGTGTTATGACGAGAGAGCAAGTGCTCTTTATTATTATTTTGTCATTGGAATTTCGAGTAATAAGTCGTGTTTACAGACTGCTGTGAATACGCTCGGCAACACCATTTAACGACCATCTTTAATTTTATCGCCATTCCACTCGAATGCCATTCATTTTTCTAGAGATTAACGTTCAGAAATCATAAATTCTAATCTCTCGCGGATGTTCGAACGGTATACGGCTAGAAACCGGTGCAAGACGGCGACACGAAGCCGTCTCGAGCTACATACTCTCGCCTCGCCGGGCTGGTGCAAATCAGTGCGCGTCAGCAAGGCAAAAACCGGCGTATGGCTAATGAGATCAGCTGTTTCCTTAGAAGAAAGTTAATTGTATTCTCATTATTTCATTAAATATTCTTTAAGTGCAGATTTATGATATAACGATATTGATAGACAGCGTGGGCAACGTTTTTATCTAATAAATAGAATTGTATTATATAAGCTATTCTGTGCTCAATTTAACTGTATAAGTAAATTAAACGAAACAAGAATCACAAACTGAAAGCGTGCGGCATGCTTTTTTGTTATTGCTTAGCACGATCATGTTTATCTCCGACATAAAGCATTCGTCCCTGTCACAGTTTCTGGTAAACGACGAATACCTTACATAAACGCTACCCTAGCTATGGTAGCGTTTATGTAAGGTATTCCGTCCACGCTAAATCTGCCAACCTTATCAGTCCAATTTCCATCGATATATAGTCATTACGCTGGTTACGCGACCACCTTCGGTTAGCGACCACCTGAAGGAGAAGGTTTTTTCTATTGAAGATAACATCAATTACAGACAGACAGACATTCAGATGTACTCTTTGAGTAATTGATTCCATGGATTAAAACATACATACAACTCAAGATATATATAATTCTACAGACCCTATTGAGACAATTAGTTGTACATGCATTTTTGTTGTTGATTTAGAATAGAAATCTACTAAAAACCGAGGAAATATCCTTTCAGTTCACCAACTCGGCTAAGTGGTCGCCAACCGGCACATAAAATTAGGTGGTCGCTAACCGGCGAAATGACCCTATGACATTTAAAGAGTTGCCATATTATTTGTTGCAAAGGTAACGCGGACGCACTCTAGACAGAAACCCGTGCGATAAAACAAAACACTCACGCAAAGATCCGAAAGGGTGATGCTATTGGCTGTATAGAACACGAGCAGGTCAGCTGGCAGACACCGTGACCCTGGCTCTCGAAGCTTCGAAGCCAGCAGGAGACACGCCGTGCCCAGCAGTTGGACCTGGCTCTTCCCCACTGGGCACGTGCTCAGGAAGCGGTCGAGGTACGATACCGACAGTGGGAACACCTCCTCTTGGCATCCTTGGTCTTCACATACCTAATAGACACAAAGAGTATGTTAGCATAAATTAGGTAATTCTGAGTATAACATAATGAATACTTAGAATTAGAAATATAGTGACGCAGTCCTCCTAAAATTTGACAAATATTAAAGTGATAAATAGGAGGTTCACATTTCCAGAAGGTGGCCTGATGACCTGGTTAAGGTCTCGGGAGCCCGCTGGGTGCCGGTAGCGCAGGACCAATCGTTGTGGTACTCTTTGGGGGAGGCCTATGTCCACTGGACATCTTTCGGCTGATATGATGATGATGATAAATAGGAAAGCAATACAACAAAAGGTCTAGAAACCGCCCACGCCCTAATCAACTTGGAATTGTTTTGCTAGCTAGTTTTCCGTTGGAACTATCAGTAAAACCACGAAATTTGTTCATCTTCGTTACTCGAACACCTTGAACCTTTACAGTAATATAGAGAATAACTTATACCGAAGCTACGACCGACGCTAGATTCAGAAGACGCGGGTAGTATGGAATGGAAAGGTTCATCAATAAATTGTAGGCTAATGATTTCTATGGTAACAGAACTGGGCGCCGTGTGTTTATCATACGGAATTCCTGATAACCTATATTTAAAATGGAAATACGTAGCGATAATATCGAGTCGTTTCTATCCTGCATTGCATACGCCTTATCAATGTCGTTACGAACTAGGTAGGTACCCATTTTATAATGGAGATAGGCCCCTTATGGGTATCGATTCCTATAAGTGATCGCCCCATTCTTATTAGGATATCAGTATATAGAAAAAAACACCCGTTACCTATACGCAATAAGGAGTGTTTACTTGTAAGAGTTTTATTAGAAAACGGATTCTTACAAGACGTCATTATCCAATAACTGTAGAAGCATACTGTGTTCCCATAGGAAAATAGTAGCGAGTCTCGCGGTGGGAATCGGAATCAGTTTTGTTTCTAGATCCAAGATTAGCTCAGTATTGTGAAAATGAAAAGCGGGGAAAGCGAAAGCGGACATCCAAGTAGACTCATATAACCCGACCAAGCGTAGGAGACAACTAGCTCGGAAGAAAAGCTATACATTTGGTTTGTTTAGTTGGTTTGGTCGGTTAGTAGTTTCGCACGGTACAAGTGTAACGCGAGGCGCTTCGTCCGGACTGTAACCCGCGCCATGACACCGCCAAAGACTTTGATAGACGTACCTACGACGTCTCAGCTAACTGGCTGTCCCACGCTCCAAATCGTCAGCTGGGCTGGTATTTACGCTTAGCAACCTCGCCTCTGGCGAACTAGGAAGTCTGCTAGGCGAGCACATCAGACGTCGCGACGCGAACCAATCATCTCTTCTCTTTCTAATTGGAACTGTGTGGGAGAGATGAGTTGTGCTAGCTCCCCTGCACTCCAATGACGAGTACATAGTTATTATTATTACGAAACTCAGTCAGATTTACTTTAGCTTGTGAATAGCATTGCTTTTGCCAGATATTGTTAATCGAGACGTTCTATGAATAACATTTTGCTTTATAAGTAGTTTCAAATCATATGTTACGCCAGGGAAACTAAACGTGATATTTTCCTTCTTAATTAACGTGTTAATTAAGTTGTAATCGGAATGTACCACTGGTTAATTTGCATAACGAAATGGTACTCGCGTAGATCAATAATGAATTACGTAAGTACCTACCTATTATAAAATGGACGGATAGGGTCATACAATTTTAAAGGAACATTATGTGATGTGACCTAAAATATTTATAGTTCTAGTACCTAGCAGATGTTCTAGTTTAGATGGTAGGTTGTCTATGCTGGGTATTGTATCAGTTATTGCTAATACAATAGATTCAGAGCAGGTTGGCATATGGCATAATCAAGTCGTGCCATTGACCTCATGGATCGTAGGCACGGCAGTGAATCGTAGGTAAGGTACCTACAGGGTTTTACCTGATTATCTAAAGTATTCCAAAGGATATCGACTGAAGACCTAGCACATGCGGGTATTACTTCGAAATACGTAATTTGATGGCATCTATTTTTCGTTAAATACCTACGAGTCTAAACAGGGGCGTATTTATCTGGGCTACCGCAAAAAACTTTCAAATGTCTCCATCTCTGTCCCTCTTTTGCCATAATTGCATGATAAAGATAAAGACATACCTACCTACGGACTGTCATTTTCGGGTATTCCCGGTACCTATACCATTCGTGATGACATGTCTTACAATCAGAAGGACAGAGACATCAAAGTGGGGATAGGTATATCCATTTCTGTCAAATTACAATGGAATACCGGCCAAGAAATGGTCAATATATTATCTAAGTGTATGGCGGTCGTCACACTGCTCCGCATCTCCGGACGGAGGTGCATCGCTGCATACAAATTTCGCCGGACGGAGGTGCGGTGCAGTGTGGTGTCGTACCACACGGAATTTATAATACAAACTAAGGTACTTGCATACAACGAGCTCCGCATCTCGCAACGAGACGCGTGTGACAACCACCTATGAAAGCAGCGTCACCGGCTGTTTACTTTGCTATTCTATGATTAAAAAGTGTTAGTCATAGAAAGGTCAAAAACTTATGGCTTTTGTAGCTTGTTAGTTGATAACATCAACTGTCGACAAAAAATAATTAAAAAGGTTAATTTGCGCCGCAGTTAGATTAGATCACACTTAATTTCGCATTTCAATAGAATATTCTGTAACGCGTGAAACAAAAGAATGAGAAGTAAAGTATGCTTAAGACCCCCTAGACATCCTCCTACACTTATATAGTTCAATTACAAAAGTTTACAACAAGATTATGAAGTGGCAAAATTTGCCGGGCGGGCGGCGCGGGCGCTCGCTCATCGCACCCGGATGACGTCACCGACAACGTCGCGCCGGCAACACGTGGCCAGCTTCACAGCTGACTGGCTACCCCTAACTACACGATTCGTTGCCTTTGCTTACATGCTTATCCTCGCCTCATACACTTCCAACTTAATTATAATTACCACCGGCGGTGTATTTTAAATTGAATTTCTAATTAAGTAAAGCACGCATTTTAGTCGTTTATACGCGAGGCCACTGACCCATCGCGCTTGTATTACAAATGAGATAGCAATTTGTGTCTGTAATACGTTAAAGATAAAGAGCGTCCGGCGTCAGCTGTGTGCGTGTCAAAATCAGCTGATTATTCAAATAGACCATCGGCCGGCGCGGCCTCGCTATCTAAACCAACTGCAATACCTACCTACTCAAAACGTTAAGCAGCGTGTTTAATTAGAAACACCGAAATATATTCAATGATAATCTAATAAGATTCCAGCGCTATGAAAACAATAATCAGCTGATCGTGTAAACAATGCCACTAGATCTCTGATTAGAGCGGCTTCGTCTATCGCTACACAACTGCTGTAAGGAACACATGGAAGATAGGCAGTGGCGAGGGCATACGGGGGCCACTGCTGCACGTGGCCGCGACAAGATGGCGATGGGTGCGGCGCTCACCTCCAACATCCACTCGGCGACGAGACGGCGCATGTGCGGCGTGACCTCAGTCTGCACGGTGCCGAAGTAGTTCGCGGTGACGGCGTAGCGCTCCTCAAGCCTCAGCAGGTTGTCCAGGACCCTGCGCCTGAGCAGCACGGGGTCGGGCGCGGCCGCCCGGGTCACGGGGGCCACCGGGGCTGCCGCCTCGCTGCTCGGACTCACGCGTTCCGCACACAGCAGCTCCATGACACACCGCACTGCGGCTTATTGCAGGGCTTTGCTTAATCGCGACAGCTGATCCAAACGAGAAAGTAGTAACGTTGCGACGGCTGCGAGTGCCCGAATCGCAGTGAGCGGTCGCTGCGCGCCGGCGCGCCGAACATATGATCGGAGGGGAGCGGGGCGGGGGCGGGGCCGAATCGTGAGGCCCGTACGCAGGTTTCTCCCGTCGACTTCGAATCGAATACATACACAACAATGTTTTCTCACCCGCTCACTCGTGGGTTGCTTGAGATCTTGTCTCTCATTCATGTATTTTACAAAAAGAGCCCGAGTTCAATGTATAAAGTTAAAAAATGGTTACTCGTTTTTTTTTCAGTATTCCGTGACAATGAATACTTAATACCAGCCGTTAATATCGTTCAATTAAAAGTTTTGCTAAACGTTATGTTTTTAATTCATAGGTAAACTAGGTAGGTAACTATGATTTATAAGGGAGTACCTACCTAGATGCGGACTAGATGCCTAAAAGACTTAAGAATATTTAATTATTTGTGTGAAAATGAAATATTTATAAGTAAAAAGTACCTAGGTAGGTATAATATAATACATTTTCACCTCAGCAGCTCGAACAAGCATATTTTTCTGCGTAAAAACAGTGTGCAAAATGCGATTTTGCTCACTCCGTGAGACAAAGTAGCTTTTTAATTTTGATGCGGAGCACTGACATTTCGTTGTATGGAGTCTATTACAAGTTCAGAATATTTGAACTGGCAGACATGGGCAGACGTAGGTCGATCCCCAGTTCGACCATCAAATTTCAAAGTAGACCCCCAAAAAGTACACGTTCGAAAACTATCAAATTAACAAGTTTAAATTACCAAAATAATTATTCAAAGGAGTTTTCAATTGAAGAATATTTAAATAAAAGATCTGAATAAACTCCGTTTTTCATAATAAATAGGTAAACATGTTTTTTTTACGCTAGCTAATTATAAATCTAGTTTAAAGAATCTTAAATTTTATGAACGTAATACCACAGATGCAGTTTCCGAACGAAAGCGCGGCGCCCCGCCCCTTTTAAAAAATTGCGCGCTGTAAATTTGTTTCAGATTTTATTAGGTATAAGTATATTATTCTTCATTCTTGCGTTATTGATATTGGTTTTAAATATAAAAACTACTAGGATAAATCAATTCTCTATATAACTAGGAAATATAGTGAAGTCAATGACGTGACGAAGGCAGTATTTTAACAACAGTACCTACGGCTAGTTTTTGGTGTGCACGTGAGATACACGTAATATGCTAATGTGTGCCCTTGTGATAATGATAATATATTTCAAAAATATCACGAAGATATTTAGTAAAATCTGTGAATTTTAACAATAATACGGTTATTTTTTAGTGATGTGTTAGTGTAACGCGACACTCGTATAGATACCGAAATATCCTTTGGTGTCTCGTGCCTTGTTTCGCCTTTCTAGTATTGACTAACGGAGCGGCCGGCGGCGGCGCTGAGGAGTTAAAACAAACAGTAACGAATGTCTAATTAAGTTTTCTTCCTGAATAATCTGGAGACGAATAGGTACGTGATACTATGATATATTTTTAATGTGAATATGTTCTCACTGCTGAGGTGAAAAGTTGTATGTGTTACTCGAGATCAGAGTATTTACATCTCGTGCTTTTGAGTCCTTCGCGGCGCTCAAGATTCAAACTTTGAATAACTCGCTACGCTCGTGATTCAATTTTAGAATCTTTCGCTTCCTCAGGACTCAAAATCAGCACTCGCAGCAAAAACAAACTGCTCTCTTGTTGCACAAATAACTATAGTACGGCGTGGGCAATCACATGGCATTCCCTAATTATGTAGGAGCATATCTACTTAATTCCTTATTAGGTATTTTGTGGGTATTTTGTTCGCTTAATTGCTTAATACTACGAAAACCTTAGTACCGAGAATGATAAGAGATTATTACTTACTATACATACCTATTTATTACACAGAAAAGAATACAATGTTTTTGTTATTGATTAGGTATTGATTGCCTAACTAAATCTTAAAAGAATCGGTTTAAGTACTATATCTGCCCACCTGTGGGGTACCCACCCGTACCCGGTAGGGGTACCCCTTTGAGTAGGTAGGTAAGTAGTCATTAAAAGTTCACAGGTATTATGCGTAGGGTCGATCGGGGTGAAGTGATTTACATTAACGTACTTCCCTAATAAGCTTCATCAAATTTTTTATCAGTTAAATATCTATACTAATATTTTAAATGTGAAAGTGTGTCCGTCTGTCTGTCTGTCCGTCTGTGTGTCTGTCTGTCTGTTACTTCTATACGCCTAAACCGCAGAACCAATTTAGATGAAACTTGGTATAGAGATAGTTTGAGGCCCGGGGAACGACATAGGGATGGTTTTTATCAATTTTTATTATTATATGGGGGTGAAAGTTTGTATGAAGCTACGATATAAACGAGTTCTACGCGGACGGAGTCGCGGGCCGAAGCTAGTAGATTATATATAGACAGATGCAATATACGAGTACATGTTAGTGTATTATGTAAGTAGATTGGCATATAGAACACGTATTACATACCTATGTGAATAATTCATATTACATAGATACCTAAGCATCCATATAAAATACCTGTCTCTTTTTCTTTTCTCTTTTAAATTGTAACGTGAACTTATGCTGACAGGCTAAAAGGCAACTTAAATATCGTTTGTTTCTGGAATTTTACAGCAAGTTATAGATCTTTATTCAATAGATACATTTGTGAGATTAGTGTATTAAAAAAAAACTAACATATACTTATTTAATATTTAACGTTTTCCTTCAGTGTTTGGAATTCCCATGAACGTTATCGGTTTCCTCACTGTGACCATCCTTAAAAAAACTAAGAGAAACGACTTCCACTTGCCATGCCAAAAAATAATATTTTCGTTGTATGAATAGTACCTACAATCATACTCCTATTAATAGCTACTCATTGTATGTGTAAATATTCTGAGATAAGCTAAAAGGTAAGATAAAAAAACAGCTTATTCTGGTACCTATACATTTTAATAACCACTTTAAAGTTAATTTATCAGCAGGTATTGAAGCGAGGGGCAGTGATTCAACAGTGATAAACGAACGCTGGTCTACCTGAGGTAGCTTTACCTCATTAATTAAATGAAGCTTTAACTTACTTGGCTGCGATTAAAATAAACATCCTCTGTTTCTTAATTGTTTTCGAACGTGATCAATTTGATTGTGATCTGTTGACACAGCTACTTAATAAGCAGGTACTTTTAATAGCTTATTCCAATTCCAATTATTTTGCCGGGTGAATAACCCAAACATTATCAAATCAGCTGATTGTATTTAAAATGTGCTAATGCAAAGTTTGGGTTGTTTTAAGCACTAAAAGCAGTTTGCTTATATCAATGAGGAAGTAGATAGAGGGACGGCGTTCAATAGTGAGCTATTTATTCAATTTGTACATTAATTAAAAATTAATACGACAAAAATAGCTAAGAACCATTTAAAAACAAAATCTGTCTTTGGTTTTTTGTTTGTTAAACTTGTCATATATGTATAACTATTGCTGTTATTTTACCGTATTTATTAAATTTCGCAGAGCTATTAGCATTCAAATGCAACAAAAATTCCATACAGTGAGCAAGACAATACGGGGTTCCGCTCGGGAAGTAATTTATAATGTAGGTACACAAGCGATGTCTTGCGGAATATCAAGCCAGAATCATTTTGTCGGAATCGGACAAAATTTATAGCTGGACTGCTGGAATGGCAGGTTTTTGAAGTGGATACTTCTTTGCTCGCGTTCTTGTATAGAGGTACAGTTCGAAATGTATCACGTGACTTCCGGAATAACTTTTTGTAGAGAAGCCTAATCTGATTTCAAATAACTGTTTGTTACATGTTTTAATCCTTCTTTATTTGCCATTTACTTGTTAATCACAAAATGTTATTTAGTTTATGTGGCGGACATGTAAATAATGCAGAAATGACCGCCATTTTCAATGTATCGCAAGTCAAATGAGCTACGTCAGTCAATGTTGCCATATATACCGATTTATACCGACAGTCTGTCCTAGGCCTACAACTTCAGTGTAAAGTGTCCGATTTAAATGGGAGTTGGTACTTCACGGGCTATTGACATGATATTCGTCTTATCCATGTCATCCTTAGACCAACTCGCTCGGAGACTTTACTGAGGTCATCGAGCATAGTACTGAAGTCTTCCATGGTCTCAGCCAAGACTACTGAAGCATCAGCAAACCGAAGGTGCGTGATGTACTCGCCGTTGATGTTAATGCCTAGCCTTCTCCAGTCCAGTCTTGAAAACACCCTCCAGTGCAGCGGTGAACAGTTTTGAGGAATAGGAAATAACATCCCCTTGCCTGATATCTCACTGCAGCGGAATAGGCTTCAAACTCCGATCCTGGAGTTAGTACTTAAATTGATAACTTTCGTGTTGTTTATATAGTGCATTTTAGAGGTTATGTTTACACAAAACAAACTTGATACTTGCAATATAATTGATGCATGTAATTAAGTGTAATTGTATCCAACGTGGAATATTTGGAGGAAGGTATCCAAAGTGGAATATTTGGAGGAAGAAGAGACTGTATACTATTCAATAAAATTGGTAAACAAAACTTGTATTAAAAATACTAGCACTCTGTCTACATTAACATTATATAGAGGTAATGTTGCTGAGTTTTTATGTCTATATACCAATATGTATTTTATCGTCATTTTTCTAAATTAGCATTCAAATTTAAATAATGTCCTAGTAAAAAGTGAAGTATTAAAATCTCTAGGTCGTACTATTCGTATTGCCATATGAGCGATAGTTATTTTCAAGAATTCTTTGCCAGACTATAAACACACTAAAACTTGATATTGTGCCCAAAATCTATGAAATTCTACATGCGCAACCGCATCATTTAGGCATATGGAAAATGTAAGCTAAAATAGGTACCTACTTAGTCGTCGTACTACGCCAAGTCGAGCGAGACAGCGGCACGGCCGTACAATCCTTTTCTCGAAGCAGTGCAGGCCATTTTCGACCCCCCTATAACTTCGTAGTCGATAAAACTAGAAGCCTGAATTTTCAGTAACCAAGCACGCATAGTATAAACACGATATATTTCAAATTTCATTCAATTTAAACCAGTAGGGTAAGAATTATAACTAGTCAAAGTTTCTTAATTTTGTCACTCACTGACTGACTCACCGATCATCAAAAGTCTAAGGCACTTCTAGCAGACATAGAAGCTTCAAATTTAGAATACAATTAGTGTTTAGTGTATAAATCAAGGGAAACTTAAAATATTTTGCAATTTCGGTCCAGTTTTCTCGATACACCAACTGCATAGATAAATATATATAAGATTACAAAGTTACATTTGCAGTGAATGGGACAAAATGAAAAAGCAAAAATGCGACTGCATTCATAATTTGTATGTATTGATAATGATAACACAATAACCTACAAAAAGAAGTGAGATCCCATTAAAAAACATTCCATGTAAAAAAGGGGCCAAGTCTCGAAACTCTACCACCGTACAAAAGTTGTGAGATATTTCATAGAGCCAAGTCTCAGGCATTTTTATTATTCTTTATTTGCTTGCTAAATAAAATTTTGTGTCTGCCAAGACGTGAGTAATATACTTAATATTACTTACGTAACAAGTATTGTAGGAATAAAAAAAACTGAATGACTTGTGGTTTTCATTTGTGTTATTATCGCTATAGTAGGTCCTATTATCTTCAGGATAAATTAAATCACTCTTACCAACTAGTACTACTTAATAATTTTGTCTAAAAAAGTAGGTAATACCTACTTGCCTAAAACTTTGTCTAAAAAGACAGTTAAAAGTGCACAGATATCATTTTAAGGGATGTATAATGATATATTTCGTCGACGTCAGAGATTTGTTTACATTTAAGCACCTTATGTATTTGTGATATGACGAAAAACGTTTAGACTGACATAACCATGAACTCACCAATTAATTTTAGTGTGATAGATTTGCCACTGGGATTGGAATTGAAAAGTGACGCGTGTCTCTAACTTCTTAAATCACGCCGGTTTCCCGGAGGGTTGGGCAGAGTTCACGAAAACCGTGAACTATGCTACGATCTTAACAAACCTCTCTGCTACATTAATGCGTGCACCTATTAATGCGTGTAAATATAACGTTTACCATTTAATTTTTTCTCAATAGCTTCCTTTCCGGAAAGAATTTCTAACCATTCGCATATTTTACAAGCTTTTATTTAGTTTCACCTGTCCTGTTGTTTGTCTGTCTGTCTGTTTGTCTGTTTGTCTGTCTGTCTGTAATCAAATCTTGCACGTTAAATTTGATCCACTTCCCGGTTTCCGATCGAGTTGAAATTTTGCACGAATATGCAATGACAATGCAATATTATGATGACGCGGAGTTGATCTGATGATGGAGCTGGAAGATGGCCATAGGAACTCTGTAATAAAATCACATAACCCCATCGAGTTTGGGCTCGTTAGAATCCTCTCAATGAGTATTTAGTTGATGACGGTATACAGAAAAGTACAGTATAAAAGTTCGTAACTAAGCTTGTAAATTTTTTGATAGAAACTTATTTGCATTATATTTATTATTCAATAGCTTGTTTTCCAGATAGATTTCCTAACCATTCGCATATTTACCCAACAACAATATTAGTTTTAGGCAGTATTCTTTTGAACAAGTGGCCCCTCTGGCCATATTTGACTTCTTCTTCCAGTCTCCTGGTATTTCGACAGTTTTGACGGAGCTCCGCGCTGCGGGCTCTTATTTCTGGTCTGTTTCATCATCATCATCATCATATCAGCCGAAAGACGTCCACTGCTGGACATAGGCCTCCACCAAAGAGTGCCACAATGACCGGTCCTGCGCCACCCGCATCCAGCGGACTCTCGCGACCTTTACCAGGTCATCAGTCCACCTTGTGGGGGGCCTACCCACGCTGCGCCTTCCGGTACGTGGTCGCCACTCGAGAACCTTTCCGCCCCAACGGCCATCGGTTCTACGTGCAATGTGCCCCGCCCACTGCCACTTAAGTTTAGCGATTCGGAGGGCTATATCGGTTTCCTGGTCTGTTTGCCTTTATTGTTCTCGTGTCGTGCCTGAGTGCCCTGAGATCATCACAAAAATTCAATAACTCCACTTCCATTGCTCTTTCAATTAAATGAAAACAAAATTACAAAATATAATACATTACAAAAAAGAAACTTAGTGAACAGAAATCAAAGAGAGGAAATTGTTTTATATCCCAGAGATGTATAAGGTCTCTTCGTCAATCAAAGTGAAAGTGTACCTAAATAATCTAATATTCTTAGATACGTATAAGCTGGAATCTAATTGTAAAATAGAACTTATTCGAAGCGATTGGGATGGAGATGTATTCAAACTTCGATTTACTGGTTTCGACTTTATGGTACCGCCCTAAGCCTGGCCTGAGTTGGGCTGGCTTTGCTCGGCCTGGCCTGTGTCCGGGAGCCTGCGCGCACGCAGGAAGTGCGCCATAACCGCGTGACATTAATCACCGCTCAGCGGCTTCCTTCGCGGCGAGTACCCTAGCACGACCTCAGTCATCCATTTAATTATCTCTCTCTTATTCTAGTTATTCTTACTGTTAAATATTAGTCCAGCTAAGTATTTAGAGACGAGTGTGCAGTAACAGCCCGTGCTATTCAGTGCTATGGCACTTTACATACTACTATGTAGCTTTTGCTTAATAGCTATTAATAAGCTTATGGCCGCGGCATCAACATCAATATAGCTATTTAAGCATCCACCATATTGTAAACTGGTTGTCACTAGGGGTGAACTGAAAACCAGCGCTGTGTGCAGCTAGTCTGTGCCGCAGCAAATGCTGAGTTCACTCCTATTGTCGCACAGATATACTAGATTTAGTTTTTTTATTGTTCTGTTTAGTATGTTTTATGTTTTGTCTCTGTATCTGGTATGTTGTGTGGCAATAAACTACTATTCTATTCTATTCAATACCATTACATTTTTGAATATCGTAATATATTTCCAAGGCAACCCCACAGCTGTAAAAATAATAGAGACTAGATGCCGGCGCGGCTCCGCCCTTTACATAGAACGCAAGCGAAGCAGCGGGATACAATACTGATAGCTTTATGACAATCCTGAAGGTACTGGTGAAGATCATAGCAACTTCCATTCTGAATTCCACTCCTTCAGTCACTATTTCACTATCCCGACGTCCGAACATCCGGACTGACAGAAAGCATTTTTAACCCCCGACGCAAAGACGCCCGCCCCCACGCACCCCTCGTGTTATAAGTTTAACGTGTGTGTATCTGTGTATCTGTCTGTGGCATCGTAGCTCCCAAACAAATGGACCGATTTGAATGCGGTTTCTTTTATTCGAAAGCTGATGTAATCCCGAGTGTTCTTAGCCATGTTACATGAACATTTGTTCAGTCGTTTTTGAGATATTGGACTTTGAAATGAAAATGTCGGGGGTTTTTCAACTTTTCTAATTATCCAAGCTGTAACGGAGAACTTCTTTTGCTTCCTCGCTCGTTCACAATAGTATTTAGCTATTCCCCTA
The DNA here is from genome assembly GCA_947049275.1 of Epinotia bilunana. NCBI lineage: Eukaryota > Metazoa > Arthropoda > Insecta > Lepidoptera > Tortricidae > Epinotia > Epinotia bilunana. The sequence goes on along the minus strand of OX346256.1, from coordinate 19,269,446 downwards.
AAGAACGTGCAGGTCTATGATAGGTAATGAGACGCACACTGTACCTACAGTCATCTGCAGAGAAACGTGGATCCCCTCACACGAACTTTTATGTAGGTCACGTTTCTCTAACAGCTGCACATACATTTGTAAGAAATAATCTGTTGAAGTAAGGACTTCATAGTCTAATGGCCGCTCCACACGATGGGCCATCCTGACCCATCATACAGGACGCAACTATGCGTTAAAGGGAGTAAGACATATTTATGTCTCGTTCTACCGCATAGCCGCGTCCTGTATGATGGGTCAGGATGGCCCATCGTGTGGAGCGGCCATAAGCAAAAAGTTTAATATTCTTATATAAAATGTGCCAGTTTTTCGTTTAGTTTATATAATTCTAACATAAATAATAAGGAAAACCAAAAATATGGATATTATTATATGGTTACCACAATATTCAAATAGTATCAATATGTAGTACTGTTTATTACCATCATAGTTTACCTAACCTCGATTCGGTAAGCTCTATACTCCATACTAACGTAGTAACGCTCTCATTTTAAAACTACGTGTTGGATCGTAACGAAACTTTGCATGTACAATGACATGAGGAATATCTATGTCTGTAATTAGTTTATGTAGCTTCAGATACCATAGTAAAAAAACAGCGAATTTAAAAGTGCGGACTGGACTGGTGGGTGACTTGACACTTTTAAGGTCGGCCGAATTTCACCTTCCCATACAAACGTGGTTACGCTCTCATTTTAAAACTACGTGTTGGATTGTGACGAAACTTTGCATATACCATTGTGTAACTGTCTGTAATTAGTTTCTATGGTTCCAGTTTATAAAACAAACAAAATAAAGCAAAAACGAGTTTTGTATGAAAACTTAAATTCGCTGTATTTTTTTTACTATGGTATCTGAAGCAACAAACTAATTACAGATAGAGATATACCTCATGTCATTGAGTATCTCCGAGGATTACTCGCTACATAGAAACTTACTTAGGTAGGTATTGTACAATTTTACACTCTCGCAAACTTTACATAAATCATATCTAGCTGCCTATTAGTGGATATAAATAATCCATAATACAGGAGTGCGAGAAGTGCTTCTGTTTATATTTTGTTAAAGAAATGAAGAAACAGCTAACCATTTAGTAGTCAGTCACATTCCTAGTGAAAGGTCAAATATCTACGCAATAGACAGTAACAAATCCTGCCTGACAGTGCCAATTTACCAAAGACCACTTAATGTAATGTCTTAATGGATTTGTGTGAATATCATTTACTTTAAAAACAAAGTTTTAACCGACTTCAATTTAGTATTCGGCTTCAAATGTGCCTATAAAATTGGAAGGGTTCCCTAGATTTCTGCTGGACCCCATCATCAGATCCTGATCTGATGCTGGGGCCACCTGGGAATGATACTCATCCAAACAAAAAATAATTTTCGAAATCGTTCCACGCGTCTTCGAGTAATCGGGGATCGTACATAAAAAATAAAAGATTCCCACGAATTGAGAAGCTCCTCTTTTGAAGTCAGTTAAAAGTATAAATCGGCCTATTAACGGTTAAATACGAGAGAGTTTTTCAGGACAAATTAATAAATGACGAGCTCACCGCGGGACGCAGCGCGCAGAAGGGCGACGCTTTTATTGTTTAAATTATATTTATTTTTCCCTCTATTCTCCCGCTTCCACGAAAAGTAGTGTCTCCATTAATACTTGGGAATAAGAGGCAAATACACCCCAGAATATTTGCTTGCAACCGAATTAACGGTAAAATGATAAAGTTTTCAGAACAAAATTATTAAGAGTCCGCAGTAAGCTCGGTCGAATTTCACCTTCCCATACAAACGTAGTTCCGCTCTCATTTTAAAACTACGTATTGGATTGTAACGAAACTTTGCATATACCTACAATAACATGAGGTTTATCTAGTTTCGTTACAATCCAACACGTAGTTTTAAAATGAGAGCGTAACTACGTTTGTATGGAGAATCGAGCTTACTGCGGACTCTTAAATTACATTTACGCTCCGCGGGGGCGGCGCGCATGCTAGACCGACGCGCGCATAAGGGCGACACTTTTATTGTTTCAATTATTTTTCTTATTTATCTCTTTTTCCGGCGACGCGCATTCTGTGGTTGTAATGAAATTTTTGTTTTATTATAAGTTGCCTACCACAATATCTATAACGTTCCAGATTACCCATAGTCAAAGAATTAACATGGTATAATAAGAGTATATGCCGAGGCCACAAGAGGGTAAAATAAAAGCTTGTAGATTCATGGTCTATTTTGTGAATTTTCAAAGGACTTTCCAAATTCTGAGAAAAAAGTTAAACTTATATTTAATTAAACTACACCGACCTATACACATTATGAATATACTTAATTGAAATTACACCATTTAGACAGGTAGGGTAAGGGTACTGCAACTCGCTCATTTTGGTAAGAGCAGCCCAACTGGGAAAGTTATAAAGTAATAACACCATCTGTTGCTATTTAGTTGTTTACCTGGCTAAGGATAAACTTGAGTGACGAATCTGCATTTGTCTCTAGCTTTCGATACAATAAATCTTCATATCAATAGGGGGTCGGCATCGCGCTTGTAGTCACAGCCTAAGGTTACTTCAGCCACGTGAAACCGCGTGTTTTTTCAATCACCGTGGTCGATATCAGCCAGGATTGTTAGTCTAGTAGTCTCCGCGTGATCGCAGCAGAACCAATTAAGGTAACCGAAATAGCCCCCTGAATCGCTAATCATAAGAGGCAGTGGGCTGGGCACATTGTACCTTGACTTGGTGGCCGTTGGGACGGGAACATTTCGAGTGGCGACCACGTACCTACCGGCAGGCGCAGCGCGGGCCCCCTCAAGGTTAACTGATGACCTGGTAAAGATCGCGGGAGTCCGCTGAAGCGGGTGGCGCAGGACCGGTCATTGTGGCACTCGTTGAGGGAGACCTGTGTCCAGCCGTAGACGTCTTTCTGGTGATATGATGATGATGAGTCTAATGATAATGACATTAGGTTAAAACTATTGTAAGGCTCACAAGGGTACATTATGTCACCATTAAAGTTAAATTACACTAAGTCGACGTCGGCATTCGAAAGGCCACGTTGGAATTGAAATCCTTGTACCCAAGCTTGGGATAAAAGTCTGAACCTAACTTCCCTATACATATTAAACAAGCCGAGCACAAACAATGAACAGCATTCCAAAACATAGGCAATATCAGCGGATACGTTGTGCGAGCGGGACGTCATTCTTTCTCGGAATCACGAGGTACAAACAGCTACTTGACGGACCAATGTTCGACCTTCTGCCCTCGTTATAAGCCTCACAAGTAATCAGCTGTTGCGGATGGTACGTAATGCAACCCGGCGAAATGGAATGCAACCGGCCCGCCTCCCTATTCCGAAGCTACCACACGTTCGATATTCGGTTCTGTCGTGTTTTCAGCTCGAAGTTCATGCGTGGTGAAGGGAAACGCGGCTAACGTGATAAATATCGGTTGGAGCTTGCACTTGGGCAGTCAGAATATGCCATTTTCCAAACATCGCCGGGCAACCGATTCCTGTGGGCTGGTATTCAACGCGACAATTTCATGGGAACCAGTGTAAACGGTGGCAAACAAGCAACCTGTCTGATGGCAGGTAGACACCGTAGTTTATGGACCCTTTAACGAACCAGAAACGCGTTGCCGACCCTTTACTTTATTTAATCATACAAAATTTATACAGTGTAAGGAACCAAAGCACAGTACGATTTAAAATTCTTAACATGTAAAAACGGAAAAAAAAACAACATCTAAACATCCATCGTCTCGCAGTAAGTACCTCAAACAAATATGACATACATTCGCTCATCAACATGGTCGGCCTTATCACGCGATAAGTAACAAGATAGAGCGTCCGTCTCGTTCTATTGAACGGTATCAGCCAGTGACGGACGCTTTATCTTGTCACTTATAGTGTGATAAGGCCGTCCATGCTACGGGGTCAGAAGATTGTAGTTAAGGTCCGACCGAGAGCTCTTTTATTGTAGCGGCCGAGACCGAGACCGAGAATTAATAAAATTTGAAAAAAAAAACACGTTTATTGGTAAGAAACTGTAATACTTTCTAGAAACATACATACACATTCTACCATAGTATTCATGCTATTTCGCAACAAAATGTTTATAACTCAACAACTAAACTCGACAGTCAACTAAAATCGTCCAAGACGGCCAATCAAAATCACGTAAAGAGTCACAACAACTCAACAACCGACCAGTCAAAACTCGTTTCATGGTCTCGGCCGCGACCGAGAATCTCGGCCGGTTTTGGCCGAGAACCGAGACCGAGATATCGGCTCAAATTTTGGCCGGATCTCGGTCGGACCTTAATTGTACCTTACTTCCGGAGAGTTAAAGCCCAAAGAACCTAACAGGAACTTGGTAGGGTACAATATAGGGTAGAGGGAGTACAGTTTCTTATACGAGTACAAAAACCTGAGAAACTATACACTGGAGAGAAAATTTAACAAACGCGCAAAGCGAACGAAGTACTCTGCTTCAGCTTAGGCCGAAATTTGTATCTGGGTGTCCGGATGTCCAGATGTCGCGCTATCCGGCTGTCATATACAGACCCCGGTATCATGGTCGGCCTTATCACGCGATAAGTGACAAGATAGAGCGTCCGTCACTGGTTATCGCCGTTCGATGGAACGAGACGGACGCTCTATCTTGTCACTTATCGCGCGATAAGTCCATGCTACGGGGGCGGCTCGCGACTTCGACAGCATTGCCACTTTTAGCAAAATGTCTTATTACGTTACAAGGAAAATGTTCATCAAAGTCACATAGTTTTTTTTACGCTAGGGGGGTTGGAGTGGTTAAATTTGACTTACGCAATAAATGAATAAGTATTAGACATTATCGCAGTGAAAGGTTGCTATTCTATTGCCCGCAGCGCAGTTTAAGGTATGGGTAAAATTATGCTTGTTAAAAATGTTCTGTGAATAGAACAGGCAGCTAACCATCAAAAACAAGGGATTTGTCGTCTTTGTTTCAACTTCGGTCCACGAACAAAATGCTGTTCCTACAGAGTAGGTAATTTGAGCAAATCCCAGCTTAGGTAGATTTCTTTTATTCTTAGATGGTTATCTATTTGCGTTTTATCTTTGTTATGAGAGCGGTTTGTTCAAAGCCGTTCGTGCTTGCCTTAAGGACAAAGGTAGGAAAAAGATGTCTTATCTACGAATATATTACTTACAAAGGTCTGAGATGAACCCCGCGGCTACCCCCGTGTTCAATTTCTCGTATTTCAGGTTTAGTTATTTTTTTCAAATTAAGTAAAAAAGAAATGTTTGAAGAAAGTTGAATTGAGAACATTTAGTGAAATTATATGCATAGATAGAAAATGACCCTTCAGGTTGGATTTTATCCCGCCTGAATTGTCTGTAATAAAATAAGCTCCGTAAAATAAAGTTTGCAGTAGGTATCATGAAATGAGCAGTCTTGTATTATGTAACTTAATTTTGAACACAAGAACATTACTTTTTGATATTTTGAAATTAGGAAAACCGAACCTACAACATAATACACACCTCTAGGCATTTCATGCATTGTCAAACTTGATTTTCCAAGTGTTATCTTTAGGAATTGCATAGGTATAGTCCAGTGTAAAAATATGGGTGCATACAATTTACTCATAAATATCTCATCGCTTTTATGTCAGTGGATTAAGGTTTCGGTACTTATATGAGAGGATTAAATCTTTATTTTTGTATTTTTCTGTAGGAAGGAATAGGTATTTAACAACAGTGAAAATAAATAGTTTTACGTCACACCTGGCCATAATGCGAGTTTTACTGCACGCTGCGCGTACGGTAAAACTCGCATTGTGACCAGGTGAAGACGTAAAATTGGGTACTCACCACGGGCGGTAATTCGTAAAGGCCCAGATCGCATATTTATGGCTTGCGATCTGGGCCATTTACGAATTCACCGCCCTAGGTACGTAATGCACTATTTTCGTTAGCAACCGATAAACATTACGAAAATAAAGTAAAGTAAAGTAAAATTTTATTACCAGAAAGATTCAGTACAAAAAATGCAAAGTCGATGACCCCACACTAGGCTGTAGCCTGTATCGTGGAAGTCAAGATAGATAGAGAATACTCGGAAAGTATCAATATTTCACAACAATAAGGACGTTGTTTGATTGTGACGGCACACGCAAGTACTCCCTACCAATTCAACACGAACGGAGCGTTTTCGACGTTTCATAAAAAGAAGCTGATTTGAGTTTGGTCATATACCGTACTGTTACTTTATGCTAAGCACCCATTTCAAGTATTAATGAGAAAAGAAATACATGTATATACTTTGATATCATATCACACCATCTTCCGCTTGTTCCCAATGCAGAATCAGATGACCCAATTACACACTAAGTTCTAGCTCGGTACTTGAACTTCAATTAAAATGTGTAACTAGCAGAACAGTGACATTAATATAAAAACTTTCGTTTCTGTCACTCGAAGTAAATGAGGACTATTGTTACGATTGACGCCAGTGGTTAGAACTATTCCCTCGACAGTTCATTGTTCTGTCACGTGTAGATATTGTTTTTAGTGTTTATTCATATTGAGAAAATTATTATAGTCTTTTGAGAAAAATATTATAATTCTTTTTCAGTTCTCATGCTCGTGAAGTTCGTCTGTAATTATAATGGCTTTTTATGCTTCATTGCATAAAATCGAATAAGTACCTATGCATTGTTTTGTTTATGTTATTTAATTCGTTGGGTCGCCGATCAACCTCGGCGTTGTTACTATAATTAAATACATAACTTTAGGAAATAATGGGGTTACTTTGATCATTTAGAATTTAGAATGTAGTATAAAAGCAAAACTATTTGAACAGCATGATAAATACTAATATATTCACTGGCACAGTTCACCCACAAGTAAACATAATGATTTCGGAGAAAAACCTAAATAGGTGAAGTGATCAAAGTCGCCCCCGAATCTAAGGAACCCCATTCCACCGGTACTGTGCTTTTTAGGCGGTTATCACATTGCGGTGTGCGGAGCCGCGTACATTTCTCCTGACGGAGGTGCGTTGCAGTGTCAAGTACAACCGCCTTAATATTTACAAACAACCGAATTAGTGACATTACAGAGTATATTATATAATATGCACAATTAGGCGTCTTGATACAATCGTTTGGCGTATTTAATTAACCAAGAGCGTCACACCGCTTAGGAGTCCGGCTGTCCCATTAATCATATTTTTAAGCACTTATTACGAGTAGGCATGATTTGATCCACTGGCAACAAATTATGATTGACATTTGACGTAGATTAATGAAATCACAGTCAACTTAGAAGTGTTCGTCACCAACTAGCCATGGTTTTGAATGAATGTGAATGAATGAATGAATGTATTTATTTGTATAACATAGGTACATCTAAAGATATTAATATTTTTTTCCTACCTGTCGTTCTAATTTTAGCCCCGAAAGGGCCCTCAACTAATTGCCAATAATAAAGATCTTAAAACTAAAGCATATATTAGCATATATATATAGCGATACACTATGTTTTGCCGTACATATATTTAATAAGAATAAGAATAAGAATAAGAATTTATTTATTTAGCACACAAAACACGGAAAAAAGAAATGCAATCAAAAAGTTAACCTTATATTACGGTGCTAAACGGGAGCCTCACTCAGCATGTTGTCACGGGGCCGTAATAATGTTTTGTTTGTTCATGTAATTGTCCTATAATGAATGATATCAAAATCAAAAACACAATATTTATAACAAAATGTTGTTGTTATATTTTAGCTGGTGATGGTATGCACATATTACGAAGGGCCATACTGAGTATAGCCCCAAAATTCGTCATTCCGGTGGTAAGGACTTACATGCAATATAACTTCATTTTATCGCATAAAATTATAGTCTCTGGACGATCGCGAAAACAATTTTCCCAGACATGAGACTTAGCTAGATCGATTTTTCGCCCCCGTAAACCCCTATATTCCAAATCTCATCGAAATCGTTAGAGCCGTTTTCGAGAACGTGAATGCAAATATATATATATACAAATATTGCTCATTTAATAAAATAGGATAATGAAATGCAGGTTTAAGAATAGAATAGAATAGAACTTTTTAATTTCAGACCAAATTGATTGACATTGTTAGTAGGTATACAGTATCCTATAATAACTAAGTTAGTAAAAAACTTGCAAAAGAAAAAAAATTTTTTTTCTATATCCGCCCCAGTACAAGTTGGCTCAATTTGGGTTGCACAGGCCGCTTTCACAACACTTCGGGAGCTCAAATTCCGTGAGCCATCCGTTTGCTTCTTGGACGGTCAACTACGCGTCATTGCTCTGGATATCAGATCAGCTCGGTGCCATAATATTGCGCTGTCACCGAACTTACATAAGTATGCCAACTTACTTAGAGACGTATCACAAGAACAGTGCAAGCGGTGCAAGTCAAGAAAAAGCTTGTTAATAAATAGGTAGGTAGGTAAAGGTACTCGCCACTGGCGCGTGGTAGGTATCAATTAAAGGAATCTGTTAAAATTGTTAGCTTTTTATCGTTTCAACAACTAAACTTAATTAGATTAGTTACTAAAAAATATCGAACTAGTCCTAAACTAAGCAAAGCTTGTACAATGGGTACTTAAATACAGAAAACAAATATTTGTGCTCATCACAGAAATGTTCTCACCGGGATTCGGAACCGGGACCACCGGTTTCGTGGGCAGGGTCTACCAACTAGGCCAAACTGGTCGTCGAACCTCCACCAGACAATGGTAAAAAAAACTACTAATCAACATACGTTAATGACCTCTACTCGTTCGTGGAAACCCCATCACTTACTAATGGGCTTGAGTCGGGCAGGAACTAAGAACTAATGGAACTAAGAAAATTTATGAACTAAGAAATGAAACCCATCACAGACGGAAATGAACTAGCTCCTCGTAAACAATCTAATTCAGTCTTCGGTCCTTTAGTTCAGTCGTAAGAGTGAATGAAATCAAAATCAAACTGCATCTAAAAAAGCCGAAGACGGACAGACGGACGGACGGACAGGGCGAAACTATAAGATTTCCTTGTTGACTACGGAACCCTAATAAAAATGGCAACGTGGTTCATAATTACACACGACTTTTTAGATTTAGATGGTACCAAACCGCTGCTTGGGGCTTCGGTTAAATCGTTCATCCTGGTCATTTGGTTTCACGTCATTGATAGATCGAAACGGTTCCCCAATCCCTGATCTTAAAGCATTCTTCTGCTGGTGGGTAACGTAACGCACTGTATCTGCGTCAGGTAGATCTAAATGTCATTTTTGTATGCGGATAATGACAGTTGAATTTTCGCAACGCTAATTTGAAATGTCACGTGTTCACCCCTCTGAACTAAAGGAACTAAAATACCAAGCTACAGTCAGTTTTTTAGATTCTAAGAGCTCACTGACTTGTCACACTTCTCAGACTTAGCACGATATTCGGATTCGGGTGAAATCGTTTATTTTGGCATGAATGTATGTGAGCAAGCGTGAGAGAAATATATAGAGCCGAATCCTATTCCAAATGCTCACGGACTGTAGGTAGTTCCTTTGACCGATTGAACGAGAACAAAGGGATCTTTTTAAAGACCTCGCAACTCTAGGTGTACAGTGGCCATAAAAAGCATAATTCCGATCAGATCAGCTGATCACAGCGTTATGAACAGTTAGCGAGGCGTCGCGCTTCGCCGCGCTGCAGCCGGTGCAACCGAGTGCATCTAGTGCTGGGTTGAACGACCTGTTGTTCCGTGGTCCTCTAAACTCCTAAAATGAAACGTCAAGCTAAAAAGTACTTAAGTAAATATCGCGGTACCCGTGTAAAATCATGTTTTATATACATACAGAGTGTACCAAAAATGGGGTTTGAACCGATTAAGGGCATAACAGGTATCGTGTTCTGATAAGAAAAAACTAAAAAAAATTTTTTTTGACGCGATTTTCTTTTTACATTTGTATGGAGCCTTGGTGGACTGGGGCAACCTGACCCCCTAGCACACTAAGTTTTATGTCGGACATAAAGCATTCGTCCCTTTCTGGCAAATATGCGAGTGCGAGAGGGACGAATGCTTTATGTCCGACATACAAATTAGTGTGCTAGGGGGTCTGCTACATACAAATGTAAAAAAAATAACGTAATTTTTTTTTTCTTTTAGTTTTTTGTTATCAGAACAAGATACTTGTTATGCCCTTGATCGGTTCAAACCCCATTTTTGTTACACCCTGTATGTGTACAAAGCGCGAGAGTTTAGAGTATTCATCAAGCTAACCCGAGTTTCATCGATTTAACCCCTCGTATGCGCGTATTGCAGAGAGCCCGAGCGGAGCCCCCGGATAAAATATGGATTATAAGTAGTTCCGGAGGTTACCACCTACATACAAACTTGCAACCTTTCCGACTTTTCCTCTTTATAATATTAGTATAGTAAATCATGAAATGTTACCATGTGCTGGGTTGAATAACCTTTGTGGTACAGTCAAGTGCACAAATATGATGTCTGCGAATTAATGATTCGGTGCATATTTATGAGAGGATGCATTCTGACTCGTAATGGCTACAGTCCTTAGATATAATAAATAATACTTAGACTTTATGTTTTCGTCGCTACATTTTGGCATAGCAACGTTAATAACTCTGTAAATGTGTCTTATCCTTCTGCTGGCATTTCCTATTAGTAAAACTCCCATTTATAACTTATTACCCATTTAAAAGTAGCCTATGTCACTCTCCAGCCTCTAAACTATCTCCATGCAAAAAATCACAGTAATACGACGCTCCGTTGCGACGTGAAAGAAGGACAAACAAACACACACACACACACTTTCGCATTTATAATATTAAAGTAAGGGTGTTGTTGTCTTCAGGGTAAAGCTACTGAACCGATAGATGTGATTTTGCATGGTGTGATAGTTTTGTGTAGGTAATAGAGATAAAATTAAGTTCGGATCTTGGACTACATCCTCGGATCCTTTCATTCGCGGCCCCCCAAAATCCCAAATATACCTTTGGATACTTTCATTTAGGAAATAATCCGATAACAGATGTTTTTAAGTGTTTGTTTTAAACACAAGTTTCATGTGTTCTGCCTACCCCTTTTAGGGATAAAGGCGTGAATGTATGTATGTATGTATGCAGATGTTTTTAACCCCCGACGCAAAGAGAGGGGCGTTATAAGTTTAACGTGTCTGTGTATCTGTCTGTGGTATCGTAGCTCCCTAACGGATGGGCCGATTAAATGCGGTTTTTTCTTGGTGTAATAGATAATTTTATCCCGAGTGTTCTTAGCCATGTTTCATGAAAATCTGTTTAGCCGTTTTTGAGATATTGAACTTTTAGATGAAAATTTCGGGGGTATTTTTGACAGTGTAGTTAGCGGTTATCTTTGGACTGCAATTAACGAGTTCCACGTGACGAAAGAAGATGAAAGCTAATACATATTCAATGTTTAAACAATTAATCTATTAACACATCTCTCACAGGCAAGTTGCTAACTGGCAAGCTCCTTAGCGTTATTCCCGGTTGCGTCCTTAAGGCTGTGCATTGGAAATTATCGCGTGCTTTGAAACGCCGTTCTGACTAGATTAAGAATCAATAAGGTCTGATGTTCAGATATATGATTCTTAATCTGATTTTATCGATGCATGATTGCTTAAAATTTCCTCTATAGAAAAAAAATCCAAAGTTGGGTCTGTATTTTCCTTTTTTTACTCAGCCTACTCAAACGATACATTATTTTACGACACAATCAAGTTAATACTATAGTATTTTATCTCATCTAAAATCTCACTTTATGAAATTTAAATGAAACGTCTCTATGTTAGGTATTTATCGAAATTTGTCCAAAAAAGCCATTCCCGAAGAGTGTTACATCACTTTTCCTCGTGCGCGCAAGGCATCAGCGTGTCTCTGTCTAGGGGGCGTGTTCGACTCAAATCAAGGCATCGCCTTAACGAGCCCTGCGTCCGCTTTGAGAGCTAATCCCAGGATTTGGCATAGGCACTAGTTACACGGAAGCGACTGCCATCCGACCTTCCAACCCAGAGGGAAAACTAGACTTTATTGGGATTGGACCGGTTTCCTCACGATGTTTCCCTACACCGAAAAGCTAACGGTAAATATTCCGTAAGTACATAAGTTCCGAAAAACTCATTGGTACGAGCCGGGATTCGAACCCGCGACCGCCGCTTAACAGCTGCATGCATGAACCACTCTAGGATACCGTAGGTTCTTAAGCAAGCATTTGTAAGCATTTATATTGTTGTTAAATTAAACTTAATAACTCATCTACATATTACGGTAGTGTTAGAGTTCCGTAGTCTACAAGAATATGTACAGTCTGCAGCATTAATATTTGCCACAATAAATCGAGCATAAATTATAGGACGTGTCAAATAACATTGGCCGGTTACTAATGCTGGTGATTGTATTTCATCATATATCAGCCGAAAGACGTCCACTGCTGGACATAGGAATCCCCCAAAGAGTGCCACAATAACCGGGCCTGCGCCACCCGCATCCAGCGGACTCCCGCGAATGTACTTATCTAAGTCAATTTCACGTCGAAAAAGTAAATCTATTTTTTTTATAAATATTTGGAAACAATTAAGCAAAGCTTGTACTATGGGTACTAGACGCCGATATATATATACTTATATAGATAAATAAATACTTAAATACATTTCTATGTATTGTTTCTACCATCCATGACTCGGGAGCAAATATTCGTGCCGATCACACAAATAAATGCCCTTACCGGGATTCGAACCCGGGACCTCCAGCTTCGTAGGGAGGGTCACTACCAACTAGGCTACAGAGGTCGTCAAAGTAATCAAACAATTTCTTGAAGAAAATGGGTACATGCCCAATACAAGTGAAGCGGGGATGTAGCTCGCTCTTCTGAGTCCGCGATACTCCATTTTTTCGTAGAGAGTCAGTTTTTGTAGCAATCATCTACCTTTATTGCTACGCCGTAGCGCTGCCATTATGGTACTCGTAGCAGCCTCCCGCTGTTGCAGCCGTTCGCAGGAGTAGCCAACTCTAGCAAGCTGTGTAGACTACGGCCTGCAGCATGGCTATGACAAGACGGGGCACGTGCTGTGCGAGATAGAGTATCCGTCTTTTTCTGAGTGCTTAAATTAGAAAGAGACGGATAGTCTATCTCGCCGCAACACAGCTCGCACGCCGTTTTCTGATCTGATAACGGTGCAAGGCTAGTAAAAGACCGACCGCGGTCTGTACGTCTAGCACAACTTGCTGCCAAGTCGCGTCGCACGCGATTTATCGACTTCCGTCTCACTCGCACTGTAAAAATTTGACAAAGGCGGGCAAAGTTTTCGTTTCGCGTCGTGTCGCGGCGGCGTCAGTTGTGCTAGCCCCGCTGTTGCGAGATGACTGTTTAATAAAATATTTACGATTAACGTATCGCCTAATTAGTCAAAGTTCACCGTTAAATTTTAAAATAACCACTGGAAATCGCATACAGCGAGTAAGCTCGCATACAGCAGCCATACGTTAGCTAGAATAGCTGTATGTTTCGAATGAGCGTGGTCAGTACCGTGACTGGGTAACTGAGAGCTCAATGATTCACCATCATATTCATATCAGCCGAAAGGCGTCCACTGCTGGACATAGGACTCCCCCAAAGAGTGCCACAACGACTGGTCCTGCGCCACCCTTATCCAGCGGACTCAGCTTTACCAGGTCAACAGAAGCACACAATGATTGGTAGCTAGAAGAGGGATATACGGGATATTTTATCCAGCGATAAATATATAGCTCAGTCATAATACTCATAATGTAATCGATTCCTGGAACACGTGGAACCAACTTGGTGCGAAACAATTGCTTGTGAAACCATGGCGTTCCGTGATTGGCTGATACACCTAACCTTGCTTGTGTGAGTGCCGGGGAAAAACATGCAACCAGGGGAATACCCGGAACGTCCTGTAAGAGAATACTTGATAAGGAATAAAAATATACAACAAAGTGCATAAAAACTTACCAGGTAGGCAGTAAGGTAAAATGTAAGTAGATTCGAATAGTCTATACTAATCTATAGATTCTATACTGTAATATGAGAAAGAGGAAAAGTTTGCGAGATTTTAGGTTTGCATTTTGTAAGTACCTATTCTACGGAACAACTTATATTCGATTTCAAAAGTTCTTTCACCTATGTTTACTAGGCTTTCTAGTTGCACAAAGGCTATAGTTTATCCTGCGAGTTTGCCTGCATCATTCGCAACTAGCTTCTGCCCGCGACTTCGTCTGCGTGGACCCGGTAATAACTATTCTTTATGCAGCACCATTTTGCACCTTGGTGCAAAATTTCATCCAAATCGGTTGAGCCCGTTTAAGCGTAATTGAGTAACAAACATCCAAACTTTCGCATTTATAATGTAAAGTAGTAATATTGTGAAGTGGAAACGTCTGTGAGTTATGCTTTATACAATATACTTACTTTCAGGATGCGATGGCCATAAGCTATATTTTATCCTCGCTATTTAAAAGCATATTGCCCAACAGTTTTACGTCAACGTAGTATGTAAATAAACTTTATTATTGATATTTCGCAAAATCTAAGAGCCCAAGGTAGAGTAGATAGGTAAAAGGTAATAAATCGTTGTATCGTTAAAAGTCACAATCTTACGCAAATCATCTGGAGGGCGAAGGCGTTTGTGTAAGATTTTTCTTTTTATATCTACTTTATCCTTTCCCGGAAAGAGGGAAACAACAGGAGAGGGGAGCAGCTATTGGTTACCGGCAAGGTGGATGGCAAACGAGCAAGAGACAAGATTCTTCCATTCCATTCCAACTATAGTACGATGTTTTAAAGGCTAAAAAGTAGGCAATAGATGGACGAGTGGGCTCGAAGGAGAAGAGTCCATCTATTGTACTTTTGGCCGAGACATTTCATAGTGCTTTTCACGCCTACTGCGAGGAAATTGCAAATAATTATAATCATAAATTAAAATTAAGAACGCAATTAAAGATCATAACATTAAGACACTGTAGCGCGGTCTCGCTCGCGTGCCTGGGGGCACCGCGCGGGGCGGCCCGGCGCGGGCCGGGGGCTCTGAGATTGGACTCGTAGTTTGCCTGTTCGTGCGATGTCCGACTAACCCCAGCTTTGAAGCCTGAATTCTGACCATCTTTTGTCACATTTCCGAGCAGTGGCGTGAACAAGTGAAATTAAAAGATTATTTATAAAGCCAACTGCAAATTTTATAGCCTATGTCACTCCCACGATTAAGAGGAATCCAACGACACCACATACGTCGAAATCCGTCAAATGGTTTAGGCTGCAGGGCGTGCCAAAGAATAAGGTCACATACATACATACATACGCTCGAAAAACATAACCCTTCGGCAGTCGGGTAAAAATAGATGGGCCGATCAAATACGCTCGACCCTCGATAACAACTTGCATGCTGCTGAAGGACCGGAACGTAGATACGAGACATAGTGCGGAAAACTAAATTCACATCGGGGAGATCACGACCCTCAGTATTCTCAGCAATGAGGAACACGACCCAAGGAGGAGGATCTACTTTATAGTACCTACTAGCTGATGCCCGCGGCTTCGCCCGCGTGGTTAAAGGAAAATGTAACATATTGAATTTTCCCGTGGGAATTAGATGTTTTCCCGCTGGAAAAAGTAGCTTATGTCACTCTCCTGCTTCTAAACTATCTCCATACAAAAAATCACATCAATACGACGCTCCGTTGCGACGTGAAAGAAGGACAAACAAACACACACACTTTCGCATTTATAATACATATTAGTAAGGATTTTTAACCCCCGACGCAGAGAGGGGTGTTATAAGTTTATATTTGTATCTGGATATCTGTCTGTGGTATCGTACCTCCCAAACGGATTAATCGATTTGAATGCAGTTTATTTTATTCGAAAGCTGATGTGATCCCGAGTGTTCTTAGCCATGTTTCATGAAAATCTGTTCAGCCGTTTTTGAGATATTGGACTTTGCAATGAAAATGTCGGAGGTTTTTCAACTTTTCTAATACTAAGGCGTATCTGCCCCTGTGGCTCCGCCCGCGTATTAAAAAGAATTTGCACGGTCGCGGCTAGATAGACTATGCTTCTCTTTCTAATTAGAACACTTAGAGAGGAACGGATTGTCTATCTCGCCGCGACACAGCTCGCGCGCCGTTGTGTGATATACCGTGTAGGGAGGAATCGCGGGATAAACTACAGCGTATGCCAATTCCGAAGCTCCATTCTACATACTGTTGAAATATTTTTTGTAATCAGATAAATAATAAGCTCGCCTTTGTACATGTGTTATCTGTTCTTGTAATACACTCGTGGGCAAAGAATATGGGTCACCCTAAATTAAATAACTGCAATAGGTTTTTTAAAATATTCAATACTAGTATTATTATCATAATATGCTATTCTTTACAATACCCAACTGTATTAACAATTTCCTTAATATCATAAAACTATCGATATCCAAAAATCACGATTTTTACGATATCTCGCTCTCTTAACGTTGTTTTTTTTTATTGGTTTTTACGAGTCCGATTTAAACCTGGTAACGTTATATTTTTTACTGTTATTAGCAGTTTATATGTAAAATTAAATAAAGATCATGACAGGATTAACTGTACAACCTCTTACGCACTATTTTAGGAAATATGACGGTATTTTACCGACCCGTATTCTTTGCCCGCGAGTGTAATAATGATGTTGTTGTGTTCTGTTCCATGTACAATAAAGAATTGACATGCATGATTCATCTAAACTTACAGCTACAACCTCCGAAACTTTTCTTCTTGGTAATTCTACTAGCTGAAAAGAAATTTATTGAAAAGAACGATAAAATATTGTATTGAGATCAAAGAGATCACAAAAGCAATAAACTCGTATCCCGCATTCAACATTTTTCCCGTGCGACCAACCGATATCCCATTTCAAACTCAACGGTCCAACGTGAATTCGTTACACATCCTGGGCAAATTCACAACTCTTACCAACACTAACCAGTATAAATCCGTTCCCCGATCACGCATCGAACACGAGACGTAAAAGCCACGTTGTACTAGCCACAAGTCGGACGGAGGGGGGTGGTGAATAGCCCGCGGATTGCCGCTAGTGGGTACTTTATGGGCAAATTAAGCTGGCTAGCGATAGCCGCGTGCGTTGACCTGGCGAATGTTTACTGTCTGTCCTTGTCGGCGGCATCCGGACGGTGACGTCACTGAGGTGCCGATGGGTTTCAGCGATGAGGCCCAGCCGACTGTTTCTTACAATTATTATTGCTTTATACTTCGCGTATTTAGTTTACACTTAATATAATTCACTGCGAGACTTAACATTTTCTCGGGGTTGCACCAAACCGTCTGTAATCGTGAGAAGTGTTCGTTAAAGTCTGAATGTGTGAAAAGTTTGCCATTTTTTATGGAATGAATGAATGAATGAATGAATGAATGAATGAAATGAATGAAATGAATTTATTGCCAGCCAAAATAACACCACATCATAATTTCTTTCTTAATTAGAAAACACAATATATAAAAAGAAACTTAATAAATACCAGCTTAAACTAAAATAACGTGTACGTAAAGAAGTCTGGTGGTGCTGCTATAGTGGCCGCAAGTGGACACCATTCAGCATATGCTCTGACATTAAGGCCCTGGAGTGGGCAAGTGACCTTGAGGCTCTGGAGTTGATAGAATTGATGTGCGCGCCATCTGTTTGTTATCTCATGAATTATGACCACTAGCGCGTTATCGCTTGCTTACAATTTCGCGCGCTTGTGCTGGCAGGTGGCGCTCAGTTTGTTCACGTTCTACGTAGCAATTTTTTTGACTTACGTAGTTTGTATATGTAGAATTACAAGAATAAGTGGCGTGAACGAATATAGAGTTAGTTCCACACATCTTCATGCGTCTTTATTATTCGTTAATTTCACCATACCCCTGGGGGTAGGGAGGGACTGAACCATACCACCGTTTTGAAAAACATTTATTTATAATAGCGTTTTTCTTATCGATTTCATTTAAAAATATTATTCTAAGATGCTTTCTTTATTAAAGAATCCGACAAACTTTCCACCCAGAAGTAATTATGTAGATTTAAATTATCTGTGCATTGTCTTTTTTTGTATCATTTATCTTGAATAGGCTCGCTGGGAGCGGGTTTGTTATCTTTTAGTCCATTTTGAATCTATTGATTAAGACGATAGAGTTACCTATACAACGCCGCCGATCATTTTTTAATCGGCGTACGCCGATTAAAAAATGATCGGCGGCGGCGTTTGCCAAAAAATCGGCGGCAACGGCGTGTTTTCGGTGTAAAATCGGCGTGAATGTTTCGTAAACAAAAATGAAAATGAATTCGTATTATTTGTTAAAATCGAGAACAATATAAATTAGAAGTTCAAGTTCAAGCTTTACATTAATAAAGCTCAAGCAGTGTATAATTAAATTACAATCCTTTTGTAACATTTTAATTACAATGTTTTCTTTAATAACATTGTTTTAAACATCAAATTATATATTTAGTTTTAAGAGGAATCAACAATCAAATGAACGATTGTACTAAATAATTAGACTATCAGTACCTATGTACTTATCCAAAAAAAAACTATATTTAAATCTAAAACGAATCAACAATCAAATGAACGATTAGACTAAATGATTAGATTAGACTATCAGTATGTACCCAAAAAATAACTAGATATTCAAATTTAAAACAAATCAATAATCAAATGCACGATTAAATAAAATGATTGGAATATCAGTATTTCTATGTTTTTAATTAAGAGAATTCAGTGTAAATATACTCCAAATTAGATCAATAGTTAAATAAATGTTCCAATGCAACAAACATAAATTACAAAGTAAACCACATGTTACCGACAAAGGCATATATTTAATATAAACATAGAAATGTTTAACCACAGCCACACACTCGATGAAATCGTTCATAACTTGATCCCTATGACTTTTTTACTTCTAGTTAATTCTTTTTATACATCAGATTTTTTGGCTTATGAAAATAATGTGTAACAATCGTGAGAGGTTTAAATCAGTTTTCTCGTTTTGTAATATAAAATCAATTATTCTAACTTAGTACCTATGTCGTTTAAGAATTAAGAAAATCAAACGAAGTGTGTTGCTTTACGCGTTGGGAAGATCATTAATTTTAAGGTGATTTGGAGAAAATTAACTAATAAGCATGTAAAAACCAACCCCGTGCGTGCGTGTATTAGTCGTGAGAAAGGAAGTTGTATGAAGGAAAAATCAAAAACAGCCTAATCGATTTCTTTCAAAATAATTTTCGATGGATACTACATAAAGCAATAACAAAGTTTTGTGTATGAGCATAAACAAAAATGTTCATTATTCTCTTCTATCTGATAAAAAAAATCTTTGGCATTTAGTCAAGGCTACGCCGATTTCACGCCGATTATTTGTCGGCGTCGGCGGCGTGGCAAAAATGGCCGGCGGCGGCGGCGCGCCGGCGCGGCGCACACTGTCATCTGTAGCATCTGTTGTCATATCTGAAAGGGCTACCGGAGGCCTGAAAGAAACAATGACTATCAAGTTTTGAAATCAGCAGAAGTAGTTGTTTCGTCATAATATAAAATATGGTACCTAGTATTGGTACAAGTTATTGACGTACTCAGAGAAGGCAAGACAGCTAGCTCATAATTTACTAGTCCAGTTTGACCAATAATACTGATTTGTGTAAAATACATAAATAAAGGACTTCCTGCTACATTAGTAATTACGTACCACTACAATAGTTATTGTACTTACTGTGCATCGGATCTTTTACTATGAGCCTGACGGTCCAGTTGTTTTCACTTCAATCTGACCGAAAGCCGTGGTTTTCGGCCCTGCTTGTTTCCCATATTTGTGGATTGTCCAGTATCACTCACACCGCACAAAAACAATGTCGACAACGATAACACTGTAACAGAACGATATATAACAGAAATAACAATAACAAGACAAACTCCAAACGAAGAACGCTACAAAAACTGCTTTCGAATGGTACGGAATCGTAGAACGCAATGCATGAACAAATTGCAAGCAAAACAAACACCACGACCAACGGCGAACACCTGACAACATCGCTTTTTTGGGTCGGCTGCCGTGCCGCGAGCGAACTCGCAACGTCGCTTTCGCTGCTAGATAGCCTAGATATGTATACCTATGCTAAATGATTGTTTTGTAGTCCAAAACATTGCGTATACGAATTCAAATCTCACGTAATACTCAACTTAATGAAAATAACTTTTTTCTTCTTTTTTAATTGTACACGACTTTTAGACATTTTATTTGCTGATTTTAATAAAAGTATTCGCTTTTTCGATCAAGTTTGAGATTATTTACCGTTCACCCTATAAAGACGCCTACGGTCTCATAACAAGCAAATGTTTCATGTTTGAAATCCGTATTATACTATGCAGATAAGTATTAGTCATACCACATAATATAATAAATCGTTAAAAATGGGTCTGCTTATTTTGGAAACTTAGAATTCTGCCCAGGCGGAATAAAACTGGTATACGTTTCGATTTTACTCTTCTTGTTATGTCGTTTGTAGTCGTAACTATAACGTACGTGAACGTAGTAATCATAATATCTAATACTCAAGGGTATATGTGACCTGGATATTTAATTTCCAGAACATTACGAGCCTTATTTTCATCAAACAACTTGCACAAAAACACCTCGAATTTACTGGTTTGCCCACTCCTTCACCTTAAACAATGCCACAGCGCTGGTCTTCCGTGGAGCCCAGGGCTGTAAGGTAGTTCTGAACAGCAAAAAGTGGAAAACGTGGTACTAAAACCTACATTTAGGGATTAAAATGATGAATCAACGTTTACATATCCAGTATATACCTACATTAATTTTATTTAAGAATATAATATTGAATTACTTATAAGAAGAGTTAGGAGTAGGTTTGTACGTGGCAAGTTGCATGCATATTAAGTACTACGCGTATTTAGGAAACTGACTATATAACAGAATATTGGATAATAATTATATGGGAATGACGGCTGCCGGCGCCTTATTTAACGTTGCTCGGTCTGTAATCGCAAGAATCTCTAGTAACATCTACGTCTGTAGCTTTTCGGTGAAGGAAAACGTCAGGAAACCAGTCTAATCACAACAAGTTTAGGTTATCCCTCAGGGTTGGAAGGTCAGGTGGGAATAGCCTTCGTAAAACTAGTGCCTCTTCCAAATGTCGGGATTACGTGTTAAAGCGGGCCCCGGGCTCGTTCAGGATACAACCGGGAAAAACGCTGGTACTGGATGGTGACTTTATATTTATTTATTGAAACGTTTGTTAGTAAATGGTGTAAGTTTGTCTATATCTCGTTTTACCCGTTTTTCACTCAATAGCTCGAAGGTTAGTGTGGGTGACATATATATTGTTTTAACCTACTATTCATCATCATCATCATATCAGCCGGACGAGGTCCACTGCTGGACATAGGCCTCCCCCAAAGAGTGCCAAAGTGACCGGTCCTGCGTCACCCGCATCCAGAGGAGAGGAGAGGGCTATGTTGGGAGTTTCTCTGCGTGATCGCATCAGAAATGAGGCTAACCAAGGTACCTAACCGATATAGCCCCCCCGAATCGCTAAACTTAAGTGGCATATAGCACGTAGAACCGATGGCCGTTGGGACGGAAAGGTTCTCAAGTGGCGACCACCGGAAGGCGCGGCGTGGGTAGGCCACAAGGTGGACTGATGACCTGAAAGGTCGCGGGAGTCCGCTGGATGCGTATGAACCTGCTATTGTGTAGGTACAATGAACTGCCAAATGATAATCTAAATTGAAGTTTTCCATAAATGCTATCTGCCATTTTAATTGATTGGTGTTTTGATTTGACGTTTATCGTGAAAAGATATAAATACGTTAATGTTTTCGTAATATAAATTACAATGTCACTAAATTTATTTTGTACCTAGCTATTGTAATTAAATTAAATGTGCAAAGTAGGTAGACCAGGTATGTATATTGTTATTATCAACTGATAAACAAGGAAGAGGTTTTTTCTTTGCAGATTTAGTAAGGCTAAATGCTTTATGGCCGACTGCGACGGAAGGGGGATTATGTAGGTACCTATTTCGAGTATATGTATGAACACCTATTGCTTTGGCAAGCTTTGCAGTTTAAGGACATTGTAGGACATAAAATGTTGCCGCACTTGCTCGCTCATGTTAGTTCGATAAGCCCTTCGCCCGCGCACGGGCCGACTTGCAAAATGGGAATAAAAATGATTATGGTTAAATCTTGATTATTTTAGAATTTCAAACTCTCAGATTGTAGATAAATTTATTCCCTAATCGTTTTTCGTAAGAACCGTGAAAATACCACTTGTGGTTTAGAAGCTGTAACTGGGTAAGGCTGCGGAGCGTCTTAACCGCCACACTTTTATGTAACGATTTACTGTCGAATAAAAACTCATGGTGGCATTAAGTTTTAATATATATTGCAAGTAGAAAAACAAGCTTATTTGTTTTCAATCAAAATCGGTGATTTTGTCCCGCTAGGCCCTCCACAAATCGTTACATAAAGTGCGGCGGTTGCAACGCTCCGCGGCTTTACCCAACTAATTTTAAGTCAGAAACATTTCATAATTATGACAGAATGGTCTACAAGAAATTTAAATACCTATTAAGATTATAAATGAAACAAAGGAAGCTCAAAAGGAATAACATTGCTACAATAATGAGTCTTATCATCGTCAGCATATCAGCTGGACAGAGGCCTTCGCTAAAGTGCCACAACGACCGGTCCTGCGCCACCCGCATCCAGCGTTTCCGCCTTTCCGCCCCAACAGCCATCGGATCTCCGTGCAATATGCGGGCCCACAGCCATTGCCATAATGTATCTGTATGCACTTAATTATTTATCAGAATCACGTATAAAAAACAGGTTTTGTATTTAATTCCTCATGAGATTTCAAATTACCTAGGTACTAAGAGGTTTAGTGCCCATTTTACTTTAATAGCTATTAACAGATTATCATTTGAATTTGATTGGCATTTTACAAAGTATGAGAGTGGTATTTAAATACTTTGTAAATAAGTACTTGTTACATGTTTAAATACAACCCAGGTTTTGGAAGTCATGTTTCCCTTGTGTGCTGTGAAGCCAGTGTAGCAAGGAAGCGACTTTCAAAGTGGAGGTCCAGGGTTCGAACACTTCAAATGGTAATTTGCATTTAACAGGTAATCTGTGGTACTCCTTCGATTTTCTATATTTGTAAGTCCCCACCCTCTTGAACCCACAAAGAATTTGCAAATAAGTATTAGCAAATAAAACACAGTCAGTAAACTCAGTCGTTGATCATAATAAGTGTATTATGATCAACGTATTGGTAATAATTAAAATTCTCACACGCAGTGATAATGAGGTTACTGACTGGCGAGAGCCGACCGCGAATCCAGACGAAACTCAAAAGAAAGCCGCCATAATGCCCAATCACAATGGTTACGTGAGCACCGGATTCGTACAACCGGCGAAAAATGTCCCACATTCCTTAAAATTACATGCTCTAACGCCGTACACTAAGGTTCAGACTAAACCAACGCTGCCTCTCAAAACGTACGCGCTACAGGCTACGTTCCTCACTGATTCGATTAGGTACGCAGAATAAACGACGAAGGCATCATACATCCACCTACGCCATTTGAAAGCTATTCAAAAACTCATATTGAAGCAGAGCCATCACGGAGGCCATTAGGTAGCAGGAGTTTACTAATTGGTACCTACACCTAACTAAAAACTTTTATGAATTTGGATAGAACCTTTTAATAAGCCGTCATGTTCTTATGAAGCCGTATTGGTTTCCGAATATTAGATTCAATCAGTTCTTGTTTATATCAATGAGAAGTAACTCTTTAAAGTGAAGTGAGTACACGGCGAGAGTGTCGTCCTGTGAGAGCGCTGCGCGGGCGCATACTTGGGCGCGGCGCGGCGCAGGCTACCCGGCGCTCACACACTTTTTGCCCCGCGCCCGCTGGCGGCGAAGGTCGGTCGAGGCAAACCACGAGCTATCTAGAATTCCAACCGCTATGAATGAATAGTCGCTCGACTAGTCCACGACCGCGCATACTAAGTGACTTCAGATTAATTTGACAACAAACATTTAAAAGTTGGCAAAAACCGGAATGGCGGGCGGCACCCGCCCCGTGGGAAACGGCGAGCGTTTTGTCTCCGGTTGATTGTCGACCGATATAATTGATGTTGCGCCTCGTGTTCGCGTTTATTTTGCGCTTGTGGCGTGAGTGTGGCCAAATTGGCGTACTTTTTTGAACACGATCCCATTTTGGGCGGGGCCTGTTCCAGCACGCAATCTTGTACTGCAAAGGATGTAATCGGCATAATACATTCGTTTGCCTTGTTGAAATACCGCCGATAAGTAATTATTAAATTATCTCTCGACCTGTTGAGATGCGAGTCCAAGTCTGGTGTAATATAATAAGCCTTTCAGCTCCCAAACAGACGATGGAACTACTACGAAATGCCGATTCGTAATCGTCTCGGATTCGTAGAATTCTTTATTGATTGAGAACATCTTTATTGGTGGAAAAAAATCTACAATTTATCATAGGTATGACGATGAACGTAAAGATCTTGCGACCGAACCTTTGCTAAAAAACAAGTCGAGTACCTTTCCGGTCCGTTCAAAATGAAATATGGAAACAGTGCAAATGTTTATGCTTTGTTCCTGGTATTGGTTAGTTAAAAAGTTCCGTAGTGACACGAAGATTAGCCATACAATTATATGGTTAATTTTCGTGTCACAATGGATTTTTTAACTATTACCAATTAACCACGCTAACTACTGGCCAATAATTTGGTACTTACCTATTAAGTATATCTTCACGCCACGGAGGTCTGGTTTACGTTTACACTGGTTTCGTTTGAGTACGTGAAGGGAAGCGTTTCGAATAACAGCTCAGCCCCGCTATTCTGTAACATTTTTTAACCTCACCTCACCCTGACCCACAAATATATCTTGATGCCGTTATTCATAAGTAACTAAGCGTTATCACTAGTTTCGTTAAGTGACAGGTGGGGTGAGGCGACTGTACGCGTACAGAATAACAGCTGCGCGTTCCCGTGGATGTTTATTTTTCTCTAACTCTCAACAATCTCTCTCTTCCTATAGCTATGTATCCCACATGGTTGTGGGGTCGGCTTTTCGCATCTTACTTCTCCACTTCGCTCTGTCCTCGACATCGACATCTTGGATAACTTGCATTCTCTTATGTTTATATGGAAACAGTGCAAATGTTTATATATTTTAGAAGTGGCTATTTTTTTAATGTAATCTGCTACCGTGAAGTGTACTGCTGGGAATGGCACCTCAAATATATAATAAAATTCCGAGCATCATAAAAGATTTAGAAATTGTACCATTTAAGAAAAACTTAAAATTATTAATAAAACAACGACATTGATTTATAATATTGACTATAATGTTGAAATTGTATTACTTTCAATTTGACATACTTAACTGTTTTTGTTTTTGTTATAAATATTTTATTTTTTATGTTGATATCATAAGATACAAATACAAATAGTTTATTTAGGAGAAACAGATTAGCATTCAAAAACATATATCCTTCAGACTCCAAACTAGGCTGAGCCTGTATCTTGGACGAGCGATTAACAATTATTTATTAACTTAAAATTAAAATTCCAGGCAAGTTGAAAAGAGATTATTCTAGAAACAGGTTAATAGACAAAACATATGCTGTACAATTACACGCAAAATTTAAATAATTCGGTGAGATTTGAAGTAAAAATTAATACCAAATAGGCTGACAACCAATTTATAATAATACTAGCCTCCGCCCGCGACTTCGTCTGCGTGGACCCGGGATAAAAACTATCCTATATTTTAATCCATGCTATAAAATATCTTCGTGCAAAATTTTATTCAAATCGGTTCAGCCGTTTAAGCGTGATTGAGTAACAAACATCCCAACATCCAAACATCTAAACTTTCGCATTTATAATATTAGTAGGATAAAAGTTTAATCTTATAATTGTTCGTATTTTGTGCGTAGATAATGGGACAATTGCATGAACAAACAAAACATTATAAAAAATTTGTACGCCAACTGGCAAAACATAGTGTATCGCTATATGGTTTAGTTTTAAGATCTTTACATGTATATACCTATACAAATAATTTACGCCGCGCCGCGACGCGAGTCGAGAAAGATCTACCCTCCTCTATCTAATTTGCACGGTGCGAGTGCGACAGGAGACGCTCAGTCGCGCGCGAAGCGACTTTTCAGCAAGTTGTGCTAGACGTACAGAGACGGAAAGTTGTAGTACCAAGTTATCAACATAGTTTGATGGCGTCCGCTTCACATGACCATAACTATCAACACAATGATTTCTCAAATCAATAAAGGGTCAGCAATGCGTTTGTGATTCGTCAGGACTCGCAATCGTCCATAGCCTACGGTGTCTGGCCTGTTTACCATCAGCCATCCATAAGCTAGCTTGCCACCGTTGCAGCAAAAAACTACATAGATACCTACTTCTCAGATCTTAAGGCGGATGCCACACTGCGCCGCATCACCGGACGGAGGTGCGGAGCTGCATACAAATTTCGCCCGACGGAGGTGCGGTGCAGTGTGTCGAACCACACGGAATTTATATACAAACTGAGGTACTTGTATACAACGAGCTCCGCATCTCCGTCCAGAGATGCGGCGCAGTGTCACATCCACCTGTGCTGCCTCGTAACGTGTAACGTGGTGATGCGGTGATCATGACCACAACAAATAATGGATGACTAGCGAATGCCCCCACTACATTGCGTGCGGTTTCAGGTTAATATGCCATACTAAATGTTATATGAGCTAAAAACTTGTAGGTACTTCTTATAAAATTGCGCCAAACAGTTGCGGTCACTTCGCCGCTTTATAAAGAAAACAGCGATCGCTTTTTATCTGCTTTGTCGTAATTTTCACAGAAGTAATTTACGTTATTTTTTTTGTATTTAAGTAATACAAAAATATTGAAATAAATAATATGTTCCGTTAGTAAATTAAAAGTCATTTACTTTTCATGTAAAATTGAAATGTCAAATGTACACAAACACACATACTTTCAAACATGAACACACATGCACTTATTTAAATGTTTAGTACCTATTTAATACATACTTTCACTTAGTTACTACTTAGTTCTTTGTTAAATTGACACAGATAATGTCAAAGATTGTTAAACTATTGAGCTGTTCATTTATTTCCCTCGATTTTATGTTAACTTAATGTCTTATTCTCTCAATTATTATTATTTACAATTGTATTGTACCTACTCATTAATGGAGAGCGGTGCCCCTTAACACAGGTATAATTTACTTAAAAAGAGGCATCAACTGTTATTTGAAAAGTGTAACAATTGTGGATGAATAAATACCTATATTTCTATTATTATTATAGATTAAGGCTTTAAGAGGGAAGAATAACCTTGCAGCAGATATAGCAGCGCGCGACTGACAATAGGTACTTTTTTGATGAAATTTCCATTTCGGGAGAAAACGGTTTCCACTAACTAAATCTTAACTAATCACTTTGACTTTGATGTTGATCGCTTCCGCATTATATATTCTAGCTAGGTTTATAGGTTTCGCTTTAAAAAAAGTATTTGAGGTGCCTATAAGTGAGAATTTATTGCAAATTATGGAAAAAGAAAAACCTATGAACCTAGTCTTTCATTGTGTCAATAACGTAGTAAAAATCATTTAGATTGGAAAATATGTAGAAGTAGAAAAACATTTTCTCTTTTTTTATGGACGATTAAGTACGTGGTATTCTTCCCTCTTAAAGCGAGCCCTTAGACCACATGTAAGGCTATATACATGTGCAAGGCTGTTATTTGGAACACGCTAATGCTCCCGACCTCACCGTCACCGTCACGCCTAATGAAACTAGAGGGCAGCCCCACTATTCTGTAACTTGTTTTAGCGACTTCAGACGCGAGCCGCGTCGCCTATAAGCTATGTCCACACTGCACACTGGTGCGATTTCACGTTCATCTTGCGTTTTCCTTTGACGCGTGCCCGAGCAACCATAGCGCATGCAATAGCGCATGTGTATCCAACGCCGGTGGATCGGCGTGCAACTTTTCGTGCGTTTTAGTAAAGAAAATGGCGGAAGACAAAGCGAAAACGTTAGAATTTATCGATGAATATCAAACATATGAAGTATTGTGGCAACACAAGCACAATGATTACACAAATAAAACAAAAAGAAACGACGCGTTAGCTAGTTAGCGCGAAGTTACGAGTAACCAAACAGGCGAGTTGCATGCGACAAGCGCACTGGTGTGGACGTGCAGCTGCATGCGTCTTATGGCGCAGCGCTTGACGCAAGACGAACTGAAAGATGAAACGCAAGTTGAACATGAAATTGAAAGCGCACCAGTGTGGACATAGCTATACTATAAATAAGGCTGAAGACAGGCAACTCTTAAAAATTATTTAAAAAAATAATGAGATAATCTTACAGATCCTTTAACCGCGGTTCCGGGTCCTGCCGGAACATCGGCCTGCCTACATCGGAGCTGATGACGCAGAAGAACCACACCCTTACGTTGCCTAAATGAAGTCGTTTATAATGTATGTATGGTAGACTATTAAGTATATAAGGTATTTGTAATATGGACATTGTTAGCTGAAATAAATAAAATTGAGCATACCACCGCTGTGTTGCCTAAGTTGCCAATGATAGTACAGTTTAAAGTCCCACATTATGTTCGTTATGCGCTTTAAACACCTATTAAACAAGATGATATAACATTGCACTGTATGTTACTCACCAAACTGGCTGTAATTTGTTGCAAAATGTACAGCCGACCAGCTAAAACAGTACAGAAATAAATAATGCACAGACTATCGCAGAAGTTGCGTACAGCTAATATACTCACAAGATCTCTACCCATCTCACTACTCACTCCTAGCTTATCCTGACTAAGATTCTTGGCAGCCACCAGTAATCGAAGATCAGACTATATCGATATCGGTAAGTATAGTAAATAGCCCTGCTAGCTTTACCTTCTCACGGCAGTACGACCCATACAAGTCTCGGTCGTGCGTTGTTGACTATCTATTTACGAACCGTTTTTTATAACCGTGAACTCGTATCTACTATGATTTAACCCAGAGATCCGACCGCACTATAAAGAACACTGGGTCGGACATAAACTATTTCGTCTGGTGGCGTTGATAGTGAATAGACTCTTGGTAGATCATTGTTTATAGGAACGTGTTGGGTCGGCCTAGCGAATTTTACATGTCAGCGCGATGGACATAGAGGCAAAACTTGGGCGGCTACGCAGGCTACTCAGAAAATCACATTACTCCCTGCTAGTAGGGTTTAGTGAGTTCGAGTGTTTATTGAGCCCCTCGTGCAAGAGCATTAGGGACTCTTACACGACTCAAGTCGACTTCATACAAACGGGGTTTAGTTGTTATTTTAAAATGGCATAGTGGGGTAGCATAAAACTTTTAACAGACAATGGGAACCGCCATATCTTGGTCGAAAGCAAGTTTCTGCTCCTATGAATTATAATAGAAATATAGTAGAAAAAAATAAAGCGATGGAAGACTGCATAAAAAACGTTATACTCGCTCTATTTTTCTTCTATTAAAATTTCTAGCAATAGAAACTAGTGTCCGAGAGTGTGCGAGAGCTAGACCTAGTGGTTCAGGCATGCGGCTGTCAAGCGGCGGTCGTGGGTTCGAATCCCGGCTCGTACCAATGAGTTTTTCGGAACTCGTATGTACGAAATATTTACCGTTATCGTTCCGTTACATCGTGAGGAAACCGGTCTAGTTTTCCCTCTGGTTTGGAAGGTCAGGTGGCAGTCGCTTTCGTAAAACTATTGCCTATGCCAAATCATGGGATTAGGTGTCAAAGCGGACCCCGGGCTCGTTTAGAGCACAACCGGGAACAACGCTAGGAGGATGATGATGAGAAACTATAGTGTCCCATTGACTACAAATAATGATGTTAAGTATTCTGGCATGTTGCTTTAAAATGAGAACCCGGCTATCACGCGACGGCGCGCGAGCTCTCTCGATTTTTATCGCACTGTCCGTTTCCCTCTTATTAGAACATTTAGAAGGTATAGTGCGAGAATCGAGAGTATGTCGCGGGCGTCCCATGATAGACATGCTGGTGACCCTTAAAATGGGTGTCCACAATTCCTATTGAAAGTCCAGGCAATATGACGTTTCCATTGATAGGTAAATTTTGTGTATATCTAGACACAGTCCATACATAAATATGAGCAAGGAGTATGCAATACACAAACATTTATATTTTCCCATGAATGAGATCAAGCTACATCGATTTTTCGCCTGGTACCTACACATAAATGTTTAGTAAACGCGAATACAAATAAACACAAGTAATATGTACTGCAAATACTTGTACGGATAGGGTTTGGGGCGATAGCGGGTCGAGTAGGCTAACTGAATCTAGAATCTAGTCTAATCTCTTTCACAGTCGGCAACCTTTCAAGCTAGTCAGTCATAGTTTTTTGAGAGAACAATATTTAAAAAAATAAAATCTGTCTCTTGCTAATTCATTACATCAGCCGAAATACGTACTGGTGGATACTTAATACTTGTTCACATCACGCAAACTATAATCTATACACACTACACAATACAGACAAAATAGAGTATATTTTTAACATAAACTAACGCATAAACATATCGGCAAATGGAGGATTATCTAAAAAAAACGCAAAAACTAAACGTTCTACACGTGACTAAGTTCAATGTACACATTGTCTATACTAATATTATAGTAAAGAGGTAGAGTTTGTATGTTTGTAGCGTTTGTATGTAAGGGGTGGGGTATATTCTCCGGGACTACTTGTTTCCTACTACCTATTTGTTTCACTAATAAATAAAGTAGACCCCTGGGATGGAATAGGCTATAAGTTATCCCTCAACTCCGGCTGCATTCTTTGTAGTCTGACCAGCGAGTGGTGACACATAAAATGAGAAAAAAAAACATTTAAACGGTAACACGAATTGCATAGCGGCGTAATAGGTGCTAATAACTGACAGCTTATTTTATAGGCAAAATTGTTGCCATATAAATAACTAGCTAGTGCCCGCGACGCCGTGCGCGTGAAACTCGTTTATATCGTGACTCCAACAAATTTTCACCCCCCATTTCACCCCCTTGGGGGTAATAATAAAAACTATCCTATGTCCCTCCCCGGGACTCTCTCTGTACTACATTTCATCTAAATTGGTTCTGCGGTTTAAGCGTGAAGAGGTAACTGACAGATAGACATACAGACACAGAAAGACACACTTATACAAATGCGCGATTCGCGAATGTATCGATACTGTATCGCGTTTGTAACGCTCTAAAAACTCGCCGGTTGTAACCGCTTTAAGAGGATCCCTTGATTCGAGTCGACCACGCCCCCTAGACAGAGACACGCTTATACTTTGCGCGCACGAGAAAAAGAGATGCACCACTCTTCGGGAATGGATTTTTTGTACAAACAATTAGGCATAAGTAACTCTAACTTAGTGAAGGTTTATTTATATTTCATTAAAGTGAGATTATGGATGAGATAAAATACTATAGTATTAACTTGATTGTGTCGTAAAATAATGTATCGTTTGAGCAGGCTGAAGGAAAATAAAGATCCAACATTTGTTTTTTTCCATCGAGGAAATTTTAGGCAATCATCCATTAAATCAAATAAACAATCATATAGTCTATAATCATATATGTGAAAATCAGACCTTATTGTTTCTTAGTCTAGCCAGAACGGCGTTTCAAAGCACGCGATAATTCCTAATGCACCGCCTTTAATAAGTTTATTACGCGAGCGGAGTCACGCGGGCACCATAGTATGTAATAAAGTGTTTTTACGAAACCTCAGAATAAAGAGTCCACATGGCACCGAGTACGCAGATGATCGAGTGGCCCTGAACCCTTGCCATTGACACCAGTTCACTCGGCCATCCGTCAACCTTATTACAACGGTATAAAGTATACTTTCGCACTTGTCGCTGTTTTTAGGTACCCGCAGTTTCTCAACAGCAGATGCTGCCCACAAGGCTGATGAAATTGGTGCTAAGTAAACGGTTAGACGCGGAATTCAGAAATGTTTTGTAATCTTGTTTAGGTATACCTACTAACTAGCTCCATACAAACTTTCATCCTTAATTTCACCCCCTCAGGGGATTTTTCATAAAAACTATCCTATGTCCTTTCCTGGGATTCAAACTACCTCTATACCAAATTTCATCTCAACTGGTTCAGCGGTTTAAGCGTGAAGAGGTAACAGACAGACAGACACCCTTTCGCATTTATAATATTAAGTACTAGCTTCTGCCCGCGACTCCGTCCGCGTGGAACTCGTTTATATCGTAGCTTCATACAAACTTTCACCCCCACTTCATCCCCTTGGGGGATAATTTCCGGGATAAAAACTATCCTAGGTCCTTCCCCGGGATCCAAACTATCTTCATACCAAATTATATCGTAGCTCCATACAAACTTTCACCCCCTACTTCATCCCCTTGGGGGATGATTTCCGGGATAAAAACTATCCTATGTCCTTCCCTAGGACTCAAACTATCTCTATACCAAATTTCATGCAAATCGGTTCAGGGGTTTAAGCGTGAAGAGGTAACAGACAGACAGACAGACACACTTTCGCATTTATAATACTAGCTTCTGCCCGCGACTCGATACAAACTTTCATCCCCCATTTCATCGCCTCAGGGGATGGTTTCCGGGATAAAAACTATCCTATGTCCTTCCCCGGGATTCAAACTATCTCCATAGCAAATTTCATCTCAATCGGTTCAGCGGTTTAAGCGTGAAGAGGTAACAGACAGACAGACACACTTTCGCATTGATAATATTAGTATTGACTAGCGCCCGCCCCGGCTTCGCTCGGGTAGTTACTATATTATACATATAAACCTTCCTCTTGAATAACTCTATATCCATTAAAAAACCGCATCAAAAAACAAAATCCGTTGCGTAGTTTTAAAGATCTAAGCATACATACAGACAGCGGGAAGCGACTGTTTTACACTATGTAGTGATGATTTCACCAGTGTATTTATTTATTTACTAGCTTCTGCCCGCGACTCCGTCCGCGTTGGAACTCGTTTATATCGCAGCTCCATACAAACTTTCACCCCCTTAGGGGATGATTTCCGGGATAAAAATTATCCTATGTCCTTCCCCGGGACTCAAACTATCTCTATACCAAAATTCATCTAAATTGGTTCAGCGGTTTAAGCTTGAAGAGGTAACAGACAGACAGACAGACAGACACACTTTTGCATTTATAATACCTATTAGTATGGATTTATTTATTTCTTGATACAACGTAGTTTTACATGTCAATTTTTGTCAAGTTCTTAAATAACATTTATACATAATATTGCACATTTACGTATTTATAATAGACCTTCGTGACGGCCATACGCTATAATTCATTCCGCGGCTTCGATTCTCTCTAATGACACCTATCGTATACAAACTTCTATAAAGAGTGCATGCTGAACTTCTGAAACATAGCTACGTCTCAAACAAAAGATGTAGGTAATTATTAAAATACTGACGAAAAGTGTCCTTTTGTAGTCGCCTGTCCCACAATTACGTACGGATTACCAGGATCGCTTTCAATTTATCTGTGCCAATTAGGTACAAACAGCAACACACTTAACTGACCATCTGTCAACTTTATTTGCATAGCTATAAGGTTGACAGATGGTCAGTTAAGTGTGTCTTCGATGGTACATCACCATAAATTATACCTATCTCTAGAGCAGGGCATTTGCTGCGTGTGCTCCAAGAGCCCCTGAGCTACGTCTAAGCACAACTTATACCGTCAATTTGCATCGCGCGACTGAGCGGCTCTCTCACTCGCCACTCGCACTATCCGAATTAAAAAGAGGACAGTAGATTTTTTCGCGTCGCGTCGCACCCTAAGTCGTCGGCTAGCAAGCCCTGCCCCCCTATTCTGTAACTTGTTTTAAGCTCACCTCAACGCTCACCCACAAATATATCTTGACACCGCGATGCGTAGTAACTAAGCGTAGGCAGAGGTCTAGTTTTGTGACGGGTGACCGGCGGCGGGGTGAGCCGCATTAGCGCGTAGCGAATAACAGCCCTGGGGTGTTAGCGCCTCATCTCAAGTGAGGCGCTCCAACATTCAGAAAACCAGTTCGAATCGGTTCGGCGAACAATAAAAGTGGCCTCTATTTTGGGAACGGCCGGCGCGTCCTCACGGGGCCCCTCGCGCGCCACCCTGAAGGACCCCGGCACTGCCGCAGCCTCAAACCATTTTCCATTGATTTCCCATATTCCATGAATTACATTACTAGCGGCGGCACCTGCCTATTTGTATATGGAAATGGATTCCAATATGTTTGTCCCAGACATCCTGTAATAAGATTCAAGAGATCCTAAATTGTCAAAATTGAGATAACTGTAAATCTGGAGAGTTATGTTGCCATATTTACATTTGTTTTACTATAAAAGAGCATAGTTTCACCTACTATACCGAAGATCGAAAATTGACAAAATTGAGATTAACTGCAAATCTGGAAAGTTTCGTTGCCATATGTATTTCTACAAGAGCACAAATTCGTAATTATAAAAAATCGGCCAAGTGCGAGTCGGACTCGCGCACGAAGGGTTCCGTACCATTGTCTATAAAAAAGGCAAAAAAATTATGTCAGTTGTATGGGAGCCCCACTCCGACTCGCACTTGGCCGGTTTTTTAGTATTTACCGGAGAGACGCGCCCTCAAGAGCGCGTGAAGTTCGGGTTCCTCCAAAGGAGAAGCCCCCCCCCGCGCACCGATGTGGATAAGGAGGGTTTTACAACGGTGTCGAGGAAGCGCAAGCCGCGCAAGAGTCAGTGTGGTACTGCAGAACCGGTTGGTTCCGGTCTGCGGGTTGCCACACCGAGCAAGGCGCTATATGGATCGCGCCTGCATTACACCGCCACGGCTGATGATGTGGTGGAGTACGTTCGTCAGAAGACCGGCTTCTCGCTGAGGGTTTTCCAGCTGCACTTCAGCTCGTTTGTGGTGCGCGTGCCGCGACCGCTGCAGGAGACCATCGCATGTGCTGACTTCTGACCGAAGGGTGTCGTGTTTCGACGGTTCCGGGGCAATCTGCCGAATCCTACACCGGAGATGACGATGCAACGAGGCCACGCCGTTTCGTCGCCTAAACAGTATTATTTGTTGTTTTTAGTTTCGTGACGCATTGGTTATTACTGTAATGTCACGTAAATGTTTTTGTCAATAAATAAATAAATAAATTTGTTGTTATAGCGGCAACAGAAATACATCATGTGTGAAAATTTCAAATGTCTAACTATCTCGGTTCATGAGATACAGCCTGGTGACAGACGGACAGACAGACAGACTGATAGCGGAGCTTTAGTAATAGGTTCCCGATTTTTCTCTAAAAATGGCTTTTGGTAGGATAACATCGCTCTCTGCCCTTAGGGATCTTTTCAAGTTTAGAGTCAATATGTTGTGCTTATTCAATTGTTCCTTCTCGACCTATCGTCACTATTACCATCAAGAGAGATTGTGGTCAAACGCTCTAATTTCAATTAAAAAAGTTAAAACAAAACCTCGTTTCGCAAAAAATATATATTTATTATATGGTTGACGAAGTATAATTTTCACCGATTCCTAGGAATCTGTTATCTGAATGATAAATAAAACCGGCCAAGTGCGTGTCGGGCCACGCGCAGTGTAGGGTTCCGTAGTTGCCTGTCTGTCTTAGTTACATCGACGTGCGGTGCGGTTGTGTCGGTCGAATTTCTACGAAAATAGGCCTTTTCAATTACACATTAAGTTGGTCGACCATTACTCAGTAACTACTTATGCCTACTTGTTCGTGATAGTTTTCCTTTTAAATTCATTACATGTACTACTACCACGTTTTTTTTCACAACCCCAGTAGTAGCCATTTAGCGACACATGACTCGAACTGAAATTAGGGCTTTAAAGCCCAATATCTCGCAAACGAATTAGCGATTTGAAAAATGGTTTTAGAAAACCCATAATATTTTTGAAGGAGCCATCCAAGGATACCCCACACCATAGGTATGACGAGAAAAAAATTACATCCCCGCTTAAGGTGTAAGGGAGGTACAAAAAAATCTTTTTTCAAATTGTATTGTACTGTTTTGTCGGCGTGATTGGTTCATATACCCACGCCGAATTGCAGTTTTCTAGTTTTAAGGGTTACTGAGCTAAGCCGAAGACGGACAGACGGACGGACATGGCGAAACTATAAGGGTTCCTCGTTGACTACGGAACCCTAAAAAGGCCTTCAATTATTCAAGGACTGTTTTAGTACCTAATAAAAAAAAAATCGGCGGCCTTCGTCATTAATAATTATCATCACAATTTCATTAATTATATTGAAAATTGTGTTTACGACGATAAGATTATTAAAATACCTATACATTAAAAAAAAACTGCTGATTGTAGCTTATCGGGGTCCTTACAATGCAAGAATGCCCAAATTTAGCGCATGGCTAAGGAGCCATGCGCTAAATTTTGGCATTGTACAGGAACGAAACACAGGATAATTATAGCAATACAATACCGACTTTCATCAAGCCGATCCCAATCAAAACTGTATCAAATCACCCTTGAAATATTCGTTTAGTAGAACAATATTTTTGAAAATCACTTCATAGATGACGGAGTTATCGCATTAAATACATGTACATGTACAAAAGAAGTCCAATTGAAAACCACAATTTCGAAAGGCGCGTAGGTATAGTTCATGATCAGGACGACATCCATACTAATATTATAAATGCGAAAGTGTGTCTGTCTGTCTGTCTGTCTGTTACCTCTTCACGCTTAAACCCCTGAACCGATTGAGATGAAATTTGGCATGGAGATAGTTTGAATCACGGGGATGGACATAGGATAGTTTTTATCCCGGAAATCAACCCCTGAGGGGGTGAAATGGGGATGAAAGTTTGTATCGAGCTACGATATAAACGAGTTCCACGCGGACGGAGTCGCGGGCAGTAAGCTAGTAACCTCATATGTAAGTATACATAATAATATAAATGAGTCCATATAATAATATAGTTCACAACCAGGACCAGAATGACGATATTAGAACGTATTTTATAGTTTTCTAAATAAAGCTTCATCAATTTGGCCAATGCCGCGCCGGTGCCCCCTCGTGCCAACGACTCGCCGTCGCCTTGACTCGCTATAGAATTCATGGCCTCTTTAACTTCATTGCTCACTGTATAGGTACTCTATTTTCGCATTTTAGTCAAACGATACAGATTCTTATCGACCAAGATCCAAGACGCCATAATATTAACCAAACAGGATTAATCTGCCCTTGACTTTTCAAAAATAATCCTGTTCTAAACATTGTGGCAGTCAAATTGACTTTACCAGTCGATCATGGCATTCATGGTACATTCCTTGTAAAACTATGCGTACTATGCGTAAAATTAATGCTATGGGCCGGTAGATACCCATTAGGGACACCTTGTCAGCATCCAAAATAGCAGGTACCTCACATTATCATAATAGTGGGCGTGGGCTGCAATCATCAATCTCTGTTAACAATTTCGGATGTTTAATTTTTCGTTAATGTCAATGCATATCGGTTTAGCTCGAAGCGCTGACGCTTATCAATGTCGGTTGAATGCTTCACAACCATGGGGGCGTTATCATGAACAAATATGCATAAAGTAATAGTACATGAGGTAAATTCAATAAATGCAATGGTTTACGCTAATAAGTGTTTCTTGAATGGTCCCGAGCATTATCGGCGCAGTTCCAATTATTACCGACCCGAAGTATTATTATCCGAGGAATGTAAGTAAAGGTAAGCGAGTTCAGAGCGATCTCGGTGCTGCTGCGCCTGCGCCGCGTCCAATGCTCGCAAAAACTTATCGAAACGATCAAGAGAATGCGTGCAAGGTAATTAATTAAGAGCTATTAATTGTTGATTCTCCTTAACCATTCTGTAGGTTTCATTTGTTTTGAGCGCAGCCTGCCCTATGAGATGTTTTTCCCAAGCTACGTATCGATTTATAATATGGATACTCTACTTCACATTACTCTGACGGCGAGTAATAATAGACTCAGCATGCAGTTAATCCTGGCGCATTCTCGGTGACAAATATGGAGTGTGTGAGTACGTAAAACGTTTGGTACTTTGTAAGGGTTTTTGATTACGATACGATACGATACGATCCTTTATTGATAAAAAATATTTTACATGTCACATTAAAATATATTACATTCATTGGTTGGCTTTTGCTGACGCGGCCTTTACGGTGAAGCGAGCCGGTGAAGTATTTTGTAAATATTATTTAACTAGCTACCGGCCGCGGCTTCGTCTGCATGGATCCAGGATGAAACAACTATCCTATATTATAATCCAGGCTATAAACTATGTTCGTACAAAAATTAATTGAGCCGTTTAAGCGTGATTGAGTGAAACATTTCACTTCACAACTTTCGCATTTATAATATTAGTAGGATAAGTAGGATACATATTTGTGGTTGCCATATGATTGGAATAATCACAACTCGACAAGAGATGCCTTCTCAATGAATTATATTATCGTAGTCGTGCGGGCCTTACATTAAAATGAAAAAATGAATTATAAAAACCGGCCAAGTGCGAGTCGGACTCGCGTACGAAGGGTTCCGTACCATTATCTATAAAAACATGTCTGTCGTATGGGAGCCCCACTCCAAATCGCACTTGGCCGGTTTTTAGTATTTGTAGTTATAGCGGCAATAGAAATACATCATCTGTGAAAATTTCAACTGTCTAGCTATCGCGGTTCTTGAGATACAACCTGGTGACAGACAGACGGACAGACAGCGAAGTCTTAGTAATAGGGTTCCGTTTTTACCCTTTGGGTACGGAACCCTAAAAATGAATAAACATTCGGCATTCAACTGACATGATAAGAAAATTTAAGGCCAGGTAGGGCGGTCTGCGTGGCCTGCTCAAAGCCATTATAAAGTTAAGTTTGTTGTTACTACAACAAATCCAAAATTGTAATGCTGTGTTATTATTTGTGTATGTGAAAGTGTGAAATGTTCGTCTAATAACTCTCTACAAGTTGGTTATAGCGTCGGGTTCACTACAGTCCTTCCGGTCAGATCGTAGGACACAATTCAATAAGCACCCATAAACAAAGCAATTTGTCGCTTGCTGACAGCCACGACCGTCTCAACGCGCACTGCGACAATTCTACAGTCATCAATGTAGCTTAAAGTCTTTAAGAACAACGCATAAGGTCCAACATTATAAATCAATTTAGTTTTCAGCCGTCTAGAAGCATTCGTTCGGCATAGCTACAGTGACAAAGCGCGCTTCATTCTCAGGACAATGACTTTTCAGAAATACGTTCGAACAATTATCTTATAGGTACCCACCATTCGCAACGAGATTGATTTTTTGCGCTTCGTCTACTGATTTCACTAAAAACTCCGCTGGTTTTTAATCTATCTGTTACTTATTGAGTATTTTCCTTGTACCTACATGTTACTGCTACGCTTCAGAGCTCTAAACAGGTCAGTGATCGAATAAAAAATAAACAGCTGATTTTAATGGTGGTACTCACGGTGAAACATTTCAATAGCTAAATTCAAAGAGTAGAAAGGATTGTACATTTAAAGAGTGTCTTACTCTTAACCACAAGTTGAATCACTTTGCAAAAAATAAAACCTACTGTGAAGGTGAAGATGCTATCCTAGAATGAGAACTGAAACTATAATGAAATCGGTATTAGCAACCTCAAAGAAATGATACGAGAATTCGGGGATGATTGATAATAGACACGAAAATATGGGACATCGCTGGGATACGTCACATTTTTGTTAGTCGAATACTGGCCCAGGTCCTGAAGTTTACTAATCTAATTTCTACATCAGTGTATTAAGAAATAAATATATACTAGTTTGATATTTAACTATTTTTGTACAGAACAATTATCTCAAATGAAGCGAGATTATCTTGAGTCTTTTTGTCTGTGCTCTGTTTCGCGCATCGCATAAACCCGTCTATGCGCTTCTGCCAAAATACTTTCGTAATTGGTCGGTCGGGGCCTCAAAATTATGGAATAGTGGGGCACCCTATCATATGACCGTAGGCGTAGGCTTCCTCCGGACTCAATTAAAACTCATGCGTCGGGTCGTGCGAAGTGACCGGCGCCCGCGCATTTCCCCCCACAGGATACTCTAACGACCATAGAGAAAGAATAAGTATATAGGGACACACCTACAGTCAGCATCATATAGTTAGTAGTAGCAGCAGCCTAAGGGTGGGTTGCACCAAACGTTCTGTAATATTAAGCGGTGTTCGTTCAAATCTGAATGTATGGAAAGTTTGTCAAGTTTCTATGGGATGACAGCTGCCGGAGCCAAATTTTGATTTAACGTTGATCCGTCTGTAATACTACGTAGCCAAATATAAAGTAACCATCCTTAATCCTATATAAAGTTTCCCCCTGGGCGGCCCACAAGGCTCCTCCCGTTGTCCCGCAGCAAATCTGTGACTGGCCGGGCTGCAGGCCAGTACAGCGAAACAAAAAACTATGTGCTGTTGACTGTACACACATGAGTGACGAAGATGTAAGAACGAAGATACAATGTCGTATCGTCCGTCACTCAACGCGTAGGCCTTTTTGGTTTGTCACCCAGAAATGTCAAAACTCAATTAAAACTGACGTCACGGATATAACGGCTGAAGAATGCAAAGATACATAATGTATGGAAAATCTTGCGTTCTTTTTGGGACACCTTTATATATTAGGATATGAGATGTCAAGAATGTATTAGTCTTCTGATATTTCTCAATTTAATCAGGTTAATTTAACGCACATCTTGATAAGGAGACTTTCTTGACCACTTGACGTGGTTTTCTTGACGTGGTTGCACTTTCATGGTTTTATTCGCTTAGGATTGGAATTTGCTCTTGTATTTCCAGAATAAATAATATTACTCACTTACAAAAGATTTCCTGGCCCTTCTCTTTCTAATCTGCACAATGCGAGCGAGAAAGGCGTCGCTGACACGCGCGCTCGCCTTGGCAGCAACTTGTGCCAACCCCTAGGAAACGAACGTACAAAACAGCCAGAGACGAATCCAGAGGGTCTACCGCGAAACGAAAACGAACTTCGTTCGTGTATCTCCCTCTCTGTCGCACTTGCTAGCTCGACCGACAAAGACGGAGATACACGAAGTTCGTTTTCGTTTAACGGTAGCTCTTCAGATACATATGCCGTACCAGCAATCTCGCGGGAAACTAACTAAGCGTAAGTACATTGCTGTATACTCACTTGAGATTATTTGAGTTGGCCGCATTGCATCAAAGTAGACCTTTCAAAAAGCAACTCTACCGCCCAAGCTAAACCATTCCAATTCCAATGTCAATTTTTGTAAAACGTCGGCCACATTAAATAATATCAACCGTACAAGCGGTTGCACCAGCTATGTGATTCACCACCTGTTTCAATTCACCTCAACTTTCATGCTAGTGTACCTTGACACTTTGAGCCGTTACAAGTGTAGGTAATCAGGGGTCAGATTTACCCTGGTTATTATGTTGGTAATGTGAACCAGTCCTGGCTCTTGCTCGAGGCCCGATACGATCGCGCCAGCAAGGTGACTTTAAAATGACTGCTCTTGGAATTTTTATCAGCCTACATTATGCCCAAATTTAGTACAAACGGGTTAAAAAGCAATTTATACAAACTAAATTCAAAACGGTTTAAATGGAGGCGAAATGTTTATTTGTTTATGATAAAACACGTACACGCGTAATGATTATAACGTACAGGTAAGTATATACCTACTTAACTAAGTAAGTGAACTAAAGTGTTGTGTTAATCTTCCACCACCTAACAAAAATTGTACCGACATCCATTGCAAATTCCAACGTTTAAGTTAAAATAAATCAAAATCACCAGAGGTGTGTAATGTGTTTTCATATTTGACACCTCGCATGCTTGTTTAATACCTTAGTACCTACCCGTGTGAAAACACAGCTACGTACATCTCTGGTGGATACTCGCCCTTAACACATTCACTGCCTAGAACCGCTTCGCCGTGGTTTTCCTCGTACTTATGTAGCGGAAAGCAACTACGGCGCCCGCTAGTCGGGTTCCTGGTAGTGATAGTTTTAAACCCGTATATATCGTTAGGGCCGTTTACGATACTTACTCCATTTACAAAAAAATATACCAATGCTGTTCGTTTAATAGAATAAGGGAAGTATTAGAAACGCATTCCAATGACCAACCATCAAGATGATAAAAGATCATTCATCTAATCTTAGTGAGTCCAAACTAAGTAGGTACATGCCTGAAATAAATAATACGAATATCAATGCAACAAAGCCAATTTATTCCATTCGTAAACATGGTCTTTCGAGCCGAAGGACTAATCATTGGTTTAATTACAAGGCGCCTGTTATCGTGAAGCCTAATTTAGTTTTCGGCACGCTCTGCCCTCAGGCGCATGCCTTGCAAAACAAAAAACTATATTCACATGTCCTTACCCCGTAACTTTCCGTCTCTTTCAGTCCTACGTAGATGCAAAACGAGCGAGAGGGACAGTGAGTGAAGTAAGAATATACGCGATTCCCATGCTAGTCGGTTTGGACGAGTTTTTTACTAGGTATTAGGTAACGCTAATTTTAATCATGTCAATGTCACGTCAATCCAAATAGCGTGCTTAGTATAATTTTCTTGAACACGCAACACGTCTTTTAATGGTATAATTTTTACACTTGATGTGTCTGTCAAAGCATACCGGCCCATTAACCTAAGTAAAATAAATATAAAGCGACTAACTGCCTAATTTATTAACACGTACCTATCCATAGATACCGTGTCATCACTTCCAAGGTCGGGAAGGCTCATCAAATTGCGAAAATCATTATGTAGTCTACTAAGCAGCCTTGCCAAGGTCTAACCTTGGGATCGGCTCAAGGTTTGCCCAAATAATATCTAAGAAAACGCGAACGTAGCAAGCAAAATGTAGGTATAAGCATTTTATGTAGATGATGTGATGTCAGATGTGGCAGACACATTAAATCTATTATTAAAACCAGTCCTCTTTTTATAATTAGAACTTAAATGATCTTTAGATTAGATTTTAGCGGGAAGGTAGTTTGGTTTAGATTAGACATTTCTGAGACTATTATTTTTGTTCTGCACATGTGTAGTACATATTTAAACGTTGTTTAAGTATAGAACGGCAACTTGGTAGACTTTGACTTGACAATATGAAACGTGTCGGGCCCCTGGAAATGTTTGTGTAGGTTAGAGGTTCGTGCGGGTTGTACGAATCAGCCATGTAAACTATGCACACATTTTGGAATCTGTGTCTGGGGATTAAGGTTCAAAATAGCGTACATATTTTTAGTAAACTGTAAGAGCACGGGGGCCGCTCCGGGCTCATCGTCGGCGTTATTCACATTTAATTCACAATGCCCAAGCGCGGCTTCAAGCGATCCAGTATAAGTCGGGGCTCCGAGTAAAAATAGTTGTTACGACTATAGGGATCAAGTAATAAAAGAGGTGCGGGGTGCGTGGTCAGAGATAAAATGGATTGTTAAGATAGACAGCCCAGTCGTGACAGCAGTTTGTTATACTAATGGCGTACAAAAAGACCGCCTTCCATTAGTTTTGTCCAAGTGTGCTTGCCTCGAGTAATTTGCACGCGCAAATTTGTTTTATGGCTATTTATTGTACCTGTTTGTTTCCGGCTAGATACTGCGTAGACGCATCGATGGCAATCTGTCAAGTGTACAAGTTTTTGATTAACCTCGTTTCGGTTGTCGTGACTATTAAGATCGAGGGGAATGCCCGAAGTCACCTGTTTCATGACGGCATATTTCTGTCATTGTAATTCAGACCCATGTTAACTATGTATTATCAAGTCCTATAGTATCAAATGGTCGCCTTTTAAACCAATTCGTAGAAATGTGAATTTAGCTGAATCTCAAACTCTCAATGCTATTGGTCAACAAAACCAATTCGTAGAAATGTGAATTTAGCTAGATCTTAAACTGGTTAATGTTAACCAAGACCAATGATATTTAAAACGAGCAACTCCGCAGTTCGATTTAGCGCGTGATCAGTCGATTCACTTTTTGCCGCCTATACAAACCAAATAAAATGGCGCATTTAATCCGCCATGGCAACTAGCTAAGATAGAAGTAAGTTTCACGATGAAGTAATTAGCGACTTTAGCGAGCCACATGCGCACGGCGGGGGTCGTAGTACCGCACATGTAACACACGCGACAAGGCGTCAAAAAACGTCGCCGCGATAAAAAGCGCCGGCGGCGGCGTGAGAACAGCGACACGTGGCGCGGGCTCATTCATACATTTGATTCATAAATTGTATGCACGCTGCGTATGTGTGCAGTGCAGCGCGTGTGTGCTAGTGCTGTACTCCTTGCATTTGACGAAGGCGAGTGTATTTGACGGAATTAGACTTCAACGTCATAATAATAGGAACGCGCCTGCGAGAAATGCAAGAAGCATGGCAACATGAACCCTTGGAATGCGACAGGTTACTTGCATATACAAATGTAAATATATGACTGTTTTTTATGTTAAGGTCAGGTACCTACTTTTACGATAGGCAATAGCCGACTTTAACGGGAAACAAT
This sequence comes from Epinotia bilunana, assembly GCA_947049275.1. Taxonomy (NCBI): domain Eukaryota; kingdom Metazoa; phylum Arthropoda; class Insecta; order Lepidoptera; family Tortricidae; genus Epinotia; species Epinotia bilunana. The sequence goes on along the minus strand of OX346256.1, from coordinate 19,224,642 downwards.
AGGTATAACTTCTTTAGTTCGAGATGTGATTATAGCGACTGTTGGTGGCCCGCAAAAAGTTTGTCGCACTCTTAATGCTTTTGGCATACGCCCAAGCACGTACTAACTTGACTTGCGTAATTTAAATATAAAATCATATTGTCAAAACGTTTACCTTAACGCAGTGGTTCTTAAACTTTTGTTAGGCATGGACCAGTTTCAGAATTTCAAAAATACCGCGGACCCCTGTTTGATTAAAATCACATATTTCATGTCTACCTACGTACTACCTGCCTACGTCTTAACGTAAGTGCACGAAGAACCCAAGGACCCCTAGCAATCATGTCACGGACCCTTAAGGGGTCCATGGAACACACTTTAAGAAACCTTGCGTGATTGTTTCGGAATATCACATGTTCCTATTTATTAGATATTTAAATCAGGTACAAATAGTTTTTCGAAACAGCCGTGAACATTTCACTTGTAGTTTGGTAGCAAACGAAGCAATTTTAAGTTGAACAGCCTCATCCTACTAGAAATTCGAACTTTCAGATCATTAGAATGAATATCACACGATAACTTTTTTCTAGATTTAATCAGCAGCCTATTTATGAACCTAAGCGTTTCAGAAACGTGGTCTGGCGTAAGTATTCCGCTTAAAATGTTTGATTAAGTAGCTAGTGCTAAGTGCATGTGGTCTATTTATATTCGCTTCCGATCTCAACACTTAAATGTAGCGCGCTCGCGTCACGCCAAGCGTGCGAAACCTACTGGGAAAAACTCACTGGGAATTAAAAGGTATGAACCAAATTGAGGCCCTGTGGGATGTAGGGATATCATTATGCCCCTAGCTTCTCTCCCGGCAAGCCCGGGGTCCGCTTTGGCACCCAATCCCAAGATTCGACGTAGGCAAATAGGTACTAGTTTTATGAAAGCGACTGCCATCTGACCTACCCCACGATGCGATGTCCGTCGCCAAAAAGCTGCATTTGAACATCAAGTGATATTTCGTACAAAGTTTTATTGAAAAACCTAGGCAGTGTTCGAACGAACGGCTTCCCGATTGAATGTCGTGTGCCCCTTCTATCGGACGGGTGTACGGAAATATCGTGTTTTTAATTAATACACAGAGTAAACTGAACCCAATGAATCTAATATTTTTTTCTCGCAGACTTTAGCGACACTTTTCAGCAGGCCACAAAAAGCCGACGAAAATATTTATGTGTAAGCTTACCCTTATCAATGCATGATTAAGATTGGAACGCACCTTTATAGAGCTTATTGCCGAGAAAAAAAGTTGGTGGACGGCGTTTATGGTGGTTTGTGTGGGGAATGCAATCTTCAGCGGGCGATCGGCGCGGGCGGGCGGGCGCGGCGCCCCGCTCACTATAAATCAGGGCCAATTGAGGTCGGAGCGGCCGCCAGTTATTTTTAAAATTGCGTGCACAATATTATGTGTTTAGGTGGAAATGGTGGAATATGATAATTGCGAGAGGCGCCGTAAGCCGACACCGGCTATGGGATTACAGAGCGGCCGACTGCCCGCGCCGCCTTGTTTTAGTTGGAATTATTGAAGATGTCCGACGTTTTATGAAAGTGTCCTAGGATTTTGAATCTTCCAGCTTGGAGGATAACGTCAGTTTTTTAACGGATTACCTTGCTACAACTCGGCCGATTGAAATAAGGCTGAGTATACGGCATATAAAATCAGATCATCTAAGTACCTATAACTGAGTCTCATTCAGTCCATGTCTTACACATTCCAATCGCTTTTAACACGTTAGCCCGGTACCGAAACAGATTGAAATGTATTTGGAATCGGAAGCCACGGATAAGATAGACCTCCCGAGAGTCGATCAGAGACTACGTTTCGCATTCCAATGTGGTACAAAGTTACAGTCGAGCGAATATGCCAAACATTGATGAAAGAGCGCGCGGAACACGTTGATGTAATAAATCGAATATGAAAACCTCCTGGTGGGTACAGTCAAGTGCAAAAATATGGGTGCATACAAGTTGTATGATACAACTTACCTACTCTAAAATACTTAATTATGTCCTATGGCTCTGGTTTCGGTACATATTCACGAGAGGATTATAATCGATACTTATTTTTCAACTGACACTACTTAGTTAAAATGTGCCAATATGAGCTGCACTTTAATGTGATGCAAATTGCAATGCATTTTGAACCTGCTTATAAGCAAGACTACAGTAAGTGATGTTTCCGCGCTTTTCCTTGTATGTAGCGGAAAGCGACTACGGCGTAGGCGCCCGCTCGGTGGGTTCCTGGCAGTGAAAGTATTAAGAAACTTTGACTAGTCATAATTCTTAAACTACTGGTTCAACTTGAATGAAATTTTAATTATATCGTGTTTATACAATGCGTGCTTGGGTACTGAAAATGTAGGCTTCTTTTTTAGCCACAACGAAGTTATAGGGGGGTCGAAAATGGCCTAAACTGCTTCGAGATAATTTACTTTAAAAACAAAGTTTTGACCGACTTCAATTTAGTACTCCGCCAAGCCACGAGAACATTTCCACATTTCTTTTCCAATTTACCACATGAACTGATTTCCGAGAGCAAATGCGTTGATTATTAGAGAAAAAAACCCAATCGCTGTATGTGACCCGATAATATTTGAGGACTTCCGTCGATTCCACAAGGATCACCTTTGGCACTTCATTAGTTGCTATTTCAACGGAATCTTATCAGCAGAATCTGTAACGTGCATTTGTACTTTTAAGTACACAGGTAATTGAGGAATTCCATAAGTCATCTGTGCAAATTTATGATTTCCGAGTGTAAATACTCGAGTTATACTAGAAAATACCAAAATCACTACACGCGTGCCTAATATAATTGAAGAGTGCCCTCAATTCCTCATGGATCCCATCATCCAATTGAATTTTTGTAAAAAATGGGACCCACCTGGAATCATATACTTACCAACAAAAAAAAATTACGAATCGGCTCATCAATGACGGAGTTCTGATGTAACAAACATTGAAAAATAAATTATAAAAATAATTAAAAAAAAACAACCGAATTGAGAACACCCTCCTTTTTTTCAAGTCGGTTAAAAAGGATGGTACCTACGGCCGTGCCGCTGTTTTGCTCGACTTGGCGGGGGCACTGCCGTGCCCCCAGATAAGCAATCATATAGTCATGACATGAATCATATATCTGAAAATCAGACCTTATTGTTCTATCTAGTCAGAACGGAGTTTCGAAGCACGCGATAATTTCCAATGCTTAAGGGGGTGCATTGGAAATTATCGCGTGCTTAGATGTTTTTAACATCTTTTGAAAAATAGTCAATGCGGGTTAATGACTGATAACAGACGCTCCCACTCAGTGACAGTAATAATAATAACGCTGTTAGTGCTGTTACTAAAGTACACTGTTTAAAAAATAATCTCCCGGCAATTAGGCATGGTTTTTCCAAATTATGACAACAAAGCTATTATAATAACTATGAAGAATGTTTCGATGTTAGAAATTAACATACATAACGTTTTTTGTCGCTTCAGAGGTGGGCCACGGACAGGTATATGCTGAGGGTGCAGGATTCTTTGAATGGATTCAGCTCGCGTCATTCAGAAACGCACTTTGACGCCAACGCAACAGGGTTTAAATTTCTTTAAGCAGTGCATCGTTTAGGCTGTCAGTGGTGATAGTTGCGCATCTATCTACATTGGAATAAGGAGCATAATCGCTTGTGAAACCGAGGTGAGAAGGTCGGCAAGCTATCAATCAGCTAGGCGCCATTGAGGGTTGGCTGACTCGTGAGAAACCGTAAACACTTACCCGGTTTATCTGATAGTTTTTTTTGGGCTGGTATTCACACTGAGAAGCTGGCAAACCAGTGTACGCCTGAGCTCCGATCACGGGTAGTTGGTACGGATCTTAGGTCAAGATACACTGGTGATTGATACCAGGTTTTCTATACCACAGTCGGCCCGGTCAATTAATGGATTGCGCTGTTACTTTTATTTGTATGGCCTGCTTAGCATTCGATGAGTCTAATTTATTTGGAAAGGTTTGACAGCCGAGGCATTAGGATGATGCAGATCGCCGGGCTACGGAATGTTACTGGCTTATCATTAATTTATAGAGATAGTCTTAATACAGAATACATTGTTCTACGTACATACATACATATATAGATTCACGCCTTGGTCCCTATAGGCAGAGCACAAGAAACTTATGTTCCAGTGCCACTTTTAGAATAAATGTGGGTTGAGACCCACATCACATCACATTTTGTCGTCCATTGATACGACAAAATGTGATATCGCAGTGATACCTTTCTAGCACATCGCCCGCAACACACTTCAACCCTGTTCCCTTAGTACAGTCGCTATCGGATATATCGGAGCGGCCAAAGTGCTCACAAATATCTGAACACGTATCTAATGCCTCGACAATAGAGACCTCATGGGCCATGGCTCCTCTACATGATGGCCCATCCTGCTGGCTCACTAGGATGGGCCAGCGTGTAGAGAGTGTAGTGGTGTCGGGTTGCTTATGGCGCGGCGGGATGGCGATGGGATGGCCGCGGTGTCGGTTTTTCGGCCGCACATCAAAGGGAGTGGGCCAGCGATGGCGGTACGCATCTACACGTGGCCCATTCCGCAGTGCGCGGTCGACCACGGTTGAGTGTGGACGTTCGTGCTGTGCATTTTTTTAAATCGAAAATGACGTGTACGTAGCCTCAACACGAAACAACAAAGTTTTTGGAATCATATCGGGGAGAAAGCGTAATAGGTAAAGTGCCGCAGCGGCTAACGCTTCGATGTCCATCGCGCAAAACGATTCGATCAAAACTGAATGTCGCCATCGTGTAGTGGCGTTCAACTATCGCATGGCCAAAGCGCTGGGCCATAGGATGGGCGATGGCCCATATGGGTGTCTTATGATGGCTCCTCTACATGATGATGTTGAGGAGCCATCATACGACACCCACAGGAAGAAAGGGGGTGGTGCTATTCTAACCACACAGGGTTCTAATGTCATTATAATTTAGATGGATTGTCAAAACAATGCAGTTTTAGCAATAAAGGCATGCAAGGCCCTCTTGCTACTTTGGCTAAGCGCCCGCACACCTATGAGGGGTGAAGTCAGTTGAAGGCGACTGACACCGCCGGACAGTGAGAATTAAGACTGACAAGTAAAAACTATCGTTCGCATTTAGTAGCGCCACAGTATAGGAACAGTAGATAAACATCGAACAATGGTACATCGCACGGCTGCACATATGCGCGCGTGTTCGGTACGCACACACACATAGCCTTCGGGAATGATGGAGAATGCTTCAATCGGGGCCGCGCCGTTGCGGTGTTCGCTCGTTCTCACTCGCTACGTCAAAGGAAGCCGCCTCGTAGGTATGAAGACAGCGAGCCGCCAGTGCCACGATATCAAAAGGAGCCGAATAGGCTTGTAACCAAGCACCTACCAACCTAGTGCAGTTTAGCAACTATTATACTTCAAGGAAATATTTTAGGCATAGTATAGTGGTATTAAAATATTCGATGAAGAGGGAAACTAAAAACACATACCTAACAATCTATAATATTATTACTTTGTGTATACAATATTGTCTATTAAACTGTAACAGAAATACTTACTTTACATACTTAAAAGCAAAATTAGTATTATAGGTATGCCAACACAAACGTGACACAGCCCTGCGCATCGAGCGAAAGTAGGTAACGAACGCTCCTAAACGGCCTCTGATTACCTACTGTATTATTCTTCTATACTGTGGTAGCGCGGCCGGCGTCTTGCTGCGCCTGCGGCGCCTTGCTGCCAGTGTCATACAAAACGCGACAACCTTTACTAGAGGATAAACCACGAGCCATGCCTTGGAGCGGGATCGCAAGATTTTTGTTTTCTTGTGTCAGTCCTCCCGGTACAATAAACGTCTATGATGACATATGATGACACTAGCTGTTGCCCGCGACTTCGTCCGCGTAGAACTTGTTACCGTCTTAGAAAAATGATTGCTAGTAAATTATTGTAGTAGCATTGTAATAGTTTGGGTCCCAAACAAAGTTCTACCATCTTAAGGGATGATTACCCGATATAAAAGTTTAGGAGTGGAATTTTTCCAAAACGCTGATCGTACTTTTTTACAAAATATGTACTGTCTACAAAGTATCAAGTATCTAAGGTTTCGCTTTCCCGGTAGTTCCTCTTACCCCACCTGACCTTAGCACAAAAGGAAAAGTTTCCCTCATACAAACTTCGCACCCCTATTAACCCCCTTAGGGGTAAATTTGTCTAAAACGCTGACAGTTCTTTTTTGTATATTAATAGGTAATCTTTCTACAGTTTCAAGTCTAGTTCAAAAAATGTTTCCCCATACAAACATTGCACCCCTATTTAACCCCCTTAGAGGTGGAATTTCCCAAAACGCAGAAAGTTCTTTTTTTATTTTAATAAGGTATCTTTCTACAAAGTTTCAAGTCGTTAGTTCAAAAAATAATGTTTTCCTCTTACAAACATTGCACCCCTATGAAAAACTCCTCAGGGGTGGAATTTTCTAAAACGCAGAAAGGACTTTTTGTATTGTAATAAGTAATCATTCTACAAAGTTTCAAGTTTGTAGCTCAAAAAATAAAGTTCCCTCTATACAAACTATTTAACCCCCTTAGGGGGTGGAATTTTCTAAAACGCAGAAAATACTTCTTTGTATTCTGATAAGAAATCTTTATACAACGTTCTAAGTCTCCAGATCAAAACGAGTTTTTCATCGAAACCTTGCACCCCTTTTTAACAACCTTAGGGATAGAATTTTTCAAAACGCTGATCGTACTTTTTGTATTCTAATAAGTAATCTTTCTACAAAATTTTAAGTCTGGCTAAAAAATAAAGTTTCCCCCATACAAACTTTTCACCCCTTTTTTATTCCCTTAGGGGTGGATTTTTCCAAACCGCTAAAAGTTATTTTTTTTGTATTCAGTAAGTAATTTTCAAGTATCTAGCTCAAAAGGAAAAGTTTCCCTTATACAAACTACGCGCCCCTATTTAACCCCCTAGGGGTATAATTTTCTGAAACGCTGAAAGTTTTTTTTTGTATTTAAATAAGTAATCTGTCTACAAAGTTTCAAGTATCTAGCTGAAAAGTTAAAGTTTCCCTCATACAAACTTCGCGCCCCTATTTAATATTTAGGGGTAAAATTTTCTATAACGCTGAAAGTCCTTTTTTTGAATTCTAATAGGTAATCTTTCTACAAAGTTTCAAGTCTCTAGTTCAAAAAACTTAGGGGTGGAATTTTCTAAAACGCAAAAATGACTTTTTTTTGTATTGTAATAAGTAATTATTCTACAAAGTTTCAAGTTTGTAGCTCAAAAAATAAAGTTCACTCAATACAAACTATTTAACCCCCTTAGGGGTGGAATTTTCTAAAACCCAGAAAGGACTTATTTTGTATTTTAATGGGTAATCTTTCTACAAAGATTCAAGTCACTAGTTCAAAAAATAATGTTTCCCCCATACAAACAATGCACCCCTATTTATTTAACCCGCTTAAGGGTAGTTAGGTATTTTCAAAACCCTTACATTACTTTTCTTGTATTGTAATAAGGAGTCCATAAACAAAGTTTCAAGTCTCTCACTTAAAATTTTACTCCATCCCCATACAAACTTTCAACCCCGTTTTTACCCCCTTGAGGGTGGAATTTTCAAAAATCCCTTCTTAGTGGGTACCTGCGTTATATAACCTACCTATTGTGAAAAAATCAGCTTTCTAGGTTCAACGGTTTGGGCTGGTCGTTGATTTAAGTGAGTGAGTGAGTCAGTCAGCCAGTCAGGACTTTGACGTTTATATATATATATAGAATAGATAAATTGTAGGTACTGGGATTACAGCTGTCAAATATTGGACTTTCATTTCACTCTAGTTATCTGCCAATGTGAGCTGCACTTTAAGACGATGCAAAATCCTTCTAGCCAACACCTTTACTAGAGGATAGAGCACGAGCTATGCGTTAGAGCGGGATGGCATTTTTTTTTGTTTTCTAGCTATCAAAAATCGGATTTGTTCGGCAGAGGACTCTCTGTAAGTAGGTAGGTACTATAATTTATTCTGTGCTTTATTCGATAGGTTTATACATAAATATATAGACACTTAGGCTAGGGCTACATGCATCCGAATGCCCTCCCCTTCTGCTTTTCCAAGTCAGATTCCAAGGTGACGGGGTGAGAAAGAAGCAAGAATTCCGTATGCATATACTAGCTTCCGCCCGCGACTTCGTCTGCGTGGACCCGGAATAAAAACTATCCTATATTTTAATCCAGGCTATAAACTAATCTTCGTGCAAAACTTCATCCAAAGCCGTTTAAGCGTGATTGAGTAACAAACATCCAAACATCTAAACATACAAACCTTCGCATTTATAATATTAGTAGGATAGTAGGTTTATGTAGTCCGAGCCTTATTACGTTGTTTGGCGGTTACATTATGTAAGTCAATCTCCCTCACTCAAGAAAGAAAATTTCCCCAGAGGAGACTAAACATAAGCTAATGATACAATTTAATGTAGGTCTCTTCAAAGTAGTTCAAAGCAAAAGTACACCAATGAGCTACATATTTGGCCCTGAGGCTCTAGTATAAGTTTTACCAGAACAAAACGTTACGACCGCGTTTGCGTTTAGCTGTCAAATCCCATACAAATTGAGGGTAAAACGCAAACGCGATCGTAAAGTTTTGTTTCGGTAAAACTTATACTAGAGCCTCTGTTCTCACTTACCTTCAGATGGCACGAGAGCCAAGCGCTGGTTATGGTTGTTCTTAAATAAAAGTTAACGTTTTATATATGCTGTAAAGGGAGCGACCACACACTCAACGCCGCTGCGTATTCGCTTTGATGTGGCGTGTTCGTCACGTCTTCATTAATTACATTCATTTAGCTGCGTTTACGGTCCGTCAGCGTATTTTGAGCAGGAAGAAAATAGGAACAAGTTACGTCGTGATTTCCTATGGTCATTCGGCTGGCACTTTTTGATCTTCGTGTAAGTACTTACCTATTTAAAATAATAATAAAATGTTGACGCGTAATTTTTTGTTTATGGTAATGTTATGTTAGATAGACCGGGAAAACGGGAACGTGAAAATACGGTAGTTGACAGTAAATCATTTATTTCACTGTCAACAACTGTATTTTCACGCATTTTCAATGTCTTTGCTATTGATGACGATAGCGTCCCGTCCTCCCCAGACGTATCCGTGGACGGGTGAAATCACGACAAAGTGATACTTCAACTTGTTATTACAACTTCAACGCCTAGACTCAACGACAACAAATCGAACCTTCCCCAAACCAGATTGACCTGTTCCGCTCACCCGTTTCATTGATTTGTAGGAGAGGCTCTAAGCGTTTCGGAATTGAAGGCAAATATTTGTAGGGGTTGTCTGGGCGGGCTGCCACATGTGCGGACAAAAAACTGTGTGCTGTGAGTAGTGTTGACAGTGCGCATAACTGCGGCAAAGCACCCGCGACCACCCCGCGCCCGTGCGTAGGTACGGCTTGTATCTCCGTCATGAACAAACCACCTTCACCGCTTTTCTAAAGAATTTAGGCGTTAATATCCACCAGGACTGTGCGAGGTAGCTGAGCGGTGAGCGAGAAAAAATATACCAATAGGCAATGATGTAAAGAGGTAGATACGGTGTCTATACGAAATTCCGTGTTTAAAAATGGCCACCAAATCTGACTGCATACGTTTCCATTGACCACGCGAAACTGAGGCAAGTTGGTGCAATTAATTCAGTTTTAGTATGCTACTTTTGGATCGCTATATCTACCTCTTTTTTTATAAGGTACGTCATTACCAATAGGTAGCGATGCACGAGCGAGGAAATCAATGCTGTTAGTGGATTTTCCGTTACATCACACAGCTCTAGTGGATACACAATTAATTACTCACCCTAAGACGCGATGGTGGCGACCATCCGCTATCTAGCACAGCTTGGATACCCAAGTACCCTAAGACGCGACGGTGACGACCATCTGCTATCTAGCACATCTAGCACAGCTTGGATACCCAAGTACCCTAAGACGCGACGGTGACGACCATCCGCTATCTAGCACATCTAACACAGCTTGGATACCCAAGTACCCTAAGACGCGACGGTGACGACCATCCGCTATCTAGCACAGCTTGAATACCCAAGTGCCCTAAGACGCGATGGTGACGACTATCCGCTATCTACACAGCTTGGATACCCAAGTACCTTAAGACGCGATGGTGACGACCATCCGCTATCTAGTACAGCTTGAATACCCAAGTACCATAAGACGCGACGGTGATGACCATCCGCTATCTAGCACACCTTGGATACCCAAGTACCCTATAAGACGCGACGGTGACAACCATCCGCTATCTAGCACAGCTTGGATAACCAAGTACCCTAAGCGCCATGCTCACTTTAAACTCCTCTCCTGATCAGCGGCATTTCGAGAGTTTATTGATTCTTCTGTGCTTATTTGGTGTGTGGAGCACAGCTAGTGCAAAGAGTTTGGCATCTTTGACATTCTAAAAGTAAATGCAAACCTCAGCGGCACACTGCGACACAACACCCTTTCCCTAACCAAATCAACCATAAAACAATCGCGAGTCAAGTTTCCGCAGTTCATTCCTAAGACTGGGGACACCCAGTTCGTGAGAAGCGCCTTATCCGAAGGAAGCCGCTCTTTTTTAATAAATATTTAATTTAGACAGTAAGCTTGAGAGCGTGAGACGTCATCGCCAGCACTATTCACAACAACTCCACAGGCTAGACCAGTGTAAGTCTGTCCTTCGCTACGTTTATTTGTTAAGAAAGCCGAATCAAGTTATACTACGAGTAAGAGTAGCTTATAGTCGAGAGAAAAGTCTTGTGAATGTTGGCAGCAATCGTTACGCCGTGTAAACTGTATACATCTGATTAGATACCGCTCTGGGAACCGGCACCGACGACAAATTAAATAGTGGCCCGCATTCTTCGGTGTTCTACTTTATTATGTCGTTCTATATTTACATACTAATAGTTCCTGGCAATAGGGTCTTTGGATGCCATATTCTCTTTAGGTAGGTGCAATGCCATACAGAGTCAAAAAACTAAAGTAGTCTTCCCTTAGGTACGTATTTTATCGCATAAAATTATATTAGTGGCTCTGTGAGCTGTAGACCTCGCGCATCGAATTCGGAGTTCAAGATACATTGGACGGAACATAAAATTTGTACCAAGTACCAAGTCAGCGACTACTGACTCAAGAAAGGGGTCAGCGTTGACTAACGCTGACCCCTTTCTTGTAATTTTTTACGTTTTCAACCCATATCTCCGCCATTTTTCAAAATTACTAAAATCTGACTCGACAAAAAAAATCTGTATACTTACCGAACCTACTCACAAAATTTCATGAGAATCGGTTGAGAAATGTGAGCTCTAGGCGAGAACAGGGGGAAATCCAAACATCCGGACATGAGGAAAAACGATTTTTCGTCCAAGCTGAAGCATAGACGCTTCGCTCGCTCGGTCGATGAGAGGAGACGCTTCCCCGTTTATGCGAATTAGGAGTTCAATCATAAATCACAATTCAGTATCATGGCACCATCGAACTGATCTGATGATGGAGACAGAAGGTGCCCATGGAAATTTAGGGCAGACGTAACTCCGTTGCGATTCGGCTCGTTAGAATCGTCTCAACGAGTAGTTGACGACATTCAGAAAAGTAGTTGGAAATAAAAGTTTGAACCAAAAAAGAATTTTTTGACAGAAACTTATTATAGAAAACCTCCTACAATACTTCACACTACATCCTGCCAACAGTGACCTCCTGATATCGCTGCTAAAATGACGACCAAGCCACCCATATAAATATTTACACATGTCGTAGATCTCACGTTACCATACGTTTAGTTTAGACTATGCGGGTTGAAGACTTGAAACAAACACACTAATAGGTACCCCCTGTTTGCCTAATGCTTACCTAATGAGACGCATTGACTGCACGCCATCTATTCTCACGGCCCGATCCTCACATGGGGAAAAAACTCTTTCCTAAAAATGTTAACGTATTAGATACAATGTCTCTACATAAACAACGGTTAAATTTCACTAAAAAAACCGGCCAAAAAAAAGTCGGACTCGCGCACCGAGGGTTCCGTGCAAACCTGTAATAACTTTAAAATTATTAAAAATATTTGTATTATATGATGTAACTAAAAATTGACGGTTTTTGTAATTTTTCCTTTATCTGTGCTATAAACCGTTGCTTCGTGCCAAATTTCAAGATTCTGAGTTCACGGGAAGTACCATAGGTTTTAATTCCCTTGCGAGTTTCGAAAATTTGCGGCATAAACGGCTGTATCTTTTGATTGCGTTTGATTTTTCACAGCTCCAAGTAGACCTGAGTATTTGGTATAAATTTTAGCTTGATACCTCCACGCGTTCCTGAGAAAAAGGGTCTTGACAGACGGACGGACTGACAACGAAGTGATCCTATAAGGGTCCCGTTTTTTTCCTTTTGAGGTACGGAACCCTAAAAACAAGGCATGTGGGTATGGACAGGGACAATACGAGTGGAAGGATATGTTTAGTTTAGGTTTGCATGTAAATAGATATTTAAAATGCGACATGGTAAAACGGGGGATATTTTTGATGGGACTGATATAGCGCACGAATATTTTTCTAACGATATCAGTATCTACGTGCTTATTTCTTAACGATATCAGTATCTACGTGCTTAATTCTTAATAGCGCGTAAAAGAACTTGCATCGCCAAATTCATTACCTACTTCATTCTAAATACAGAGGGACTGGCCTGGAGAGCAAAAGCGACGACATCGTGTATTTTTGTCAATTCAGTCAGGAGGATGCGACGAACAAGAAGAAATACGTACATACCGACATCCACCGAAAATGTTGCAACTAACTGTTTCATTACAATCCCATCTCACCATCAGTGCGTCGCGTCGCGCTACACCACAACTTTCGAAACAAGGAATACTTGAACCAAAACCATATTAGACATATCAATTCAATATGACAGAAACGCTTTCCGGAATCGGGTTCTAGTCAGACTCGAAAAGCGCACGCCACACTAAGCAGCCTCTATTACCTCGAGGAATGCCGGGTCGTAAGGCCGCACTTTGCGCCTCCAACCCAAATTGATTGCTCTGTCTACTGACAGACCGTTAAAAGATCTTTTAACAACCACTAAATTGTTCTGTAACTAATTAATTACGCACCTCATTGCTGAGAAAATAATAACATAGATTTTTTTTGTGAAGTTGAAATGTGTAAACTATCTCTTTAATCTAAGAAAATTAAGCCGAATATGGGCAATCAGGGGAAATAATTCGTGTAGTTTTGTAAATTGGTACAATTATACCTTGTGGTGTCCAGATAAACATACTAAAAGTCCTCGAGGGTGGGGGCTGTCCTAAGGGTGTAAGGGGGGGTTGAAGGTACCTTTTTCAGATTTTCGTACATATCTCGAATATCTGTATAAATCGACAATTTTTTTAACTTATACATCCTGTAGCTCCTAAAGTATCGATCGTAGAGTAAAAATAAATATGACCAATTTTATAGGAACTTCTATGGAGAAACTTTTATCCGAAGTAATTATAATAGGTATGCTGAACAACTACGAAAAACGACTATTTTTCTATTGACTTTTTATCGAACCTGCTCACAAAATTTTATGAGAATCGGTTGAGAAATGCGACCGCAGAGGAGAACAGCCGGACAGCGGGACATCCGGATATCCCAAGCTTAAGCATAGAACTTTGTTCGCTTCGCGCGCTCGTTATACTATTCATGATTAGTGTAGAACGGAAACGTTGATTGACTACCATTTCGCAAGAACACTTATCATTTCAATAATAGGTTTCACTTATGTGACCCCAAATCAGTCCCATTGAGCGATATAGAGTTACAATCTGATTGGGTAACCATATTGATCTAGCTAGAGTTCATTCAAGTTTCAGCAGACAATTTAGGTGAGTCATATGTCATATGACACAAATAATAGCTTTATTTACGACCTACTCGTGCCGTTTTAGTTTCTTCAACTGAGAATTATCAAATGCTCTGAACCGCGAACTAAGTGGTGTGTGACCACATTTGTCAGACGACACCGTGATGGCACGATAATGTATGTAACAACATTATTTTGACGGCTTACACGATTCATAATTGGATTAGCTACATGCACCGTATATAACTAGCTCATGAACGATTAATACTTTTATCTGTGCCTGTAGTCGGAAATAAACACTATACGGGACTAGAGAAACCTACAACGCAGTGCTCGGGAGAAGACTAGTTAGCTGCTGTTAGTGTTATTTCAAGGAAAACTCCATAGCATCCACCATATGTACCTATTATCGCGCAGATCTCAGGTCAAAATTAACCCACTGAAGTAGGTACTTTAGTAAAAGCCTAGTTTCGACAAATATTTAGAATGTGGCAATTAGTTGCTAAGATGGGTCCAACGTTGTACCTATTTAGATCTCCTTTGCACAACGAAGTTCTTGCTTCCGCAAGCAACCCATTCCATTTGTTAGCATAGCTTTTTGTAATACCCAGACAAGCATACGGCCTGCCTGATGGAAGGCAGACACCGTGGTCTATGAACGCCTGCAACTTTAGAGGATTCACAAGCACGTTCCCGATCCTTTATTGATTCGACAGAGATACATCAGCTAGAAAGAGATGTAGGTCTATCGCTCAACACATCCTCGGGAGTTCTGGCGACCACCAAATACTTACATCACAGAGCAACAAGTGTTGTAGCGCAGTGGGGTAGGTAACGCGTGGTAAATCTGTACCGTTTGAACCCATCACAAGTATAAATGTGCGTGACTGAATCTATGTCAGTCGGAGCAATGGAAACAGTTCCAGTTAGTGCGTAATGCGGCAAAAATGTCGCGGCTGCTCGTCATCTCGTAATTAGCACTAGGCCGGCGCTGTCGGGCAAATAGATGAAGTCTTCATTTTCTGTCGCCTTTCAGTCGCAGGTCAACGCTCTGTGAGAAAAGCGACTTGTGCAAATGCTTTGTTCACGCGAGGTACTTGTATATCAAGTTGGTGTACATAATCAAATTTAATATTTTTATAATACGCTGATGCTAGCAAGCTTGCATACGATTGCAGAGCGTAGCCTTTGGACTATTACGACCCCGGCATCACAAGCGCATTTCCGACCCTTTATTGTTATGTTGACAGACAGCTATAGATAAATGTAGGCCCCTCACTCAACATTCCGGACTTCAGTCACCCACCAGAAACGACACCCTACAGAGCAACTATAGTGGAGTTATTATGACTCCTGTAATGTGGAGGTGCCCTACCTAGTCGCACTGCTCTAATCCAACTATAAGCGAGAAGACATTTCGCTGTGCCAACTCTCTAATATTTCATTGGGATTGGAAGTCATTTGTGACCACCAGATAATTCGTCCATTACAGATCTTTCAATGCTCGATGAAGCGCGCGGAGACGCCGTTGCCTTAAATACTTAAGAATCCGCAGTAAGCTCGATTCTCCATACAAACGTAGTTACGCTCTCATTTTAACTCTACGTGTTGGATTGTAACGAAACTTTGCATATACAATGACATGAGGTTATCCAGGTCTGTAATAAGTTTATGTAGCTTCAGATACCATAGTAAAAAAATACAGCGAATTTAAGTTTTTCATACAAAACTTGTTTTTGCTGTATTTCGTTTGTTTTATAAACTGGAACCATGTAAACTTATTACAAACATAGATATACCTCATGTCATTGTATATGCAAAGTTTCGTTACAATCCAACACGTAGTTTTAAAATGAGAGCGTAACTACGTTTGTATGGGAAGGTGAAATTCGGCCGAGCTTACTGCGGACTCTTAAATTATTAAATGACTTAGTACGCAATGAGGAGTAGTGGCGCTCTTTTCAATTGAACGATCAATACTCTAGTTGGCTACTCTGGTGTCCACTCTATCTAAGCGAGTTTCACATTTACCGGTTCGTTTCCATTCGGTTTTTTCACAACTATAATAGCCATAGCGGTCCTTGCGGATGTAACTTTTTAGCGTTCCATTGTGCATCCCTGGGCAAGGTTAAACATCCTGGCGGCCGATAAAGGCCGTATTTATTTATTTACTAACGTCGTTCATAACGGAACAACGCGGCCCAATAAATAAATCCATTCCTTGTAATTCTCACAGTTCGCCCCGTCGCTGCGCTGAACCTCATTCCATTCAAGTTGTCCCTGTTAAACACGAGGCTTGACACGTTATTTCATCTCTCTCTAGAGCTTTGTATTGAACCGCCCTGGGTTGGAGGTTCCGAGAATCGGCCTCATGGCATTTTTTAGAACGCATAATAATTTTATCGGAAAATATTTATGGAAGGGGTGCGAGGCGGTCGCGGGCAGCTCTCAGACAAGTCAATTATCAAATTATCAGTAGGGCCTATGAGTATGGCCGCATGCTTGAAAGCCTCCCGGCTAGAGCGGCGACTTTTTCCCGAGCGACCTATTAACCTGCGGCAGCACTTTGTATCTACTTGCGGTTATTTTACCAATAGCAAAATTCTATAAGTATAGGTGCAAGTATATTCAAATAGGTACATTTAATTCGTCTTAAACGCCATATCCCAGGCGTATTAAATTTGAAAAATTATGTGTAAAAAAAAGATTCATCCCAATAAACTAATTAGACCCACTCGTATTATGCTGGGTATAGATCAAACGAACTTAGGGTATTCTTATTCTTTAGAAGTTCGGGATTTCTACAATGCTGGGGACATATCAGATTTTGAATGACAAAATCTGACCCTAAGTTAAATGTCCCCAATTGAAAACAGTCCTGAAATGAATCAACGCTTTTGTGTTTTATTTAATCGTTTGGCATACAAGTTGAAACTACTTACAACATAATATACTAATATTAATAGTGGCTCTGTGAGCTATAGAACTCGCGAGCCCGTAGTTATTCCAAAAAAAATTTTTTAAATGTGTGAAACTAATTTGGCAAATTAAAATATGTAATTATTGAACATGCTCACAAAATTACACTAGAATCGGTTGAGAAATGCGACCTGTAGTGAACAGACGGACAGACACGTTTTTCGGTCCAAGCTCTCTAGCAAAGAAATTCGTTCGCTTCGCTCGCTCGTTCGATAAATATTACTGAAAGCTTCGCTATTTGTTTTAGTTTTCACGGGACCGGCCTGTGGGGCCATAGCCTGACTGAAAGGACTTATTGAACTTGAAATCCTACTTAATATTATAAATGCGAAAGTTTAGATGTTTGGATGTTTGTTACTCAATCACGCTTAAACGGCTGAACCGATTTGAATGAAATTTTGCACGAAGATAGTTTATAGCCTGGATTAAAATATAGGATAGTTTTTATCCCGAGTCCACGCAGATGAAGTCGCGGGCGGAAGCTAGTAATGTTAATAATTCTCGATCGGAACACAGTTGCATTTCTTTTATCTACAAAACAATAAAAATATAAATTAAACTCTACTTCTTACACTAGTTGATTCAAACAATGCCAATTCGTATTGCAGGAGGATAGTTAGTTAATACCTACTCTATTTTTAACCGACTTAAAAAAAAGAAGAGGTTCTCAATTCAGTTGTATTTTGTTATCATGTTTTTTTTTAAATGTATACTTACCTCAGAACTCCTTCATTGATGAGAATGATGAGCCAATTTGTATTTTTTTTGTAAGAATATGCTTCCAGGTTGGTCCCATTTTTTTCAAAAATCCAGTTGGATGATGGGATCCATGAGGAATTGAGGGAACTCCTCAATTATATTAGTCACGCGTGTAGTGATTTTGGTATTTTCTATTATAACTCGTGTATTTACACCCGGTAATCATAAATTTGGTGGAGTGGAATTGATGATGAAGACCACAGCTGACTTATGGAATTCCTCAATTAGGTATATACTTAATTTACAAAAGTACGTCACAGATTCTGATAAGATTCCGTTGAAATAACAACTAATGAAAAATGAAGGTGATCCTTGTGGAATCGACGGAAGTCCTCAAATATTATCGGGCCACATACAGCGATTCGGTTTTCTTCTCTAATAATCAACGCATTTTGGTTTCGGAAATCAGTTCATGTGGTAAATTGGAAATGAAATGTGGAAATCTTCTCGTGGCTTGGCGGAGTACTAAATTTAAGTCGGTTATAACTTTGTTTTTAAAGTAAATTATTGAATGTCTGTTACTAATTACACCACCAAAATAGTGTGTATATGTTGTAAGTACCCAACGAACGTTAACGCAAGCAATGCTTTACGGTAGTTCATTAATTTTAATTGGCTTTTCTGTTTACGCGTGACTTCTTATAATTCTTATAAATTGTGTGAATGCCGGTTTTCTATAATTTACGTTAATTGCTATGCTCAGTGATTTTGCTTTGCCCGACAAATAAACTTTTGTATATTTATAAGTTAAGGTTTAATATGTTCATTTCATTCGTATGCTTGTTCAATATGTGTAAATATGTAAGTATCTTTTTAGGGTTCCGTACCCAAAGGGTATAAACGGGACCCTATTACTAAGGCTATGAATGTCTGGCCGTCGTCACACTAAAAAGCAGAAGAAAATAAATATTTAAGGGCATACAAGACCTGTTTTTTATACATAATGGTGCGGGACCCTTCGTGCGCGAGTCCGACTCGCACTTGGCCGGTTTTTAGTACCATGTCGGTGACAAACAAGCGTTTGGCGTTGCTCATGGTTAGCAGACATAGTATTCTATTTACGTTTGTCAGCGCGTTGCCGTCTTGATTTGACGATTCTTTTTGATTTTTTACTGTCAGGATAACGAATGGGTCACCGTACACACTATGTATAGTGAAAACGCCGTCATCCCAGTACAATTTATGTCATCATATCTCATCCGTACGGGTCACGGCAGGTGCAATTAATTACATGTTGCACAAATGGGGATGCAGCAAAAGTTCTGTGTGTCTGCAGCCTTGAAGGCGAAACCACTCAGCAGATCGTGGAGCGCTGCCCTTAGCGACCTCCTCTAGAGGAACTCTACACTAACTTAACATCTGACGCGATCGACTGGCTGTGCGACCTGGATGTCGATTTATAATAGTATATATAAGCCTACAATGTATACGCCATATGAATAAATAAATATAAAATAAATCATATCTCATGATTGACGTTTATTGTACCGATGACGGCTGTCAAATATAAGCTGTTGAAAAAATCGAATGTATACCTCCTTGGTGTTATGTGACAAAATGCACGTCCTTAATTCTCAACACAGCCTATCCTCGGGAGCTCCAGCGACCTGGAGTGAAATTCCCTAAAACAATGATATATTTCGTGACGGCGCCCTAAGGCATCACCTCACTGTCAGTTTCGTGACGGGTTACCGGCGGGGTGAGCCGCATTAGGGCATAGCAAATAACAGCCCGGGGCTGTTGTTCTTACCCCGCCGGTCACCCGTCACTAAACTAGAACTCTGCCTACGCTTAGTTAATACGCATCGCGGTGTCAAGATATATATTTGTGGGTGAGCTTAAAACAAGTTACAGAATACGGCTGAACGACTCTGTGCGAACGACAGTGTCACTGTCCGGCAGCGTCAGCCGCGTTCGGGCGTGTTTGCACCTTGGAGGTGTGCGAGAGCCGAGTTCAGCCGAAGACGGACGACAGGCCTGCTGCAGTCTCATTTTCGTAGTAAAATGCTACGACTGCTACGGATTTCGTAGCACGATAGATGAGCTTTTAATGATCGCGTATTAAATTGAATCGATTTTTTTATACTACGACTCACAGTGAATAGAGTAGAACAAGCATATGGGACAAAATTATTTTAGTAGTTTTTTGAGCTTATACGAGCTCATTATGTATGAATATACATATACGTATAGTTTATGTACTTTGGTTCGTGACTTAGAGGGGTAGGGTGGGGGTTCAGAAAAAACAATATTATAAAAGTGAATGTACAATAATGAATTATATATTTTATTACATGTACACATAAAATACTAAATCTACTGTTGCAGTAATCTTTTAATCAACATCATTTTTAACATTATCATGCCATTACAAGGAAAGGTAAAACTAATTAGGAACTACATTTACATAGGATTCTTAAGTAGGTACATATCAATCAATTAGAGTTAATTACAGCGGTCATTTTATTAATTACTTTCACCGTCATCATCTTCATCCTGCGAATCATGAATTGACGTGTCATGATCATCTACACTAAACAAACTAGACACTACATCTACATTAGTTTCATTAACTCTAGGGGGTTTCAACAATGCTAAAACATCAGAAGACAACGAGTTTACTCTTTGCCTTGGTACATTTCTAAAACTATTAATTAAAGGGTCAGATGTAATCAACAGCATATTCATTAAATCTCTATTCGTGGCTTGACGAGATCGTTTTTGTGTGTGATGTTCCCTAAATCGTCTGCAATCTTTGTTTCGAGCTTCTTGTGCTTCCTCGGATAACTGTCCAATCGGCAATAGTGCTGATCGGATAATGTCGCTACTGTGAATCAATAATTTGTGTACTGTAACAGGCATGTAATACCACGAATAGAGATTTAAATAATGTTTTCTTATATCCCGTGTCAAATTTTCAAACGCTTCTAAATTTATTTCATAGCCCGATGATAGAACTCGAAGTATTATATCAAATTTTTTAATGAGTGATACATCTAACCCTGTAATTGCAGCACTAAGCTCCGGGTTTTCAAAAAATCTTCTAGCTGTATTTCCATCATTAGTATTACCAAAGCCTGGTTTTGGTTTATCAACGATCAGTCCCATTTCCGTTTTAAATCTAGTTTGAATTTCTAGTGAGCGTTTCTTTACATTCGCTTTATCGGCTTCTCCTCTAAGTTGCCACTTTTTTACTTCAAGGCGATAGCTTATGTGAAGTAAACACTCAAAACATCTAATCCAAGCATGGAGAGTTGATAAACCAAAACCAAGATTATCATTATTTGCAATATATTCCCTAGATTCATCATTCATAACTTTTGGAGTAGCTCCACAAATGAAACATTTTTGAGCAGAAGAAGTTTCGGTCATAGTATTGCAAATTTTTCCGTCAACCATGGTAAAAAGCATAATGTGTTCAACAGAAACTTCCCTTCCCATCACCTTGCATAATGTTGGCAATAAAGCGTTTATCTCTTCCAAGACTCGATTTGTTTCGGCAATAGTCAATTCTTTTGTTTCCTTGGAAAAAATAAACTTTATTGGACGACAATATGCAGTAGATGACGGGCGTGGATTCTGCCAAACGACATTATAAGCATCATCCCGTAATTGAAGCGGAACGAACGAATATACAAACAAAAATTCATCAGTGTCATTACTATTCGTAAACTTTTGTTTGTATGTACTATGACCGGAACTTCCATCGCAACCCCATTTACTAATTAGTTTGAATGATGAACAAGGGGACACTAAATTATCTAAAACATCTTCCAGTGATAAAACCAAACGTTCAGCGGTTTTATCTAAAACTGCCTTAACGTTGATTTCAGCACGCGTTTCATTAATCAAAAAGCTATCTTCAGGAGGATAACATGCAACTTTAGCCTTTTTTAAACAATACAATGATGGAAATACGGTATGCCCTACCTTACTAGTCGACTGCCTTATGATGTTGTATGTGCATGTAGTCAATTTGCTATCTATATAGCACGCCAAAGCTTCTTCATTCGTCAAACATGTAGCGTTTTCTTTGCATGACTTGGTGTTTTCTTTGTTGCCTGAGGTGTCGCCGCTCTTGTTATCTTCAATTATGTTCTTCATTCTTCTAGCCACTTCCTTGGAGCCCGATTGACGTGACGAAATTTCTGCTGCAAACAATAACTCCTCGGAACTTGTAGATTGAACTAAATTCTCTACTCGTCGTCGTTTACTCTTCAGGCTAGAGTCCGAGAATTCCTTCTGGGGCCTTCCAGGGCCTGCTACAGCTTCAGTGGATGATGACGGCATCGTCGTACGTCTATGAACTTCAAACTTGATAGGTTCACCATGAAGCCAGTCAGAGTTCTTCTCGAGAAATCGCTGTCTACATTTACCAGCAGCATCCCACTTCTGAGCTATCCTGGATGAAAATTGGGATATCTTTACCTTAATTTGTCTCTGGGAGTCCTCGGTTATTCCACTTAAATCATGCTCAGATGATATAAATGTATATATTTCGTTGTTTCTCGCTTCCTTCAAATGTCTCTGCCATACATCGAAGAAATTGACTTTTGAAATGCAAAAATCGAATTCTGAAAGAAAAAATAAAAAAAATAGTTGTACTCAAAAGTTGGATAGGGAGTTTATTAAATATGACGGTTTATAGTTATAAGTATATTATATATAAATTTCACAGAGTAGACAGATGCCGACATGTAATTTCTTGACCATGAAAGTAAAAGTTAGGGTAAAATTCCAATGATTATTCGGAAACATGTTGATGTTTTACAAAATACAATGAATATTTTTATAATCAATATATGTCTAAAAATACTACTTACCCTCCAAATTGGAATCCATAATAATGAAATAAACACAAATAACTTGGAAATGCACACAATTATTTTTAAGCCAAGAGCAATTACGCAAATGAATGCATAGTAAATTTGCACTCATCCTATATAGTCACCTTAATTACTCATGTAAGGGGGGGTTGCAGGAAAAAATAACACGTGGGACTCTTAATGTATACTCATTAGTAATGACCTACCATAATGAGTTTTTGGATATTTGATAAGGGTTTTTGTCCCATTTGCATGTTCTACTCGATTCACAGTGCGACTGTGGCAAACAAGCATACAGCCCGCCAGGAGGTTAAGTCTACGGACGCTTGCGATACAAGAACAATCACAAGCGCGCTGCCGACCCGCATTGATTTGAGGCTGCGAGCGTAGCGCTAGGAAATCTTTGGCACTCTCTTTGGTGTTGGGCTGCAATCTGGAGACCAGCGGGCAGCGGGGCGGCGAGCGGGCGTTCATAGATTGTATTCGATCTAATGTATCAACTGCCACTCGTCGCCCCGCTGCTCGCTTGCGTTCAGACTGTGGCCTTAGGGCCTATGCACCGCGTTTTATAAACGTGTATATCGACACAAACGCCCGTCGACGGCGCGTTTAAAAAACGCGGTGTGTAGGCCTTGAGTTTGGGAGGCAGTGAGCGACGAAAAAATCCACCAATAGTATTGCCAGCCTAATAGCTAGCGTATCGCTTGCTAAATAGCATATTTTCTTCGCTCGGTTCACAGCTCTGGTGGACTCACCCTTAAGCCTCGTTCCTACTAATTTGTCTGCTGGGGGCGGGTGCCGTGGCGATGCGTTTCCGGCGCATGTGCAAGACAATGCTGCTGAATGGAACCATTAATAGCACAAATGAATGAGCGCGTAAACGCATATGGTGACAGTACAGCGCCACTGCGAGCGGACGGCGATAGCGGGACTACTAACCGAAGTGCGACCGAGATAGAGATAGACGAACGAACGAAAGAAGCGTTTCATAGTAGCCGCTCAGCCCCCCTATTCTGTAACTTGTTTAAAGCTCATCTTAATGCTCACCCACAAATATATCTTGACACCGCGATGCGCAGTAACTAAGCGTAGGTAAAGGTCTAGGTTCGTGACGGGTGACCGGCGAGGTGAGCCGCATTAGCGCGTAGCGAATAACAGCCCAGATTTCGACGTCGATATTCGAACAGGAAGGAATAGTTCGTAAAAAAAGCTATTTTTCTTATCTGACTGATTTGTTAACGTGCTAGAGCTAGGGTAATTAATAATGGTGTACCGTAACAAATCTTTATTTATCGTGTTATAAAATGTCATGGTGTAAATGAAACTTTAAAAGAATAGTGGCGTAAATATGTACAAATTTAACATCACACGAATGTACGCTTATTCGCTATAGCAATTAGGCGTGTAATTGAATAAAATAAAATTATTGATGTATTTTTTTCGAGTTATCTTGTTTTATGCCATACTTTCAAGCTCAACATAAAATAGATAAGATTATAAGTATTCTTGTTTTATCCCATACTTTCAAGCTCAATATAAAATAGATTACATTAGAACGTATCATTCTGTCTACTCTAAATCGCTTACGCTTTTGCGTCCGCCAGCAGTGGGCCGCCCGCAGCAGCACATGGAGCACTGATACATTACATTGTCTTACTCCGCAAAGACCGACTCGGGTCATTCATTAAAGATTTTCGGAGAATGACCCTTTTATGAACCAAAACGATTCGCCGAAACGCAATATTTCGTTTCCATATTGCCGGCCGGAAGCTTTTTTTCGGAAACATATTTTGTGGATGCAATCCTTGTGCAGAATTTGGGGTTACATTCTTTTTTTACTAGTGTGGCCGCACACTGAGCCAATTGAATGTGTGACTTTTTTTCATAAGTATACACACACTTGCTTGCTTTACTTACAATGGGTGTTTTCCGAACCAAAAATTGAAATAATGATATGAAAATGGTAAATGAAAGGCCTGTTTCATGGTAACCACTCACCGTAGCCTATGCGCATTGCCAACCTTTTACAGATTTGAGGATTCGACGTGCTGACAGCTAGTCAAATGCAGGTACATTTCTTAACACTGTATCCTTGGGAACTATGAATACAACGTCCCAATCACAGAGCATAGTGGCAGTTTCTCATTTAGTAAAACCCAAAACGAGCTTACTACTTATAGAGAATTCTCTAAGAATAGAAGTCGGTGCTATTTACATTGCAATGAGTCAACAACTACCTGTGCTATTCTATCTCTAATTTCTAAACCGCCTAATTGTACGTGGGGCGAAGTGTTATTCCTGGATTACTGTCAAAATCAACAGATAATATCGCTTCCCGCGCGTTTCACTTGTTATTTATCCTGTAATGACGGTAAGTGGTGGTCTACCTGCAGAATAATACGCATAGTTGAGATTGACTATTCAAATATGAACCTTACGATCTAAGTAGGACGGTTAAAGTTGTAATGACTGGCTTTAAATATTTTCCGTTATGTTGTGCGCCGACGCTCTGGCGCCAGACCCTCCATTGTGTTCGTGCTATTCTTTCACGCGTCCCGCGATGTTCAATTGTCACTCCCAAGAAACACTTTGTTATTGCTCACAAGACAATAATTCGACACGGTGGCGCTGTATAGCACCCCCAATTTGCTTGGACACTTAAAAAATGCTTTTCATTCAGAAATGAAGTCACAAACAATGGCAAGCTCTTTGTAAACCGTGATCCACAGATGTCTGAAAATATACTGACCAGCATTAGAATACCAGGGCTGTTATTCGCTAAGCGCTAATGCGGCTCACCCCGCCGGTCACCCGTCACGAAACTAAACCTCTACCGACGCTTAGTTACTACGCAGCGCGGTGTCAAGATATATTTGTGGGTGAGCGTTGAGGTGAGCCAGTGGGCGTAGCATGGTTGCCATTTTATCACTTATCGTTGTGGTAAAGACGCCCATCACGCTCTGACAAGTATGCGAGTGCGAAAGTGACGGATGCCTTATCCACAACGATAAGTGATAAAATGGCAACCGTGCTACGCCCGCTGAATAGGGGGGCAGGGGCCTAGACAAGGTTACAATCGACAAGCGCTAACGCCAATAGAAAACTAATAAAATTTAGGGGAATGACAGATGCCGACGCCACTTTTCGTTAACATCTGTCATTCCCATAAGTACATTTTATTAGTTTTCTAATGGCGTTAGCGCTTGTCGATTGTAACCTTGTCTAGGCCCCCAGGACGTTCTATGATCTACAGAATTGCAGATGCCGTTATACGGGTAATTTCATTTTTGGAACAAACTTGGCGATTGTCTTTTTTCGCACAATCATACTCGTTGAGAAGTTTCCAACGAGCCCAAACTTATTTTGGGTTTTATCTTGTGTAGTTTTAGAGTTGCTGTGGCCTCCTGCCATGTGGTGCTGCCATAAACGTTTGAAACAAATTAGTATATTCCTTACCGGCTTCGCACGGGTACCTACTACATTGTACATATATAAACCTTCCTCTTGCATCACTCTATCTATTAAGAAAACCGCATCAAAATCCGTTGCGTAGTTTTAAAGACCTAAGTACGAGTATACATAGAGACAAACAGCGAGAAGCGACTTTGTTTTATACTATGTACCTAGTGATAATGATGGGCTGTTTACATTAGTCATTAGCGCGAGTTCACTAATCAATGTAAGTAATTAATCACTAATCAATGTGTGGGACATGCTCCATACAAAAGCTATTCGCACTCTAATAAGAGTGTAAACAGCCCATAAAACAGACATTACGTAGTCAAGTAGAATGGCGAATGCACAGGTATGCGAACTATTTTCTTGATTCGAAACACTTTATTTGTCCGCGGTAGAGTCAACCAGAGGAAATTATAACCGTGTTTATGCTTCGTAATAATTTTCAGACTTTTAGACATGAAGGGGATAAACTTACACAAATCGAAGTAGCTGGCCTCTTAACGGCTTGTGTTATGGCCGTTATGGGCACTAGACGATAGATATAATACATAGAAAAAATCTCGAATACATAGAAATATTCATGCTCATCCACCACACAAATAATTGTCCTTATAAGCCGCGCCAATAAAAAATAGAATCAATATGGTGGCATTTAGGTGCTATAAATAACACGTGTGACTATATAGTAGCATCTATATATATATTATAAGTATTATGGCGTGACCGAGATCGCGCAAGTGTGGGCGCGATTTTAGATTCTATTCTATATTGGCACGGCCTATACCGGAACCCAGGCCCTGACAGCCCTGCATTGCATCGTACGCAACGCAGGATCCGCTAGGCTGAACCTGTGTCGTCAAAATGTAAGCTTACGCATGCCACCAAGTTGATTTACTGATAGTACAACAAGGTCATTAGAGTGTTTGCACAATAAATGTATTCGGTGGAGTTTATCGCTGTGTCAGCCGGAAACGTCTCGCCGCCGTCCCGACTCTTATCGAACTGCTTCTACGTCAGCGAGTCGGTTTCACTCGGCGTATTGACATTGTATTGATATGACATTTTTAAACCTCGAACCGATGGCCGTTGGAGAAAGGTTCTCGAGTGGCGAGTAGGCGCAGCGTGGAGAGTCACATGGTGGACTGAATCAGTCTGACTGATGACCTGATCGCGGGAGTCTGCTGATTTCGGGTTGTGCAGCAGCGGTTATTGTGGCACTCTTCGGAAGTCTGTTCAGCAGTGGACATCTTTAGGCCTATATGACGATGTTGACATTTGGGACTTATGTACGCTAACGTGTCATGTTATGTAGGCAACCAGTCTTATCTCAACAAGGTTTTTGTTTTCCCTCTGGGTCAGTTAGGTACCACACCGGAGCGCGCAGAAAGGAGGGACGATAATGATATTTTTAGCTCATATTTGCTTCCGCGAGCGCTAACCAAATCTATCTGCGTCCACGAGGTACATGTACATATTGCCCTCTATAACTTGCACAGTTTATAAAGGGTCGCGGCCCTGAAACACTAGATCAGTGTCTTATCTACATCGATAAATTATATAATAGCAACCGCCAATCATGAATAACATTGATAACAAGTAGCATAGAGAAACGTTCAAACAAACTGTTAACTTTTGATTGCATTTCAGTGATTAAGATTAGGTACATTAAAACTAAATGACATAACCGTCGGTTAAATAACGGAGCAGCCCGCATGGGGTGTGAAATGACTTAATTGCAATATAAATGAGCAGCACGATACAATCATTGTGATACTTTACTGCAAATAGTGGTCACGTGTCCTAAATTCGCCACAATTTAACAGTTCACTTCGAAAACGGCGGAAGTCAGTGACACGGTTAAACTAAGATAAGTTGTTATAGAAATTAAGGATCCAATTGGTTCGTCAAGCGGAATAGGTCTACAATATGATTTGATTATTGCGTTACATTTAATATGTAACACGAAACCGGATTGTTTATGAGGGCAGGCCCAGAATAGCCTCGTTTGCAATTTTAGAGACTGGAATAAATTCCATCAATTACCATGTCGTGTTAAATCTTATCACAGATAAAGTAGGACGTGTTGCTGACACATCTTATCAGTTATAAGTAGTAGTAGTACCTTAGAGAGTAGGTACTTAACCCTGATAAAGAGCGTATTTACTATGAAAAGCACCCCCTTCAAGAGGGGGTCGCGGGTATTACGCGGGGTCGAAAAACACTGTTCTAGGCTAAAATTGCTTTAAATAAAGGGGTGTAGACTCAATATTTATTATTCCTTCAAAAGAAAGAAGGCAAAAAAATATGCCAAATGACGAAAATATCATTCAAATATCTCAAAAAAATTCGAAGCCACAAGTTTTTCAGAGAGAAAACGATAATAGCAGATCGTGACGTTGCGATCCTCGAACGTCATAGTAAATGACTGAGTGACAAACTTTAAAGACGAAATTTAGTATGCCATACGATAAAAGAAATAGAAAATGACAATCATTCCATATTAAGGTGCGTTTTGCGGAAAAGGGACAGATCATACCCCCTCTTAAAATTTTGGACACTTCAAACTTTGTGATTATTTAACCTCTTGCCTTGCGTTGCATTTTTCTCAATTTTACTACATTCATTCTTTTTCAAGAAAATACATCATTATTGATTATATTATTTAGCATCTACACCCCTATTATAACATAACATAAGCTAGTATCCTACTAATCCTACTAATATTATAAATGCGAAAGTTTAGATGTTTGGATGTTTGGATGTTTGTTACTCAATCACGCTTAAACGGCTGAACCGATATGAATGAAATTTTGCACGAAGATAGTTTATAGCCTGGATTAAAATATGGGATAGTTTTTATCGCGTGTCCACGCGGACGAAGTCGCGGGCGGAATCTAGTATTATACATGCGAAAGTTTAGATGTTTGGATGTTTGTTACTCAATCACGCTTAAACGGCTGAACCGATTTGAATGAAATTTTGCAAGAAGGTAGTTTATAGCCTGGATTAAAAATATAGGATAGTTTTTATCCCGGGTCCACGCGGACGAAGTCGCGGGCGGAAGCTAGTCTAGTATACAGGTAAAAATTTAGTACATAGGTACTAAATGTTTGTACATGAACCTGTACAAACATTTGTATATAGACCAAAGCACAGGTACGAAATGTTTACCGTAAAAGTAAATTAAAGCACTTATCGTGGGAAGTTGTTTGACAATGATAAATGAAAAGCGACAAAGTTGCAAGTCGATATCACTATCAAGCATACAAGTACATATTTACAAACCTGTTAATACATATGTAATGTTACGCAATAACCGTCCAATTGATTACGTATCTCGCGTATTTGATCCGGGTATATAATGCGGTAAAAAGCTCTTTCGAAATTATATTGGTGCAAGATAAGGATAGCGTTTCAGTAACAGGACAAGAAGAGTGCAACAGTAATACAGCAATAGCCAACAGTTTTAAAAGAAAATGGATGTCGAAAAATGGACGCTGTCTGACCTTAGAAAATCTCAAATGTCTTTGTTATTATTTCTCTATAAACTTCGTAACTACTATTGTAAAGAACCTCTAGCCGCCCAGTACACAAAAACGAATTTGAGTTTCATTTAAATTGAATTTTCAACAACTGACAAGACCTATTAAAAGGCCTCTGGGCTGCTAGAGGTTAAATCCTACTGCGAAAGAAAAAAAAATCTAAACGCGAAAGTTAAGATGTTTGGATGTTTGTTACTCAATCACGCTTAAACGGTTGAACCAATTTGGATAAAACTTTGCATGAAGATTGTTTATAGCCTATATTAAAATATAGGATAGTTTTTATCCCGGGTCCACGCAGACGAAGTCGCGGGCGGAAGCTAGTAGTTACTAATTTGACTCACATTCAATATCCCTATTGCTTCTAGTCTTTTTTTGTCATTGTTTTGTAGTTGTGTCGCGAATAAATGTTTGATTCTTGACTTTCCTTGCACTTCGCACGCTATTGTCCTTCTAGCCGCCAACTAGACTAGACTAAATGAGTTTTTGCCTAAATAAACATTTTAATAACAATCTTTATTGCCAATTGTACTTTCTGTACACAGCCAGCAATTGCCCATTGAGATTATTGTAACGAGCTTAAACTGTACCTACTCGTATGTGGTTCATCATCATCATCATCATATCAGCCGAAAGACGTCCACTGCTGGACATAGGCCTCCCCCAAAGAGTGCCACAATGACCGGTCCTGCGCCACCCGCATCCAGCGGACTCCCGCGACCTTTACCAGGTCATCAGTCCACCTTGTGGGGGGCCTACCCGTATGTGGTTGCATTTGGAATATTTGAATTGTTGATTTATAAGTTCCTATGTTCATCTTCCATCATATCAACCCAGCACAACAACATGCTCATTCAATTTAAATATGTACCCATGCCAAATCCCAGTCCAATTAGATATCAAATAGTGCCCACGCATTTCAAAGAACGCAGGCAAACCCGCGGGATAAAACAGCCTATCTCCAGTAAGACCATTCTATGCACAGGCGAAAGAATTTTTGAAATCGGTCCTCTAGTTCTAGAAATTACCCATTACGTACGTACAAACTTACAAAGTCACAATCTCACAGACTTTACCTCTTTATAATATTATAGACTGCATCATATCGCATTATATGTCTACGCCATGTCGTTTAGAATACGATTAAACAGGTAACTTCCTCGTTAAAAAAAATAAGACGAAACATAATATTTAAATAAATAATCTGTTTCGTTAAGAAAATAATAGACATGATAGTAAGTAATAGTGGTAGATTATTGGCCTATATTCCCACAGACGTAGAATAGTAACAACTATAGGCATATTTCTCACAATAATAGGTTGGTCTGTTCCACTTTACCCTGTCAGTCGTCAGTCAACACCTTAAACGCCTGTGCGAATTGAAATTGACAGGTAAATAAATAGCACAGCGGGAGCGCCAATAAAGGGTATCGGTTGCTTAATCGATACCGATAAAATCTGTGCCGGGCCGGTTGTAGTTATTAGAAATACTTAGTGTTATTTATAGATCAATTGGTGCGATAAGCAATCGGAGTCGGGCCGCAGCCATATGAATGACTCCTGCATCCCATGACGTAATGTGTATTCTGTGCATCAGGCATCAAGGGACCCCGACCATGTAAACACGATTTTATCGTGCTGATGTCACCCTTTTTAATAACTTATGAGAATTTTATGGAGCAACTCGCATATCGCCCGCTCTTTTTAACTCGACGCAATGCAGGCTCAATTAGCCGCTAAATAAACAAAATAGGCGTTAAATTACCGTGCAAGTGAATAGTAAAGGAGTGTGGAAACAAAGCACGACAACAATTGGAAGAGTGTAATGCGCACGGTAAGATAGCCGAGACAAAACCGGCATTCCCGCCGTCCGCCGCGCCATATGATATTTGTGTTATACATTTTTACCCAGTCGCGACAAGTGTTTGCATAGTCAGTTGGAATTTCGTGTCTCCTTTTTCGTATTCCTCTTAATGAGACTTGATCCTCCGCTAGTGCCACTGAATGAATCTCGGTCTTTTGTGCTGTATCTAAACATGCCCTTACAATCAAAGGTTTGTACAAAAACTATTGAACCTGGTTCTATACATCAGCTGATCCGAGGAAATGAAACCATCGCGGACAATCGAGCGTGGGAGCAGCGCCGGTGGCATGGCCCTAATGGATGTTCCAAATCACATTATTGCTCTCGTATTATTGTTATATATTTTTTTTGCACTCCACCGACAATGAGACTAACCGCATTGCATAATACCCGTATGACGTTACCGTATCCTATTGTTGCATTTTTTTGCTGCGATAGAATTGTAAAATATCAAGTGCTAACCTGTCATTATTGCATTATTTTATTGAATTTGCGTTACAGAATTGAGGTCGTTTTGATTAAATTACTGCTGAGACAGGTGAATTTAGGTAGTTCACTAGGTTGTTTAGAGTGCTAAGTAGAATGGAATGTGAGACTGACCTCTTTTTCATTGGGGCTCAGGGTTGTGCTAAAGGGTTGGCATATTGCGTGCCTACTTTACGAGTATGTGCAATGGTGACATGGGTACCACTGGAGTGGCGCAGCCAGGGCATTTCAGGGCTGTGGTATGCGAGTTCGCCAACTCTCACACTCCCAGGATGAGTCGAAACTTTTTGTCCGGGCGCAATTCTTGGAAGTAAGTCTCGAACGGTCGAAGGCTGGCGCTCGGCGGCCATTGTCGAACGCGGCTAGTTTTGATCTTATTGTTAATGGGACGCCAGCTTTTTTCAACAGCGTTCGGAAAAAAGGTATCATCGGACCCCAGCGGAAACGTTACGGACTCTTGTGAAGTAAAATGGATATACGTTCTACGAAGGAGGTGTTATTTTAATCGTAGGACGGCTTTGTTGTTCAGGAATGTAGATGGCCTGTCATATTTTAATGGGCAGTTTCTCAGTCGCTATATGAACCATGAGATGCACGTCCTGAATATTTATCGAGCTCCTTATCTGCATAGCGAGATTATTCTAAAGGATCGTCAAATTCCTGGTGATTGGTATCTGTTTTACAGATGTTTCTTAATATTTGTGCCCGTCACTGTCGCGGTGTCGTAAACAAAACACAAGTACTTCTTTTTAGGATTCCGTACCTCAGAAGGAAAATACGGAACCCTTATAGGATCACTTTGTTGTCCGTCCGTCCGTCTGTCAAGACCCTTTTTCTCAGGAACGCGTGGAGGTATCAAGCTAAAATTTATACCAAATACTCAGGTCTACTGTCCCTTGGAGCTGTGAAAAAATTAAACTTCTAAGCCAACGCAATCAAAAGATAGAGCCGTTTATGCCGCAAATTTCCGAAAATGGGAATCAAAACCTACAGGGTACTTCCCGTGAACTCAGAATCTTGAAATTTGGTACGAAGCAACGTCTTATAGCACAGCTAAAGGAAAAATTGCGAAAACCGTAGATTTTACGGAACCCTCGGTGCGCGAGTACGACTCGCACTTGACCGGTTTTTTTATTCAAGGCGCCAAATTCTTATAACTGTCCTTTATTACATACGGCGTTTTTGATCATTTTTAATTCATAGATAGTCGAATATTTAATGCAAATCGACAGCCATTGTTTAGAGCCACAAATATACATAGTAACAAACTAGTTATCGAGTAAACAATAAACGATAATAACCCTAAATGTTCTGTGATGATGTAATATGTGTCAATATGGTATATGTATACCTAACAAAAACTAAAAATTACTCGCACCTTTGACCCCTCTATCGGCTCTCAGATCGGCTATTCCTCTAATTAGAGTATACCTACGGCATACTTATTTATTTCACGAGCTTCTATTTTTAGATTTACAAAAAAACAATGAGAACCTACCATTTAATAGGGGCATATTGAGCGTTTACCTTGAGATGAGTCGATCTCACTTCTTTGTATAAAGTACGAGCACATTGTATTAAGAGCCACACACGAAGAGCGGTAAGGAAAACAAAGAAAGGTAGAACATCCGTATACGAAAACGAGCGAATAGTTAAACAGAAATCGGATTATTAATTTAATCAGCAACCACGATGGTACGATTATTAAGTTCCTAAGGTGATATAAAAAACGTTATGCATAGAAAAACTAGATTTTTGAAAACATCAATAAAACTTCATACTGATCTTAGGTAGGCTCTAGGAAGATATTCAACGAATGACAAGCTACGATATGATGAATATGGTGATGTCTAGACCCATTGCTTATGGTTCATTCATATACATAAATTCTAGTTAGTAGGCATGTAACAATATAACCGATTTATCACATTATAACTACCTACGTAATAAGTTCAACTGTTTTTGATAATTTAGGTCTTGAGACAGGTTTAGAAAACATCTAATAGATAAACCATTTAAATTGTTGTTTCTTGTGAAAATATGGCGCTTATTTAGCTGCTATAAATAAATAAATTTAATTTTTCATTATTCATAGTGTTTAGTAGTTGCATACGCTCATGTTTTTCTTAAAATAAAGCGCCCACGCCAGATAAAGCAAGAAAACGTTACCGTTCAAATATCAACGCATAAAGAGGCCGCAAACTGTGAGGTCGCGAGTTGTTTTTTTCCTAAATACCCTCAGGGCCGCGTTTCCCATTTCGTTCTCCGCGGAGCCGAAGCATAATGAGTGGTTGTTAAAATTATGAATGGAATATCCACCGCGAGATCAGCTGTGTGCGTGGAGCGTAGGTAAGTACCCTTTGTCGTGCGTACACGGCACACGCAGCCGCGCGCGCCTGTGTGCGTCTGTGAGAATGTTTACAAGACTGAGGAGCTAGTGACGTGTAGTTTCTGTTATTTCAAAAATAAACTTGTACTGTGTTATTTATAGAAATTCTCACAAATACTGCAACAAGTTTGAATAGTCAGATTTAATCTCTCGGCGGTGTTTATTTGTGGAGTATAGGCTAAGAGTAAGACCCATGTGTGAGTTTATGGGATGGATTAAGGTCCAATTACCCTCTATTAACAACTTTATTTATAGTGGATGAATAAGTTGCGGCTTTTTAATCAATCATGCGCATGCGGCGGGCGACGGGCATCCGGCGCACGACAATTGTCCAATAAGGGCTGATCACTGCCACTGCCAGCTCTCGCTGACTTAACGTTTTAATAATTTTACCCGCTGAGGGATATACGTGGTATTTACCGCCAATTTGTTACCACTGGGGACAGCTAGGTTTTTTATAACCATCAGGTATTTGGAAACTACGGTAGCCCAGTGGTTCAGGAATGCGGCTGTCAAGCGGCGGTCGTGGGTTCGAATTCCGGCTCGTGCCAATGAGTTTTTAGGAACTTATATACAGAATATTTACCGTTAGCTTTTGGTGAAAGAAAACATCATGAGGAAACCGGTCTAATCCCAATAAGGCCTAGTTTTCCCTCTGGGTTAGAAGGTCAGATAGCAGTCGCTTTCGTAAAACTATAGTGCCTATTACGCCAAATCTTGTGATTAGGTATCAAAGCGGACGGGGCTTCTTTAGGGCACAACCGGGAATAACGCTAGGAGGATGATAAGTTTTTTTGAAAACGCGTTATCCTACTAATATTATAAATGCGAAAGTTTGGATGTTTGTTACTCAATCACGCTTAAACGGCTCAATCGACTTAGATGAAATTTTGCACGAAAATAGTTTATAACCTGGATTCAAATATAGGATAGTTTTTATCCCGGGTCCACGCAGACGAAGTCGCGGGCGGAAGCTAGTATCCCTATAAAGACCGACCCTCAATTTCATTCCTTTAAGGGATGATTTTCAAAAAGCATCCTTATACCAACTTACAAAGCATAAGTAGATACCTACCTTTAGTTCTGTTCTGACATATTTTACACATATCAAATTAGCAAAACTGCTCGGCTATCACAATAGACGGCCCGCGAGCTGCTTCGCGGCGACGTAGACTATCCCTCTCTTTCTAAGTGTTCTATTTAAAAAGAGACACGTCGTGCAGAAGCTATTATTGAATTGTAAAATATGTAGGGTAAGTACTTACTTATTTTTATATTTAACACATTTTTTTAAACTAAGTAGTGGCAATTACCAGAGAAACAAATTTCACCAGCGGTAACCACTTGATGGTAACCACTAGTAGTATACCAGGTAGACCAGGCTCGATCGAAGAAATTGGAATGTGGTTCCGTCGGACACCACAAATAAAAATGTTCGGTAATTATATCTTAAAAGTGGTCGGTCGTATCGACACCAAAGATGAACACGTTTGATCGTCGGCTAATATGAGGCGCGGCAGTGTATTAACTCTCTTAAGGGGATGTCTTGATTCGAGGCGAGTGCGAGAACCGCGCCCCCTTGTGAGAATCACGCTTAAGCTTCTCGCAGACTGGCGCGGCCTGGCCGCGGCGGTTAATAATACATTTGCAAGCTAATGGCAAGGCTGCGCTAGTGTGATTCAGGCCTTATGCCTTCCAGGCAGGAGAAAACGAGATGCAACGCTCTTCGGGATTGGCTTTTTTGGTAACATTTCGATAAATACCTAACTTAGTGTGTAGTTATTCAGTTTTAAGTGAGGTTTTACATACATTCACGCCTTTATTCCTAAAAGGGGTATAGGCAGAGCACATGAAACTTGTGTTCCAATACCACTTTTAGCATAAATGTGGGTATAAAACATCGACAAAATGTGATGTCGCAGTGTCAGGTTGCCAGCCCATTGCCCACAACACACTGCAACTCTGTTCCTTGAGTGAGATTTTAGATGAGGTAATAGCATCGTATAAACTTGATTGTAGGTATCGTAAAATAATGTATTGTTTGAGTAGTATGAGTTGAAAAACTGAAATAAACATCCAACTGGATTTTTTTTCTATACTAAGGAATAAAGCGCTCACGCCAGAGCATCAAGTATCGATTAAATCATATAGTCAAGAATCATATATCCGAAAATCAGTCCTTATTGTTTCCTAATCTAGTCAGAAGGGTGTTTCTTGTTTGTTGTTAATAATTTCCAATTCACGCCCTTAACGCTCTTAATTGTCGTCGGGCCTTCGGCTTTCCATTATCGTGGTGAATAAAAACGGTTTCTTGAAAAATATTTCAATTACACCTCGCCTTATAGGTTTGGGGATGTTTTGATACGGTATAATAATTACAAATTAATTACGAAAAGATTATTTGTGTCGGTAACTAAAATTCTTGTAATGTCTGTGGAATAAAATGTACAGGTTTTTTTTTTGGAGGAGTTGAAGGCTTGAAGGAAACGATTAAGTTAATTAACGGTTATTTATCGATACCACATCGGGACAATCCGTAGTGGTTTAGAGTTGTATTATGAACCGAATTTACCACACTTAAAACATATTACTTACATGTTTCTTTTTTTGACGAGTCCGTAGTCTCGGAAAAACTAAGTCTGAAAGATCAGAAAATAACAGCTTTCTTCTTCTCTAGATTGTTCTAGTAAAGCAGAAACTATGACGTTGATGCTTTTTAAAAAGATCGATGTCTAGGTATATGTGCTGAATTTAACCTTAGAATAACCAGTTAGATTTTTTTTAACCTATTGTAATATGTTGGTTTTGTTGCTTATACCTAATTTGTTTGTATAGTAAGTAATTTCGTTCTTATGTAGTTATACCGAAATAAAAATACTTTTGAGCGCCTTCTTTTTTTTACTGCATTTATTTAATGAACTTGACTGATTTAGCTCACTGGTTGGTAACTAGTCTACTTATAGACTCTGTATTTGAAGACCGCGGTTGTTACTGACCGGGAAAATACAGACGAAGGGAGCGAATTCCATTCCTGAGCAGTTCCCATGAGGAAAGAAGAGCAAATCGCTTCGAGCAAATGAATAGTAAATTGACCGGTTCCAGCATGAGGTCCATTGGCCAGAACGAAGATACGTTTCTTTTCAAGTGACACTCAGCTTCTTAGCTCAGCTAGGTCGAGTTGTATGGAATCATCGCTTAGCATAAGGGGAAACGGAGCCAGAGGTCGATCGGTAGAATTTTTCGGTCCTATTTTCTATTGCGCGAACATATGTACCTACAGTCACCATCGAATAGTTAGTAGCAGCCAGAGTGGCCAAATAAATCGCAACACACCTTTATTCTTACAGTAAGAACCGCACCGAAGTGTTTGGCTACTTTCATCAGCATCATCGTCATATGAGCCGAACGACGTCCACTGCTAGACATAAGCCTCCCCCAAAGAGTGCCACAATGACCGGTCCTGCGCCACCCGCATCCAGCGGACTCCCGCGACTTTTACCAGGTCATCAGTACGCTGCTTGGCTACTTTAACCGCTACTAACTATATGGTGCTGACTGGACCGAATAAGAACTCTAGTAGTGTAGCGAATTAGTACTTTCGCTAGTTGAAGTATCGAACAAATATACTGCGTAAAGGGTGTACGATTGCAGTTCATTCGATACAAATCGGATTAGAAATTCCCACAGATTGGCCTGACCTTATACCTCTCGCCTTAACAACAATGGAAAAACAGTGCAATGGTTTTTACCACGAACGAAAAACATAGCGGAGAAAACTTTGATCTAATCCCGCCGTGCCATGATATTACCTAGACCCAGTATATGAAGTCTGATCCGGTAATCCTGAACTACACTCGTAGGGACGACTTGTAGGGGGTGCTTGCCAGACACGACACCGGTCGAACAGGCTCACGAATGCGAAAGTATTTCGTCCGATTAACTTAGATGATTATCCTGTTTCGCCGGCGAAATCCGCCCCATTACGCAGGCTCGAGTGCGCAGGAGCATGCGCGGTGGTCGCCGCACGCACTGCCCAAAAAACACCCCGAGACGTAACATAATATTTCCCAAGCAGCCTTTTATTTATTAGCCGGGCAGTGCCGGCGCCGCGACAACTCTACTTCCCAGAACCGAGCCGACGACGTGTCGGTCCAAAGCCGTTACGTTCTTGAAAAAACAGTATTTATGTTGTCGATGAAAAAGTCGGGATACGATTCTGAAGGCCGTGAGCTATGCGTTTTTGTTTGGGCCCGATTTGCAGGAATCCGCAGGTACCGCCTAGTGTGGAAAAATATTAATTTGACGGTCAGGTGGGCGTGGCCGGAACCTGTTAGCAGGGGGCTGTAATCAGGGTTTTAGACGATAGGGGCTGGGCGGTATTCGCTATGACCGATAACACGCCTCAGTGGAACCAGTATTAGTCTGACATCCGATTACGCGTAGTTGTCAAGGATCTCGGTGTCAGGTTATACTAGGGAGTGGTGGTGAGGTGAGGAGAGACAGGTTACGAGCCGCATATTTGGGGTCGTGGCGCTAGTCACGTTGTCAGGTTAGGTAACAACGGTTTTAGGTTCTCTAATTCTTCTTTCTGTTCCTATTGATCAAGGATATTTTTCTCTGTTAGGTACTGACAGTCAAGGTTATGGGAGTTTGTAATAGCCACATTACGGCCAAGGTCGGGAGCTCGAGCGCTGTATGCCAACAATCCGTCAAACCATAAGGTAGGCTACATTTTCAAG
This sequence comes from Epinotia bilunana, assembly GCA_947049275.1. Taxonomy (NCBI): domain Eukaryota; kingdom Metazoa; phylum Arthropoda; class Insecta; order Lepidoptera; family Tortricidae; genus Epinotia; species Epinotia bilunana. The sequence goes on along the minus strand of OX346256.1, from coordinate 19,185,645 downwards.
AACAGGTTACGTATGAAGGTACTTCTTATTTTTCAGTCTGATCTGATAGTTAATTTTCGCCTTTAGTAGGTATGGGACATTACTAATTGCTACTGCATTGTTAATTATTCCGATGTATACGTATTGAGTTTAATTTTATTCGTTCTCTATGAAACTATATCACTGTTGTCTATTTTGTCACCGATGTACAAAATAAAAAGAAACATGGATTACGTTATTTACTTTCTGAACATTTTCCTTGCGATTCTGCTGTATGACTTCCAAAAGCAAGCAAAGTAATGCGACTTATAACACGAAATAAATCAAAGAATCTTACCTTGCGCCTTGACAAAACTAACTTTTTGATCTAAAGCGTTTCGACTAAGCCTCGAATCATTAGATTTTTTCACATAATGTGGGAAAAAATCCATTTACCCGGCTCACAGCGGCAGGTAGTAAACAAAGAATGATAACAAGGAATGCGTTTGTATTTTTTACAGAACATGACAAATCATTTTATTCTATGCACCCTCTATCTACGATTTACAAAAGGTTTAACGTCTTCCAATCAATTTATTCTGTAAGGTCAAAGCAGGTATCATCTTAGAAAATGATACGCAAAGGTTTGTTAAGGGATAATGTTACACTTTTTGCTGAAAAGGACATTATAGTCATGCCTCGGAGTGGCAACGCTACGATAGCAAAATCATAGGAAGCTTAGCTTATATCATTTTACTAGGGGGTAAATCCGGAACGAACCTACATCTCGCATTGATTTTGATGAGTTTCACGTGCTAGTTTTGTTCTGAAACGTTAGTCCGAAACACAACTGTATAAAGCAATCTCTACCTACATAAAATATTCGAATTAAGAACAACAAACAAAAGAACCGCGCAAATTCAGGACAGTTAGCGAGCAGATAGTGCGCCGGAATATCCCGCCAGATAGCCTTGCAGTTCTCTAATCTAAACTTATATTATTGCCGTTGTTGATGGATTTGACATTTCAGTCAATCGAGTAATTTAATTGTATTTATGCAATCGTTATACAATGTATTCTTTTTCAGTCGAGTACCGCGTTTAGTTTAGTGCTAACACTTTCTACAGAAACCTACAAAGCAGTCTCGCTCGCTAGCTTTAGCTTTTAATTATTTTACGACCAATTGCGGAAGTGGTACAGTTGTTACAATGTACCCGTGCCTCGACCTCGCAGGTTGCATTCACCTGCACAAAAACTGAATAGAAAGTGCCGCGGTATGAATGCACTTGACACCATAGAAAATGGAAGGGTACAAAGCCAAACCGCCAAGGTATTCCCACAATACAAGTTGGTTAAGAGTACTTTGATTTCCACGGGAAACTCCCGCGCTGGTGTTATCCGTCAACAGTACAAAGGAATTAGCAATCAATTAGGGAAGCAAATGGCATAAGATCGGATTTTTACCACACTTCGCGCGAAGAACCGATGACCGTTGGGGCGCAAAGGTTCTCGAGTGCCGACCACGTAGCGGAAGGCACAGCGTGGGTACACCTAGCACGACAAGTCTCTGTCTCTCTCTCTCTCTCAACTCAGCGTTTGTCCTCGACAAGGTTTCAGGAGTCATTCGCGGTGGTGCAGGACCGGTTATTGTGGCACTCTTTGGGGGAGGCTGGACATAGCCGGCAGTGGACGTCTCTTGGCTGGTAGGATGATTATGATGATGGGGATTTTTAAGCCCCCAACGAAATCGAGGGGTGATATTAGTTTGACATGTGGAGGTATCTGTGTTAATCTAGGGCATTGTAGCTCCTACATTATTAGAAACAACAACGGACGTGGACGATTGTGTTCGCTGTCATCGAGGGAAAAGCCTGACAGGAGGTCGACGCTCTCCTTAATGGAGAGTTTATCAATTTATCGTAGAGATAATGGTGTGACGGAATACGAGAACTGAAATAAAACAACGCAAAAGGTTAAATAATCGCCAAGTTATGTGTCCAAAGTTTTAAGAGGGGCTATGTTCTGTCCCTTTTCCGCAAAACACACCTTCATATGAAACGATTGTCATTTACGATGACGCTCGCGGATCGTGACGTCACGATCTGCTAGCGTTTTCTCTCTCTAACAAGCAACATTAAAACGGTTGTAGCTTCGTAATTTTTTGAGATATTTTAATGGGATTTTCGTCATTAGGCATATTTTTCGCCTTCTTTCTTTTCAAGTAATAATACATTGAGACTACACCCTTATTCAGCCAACTCCAATTATCTCAAGTAGATATACATCGGACGTTTTATGCACGTCAATATACTGATGTTCATACATGTATTGTTGTAAACTTCGACGGTTTAAGCCGATCCGATTGTCGCTCCCATCCCACCGAGCTGTTTGTTCCGCACGAAACCCTTTTTTCAACTACCATTCACACTATTTTATTTCAATATAGATAATAGACGAACGCCACGTTACTCAATCAAAGAGCGCGTGCGTGGAAGAGGGAACTCATACTTATTTGGCCACAACGGTTGCAAACAAGCTTACGGCATGCCTTATTTATTTTTTAATAATAATTTTAAACATGTGTTTTTTATCGCCACCTGCAACCGTACTGTCTTTTCGAAGGTCTCACGGTTCTAAATACACTGATTTGCCATGCGATAAAAAACTAGCTACAAAATATGATCGAAGACCTTTATCATACTTCCTCGCAGGTAGGTCTTAGGATGAACATGTCCAAGACTAAGGTTATGGCGAGCATTTCCGGCGACTCGAATTCAACTATAACGGTCGGAAACGAGTCACTGGAGACCTTCGAGCAGTACGTCTATCTCGGTCATATTCTATGCTTTGACAAGGAGCATCAAAACAAAGAGATCTCCAGGAGAATTCAGCTCGATTGGGCGGCATTAAACATGTTAGACGACATCCGCAAATCCGTTGACGTTCCACAATGCTTAAAGACTCGTCTCTATAATCAGTGTGTCCTGCCCCCAATGATGTCATTTCATTTATTTATTAAGCCTTAAATTGAATATACAATTTTACCCATAGGGCGTAGCTAAAATAATCATACATAACAAAATATAAATAGTAATAATTAATAGTAGTCACAATGTCAAAAAATATTAGCTGAGTTGTCATCACAATAAAGCTCAAATAATAAATGTTAATATACCTGTAAATAATATTTAATATTAGGGGACAATCTTACACAAATCGACCTAGTCCCAAACTAAGCAAAGCTTGTACTATGGGTACTAGACGACGATAAACATACTTATATAGATAAATAAATACTTAAATACATAGAAAACATCCATGACTCAGGAACAAATATTCGTGCTCATCACACAAATAAATGCCCTTACCGGGATTCGAACCCAGGACCTCTCGCTTCGTAGGCAGGGTCACTACCAACTAGGCTAAAGCGGTCGTCGAGTCGAATACTAATACATTTTAAAGATCATCAAAATAATAAATTAAACGAGACAATAAGTAATAAATTATCAATAAACGAAATTCTCACGACAACAATTCATAACACATCATTAACATTACTAAAAAAATCATTAAAATTATAAGAAAAAGAGACAAACAGGTACTTCTTTAAAGCGAAAAAAAATGTGCGCGTCAGGGTTTTTGATTGAACTTGGCAGCAGCAAATCTGGGACATCAATGGTAGCCGCTCGTCTTGGCAACAGGATCTGATGAAGTATGGTGCTGACATGGACGCTCACAAAGGAGGCTGTGCATAAAGTACGGGTAGCACAGAGCCATGGAGCGCGCCATGCTCGGCATTAACCTGCAAGACCGAGTGAGGAATACTGAGATATCAATGGTAGCCGCTCGTCTTGGCAACAGGACCTGATGAAGTATGGTGCTGACATGGACGCTCACAAAGGAGGCTGTGCATAAAGTACGGGTAGCACAGAGCCATGGAGCGCGCCATGCTCGGCATTAACCTGCAAGACCGAGTGAGGAATACTGAGATATCAATGGTAGCCGCTCGTCTTGGCAACAGGACCTGATGAAGTATGGTGCTGACATGGACGCTCACAAAGGAGGCTGTGCATAAAGTACGGGTAGCACAGAGCCATGGAGCGCGCCATGCTCGGCATTAACCTGCAAGACCGAGTGAGGAATACTGAGATATCAATGGTAGCCGCTCGTCTTGGCAACAGGACCTGATGAAGTATGGTGCTGACATGGACGCTCACAAAGGAGGCTGTGCATAAAGTACGGGTAGCACAGAGCCATGGAGCGCGCCATGCTCGGCATTAACCTGCAAGACCGAGTGAGGAATACTGAGATATCAATGGTAGCCGCTCGTCTTGGCAACAGGACCTGATGAAGTATGGTGCTGACATGGACGCTCACAAAGGAGGCTGTGCATAAAGTACGGGTAGCACAGAGCCATGGAGCGCGCCATGCTCGGCATTAACCTGCAAGACCGAGTGAGGAATACTGAGATATCAATGGTAGCCGCTCGTCTTGGCAACAGGACCTGATGAAGTATGGTGCTGACATGGACGCTCACAAAGGAGGCTGTGCATAAAGTACGGGTAGCACAGAGCCATGGAGCGCGCCATGCTCGGCATTAACCTGCAAGACCGAGTGAGGAATACTGAGATATCAATGGTAGCCGCTCGTCTTGGCAACAGGACCTGATGAAGTATGGTGCTGACATGGACGCTCACAAAGGAGGCTGTGCATAAAGTACGGGTAGCACAGAGCCATGGAGCGCGCCATGCTCGGCATTAACCTGCAAGACCGAGTGAGGAATACTGAGATATCAATGGTAGCCGCTCGTCTTGGCAACAGGACCTGATGAAGTATGGTGCTGACATGGACGCTCACAAAGGAGGCTGTGCATAAAGTACGGGTAGCACAGAGCCATGGAGCGCGCCATGCTCGGCATTAACCTGCAAGACCGAGTGAGGAATACTGAGATATCAATGGTAGCCGCTCGTCTTGGCAACAGGACCTGATGAAGTATGGTGCTGACATGGACGCTCACAAAGGAGGCTGTGCATAAAGTACGGGTAGCACAGAGCCATGGAGCGCGCCATGCTCGGCATTAACCTGCAAGACCGAGTGAGGAATACTGAGATATCAATGGTAGCCGCTCGTCTTGGCAACAGGACCTGATGAAGTATGGTGCTGACATGGACGCTCGCAAAGGAGGCTGTGCATAAAGTACGGGTAGCACAGCGCCATGGAGCGCGCCATGCTCGGCATTAACCTGCAAGACCGAGTGAGGAATACTGAGATATCAATGGTAGCCGCTCGTCTTGGCAACAGGACCTGATGAAGTATGGTGCTGACATGGACGCTCACAAAGGAGGCTGTGCATAAAATACGGGTAGCACAGCGCCATGGAGCGCGCCATGCTCGGCATTAACCTGCAAGACCGAGTGAGGAATACTGAGATATCAATGGTAGCCGCTCGTCTTGGCAACAGGACCTGATGAAGTATGGTGCTGACATGGACGCTCACAAAGGAGGCTGTGCATAAAGTACGGGTAGCACAGCGCCATGGAGCGCGCCATGCTCGGCATTAACCTGCAAGACCGAGTGGGGAATACTGAGATATCGGAGAAGTCATAAACAAACTCAAAATGGAGTTGAGCAGGACATATTGCCAGCAGGCAGCGTGACGGTAGGTGGACCAAAACGGATTAATGCGCACTTATAAGAATAATTTACATTAAAAACAAAGTTTTAACTGACTTCAATTTAGTACTCCGCCAAGCCACGAGAACATTTCCATATTTCTTTTCCAATTTACCACATGAACTGATTTCCGAGAGCAAATGCGTTGATTATTATAGAAAAAAAACCCAATCGCTGTACGGTATGTGACCCGATAATATTTGAGGCATTCCGTCGATTCCACACGGATCACCTTTGGCACTTCATTAATTGGAATCTTATCAGAATCTGCGGCGTACTTTTGTACTTTTAAGTACATAATTGAGGAATTCCATAAGTCATCTGGGGAGTTTCAAAAAAATAGGCAGGTTAAGGTTAACTAAAGTGATGTTTAAGACACGTCTAACCTGTCGGTTTTGTTACTAAATGTATGTGATTGACATTGACTGTCGGTTTTGTTACTATCCGTTTGAGGGTGATAAATTAATGAATATGCCCATCTGTGGTATTCATCATCAATTCCACTCCATCAAATTTATGATTTCCGGGTGTAAGTAGATACACGAGTTATAATAGAAAATACCAAAATCACTACACGCGTGCCTAATATAATTGAGGAGCTCCCTCAATTCCTCATGGATCCCATCATCCAATTGAATTTTTGAGAAAATGGGACCCACCTGGAAGCATATACAAACAAAAAAAGATTACGAATCGGCTCATCAATGACGGAGTTCTGAGGTAACAAACATCGAAAAAAAAAAAATACAACCGAATTGAGAACCTCCTCCTTTTTTTTTAAAGTCGGTTAAAAAGAGTCGTTGGTCGTCCACCAGCTCGATGGGTCGACGACGCAAAAAAGACCGCGGGTGTACTCGAAGAGGGGCTTATGCTCAGCAGTGGGCGACTGGTAGATCACAGGCTGAAAATGACGATGCTGATGGGGATGGCATTACAGTAAAACCAATGCGTCATAAACAGAGCCCGGAATTTTCACGGCAAAACAAAAGACTGTCGCAATCTTACTAGTGTTAGATATAAATTTTGGTATCGATATCGAGTAGGTATTATTACAGAATATTTTAAAATACTTCGCGACGGTTAATTTAAAATAATATACGAGAAATATCTAAAAAAAATTACTCAACCTGAACAACATACCAATTACAATGAATTTTCTAAATTCCTTGACGTCTACTACTGACTCTCTACTAAAACATGGGTGCATACAACTTACTCATAAATATGTCCCATAGCTCTTTTATCCGCGGATTAAGGTTTTGGTATAGGTAGATATTTATGAGAAGATGAAATCGATATATTATATTGCACAGTGTGGGGTGTCGTTGGATAGCTTGTTCAAAAATATTATGGGTTTCTTGAAACCATTTTTCAATTCAAAGCCTTAATTTTTGTTCGAGTCATGTGTTCCCCCCTGCCGGCTAAATGTCTACTACTGGGAATGTGAAAATAAGTAGCACAGAGGCTCTAGTATAAGTTTTACCGAAACAAAACGTTACGACCGCGTTCGCGTTTAGCTGTCAAATCCCATACAAATTGAGGGTAGAACGCAAACGCGATTGTAAAGTTTTGTTTCGGTAAAACTTATACTAGAGCCTCAGGTGCCGGCAAATAACGTGCGCAATGCGGGACGAAGGGGAAGGGCAGCACGCAACGCGAATTGTTCGCTTGCACATATAATGAATTTAAAAGGAAAACTATCACGGCTTATAGTCCGTAAGCCAACTCCCAATATACCTACGTCTCATGACAACATGATAAAATGCATGGCAGCAGGTCGAGAAAGCTGTGCTGAGCAAGAAAAAAAATATTGGCCACGCGGGCATCACGTCACTCGATAAATAGGTCTAAAACAACAACATTATATTCATTGTGGTTAACGATATGAATATGAAATCAAACTACAGCAAATTTACTTAATTCATCTATTTACCATTAATAGCTAAACAACATTACAGCTTTCTATAATCAGTTTGTACAGTGTAAAGGTAAACTTAAGTAAAGCCCCTTCTATGTAATTGTACCCTGTTAAAATAGATATTACACATTTAAGATCTGTAACACAAACAAAACTAATGCCTATTTGCACAGTCCACAACTACACGCAAGAGGAGTCTTACTAAAGTTTTATTTATAATATAAAATAGGACTCACTGCGATCATTGCGAGTCACTGTCACTTCCCGAGTAATTCGCTAACAGAGTCAGCCCTGACGCAGCTGGATTGACACCCTCACTCGCTTTGGCTGAAGTCACAACATTCTCGCCCGCTTTGCCCGAAGGCACTACATTATCACTCGCCTTCGAAATCACATTTTCACTCGCTTTAGAAGTCACAGTCTCACTTGACTTATTATCACTTGCGGTAGACACAGTATTTACACTACTCTCTTTAGTACTTGCAGTCTTTGACATATTTTTACTCTTCACAAGATTGGCCAAAGCTGGCTTTTTTAACACTCCAATACTACGGTTCCACGTTTCGTTCCTGGCTGGCTTGGCGGGTACGGTAACGGTCTCTATTCTAGATGTTTTGGCCGGCGGTTCGTCCTGCTCTTGCAGATCTTCGATTATTTCTTCGGCGACGACTTTCGATGTGCCGCCGAATTTGATAGACCTGGTAACAGTGAAAAATTAAATTAGAAAAAACATTTTGTCTAGGAACTGCACGGTCTAAATGAATAGCAAATATTAGACGACTTCTTACACAAATGGAATTAGCCCCACAGTTAGCTCAATAAGGCTTGTTTTATGTTATAGTACTAGACGACCTGTTTAATAGATATAAATACTTAACACACAAAGAAGCCACCCAAAGATTTGTCCCCGTCGGGATTTGAACCCAGGACCGTCAACTTGCAGGCAGGGTCCCTATCCTGGAGTCCCCTCGTACTTCGTCCTAGAGCGAAACGATTTCTGTCACTTTCCCGGTTCTTAGGTGAGTGGTGCCCCCGATACTTGGACCCGCGTGCCCTCTTGGCTGCATTGTACACACAACAAACAGTCAGCATCACATAGCTAGTAGCAGCCTTACTCCTATAGTAATAAAGACGTGTTCCGATATATTTGGCTACTTTGGCTGCTACTAACTATATGATGCTGACTGTATGTACCTTTAGCCTGATGAATTCACAAATTATTAACAAGTGCGGCTCGCGTCAATATGGGTGTAGACACGAAATAAAATAATAAATAATGTCATATTTTCTCGAAAAAGGATTAAAATTGTGGTCAAATGGAGAAAAAATCAACGCAAAAGGTTAAATAATCGGGAAGTTATTAGTGTCCAAAGTTTTAAGAAGGGGTGTGTTCAGAGGCTCTAGTATAAGTTTTACCGAAACAAAACTTTACGATCGCGTCTGCGTTTTACCCTCAATTTGTATGGGATTTGACAGCTGAACGCGAACGCGGTCGTAACGTTTTGTTTCGGTAAAACTTATACTAGAGCTTCTATCCCTTTTTCATAAAACGCAACTTCATATGGAACGATGACACTGGAAGATTGTGACGTCACTAGAAGACAGTAATGTGCCGTGCCCATCGTGTTCGGCGCCGCCGTCGACGCGGCCCCCCGGCAGCATCCCGTAACGTGACGTCACACACTGTTTGCGTTTTCTCTCTCTAACAAGCAATATAAAAACGGTTGTAGCTTCGTAATTCTTTGAGATATCTGAATGGGATTTTCGTCACTAGGCATATTTCTTTGCCTTCTTTCTTTTGGAGTAATAATAATTTTCGAATCTGGGTAAGGCCGCGGAGCGTTTTAACCGCCGCACTTTTATGTAACGATTTATTAGCGAATAAAACCTCACGGTGGCATTCAGTTTTAACATATATCGGAAAAAAGAAAGCAAGCTTATTTGTTTTCATTCAAACTTGGTGATTTTGTCACGCTGAGCCCTCCACAAATCGTTACATGAAAGTGCAGCGATTGAAACGCTCCACGGCCTTACCCATCTACACCCCTATTATGTTAGATACTAAAATTACCTTGCTGCTAAAATTATTGCTTATGTCTAGCTCAGCTGATGAGTATCATCATCATCATCATCATCGTTTGATATAGTTTTCCTTCTCCCATCTCGGCGCTTTCCAGCTGCAGCATACTCTCATGGTCCACGGCCGGCTGCCGGCGGTTCAACTCCAATTCCTCCTGGTCATCCAGCCGCTCGACCTCTCGTCGCGGCTGTCCACGGAGTGCTGTGGGACAGCTGTGAGAAACGTGTGTGACAGCTGTGGGTCACGAGTGTGACAGCTGTGGGTCACGAGTGTGACAGCTGTGGGTCACGAGTGTGACAGCTGTGGAACACAGGTGAACGATCTCAGCGCTCTGTGCGGTTTGTACTGCTAACACACCCTAATAGTCGTCTGCTCCTTGAGGCCTTCCAGCTGTTGCTGTGGCTCCAGCGGTAGGACAAGAGCGTTACTTACTTGATGAAGTCGTCGTCTTCTTTCTCCTCCCGCGCCCGGCGCGCCTCGGCGCTCTCCGGTTTGTACTGCTGGAGCATGCCCTCATAGTCCACGGCCTGCTGCCGGCGGTTCAACTCTTTTAGCTCTTCTAGGCCTTCCAGCCGCTCGATCTCTTGGCGTGACTGCTCCGTTCTGTACTCTGGAAAGTGATGGGTAAATATTAGGAGAAGGCCTTAGGCAAATGCCCCCCAAGTAGAAATTGAATTATATGTCAATATCGTTTAAACTTTAACAGGGATAAACTTTCCTCACTTTATTTGTACATATTACACAATTACCATTATATTATCATCATTAAGCAATTTCTCCATCAAACATAATATGAAGATTCTTAAATATACTTATAGAAAGGGACTTCATGATAACCCACATTTGATGTTCTATGATAATTACATAAGTAGTTTTTAACTGAGGAGCCACATGCGACTCTACAATCACCAACTACTCATTGAAATCATGTCAATGGTTTATCTTGTGTAATTGAGGAGTTTCTATAGCCCCCTTCCGTCTCCCTCATCAGATCAGCTGTATGGTGCCATATTATTGCATTGTCGCGGAAGATACGCAAGTATACAAAAAGCACAATTGAACGTAAGGAAATAGTTCTAATTTATAGACTGTGCCCACTCCCAATGCATGGCAGCAGGTCGAGAAAATTGTGCTGAGCAAGGGAAAAAAAAGAAAAAAAAATTGGCCGACAGTTTGAAAATTCCTCATTTCGGGTCAACTTATCAACGGGCAAATAATGCCACATGTCTCGTACAACAGTACGAGACATGTGGCATTATTGAGCCCTTTAATCGTAGAGAGAGAAAATCTGCCAGTCCTGAAATGGCCCGAAGTTGGCGACTTTGACTGCGTCTGCGTCTATTAGGTTATAAAGGTTTGACCCAAACTAACATAGGTACTAACTAACCAAGGCAAGTTCATACATATAAACCTTGTAAAACAACAATTGTAGGCCGCATTCGTTCGTGACAACTACATTCAACTTATTTGTAAAGAGAATGTGCACGATGTGCACAGTTTATATTGAAATTCAACGCAAATATACTTGTTGGTTGGTTTTCTCCTGAGTGCAGTTTTAAACTAATGTGTTGACCATAATAAAATAATTAACTTCTTGTTCATTCTAATACCTAAACATTATATCGAATGTAATGGATAATATTTTTACAAGCTTTTATTTAACTTGCACTGTTCGTATGTATGTAAATACTAGCTGATGCCCGCGGCTTCGCCCGCTTGGTTATAGGAAAATGTAACATATTGAATTTTCCCGTGGGAATTAGATGTTTTCCCGCTGGAAAAAGTAGCCTATGTCAATCTCCAGCCTCTAAACTATCTCCATACAAAAAATCACATTAATGCCCACGTTGCTCCGTTGCGACGTGAAAGAAGGACAAACAAACACACACACACACTTTCGCATTTATAATATTAGTAAGGGCCATCCTGACCCATTATACAGGACGCAACTATGCGCTAAAGCTCCCTTTAGCGCATAGTAAGTAGTAGTGGAGTAAGACATATTTATGTCTCGTTCTACCGCATAGCCGCGTCCTGTATGACGGGTCAGGATGGCCCAGTGTGTGGAGCGGCCATAAGTTGTCCGTCAATTTTTTTCATTTAGTGACATTTAGCTTGTTATCCGATTATATCGGTCCTTGGTCGGCAAATTTAAAATGATTATCTTATTGTAAACTGCCGTTTGACATGACATGTTGCAGAATATATAATTGTTGTTTTTTTAACCATTGGGGCAATGTAAATTAAACGAAAAACAATGTAATTTAATTGTGCCACAAAACTGTACCTGGGACAATCATTTATTTCCTGTTGTGTTGTATGACATAATTTGTAAAAAAAAAATTGCAACATTGATTTCTCAGGTGCAGAGATTAAAGGTCTTTAAGGGTTCAAATAGAAAATTGCAGTGGGTTCAAATAGTTAAGGCGCCGTAGGTCCATGGTCTTCTCTCCCTCTCACTGAGCAAAAAAGTCTAAAAAAGTAATCACTGAGTTCTCTCAAACATGATATTGCCGATTTTTAGAAGCAAGTTTAATATTTTTAGCTTTTGTGCATAATTTGTTACGAATATTTTAAGTGTATTTTAGACATATGTTAGTGATTTTTTTCTATCGAGTGAAAATTGTTTCGAATCACGGATAACGCTGCAGAAAAGCCTTAAGATTACTATTCCTATTTTTTTTAAACCATATTATTATAAACTGACGCATTATATTGTTTCAAAAACTCTGTTCGCTTAACTTCGCTGAACCTACGGCGCCTTAATAAGTTTCTATCAAAAATAAAAATGTTGGTACAAGCTTTTGTTACCGAATTTTTTTGCATAGCCATCAATATTCATTGAGTGGGTTCCAATGAGCCCCAGCACGAAGGGGTCTAATCTTGTGTAACTGAGTAGTTCCTGTGGCCACCTTTCGCCTTCATACAGTATCCGGTTATTTCGCAACTGGCGTTTCAACAACAAATGCATTGTTTCGCCGAATTTTCGTTTCATAGAATTTCTGTTACTCAGAAACCGTTAACGTTTTCGGTACAGCTAAAAGGTGATTCTTTAGAACACATTAGGTCAGGTTAGGTTTGTTTTATAACATTCTGAAAAAAAAAATGGTTTTCTATGAAATTAAAATTCTGCGAAACATACATTTGATGGAACAGAGGCATGGTGACTAAATTTTTTTCATGATGTCATTCGAACCAGTTTTTGGAGAGGAACAAATGTTTGTACGGGAGCAACTACAATGGACAACATTTCAAAATATTTTACGATACCTAAATCGAAAACCATTTGAGTATATTTGTTATCTGAATGTAATAAACCAGTTTTCCGATTTTATTTCCCACTCGTTTTGAAGAAAATCGCAAGTGTATAAACCGGAAGTGTGACGTCAATCTTATGGCTGTAAACGGACAGTACTTTAGTCCACTAAAATCAGTACCCTTAAGAAAATTCAAATCACTTCCGGCTGTCACAAATTTCAAATTAAGGTGTCAACTGTCAGTGTGATTGTGCCATTTCTGCGTTTGTCAACAGTCAAAACATTTTTTTAATGCAAGTGGCAAAAGTAATACAGTCTAACAGCCACAATGACCTTTGGGAATTAGCTACTTTTAGATTAAATATTTTTCAATAAAAATTAGGATTTAAGAAAATTGAAAAAACACGTATACGTTAAAATCTCGTTTTCTATCGTTCTAGAACACAAAATAACCCACTTGAAAATATGAAATGTTGTCAATGAAAGAACATAAATAACCAAAAAATTGAGACAGATTGACCTCGCTGGCGGCAGCGCTAAACGCTTCATACTGATTAACAGATAGGTATGACGTCACAACGACATTTTGTTAGTACAAAGTACATGTATCATTGTATGGAAAATCAGGTAAATTGTTGTTTAGGTCGCGAAATACTGCGTTTGAGTGCATAATTGTCATACAATTTTGTTTCTATAAAAGCGTATTGGATTCTATTGGTAACTTTAAATTTACTCTTGGACAATAAAAATAAATGCATATTTTTTCTAAACTTTCAAGGGTCATATGCATATCATATCTTTTTACGATTTAAATTATATTTTATAATCTATACTTTATTACGATAATTTGATGGTTTACTATCCATTTAGCATCACTACGTTATCAATTTGAACATGAGGCACCATGCCTATTGTCGGTAAAAGAAGGTACAGTCGAGTTCTGCAATATCTATACAGGATTTGCTTTCTCAGGCTATCCTTTCAAAAATATCTACACATGTGTCTTACGTCATAACAATAAAGTCTCTGTATAGATATTTTTGAAAGGTTGTCTGTGTAGATAATGGAGAACTCGACTGTATAACCGTCTTCGTACACACATTGCAAGTTAAGGCTGTGCATTGGAAATTATCGCGTGCTTTGAAACGCCGTTCTGACTAGATTAAGAAACAATAAGGTCTGATTTTCAGATGTGATTCATGACTATATGATTGTTTATCTGATTTTATCGATACATGATTGCTTAAAATTTCCTCGATAGAAAAAATATCCAAAGTTGGGTCTGTATTTTCCTTTTTTTATTTAGCCTACTGAAACGATACATTATTTTACGACACAATCAAGCTAATACTATTTTATCTTATCTAAAATCTCACTTTATGAAATATAAATGATACTTCTCTAAGTTAGGTATTTATCGAAATTTGTCCAAAAAAGCCATTCCCTAAGAGTGTTACATCGCTTTTCCTCGTGCGCGGAAGGCATCAGCGTGTCTCTGTCTAGGGGGCGTGTTCGACTCAAATCAAGGAATCGCCTTAAATAAAAGTGTTGTAAAAGATGCTTCACCTAGTAGTTTCATTGGATTGTTGGCTTCTTCCTCTTTCTGTTCGTCCTCCTCCCGTTTAGCCTGCTCCTCGGCCAGCTTCAGCGCCATGAAGTTCCTCGTGGCCCCCGCCTCAATCTCATAGTCCGTGTTCTTCGGGTCAGTCTTGAACGATATCTCTTGTAGACATCTTGTGCACTGGAACATTTATGCAGAATTTTGTAGCATATTGTTGCTTATGAAACTTTTAGCCACATGAATCAGGGATCGGAATCGGTTTTTTGCAATAACCTCGATATGGTCACATATCTCGAACTATTTTATACTTCATATGTAGGACTCAGTTGTGTTTTGAGGTAACGACTGCGTATTATTAGATTGCCCAATTAGAAATGAAATAATTAACAAAGAACGAAAAAATAACGTTTTCGTTCCCATACAAAAAATACCGGTTTCCGATCCCTGACATGAATAGGGGTGTAGACTCGAAAATTATTATTACTCCAAATGAAAGGAGGCAAAAAATATGCCTACTGACGAAAATTCCATTCAGATATCTCAAAGAATAACGAAGCTACAACCGTTTTGATATTGCTTGTTAGAAAGAGAAAACGCAAACAGTGTGTGACGTCACGTTACAGGATGCTGCCGGGGGGCCGCGCCGAACACGATGGGGCGCGGCACGTTGCCGTCTATTAGTGTGACGTCACAATCTTCCAGCGTCATCTTTTGGGGTGTAGTATAGTAGTATTCTATTTGGTTATTTCATCTCAATCAAGTTTAAAGCAGCCTAACGGGAAGTACCGCCTTACAGGCGGCCGCAGGCATGTTAGCACTACTTGTTCAGTGAGTACCGACTTCTGGGTGATGTGGTGTGGTGAGAGGGAGTTTAACAGTATTTGTCTCTAGCTGAACACAGTAAATCAAATGAATAAAGGCAGCAACATGTTTGTAAGTATTCCTATTGATTGGCAATCAGCCAGGCCGTATGCTTGTTTACCACCATTATGTTTTTTTAAATATTTATTTTAGTGTTGAGGTAGGGCACAGCGAAATGTCATCCCGCTCGAATTTGGAGCAGCCCAACTGGGGATGTACCTCCGCCTTGCAGAAGAACACAGCCATAATGACACTACTACTTGCTCTGTAGTAGTGTTGTGTTCCTGGAGGTGAGCAAGGTCGCCAGTTCTCCCGAGGATGCGTTGTGTTGAGAGCGAGGGAATTTGTTCCTTCATCTGTCAACACGGCGAATCCTCAAACATATCAAGGGACGGCAACGCCCATGTTACTCCTTTAGAGTTGCATAGGCTGCGTTGTCTGCTTACCATCAGGCGGGCCGTACGCTTGTTTGCCACCGTCGCTGTATTTAAAAAATATATCACTGGGTTTACAGAACAGTCCCCGCGAAGGATACGGGCGACTGGATAAGGGACTACTTCATGCGTAGTGCTTTCGTGGTTGAACCTCGGGTTTGTGTATTTCGGGCAGTCTTTTAAAATGTGGTCGATGGATTGTGAGGTGCTTCCATTGCATGGGCAAAGGTCATCGGTGGTTATCTTGAAGCGGTATAGGAAGGATTTGTGGTAACCATGTCCTGTGAGAATTTGGGTGAGATGGAATGAGATACTGGTCTTGTTTCGTAGATCTTGAATATGCTGCAAAGTTGGTGGACAGGCGTGATCCAGTGGTAGATGTTTGGTAGAAGTTGCTGCTTGATTCCAAACCATATTATAATATATGGGAAAAGTAAAACCTCTAAAGTTTAGAGGCTTACGGCAATTCCCAATAATCAATCCACGGATAGTTTTCCTTACCAGCAGTTACATTTTGACAGATTACCCATAGAAAATGTGTCAAAATGTAACTGCTGGTAAGGAATCCGTGGATTGATTATTGGGAATGGCCGTTAGAGAAAGAAAACAGTAGTTTGTTGTGTTCAGTGACACTGATAATAATCAACCCGCAACAAAACTGACTTATATAAAGATTTTCTTGGATATCTCAATATTAGCAATGCATATAACCTAAAAGAGAGCGAGACCTGGTCACTCACAGGAGAACACAGGGATAGGCTCGCAAAATGCCAACGAACTATGGAAAGGAGAATGCTGGGAGTGAAACTTAAGGACAGATTCCGGAAATAAGATCAAGGACCAAAGTCACCGACATATTCACACGGATTGACCAGCTGAAGTGGAGGTGGACAGGCCACATGCTGCGCGATCAAAAGGTGGAGTAAACCCAGCGACCCACTGGCACCTAATTGATTGCAAGCGCAAAAAACGTCAACAAAAAACAAGATGGGAAGACGACATAAAGACTAGGACCACGCTGGACCAGGGCGGCCTTGGATAGAAATCAGTGGAAGGAGATGGAGGAGGCCTATGCCGACAGGCACTTATCACTAAGAGATATTCTCTGAACATGCTACTATAACAAAGAAAACGAGCTACGAAGGAAACCGTGACCACAATATTATAAAATAAAATAGCCTTTTATTCTTGACATTTACAGTTGAATATAAAGTTAAAAAATATATTATTCATTTTTATAATTTTTGAATCAGAATCAGAAATAATGTTTATTGTAGAACATAGGTAGGCTGTAAATTACAGAGTTGTTAGTACATTATGTGATCTTCTATGTCTTGCCAATGGGCGTACAAACATTAGGTAGGTAAAGATACAAATCTACAGTCACGTGGAATTGAAGATAAAATACAATTGATGGTAATTACATGTCAAAAAAATGATTACTCTAATTAAATGTGAAATATAAATAAAATCGAGATTGAAATTGTGCAAGCATATAATGTATAATAATTAATAAAGTCACATCTAGAGCATTCATTCAGGTTAAGTATTACTCAAATTTGTCATTTAGATAATCAGAAATAGAATAATAACATTTATTAATAAGTAATGTCAGCAAATCCTTTTTAAAAAGCAAAGGCAGCAGTACCAAGTCAGATGGAAGCTTATTATATATCTTGCACCCTAGATAATAAATATTTTTCGCATCAGTGCCGTATTTGTTGACGGTACACAAATATTTCGATTACTCCTTTGTCTTAAGCTCTTATTAGTAACAGTAGGTTTTTTAAACACAGTTGGGTTATTTTTTATAAACATTACGGCCTCAAAAATATACATGGAGGGTAATGTTAAAATATTCATTTTTATAAAGTATGTCGCGCAGCTGTCCGTTTGCTGAAGCCCACACATAGCCCTGATGCACCGTTTTTGGGCTCGGAAAACTATATCTCTATTTGACGAATTACCCCAAAAGATAATGCCGTACCGTAGAGTAGAGGCTACAAATCCGTGGTACGCAGCTAACACATCATCAGGACTTGCTTGTTTGGCAAGTTTATACAAAGCAAAGGAATATTGATAGATTTTTCTACATATCTCTTCTGTATGAGGTTTCCATGATAAATGGTTATCTATGTGTATACCTAAAAACTTTTTAGTTATAACAGGTTCTATCATTTTATCTTTATAACAGCACATAATAGACCGAGGCAGTTTTCTTTGATAAAAATGCATGATTTTTGTTTTATCAAGGTTTACTAATAATTTATAGCTATTCAACCATGTCATTATATTTCTAAAAGTACTATTAATGTCATCTTCATAATCTTCATTGTCTTTTCGTTCAATTATTACTGTGCTGTCATCAGCAAACAAAACCATAGGGTGTTTGACGTACCGAGGAAGGTCGTTGATATAAAGAATAAAGAGCAAAGGACCAAGCACGCTGCCCTGCGGTACGCCACACATGATTTCTCGTTTTCTAGATCGGTATGATTTTAGTTGCTTCGTATGCACGCATATCTGAGTGAGTTCAGTGTATTGAAATCGTCCATTAAGATACGACTTCAGTAAATCCAAAACATTGCCACGTATTCCATAGTTACTAAGTTTATTGACCAGTATTGAATGGCCCACATAATCAAACGCCTTGGTTAAGTCCATATAAATAGCGCAAATATCATTGCGCTTATCTATGTTATCAATGACGGGATGTAGAAGGTCAAAAACTGCCATATTAATAGTCCTTTGTCTACGAAAGCCTTTTTGTTCATCTGCAAATATATCGTTTTTATCCAAATAATCGTACAATGCATTATAGATTACCTTTTCAACAACTTTTGAGAAAACTGTTGCCAGCGCAATCGGTCTGTAATTCGTAACATTCGCTTTATCTCCTTTTTTGTATAGTGGCTTTATGACAACTGGTTTTAGCTTATCAGGATATACACCCGAAGTTATACAGAGATTAATTATATGGCTCAGTGGAAATGCAATGATGTATGATACTTGCTTCACAGCTCTAGTACAGACGTCGTCGTACCCAACACTCGGTGTATTTTTTAAGGACATAATAATATTATAAATATCATGCGGAATGGTAGGCCTCATATACATTGACTGACTATAATAAGCGATGTGATTGCTGGTACAATGAACATTGGAGGTTTCAGTTTGGATTTGGTCAATGAAAAAGTCATTGAAAGCATTGGCTATATCAATCGGATCAGTAACAGTCGCATCATCTGTACTCAACCTCAGTATGGGTTCCTTAGGAAAAAATTGTCTTGTTTTGTTTATGACTGGAGAGGTAGCCTTTGATTTATTGGATGCCGATTTAATAAAATGGTCATTTTGCGAACGTTGCGTGAGGTTTAATATTTTTTTTTAACTTTGCATTATATGTTTCGTTTATATGTATGTGTGCTCGGGCAGAGGCGATATTTCCATAGTAGTCTTCTGTTTTTTTACTGCATAGTTTAACTCCCCGAGAGATCCATTTAGGTATTTTTGGTGGATTTGAGCTTTGTAGTCTTAAACGGGAAACAAAGGTTATAAAAACAGATAAAAATATCAAGAAATGATTCTAAAGCTATATTTGGGTCACTGCATGTGAATATCTCTGAGAAAGACAGCTTACTTAGGGATTTTTCAAATAATATTAAATTTTCAGAGCTAATGTCACGCCGCTTTTCGAGCCAGTGATTAACAAAGCAGGTTTTCTTTACAGGACACTTTAATATCTGGGCCGTATGATCCGATAAACCCAAGTCAATAATTTCTCCCTTTGACCCTTTGATAGTGTGTGCTAAATTGTCGATACATGTATTGCTGACTAACCTAGTCGCTTCCTTAATTGCTAGTCGTAGATTATGGTTTAACAGTATATATTCAAATTCTATGGTGTTGTTATTTCTCTGTAAAGTGTTTATATTAAAATCACCGCACAATATTATTCTTTTATTATTACTCTTATCACACACATTGCAGAGGAGTTCCTCGAGTTTTTCATAAAATATAGTAACATTCGACTGTGGTGATCTATAAAGACATATAATGATTAATTTGTGTTGGACTAACTCAATACCACAACATTCTACAGAACACTTCAAGGCCACACTTTTGACATACGATAGTTCTTTGCATGCATGACGTTGCTTAACTAATATACATGCGCCTCCTCGACGTTTATCTCGGGAAAAACTAGCAGCAAGTTTGAAATTGGGAATAGTAATGAGATCCTCTAAGCCGTCCAGCACAAAGTGTTCTGTGATGCATAACACATCAATTGGCATATTATTGTCATCGGGTTCCTCCAAATATACCGACAACGAGTCTGCTTTATTCAGCAAGCCTGCTATGTTTTGGTGAAACACATAAATGTAGTTGTACGAAAAAAAAACCGCTACTCTTCAACCAATTGTTAGAACAATTAGATTTAGCTACGAAAAAGCTTTCTTTCAGAAGGCACTATTTGTTTATTCTGTTCCTCGGTTTGTACGGAGTTTGCTCTATCCTTGCTCGAATAGTATTCTGCGAGAAGATTCATTTGTGTGTATGTTTGGTGATTATTAGTTACACCCGTTTGGTTTCTTACATACATGTGCTCTGAAATACTGTTTTTGTAACTAATGCGTAGAATTTCTCTTAATAACCACATACCAGTGTGTTTACATTTTTGCATAGTATTATAATAATCAAAAGGCACATAGGTAGCAAATGTAGACTTAGAACAAGCCTCGCGAATCATATTATTAAGACTAAGTACATTTAAGTATTCATTATATTTTATCTCACCAATTAGCACATTTGTATTTGAAAGCATGGTTATGTTGTTGTGAAGAATATATTTAAACCACTACACACAAGAATATATTTATTTTGACCACAATATTATGTTTACATATTTAAGTAGCCAACTGGTCACTTTATTTCACAATATACTTTGATTGGTTTGCAAGAAGCTGTTTTCCAACAGATCAACTCTCTCAGACGGTTAAACTCTTCTTAAAACTAACTATAAGTCAATAATCCCCACTTACTTTAATATAAAACCTGTAGATTCTAATTCCCAAATAATCTTCGTTCTCGACATCCTCCTTGCGAGCATTGAATTTTTTCCCCTTATATATGTACTCTCCACAGGTTGCACATCGCATGTTGAAAGGAGCCATCAACCGTACAGTGTACTGCCGGTTTTTGGCCAGCTTCATGCGGGGGATCTTCGACGGATCGAAGTCCGGAGGGTAGTATTTCTAAAATCAACATCATTTCATTAGTGTGTATGAGGATACCACTCAACAATGAAGACCTTATTCCTAAACAGATAAATAAAATTGTGTGCGGTAATAGTAATAATACAATTAGGTATAATCAGCCTCACAAGGGGCCAATGGCGGCGCGTGAAAATTTTCGTTGGGAACCAAAAAAGTTGAGTTTAATAACTATAGGCTTGCCTAAAAAGAAATCTAAGGCAAGCCGGTGGGAATCGGCTTGTAAGGGTCCTCCGCCACTGCAAGGGGCTGAACAACTTTTTACCATGTCGCTTTAACGTCATGTTTGAGTTGCCATACGAAGTTGTTAAACGGGTGAAAGCGACATGGTATCAAGCTGTTCAGCTACTTACGAGTTCGACTGTACATGATTTATTGGGATCAGATACTTATTGCTCGGATGATTGATGTTAAACGTTCAGGTTAGGAATCAATCTTACAAAATGAAACATTTACTTACATTTAACACTTTTCTTTCAGACATCTTGAAAGGGTTTTAGGCCAAATTACACCAGCTCACGACGATTTTTGTATTTTTATCGACGTGTTATTTACGTTTACGAAGTCAGCGATGTCGGCGACTTAGCGTCGTTTTCCGTAGTGGTGGTTATATTCTCCAAAGAATATAATACTCACTAATGAGATATTCTCTTTGTCGTTTTCATAGTTATAACTTATAACATATACTTATGTAGGGTTTTCATGTCAAAATTGTCAAATCGTATTTTGACACATAGGGAGCGTTCAAAAGTACGATACGATTTTTACAATTGGGCCCATATACTTATCTAGGATTGGGCCAATCAACTCTTTCTTGTTTTATGAGGAAGAATAATTCAAAATAAAAAGTTAGAATTTCTTACATATCTATACATATGTATTTACCGTAGAACATATACCTATTAAACTTTTAAACTACGAGAGTTGCCACGCACTTTTATGATTTAATGTATGTTTTATATGTCCATAAACAGAAATCGAGCTCAAAAATGGTCCTAGGGTAAACATGGTATCACATCTGAAATTTTGTGAAACACGTTATTTGTAGAAAATTACAACTAATTATGTCTCTTGAGTCCCTGGTGACAAAACTATACAAAAACTTATTCATAATAACTAAGTCAACTTAAACATACATCACTAAGGTTCACTTCCCTCTTTCATTTTTAGGGTTCCGTAGTCCGTCCGTCCGTCTTCGGCTTAGTTCAGTAACCATTACTATTAGAAAACTGTGTTCGGCATGGGTATATAAATCAATCACGCCGACAAAGGGCTTGTGCACAAATCACGCGAGGTTTTTTCGGCTACTTTTTGACCCCCCCCTTCCCCTTGGTGATATTTATTGAGGTTCTTGGCCACCCCCCTCCCCCCTACGTAAACCTCACGCATTTTTTTTCATTCGACCGTATTGTAAGATAAATTGTATATAGTACCTACCTAAATCTTGTTTATTTTTCTATCTAATAGTTATGGGACCCGGGTATGTCCTAAAACTACGACCAGGACCACCGGGGGATGGGCAGCAGCATCCCTGGAGTTCGGTGGAAACACTGCGATCGCCAACCCGCATGCCAAGCGTGGCGATTATGGCATATACCCCCATGCAGAATACAACAAAGTCACGGCCCCGAGGTTCCGGCGACCCCCGGTACCCTGGTTATGGTAGCGGCCAGGGTACTAGCGGGGTCAGGGGTGCTAAGAATCTCCGGCGAAGATCCGGCTACCAACACCGACGACCCCTGGCCCTGGCAACATACAACACGCGCACACTGCGGACCGACGAAAAAATAACGGAACTGGAGGAAGGATTGAGCAAGTTAGGGCTACTATTGACATGTTCCTATGTTTTCCTTTTTTCATACGACGACGACACATGACTCGAACTAAAATTAGGACTTTGAAGCCCAATATCTCGCAAAAGAATTACTGATTCGAAAAATGGTTTTAGAAAACCCATAATATTTTTGAACAAGCTATCCATAATACCCCACACCATGGGTTTGACGAGAAAAAAAAACTACATCCCCGCTTTACCCTAAAAAAAAAGTATTTTCCAAATTGTATTGTACTGTTTTGTCGGCGTGATTGGTTTATATACACACACCGAATTGCAGTTTTCTAGTTGTAAGGGTTACTGAGCTAAGCCGAAGACGGACAGACAGACGGACGGACATGGCGAAACTATAAGGGTTCCTCGTTGACTACGGAACCCTAAAAAGGAAAACAGGAACACGGCCAGCCTTTTTTTGATTTTTAATAAAAATAATAGTTAAATAGGTCAAGTTTTGGAGACGAAATCAGGGGACTACGAAACGTTGATTTTATGTACTTTTAATAGGTTTTTCGGTTCAAGCTGCAGTTGTCTGCATCGCGCTCTGCGGGGGGAGGCTTGAGGTTGGCGCGACAGCAATACATTTTACAAATACCTATTTCTCAATTATCTCCACCTTAGTGTTTCCTCGTAATACGCACTTTACATTTAGATATCTAATTGGTAGAAAAAGTAGTAGTAGTTTGGCCATCGAAACATGATATTGACCTTGAAACAGAATTCTTTATATGGCAATACTCAACACTTGTCAAACCCTAGTACGTTGGTTGTCAAGTCGTGTCAATTTTCGGAATAACAAACGGATATCTTGCGTTATTATGTCGAAACCTATAAAAAGTTCATCTAGGAAGTTAATTTATACAATGATGTGTAAATTTAAAGCAAAACAAGAAGAGCGAACCTCTGCTTTTCGCGAGAAAGAACGATATTTCCATGAAATAATGGCTGCCACAGGTTAGTGCACTGTAATGATATTGATACTTGTTGAATATTTGTATACTCCATTGTTATTTCAAGATATATTTCGTTGGACTATAAATATTATTCGATTAATTATGCTTTTGTTGTTGGTTTCAGTTTGAAATAGCAATTTCTCCTACATTTAGAGGTTATGTTCCGATTGTAATTGGAAAGGTATTTATTGCATGTTTTTTATTTCAGAGAGGATAAGAGATAATGCCGATGACAGCAGCTTAAATGAGTTGAATGCTATTACTAATGCTGTGAAGAGTACAACAACTAGAGGAAAATAGTCAGCTCAAAACAGAAATTCAATATGTGCAAGAAATTTCGGCAATGACAGGTATGATATTCTGACAGTAAATTAATATACTTAAGTGTAAAATCCACATTTATATTATAGTAAGCAAGGAAATCACATTTAGTTAAAAATAATATCTTTAGCAGATGTGGGGTGGGGTGGGCTACAAAGATGCAACTAGTATAGTGCCAGAATGAAGGAAATGATCTTAAATAATATTACTTAAACAGTTCTTATAGACATGTATTAATGGATGGACACTAGATGACCCTCAGATTGGATTCTGATCAGTTGACCACAACAATTTATTAACCACACCACCCGCTATTGGTCTCGGGGTCGGGGGTTAGGAATGTAACACTTTACCACATAGGGATGATTAGTTAGATCACTTATAATATAATAATAGGTTACATAGTGATTGATGCTTCCAATAACCATAAGCTATACCGTTATTTAAACAATATAATGTATTTTTTTTCTAATTTTCAGATGTTGGTACTGCTACTATCAAAAGAATAAAAAAAGAAGGACAATTAAATGCAGGTGTTTGGAATACTCCCGGGAAAAAGCGTCCACATAAACCAACAGTTGCCAATTTGGATAGTTTTGACATTAATGCGATCAGGCAGAAGATCAATGAATTCTACACAATTAAGAAACAGGTGCCTACTTTACATACCTTGTTGACAGATTTAAGAGAGAGCATTGGATTTACCGGATGTCGTGAAACGTTGCGGAAAATTTTATTATCCAATGGCTTTGAGTTCAAAAAAAATATAAACGAGCGTAATATAATCGTGGAGAGATATGACATTGCAGCATGGAGACACAGATTTTTGAGAGCCATTAGTAAATACCGCCAGCAAGAAAAGCCGTTAATTTATTTGGATGAAACATATATTCATCAAAATTATAGACCAAAAAAATCATGGCAAGGTCCATCTACTAGTGGTGTGGTTGAAAAAATTTCCCCAGGGAAACGGTTCATTATTGTACATGCCGGGTCCGAAAAAGGATTTGTACCCAATGCCCTCTTGGTTTTTAGCACAAAATCTTTGTCAGCTGATTATCATCATGACATGAACCAACAGAACTTTTTAAAATGGCTGCAAGAGAAATTAATCCCTAATTTAAGGGAACCAAGTGTGATAATAATGGATAACGCAAGTTATCATTCAACTCAGGTAAATAAACCACCCACAATGAATCAGAGAAAGGCCGCCATTCAAGATTGGCTCACTACCAATGGAATCACTTATGAAACTTACATGTCGAAGGAAGAGCTGATGTGTCTGGTGGACAGATACAAAACCAACCCAAAATATGAGGTTGACGAAATTTTAAAAGAAAATGGTCATGAAGTTCTACGGTTGCCCCCATACCATTGCGACCTTAACGCCATTGAACAAATATGGAGTTTAGCGAAAAGGAAAGTGGGCAGCAAAAATATGGGACTTACTGTAAAAGAAGTAGAAAAAGCGATTTCAACGGAATTTGGGACTGTAACTCCAGAGGACTGGAAAAAATGCACTGACCATATACTGCATGTGGAACAAAAATATATAGAACGAGATGGAAACATCACAACATTAGAACCATTCATTATAAATGTAACCAGTGACAGGGACTCGAGCAGTGAGTCTGAGGATCCAATTGAGTTTTTGGAATCCGATTTTGAGTATGATAGTTAAATAGTCTGATTTCTTCTGAGAGTTCTGAGTCTTCCCATCTCTCAACAAGTATACATAACAATATCTATATAAATGAAATGTGTCACTTTTAATCAAAATATTCTGTGAATAGGCTCCTTACATTACAAGTATTTCAAGTATTTGACGTATTGACGACCGCTTTAGCCTAGTTGGTAGTGATCCTGCCTACGAAGCTGGAGGTCCCGGGTTCGAATCCCGGTAAGGGCATTTATTTGTGTGATGAACACGAATATTTGTTCCTGAGTCATGGATGTTTTCTATGTATATAAGTATTTATTTATCTATATAAGTATGTATATCGTCGCCTAGTACCCATAGTACAAGCTTTGCTTAGTTTGGGACTAGGTCGATTTGTGTAAGATTGTGTCCCCAAAAAAAAAAAAAATTTGTTTGTGAAATAGTACTCATAATAAAGGACATAAAATTACAAAAAATATTTTAAGTTTTATTATTTCCCCACCTTGTCGGCGTGATTGGTATGTAACATTATTCATGCCAAATTACAGCTTTCTAGTACTAAGGTCTCTGAGCTCAGCCGCGGACAGACAGACATAGTGAAACTATAAGGGTTCCTAGTTGACTACGGAACCCTAAAAACAGGTTTTAAATGGCGTGCCCGTCTTACAAGAACATAGTACTTGTAGTGATTTAGAAAACATCTCAATAGACTTACGCCAAAAGTCAAGTTTGCTTTGACACCTGTTGGCAATTATCAAGATTGCGTATTCCTAGTTCATAAAGGTTTGCCACATCTACATATTTGAAATTTAAAAACAAAAACTCAGTATCACGTTTCGATGGCCAGACTCTATGTATTACATAATGTTAGGATTAGTCATTAGTCAAACAAGAGTTAGTGAATAGTTGTAATAGTCCTGTTTTTAGTTTTTGTTATCATAATAAATATATAATTAACCAATCTGTAGAATAAGGCTGATATCACACTGCGCCGTATCTTCGGACGCGTTGCAGCCTTTGGAAACTCGCTTTATAATGAAAAAATGTACGGGGACGAAGTCCCATTGCAGCCAACCTAACAAAACACAGAATACATACAGAATGTAATATATTGGCAATATTTTCTTTACGTTGGTAAGACACAAGATAATCTTAAAACAATGTATGAAGTTCCGCCTCTTAAAACGTAGTGGTTATATTCTATTTGGTGCGGAGCTGCATACAAATTTCGCCGGACGGAGGTGCGGTGTAGTGTGCCGTACCATACGGAATTTATATACAAACTGAGGTACTTGCATACAACGAGAAAGGCACCTCCGTCCGGAGATGCGGCCTAGTGTGACATCCAACTTATACCTAGTTAATTTACGGTATTTACGTAACAGATCAACGGTCGAACCTGGTTCCCCAGGTTCCCCTACACGTCTTTATTACTGTAAGAATAAGGGTGTGTTACGAAATATTTGGCTACTCTGGCTACTGACTATACAGGGTGTAACAAAAATGTGGTATGAACCGATCAAGGGCTTAACAGGTATCGTGTTCTGATAAGAAAAAACAGAAAAAAATAATTTTGGCGCGATTTTTTTTTCACCTTAGTATGGAGCGTTGGCCGACTGGGGCGACAAGCTCCATAGAAATGTAAAAAAAAATCGCGTCAAAAAATATTTTTTTTCTGTTTTTTCTTATCAGAACACGATACCTGTTAAGCCCTCGATCTGTTCATACCACATTTTTGTTACACCTTGTATGACGCTGACTGTACTACGAAATATCTCACAACTTTTTACGGTGGAAGTTTCGAGACGACCTCTTTTTTACATGGAATGTTTTTTATGGGATCATCTTTTCCAGGATAACGATTACTTAAAACTTAATATTACTTGAAATCGGAATTGTGATGACTGGTGTCCGGGATTATTTATTGTCACTGTTTGAGTCCTCTTGCATATTGTAAGTTTGTGTCGTATTGTCTTCTGTTTGCACTATTAAGTGTTTACTCAAATTTATTATTGTTGTTGTTTCTTTATCATCAGGTTTGAAAAAGTGTCTTCAGTATGAAAAACTTTTTAATCCAAGCAAAAGGAAATGTGTAACAACTAGGTATTTTTGTTGTTTTGAAAATCCTGCGTGACTATTATTGTAAATCGATGAGTACATCTTAACGCCACCTAGTTGTTATGGTGTACCCTTGTTTTGTCGACAACCTTCTAATCGAACATTATTTCATCGACAACGATTCATCGAAACTTTAGTACGAGTAATATTGTTTGGCGTTATTTTATTCCAACTAATATTTATTTAAATTTATCTTACTACGTAGAAATACTGCTCAACGAATATTACTTAATCGCTGATTTGTTTCAAATTATCTTAATTGGCACAACTACAAAACATTTCTTCGACGTATTACTTTAATACAATTTTATATGTCCTACTGCACATTTATACTATTCAAATTATGTAGTTAATTGTGTGACATACAAATATGTATAATAAAACTAAGAATCATTGGTGTAAATCGTTTATTACAAAAAATATCAGGGCGGACAAAAATGGCTTGTCATAAGCGAACAGTAAAAAAAAAAAAGGTTATTTCGGACCACATAAAATCCATATTTTGTTAGTACGGCTTAGTTAGACTATGTTAGTTTACACAAAAAAAAGCTAAAGTTAAAAATAAAAACAAAATTAAAAATAAAAATAAAAATAAAAACCACATCTTGGGGGCGAGGCTGTTTTAGGTCGGTTAAGTTAGGGTTCACTTGTGTCCCTCAGACCAGAAATAGACACCCCGCGCGGCGGGATGGCTTCGACTCGCTGCACAGCTCTCACAAGACGGCATGCGAGCTCTGATCTTCATGACAAATTCATACGACCAACCATTCGTCCACATAAATAATTTCATATCTGAAACTACCCACAAATCAATAATCTCGCAGAGTAGTGCCGACTGACGTGATTGCGTTTAGTTTCGATAACGAAATATTACCAATTGAAATAATTTTATGCGGAATAAATATTATTAGTTACATGTAAAAAAAATGTATTAAAAAAACCCGAAATAAAAAGCCATGACATGAATTTTATTGAAATAAGTCTATATACTCCCAATTAAAAAGACCTCGGTTCAAATTACCTAGTATCGAGTCTTCGACGCAATTACTTGTCGATGAAATGAAAATACTTGAAACGTTGTCTTTGAAATAATATTCGATTAAATGTTTGTCGGCAATTCAATGGTAAACCAGTTGTTATCTTATCTCGCGCACCTCGTCGCGTCATTATCAGCTGGGCCGATGGTGTACAACGTGTGTAACACAAAAGTTCAACTCACTGTAGGGAGGAAAGTGCAACATGCAAAACAACTCTAGTTAATATAAATAATAATATTTTTTTATTTTTTTAACAGTAATAATAACGTAAAAGTAATATCAAAGTACAATTTTGGTCAAGTGCGAGTCGGATTTTTGGTTTCCCATACATTTTAAGACCCAGCGCCTGATTAAGGCAACAAGCAATTCTTTAAAAGTTCTTAAATATTTATTTTATTCTTTTTTTTAGTATTGGTTGTTATAGCGGCAACAGAAATACATCATCTGTGAAATTTTTGTATTATGAGCGTTTTATATTTTGTTACCTCTGTCAAAAGCTACTTAAACACGCTCCAAGGTAAAATTAGTTTCCCCACAAGTGGATAAAATGCGTTTTTGCTCACTGGTTTTAAAGGATAAAAGACGGCTTTCCAAGGCAGTGAGGGGAAAATTATGTTATTAATTTTCTATACACAAACACATGCGTTAGGCTTGTTTAACGTATGCGGAATGAAATTTGCACAAAGTTTTTATACAAAATTGTAAGAGTAAATGATTCGATATTTAAAACTTATCCTTATCCTTTGTTTGATAATTATCCTTTGTTTTCTGTATATTATCTGTCAATGTGTTGTACAAATCATTCGCTTGTCGGATTTGTGTAAAAAATCATGGCAAATCTTGAAGAAATGCGTTGAACAAACGTGTGTGATTTTCGCGACATACATCCTGATTGGCCGAAGTCGAGGATAGTTAAACATTTTACAGAAATGGGGGAGAGCCGAAGGACGGTTTATAATATAGGTATTATCATCCTATTCCCTTCGACATACGACTACTAGATAATCAGGTTCGGGCAAAGTGTGTTCTCTAAGCTGATCTTTGAAAAGAAGCCAACTGAAAAAAAATACGGCAGGTCGGGTAGCTAAATCCTACAGAGAAACAACTCGGTTTTTTTAAAACTGTGATGGCAAAACAGTGAAAAAGTATCTACATGATATGGGCATTGCGAAACGAGCAAGAAAAGTAAACCCCACCGTGTCCGAAAACTAAAAACTTACCCAGAAGAAGTTTTTTGCTGTTTTTATAGATAATGGTACGGAACCCTTCGTGCGCGAGTCCGACTCGCACTTGGCCGGTTTTTTGAATCTGGTTTAGCAGTCAGTAAGTACGTGATTTTATGAAAACACATCACAGATGAACTAATGTTGTGCTTTGACCCGATCTAGCATCCAGCCATTATTAAAAAAAGACCCTGGCTAAAATGGAGGAGCTTCATCTACATGAAGCTCCTCCATTTTAGCCAGGGTCTTTAGCAGGGTTAGTAGCAGCCAAATATTACGCAACGCACCCTTATTCTTACTGTAAAAAAGTCGTGTACCGAAATATTTGTCTACCTTGGCCGCTACTTACTATATGACACTATGATTATAATAAAAAAATGCCAACATCGACATACACAACATTACAATCATTATCTTATCTTATCTTATCTTATCTAGATGAGGGCCCATTCGGATGCACTTCGACCCGGTGGGATCTTTTGTGCATTTGCCCTCTCCTTTATGCCTACTCCCAAGCTCGCTCCATCATTTCCACAAAGCGGATGATGCAGCTCAGCGGGAGCACCTTGAATTCCTTTGGTTGCGGATAGTCGCTACCAAAGTAACTCATTCTTTGTCTGGCATGGGCATGACATTCACACAGTAAGTGTTCCATGGTCTCGTCCTCCTCGCCACACATTCTACAGTCTAAACTGTCCGACAGTCCCATCTTGGCCAAGAGATCCTTGACCCCGAAGTGACCTGTGAACACCCCAGATATGATTCTGAGTTGCTTCCTACTGGATTTCCAGAGCTTGTTAGTCCAGCCCGAGTCCACTCCTTCTATGAAGAGCTTAGAGTGCCTTAAGCCCGCCTCATTCCTCCACTCGTGTTGGTGTTTGGTTTTGGCGTAGGCTTTAAAGGCCGAAGTTATGGTTCTCTGCGAGAGTCCCACAAATGGTTCTGGACCTACAAAGTGATTTGCAGACCCCCTTCTTGCAAGCTCATCCGCTCTTTCGTTGCCGATGTAGCCCTCGTGCCCCGGTACCCAAACTAGTTGCACCTCATTGTGCTTTCCAAGCTTGTTCAGTGCCTGGACGCCATTATAGACTAGTCTAGAATCCACTTTCGGCGCCGTAAGCGCTTTAAGGGCCGCTTGACTGTCGCTGAGGATATAGATGGTCTGCCCTCTGGTTTGCCAGTCTATATTCTCCTGTGCACAGGCAATTATGGCGTATGTCTCCGCCTGGAAGACGGTTGCCAAACTACCCATGCTTACACTACTACTGTAGTCAATCGCATAAATGCCTGCTCCCGTACCGGATCCCATTTTTGATCCGTCCGTGTACCATATACTGTCTTCGACACCAGACCTCGGTGGTTCTAGACCTTCGGCCCATTCGGCCCTGGATGGAACTTTTGTTGTGTAGTTCCTATGGAATACATACTTGGGTAGCATTTTGTCACATCCCATGTTTGTTATTCTGTCTAAGAAACCGTCAGTCTCCATGTTTGTGTGCTTAATCTTTGGCTTGCTGTCGCTCCACAGTCCAAGAGTTCTTAGTCTATAGAGCGATTTGCGAGCCTCTGACTTAATCACCATGTGAAGTGGCGGTAGGTCCAGAAGGACTTCTAGCGCCGCTGTAGGCGTTGTTCGAAACGCCCCTGTTATAGCCATGGATGCCGATCTCTGTACCTTCGTCAGGGCATCTCTGCATGTGCTCATTAAAGTCCTTGGCCACCATACCAGGCTACCGTACAATAGTATGGGCCTCACCATCATGGTGTAGATCTACTTCAGTACCTTTGGGTTCAGTCCCCATGTTTTGCCATATGCTGATCTACACATTCCAAATACACTGAGTGCCTTTGTAATGGTGAGATCAGTATGCTTCTTCCAATTCAGTTCCTTATCCAGAGTGACACCTAGATATTTCACATCATTGGACAGTTCTAGTACCCTCCCGTACAGTTTTAACTGCTGTACGCCGCGAAGGGTCCTTTTCCTAGTAAAGGGTATCACTACAGATTTGCCTGGATTAATGGATAATTGGTGCCGGTCGCACCATCTCTCCACTGTCTGCAGTGCCTTGTTCATGATTTCTGATACCGTGCCTGGGAACTTCCCACTCACCAGTATCACTAAATCATCAGCATATCCTACCGTGTGGGTGGGACCTTTATTAAGTTCCACCAGGAGTGAGTTCACCACCAAACTCCAGAGAGTTGGTGAGAGTATCCCACCTTGCGGACATCCGATCCCTTTGTGGCCGTGGCCATTATCTCATCCCCCAAGAGAGATGACTCTCTCTGAGAAGGCTACCATTTAGCATGTTGCCTATCCATTTACAAATGGTCGGCTCTACACCATGTTTTGCAGCCGCTTCGCTGATAGCTTTATACGTGGTGCAATTGAACGCTCCCTCCACGTCTAAGAAAGCTGCCAGACATAGTTCTTTATTCTCTATAGCCTGTTCAGCCTTGGTTGTTACCAGGCGAAGTGCGGTTTCCGTTGACTTCCCTGGCTGGTATGCACATTGCAGTTCGTGCAGCGGATGTCTCCTTAATTGGCCATCCCTTATGTGTCTATCTACCAATTTCTCCAATGTTTTGAGGAAAAACGACGATAAACTTATCGGCCTATACGATTTGGCTTCACTGTAATCCGCCTTACCTGGTTAGCGTAGATAGGTTACTTTTATCATCCTCCACACACGCGGCACGTGTGCGAAGGCCAAACACGCCCTGTACAATCTGCTAAGGTGCGGGATTAGTACATTAGCGCCTTCTTGTAGTAGAATGGGGTAGATTCCATCTGGCCCCGGGGCTTTGAAAGGTTGAAATGTTGAAAGTGCCCACTTTATCTTTTTATGATCTACTACCTTTTTAGACGTGTCCCAATTGTGTCTCGTTGTACTTGTGGTTTGTTCCAACGCATTAATTGCACCGTCGTCTGTTACGCTGTCGTGTATTACTGAGCCTGGGAAGTGTGTGTTACACATTACCTTAAGGGTCTCCAGCCCCGTTTTCGTAATTCTACCGTCATTGTCCTTGATGGATGTGAGCGGTACCGACTTTGTGGTTGCTAATGCCTTTGTTAGTCTCATTCTTTCCGGTATTGACTCAATCTGATCGCAGTGGTTCCTCCACGCTCTCATTTTGGCTTTCCTCACAGCCTTGCTGAGTTCTGTAAGTTTTTGTGCATAGTACCCGAAGTCATTGGATGACTTTGCGTCATTAAATATTGCCCTAGTTTCGCTCCTGAGCTTGACTATCTCTGGGGTCCACCATGATAACTTTTTAGCCAGGGTTTTCTTTTCCGGGCAGTTATTAGTGAAGGCCATGTATACGGCTTGTACTATTTTGTCCGCTTCGAATTCTATGTCAATAATAGAGTTTAGCTTACCTTGTGGGTCTCCTAGGTCCACTTTCAGATCCCTTCTGAAGGCCGACCAGTCCGTGTTCCTAGGATTCCGTTTACGTGCCGTATTTGTTTTTATTTTAGTTTGGTACCTAAAGCAGACGTATCTGTGTTCCGAAAGGGATATGTCATCAGATACGTGCCATGAGTCGATTTTGTTGCGTTGTTAGTAGTCAACGTTAAATCAATAACCTCCCCCCGCCTAGAATTGATGAAGGTAGGTTCATTGCCTTTGTTCAGTAATTGTAGAGAAGAGCTTACCAGGAAATCCAGTACCTTCTCTCCTCTTCTGTTGACATCTGAGCTACCCCAGATGACATGGTGAGCGTTCGCGTCGCAGCCGATGATCAGGTTGGAGTTCGCCCGGCTGCCGTATGCAACAAGATCCCGCAGTTGTTGTGTGTGCAGGATTCGGTGGTTTCCAGGGTCCATTCAATGAAGAATTTTATTTGTAGTTTTAAAGTGCGTTTATTTCGCAAAAGACGTTATAATATAAAAAATATTTAATGCGTAACGGACGATCGTATATCGTGCCGTATATCGAGTGAGAGAGTGCTCGGAGAGGGGCGGTTGGTGTGATATTGACGCGCGGCGCTAGGTGTCGCGAGTAGGTGCGCGAACATTGTGTGATGGGATCCGTTGCCTCGGGGAGGTAGGCTGATGATGGTATGAGCTCCTTACCCTCCCCCTTGTTTAGGATCGTCACCGTGGTGAGATCCCTGCAACAGAAATCATGTAAAGGCATGGCGTTGATGCCATTTTTGACATACATACATGTCCTCATGTTACTGTTATTATCTGGACACAGGTGAACAATTGTTCCCCCCGTTCCACCTAAGCCTCTTATTTCACTTTTATATACATGTCGCAGGGAAATGGCCAAAACAGAGATTTGAACAAAACTCTAAGGGATATGATCAAATCACGCAGGATGTTAAAATGGCGAATCCATTTTATCATTTGCCTAGAAAAAATCAGTTATTTGATCAAATCTCTGAATCTGTTTAGTGAAATAACGAAATCGGCTAAAGAAGGCAACTCGTTTTTGCATTTCACTAGATTTGTTTAGTGATTTGATAAAGCCCCTGCAACGCGTTAGTGAGTTGACGAAACAAATTCGCAGAGTCAACTCGTTTTATCATTTCACTAGACACGTTTAGTGAAATGATAATGTCTCTACTGTAACATGGTGTAGGTGATTTGATCAAATCTCTGAACTGGTTCAGTGTTACTCTACAATTAAGTTTGATCAAATCTCTCACATGATGTTTCAGGGATTTTATCAAATCAATGAACAATTCTGGTGAAATGAAAAAAACGAGTATGCCTTTTTTGGCTGATTTCGTCACTTCACTAAATAGATTTAGGAATTTGATCTAATAACTGATTTTTTGTAGGCAAATGATAAAATGGAATGGCCATTTTCACATCCTGGGTGATTTGTTCATATCTCTTAGAGATTTGTTGAAATCTCTGACATGATTTAGTGAAATGGTAAAATAAAATGTCAAAAGTCGGTAATAAAATTGTTTGTTAAATCAGATTTTTTAATCGAGTACAAGAATAGGTAGTTGTAAACCGGAATATAATCATTTTAAGGTGGTTTGCTTTGCATACAAAACGTTCTTTGACATTCTCGGGGTAACGGCGCGGCGTGATATTTTAAGAAACGTATGTAACAAACTTTCATAAATTGCGTCTAAGCCGGCCGGTGCCTAACACGCAAGGGCGAAACCGGGGAGCGGTAAGGTGCAGGATGGAGGTAACACGACCGCACGAGCGACTTAATCTGTACTAGAGTTGAGATTTTCATCATTTCACTAAACGTGTCTAGTGAAATGATAAAACGGGTTGACTCTGCGAGTTAGTTTCGTCAACTCACTAACGCGTTGCAGGGGCTTTATCAAATCACTAAACAAATCTAGTGAAATGAAAAAACGAGTTGCCTTTTTTGGTCGATTTCGTCATTTCACTAAACAGATTCAGAGATTTGATCAAATGACTGATTTTTTCTAGGCAAATGATAAAATGGATTCGCCATTATAACATCCTGCGTGATTTGATCATATCCCTTAGAGTTTTGTTCAAATCTCTGTTTTGGCCATTTCCCTGCGACATACATATGGTTCTTGAATAAGAGCAATATCGAACTTGTCGCATTTTAGCTGCCTTGCCAGAAGGGCAGCGGCCGCCTTATTGTGTTGTAGATTGATTTGTACACACCTTAGACCCGCCATTGGCGCTTTTATAATTTTGGTTTGCTGATGCTGAGGTCGGCAGCCACTTCCTGGACAGTCTCGTCGCAGGACATGGGAGACAAGGAGGCCCCCAGATATAGCTCCGCCATTCCTCGCAGGTCCTCTGAGCCGATCACCGATAGCGGTGATGACTCTCGGGCCCTGCGGGATTCAGCAAGTCCGTACCCGGAGCCCGCCCTGTTCCCGTCCTCCTCCTCTGACTGCCCCTCCTCCTTGGCTACCCCAGCCTCCTCAGCCTCCTTGCCAATGCCGGTAGGCGCATTGACTTCAGGAGGTGTGCCCTCCTCGGCCTCCCCAGGCAGCGGAACCCCCGCGCCCTCCCCGGCGTCGGACCTTCGCGCCCTCCCCCGGCGTCGGACCCCCTGCGCCCGTTGCCGCACAAGTGCCTTCCTCAGCCCCCTCAAGCGCCCTCTCCTCCGCGTCCTCTAGGAGCTTGAAGGAGCTCAGGTCGACACCCGTGTGTAGGTGGTAGCCCGCGGCCTTGATGACGTCGGCTGACACCCGGTCCATCAGTATGATGCGCCTGGTGTTCGCGTCCGACATCAAGGTGTCTACCACCTTCCACTCCTCCGTGTGTAGCGCAGGATTGTACCTCTGCAACACACGGAGGAGCAACTTAACATCATGGCCGCCAACTATCTTCGTTTTCCATGCCATTTTGACTGGTTTGAAATGAAATGAAATGAAATGAAATGAATTTATTGCCAGCCAAAATAACACCACATCATAATTTCGTTCTTAATTAGAAAACACAATATATAAAAAGAAACTTAATAAATACCAGCTTAAACTAAAAATAACGTGTACGTAAGGAAGACTGGTGGTGCTGCTATAGTGACCGCAAGTGGACACCACTCAGCATATGCTCTGACATTAAACAATGCCACAGCGCTGGTCTTCCGTGGAGCCCAGGGCTGTAAGGTAGTTCTGAACAGCAAAAAGTGGAAAACGTGGTACTAAAACCTACATTTAGGGATAAAATGATGAATCAACGTTTACATATCCAGTATATACCTACATTAATTTTATTTAAGAATATAATATTGAATTACTTATAAGAAGAGTTAGGAGTAGGTTTGTACGTGGCAAGTTGCATGCATATTAAGTACTACGCGTATTTAGGAAACTGACTATATAACAGAATATTGGATAATAATTATATGGGATAAATTATGAGGATTTTCGAGACTAACGTGACGCTATACAGCTGTGTATAGCTATATACGACTAACAAAAAATATATGAAATAGTTAACGACACGGGCTAAGAGAGTTGTAGGGTAAATATATTTTTTTTGAAGTGGAGCTTAAAAGTACCTACAGTTAACGAATTACGAATAGGCGGAGGGATGTTGTTCCAGCATTTCGTGGCTGAGTAGCGAAAACTGCCACGAAATGCTGCCGATTTACCGTGTCTTGGGCATACAAGACGGATCGCACCTCTGGTCGGCCGGGCAGTGAAGGTCAGCTTCTCGTATAGATACTGAGGCTGACGATCGTACATTACACCGAAAAGCAGAGTGGCAAAATGAAGAGAACGACGGGCCTCCATTTTTAACATCCCGCCTTGGTTAAGATAGGGTGTGACGTGAGTGCGTGGTGGGATAGGGAAACAGAAACGGGCACAGGCATTCTGGATCCGTTGAATAAGCGATCTTGAGCGAGCTAGAAGGCATCCGTTAATTACCGTGTCGACGTAGTTTAATTTGGACAGGATTAATGTATCGCATAACTTGATCCTAACGTCCACTAAGGTACGCCCGAACCTGGTACAACACTTTTAGCCTATAGTAGCAGTTCCTAACGGTATCCAGTACATGTTGTTCGAAACGATCGTCCATGAGTAGGCCAAGATTGCGCGCCATGGTAACACGCTCAAGACGTTCCCCTCCCAACATCACATCAAGGTTGAGACTAGGAATTTTGCCTACCTAGCCTTTAGTGCCAACTACTAGAAATTTAGACTTGAGCGGGTTAAGAACTAAGGCACAGTCTCTACACCAGTTATCAATGCGCAACAAGTCTTCGTTTAACAAGTCTACTGCTCTTAACGTCTCCGAGGGGTGAAAATTTTTGTAAATTTGTAAATCGTCCGCATACATGTGATAGTCACAATTCCTAAAGCAGTTAGTTATGTCAGCCACGTACAGGATAAACAGCACGGGGCCTAAAATTGAACCTTGCGGAACTCCGCAGTTCACAGGAGTATTTTGGGAGAAATCCGTTAAACCGGAAGGTTTATTCAGCCCAACTTGTTGAGAGCGACCAGACAGGTAGCTAGCAAACCACTTTATCGTATTGTTACGAAAACCATAGAATGCAAGCTTGGATAGCAGCAGCGAGATGTTAATTGTGTCAAACGCGCGAGAAAAGTCTAATAGGACTAGTAGCGATGCTTCTCCTTTATCCTGTGCTGACAGAATGCCATCTATCACATCCAGGAGAGCCGTAGCCGTGCTGCGTGCCTTCCGGAATCCTGACTGCTTACTAGGTAATATGTTAAATATTTGTTTCCAAATAATCAGTTAACTGCATGCACACCAGTTTCTCTAAGATTTCGGACACACAACACAGAATACTAATTGGCCGGAGATCTTTTAAAGCAGTAGGCTCGGGTATTTTGGGTATCGGTTTAACGATCGCGGACTTCCAGGCATCAGGAAACGTGCTGGTACTGAGGGATTGATTAATAATGGCGGTGATAATATATAGCGTTCTAGGTAAAGTTAATTCGACCATGTCCAGCGTGATGCCGTCAGTACCAATAGCATTACTGGAGAAGGATTTAATGACCTTCAAAACAGTTATTTCATCCACGGGACATAACAGTACTTATAAGTCTTATAACGTAAACTAATATAGTAGACCATAATAAATAAAATATGCTTTTTATAAACAATTGACTAAACTGTGACAAGCTTGAAAACATAGATTGGATTACATACAAGCTAACAATAAAAAAGATCAAAAGTATACATGGTGCTAACTTATTCGCACTTAAAAACCCTAGTTAAGTCAGCTTCGGAAGTGAGTTTTTGCGCTGAGTGTCCAACGTCACGTCGCACGAAAATATTACCACGACTCGTCCAAGGGGCTCGCCACTGCCAACGACGGACTTCCATGCGGGTCTTGTAAAACAATTGCCGGTTTACAGATGTAAGACGCTCGTTCACATAGATTCGACTCGGTTTACCAGGGAAGCCGAGGCCCACAGTATCGATGACACGGCGCACGCGGGCCGCGCGAAGCAGGTCGTCCCGCCGGGCACGCCGCACGAACCGCACGACCAAGGGCCGCGCCGTCACGGAGTCCGACGTGCTAGCCCCGTCGTTCGGGGCCCTACTTTCCGCGACGCTGTCGCTCGACCCCTCCTGGTTCCGAATGCTGGCCCTCTGGTCCTGGACGACACGACGGGCTCCAACTCGAGTGACGCTTACTACGTCATGCTCCGAAACTGTTACGCCGACCTTTTGACTTATGACCGTTATCAGGTGCAGCTTGTTATCGTTTTCCGTTTCCGGCACGCCAGTAATCTCAAGGTCATTCATAAGTAGATATTGATCACGCTTATTTAATTGGCACTTAAGTCTTTCCACCTCCACTATAATATCGCTTTGGTAGGTGCCTGCTGCCCTGTCCTCAAGGCGCGTTTCCAATGACTTGATACGTTCATCAAACGAGATCAAACGTGTAGCAATCGTGTCCATCGCAGTCGTCAAATTATCAAGACGAGAAAAGAACTTATCTGCAAAATCGTTTAGTTTTGACATAATGAAAGTTTCCATGGTCGATTTAAAACAGTCCTGAATTTGCTGAGTTATGTCTACAGGGCTACTAGTAATATTCTTGACGGTCTTATTTCCTATCGGAGCTTTACATACGATAGGCTGCTGTATGCTGGCGGTTTGCTTGGGGGCCTTTTTGCGTTGCGTAACATTGTCGGCTTCCACACTATCGTTATTTTTCCCGGACGCCGTGGTACCACCGGAGCCGCCGCTCAGGTGGGTCGAAGTGGGTCTTGCCGGTGAATTCTGATTGTCTGTTTTCGGCAGTTTATAACAACACTCCGGGCATGTCCACTTATCCTTGCGATCTTTTGCCATGGAATGAAAGCTATTTTCAGGAATGTTAACACAGCATAGATCGTATTTTAGTTTACAAGCCCCACAATTTAAAAATAAAGTAGTCTTTATAGCCTTTTTACATGCGGCACAAGAATTGGTAGTATTCATTTTACCAGTCACGGTTCAATCGGCTAGGTAGTTAGCGTAAGCAAAAAGCGCTGGAAGCGCTGTAGATAACAGACAACAAATGGCCGTCTAACGAGTATTTCAAATAGGCAGCGGCTGCAGCGCTAATGATGTCGGTTCACAACAATCACTAACCGATGAAAAGTATTCAAACTGTTCTTATTATAACCAACATCACTCGGTTTAAACTCCAGAAAATAATGTCACTTCACGTCTATTTTATTAGCTATTTAAGAATGTCCTTGTTTATGAAAAAATATCACTTTGAAACACAATTATCTAATTAAATCACGGAGCGGAGTAGTTTGACGTCCGCACAGTCGCTGCTCCGATCTACCCTCATTGGAAAGATCCTTGGCGTCCATGACCTTCAGGCGTAGGCCAGCAATCTCCTCGCTTCCGATTGCTGACCTGACCCATGTGACGGACTCTCTCCCTTGGCAATTGACGTGGAGAGCGCCCGCCACTACGTTGCCGAGAGTGACTCGGGGTAGGGGATCCGGAGCATCAACCAAACGCTCCAGAATTTGCCCCTGGATGGCGCCCAGATGCCCTAACCCGATCTTCTCGGCCGGAAAGGCCTCCTGGACGATGGCCATCCTCTCGCTTGCAGCCACTTCAGCGAACGAAGCTGCGACTTTCACTCGCTTGGAGTCACTGACAAGCAGAGAAGAGTCGCCACTGGCTCCCAGTTGCCTCTTCTTTTGCACCATCCCTGGCCCCGAAGTGGGTGCATCCTGGGGGGTGCCCTCGCTCAGTGTATGAGCCCTTGCCTTGGCGTTGTCTCGCCTCTTCTGCCTCCTGCTAGTGACGGCTCCTCCACCGGACCACGCATCCGCGCTCTGGGGTATGGACACGCTATCAACGGCGCCCGGATCGTCAGCAGGATTCGGAAGAGGACTAACCGGCCTGTTGCAGATGACCACAGTTCCGCTGACCTCCCCTCCGGCACCTGCGCTAGCCGGTCTCCTTGCGGGGACCTGCTGGGTGTGTCCGCTTTTCGACTCGTGGGGAAAAGTTCGAACGGTGCCTCCGGTTTGGACCGCTCCACCATGGCCTCTGCCTGAAAATGCGCTGCGCGCCTTCTGCGTCCTTGTCTGGGTCGCTCCCCTGTCTGGGACAGAAGTGCGTGCCGCCGGTATAGCATTTGCGCTATGCGCCTTGGCCTTATCCCTTGCGGGTACGGCTTTCCCTCCTTCCTTCGTCTCGGGTTGGACCTTTGACCTTGCTTCATCAGATTGGCTCCCCACCCACCACGGAGCCCACACCCTGGGGATGCGTTGACGCATCAGGGCTACCAATCTGACGTAGCGCCCCGAGAGTATGTTGTCTGTGAGTCCGCACGGTGCCGAGCTACTCCTCATCTCCTCAGACGACTCGTAACCCGTGCTCCGCCGACTACAGACCCCATACCCCAGGACACTCGCCCGCGGCCATCAGACTGGACAAGACAGCCGATTGATCATGGCTGGCTAGGCCATGACCGCCCGTGTGAGGTGAATCCTGAGCCAAAGAAGAGTGTTGTCTCACAGCAGTAACTATCCCGACCCGACCGCTGGTCGACTCAGCTTCCAGGATCTCCCCCAACAAGCAAAATAGTCTCAGATCACATATGTTATAGGAATAAGACACTTATAAGATTCTTATATTGATTTTGGCGTTCGCAATTACTCTTATATGCGTCTCAGACATGCTATTTAGTATTTG
Organism: Epinotia bilunana; assembly: GCA_947049275.1. Lineage (NCBI taxonomy): Eukaryota > Metazoa > Arthropoda > Insecta > Lepidoptera > Tortricidae > Epinotia > Epinotia bilunana. The sequence goes on along the minus strand of OX346256.1, from coordinate 19,143,873 downwards.
ATCATGATTACTCTAATAATTAGCCTTTTAAGCGCTTATAAAACTATGTATATAAACCACTATAAGACGCACCCTCTTGTAAAAGCTTTTAGTAAGAGCAATCAGACTTAAGAATGAACGTTCTTATAAGTAGCACTTGTAAGCGCTTTTAAGATTGCTTATTAGGCTATTATAGACCCGAATCTCCTATTAAGGCTGCCTATAAGTGTAAATACACTTGATTCCATTTACACTTGTTACTAAGTTTTATAAGCGCTTATAAGTATAATATTTGAGTCCGTTACAAATAAAGTAGTTTTATAAAAGCATTTGTAAGTCTTAATTGAATCTAGTTTTATACGAGCTTATGAACGCTCTTAATGATACTACTTTTTCCAATAACATACTTGCAGCATGCTATTATAAGCATAATGGTTTTATACAAGCTATGTTCAATGCTGTTATTGTCAAAGAAACACTTATTGATTCGTTGACAAAGTCATTATAAGATTATTTACCCTTGCAATAGGAGGTTTAGGCCAAAATAGTTATTTTGATTTTCATTCCCACCTGTTCCTGATTGTGGGTTCCGCACAAATTAATAGTATATTGGACTATGATTCAAATACAGAAGAAAGATTTTGTGTTCATTCATCAAGTGAGAGTAAAACTGACGTTGAAGACCAAACTTCAGATAATAACAAAAGTAGCCAAGTGCGTGTCGGACCACGCACAACAAAGGGTTCCGTGCCTATTAAAAAGGTCGTATTATTACTAAAATGGCACTTAAGCCCTTTTCTTTAAGGAAGGCAGTTTTTTTGAAATATCTCGAAAACCTTTGAACCGATCTTGTTCAAAACAATTTTCTCTGAAAGAATTTAATAATCCCTATGTCCACGATTATTTTCATATTTTTAAAATACACGGTTCAAAAATGAGAGGGGGGAGACAATTTTAGTGACTTTCGTGGCGATTATCTCCGACTCTATTCACTTTATCAAAAAAATTGCTAAGAACCCTTATTTTAAAAGGCCTATCGATTGATGTGCCACACACGTAGGCTTACAATGAAAAAACAAATTTTGACTTTCAGTTTTATGTATGGAGTGCAAAAGATTTTTTTTAGTAATTTAATTACAAAACTATGTAGCAGCTAACGAAATACACCAATCTTCAAAATTTTATTCAAATATACCTTATAGTTTTCGAGTAAAATGCCTGTGACATACGGGCGGACAGACAGACAGACATGACGAATCCATAAGGGTTCCGTTTTTTGCCATTTGGCGACGGAACCCTAAAAATTTATTCATAATAAAATGTAATGGCCTGTCTTTAGAAACTTCATGACCACAGCCGTAGGATTTGTCTGACAGTACAAAATGCGCTGCAATCCAAGGTAATTTTTTTTAATACATGGTAATCCTGTTTGGTCAAATGGTCCTTTATGGTCGATATCTAGAAACATCTTAGCCATTGCTCCAGCTCGTTGACACTTACAAACATTAGGAATAAAATCAAATATACACCTAATAACATTGACAGCCCGTTTGGTTCAGTGGTCAGTGACCCTGCGTTAAGATGCAGAGGTCGCGGGTTGGAATCCCGCATGGGCAAATGTTTATGTGATAAACACGAATGTTTGTTCCTGAATCATGGATGTTATTACGTGTTGGTATATGTTTATTTTTGTTCGTTAACGATGTTGTACCGAAAACGAAACGGAACAACTTTCAAAATAATTTTTTGACTTCCCCATACAAACTGTTAACTTTTTTCCCGATACAAAACAAGCCAATTTTTGCAGCTACTACTCGCTACTACTTACATAGTACTTAAGCATAGATAGATGTATTCAATGACATACCAAAGATCGTTTTTTTTTGTATATAGGCTGATTTATAATAATTATTATTATTTATTGAAGTAACACCAAACCACTTAGGTGCTTTTGAACGAATGATGAATATGACCAACTTTTACTCTTAATATTACAACAAAAGCGCAGTAACTCAAAAAAATATTAAGTACCCAAACTTCAATAAATACATACATACCTGCTTATATTCATTAACAAAACACCACCTACACGTGTTTTTCAATAACACGTTGTATATTTAGCGTTTTTTCTTATTTCATCACGGGTCCCCAAATGATAACAACATGGCGAGTGAATGCAGTGACTATGGGACATTATAGAACCGAGTTTGTCAATAGTGGTATTGTAACACACTTCGAAATCCTAGCCTAAAATGGCTACCCAAAATGACTGATGGGGAACATTTTGTTATTTTAAAATAATGAATACTCGAATGTATAATTGCTAATTCAAGAGGGGCTTTAAAATTTTAACCAGCAACTTGGTATATGTTGCACGAAAAATAAGAGTTCCCTGTACGTTTATGATTAACAACATGAAATAACGAACACTGAAAAATTATAATATGACTTACTTATTATAATGTCCAAAATATTATAAAGTATTTTAATAAGTTTTCACGATTACAAGGAGCGTGCAAAACTCCCAATCCCAAAATTGATAACTGAATGATTGACTGAACGAAATGAACGAGTAAGAACTTGTAGAAGAATAGTGAAGTGCATAACAATCTAGTTTAGTTTTATAAGAGACTAATAATAGATTTCGTAGGAGTGTACGGTTTTACAAAATGCCGCTACACGGCTGTTACAGTCGTGAGTTGAATTCCATGAGGGTACTATTAAGACTGTTAAAAAACTGAATACACTAATAAAGTGGGCCCTTTTCCGGGCTTGTAAGCGCTTATTAGTTCGCTATAAGTCTATTGAAAATTGGTCTTAGGATAATTATTAAACCGCTTTTTGCTCGTTGGGCCCTCCCCCGTACGGGTCCCCGCGCACGGCACAAACACGCGGGTGGCATTTTACCGCTAACCATCCTTCTTTGTGGATGGAAAGCCCGCTGCGACATGCCACGTCATCGCTTACGGCTGATTAGACGGGATTCACGGGATAGGATGGGTTGGGATATAAAAGTATAGGCTCAACTGATTGTTTCCGTTCTGCCTGTTTCTAACGGTAGAACCAGGCAGCTAACAGGCGGTAACCTCGTGAAGGAACCCAATCAGTTTTGCCTCGAGGATATTAGCAACTGTGAGCTCCCCCCGAGGCCATCTACCATGTTAACCGCCGGACAGGCCGCTACCATAGAGACAGACCCAACGCAAGTAGCGACCGGTCGCAAATTTTCCTTGCCCCTGGACCCGCCTCCTCCCACATTACAGTCATTGATAAGGTGCCAGCAAATTGTCGAAATGCAAACATTGTGCAAATTGTATTCCGCATATATTACAACTATTTCAAAGGACAATGGACAAAATCTCCCCACCCACACCAACACAAACATGCCTCATTGAAAATTTATTTATTTAATACTAGCTGTTGCCCGCGACTTCGTCCGCGTAGAATTTGTTACCGTCTCAGAAAAAATATTGCTATTAAATTTTTATAGGCGGAACCTTAATTATCGTCGACCAAAACAAAACAAAACAAATCTTAAGGGATGATTTCCGAGATAAAACTATCCTATATCTTTCCAAAGGGTCTCAAATTATCTATACGAAAAATTTCATCTAAATCCGTTCAGGGATTAAGCGTAAAAGGTAACAGTGCGATGAGTTCATTAGTTTAAATTGCAAAATTTCAAGTAGTCTTTTTTACTTATTTAAATATATAAATTTATGTGTACAGTTGCCGGAAAACATCTTGAGCTGGACCTTGAGTGCGCAGTAGCCGCATATTATAAAAGAAACGTGCTGTCCTGCTTTCATGTTAGAAACACAGTTTATCATTAAAAACTTATGTGAAATTTCAACCCCTATCTTAACCAATTCAAGGGATGAATTAGAAAAAACCCTTATCAATGTTTTTGACTGTGCATTAGGAGCTTGTGACCGAATTTTTAAACGGCTAAGCTTAAAAACGACATGTTTCCCATAGAAACTTTTAACTCTTTTTTAACCCCCTTAGGGGATACATTTTTATAGCAAAGCTAATTCATTAGTTTTGTTTTTTAGTAAGAAACCTTCATACAAAGATTCAAGTCTATAACTTTCCAAATGAACGATTTCCATACAACGGTTTAACCCCTATTTCACCCCCTTAAGGGTTGAATTTCTAAAAATCCTTTCTTAGTACTCGTCCACGTACTGTAAAGAATATATTTTCCAAATTTCATGCTTATAACTTTAACGGTCTAGAAAATCACACATTACTTATCAGAACTTTCAACCCCTATCTTAACCCCTTCAAGGGATGAATTAGAAAAAACTCTTATCAATGTTTTTGACTGTGAATAAGCAGCTTGTGACCGAAGTTTTAAACGGCTTAGCTTAAAAACGACATGTTTCCCATACAAACTTTCAACTCTTTTTTAACCCCCTTAGGGGATGAATTTATATAGCAAATCAAAATCATTTGTTTTGCTTTTTAGTAAGAAACCTTCATACCCAGATACAAGTCTATAACTTTCCAAATGAACGATTTCCATACAACGATTCGACCCCTATTTCGCCCCCTTAAGGGTTGAATTTCGAAAAATCCTTTCTCAGTACACGTCCACGTACTGTAAAGAATATATGTTCCATATTTCATGCTTATATCGTTAGCGGTTTAGGCTGTGCGCTGTCTGTCAATAGATTAGTAACGAAGAGTTTTATATATATAGATAATTTTGCAGTCATATACATTTCGTAATTATGTCTCAGCACTTAATACTAAAAATGTATGTACATGAATCCTGATAGGGCGTGGCAATTTTAAATTAATTAATAATTCATGATTTCTTGATTATGATTACACATACACTATAGTTCAAAATATTAATAATAATACCTATGACGCATGCATGTTAAGTTATTTTTTTCTTATAATACATAGTGTATAGTTTAAGTCAATGCCAATTTTGTTATTTGATCCAATCATAGTACATTACGTACCTAGGGCGGTGAATTCGTGAATGGCCCAGATCGCAGGTGATTAATATGCGATCTGGGGCTTTACGAATTACCGCCCGTGGTGAGTACACAATTTTACGTCTTCACCTGGCCACAATGCGAGTTTTACCGTACGCGCAGCGTGCAGTAAAACTCGCATTATGGCTAGGTGTGACGTAAAGATTATTATATGTCCAGTATTAAACTATGTCAATCATTATTCTAGTTACGACTAAACAGGTACTGTCAGTTTTCAATAAAAGGAAAAATATATTGTCTGTTAATAGTAAAAATATATATATATATTTAATTAATACGAAATTATAAAACTATACAATAAATTACAAATAATATGTCTATGAAACTACTAAAATGACTAAAACCAACTTAACCCATTGAGCCTACACTATCCATACTTCCATACTAATATTATAAATGCGAAAGTGTGTCTGTCTGTTACTTCTTCGCGATTAAACCGCTGAACCGATTTGGATGAAATTTGGTATAGAGATAGTTTGAGTCCTGGGGAAGGACATAGGATACTTTTTATCCCGGAAATAATCCCCCAAGCGGATGAAGTGTGTGTGGGGGGGGGGGGGCGTGAAAGTTTGTATGGAGCTACGATATCAACGAGTTCCACGCGGACGGAGTCGCGGGCAGAAGCTAGTCTATATATATAAAAGAAGACTTTCTGACGAATTCATCAACACACAGCCTCAACTACTGGGACTAGAAAATTTAAATTGTCACCAGAACTTCCTTTTTTGACGTAGGCAAGGGATAAGACGGGATTTTTGGAAATTCCATCCCTAAGGGGGTTAAATAGAGGTGCAAGGCCTGGACTCGTTAAGTCCTCGTTCTAACGTGATCATCCCTTAAACGTAACTAATCCAACTTGACCGCAAACTGGCTTACTAACTAATTAGTCGCATCTATTTCAGAATTGTTTAGCTACCCTGGAAGACAAAGAAGCAACAAAGACATTGGAGATTGAGGACTTATTTCAGGAGAAATATTTGTATGAGTCAGCTTCAGCATCTGCTGTGTTCAGTCCTGATAAAGAAAATACCTCCTATCCAACCATCATATTCTGCTCCTTTGCTAGGAGAACCAGATTTAGAACAAGAGTTAATAGAACAAGGTGACTCATCATTGGATAAAGATAAAGAAATTCATGTTGAATCACGCGAGTTTTCCAATAGCCCTCTATCTATCATAAGCGGCATCGAACCATTAGCCAGTTCTTCTGAGCATGATTTTTCAGACTCTAGCGCTTCCTGGTATCCGGACAGTGAAGAAGAGCGGAAGCGTTGTAAGAAAAAGAGACGGATCATTGCCCCAGCATCTTCATCTAACAGCAGCGATGATGACCAACCTGTTTTCAAACGCGCTAGAAATGACGCTCAGCCTGGATCCTCACAGGTTAACAGAAACATAACTAGTCCCGATGGAATTAACAGTACATCAGAAGTAGCCCAAACCATTCCTATGTTAGTAGGTAGAGAGTACTCTAGTGACGCAGACAATGCAACTTCCAATACACCGCACTCGTCTGCAGCTAACAATAACGATAAAGGACCAAATCGCTGGAAAAAGCGATCCTAGCAAATGGAAAAAAAAACTCAGTAAATCAAATAGGCATAACTTGTTTACCTTATGAAGGTAAAAAAGGTAAAAACATGCCTGCGGAGATGCCTAAGCCGGTCAACTGTGACAAATGTAAGTTTTGTTGCACAGATAACTTTTCCGATGAAGACAGACTGAAAATTTGTAAATCGTATTGGAGTATTATAGAGTTCGTTGCTCAAAAACAGTTTTTGCTGTATAACATGACGTCTGCGCCCGTAAAAACCCATAAAGCTCAAATACCAGATAACAAACACAGATCTGTAGCGATTGGATACTATTTTAAGAAGAACGAAAAAAGACATCGAGTGTGTAAGAAGTTTTTTCTCAAGACATTCTGCATATCAAATGGGCCCGTAAACAAAGCATTGCAACAACAAGATGAATTTGGTAATTTTATTGGACAAGACAAGCGGGGATCTCATGAACCGATCAATAAAACTGATATGATCACTGAACAAGAAGTAATCGAACACATCAACTCCTTTCCTCGCATGGAATCTCATTACTGCAGGAAAACTTCTAAAAGACAGTACCTTGACAACAATTATGCACCGTTCGTCGGTTTCCTCGTTCGTCTGTTTGGTCAACTTTTTCCCATTTCCCTGTTCGTCAATATCCTATTTCGTCGACTGCTCTATTCGTCCATTTCCCAATTTGACATATGCCTAGTTCGCCCAATTCCTTGTTGCTAACAAGAAAAGTCTCCGTTATGCCAAACATCTTTCAATTGCGAAGATGTACGAATTGTACCAAACTAAAACTGAAGCTGCTGGAGAAGAACCCTGCTCACTATACGTTTACAAAATAATATTTGGTTGTAATTTCAATCTTTCATTTTTTATTCCAAAAAAAGACTTGTGCCTTATTTGTTCCCAATACGACAGTTCTGGGCGCCCTGAGAATTTGAAAATAGAGTATGAGGCCCATATAGAAAGAAAAACTGCCGCACAGGAAGCCAAAGAGCTAGATAAAGAGAGATCAATTAACGACGAAACGTATTTAGCAGTTACAGCTAACATGCAGTCTACATTACAAATACCTGTATGCGGAGTGGGTGTTCTCTATTATACACGAAAGCTGAATGTACAAATCTAGGTATACCATATATACAGCCAAGCCCCCTCATGACGCATATTGCAACGTTTAACGTGAAACAAATGACAAAAGAGGCAAGCAATGGAATAGCTACTGCAATAGATCATTGGATAAGTCAGTTGCCGTCAACAATAAAAGAGGTAACCATTTACAGTGATACGTGTGCGGGCCAAAACAGAAATCAATATATAACTGCATTTTTAAAAAGACAGTGTGCATTTGGAAGTGTTAGAGCAAAAATATATAGAGAGTGGGCATACTCATATGGAATATAAATTCGTAGGTTACGCGCACAAGCCAGGCTGGTTGCTCATCACGTGCGAGGACCAGCGGTCCAAAGCCTGGCTTGAAGAGACGACACCATCCCTCAAGCCATGGCCAGAAGCCAACCTCAGGGTCATACCCGAAAATGAGCTTCCAAAGCCTAACATAGGGATGGTGTTCATCCCTGACCTACGCGACTCCGACGTGAAAATGTCACTGTCGCTACTTTGTGCACAGAACTTCGGGCTGTACACAAAGTATTGGAAGATTCTCCACACAAAGGTCGAGAAAGGCGGGGTCATGCTGACCGTAGCCCTAGACGACCAGTCAGTGGAGAATCTCCGAAAGATGGACCTAAAGGCAAGCCTAGGCTTCCGTAAGGTCCAGTTTCGGCTAAAGGGTACACCAAAGACCCAACAGCCGGAACTCAACACGTCCCCAACCCCACCACCGCAAAACCCGTCAACGTCGAGGGACCCCCACCATACACCCGCCCGAAAGGTCCTTCCGGGACCCAAACGGGCAGTCCCTCCCAACCCTGCATCCCATCCTACAGCGGGTACATCGGGAACACGGCGGTTTCCCACCAACAGGGGGGGCAATAGGGGCTCCAACCGCTCCAGGGGTAAGGGAAGAGGGGGCCGGCAGGGGCAGGCCCACTCCCAGCGCCGGGGCCAATAAAGACGCAGCACACGGGGGGGTGACGTTTCTGCAGGCCAACCTACACCATGCCATCGCGGCCACAGCGGTCGTAGAAAAACTTTTCGGCGAAAATGGCCTAAACATCGCCCTCATACAAGAACCATGGATCAACACCAAAACCATGGGAACAGGACTTAACAAAGCAGGTAAGGTATTAATACACGAAAAAGGATCCAAACCAAGGGCCTGCATCGTGTTTAACAAAAGTATGAATTTCTTGCCTGTTACAGAACTATGCAGCGATGATCTTGTTGCTGCGTATGTTGATCTCAAAGGAAAGGGCTCACAAAAGGTGTTGATTTGTTCCGCCTACCTGCCCGGAGAGAAACATGACCCCACAGAAGAACTGGCTAAAGTTGTAGAGTACGCTGAAGCACAAAAGGCAGAACTGATTGTGGGCTGCGACGCAAACGCTCATCACACCATCTGGGGGAGCACCGGCATCAACAAAAGGGGTGAGTTACTCTCAGAATTTATTTTTACCAACTGTCTACACCTGTTAAATAGGGGCAACACGCCAACCTTCGTGACCAGGGCAAGACAAGAAGTATTAGACATAACTTTTGCAACTGAAAAGGCAGCAAACTGCCTAAGTAATTGGCACGTTAGTTGCGAGAACTCAATGTCGGACCACAAACATATTATATTTAGTGTAAAGGGCCCGTTAGATATGGAACCACAAACACGAAGAAATCCAAAAGAAACTTCCTGGGAAGCCTACAAGGCTCACCTGGAGGACCATCTAAAGGATATCCCAAAATATGTCAAAAATCCAGATTCCCTCAATATAGCAGTAAACCAACTCTCCAAAGGTATCTATAAGGCCTACGAACTGAGCTGCCCATTGCGAGAATCAATCACACATTACACAACGACATGGTGGAACAAAAGGCTGGAAAAGCTCCGTGTGTCCACCCGTCGCATATTCAATCACTCAACCAGACCAAACGAGTGGGAAAGGTACGGTAGAGCACTGACTGAATATAACAAACAGATCAGAAAAGCCAAAAGGAGGTCTTGGCGGAGGTTCTGTGAAGAGATCGCCCAAACACATAAAGGAGCGAGAATTCACAAAATCCTCTCCAAGACACCAACCAATTACCTAGGCCTACTTAAAAAGCCTAATGGCAGCTTTACGACCACGGAGGTGGAAACAATGGACTTGCTTAGAACCATCCACTTCCCAGGTTCGTACCCCACCAGTGATATTCAGCTATGCACCCAAAGGAGCACACAAGCCCGGAGGGCACACAACAACGACTGGAATTTGGCTGCAAATATCTTCAGACCAAACCAAGTTCTATGGGCACTGAAAAAATTTGAACCATTTAAATCGGCGGGAGAAGATGGTATCTTTCCTGCATTACTACAGCAAGGACAAAACCTAATCACTCCGCACCTGGTAAGAATATTCCGAGCTAGCTTTGCTTGGAGGACCATACCAGAACAATGGACTAGAGTCAAGGTACGCTTCATACCAAAAGCAGGGAAAAAGGACTACTCACAGCCTAAATCCTTCAGACCAATTAGTCTATCATCGTTCTTACTTAAAACGATGGAAAGAGTCATTGATCAGCACATTAGAGCGAAATATCTGGTAGCCAGACCACTGAGTCTGAGCCAACATGCTTACCAAAAGGGGAAATCTACGGAAACTGCACTACTTGATCTGGTCGACAAAGTGCAAAAAACCCTAGAGGACAAGCAAACAGCTCTATGTGCTTTCCTTGACATCGAGGGTGCCTTCGACAACACACCCACAGAAACTATCCTCAAGGGATTGGCATCAAAGGGCGTGGACGAAAGCACCATCAGATGGATCCAGAGCATGCTTTCAAATAGAATAGTCACTCTGACCCTCAATGCAATTGAGCATACATTCTACACCACAAGAGGATGTCCACAAGGAGGCGTACTATCCCCACTACTATGGACCCTAGCAGTGGACCAACTCCTAGCAACTATGAAGGACCTAGACTATGACACACAAGGATATGCCGACGACCTTGTAGTCATAATCAAAGGTCCGTGCCTCCACACAATCTCGAACTTAATGCAAGGAGCGCTTAACACCATAAATAAATGGTGCAAAGAGAATGACCTGTCCATCAATGCGAGCAAAACAGTACTAGTGCCCTTTACAAAAAAAAGGAAACTAGACAAGCTCGCCAAACTAAAACTGAATGGACAGGAAATAACATACTCAAATGAGGTCAAGTACCTAGGGGTTACCTTTGACCAAAGGCTAACTTGGAACGCTCATTTGAATAGCATAATACACAAAGCAAAAATGGCCATGTGGACCTGCTGTCGAATGGCAGGAGCAAGATATGGGGGTATAAGACCCAAAATTGCTTTGTGGCTTTACACAGCGGTAGTGAGGCCTGTAATCACATACGCCTCTGCAGTATGGTGTAACAAAGCCAACCAAAAGACAGCCATCACAAAGTTAAGCAGTCTACAGCGTACAGCTTGCTTAACAGCAACAGGAGCTTTATGCTCAACACCGGGGGCAGCCTTGGATGCACTGCTCGATCTAACGCCACTCCACCTGCATGTGCAAAAGGAGGCGAAGCAGTGCATCTATAGGATATGCACACTAACAAGGCCAAAATGGCGCTCTCAAGCGCTTACCAAACTAGAGGCCCTTGTCTTTGATAACAAAAAACTAAGCATGCCCACTGACGACACTTACGTGGAATGCAAATTCACCAAACTGTACACAGTGGAAATACCTCCGAGAGACAAATGGCTAAACGACCAAATGGACTTTAAGGAGGGAAGCCACGTGTGGTACACGGATGGATCAAAAAAGGGTGATGATGTTGGATGTGGTATCTACGGTGAGAGGCCGAAGCTCAAAGCTAGCGTCAGCATGGGGAAAGAGGCCTCAATCTATCAGGCTGAACTCTTCGCAATAAATAAATGCGTGGAGATCAATCTTGAGAGAAACCTAAGAAACCAATACATCTACATCAACTCAGACAGCCAAGCTGCTCTGCTGGCACTAGAATCCCTAGAGTCCTACTCTAAACTAGTCCAGAACTGTAAAAACAATTTAAACACCCTGGCCAATACCAACAAAGTCATACTTAGATGGGTACCAGGACATTCCGACATAGTTGGGAATGAAAAAGCAGATGAACTTGCAAGGAAGGGCGCGGACACAACCCTGGTCGGCCCAGAACCGTTCTGTGGTATCACAAAACGGAAAGCATATTCTCTGCTACACAACACAGAAAAATCAGAGGCAATAAAGCTGTGGAAGTTCGCCAAAGGACAAAAACATGCTAAAGCCTTGATTAAAGGATACAATAACAAACTGTCTAAAGAGCTACTGCAACTCAGAAGGCACAAAACCTGCGCAGTAACGAGAATTCTGACAGGACATTGCAAATTAAACAAGCACCTGTTTCAAATGGGTATGAAACAGGACGCAACTTGCAGGTTCTGCCAGGAGACGGAGGAAACAGCAATGCATATTCTCTGCTCCTGCGGACCACTCATGCACAAAAGAAGTATCTACCTAGGGCGGCACGTAGTGCACCCAGAAGAGGTACAACATATCACCGCCCAAAGAATCTGGAACTTCTTAGAGGCAACGGGTCTAAACGGTGAAATATAAACAAAGGGCTGCCACAATAGATCACCTGCTGGTCGAAGCGGCATATAAAGGCCCACAATAACACAATAATAATACTCATATGGAAGTGGACAATGCATAGTTCAGTCGAAAGAGAGCAGAGACATATGTCAGTTTACTCCATGATAATAAAATATAATGGAACGTGTCCGTTCCAAAAGGCACCGAGAATCTGCTCCACCATACTTCGTAAAAGAGTTACTTCACGACGAAATGCTCGATGTCAGGGCGTTGAATGAAGCTGTCGTTAGAAACACGACACACGTCACTGACGGCAACAAATTGACGTGGCTTAAATTTGAGTGTCTCAGATTGAGAAGCAGCGTCCTGCACGGCTAGCACGCGACGGCGCGCGAGCTCTCTCGATTTTTCTCGCACTATCCGTCTCTCTCTTATTAGAACATTTAGAAGAAGAGGTATAGTGCGATAAAAATCGAGAGTATGTCGCGGCCGTCCTGTGCTAGACGTGCTGGTGTCGTCAAATTTCGCTACAGACATGAGGGCCCCTGCTCTGAATTTAATGTCCAACAGATTTACGGTGGCCCGCCAAAGCCGCTGAGAGGCGCAAGGGGCTTGTATCTGATGAACCAGACAACCATGACGACGCCAAGGACTGGATCAATAAGATAAAAGCCTATCCCGTTCCAAAGGCATATCCACAGGCATTGCCTATATCGGAGGCGAAAAAAAAAGATCTCTTAAATTTATGCACTAAAGGAGTTTATACCTCGAGAGCTTCATTGGTACCAAAGTCTGCCGACCAATAAGACAGTTATTGACAGATTGTGTGAGCCTGATGTCACAGAAACAGACGAAGAGGTCAAAGAGTGAGTGTGATGCGTAAAGAACGCTATTTTACTAAGACCATGTTAATTTTTACGGATTTTCTGATGATAATTTTAATTTGTATTGAAACTGAAGTTTTTTGTTTTGAAGTTCCTTTTAATTTGATTTGTAGGTCAACTGTATTTGATTTGTAGTCCATTTTAATTTGATTTGTTGTTAATTCTATTGTAATAAAGTGTTCGCAGAATTTTAAATGACGTGATTTAATTTCAGCAGAATCCAAAAAATATTATAGTAAGTAGTTTTTAACTAACACGTATTTTAACTTTATCATAGAAGTCATAATTCAACTAACTCTAGATTTAACTAAGTAATAGTTAAATCTAGACGCACTAAAATGTGGGCAAATAATCATTAACTTCTTTCAAAACATCACTAAGTCATAATTAAGGTGTAATATTTAAGAGTCCGCAGTAAGCTCGATTCTCCATACAAACGTAGTTACGCTCTCATTTTAAAACTACGCGTTGGATTGTAACGAAACTTTGCATGTACAATGACATGACATATAGTTTATGTAGCTTCAGATACCATAGTAAAAAAAATACAGCGAATTTAAGTTTTTATACAAAACTTGTTTTTGCTGTATTTCGTTTGTTTTATAAACTGGATCCATATAAACTAATTACAGACATAGATATACCTCATGCCATTGTATATGCAAAGTTTCGTCACAATCCAACACGTAGTTTTAAACTGAGAGCGTAACTACGTTTGTATGGGAAGGTGAAATTCGGCCGAGCTTACTGCGGACTCTTACGGGCAAAAATTAATTATCGCCTATCCTAAATCGTTTGTGTGAATAATATTAATCCATTTTGAGCCCAAAGAATAGCAGTTTCCAATGAATAAACACATATAAAACCACAATTTCATCTTAAGATCATTTCAGTAAAATATATTTTTTTTTTCTTTAAACCGATTTTTTAGTTATGAACTAAAAATTACAAATGAACGATTTGGTGACTTTTTGCTCTGCGGCGACGATATGTTTGTGACAAAAACATAATATTTGTTCTGTCATCATCAACTACCCACTATCATGTTTAATTGAAGGGTCCCTATTCCCACCTCACGTCTCTAACATCATGCCAGCTTGATGATATCATCATTTAAAAGTCATCTATTTTACATGGTATGTACTTAATGTACTTAACGCCAGTTTACATAATTTTAAATTGATTGGGCTCCAGGAAGGTGGTAGACTTGCAAGATTTCAGCCCCAATAGGCAACTAAAAAATAATCAAAAAGACAAGTCAAAAAAGCTCGAGATAAAATGTTAGATAAAAGTGCTTCTGACTAACCAATTTTTACAAGTGTTATTAAAGTAGGTATCTAAGGATTTTTTGTTTTTTTAGTCTCCCTTGAATCCGCCTTTTGCATGTCTCTGTTTGACCCTATAGTTAGTAAACCAGTCTGTAGATAAAGCTTTAGGGCATTAAGTCCATCTTTTTTGTGCAATAAAGATTAAATAAATAAACAAGTGTTACATTCAGGCAACAATCGCACATACTTTTATAATACGTTCTTAAAATCATCATTAAACGTGGCGGCATTCACAAGAGCATTTGAATACCCAAGCACAGTTCATAAAATACCATTATCTCTTCGTGTTTGATGATTGCGTGATATCATAAAATGGACGTTGTTTATTTACGTTTTTGAGTGTTTTAATACAAAATCCGCATCAGCATCCGCATCCGTGGATGTGTGCTCCCAAATATCCGCATCCGCGTCATCCCTGCACTACATCATCATTTCAAACACCTAAATGAGAGCTTTCCAAATGAACAATAAAACAACAGTTTACAAAAATAAATTATTCATTTTACATTTATTCTTAAATTTGTAAATGTACGAAAAATATTTTTAAGTATATAGCCTTACTTATTTTAAAATCACTTTCGTGTACAGTCGGCCAACTCTGGTTCTCCGACCTTATTTATTTTCGTGAAAGCCCTAAAAGCTTCAATAGTATTGACCGAGTCAATTTGTGATATTTCAACAAATTGAGTCCTATTGTGTGTAAATAATCTCGGAGCCATTCCTTAACTACACCTCTGATACCGTAGAGCTCACATTTATAGTGTCTTGTGGCACTTACCCCACCTTACCTTATGTTGGTCAATTTCTGTCTCTATATTAACTGAATGTCAACTTAAGGGGATGCCTTGATTCGAGTCGACCACGTCCCATTTACAGAGACACGCTTATGCCTTCAGCGCACGAGAAAAAGAGATGCAACACTTCGGGAATGGCTCTTATGGACAAATTTCGATAAATACCTAACTTAGTGAAGTTTTATCTATATTTCACTAAGTGAGATTTTAGACGAGATGAAATACTATAGTATCTATTGTCTTCATCTATTCTGTCGTAAAATAATGTATTGTTTGAGTAGGCTGAGTAAAAAAAGGAAAATAAAGACCTGGAGAAGAGGAAATTTTACACAATCATGTATCGATTAAATCAGATAAACAATCATATAGTCAAGAATTATATATCTGAAAATCAACCTTATTGTTTCTTAATCTAGTTAGAACGGCGTTTCAAAGCACGCGATAATTTCCAATTGACCCCTTTAAAGGCACGAAGTATGAAGTTATAATACTGCCTTTATAGTGATTTAATACATACTGTTTATTGCTGATACTTAAATATAAATAAATACTGACAAACCAGTATCGTGAAAAATACTCAGCGTGTAATCTGGCAGAAACTCAAATAGACTTGGCTGAACGCATGAACAGCGCGATGCCAACAGCCATTTAAAAAAATCTGAAAGAGAAGTTAGTCAGACTGGACGTTTGACGTTATTTTGTCGAAATTTGTTAATACATTTATTAAAATTACACCTTAATACGAAATCAGCGCATATAAGTTCCCATATCAGAATCGATTATTTCTTCTGCTCTATCGTTTTGTGAAGGATCGGACACACCGGATCAAAATTATTAATGTTGGATTAGTAATCGCTAGCCCGCCATTTTCACGTCACCTGAACTTTGACCGATATGGCAGCTAGAATATCAAGAAAAAGAAATGAAAAATTGTATGAGGTCAAATGTTTCGGAAAATTTATTAATCGTCGCAGTATATATCTATCCTATTCGGAAGCTAAAATAATAACGTAGGTACTTATAAAAGAAGTTTCATGCTTTTCCGTTCACGGGAAAGCTGAGATCATTCGTGTCGTGACAGAACAGAACAATGCTTAGTTTAATACTGGCTGATTCTTTTAGTAATTCAGTGATTTATGCTCTTTTTTTCTAAGCTCATCTTTCCCTGGGCAGACTAACGATGCGCTACCCCATAAGTACTAAATTAATTTGTATTAAGCAGTAACGCTGCTAACGAAATTATGAATTTATATCCTATTATTTACATTAAAATATTGATTTAACACTTTGATGGACACTACTCCAGACACAATAGAAATAACAATAGAATTACGCCTATAGGCGTCTACTGTCCATCAATGTGTTAATTTACTGCAAAAAATATCTATCACACATGGGCGTGCCCGCTCACGCCTTTTTCAGAACATTTACAGAGAACTCGAACTCGAAATGAACCAGTATAAGTATGACTTCCTCGATTAAGTATACACAGTTAATACGATTCTCGAGCTCAAGTTATTCTCCAAACGGCGAGTCGAGACAAGATGTGAATCACTCAGCTGGTCGTCTTATAAGCGAGTGGTGTACACACTGGATGTCAGTTACACACGGGTCTCATCCCTGCCTAAGCGGCACACATTGCGTACGCCATCTTAATCCATTCAATCCGTGGTCGGCTTTTGCGAAGCTTCAACTGGTGCAACCAAGGTAAGATTTATTTAATTTATTACTTCACTAGGTAAACTTATTATATACTAGCCTAGCCTTTGCCCGCGACTGCGTAGATCTTTTTAGGGTTCCGTAGTCAACAAGGAACCCTTACAGTTTCGCCATGTCCGTCTGCCCGTCCGTCCGTCCGTCTTCGGCTTAGCTCAGTAACCATTACTACTAGAAAACTGTAATTCGGCATGGGTATATAAATCAATCACGCCGACAAAACAAGAATAAAATCTACACCTGAAGTGGAGATGTATTTTTTTTCTCGTTAAACCCATAGTGTGGGGTATTGTTGGATAGCTTCTTCAAAAATATTATGGGTTTTTTAAAACGATTTTTCCAATTAGTGATTCGCTTACCAGATATTGGGTCCAGGTCCTGGAGTCCAAATATTTGTTCGAATCATGTCCCCCCCCCCCTGCCGGTTAAATGGTTGCTACTGGGAATGTAAAAAAAATCGTGGCAGTACCTAGTATAATAAAATAAATAATAAATTTTAAAAGTAAAACTATCACGGCTAAGTAGGCATCACTAGTTACCGAGTAATAGTCGACCAACTTAAAATGTACTTAGAGAGGCCAGTGCAGAGAACTTTCGTACAAATTCGGCCGACGCAACCATTTAGTTGGCGCGCGCGTTTGTATGTACTCGTAACTAAGAAAGACAGGCAACTACCGAACCCTACACTGTGCGTGGCCCGACACGCACTTGGCCGGTTTTTTTGAATTTGCTATTAAAGTATTTCAGGTATAGGTTTAAACATCGCTCCCCATACTATCTCCCCCCCCCACCTTTTCACCCCTTTAAGGCAAGATTTCTGGGATAATATTAGCTATCCTATGTCCTTCCTTGAGCCTCAAACTATATCCATGCCAAATTGTATCTAAATCGGTTCAGTGGTTTGTGCCTGCAAAGGTAACAGACAGACAGATAGACAAACAGACATTTATAATATTAGTAAGGATGTTGAGCTAAGTGTTTATGAGCAAACTCAAAATGATGACGTGATTTATTCTCTAATTGTTTGATGCTGAGCGTTGATTGACTCAAGATCTTGATGAATGAAGAATATATACCTACGTAAAATCAGGCTACTATGGTCCTAGCGTTCATCAATAGTCCAAACAGGCTTCGTTACGTTTTATTGAATTATGTGACTAACGACTTCTGTTAGAATTATCGTGCCTTGTCTATTAGGTTTAAGGGGATGCCTTGATTTGAGTCGACGACGCCCACTAGACAGAGACACGCTTATGCCTTCCGCGCACGAGAAAAAGAGATGCAACACTCTTCGGGAATGGCATTTTTGGAAGAAAATCGATAAATACCTAACTTAGTAGTTTTATTTATATTTCATTAAGTGAGATTTTAGATGAGATAAAATACTATAGTATCAACTTGATTATGTCGTAAAATAATATATTGTTTGAGTAGGCTGAGTAAAAAAAGGAAAATAAAGACCCAAGTTTGGTTTTTTTTCTATCGAGGAAATTTTAGGCAATCACCTATGGATTAAATCAGATAAACAATCATATAGTCAGGAATCAAAACTAATGTAATATATATTGTAAAGAAAAATATACAACTTAAGCGGAAATTAAATCAGAAAAAGACAAGGCAGAAAAGTAAAAGTACTTTCAGCGTTTTAGGAATTCTACCTCTAAAGGGGTTAAATAGGGGTGCAATGTTTGTATAGGGGAAACTTTTTTAAATCAAAGCTCACGCGTTTCATACGACGTTTTTCAACATATTTTGCGAGGAAAAATCCTTTTCATAAGATGAAAATTTGATAGGCCTGTCAAGTTATTTTCTTTACTTATTGATGTCAACAGGTTTTTACTTACATATTATATACATCGTCAAGAATTTCTAGTGGCGTCCATTCTTTTTATCACTTTTCTAGTCACCACGAATCAACATTATTGTTAATAACCTAACACGCATTAACAATGTTTACAAATATCTGTGAAATAACCTATAATGGCGCGCATCAATTTTTTTTTGTGAAGTTTGCGCAGTGCGCGCGATTTAGATAAAATCTCTAAACAGCCAATACAAAATAAAATAAATAATTTCGTTTTAAAATGTTATCTTTATAAATGCATGTAAAATGTTATCAAAAGTGAATAGTTTTACTAAATTAACCGTTTCTATATCATATCCAAAAAGAAATAGTCAATTAATTAACAAAAAGGATTTAATTTGTTTAGTCGGGTAAGAATCCATTTGCCGAAAATAAAAAAAAAGCTGTACATTCTGTATAACCCGGTTAGTTTAAGAATGCACCGTGTGCATGCATACATCTTGCTGCAAGGTGCCAACGTGACTTAATCGGGATATAACCATAACACACAAGTATCGTAATGTTATTAAACACGCGTGTTTAATATCCAGGATTATGAGCCTAAAAGCGACACAATAAGAGGTACGTTACGAGCAATTGTGTTGAAAAGAGTATTGTATTGTATTGTAGGTAATTGTATAATTGTCATGACATTACTTATCTTTATAAATAGTAGACTATCATCATGTAAAGTTTTACAAAGTTTTAAGGGAAGTTATATAAAAATGCGTTTAATAGTTTTTGTGATCGAAAAACTGAAGCACCATCAATTACTATTCTACTGTGATTTTTTCCACAAAAACGTGTACAGCATATGCCATCCAGTGACGGGTAGATAAAGTTGTGGTACTTACTTAGGGTTTCTTAGTACAAACTTTGAACCAAGTTTTAATCCCTTTAGAGGATGAATTTTCAAAAACGCTTAAATTATTTTCTTGTGTTTTAATATGGAATCATATTACGAAGTTTCAAGTCCCTAGCTCAAAAAATATTCATTCTTCAAACAAATTTTCGACCCATATTTGATCCCCTTACGGTGTGAACTGGTGAAAACGCTGAAATTTGTTTTCTTGTATTTCATTAAAGAACCTTTTTACAAAGTTTCAAGTCCCTATCTTAAAAAATAAACTAATTCCCATACAAATTTTCGACCCATTTTTGACCCCCTTAGGGTATGAACTGGCAAAAACAATGAAATTTCTTTTCTTGTATTTCTATAAAGAACCTTTTTACAAAGTTTCAAGTCTCTATATTAAAAAATAAATTAATTCCCACACAATTTTTCGAACCTTATATCATGCTCTTAAGAAATTATATCTATAAAAACGCCACGCTATGTCCTATTCTGAGGTCTAAAATACAATATTAGAAAGTTTCATCAAAATTGGTTCAGTAGTTTTTGCTGTATTCTTTCCCCAAAAATATACTGGTTGTCATCGGTCATCGCCGCCTCGGGGCGTCCACTTGACAACACAAGATGGCGCTGTTGCGTATACACGACTTTCTCCAATATGTTAGTCTCAAATTTGGTCTGCGGGTCACCTGAACTCTATGAAACTTTTTTATATGTTTCATATGGTTTGATGGAGTTTAGACGCCGACCAAAAAACTGGAGAATGACCTACTAAGGCTAGAATATACGTGAACCTTTTTACAAAGTTTCAAGTCTCTAAAAATAAACTAATTCCCATACAAATTTTCGACCCATTTTTGACCCCCTTAGGGTATGAACTGGCCAAAACGATGAAATTAGTTTTCTTGTATTTCATTAAAGAACCTTTTTACAAAGTTTCAAGTCTCTATCTTAAAAAATAAATTAATTCCCATACAATTTTTCGAACCTTATATCAACCTCTGAAGAAATTATATCTACAAAAACGCCACGCTATGTCCTATTCTGAGGTCTAAAATACAATATTAGTAAGTTTCATTAAAATCGGTTCAGTAGTTTTTGCTATATTCTTCCTCCAAAAATATACTGGTTCTCATCGCCGCCACAGGGCGTCCACTTGACAACAAAAGATGGCGCTGTTGCGTATACACGACTTTCTCCAATCGGTTAGTCTCAAATTTGGTCTCACCTGAACTCCATGAAACTTTTTGATACGTTTCATATGGTTGGACGGAGTTTAGACGCCGCACGTACAATTCACCTTTGCACTGGCAAGGTCATTTGCTTAAGTTGTTTGCCGGGAATTATAAGCCATTTACTAGTTAGCTAGCAGAAAAGTAGGTTAGGTTAAGTTAGAACGACGACCCTTACAAAACCCATCAGCTACCAGAAATGTAGGTTAGGTCAGGTTAGAACTGTGATGCTCTCAGAACCGAAAAGAAGGTAATGTTTAACATTTAACCTGCGGATTATTATGTTGATGAAAAAGATTTTCTGGATAATCTAAATAATTTATTCCCTAACACCGTTAAATGGGGACGGCGGATGGAGATAGTTCTACGTCTTTTTAGCATTAGATAAGTTTGCTTTGAAAACTATACAGGTAGCCCGGGCTAAACGTGGGTAAAACTACTGGACGGATTAAGGCAAACATTTCCAGTAATGTAGCTTTCTTTAATACATTATGAAAAATATACAATTAAAGGAGCTTTTCTCAAAAGCATATTTTTCCTATTGTGTTACCATTTACCTTATGTACTTTGTTTGGTGGTAACTGGTAACACAATAGGAAAGTTCAAAAATGTATGGACATTTTGGGATACTTTTTTTCTCCTATTGGGATGGAAAGACATCGTGGTTTTGAGTAGAAATAACAAAAAAGTTGCAGAAAATCTCCGAAAAAATGTAGTGGCATTTTTTTAAAGAAACGCTCAAAGCAGAAACGTCTGTTGATGATTCTTAAGATATTTATATTTGTAAAACGGAGTTTTCAATTTACCAATTTAAACTAATGAACTCATCGCACTGTTATCTTTCACGCTTAATCCCTGAACGGATTTAAATGAAATTTTCCGTACTTACAGATAATTTGAGACCCTTGAAGATAGACCGAGAAGGATATATGATAGTTTTTATATCGGAAATCATCCTTCCAGATCCTCATCCCTTAATATGGTAGAACTTTGTTTCGGTCGACGATAATTCAGGTTCTGCCTACAATAATTTAATAGCAATCATTTTTCTAAGACGGTAATTTTTCTAACAACGACACGGTGACCTCCGCTGCCACACATACGGTGAATTCACTCTATGTTTGAGACACGCCCCCTTTACTAAGTTCAGTCTGCGGACGGCGTTTGCGCAAGTAACATCGTTACAAAATGCATTATTATTGCGTAACATTGTGTGGAAAAATCACTTAAACTTCAAGTGTGCAAAAAGACGGTCTATCATTTCATAGGTAACCCGATTTTAAGAAAATTACATAATAAATAAGCGAGTTTTTAAATAAAGTTCTGTGTAGACCGTGCTCGGAGCTCGTTGATGTCTTTTAACAGAAGTCTCTTTTTATCTCGCTGCACAGAATAGTCGCTCCTACCTTGTCTAGCATTAGGCAAAGTAGGTAGTGATGTCCATAGTATGTATTCGTTTACTATCGATAAGATAATTAACGGAAGACGCAATACATCGTAAGTAATTTAAAAGTATTGTTTAGTTTGTATTGTTTAGTTAAAAGTTCGTTAGGCATGTTAGCTAAAATGTCCAACCATAAAGGTAATGTGGATTGACGCTACAAAACGACCACCTGATTGGTTGCTTTCCTTCCCCAAGCAGTGTCATATGTTCTCGGCACTTTAAATCAGAATATTTTAAATTGCCGACGTCTAATAATAGGCGACTAATATTTCCAAATGCCGTGCCTACGCTTCACTTACGAACTGTGTTGAGTATTGTTGACGTGTATTTTTGATTATTCAACCACATTTTTTTGTTTGATCTAAATGCTATGATATTACTCGTATTAAACTTATCGTTAATTTATTAATCTGCTGAAAACTCTCGAGCGTCAAGCTTGAAATCAATGTTTTGAAAGTAAAATCTACCCAGTCTAAAATTGGGTTTGCGCAAATGTCCATTGAAAATATAAATTCTTCTAGGTCTTATGTAAAGAGTGGTGTTTCGGAAAGTCCACACACTATTATTCCATTGGTAACGAATGCAGCACTGTCTATACCAACAACACAAGTAAGTTTATCTCACACAGCTATGCTATAGTTATTAATTAAAATGATTAATTCTTATAGTTCTCGCGTACAGATAATAGGGATCTGGAAAATCCACACTCTGTTCCGTCAGTAACGAAAGTGGCACCGTTTATGTTAACAACAGAGGTTACTTTAAAGTCTAAATAAGAACATTTTGATTATTCCGCGCCGCCTCGCCTTCTTTCTCTCTGTTAGTCAAGGATAGGTTAATCGGAAATTAGAATACATATTATTTCAGAATCGAAAGTGGAATCCATTCTATTCGCTTCTATTTCAACATAATTATGTCAGATAAAGATAATTTATGAGTAAAAAATTAATGTCCTAAACGTACTTATAAATAAAAACAAACATTTATGTTTGCTTTAAATTTTGTCTCGCAATATATTATCGTATTTTGACGCGTGGTAACACGACTGCTGAATATATGTTTGATTATTATATAGTACTAGCTGTTGCCCGCGACTTCGTCCGCGTAGTAATTGTTACCGTCTTAGAAAAATGATTGCTATTAAATTATTGTAGGCAGAACCTGAATTATCGTCGACCCAAACAAAGTTTTACCATCTTAAGGGATGACGATCTGGAAGGATCATTTCCGATATAAAATCTATGATATATCCTTCCAAGGGTCTCAAATTATCTGTAAGTACGGAAAATGTCATCTAAATCCGTTCAGGGATTAAGCGTGAAAGGTAACAGTGCGATGGTTCATTACTTTAAATTGGTAAATTGAAAACTCCGTTTTACAAATATAAATATCTTAAGAATCGTCAACAGACGTTTCTGCTTTAATTGTATATTTTTCATAATGTATTAAAGAAAGCTACATTACTGGAAATGTTTGTCTTAATCCGTCCAGTAGTTTTACCCACGTTAGCCCGGGCTACCTGTATAGTTTTGAAAGCAAATTTATCTAATGCTAAAAAGACGTAGAACTATCTCCATCCACCGTCCCCATTTAACGGTGTTAGGGAATAAATTATTTAGATTATCCAGAAAATCTTTTTCATCAACATAATCCGCAGGTTAAATGAAACATTACCTTCTTTTCGGTTCTGAGAGCATCGCAGTTCTAACCTGACCTAACCTACATTTCTGTTAGCTGATGGGTTTTGTAAGGGTCGTCGTTCTAAGTTAACCTAACCTACTTTTCTGCTAGCTAACTAGTAAATGGCTTATAATTCCCGGCAAACAACTTAAGCAAATGACCTTGCCAGTGCAAAGGTGAATTGTACGTGCGAGCTGCCCCCCCACTTCGTCCCTCATGTTCCAATTGTTTGCCGGGAACTGTACATCACACTGTTCACACTGATATTATAAATGTGAAAATTCGTTGATATTGTCTGACAGACATAATAAGAAAATCCTGAAGGAAATTGTATTTATACGACATAAATTAAAAACTTCAATAGCGCGACGCAGAACATCACCAATTTTCACGTATATTCTAGCCTTAGTAGGCTAGAATATACGTTCTCCAGTTTTTTGTCGGCGTCTAAACTCCGTCAAACCATATGAAACGTATTAAAAAGTTTCTCAAATTTGAGACTAACTTATTGGAGAAAGTCGTGTATACGCAACACCGCCATCTTTTGTTGTCAAGTGGCCGCCCTGTGGCGGCGATGACAACCAGTATATTTTTGGAGGAAGAATATAGCAAAAACTACTAAACCGATTTTATTGAAACTTTCTAATATTGTATTTTAGAGCTCAGTATAGGACATAGCGTGGCGTTTTTTTAGATATAATTTCTTCAGAGGGTGATATAAGGTTCGAAAAATTGTATGGGAATTAATTTATTTTTTAAGATAGAGACTTGAAACTTTGTAAAAAGGTTCTTTAATGAAATACAAGAAAACTAATTTCATCGTTTTTGCCAGTTCATACCCTAAGGGGGTCAAAAATGGGTCGAAAATTTGTATGGGAATTAGTTTATTTTTAGACTTCAAGTCTCTAAAAATAAACTAATTCCCATACAAATTTTGTAAAACTTTGTAAAAAAGTTCTTTAATGAAATACAAGAAAACAAATTTCAGCGTTTTTGCCAGTTCACACCTTAAGGAGGTAAAAAATTAGTCGAAAATTTGTTTGAAGAATGAATATTTTTGAGCTAGGGACTTGAAACTTCGTAATATGATTCCATATTAAAACACAAGAAAAAAACTTAAGCGTTTTTGAAAATTCATCATCTAAAGGGATTAAAACTTGGTTCAAAGTTTGTACTAAGAAACCCTAAGTAAGTACCACAACTTTATCTACCCGTCACTGGATGGCATATGCTGTACACGTTTTTGTGGAAAAAATCACAGTAGAATAGTAATTGATGTTGCTTCCCCTTACCTCCCTGGAGATGATTGCACGAGCGGCCATTATAATGCCCATACACTCTGCCTGGAAGACTGAGATATGGATTCCTAATGGTGTCGAGATTTGTATGTTTAGGTCCTCTGAGAACACTCCTGATCCGGTGCCTGACCTTGTCTTGGACCCATCCGTGAATATTCTTAACTCCCTGGGGTTAAGTCCTTCCTGGAGGGTTTCGTATAGTTCGATCTTGTACTTCTTGTCGAAGACGAACTGTTTGGGAATGATGTCGATTGCTGCCTCTATGAGGGGTTCCCTACCTAGAGTCTCGTAGAGTATCTCGGTGTGTGGAACCCTGGGCGGTCTCCAGAGATGCTGTTTTTTGAGCCGTATGGCTGACGCCAGGGCTTTTTGCCTGATGAAGAGGTGTAGCGGCGTAATATCCATGATGGCTTCCAGGGCTGCAGTCGGTGTGGTCCTCATGCAGCCACTAGCCGCCATGCAGGCCAGTCTCTGGAGGCGTTGTAGTTTAGCTTCGACCGTGGTTAGTGTGGTGCGAGGCCACCACACTACGGTTCCGTAGCTTACTATTGGTCGGATTATCGCCTGGTAGAGAGCCATAGAGTGATCTTGGGATTTAGCCCCCAGGTCCTACCTACCATTCTACGGCATTGCCAGAAAGCGACTGTAGCTTTTTGGGTTTTGTTGTCTAGGTGGCTGCTTCAGTTCAGTTTGGCATCTAGTATTACACCCAATTACTTTACCTCTGCTGACAATTGGAGCTCTGTATTGAACAGTCTGGGTAGGCGGTAGGTCCCCAGTTTCCGTTTGTAGGTGAACATTACCAGTTCGGTTTTCCTTGGGTTGACTGTTAGTTCGTTGTCGTTGCACCAGCGTTCCACCATGGCGAGTGCGGAGCGGGTGACGTCGCACACTGTACCTGCGTGGATGCCACTGGTGAGTATCGCTATGTCGTCAGCATACCCGATGGTGTAGTGATGACTGTTGTTTAGCTTGGTGTTTAAGTCGTTGACCACCATGTTCCAGAGTAGTGGCGAGAGGACGCCTCCCTGGGGGCAGCCCTTCGTTACCCTTGCCTGCATTGTCTTGTCTTCCCCGAGCCTGATGACTCTTTGACTTAACATGTTGTTTATCCATTTCGTCATAACCTCACTCACTCCGTGTCTTACCATTGCTGCGGTTATGCTGGTGAATTTAGTCTTGTCAAAGGCTCCCTCGATGTCAATGAAGGTGCCTAGACACATTGACTTGTTTTTGATCGCGGCTTCAGCTTTGGTAACCACCGCATGAAGCGCAGATTCTGTTGATTTACCTGAACTGTAGGCATGTTGGTTCTGATGCAGAGGCACCCGCACTAGCGCCCTCTCTCTCAGATGTCTGTCACACAGCCTTTCCAACGTCTTCAACAGGAAGGAGGTTAGGCTTATTGGTCTAAAGGATTTGGGGTCCGTGTAGTCTCCTTTACCTGGTTTCGGTATGAAGATAACCTTGACTTCTCTCCATTGTCTAGGCACGAACGTATGTGCTAGACAGGCGCCCAGGACGATGGTGAGTCTATGCGTCAGCACCGCCCCACCCCATTTTAATAGGGCGGGGAAGATTCCACGTGGCCCTGGTGATTTGTAGGAGTCAAAGCTGTCAATGGCCCATTGAGTTCTTTGTGGGGTTATTACCTCGCTGGCCAATCTCCACCCCTCCTCTGTGGGGGTGGTTGCCTCGTCCAGTTGCCTGGTTGGACTTGATATCACGCAGTCCGGGAAATGCGTTTGAACCAGGACGCGCTCTGTTTCCTCCGGCGAGTTGGTGAGGGTGTCGTCAGGCTTACGGAGGGTTCCTAGAGTTAAGGCTGTGTTGTTGGAGAGAACCTTTCTTACCCTGTTGGCCTGTATAGTAGACTCAATGTCGGTACAGAAGTTACGCCATGAGCTTGTGCTCCTGTATCTGAGCCGTCTTTTGTACCTGGACTTGGTGATCTTATATTCATCCCAGTCCTGGTCTGCTCTCTCTGTCTCTCTCCAGCTCAGGTCCCCACCAGTTGGCCTTGTTCCCCTTGCCTGTTGGTGGGGTTGATAGAGGGCAAGTTTGGTGGTAACAGTCTATGATGGTATCCGTAAGGATTCCTACCTGTTTGTCTATTTCTGCGACGCCTGTTATTTTCGGAGGAACCTCGGTACGATTGAGTTCCTGCCCTATTTTCTGTGTGAACTGGGCTCGGTTCGTTTTCCTTGGGTTCCTCCTGGGTGCTGCCGCGAGTGTATTTACCTGTAAGTCGAATCGAATCCATCTGTGGTCTGAGCACGAGAGTTCACTCGATACGTGCCAGTTTGAGATGTGTTTCGATGCTTCTTCGGTTGCTAGTGTCAAGTCAATGATTGTTTTGCTACGTCTGTTCACAAACGTTGGAATTGAACCTGTGTTGATTATGGTTAGGTTTGTAGTAAATAGGTATTCGACAAGTTTTTTACCTCTGTCGTTCCCTGTGGTCATGCCCCAGAGGACGTGGTGTGCGTTCGAGTCGGTGCCCGTGATAAGCTCGAGTTCCGCCTCTTTGCAGTAGCTGACCAGCCTCGTCATGTCGTGTGGCGGTGGGTCGTCGGCCTCCGGCATGTAAACCGAGGCCATTACCACCTCCTGTAGTGTGGAGCCCTGCACTCCTCGCACCATTATGACGCACAGGTCTCTGGAACAGAAACTTGTTAGAGGATGCGCTTGTATATTCTTTGTAGTGTAGATGCAGGCCCGGGGGGTTTCCGGTCCCGCGTGTACTGTCAGCTTACCTTCCGTGCTGCGGAGTCCGCAGACAGTGCCTTTCCTGACCCACGGCTCAGGAGCCATAGTACTGATCCAGGGATCATCCACTTACGTATTTGAGCCGTTGCGGTTTCGATGTGGTGGAGGTTGGCTTGGAGGAGGTTACAAGCCGGAGAGGAAGGGGACAGCGACATCTTCGTCGGTCTCCTCCGTCGACGTCTCCCTCTCCGCCTTGTCCTCTTCCCTACGGATGGCAAGCTTCCTTAGTTCCTCTGTGCATCCCTCCTCGCTTTCCGAGTGGTCGCGAAGAAGGAGTTCTTCTTCGTCCGTCTCGGGAGCGGGGTCGGTCTGCTCTGGAGCCTGGGAAACTGGTTCCGCGACTACTTCAGAAACTTTCGTTGCCGTGGCTGTCGCCGTAGGAGGGGTGTCCGGGTTGGTGGCGTCCGTCGAGTCGGTGGGTTTGGCAGGGGGGTTCTCCCCAAATTTGCCACGGGGCCCCTCGAACTTGACGTACACTGAGCCCAGCATAAAGCTGAGTCGGCGTCCATGGTCCATCAGGGGCCCCACCACCGTCTCTGGGATGCTGAGCGTGGCGAACGTTTCCGTTGCCTGTACCTCGAACCTGATGACCAGCCATCTGTCGATGTCTGTCCATCTGTTCTGGTAGCGCAGCATGCGTGCTACCACGTTCGGACTCTCGTGGATCCCCGGTAGCAGGATGCCGACGCGCACGCGCCTCGGCAGCTCGTCCGGGCGCTTCACCACGAGCTTCTGCCCGTCGGAAAGGGTGATAGCAGCCACGCTGCGCTTCAGCCACTCGAGAGTGGCCTTGTCCTCGCACCACAGCCTCAAGGAACCGTTTGTTAACACCGGCTTTCCCCGAAACTGTGGACCCTCGGCTTCCAGGCTGCATTGCCTCCTTTATAAGGAGACCTTGCATCTGGTGCTGTATTTCCTCAGATTACTGCGGGCTCAGGTGTTCCGCTGTGGCAGTGGTGACGGCCACTAGCAGATCCGCCTTCACGGCATCCGCGTACGCAATCCGGGGCGTTTCGCCATGAGGCTCGGTCTTCTGCCTTTTTGACTCACCTCTCGGAGAGAAAGTCTCGTCGAGCCGAGCCCTTTTGGAAGAAGGTCGGGCCCCCCGGTTACTCCGCCCTTTGGTTGCCCTCGTCTTGTCTTGTCCCCTGCTCCCCTTGGGTATCCTGCCGTACTCGGGGGTTGGGTCGGTTGGGATTCCACCCGCTTGGCGCGTTTCGCCTTCCCATATTGTACAGGCAGGGACCACCCTACATTCAGCCGTAATATGGCTGGGTCACAATCAGGTTCCACTGTGGCGGTAAGCTCCGGATTGCTGGATTTCTCCGCCTCCGTAGCTACCTCCGCGGTGTTACCCTGTGTCGGGGGCGGGGTACGGCCTATAGCCTGTACCGGGCCCGTGTTGTGCTTGGTGTGCTTGGTGGGCTGAATAGTCACCGGTTTCCCGGCGGCCTTCCTGCCCCATGCACCCTTGCCTTTCCTGTGCTTCGGTACTGTGAGCACAGCGCCGTCGCCAGGTTGTATGGTGCCTTCCTGGGTTGCTTTCACTTCCCTGAAGGCCCGTGATGTAGAGGGAGGTACTGGTTTACCAGCGCCTTCGCCTTGTACCTTTTTGTTGTTGGCGGTGTCAGGTACAGCGGATGCTGCGCCGTCTACCGCTTGGTTGGGGTTTTGGGATCTTGTAGAGTCGATTTTTTAGTGTAGTTTAATTTCACCTCTCGAGCTTCCCACCCTCCGTGGAGCCCGCACCTTTGGGGATGTCCCTTGGAACACCAGGAATACCCGAGAGGTATAGATATGGTGAGTTGTTGCTCATGCGCGACATTAGGTGCTGCAGACGGGTGGCTGGAACAGACGATCCTATCTGCCCCAGTTGGTCCACCAGCCCTCGCTCCGTCAGCATGGCCGAGCCCCAGTGTTCTCCCAGAGAACACCCTCCCCATATCTTGCCTGCGGACCGTAACACCTCAACCGTACGGTCCCGTATGGGACGCGTGTCCATTTCCCTGTGGTGGCTAGTCACAGGGCTACCGTTTTGGCTGAAATCGGGTCCGAAGAGGGTGTGTTGCGTCCCAGGAGTAACTAATCCCCGACTCCCAGTCGGCTCAACCCCCCAGGCTTCCGTCATCCTGACTTACGGCGTTCAACTGCGCTGGACTAGCGCAGGTAGGTGAGAGTAGTCCACCGAGGTCACCTACACCCTCGGCAGAGCCGTGGAAATAAATTTCCGAGCAGGGGAGTTTGGAGGGGGTTTGGGGATGTGTGAGGGACTTGTTAGAGGTGGCGGGAAAGGGAAGGAGAGTTTGGGAACACGGGATAGGGGTTTAGGATTACCCGGCTGGTGGGGGCTCCAGCCGGGTATGGCCCTTCTTACTTAGCTACTAGCGATCCGGGGTTGATGGTGAGAGTGCAGCGCCCTTATGATCGCCAGCATTACCAGGGTGCACGATCCACTTCATTTAAGAAGCAGACTCGCCACTGACCTGCGGCGGGAGAGTCAGTGGCGACGTGGACGTGCAAGAAGGACTTAGGTGAGTGTGCCTTGCCACTCAGCGCTGCACACCTGAGTGCATACATACCCACCCCTCGCACCCCTAAAGCGCTCATTTATATTAACCGCTCAAACATCAGGCGGTCACCCATCCAAAGACTGACCGCTGCCATCTTTGCTTAACCTGCGTTATCGTTTCCGACTCGCAGGCGCCGGCTATGAGCGCATCGAAATTAAATAAATTCATTAAACATAAAATGCCTGTTAGAGTCTGTCAATAGCGATTCGTTTCCCTGCAAATTTTGCAAATCCTACTAATATTATGAATGCTAAAGTTTGGACCTCATTCACACATACATACTGCGTAGAACGGAACGATGGACTTTCCCGCAAGAGGACGATTATTGAGCGCTAGTACGTCACATTTTCCAGATAAACTATTTTTTTTGACACGATTTTTTTTTTACATTTGTATGGAGCTCGTCGCTCCAGTCGGCTAACGCTCCATACAAAGGTATAAAAAAAATCGCGTCAAAAAAAAATAGTTTATCTGGAAAATGTGACCTACTAGCGCTCAATAATCCTCCTCTTGCGGGAAAGTCCATCGTTCCGTTCCACGCGTTATATATAGTGTATATAATACTTTTTATTCCGGGCTCATCGTCTAAGGGGGCGAAAGTTTGTAAGGAGCTACGACATAAAAGAGTTCCACGCGGACGAAGGGCTAGTATACGTAGTATCCTTCATTTTCTTGATTCACATGGTTCATCTTCTCAGACCTCAAACTCATTCGTCCACCTATTGCCTACTTTCTAGCCTCTATAAAAATTTACCTGCTATAGTTAGTTTATATATATTTGCTAGAGTAGTTTTCCATACCACCCGAGAATTCGATCTCTAGGAACATGTTTTAGGAGACAAGAGAATAGGTAATAGTGAGTGAGGTATAATATTTGTTTCAGATCGTGAAGAATGGTAATCATGGCGGCTGGACGCGGCGACGTGGGCGAGGACGTGGTGCTGACAGGAGTATCGGGCCGGCTGCCCGAGAGTGACAGCATCGAGGAGTTCGCGCGGCAGTTGTTCATCGGCGCCGACCTCGTTACCGTCGACGACCGCCGCTGGACGCCGGGTGAGCGCGCTCTACATTAATAGAGCTGATAGGACTGTCGGGCCCGGGCCGCCTGCACGGGAGTGGCGGCACCGAGGAGCTCATCATCTTCTCAGACCTCGAACTCATTCGTCCACCTATTGCCTACTTTCTAGCCTCTATAAAAATTTACCTGCTATAGTTACTACCTATAAAAGCCGGGAAGGAAGAGAATAGGATACCTTTGTTACAGAAAATTTATGATAAAAGAAAATAAAATTTTCTTCAGTCCCATGGACTCAGAAGACGATGAGCAATATTTGAGAAGACCGGAACTTACTTATCCTGAATGCTAATTTTATGGTGAATTTAAGTTGCCTTAGTTCATCTGTCAAAATCAAATGTATGGAAACGTATCGTGTTTGTATCGCGTTTGAAGCGCTGCAAAAAGTCTCCGTTTGTAACACCTCTTGAACTTATTATTATAGCAGGCAATTGACAACACTGTTAATAATAATGTTATGACATTTTGCAACTTTGGATACTTCTCCGCGGTGCCTTGCTAGGCTGGAGGAATATACGAAAATGTTCTTTGTTTGAAAAATGCCGTCAAAACGCAGCGTCAAACTATAACATGTTCTAGGTATGCACGGGTTACCGGAGCGAAGCGGTAAGCTGAAGGACCTGGCTCACTTTGACGCGGCGTTCTTCGGCGTGCACGCCAAGCAGGCGCACCTCATGGACCCGCAGCTGCGGCTACTGTTGGAGGTGGCGCACGAGGCCATCGTGGACGCCGGGCTCAGCCCCACTGAGCTGCGCGGCTCTCGTACCGGCGTTTACGCGGGTGTCACAACATCTGAAAGTTATCATGCATGGTGCGAAGATAAAGACAAGATCAATGGCTACGCTTTGAATGGCACCTTCATGGTCGCCAACCGCATTTCCTTCGTGTTCGACTTAAAAGGACCATCGATTGCAATAGATACTGCTTGTGCGAGTTCCTTAACTGCAATGGTGCAGGCCGTGAACGATATCCGCACGGGCCGCTGCGACGCCGCTGTAGTCACCGGCACAAACCTCTGCCTCGACCCAACCACATCACTAAATTACCATCGTCTGACCATGCTCTCTCCAGAGGGCCGGTGTGCCGCTTTCGACGCGAGCGCGAGTGGATTTGTGCGCTCCGAGGCGGTGGTGGCAGTGCTGCTGCAACGTCGTCGCGACGCGCGTCGCGTGTACTGCGCGGTGCGCGGCGCGGGCTTGAACACCGACGGCTACAAGGAGCAGGGCTTCAGCTACCCCGCTGATCAGATGCAAAGTCGAGTTGAGCAGGAGACATTCGAAGAAATGCGCCTGCACCCGCAGGACGTCGTCTACGTGGAGGCGCACGGTACCGGTACCAAGGTAAGCGCCAATTTATTTCATTGTATAACGAGGTCGGTAAGTCAATTCTATGATCAAGAGTAAATGTTGTTTTTCTATCACATTTATAGGTTTATTAATTACTAGCTTCTGCCCGCGACTTCGTCCGCGTGGAACTCTTTCATATCGTAGCTCCTTACAAACTTTCGCCCCCTTAGACGATGATTCCCGGAATAAAAAGTATCATATACTTGTATGTTAATCCAGGTTATACACTATATATACGTAGTCGGTCCCAAAGTTCTGTCACTGGCATATTATTTTTAAATTTAGAAGATGTTTTAAGAAAATTTTATTGCATTCCATTTTTGAATGTTTGACAATTATTTTAAAACAACAAACAGTCATTCGTTGCAATTTATCACGATGGAGTGGACATTGTAATAAAACCGAATAGCTGTTTTAGCGTTGCACCGCTGTGGGCACTCGCCAAGTACCATTTTCAAGTTGCTCAAAAATTTAAAAATAACGCTTAGGTTTGTGTACCGTACTATTGATAGGTACAATGAAGTCTCCAGTGTTGAGGACAAGAAAAGAATTGGCCGGCCTCGCTCCGTACGAACACCAGCAGTGATCAAAGCGATCAAGGCGCGCATAGCAAGAAATCCTGTCCGAAAACAGAAATTGATGGCTTTGCAGATGGGTGTCAGTAGAAAAACCGTCAAAAAGGTTTTAAACGAAGATCTTAGTCTACGAGCATACAAAAAAAAGCGTGGGCACTTACTTAATGCCCGTCTAAAAACAATAAGGCTTAAAAGATCCCGGAAGTTGTAAAAGCGGTACGCGAAAAATCGACACCGTGATATCCTCTTTTCAGACGAAAAGATTTTCGATATTGAAGAGAAGTACAATAAACAGAATGATAGAGTGTACGCTAGGAGCTCTGAAGAAGAAGGAAAAAGAGTTCCGCGGGTGCAACATGGGCATCATCCATCATCAGTGATGGTCTGGTTGGGTGTATCTTATTACGGGCCAACTGAGGTTCATTTTGCGAAAAAGGTGTCAAAATCAGTGCGAAAGTATACCAAGAGACAGTTTTGGATAAGGTTGTCAAAGATCTGCCCAACACGCTATTTTCGGGACATAATTTTGTGTTCCAGCAGGATTCTGCCCCAGCACACAAAGCCAAGACCACTCAAGCCTGGTTTGACCGTCAAAAAATCGACTTTATAAGACACGAAGATTAGCCTTGCTCTAGTCCGGACCTTAATCCTTTGGACTATAAAATTTGGCAGGTCTTAGAGGGGAAGGTCTGTGCTAAACCACATAAAAATTTGGAGAGCCTAAAGTCATCTTTAAGAAAAGCAGTCACTGAGATAGATATGAAAATGGTGCGTGCTGCGATAGACGACTGGCCGCACCGATTAAGGGCTTGTATTAAAAACAAAGGTTATTTTGAATAATTTTGAGTAATTTTAATTCTTTATTAAATGTACTTTAAATCGGTATATTAAAAATTGATTGCTACTTTTGTTTTTATCATTATTTTCATTTGTGACAGAACTTTGGGACCGACTACGTATGTATACCAAAATTCATTTTATTCTGTTTAGCCGTTTTTGCGTGAATGAGGTCCAAACTTTAGCATTCATAATATTAGTAGGATTTGCAAAATTTCCAGGGACACGACTCGCTTGACCGACTAACAGGCATTTTATGTTTAATGTATTTATTTAATTTCTATTGCGCTCATAGCCGGCGCCTGCGAGTCGGAAACGATAACGCAGGTTAAGCAAGGATGGCAGCGGTCAATCTTTGGATGGGTGACCGCCTAATGTTTGAGCGGTTAATATAAAGGAGCGCTTCCGTGTTTTGGAAGGCACGCTAAGCAGTTGATCCCGGCTGCTGTCTATGACAGTAAGCGTTAAGCCGAGTTAGAGGCCTTCGGGCGGTTTCAGAACTTCTAACAGTCGAGTTGCCCACTCACTTGACAAAGGGGGGACAACTGTTACTCGCGTCCGCAGGAGCTACCTACCACAACCCTGCACGTGTCCTCTGGGTGGTACAAAAGAGTGACAAACTTTAAAGGCCAAAAAAAATGTATGCCATACGATTAAATAGTTTAATGAATGAGGTTTAAATTCACGACTTTCGCTACGGTGATAGAATTGTGCTGAAGTTTACTAAAAAAGTGAAAATTTAATTGATAAAATATAAAGTAAAGAATAATCCTACTAATATTATAAGTGCGAAAGTTTGGATGGTTGGATATTTAGATGTTTGTTACTCAATGACGATGAAACGGCTCAACCGATTTGAATGAAATTTTACACGAAGATATTTTATAGCGTGGATTAAAATATAGGATAGCTTTATTCTGAGGCCACGCAGACGAAGGCGCGGGTGGAAGCTAGTATTCTATAAGTGTACAATTTTCAATATGAATCCGCTTATGTATTATTTATTATAATGCGTCTTATATTCAAACGGTTACGTTCGCTACAAAAATAACACAGCTTACGCCATCTACTGACCAGTACCTTGTTAACTTAAATTTAAAGTATTATACACGGGCTTCAAATTAGGTACTTTTTTAAATTGTAACTGTGTTTTGTATATGTGAAGTGCAATAAAGCTTATTGTATTGTATTGTAGGTAATTGCATAATTGTCATGACATTTTAGACTATCATCAGGTAAAGTTATACAAAGCTTTAAGGGAAGTTATATAAAAATGCGTTAAGTAGTTTTTGTGATCGAAAAACTGAAGCAACATCAACAATTCTACTGTGATTTTTTCCACAAAAACCTGTACAGCATGCCACCTAGTGACGGGTAGATAAAGTTGTGGTACTTAGGGTTTCTTAATACAAACTTTCAACCAAGTTTTAATCCCTTTAGAAGACGAATTTTCAAAAATTTGTTTTCTCGTGTTTTCATATGGAATCATATTACGGAGTTTCACGTCCCTAGCTCAAAAAATATTCATTATTCAAACAAACTTTCGACCCAAATTTGATCCCCTTACGGTGTGAACTGGTAAAAACGCTGAAATTTGTTTTCTTGTATTTCATTAAAGAACCTTTTTACAAAGTTTCAAGTCCCTATCTTAAAAAATAAACTAATTCCCATACAAATTTTCGACCCATTTTTGACCCCCTTAGGGTATGAACTGGCAAAAACAATGAAATTTCTTTTCTTGTATTTCTATAAAGAACCTTTTTACAAAGTTTCAAGTCTCTATATTAAAAAATAAATAAATTCCCACACAATTTTTCGAACCTTATATCATGCTCTTAAGAAATTATATCTACAAAAACGCCACGCTATGTCCTATTCTGAGGTCTAAAATACAATATTAGAAAGTTTCATCAAAATCGGTTTAGTAGTTTTTGCTATATTCTTTCCCCAAAAATATACTGGTTGTCATCGCCGCCACGGGGCGTCCACTTGACAACACAAGATGGCGCTGTCGCGTATACACGACTTTCTCCAATATGTTAGTCTCAAATTTGGTCTGCGGGTCATCTGAACTCCATGAAACTTTTTTATATGTTTCATATGGTTTGATGGAGTTTAGACGCCGACAAAAAACTGGAGAATGACCTACTAAGGCTAGAATATACGTGAAAATTGGTGATGTTCTGCATCGCGCTATTGAAGTTTTTAATTTATGTCGTATAAATACAATTTCCTTCAGGATTTTCTTATTATATCTCTCTGACAATATCAACGAATTTTCACATTTATAATATCAGTGTAGATAGCGAGTGTTTCTATAGTGCGTTTAATAAACCATGCCTGAGTACTGTAGGCGGGTGACCCGGCGGAAGTGAAGGCGATTGCAGAGGTATTCTGCAAGAACCGGCAGACACCGCTGCTGCTGGGCGCGGTCAAGTCCAACATGGGCCACGCGGAGGCGGCGGCGGGGCTCTGCTCCGTTGTGAAGATAGTCTTGGCCATGGAGCGCGGCGTCATTCCCGGCAACCTGCACTTTGCCAAGCCGAACCCCGACATCCCAGCGCTCAGTGACGGCAGCATAAAGGTACAAGTTTGATTATGCAGGAAAAAGCTAAATATTGCTTTTTATAAAGATAAAGATAAAGAAGATTTGTCGCAAAAAAACACAAAAGCACAATCTCAAAAACACATAAAAAAAAGTAAGCAGGTAAAAATATTAGGTTAGGTGCGACAAATAGGTTCGGGGCTCAGCGTTTGCTGCTATAGCCTGTCGACTGTACAGCGCTATTTTTTAGCCCGCACCTACCTCGCGGGATACAAAAAAGATAGCTAGCTTGTTGCAAGGGGAACATTCGCATTACTCTTAATGAACAACCCTTAATAGGACAGAGCATAAATTTTCTGCAATTGAGAAACTGAAGTCGATTTATATGTAAGTTTGGCATGTAGATTCAGAAAAATTAAGTGATAAGTGGAGGGGGTAAGTGGAAGGGGGTGATTTCTGGTGGGAAAATATTTCCCTTGTTCGATTACAACATTGCGAAAAATGGTTAGACCCTTGAACAATTTTTGTTGTTTTCTCTATATTTTAATCATTTTCTTATTGAAAAGGTGAAAATAAAACAGGAAAATACATAATAAAAATATAATCATATAAACAAAACGAAAACTTTCGTACAATCATTGGTAACGTAAATAAACAGCCTCATTTTTATCATAATTATCACAAGATCTTTTAAATCAATTATTACTTATTTTTTAACACTTACACATAAGGAAATAATAGCTACAACTCAGTTAAAGTATTAATTCTCTAACATTGATTAATGCTTTAAAAAACATTGATTAATGATTTAAACAAGTTACAAAAAATTTAAAATTACCTAACTCTCATTGTCTTTTCTGATTATGAAAAAGTAGTGTACAAAACATAATTTTAATTATTTAAATCCAGTTAAGTTTACTGATTTAGTAGTTTTTATCTTTTTGCTGATCGTCAACAAGTCATCTACTTTTTACACAGAAGATAGACGTTAAAAAGTTAGGATTGTGTACTAATTTTATTTTATATACGTAATTGAGTTATATATAATACTAAAAACAACGACGAAAAATAATGATAAATTCAAAACGTGTTTTTTTTGATGTCCTAAATGAATAACGGGAATTATTTTCCCACTTCAACCTTACAACTTCAAGGAACGTTTGTTGGACAAAGCAATGGTTTTAAGTAGTGTTTCATATGTTTAATAACGCACATTATAGTTAATTTTAAGAAACTGCCAGCGAAAGCCTCCTACCTGTTTTTTTTTTTCATATATCCGGACACATAACGCCGACAAACACCGTTTTTTACGAGAATTTCACTACGTTTGAATTTGAAATTGACGTGTTTTGACAGATGAAGTTTGACGTAAGAATGTTACCAGCAAAATAAATGTAATACTTACCAAAATTGTAAAACTGTATGGTACGCCTGGTTAAGTATTGCCATTCAAAAAACAATATAGATTTTATACGAATGGACTAAGTGGGAAATAATATCCCCGTGTACTAATAAGGGTTAAATGACTAAACTAATCTAAATCACTACATAGTATATAAAACAAAGTCGCTACCCACTGCCTGTCCCTATGTATGCTTAGATCTTTAAAGCTACACAACGGATTTTTTTTTTATGATACCAAATTACATTTAATTATAAGTATTATAATCACAAAAGTCAGAAAATTTATGTCCATAACGATCAAAGGTCTATCGATAATTATTCATAAATATTCTAAGGCATTATATATTTCAACGTACTAATGGTGGTTATTCATATCGTTTTTAACCCCCGACTCAAAGAGAGGGGTGTTATAAGTTTAACGTGTCTGTCTGTGTATCTGTGTATCTGTCTGTGGTATCATAGCTCCCATACAGATGGATCGATTTGAATGCGGTTTTTCTTGTGTCATAGATAATTTTATCCCGAGTGTTCTTAGCCATGTTTCATGAAAATCTGTTTAGGCGTTTTTGAGATATTGGACTTTGAATTTTTGACGTTTTTCAACTTTTAGAAGTTGTAGTTATAATGCCTAAAGTGAATTACGTCTAAGAGACCAAATCTATAACATCCATAGTTATTATAAATATTTCCAGACATACATTTGAAAGGGGTACTAGGTACTACTGTGCGGTGTCATTATGGCATGTACTTTTTGTATTTTTTATTACTGTTTCGTAAAGATTAAGTTTAAATTAGCATGTTTTGTTAGAATTTTTTCTCTGTAATTAATCATGGCCAAGATATTGGACCTCCAAGGCAGGTCGGTGTAGGTACGACGACGAGCGAAGCGAGGAGGAGTGTTAGTTGTACCGCGACCCTAAGCGCGCGAGCCGAGCGAACGGAGCGAGCGTGCCGCGGCAGCGGCCGGCGAAGCGTCAGAACCAATAATGACACAACATCCATAGAAATTTTTACAAGTACAGATTTTTCCCAAATTTCGGGTCAAATATCTCGGCTATTTTTGATTTTAGAGAAAAAAGAAGGATTGAGGAGTGTGTTTATAGGCTTTAAGAGTCCGCAGTAAGCTCGGCCGAATTTCACCTTCCCATACAAACGGAGTCTCGTTCTCATTTTAAAACTACTTTTCGGATTGTGACGAACCTTTGCATATACAATGACATGAGGTATATCTATGTCTTTAATTAGTTTATATGGTTCCAGTTTATAAAACAAACGAAATACAGCAAAAAATTTTTGTATGAAAAACTTAAATTCGCTGTAATTTTTTTACTATGTTATCTGAAGCTACATAAACTAATTACAGACCTGGATATACCTCATTTCATTGTACACGCAAAGTTTCGTTACAATCCAAGACGTAGTTTTAAAATGAGAGCGTAGCTACGTTTGTGTGGAGAATCGAGCTTACTGCGGACTCTTAACATTATGAAGTGTGACACCACCATGACATTGAATGATATGACGAACTAATTAGATCACTACCAATCATTATGACTTTCGAAAAAGACCTTACAACAATTAGTATAAATTATATTGCCTTTAACATTATGTAATTGCATACCACCGGGACATTGAATGTTACGGCTAACCAATTTTATGACTAACAATACCTATAATGATGACCTGCAAAAATCGGAACTCCAATTTATATTGTTTTATGATTTATGAGTTTCAACAATATGACTAGAAAAAATGATCGTGGAAAACGTTATGGACTGAAAAAATCGAATCTTAAATTTTATGGGAAACAATAGAGACCCATTGAAATCATAATCATCATATATTTTAGAGCTAGGCTCTTGTCGATCTAAGCTAGACAGGCTAAGTAAACATTACTGACGGCTAAGTAGACATTACCGAGTAATAGTCGACCAACTTAAAATGTACTAGAAAAGGCCAACTTTCGTACAAATTCAGCCTACGCAACCGCGTGTCGATGTAACAAATACAGATAGGCAACTACGGAACCCTACACTGCGCGTGGCGCGTGGCCCGTGGCAATTGGCCGGTTTTTTTTTGTTTTCGTTTTCTAGTAAATACACGAGTTACAATAGATAATACCGAAATTATCACACGCGTATTTAGTTCCCCATGGACCCCATCATCGAACTGGATTCTTGGGAACAATAGGAACAATCTGGAAGCATATACATACCTACTTCGAAGAAAAAAACAATTGTACGAATCGGTTCATTTTTGAACCGAGTCATCCGACCAGTCATTTAGGACTTTAACCTTCCATTATCATTCCATATCCTGAATAATCTGAATGAATACAAATATCGGTTTATACGTACCTACCTATATTATTTAAATAATTATCTTCCAACTCCTAACCTTAATTAAGGAGTTGTACCTTCCATCACCAGCTCACGACCATGAAATGATGACTACCCGACGCAAATAGGTACTTGAATAGCTTTAGAAGATATGCCTACGAGAAGGGTTGCCCTCAATTTCGCTGGGATCATCTGATCCTGACTTGGTGACAATGGGATCTCCTCGGGGGTATTTTCTTTCGAATAAAAGATTTAATGAAAAAGAGCTCTGCGCGCCATATTAAATGTATGGCCGCCAGAGCTATTTTTACGTGTGTCGAGCTATATCTGAATGGAATTTTCGTCACTACATATTCTTTTGCCTTCTTTCTTTTAGAGTATCTAATAATAATTTTGGAGTCTACACCCGTATTGTCGAGGCATCAAAGACGTGTTCAGATATTTGTGAGCACTTTGGCCGGTCCTATATATCTGATGGCGACTGTACCTACCTAGATTTTTTTAAATGAATATACTTACCTACTATCCTTGTTTGTGTTTGTGGCTTAGGTGGTGGACAAGAACACAGAGTGGCGGGGCGGTCTAGTGGCTGTTAACTCGTTTGGTTTTGGCGGCGTCAATGCGCACGTAATTCTCGAGGGAGGGCGCGGCGCGCGGCCCCCGCCCGCCGCGTACCCCGTGCCGCGCCTCGTGCTCGCCTCAGGCCGTACAAACGAGGCTGTTGAGCGACTGCTTAAGTTGGCGGCAGAGCATCCACGCGACGATGAGCTGCACGCTCTAATAGAAGCCGTGCACGCGCGCGCCATCCCCGGCCATCCATGCCGCGGTTACGTCGTGCTGGACCCGACGCGCAGGACGTCGGCTACGATCGAGGTGCTGAAGAACGAGACTGAGCCGCGCCCGATCTGCTTCATGTTCAGCGGCATGGGCTCACAGTGGGCCGGTGCGGCGCGAACACTGCTGCGCCTGCCGACCTTTGCGGCGAGCGTCGCGCGCTCTGCGGCGGTGCTCAAACCATTCGGAGTGGACCTCCAATACGTCATTGCGGAGGCACCGGACGCCGTGTTCGAAAATATTATCAACTGCTTCGTGTGCATCACCGCCGTGCAGGTGGCGTTAGTGGACGTGCTGCGCGAGTTGGGCATACGCCCAGACGTCATCATCGGTCACTCTCTTGGAGAAACTGGTCAGTGCCTTAAATGTCGTACAGTCACTAATTTTACTCTTCACTGAAGTCTTGCTCAGATTGGGCTTAATGCAACTCGAATCGAGGCCCATCCTCTCAGGTCCTCAAATTCCCACATGCCTTTTCTAGAGTAGAGAATATCTAAAATATTGGTCATCATTTAATATTATTGGAAAAAATAGCTTTTAATGGAATCAAAGGTAATTTGTTACGATGGTTCAAATCTTACACTGTCGAGCGTAAGTACACAAAAAGTGCTAATAAACGGTCATGCATCGAAGCCATATAGTATTAGTTCTGGGGTCCCTCAGGGGTGCATTTTAGGACCACTACTGTTTACATTATTTATCAATGACGTAGATCATTGTTTCAAGTATTGCAATATATTACTGTATGCAGACGATCTAAAAATATATCATACAATACAAAATGATAATGATTTCCAACAGTTTCAGTCTGATCTTGATCGTTTGCCCGACTCTTGTAACACTAATAAACTCCTGTTAAACTTAAATAAATGTAAAACTATTACTTTCACTAAAAAAAGAAACCTTACCTAAAACGTATTATCTATGCAACTCAAAGTTAGAAAAACTCACATCCATG
The DNA here is from genome assembly GCA_947049275.1 of Epinotia bilunana. Lineage (NCBI taxonomy): Eukaryota > Metazoa > Arthropoda > Insecta > Lepidoptera > Tortricidae > Epinotia > Epinotia bilunana. Next base: position 19,101,303 of record OX346256.1, on the reverse strand, counting down.
AGAGACCTTGGCATTATTTTAGATTCTAAGTTACACCTTGACCTTCCTATCAATAAAATCGTCAGTAAAGCATATAAAATCTACAGCATGAGATCTAGTACTGAATTCAAACGTCCTTTAACATATGTGTACCTATTTAAAACTCTGATTCGCTCACAATTAGAATATGCAGTACCAATTTGGAATCCCTATTACAGTAAGTATAGAAGCGTTATTGAATCTGTTCAAAAAAAGTTTATACGAACCATGCAATATAGATGTTATAAAAACCACCTATCATATGTAATGAATTGTTAACTAAATATAAAATATTAGATCTTAATTCTAGAAGACTGATGTTAGACGCATTGACCCTTTACGGCATATGTAACAATAAGCATGACTGTATTGCTCTCATCAACAATAGTACATTGTTTAACGAGGGGCGTAAGTGGAATATTGAGAACAAGAGTCTATCAGAAGCCCGACGCCGAAGGCGGAGGTTTTCAAATCGTGGCTGTATACCGAAAGGTCTTTGCCATACGCGCTTCACGTCAAATTCATCAAAATGGACAAACGACATGTCGCAGTTTTTATTACGATTTGTATTAATTTCATCTAAAATGTATTTGTTTCCTCGCAAATGTGATGAAAAACATTGGGTATAACACGGGCGTAAGAATATTGCAAACTCGAGTAATCAAAAGCCCTCCGCCTTCGGCGTCGGGCTTCTGATAGACTCTTGTTCGCAATATTCCACTTACGCCCCTCGTCAAACAATGTACTATTACATAGACATTAAATAACTACATATTAATTCTGTAAATAATTCTGTTAAACATGTTTTATTAGTGTTTTTAAGTTTAAATTTAGTCGATTATCAATAATTATAGCAAACTGTTTTGTAAGATAGATATATTTGCAAATAGAGGATCCTTATTTAGACAATACGTAATAGTTATACTCTCTGAAAGTAGCACTTATCACTCTTTTAAATTTCTCCTTTTTATTTCTATTTTTAGTCTTAAATGTAGCTTCCGCTTAGTAACCTTATTTTTGTAAAATTCAAGAAGAACTCAATTAGTTTACTTGCAACATTATAATGTTAATTAGTGGTTGACGGTGTGGATCGCGCATATTTGTATTTATTCTATAATTTCTCTACTAAGCAACTTAACCGTGTAGCGATTGTTTGTTGACCTAAATGAAAAAAAAAACGTATACATTGCGATAGACTTTCAGGGACAGGAAGTTACAGTCACAGACTTTAATTGTTGGGCTTCTTAATTCTACAGCTTTTTTATTATTATTTATTATTTATTTATTAACAAATGTAAGTTTACAGTACGAAACCAAAGCACTTACACGACATCGCGACTTATCGACTTTTGCGACATCGAGAAATTTAGGACTGCGACTATTGCCGATCTTATAGGGAATATTAGTAGTTTTTGAAGCATTCTTTAGCTAACATGCCTATATTATGAATACTATGAAATGAACATGAAATCCCAACTGGAAATGTCAAACGCAGGCTGCGCATATGCGGACGAGACGCTGACAGCGGCGCAGGCGGTCCTGTGCGCGTACTGGCGCGGGCGCTGCACGCTGGACGCGCGGCCGGGGCCGGGCGCCATGGCTGCCGTCGGGCTCGGCTGGGAGGAGATGACCCGGCGCTGTCCCGCGGACGTCCAGCTCGCCTGCCACAACTCGCGCGATAATGTCACGGTGAGGATATTCGGGACAAAACATCACGTCCGATTTCAATCATCCTTAATTTTTAGTGTCTAGAGTAGACCGACATATGGCGCGACACAGGGCGCAATATTGTGCTACGAGTGTGCCATGTTACTAATAAGCTTTTTTTTAAGTGTGAAGAAACTTGTGATATACCTAAACTTATTTATTTGCTAACTTCAGTCTGAGCACGGCATTGACTTACTATTACTACGCATAGACTGGCAACCCAGAACATTTTTCTTGACGTCTTCCAATCAGTCCGCCATCTTGGAAAATCAAAGAGTATGTAAACGTGCCGTAGATGCGACAATTTTCTGAGTTCGGATTCAGTTATGGCCATAGCGTGATTTAATTAAGTACACTCGTATAAAAAAAACTACTTATTGGTTTAATCACCGACATTTGGTATTTATAATTTTATACTGGACCTTTATAGTTCCCGAGGATGCACTGTGTTGATGCAATTTGTCTCAGCAATTTATGTCAGATTTGATGACCATGCGTCTTATTTAAGGCCAATGCGGATCCTCCGATATCGTTTTTGATAGCAATCGCAGCAAGACAAAAAAATTAGGACCATTTTTAGTTTCAGTCAGATCCAAACACATTTAAGGTCCCACGGGATCCTCAGATATAGATTTTGAAATCAATTGGAAATTAATATAATTATTATTACATTATACATAATGTATGGAAAATCTTGCGTTCTTTTACCACCCTTTATAGGACACCCTTTATATTCTCCTAAATTGTTAATGGGTTCATAATTCGGAGATCATACTCGCATCGCGTACATTATTTATATAAGACAATTGACCAAGGATTTAAATAAGTAGGACTTAAGATCTAAATAGCAACTAATCGTTGCCAATAAAATTAAGGCTAGTAAATTTAATGTTCTACTAATAAGGCAAAATAGTCTTAGGAAATTGTCACTTCTACATTTTTAATCTTTGAAATAATAGCCGCCATCGGCGCGTATCTTATGAATTACAGAAAAAATCATGTTATTTAAAAACTCTGTGAATTTGCCGATTAAAAGTGATTCCCGTACTTTTACTATTGTAGGGTTTGTTGTTGGTGCAAAAAAAGGCATTTTTTAAAGTTTTGAGTCAAAATTGGACTCGAAGCGACCGCTATCACTGCCCGCCACAGACTAAACCAACATACTCTCATGAGAGTATGTTGACATGCGCAAACTTATGCTAGGTGATGTCTACTCTAGTAATATAACTCAATGGAGTACGGCGTTCGCGCAAGCAACATCGCTAGTTCAAACAAGTTTAGACGTGGTTTTAGTTATGCAAAATGTATTACTGTTGCGTAAAATTGTGTGGCAAGAACACTAAAATATCTGGTGTGCAAAAGTATGGTATTTCATTTCACAGGTAAGCAGATTTTTAGAGATTTTAATAAAATTACAAATTAATTAATTGTAGTCGGTGCTTTGAGCACTCGTTGATGTCTTTTAAGAAAGTCTCTTTCTGTCACGCTGCACGGAATATTCGCTCCTTCCTTGTCTATCATACTAGTGATGTCCATAGTATGTGTTCGTTTACTATCGATAAGATAATTCACGGAAGATGCAATACATTGCAAGTAATTTATAAATAATACCTAGTATATTGGCAACGTAACTTTCATATTGTTATGGAACATAAACATGGCCTCTATCATGATTTTTATATTTTCATATAGTTTAAAATAGTTCTTGTTGCAAAATTCGCTTTGCCGGCTTCCGTTTCCGGTCAGATAATAAATACTTGTGTGTGAGACTTCAGAGTGAATAGTAGGTACTGCCTTTATGTTTGTGAATTAGTTTACGTAGTAGGAAGAGATCGATGGTATTACTGTAGCTACTGTTATAAAGTTTAAGATATACAGTGTTTTTTTTAAATGGGACAGTATGGGGAAATCCGAATCTAAAGGAGATAGAGGAAAAGTGTCCAAGGAGACATTAGGTGTTTTTTTATGTAAACAAATTTGGCTCGTTAAAATTTTTGGTCAAGCGTGAGTTGTTCTTAAAAAATTATAAAGTTGGTCAATTTTTTTTTTGACGCGGGTCGGCTCTGTTTCATGTAAGGATTATTTCATTCTATGGAAAGAAAAAAATCTGAACAGCAGAAGTTGGTCAAATTTAATGAAAACTAATCTTCATACAGTTGGTTTATTACTTGAGTAAATGTGCGCGGCCTTGAATAGACGTCCCCGCGCTCCGCAAAATTGGCAGCTTTGTTTGTAAGTAAAAATTAGGCTAAGCGGGGTCTTTAGGATCTATGGTCTGTGCTCCGTCCGCGTGGAACTAGCTAGCTCCATACAAACTTAAACATACAAACTTTCACCCCTCTTAGGGGATGATTTCCGGGATAAAAACTATCCTATGTCCTTCCGCGGGATTCAAGCTATCTCCATAGCAAATTTCATCTCAATCGGTTCAGCGGTTTAAGCGTGAAGAGGTAACAGACAGACAGACAGACAGACACACTTTCGCATTTATAATATAAGTATGGAACGCCACGTATGTATTGTGTATTGGCTTGGAATATTCGAGAAACGTGGACGTACCACGTGGTCTATTGCAAAGTAACCGTGAAGGGTTGGCTGTGTCAGTACTAGTAGGCGTGGACTCAGTCACTTGTGCGAGTTAATTGAGTCAGTGTTAGTACGTGTGGACTCACTGGACTGGACTTCACTTTTTGCCGTGTAAATCACAGAAAAAAATCTACTGTCGTGTTAAAGGTGTTATTAACCCTATCTCTTACCCCTACGCTTGTAACATCACTTATCGATGTATTTATACAAGGAAAGATTGTCCCAGATTTTACTTTGTATTTCTTCCTGTGCGTCAGCGTCACGCGACTGTATGTATAAACTAAAAAGACGGCATACGAAAATGTGACGATCCCGAATGGAATATTTTAGACACTTTTTTTCTTGTACGAGGATCGTCTGTTTTAACGATTCCGAGTATCAAGAATCGAAAAAATTGGTAATGAAAATGAAAAGTTATTTACACTTTTTTTTGGAAAACGCCCATTTATCAACTTATCACACCCGAGGTGGTAGGTATTATTGTTATATACCTACTAGCTATGGCGTTTCGCGTTAATTTCCTTTAGTTTTGATATTTATGCTTTCTACTAAAGTACCTTCAGAGTGAGCTTCAAACAGCAAGTGATATTTTAGGGATCCTGCCATTATGCCAAATTTATTTACCAAAAGTATTTTGTTTGCCAATGCAAAATTTGGCACAATTTTAATACGAATATTTTCATTACGTCAAATTTTCACTCGGCAAAATATTATTACGAAAAATTACATTATGGCATTTAGTCTTTTTAACCGACTTCAAAAAAAAGTTCTCAATTCGGTTGTATTTTTTTTTTTTTTTTTTTCAATGTTTGTTACCTCAGAACTCCGTCATTGATGAGCCGATTCATAAAATTTTTTTTTGTTTGTAAGTATATGCTTCCAGGTAGGTCCCATTTTTTTGAAAATTCAATTGGATGATGGGATCCATGAGGAATTGAGGGAACTCCTCAATTATATTAGGCACGCGTGTAGTGATTTTGGTATTTTCTATTATAACTCGTGTATTTACATCCGGAAATCATAAATTGGTGGAGTGGAATTGATGATGAAGACCACAGATGACTTATGGAATTCCTCAATTATGTACTTAAAAGTACAAAAGTATATCACAGATTCTGATAAGATTCCGTTGAAATAGCAACTTATGAAGTGCCAAGGGTGATCCTTGTGGAATTGACGGAAGTCCTCAAATATTATCGGGTCACATACAGCGATTGGGTTTTTTTCTATAATAATGAACGCATTTGCTCTCAGAAATCAGTTCATGAGGTAAATTGGAAAAGAAATGTTCTCGTGGCTTGGCGGAGTACTAAATTGAAGTCGGTTAAAACTTTGTTTTTAAAGTAAATTATAGCAAATAAGGAAAAAAAAACAAAATTAGACAATAAACATTTAGTAAAGTTAATGTTATGGCAAACTAATAATAGACAAAAATCACATTTGTTTGGGTTATAAAATTTTACCTAAATACTATTAATAAAACGGCACGGTCCCTTAAATAAAAATAATATAACGAACATTTTATATAATAATATTTAATATAACATACATTAAATATATTGCATATTTCCTATATTGAACACTGGTTATAATGCTCAATTCGTCTAATGTACAGTTGATATAATCATATTTGATATACTGTATCAACTAGGTTAGGTAGGTCGGTAGGCAAGGGCGTTAAATTAGGTTAGGGCAGCCAAAAAAGGGCGGCTCGGGGGCGATGCCTCCTACAGTAAAAAAACAAATAATCGTAACAATTGTATTATCTTGGTAGGTTAGGTTAGGGTAAATTTGTGGCCCTTAGTGCGGAAATAGGCACCCCGCGAAGCGGGGTGACGTCGACACGCTGGCGGTTAGGTTAGAATTGCGACCTCTACAGAAATCGCAAAAACATCAAAACAGCAACATATTATGGTATTATGGTATTTTATGCTTCGTAACATATTTGACTGAATGAAATTTGGTCAAAGTACCAGTTGGTAAAAGAGATATTGCATAAACATGAATATGCCAAACATGCTTTGCGTAAGAATTACCTATTTGTCAAGTTAATTTGGCAAATGAAATTCTACGACTTCTTTTGGGAAGTGATAAGTTGTCGTAATTTTTTTGTAACATAGGTAACCCGATATTTTACAGTTTTATTTTTAACAACAGATATCAGGTCCGTTAACGTCAGTCGAGGCGTTCGTTGAGCAGCTGGCGGCTGAAGGCGTGTTCGTGCGGATGGTGAATACCTCGGGCATTGCGTTCCACAGCAAGTACGTGGCAGAAGTCGCGCCGGTGCTGCGCGCGCGCCTTCAGCAAGTCATACCCGAGCCAAAGCCGCGCAGCGCTCGGTGGATCTCCTCCTCCGTACCGCAGAGCAAGTTGGGCTCAGAGTTGGGTAAGTATCTGTATATCCACCATGTTTGTTGGAGAATAGAGAGTTGTTCGCCCTAACACCGGGCTCCGTGTTGCAGGGAGGCTGAGCGACGCGGCATACGAGGTGAACAACTTCCTGTCGCCGGTGCGGTTCGCTAGCGCACTGGAGCAGGTGCCAGCTCGCGCGCTGGTACTGGAGGTGGCGCCGCATGGGCTGATGCAGGCCATCCTGAAGCGGTCGCTACCGCACGGGGTCCACGTGCCCCTGTTGCGGCGTCGCGTGCCAGATGCGCTAGTGCATCTGCTTGATGCCGTGGGCAAGGCGTATGCGGCCGGTGCTCAGCCACAGGTGACAACAACCCCCAAATAACCTGACATTTCTGGATCGACAAGTATTAACAGCCTCTTTAGGTTCAATTTCTCTTTCGCCTAGCTGAAGGTCCTGGGTTCGAATGCCGTTAAAAAAAACAATAATATTATTTAATAAATTATTTTGATTATCCAAAATGAACTTTTTAAATTAACAAAATAATGTCGTTTCTGGGAGCATCGCAGTTCTAACTTAACCTAACCTACATTTCTGGTAGCTATTCGGTTCTGTAAGGGTCGTGGTTCTAACTGAACCTAACCTGCTTTTCTGCTAGCAGTCGGATTATGTATTTTAACTAATAAATGGCTGACCATCCAACTAATATTATAAATGCGAAAGTTTGGATGTATGTTATTCAATCACGCTTAAACGACTCAACCGATTTGGATGTAATTTTGCATGAAGATAAATTATAGCCTGGATTAAAATATAGGATAGTTTTTATCTCGGGTCCACGCAGACGAAATTGCGGGCGGAAGCTATTATAGTATGTATGACCTAAGAATTCCCTCACTTAAAAAATTACTTGTTCCTCATACTTACTTCCAACCCTTTCCTTTTTCCTTAGAGGATGAATTTTAAGAAACGCTGTAATTAGTTTCCTAGTCTTTAACTTACACTCCATCCATTTAACAAACATCCAACTCCTTTTAGTCCATTTAGGGGATGAATGTTTTTAACCCCTTGAATCAATTTCAAACAGTCTAAAACATAAGTTACAAATCTTTCTTTAAAAAGTCTTGCTCTCCATTCAAACTTTGAACCCCCTTTAACCCCTATTGGGGATGAATTTCAAAAAACTCTGAAATCAGTTTTGTAGTCTTTTAACATACAGCCTAAGACCGAAGTTACAAATCTCTTACTATAACATTTTCTTGGTCTCCGTATGAACCTTGAATCCCGCTTTAACCCCCTTAGGGGTGGAATTTTTCCAAAATGCTGATAGAACTTTTTAAATATTCTGATAAGAAATCTTTATACAACGTTTTAAGTCTCAAACTCAAAAAAGAGTGTTTCTCATCCAACATTGCACCCCTTTTTAACCCCCTTAGACCTAGACCTTATAAGGAACCTACATGCCAAATTTGGAATCTCTAGAACCAGCGGTTTGGGCTGTGCGTTGATATGTCAGTCAGTCAGTCAGTTTCTTCTTTTATATATTTAGATAAGTAATCTTTCTACGAAATGTTATGTCTCTAGCTGAAAACCAGTTCCCTCCATACAAAAGGGTGGATTTTTTCAAAACGTTAACAGCTTTTTTTGTATTCTTATAAGTAATCTTTCTACAAAGTTTCAAGTTTCAAGCTCGAATAATAATGTTCCCTCTATACAAACTTTGCTCCCCTATTTAACTCTCTTAGGGGTGAAATTTCCAAAAATCCTGTATTATTTCTTGCCTACGTCATAAAAGGAAATTCTGGTGTAAATTTCAAGTTTCTAGTCCCAGTAGTTTTGGCTGTGCGTTGATAAATCTGTCAGGAAGTCTTCTTTTATTTATTATAGATTTAAAAGAAAACATATTATTTTCCTGGATAAGGTATCCCGTCTATACCCGCCTTTATCGTGGCCCGTTTCGCGCGGCACGCCCGGCCTGGCGTCGCACGTTGGCTGGGACCACTCCGTCCAGTGGAGCGTGGCCGACTTCAAAACTGCCGGTCGCTGCGGCGAGAACATCATCGAGTACGACCTCAGCAACCCCGACGACGCCTTCATCGCTGGACACAACATTGAGGGCAGGGTTATTTTCCCCGCAGCTGGATATCTCGTGAGTTATGGTCTACCCATTCAGCATGTACTTTATGCCTCGTATATCACTTATGCGCGATGAGTTTGGGATTGGGATAGCTGTCACTTCATATATACTTTGACGTATTTATCTGGGGAAATAGTCATCGCCAATTCCCTTTCAATAGCGGTTTGTTTGATAATACAAATTGTCTTGTTTTTACAGTCGCTGGTGTGGCGGACATTGGCAAAGATCAACAAGCTAGATATAGAGCACGCGGCAGTGGTGCTTGATAACGTAGATTTCATTCGAGCCACCATCTTACCGCACAACGCTCCGGTACGGTTCCTCGTCTCGCTGCTCGGCGGCTCGGGCGAGTTTGAGATCTGCGAGGGCGGTGAAGTGGTGGTGAAGGGCACAGCGCGACTTACCAGCGACCCCGTCGCCGAGCGTTATCCTGCCTCCGCACTATGTGATGATGATGGTAAACAGGACGACCTGCCACCGCTGGACTCAGAAGACATATATAAGGAGTTGCGTCTTCGTGGCTACCACTTCAAAGACATATTCCGCGGCATCAAGTCTTCAAACGCACAAGGCACCCGCGGTCTACTCAAATGGGAGGGCAACTGGATATCGTATATGGATACGGCAATGCAATATTCCCTCATTGGCATCGATAATCGCGTATTATTTTTGCCAACTAATGTGCAGCGAATAGTGATCGACCCTGCAGCGCAGCGGAAGGCGGTGGCGGCAGCCGCTATCACTGACGGCGCCGTGCCGGTTCAGATGTTCCGCAGTCTCAATGTTATTGTTGCTGGCGGTGTTGAGTTCCGTGGTATAAAGACCACGCTGATGTCACGTCGCACCGAGGCCCAGGCGACTCCAAAGCTGGAGAAATACGTGTTCCTCCCGTTGGATGGCTCGGAAAACGCCGGGCGCTGCAAGCGCGACGCGCTCACCGCCACGCTGCAGCTGGCGCTCGAGAACTTGAACGTGCTCAATCTAAAACTTACAGAACTCTCCCTGCAGCGGTCCACGGACGCGCTGTTGCTGCCACAAGCCGTGAAAGGTACGTGAACCCACTAATTACCAATATTAATCTATGTTGACGATGTTTCCTTAAATTCTAGTTCACTATTTTTGGAATATCAATATAATGAATTGTTTTTACCTAACAAACAAACTAGCCTTATAAAATTAAATCTATAAGGACTAAACTCTCATAGTTGTTTTCAAATGACATTCATTATGTCCGTGTACCATTTAACGGCTCATTATAAGAAGATTTGGCTACTATTAACTTTATTCTTATAATTTGGCTATGTAAACGTTAATAAATCCAATTGATATGGCTACTATAAGGTTTCAAAATGTTTTCTTCTTAGATAGGCTAGTTACAATGGCTTTTAGCTGTATAATATTCAAAGCCGTGTAAAGGCTTTTAATATGGCCAATTATTCTTATAAAAGTAATGTACAAGGTAACTACAATGCTTTTTGACTCATAAGAGCATTTTATAAGATGTCTATCCAACAAACCAATTATAGCATTTTATATGGCCTTCCATAATCCATATTCACTTATATAATAACTAGCTGTTACCGTCTTAGAATAATGATTGCTATTAAATTATTGTAGGCGGACCCTTAATTATCGCCGACCCAAACAAAGTTCTTTCTATCATCTTAAGGGGTGATTTCCGAAAAAAAACTATCCTATATCCTTCCAAATTGGTCTCAAACTATCTGTACAGAAAATTTCATCTAAATCCGTTCAGGGATTATTAATATTATAGTATGTATGACCTAAGAATTCCCTCACTTCAAAAATTACTTGTTCCTCATACATACTTTCCTACCTACCTACCTACCAACCCTTTCCTTTCTCCTTAGAGGATTCAAGTAATGCTGTAATTAGTTTCCTATTATTTAACTTACACTCCATCCATTTAACAAACATCCAACTCCTTTTAGCCCATTTGGGGGATGAATGTTTTTAACCCCTTATGGAATCAATTTCAAACAGTCTAAAACAGAAGTTACAAATCTCTTAGTTTAAAAATGTCTTGCTCTCCATACAATTCAATTCAATTCAATTCAATTATTTATTCTGCAAATAGGCCACAAGGGCACTTTTACATGTCAAAAATAATAATAATCTTACACGATACTAATTTAAAATTATATATAAAAGGTTAACAAACTAAATGTCACTAAGTTAATGTAAACAAAACAAAATTGCAAAATATGACCATTACATTCGATATAAGATCTGTATCAGCATTAACAAGAAGTTAATCATATTAATTCAGTATTCCAGAGATGTATAAGGTCTCTGAGCTTCCAAATACAATTAATAATTATTCTAATATTCTAAGAGATGTATACGGTCTCTATATCATCATGGTCATGTATACGTCAAAACAAGAAAGGAACAATGATGTAATATTGTCAGAGATGTACAGGGTCAATAACAATAAAACGTGTCAAGATCAGAATGATGTCTCTCGTCAATACGATAATAATAATAATAATAACACTAGTATGTAATTAGTTAACTATGTACTATGCCCTTGCAAGCATGAACAGTCCGGACTCCACAAATAGCACCCGATCACGAGTATGACGCATATCTCAGCCATCGCCTCCCTCAACCATATTTTAGGGAAGGTAGCGACCCGATCAACGACGCCACCGTAAGCAAAGCCCTTTAAGCGAGCATGACATATTCAAGCCACCGGACATTGATAATAACAAAGATTAAGCGACTTGCTCGGCGAGAAACAGCATTATGTGCTCTCTTCTTACATAAAACGGAACAGTTATTTCAGGTAGGTACTTATAATGATTACGTGTATTTAGGTATATTCCTAATAGAATTAGACTACTACTGGCTTAAAGGCATTTTTGTCGTTTAAGAAATCGTTGACAGTATAATACGCCTTGCTCAGCAAATTGCTTTTAACATGAGACTTAAATTTACTGAACGGTAAATTAACAATTTCGGTGGGTATTTTATTGTAAAAACGTATGCAGTTCCCCACGAACGACGTGCTAACCTTGCGGAGACGACTAGCCTTCACTGCGATCTTGTTTTTACTTCTGGTGTTGTAGTCGTGGATATCACTGTTGAGTTTGAACTCATGAAGGTTTTTCCGCACATACATGATATTCTCAAGAATGTATTGGCATGCTACAGTAAGAATGTTTGCCTCCTTAAATTTGTCCCTGAGAGAATCTCGAGCTTTTAGTTCGTATATGGAGCTACAGGTACAGCTCGTTTCTGTAGCACGAATATGGTCTGGATATCAGCTGCTTTCCCCCACAACAGGATTCCGTAGGAAATAACACTGTGGAAGTAACTGTAGTACACCAGCCTGGTCGTCTCAACGTTTGTTAACTGTCTTATGCGTCTTACTGCATAGGCTGCCGAACTAAGTTTTCCAGCTAGGGCGATGATATGCGCATGCCATTGTAGTTTTGAGTGCAAGGTGATACCTAAAAACACTGTTTTATCTTCAAATTCCAGTTCATCGCCCTTTAATTGGATCTTGGTATTGTTTACCTGCTTGACATTAGGTAAAGTGAATCTGATACACTTTGTTTTCTTGGAATTTAGCAGTAAATTATTTGCTGTAAACCATTTCACAACAGTGTTGACCGCATCATTAATACCATCGATGCTTTTCTCTTTCCTGTCTACCTTGAAGATAAGTAACGTGTCGTCAGCGAATAACACTATATCATGTTTATCTTGCAACACATTTGGTAGGTCATTTATGTAAATCAGAAATAGAAACGGACCCAGAATCGAGCCTTGAGGAACACCAAGAGCAACAGTTGTCCCTGCTGATTGGGTCCCATTGATGACTACTCGTTGTGTTCTCTCCGAGAGATACGATGACACGAGATCAAGAGCACCGTTTTTAATCCCATAATGTCTCAGCTTTCTGATTAAATTCTCGTGATCAACGCAATCAAATGCCTTTGATAAATCACAGAACACTCCAATAGCATCTTGAGCCTCTTCCCAGGCATCAAAAATATGTTTCATTAGTACCACACCGGCATCAGTGGTAGAGCGACCCCTAGTGAATCCGAACTGATTGGTATTGAGCAGTTTATTGCAACTAAAGTGGGACATAAGCTGATGAAGAATAAGATTCTCAAAAACTATACTTAGTGCCGGTAGTATTGATATTGGCCTGAAGTTGGTAGGGTCAGTTTTCGTTCCTGATTTAAACAACGGGATCATTTTACTGTGTTTCATGAGGTCAGGAAATACTCCAGTATCAATACTTTTATTGAAAATATCAGCTAAGAAAGGTGCAATTGATTCTACAATGGAATGTAATACTTTGACTGAAAGGCCCCAAAGATCTTCAGTCTTCTTCAAGTTCAACAATTTAAACGCTTTTATAAGAATTGGGGTCACGTGAGTGAATCTAAAGATTTCTGTACATTCAGTAACATTTGCTTTCAACAACGATTCAGCGGCATCTGGTGATGAATTTAAAGACTTCGTGGTCTCAACGGGTACGTTAGAAAAGAACCGCTCAAAATGATCCGCTACTTCATGGTCAAAACTTACTAAAGTATCATCAATTCGTAGGCTGTAGTGCGGATCCCTTATCTTGCGTTTCCCAGTTTCAGTGTTGATAACTTGCCATACAGTTTTAACCTTCTCATTGGAGTTCTGAATCCTTTTTGACAAGTAATCGGCTTTGGCGGCGACACACATCAACTTAAAAGATTTCGAGCAGTTCTTAACATACTCTAGAAATTCCGGTCTTTTATCAGTAGTTCTCGAATCGTACAAGTCGTAGAGACGGCGTCTTTTTTTGTTTACAAACTTTGAACCCCCTTTAACCCCTATTGGGGATGAATTTCAAAAAACTCTGAAATCAGTTTTGTAGTCTTTTAACATACAGGCTAAGACCGAAGTTACAAATCTCTTACTATAACATTTTCTTGGTCTCCGTATGAACATTGAATCCCGCTTTAACCCCCTTAGGGGTGGAGTTTTTCCAAAATGCTGAGAGAACTTTTTAAATATTCTGATAAGAAATCTTTATACAACGTTTTAAGTCTCTAACTCAAAAAATAGTGTTTCTCATCCAACCTTGCACCCCTTTTAAACCCCCTTAGACCTAGACCTTTTAAGGAACCTACATGCCAAATTTGGAATCTCTAGAACCAGCGGTTTGGGCTGTGCGTTGATATGTCAGTCAGTCAGTCAGTTTCTTCTTTAAATATTTTGATAAGTAATCATTCTACAAAATGATATGTCTCTAGCTGAAAACCAGTTCCCCCCCATACAAAAGGGTGGATTTTTTCAAAACGTTAACAGTCCTTTTTGTATTCTTATAAGTAATCTTTCTACAAAGTTTCAAGTTTCAAGTAACTATTTTATATTTTAATAAGTAATCTTTCTACAAAATGTATGTCTCTGGCTAAAAAACAAAGTTCCCCCATACAAAGTTTTCAACCCTTTTAAACCCCCTCAGGGGTGGATTTTTCATAACGCTGATAGTTCTATTTTGGATTCTTATAAGTAATCTTTCTACAAAGTTTCAAGTTTCTAGCTCAAATAATAGTGTTCCCTCTATGCAAACTTTGCTCCCCTATTTAACCCCCTTAGGGGTGGAATTTTCTAAAACGCAGAAAGTGCTTTTTTTGTATTATAATAAGTAATTTTTCTACAAAGTTTCAAGTCTCTAGTTCCAGGTAGTAAGTATATACTTCCAGGTGGGTCCCGTTTTAAAAAATAAACAGTTTGATGTTGGGATCCATGAAGAATTTATTTATTTATTTATTAGGCTCACACAGCAAATTACAGTCATACATTGAGTACATTAAAAGCTTAGTGTCTAGATCTGGACTACAATTCTAAACAGTGTGTGCACAGAAAGATTAATAACTTAGACAAACTATTCACTAGATGAAATTTAATATGAGTATTGCCCAACTTACAAGGATAGGCAATGTGCATACCATTTTATTTACATTTAAAATTAACATGACATTTACCAGAACATTGCGTTAATAACTTACTTAAACCTTAAATGCCTAATTTGAATGCATCTTTAACTTTATTTTTAGACGAGGGTAGGGTGTGTATAAAGATGTCCAAAGAAGGATGTTCAGCCACCATATCATTATACAAACGGCACATACGGACAACGGGATTATAAAATAATGTGTTATTTTTGTAAATTTCGAGTTGGAATAATCTGTGTGATGTGATGGATTACGAGCTTTGTACCTGGTAATAAAGTTCAAGAGAGAAAGAAGGGAAGGACAATCAATGTGTGAGTGTACAATTTTGTATAATGTAATAAATTCACTACATTTTCTACGAGATGAAAAAGATGTTATGTTGAATTGTTTCAGCCTGCTGAGGTATGACCTTAGATTGCGCCCTAGCTGAAGCCTGAAGCAAAGGATGTTAAGAGTCCGTATACAGCCGTCTGCTGAATTCGCTAAAGTTTTTGAGGTCATATCTCACTAAATATTCGTTTTCCTACAGATTTTATTGTGTAATATGAAAGATCATTTCCATTCAAGTTGAATAAGTGGTAACGTTTTTTACATTTAGCTCTCAATTTACCATATTTTGGCTCAGGCCAACAGCTGTTTTCTCATTTTTCGCTCGGAGACGTGTAAAACGACTTAGGTTTGTTTTGTTAGCATGCACCCTTGAAATTAGGCGGTTTTGTGCTAATAATGTGGTTAATTATGTTGTCATGTTTTATACAAGGCCATTATAAGAGCAAAAGCAATTCTGACATTTCCAAATGCTCTATAAGAGTAAAAGCTTTATAATAGCAACAGGTTTTGCTTATGATTCGCCATTTTACATAACGTAAGGGTTCCTTTCTCACAAGTGAAATCCCGTACCTTACGGATACTTTTCTGATCCGTTCGATTTAACTATTACCACGACATGAACGAGTACGAACGTAAAGTTTAGATAATAATAGAAACTTGGCAAGTACAGGTACCTATAAGTTATTATTATTTAAAAAAAGGAATGTTTTGCATACTATGTTTTCTGTTCTGTTTATTCTCATGTTCCATAAAATGATCCTCTATGGACCACTGGCTGATAATTCGGTATCAGATTGGTCATTTCGTAGCATTGCAGAAGTAGAAGTAAGTAGTCGGTGTAATGCTCATAACCATATTTTCATAAACCTATTTAGGGTTCCATACACAAAGGAACCCTATTACTAAGGCTCCGCTGTCTGTCTGTCTGTCACCAGGCTGTATCTCATGAACCCTGATAGTTAGACAGTTGAAATTATCACAGATGATGTATTTCTGTTACCGCTATAACAACAAATACAAAAAAAACAGAAGATTTTTAGCCGTTTTTATACATTTTTTTATACAACTACGGTGAAAAACAAGCGTACGGCCCGCTTGATGGTAAGCGGACACCGCAGCCTATAGAATCATGCAACTCCAAAGGAGTAAAACATGGGCATTGCCGAACCTTGATATGTTTGAGGATTCGCCGTGTTGACAGCTGAAGGAACAAATGTCGCATCCTGGTCATGAGTACGGAAGTTTTCCCGAGTCCGTACTAGTGACTCGTCTGAAGCTGTAGCGGAACGTAAGCGGCATCTGTGGCGCTGTACGGAGTCTAGGAGTGGTAGCGTGGACCTGGAGGTCGACCATTCTATGTCTGACCGTGGCAAAGTGCGCTGGTCTCTTGGGAACTGTACCGCGTTTCGCGTGTACCTAATTGTAATTATTTGAAGAGTAAATCGAGTATTGAGTTAATTTCTTGAGTTTAATTTCTACCGTGCTTAGACGTTACAACTACGAGTATGTCCAATCATGAGTTCAACCACCATGACCCCACATACATAATGGTACGGAACCCTTCGTGGGTGAGTCTGACTCGCACTTGGCCGGTTTTTTAAATGTTCACTTCGAAAACTCCGTAATCGATTCACATTTCCTGCACTATACAATAAATGGCGAATTTAGTGTTATACTTATATGTAACAAAGTTACATAAAGTTAGATAAATGTGTTACAAAAGTAAGGTAAAGGTTTATGCATAGGAAGTCACTAATTAAAAAAAAATTAACTTAATATATATGATTTTAATTACTCCTTTGCCTCACGAATATTAAGCAATAAGCATTGCCTGAACATGGTCTGAATTCAAATATTTAACTTTTAAGCTTAGCCGAGTAAACCTCGGCAGTTATCATACAATTCAATAATATTAATCAACATTTAACATACTAAACACAACAATAATACTCTTTCAATTATCTATCTCTCCTAAAATCCTAAATTATTAACTTTAGAAATTGTTGAGCAATGATTTTAGATACCTACATTTTTTTTTATATTTGAGCATTTTGGTTTCAGAGTAATTTTAGCATGGAGTTATATTAGTTTATTTTGTTGATTTAGCTAAATAGGTACTAATACGTTTTATTTTGAAATTGCAGTTATCTCGAAAAAAAAATCAAAATTTAGGAACATTGATACAATATAGAATTACACAATAACTAATGGTCTAAGATTCCAGAACTAAGGCGTGCATAGTTTCATTTTTGTTTCTCTTAATTTTTAAGTTAAAATGTGGGGTAAGGGTAACAAAAAGAAACAACTCCGTAACAGAAATATAGAAATCACGTAGTAAATACTCATGTTATATTGATTTAAACTTCCATGAATCTCACACATTATTTTTACTAAACGAGATTTAATCGCGTATTCCTAGTTGTTAATAAAGCCCAAGAGCGGGTAGTTCGGAAAACCTGCGCAGTAAGAAGATATTGACACCCGCTCAAGCCAGTTGTCCCGTCACCAAGGATGTTGCCGTCCGAGCCGTCGGGAGACCTCGGAGAGGTACATAAATAAGTTAATTATACGCGATTAAGTCCCGTTTAGTAAAAATAAATATTTAAAGTTTCATTAAAATACAAATCATTTTTTTGTGTTGGTTGTCAACCGTGGAATAGGCCTTACACCACTAATAAGTAACGTTATATCAGAAATCGGCAAGAAATGTTACATAAAAGGTTACATGAAACAGTTACATCGTTATATAATACCGACCCTAACGTCCTCAAAATCGTAATAAAACCTACATTGTAAGACAACAACAACAAAGAAACAACTTCGCTCAGCCTTTTTGCATACGTTAAACATTAAACTACTAGGTCGTCTTTATTTACATACAATAACAATGCAAACTTACCTTTAAATCACTAAAAACCACGTTACATTTTGGTGTTGAAGCGACGTGCACTAACTTTGAAGGTGAATGCGACTAAATATGGCCGACACCAACATCTCTATCCGGCCAAGTGCGAGTCAGACTCACCCACGAAGGGTTCCGTACCATTATGTATGTGGGGTCATGGTGGTTGAACTCATGATTGGACATACTCGTAGTTGTAACGTCTAAGCACGGTAGAAATTAAACTCAAGAAATTAACTCAATACTCGATTTACTCTTCAAATAATTACAATTAGGTACACATCAGAATTATCAACGTTATGAACGAAACGTGGTACAGTTCCCAAGAGACCAGCGCACCTTGCCACGGTCAGACATAGAATGGTCGACCTCCAGGTCCACGCTACCACTCCTAGACTCCGTACAGCGCCACAGATGCCGCTTACGTTCCGCTGCAGCTTCAGACGAGTCACTAGTACGGACTCGGGAAAACTTCCGTACTCATGACCAGGATGCGACATTTGTTCCTTCAGCTGTCAACACGGCGAATCCTCAAACATATCAAGGTTCGGCAACGCTTATGTTTTACTCCTTTGGAGTTGCATGATTCTATAGGCTGCGGTGTCCGCTTACCATCAAGCGGGCCGTACGCTTGTTTTTCACCGTAGTTGTATAAAAAAATGTATAAAAACGGCTAAAAATCTTCTGTTTTTTTTGTATTTGTTGTTATAGCGGTAACAGAAATACATCATCTGTGATAATTTCAACTGTCTAACTATCAGGGTTCATGAGATACAGCCTGGTGACAGACAGACAGACAGCGGAGCCTTAGTAATAGGGTTCCTTTGTGTATGGAACCCTAAATAGGTTTATGAAAATATGGTTATGAGCATTACACCGACTACTTACTTCTACTTCTGCAATGCTACGAAATGACCAATCTGATACCGAATTATCAGCCAGTGGTCCATAGAGGATCATTTTATGGAACATGAGAATAAACAGAACAGAAATCATAATATGCAAAACATTCCTTTTTTTAAATAATAATAACTTATAGGTACCTGTACTTGCCAAGTTTCTATTATTATCTAAACTTTACGTTCGTACTCGTTCATGTCGTGGTAATAGTTAAATCGAACGGATCAGAAAAGTATCCGTAAGGAACGGGATTTCGCTTGTGAGAAAGGAACCCTTACGTTATGTAAAATGGCGAATCATAAGCAAAACCTGTTGCTATTATAAAGCTTTTACTCTTATAGAGCATTTGGAAATGTCAGAATTGCTTTTGCTCTTATAATGGCCTTGTATAAAACATGTCAAAATAACTAACCACATTATTAGCACAAAACCGCCTAATTTCAAGGGTGCATGCTAACAAAACACACCACATACCACATTTTATCATGAATTTTTATTCCCACACAGTTTTTACTATAAATAAGCACATACAAGACAAAAAAGCTAACAATAAACGGGATATAAGGTTATTGCCCTTATTATTTGTGCCCAAATGCACCCTTATTAGCGATAATATGGCTATAAGAACATTATTTTTGGCATTATAAGAGTAATTTTTGTTTGTTGGGTATTTACTGAGGTTATTTACTATATTTATTTTGTGTGCAGTGCTGGAAGAGGAGCCAGCTGTCAGAGTGGAGGCGACACTGGCGGCCGGCGCCGACGCACCGCTCTACGCTGACGCCATGGGCCCGCTCGGAATCAAGGTTCCTCATGTACCTACTACCTAGTCCATTCATGATGGGGCTTTTGCCTAGGTCCAAAGACCCATCACCCATTAGGTAGGTAGGTTAGGGAAGACCCAGGACTCGACTTATAGGTACACAGGGGTGTATATCTTTGTCCCTGAAAGATTGGAGCGAACACATTAACCAACTCGATGTGAGAGCAACGTCATGATGTCTTCTGTATTTCTCGAAGTACTTACTCTAAAGCATACAATTCTTAAATTGTCCAAATTAACTGTTTTGAAGTTTGAGTTTGTAAGTCGAAGTCTAAATTAGATGTCATGATTTATGTTGTTACATCGTCAAAAAACACATAATAATAGAGTACAATCAATGTTATCAATTATCATACATCTTATAGTCTTTTCTCTTCTGCTCTTGTCGGTGTAGCTCAAGTAGGCCCTCCATCTACTCCGATCAAATGCAACCTCTTTGATATCTCGTAAGACCTAACATGAACTTTTTTTTGAGACATCTATAGTATAATACTATTATTATTATGTTCCTACCATTTAAATGATGAACATGAAATAGTATCTAAGTGATGATAATTATGATATGACACAATTATTCTAAAAGCCTTCCTTGCTCCTCAGACGTTTAGAAGTTACGAGTTATTATTATTAGACAATTGAAGAAAACCTTTTTAACTGACTTCGAAAAAAAGGAGGTTCTCAATTCGGTTGCTTTTTTATCTTTTTTTTTCAATGTTTGTTACCTCATCATTGATGAGCCGATTCGTTTTTTTTTTTGTTTGTAAGTATATGCTTCCAGCCCTTCCAGGTGGGTCCCATTATTTCAAAAATTCAATTGGATGATGGGATCCACGACGAATTGAGAGAACTCCTCAATTATATTAGGCACGCCACGCGTGTAGTGATTTTGGTAGGTATTTTCTATTATAACTCGTGTATTTACACCCGGAAATCATAAATTTGGTGGAGTGGAATTAATGATGAAGACCACAGATGACTTATGGAATTCCTCAATTATGTACTTAAAAGTACAAAAGTACGTCACAGATTCTGATAAGATTCCGTTGAAATAGCAACTAATGAAGTGCCAAAGTTGATCCTTGTGGAATCGACGGAAGTCCTCAAATATTATCGGGTCACATACAGCGATTGGGTTTTTTTCTCTAATAATCAACGCATTTGCTCTCGGAAATAAGTTTATGTGGTAAATTGGAAAAGAAATGTGGAAATGTTCTCGTGGCTTGGCGGAGTACCTACTAAATTGAAGCCGGTTAAAACTTTGTTTTAAAGTAAATTATTGTTGCCTATAGTTCTTTTTTTTTGGGCTATGTTACTTTTTGCAGCAGCGTGAGGGGCTGTAGCTGCTGGGGCTGGCCTGTGGGTAGGCGCCACTACGGGGCTACTCGACTGCCGAAATGTATAGTGCATCACTGCGGGCCCGTGCCCTGTTCGCTAGGCTGGTTAGCGCGGGCGGGGCAGCGGCGGCGAGAACCCTCGTTATCTTTCAGCACTTTATGTTGGCTTATTCGGGTTACAGACAACACTCACTTCGTCACATGCTAAAGCCCCGCCCACACCGTAGTACCCAAAACTTTCCAGCAGGGCGGTACAGATCATCCACAATCGGGGATAAAATTTTGATGACTGACTGCCACACCCAGGGCGACCACGTCGACTCGTGAGTCAAACCTAGTAGATGGGTTTGTTTTGGGTGCTTGCATCGCAAAAAAGAGGGTTAAGGCCATAGAGAACGCACCACTGTACAACAACGCCACTCCGGTCATATTAGTAATCTTTGATACCAAATCCAGAACACACAGTCGCTATGTGGCCGAAATCGGTCAGGCCAGCATCATCATTATCACCATCAGTAATAGTAGGTAAATCAATGATCAGAACAACGGTTAATAATCGAATATTTCAGGTTTCAAATAAGGATGGTGGCGTGGAGCTGGAGTGCCACCTGGCGCTGGTTGCCGACGTGCTGGCGCGGCACGGGCCTGGTGTACTGCGCACGCTGGCCGCGCCGGGCCCCGGCTTCGTGCTGCTGGACGAGCCGGCGGGCGCGCTCGACCACCCCGACCAGCAAAAGCGGCTCTCCACCGCCGGTCTCACGCTGGTATTATTGCTTAATAGCTGCCCTTGCTTCTCCCGCTTATTACAAAAACCCTACGTGCAGGTGAAAATATTTTTTCACTTCTCATGCTTGAAAAGGGTTTCATATTAAGCCTCTTACAGACTAGCGCGGCCTGGCTGCGGCGTTCAATAATAAATTAGTAAACTTATCATTAGCTGTCATATTTACTATTGACCGCCACCGCAGGCCGCGCCGGTATGATTCAGGCCTTAGGCTAAGCAAGCGGGTCTAAAGTAGTACATTTCGTTTCATTCTTGGGAAAATATGTATACATAGTAATGATTTTTAAAACATTTTAATTTCACCAATCAATACACTTCACCGTATTAAATCCACTTACTTATCGCAATCCTTAAAAAAACCTGTGTATTTGCTATCAACCAAGTACAATTCATATTTTTACCAGAATACGGCTAGATATTAAAATCGATCGATCAGGATTATCAGGAAACAGAATTAATTTCAAATATTAGGTGATTTTTATTCCCTAATTCACAATCATTTACAAATATAACCGCTTCTGACCAGCTACGCCACGACTGACTAGCCACGTCCAAACGTTCAAGCGTGGTTGACTGCATACATGCCATAAGCTTTAAGATTGAGCGGGATAGACTGCTGTATATCTCGCTTTATCGTATGCCCCGTATGCTGTCCGCCGCACTCGGCCATTTGGACGCGGTTTAATATTTTGTATCTGATATTAACATCACCAAGAACGCCTCTGAACCCCTATAGGTCATGTCAAAGCAGTTTATTAAAACAAACATCCACCAAATAGGGAAGATGCAGCTATAATATTTACTATTATTATGTGACCAAATGTTGAAAAAACATAAAATACCTAATAGCCACTGAAACGTTTTTGAAGTGGATACTTCTTTGCTCGCGTTCTTGTATAGGGGTCCAGTTCAAAATGTATCACGTGACTTCCGGAATAACTTTTTGTAGAGAAGCCTAATCTGATTTCAAATAATTGTTAATCACAAAATGTTATTTAGTTTATGTGGCGGATATGAGAATAATGCTGAAATGACCGCCATTTTCAATGTATCGCGAGTCAAATGAGCTGCGTCAGTCAATGTTGCCATACATACCGATTTATCTGTACTTATACAGATTTTAGTGAATTAATTCAGATATATATTTTACGGGTATACCATAATAGCAGGCTTGGCCGGTTTTTTTATAAAGGTTCCATAGCCAACAAAGAAGTATCCACTTAAACTTAATTAACGGTTGTATCTCCGACACAACCCGCTTCTTTTTACTTTAGTTTATTTTATACTAATTTCAAACAATAATTACGATTTGAAGTAATGTGACACGGAACGTGTTTTAATCCAACAATCAGCGTCTGCACGGCTATCATGAGACGGCCACGACATACTCTGGACGTGGAACATAGGAGATAATGATAATGTTTTGAATTTGTCGCGTTTTTCAGGTTTAATTTCCAAAATATCGATCCTAGAAGAAAGATTGTGAAGACCAAACTTGTAGAGAATAAAATTTCCTACAATTTTTTTTCGCACGGTTTTACAGTAAAATCAAAAATGGCCGAGTTATTTAAGAAAATCCGTTTTCGTCATAACACAAAAATATACATAACCAAACGCTTGGAGCATGTGGTTCCATAGAAATTTCGCGACCCGTGATGGCGCCATCTAGTGACAGTACCCAATAATACGTAGCAAGCTTGAAAGCTCAAACGTATAGTACGAGTTACATAGATTTAGTATCAATTTTATTGCATTTACTAAACATAAAAAATACCTTTATTTTATGTAGGGAAGGATGTTTGTGAACTAATTAAGTTACGTTGAATTTATTATGGTGTAATAATAATTCTATCTTCACGATTACTGGCTCAAATGTGTCGCCATCTATAAAAACTCATAGTTTAGTAACAATTATACGTTGTTCGAGTTGGGAGGCCATGACTAGGACGAACCACGGACAAACAGATATGGCAAGTGACACACATGAGTTACGTCACAGAAACTGTAGATCCGTTTAGGCGCGAAAGTTTCAATTGTCAGTTTGTAACAAGAATTTTTGACTATAAATTATATTATTTAATTTTTTTATACTTTCGTGGTATATTAACATTGAAATGTTATTTAAATCGCTTCAGTATAGCCCCCAATTTCAGCGAAAGTGACATCGCCCTGGTCACGTGAGTTTTAGGGCTACGTGGATGAGTGAGATGTCAAAAGATGCCCTTTGGCAAGGACTACAAAATGTAAAAAAATATATTAAAAAAACATTATAACTTATTAAAAATCGCAAAAATGTCGAAAAACGACGCATTTTTTGGGGTATTTTCGTACAAAATTGGCAATATCTTGAAAACGAAAAGCGATATCTAAAAAATGAAAAAAAGCCCTCGGGGTAGGTACTGAGTTTGCCGACATTATGAAAAAAAATCTTTGTATCTCTTACGGTCTAGGCAGGAATCGAACTCGCATTATGGCCTGGTGTGACGTAAAGGATATTTTTGTTGATTTAGTCGGCGACATTTATATACGTTTGTTGAATGTCTGAATTTGACTCTTAGGAGGAAGTCAATGAGCAGATATTCTTTATAATATAATTCTTAAATATCGTTATGTTATCAAATATTGGCATTTTAACATTGAAAATGTTATTTAAATCGCTTCAGTATAGCCCGTATAGCCCCAAATTTCAGTGAGACATCGCTCTGGTCTCGTGAGTTTTAGGGCTACGTGGATGATTGAGATGTCAAAAGATGCCCCTTGGCAAGAATTACAAAATGTAAAAAAAATATAGCTTATTGTAAAAATGCAAAAATTACGAAAAATTACGCATTTTTTTGGGGTCTTTTCGTACAAAATCGGCAATATCTTGAAAACGAAAAGCGATATCGAAAAAATGAAAAAAACCCTCGGGGTATTGAGTTTGCCTACATTATGAAAAAAAATCACAGATGTCGTGCCTTTCACGGTCTTCTGGTACATTGAAAATGAATTTAATGCATTCAACAAAACAAAATTTACTCATTGTCGATTGCGTTATGCAGAAAATATTAGCCTCTGTGCCACCCTTTTCATAGAGCATTATTTGTAATATTGTTCGTAAGCGACCCTATAAACAATAAAGTCCCATCTTTTTCATGGTCTCAACTTATTTTAAAAATATAAGTACTTACTATTGATTCATGACTAATATCCTTTGGAGACGTTAACAATTATCATGCAATTTATGAGTCTCTACCGCTCGCTTCACAATCGAGAACACATGCAGATCCACAAGTGTATCCGTCGCCATAAACAACCACTTGACACAAACTATTAGTCCAAAACACCACACTTATGATGGTCTTTATTACATTCCTTCAGTTTTTTGCCAAAGTATAATACCAATGTAACTATAGATAACACATATTACATATTTCAGTATTTGTTTTAAATATTGTTGTCACCGACCTACAGAAAAACTAAGGATGTGAGGGCAATGAGGTCGTATATGTATTTAATAAAAAGATCTATCCTATAGTAATAATTTCCGATCTCTCTCGATTTTTCTCAGTTGTCTAATAAGAGAGAAACACAGAAATTAGACAACATACAGGAAAATACTTTTATCATAAAGCCTGCAACACACATTCATTAAGTTGGCAATGGCGGGAACATACACAAGATTTGGCAGAATGTGATAAACATGTTACTTTAATATTTTTAGTAATTACTTTAATAGAAAAGAAAGGGTCTCGGACTCGCGTTATGGTTGTAGACCTTACCTAGTGGTTAGATATAGTTTGGAAATTATAAATTAGCCTTCTGTTGTCTAATTAAAAAGAGATTCTTTGTTCCGTGTAAACACTTACCGGTCAATGGGTACTCGAAAGGATTATCTATTATTAATTCCTAAATACATCTTTACCTGAGAGTCGGAGTGACTAAAGATCATTTCGATCTTCACGTTTTTTATTTATCCTACTAATATTATAAATGCGAAAGTTTAGATGTTTGGATGTTTGGATGTTTGTTACTCAATCACGCTTAAACGGCTGAACCGATTTGAATGACATTTTGCACGAGGATAGTTTATAGCCTGGATTAAAATATAGGATAGTTTTTATTCCGTGTCCACGCGGACGAAGTCGCGGGCGGAAGCTAGTTTAATATAAAACAGTGTTAAAAATATGTAGAGAAGAAGATCAATAAACATTCAATGCTGCAGCCTGTCTACCTGTTGGATCTATTGCCACAAACATCTACTAAACTTTTATCCCCTTATTCATAAAACTTAAAATACCACTGTTAAATAAAACGAGTTTTGTCCCTTTTTATTCCCTATTTATCCGAATTTGAACGGCATTTTAGCTAAAATAGGTTTATTCAACGTTTTACTTGATAGGCTAAATTAGAAATGCTTTCCAAGAGAAGAAATACGTTAACTCCCACCACATTACCATGCAAACGAAGTCCCAAATAAAGCAGTCGATATACTCAACAAAGAGAACGTTAAAATAGGGAACTATACAAATTTAATGGCATGGTTAAAGAGACAATCGGATGGCTACAAAGGACAGAAAACACAAATATTCAGCAGCGATGAATGTAAATAAATGCTGCCAGTATTTGATAACATATCTTTATTAAATAATTTGATTATAAAGAATGTCTGTACATTCACTTCCACCTAAGAGTCAAATTCAGACATTCAACAAACGTATATAAATGTCCCCGAGAAACAAATGCACGAATATGAATGGTGCCGTTAATGTTTCTTAAATATATTTTTATCTTATTTTCTTGTTTAATTTTTGAGTAAAGAACTATACTTCTTTCGACCGTAATAGCCATACTGGCCTCGTATTGTAGCCGGACTTCGCCTGCGGCTCGGTCCGTCTAATTCATATTCGGTCAGTATGGCTTCCTTACTGGTCTCTGCCGTAATGTCTATTAGTCACAAATAAATACAGAAACCACAAATAAACACTAATAACAATCCTTATAAACGATAATCAAATTAATATTACAATTTATAAATAAATAAATATATATATATATATATATATATATATATATATATATAAATCACAAATAAATACAGAAACCTCAAATAAACACTCCAAAAACAACTCAATGACACGACACTCGTATTGCAGAACAAAACGAGCGAGCGCCCTGAAATCGCGCCACATAAAGGGCACCTTCCTGCCTAGACCATTAGAGATAGAGAGGTTTTATAATGTACGCCAACTCAAAACCCCTTCGTTTTCAAGATATTGCCGATTTTGTACGAAAATCTCCAAAAAATGCGTCATTTTTCGACACTTTTGCGATTTTACAAAAAGTTATAATTTTTTTAAAATATTTTTTTTACATTTTGTAGTCCTTCCCAAGAGGCATCTTTTGACATCTTAATAATCCACGTAGCCTAAAACTCACGTGACCAGGGTGATGTCTCACTTTCGCTGAAATTGGGGGCTATACTGAAGCGATTTAAATAACATTTTCAATGTTAAAAGTAGCCCCCAATTTCAGCTTGAGATGTCAAAAAATGCCCCTTGGCAAGGATTACAAAATGTAAAAAGATGAAAAAAATTTATAGCTTTTTGTAAAAACTCGTGACGAAAAATTACGCAAAAACGAAAAACGATATCGAAAAAATGAAGTATTTCAGTATTTAGGTGTGTAATGTATGCACATCTACATCATACTCAAAACAAATATATCTACATGCTTTTACGTAGGTAGGTACCTGACCTATCTTGGTAAAAAATATATACATAAAAATATACGAGTTCATAAAATAACGCAAAACCTGAAAAGGTTTCTTCAGAATCGAGCGTGGAATGTGAAAAAAATAGGTTTTTTTTTGACGCGTTTTATTTTTTACATTTGTATGGAGCAGGTCGCCCCAGTCGGCAAACGCTCCATACAAAGGTAAAAAAAAACCTATTTTTATCACATTCTACTGTCGATTCTGAATAAACTGTTTTCAGGTTTTCGTTATTTTAATAACACGTTGTAGAGCAAGTGTGATGAAATAGTTGCAGGAAGTAGGTAATTGTTTTATGTATAATTTTTAATTTCCCCGCGTGATGCAGTGTAAAATGTTGTATGATACACGTGCGGATTGGTAATTTCCAACTCGTGTCGATCAAAAACACTCCCCGACGGTCGTGTTTTGGTCATCGTCACTCGTTGGGAACCTGCTTTCTGCACTTGTATCATAAATAACTATTTTTGCGATTTGTACATAGGCTTTATTGTGATGGGAGACAGAAAATACTAATCAACCGTTTATGGCGACGGATACACTTGTGGATCTGGATGTGTTCTCGATTGTGAAGCGAGCGGTAGAGACTCATAAATTGCATGAGAGTTGTTAATGTCTCAAAAGGATATTAGTTATGAATCAATAGTAAGTATATTGTTAAAATAAGTTGAGACCATGAAAAAGATGGGACTTTATTGTTCTTGGGTCGCTTACGAACAATATTACAAATAATGCTCTATGAAAAGGGTGGCATAGAGGCTAATATTTTCTTCATAACGCAATCGACAATGAGTAAATTTTGTTTTGTTGAATTCATTAAATTCATTTTCAATGTACCAGAAGGTTGTGAAAGGCACGAGATCTGTGAATTTTCTGCATGCGATTCCTTCAAACGAAAGCAAAAATGAAAATATTGCATCTGACCCTGCGGGCCTAAGATGGTTGCCATTTTATCACTTATCACGGCGTGACAAATGACAAGTCACGTGATTTGTCTACTTAATCACTCAAATTACCGATTCAAAACATGGTTGCACGTGTCAAAATGGAGTTATCCAACTATGACATATGACAGCGATATAATGACAAATGAGAGCATGGTACGTGGTTAATGTTGTAATTTGACGTCTCAACTTAGTTTATTTTATCTAAATGCGTCCGAGGTATTAACGATAACCTATTTTAAACTTGGTTTTCACCAAAACTACCAGTGAATGTTCGATTTTCTAGTGACTGATCAATCACAAAATTGTCTGTTGAACACACCTATTATTGAAAAACTAGTGAAATTTCATCAGGGAGCTTTCAACAAAGCCCTTGGCCCTTGTACTTGGGAGTTCCTAAATCAGAAATTTCGCTGCATATCAGGAGTAAGGTAAGTAATGCTATTTGAGTAATTGATAAATTGTATGGACCCCAAGGCTCGTTTGGGTACAACGGGGAAAACGCTAGCGGAGGATGGCGTTTAGAGTAGGGAACAACGTTAGCGTATAAGTAATACAAATGTAGCCAGTGATTATTTTATTAAACCTAGGTACTTAGGTACTGCAATCAACATGTACTTGGGAATCAGAGAGTCATTCCTTAAAACATATTTGTCATTCTTGTTTATATCTTAAACTAGCTTCTGCCCGTGACTCCGTCCGCGTAGAACTCATTTATAACGCATCTCCATACAAACTTTCATCCCCGTATGGACTGATTTCCGGGATAAAAACTATCTTTTGTCCTTTCCCGGGACTCAAACAATCTCAATACCAAATTTCATCTAAATCGATTCAGCGGTTTAAGCGTAAAGAGGTAACAGACATTATCTGTTACACCTTGTACCTACTCGAATTCCTACTTTGGTAAATAAGATAATTATCATTTCATAAATGACAAAAGATGTGCGCGCGGCTCCACCCGAATTAACATGCGTAATTGTGTTTCAGGTTAAGTACTCATTGACCTGTATTTTATTTTCTTTTCAGATCTATTAGTGAAGAAAGAAAAGAAGATTATAACCGATGGTACTCAAAACATCACACGTGTTCAAAAATCTAATTACATAAATACATGAATAAGCCATACCGTTTCATTTGAATTGATTGATTCCTTTACTTATTATGCCACCTATATGCAGGGAGTGTTTGAAAGGTGAGGTTCAAGATGGAGGACAAAACGAGTCAATACTAACGCGCTCTACCATCTCAACCTTCAAACACTTTGGGCATGACAACCATTTTTTAAAGATATTCTCAAGAATTTTAAGAATCTAACATTCGTGACACAACACAACACAGTATTACAAAACAAACACAAAATAAATTTATTGATGTCCTTTCTTGAACAACTACATACGAGTACATAGAAGGAGAATCGGCAACGCAATTTTCAAGCTTCAACAGGCTACGATGCCCGTTTACCACCAAGCGGGCCGTATGCTTGTTTGCCTACGATATGGTATTAAAAAATACACAATATAATGATCACATTGGATTTATTACTTTTATTTCAATTTGACTATTGTACAAAATAAACTCAATAGGTATACAATTTACAAAATGAGAAAGAGAATGTAAGAGTAGGTACAAACGCAGATTTATCCATTTCAAGTCACAGTCCAGGCACCTTTGAGTAGATTTGAGTTAATTTTAATGCTTAGGTGTCTTAAAATTTAGGTTTCATTTCCACCATTCTGAAACATAAAAGTATTGTTAAGTACATTTTTAATAATATTAATAGACTGACTTTTACAAATACTCTTAACACAGAATCCTCAATTCAATCTTTACCGATCAAGGATTCAATCTTGGATTCCTTTGAAGTTGCAACCAACCATAAAAGTGTCTGCTTATCACCAGACAGCCATATGCTTATTTGCCACTCTTTGTCCAATAAAACTGCATGGTATGGGAGTCAAATTGATTAATATTACAGTAGTCTAGAAACAGATACGAAATAAACTACAGAGTAGCAGCTACATTATATTTATAATGACAAAATAAATTTTAGTTTTATTTCACTAATCCACAGTTGACTGGATATTTATATCTTACCTAATCCAATATAATTTAAATCACAAAGTTTTTAATGATACGTATTTTTTTACAAGTAATACCGGTGAAATATGACTACATGGATACATATTTCACAAGTAGACAAATATTTCTAATATTAAATTAACTTACATAGATAATAACCAAAAAGAGTTTATTTATATTTGATGAAAAGGATTGTTATTAATTTAATTTTAAATTAAAAATATAATAATTTATAATATTAAATAAAATGAAGATACAAATAAAAAAATAAAGAAATTATTCAGTTAATTGGTACTTATTATGTGTCACATTGTATGATGATATTATTATGGATCAGTAGGTGACATCTAAATGTAAATAGTCATCTTGAATATATTTAGAAAATAAAGTAAATATTAAGTAAAAATAAGATTGAGAAAAGTTTCTGTCGCTGTAAATCTTTCAAAGAAATCATGTATGACAGCCAGAAACACAAAGATAGTGTAACAATATAGCTTTCTTTTACCACCAACTTCTACAGTTTAATCAAAATTAGTATTGAAACTGTGTAACACAATTTGGTACACAAAAATTGTATTTAGCCAAAATCTTAGAACTTAAAGTCTAGTACATTTACCTACTTTATATGCTATCTAAAGAATGTAAGTATGTTCAACTTGCCTGGTTTTTTTTACAAGGAATGTCAGGTTAACCATTTGGGACTGAAAAAAGTATTACACAGCAATTCTATTTTTTGGTAGTAGAATCACTGTAAATATCAACTTACCAATTCATTCTTGATTAAAACACGTGAACTGCCTTTATCGAACTCAAAGGCAATGCAACATGTTAATGTTTTCGTGTTTTCAGACTGGATTTCATTTCATTTATCCATCATATTATAGGCCTTTCTTTGAACTGCAGCACACTTAGCCTCAATAAAATTGTTATTTCTATCATAGTCTTGAAGTCTGTAAAAAGAGGAAACATAGCTGTGAACTCGGTAAATAAGCATACTTTTGATTAAATGTGTTGGTAATAGTAAACTAACCTCTGAATTAGCTGTATTTCGGCTCGCTTAATTCGGCCTCGCTTTTAAAGCACTGCCTTTCATTGATCCGTAACTCATATTTGCCATAATTATGTGCAGGTATAGCAAAATATTATTCTAAATAAATAAATAATCCAGCGTAACAGAAGCATATTCAACATTTGACATTTTTCAATTTTGGCGACATCACGCGTCACTAGCGCCTCTAGCGGTGCTTCACTCGTAATTCCTTATCGTATCGTATCGATTTGTTTATTTTATCCATCATCCGAACATGGTTTTCATGTATGATAAATTTAAACAGTCGACGATGTGACATATTGTCACGAAATGTGACAGTTGGCCGTGCTTCAAAAATTCTAGCCATAAAGCCTTTTTTATACATTTGTTGGTAATATTGGATGACTGCTTGCTCATAAATAGGACGTTTTACTATAATGCCATCAAACTGAGAGATAATAGAAATGTTATACCTTCACTCATACTTCACTAACTTTCAAAATATTTGGGTTTTTATTGTATTTTGCATCTGTGTGATGAGACCCTTTCTTTTTCTAAGGCTTGACATTGACAGCAAAATAAACCGTCGTCGTGAACTCCGTCGCTATCACATCAACATAAATAAGAGTCATTCTTCATCCTCCTAGCGTTATTCCCGGTTATCTCAGTTTAATACAGTATATAAGTTAAATTCAGTTTACATGGCGACGAAATTTTGCGAGAAATGCAATTATTGCAAATTATTAATGCAATTTATTATTTCAACGTTGGTCGTCTTACTTATTTGTGTGATTAATACGTTTTCAGCCGTTGCACTCCGGCTCCAAAGAGGAAGCTTTGCGAGTACATGGCGACGCACGCGCTTTTTGCCAACGGCGAGTACGGTGGCACGAGGTTTCAGTGCCAGGAATTGGCGGATTCGCTGAGGGAGTTCGGCCCTGAAAACTCGGTGGCAGCGTTGAAATTGTAAGTAATCAACAATTATCTATATGATTCATGAATATATCATGAAATCGTAATGAGATTTACTTACTACCGAGTATGATATATTAAATTTATACGTATATTTAATCAAGGCACTATACTTAATCTATTTAAGAGAGTAAGTGTGTTTTGCTTGTATTTCAGTGAGCATACAGTGCAGTGAGAAAGGATTCAGTTCAATTATGAGTATTTGCATTCCTATTTGAGTTATGACAGAGCTGTCTATCCCAGTACAAATTATGTCATCATTGACGTTTATTGTACTGAGATGACGGCTCTGTCATAATGCAAATAGGTTTCGTGGAGGGCCGTGACAAATTTTGAATGAAAACAAAAGTAAATGCCACCATGAGGTTTTATTCGGCAATACATTGTTACATAAAAGTGTGGCGGTTAAAACGCTCCGCGGCCTTACCCAGCTAGACACCCTTGTTATATAAAGGTATAATGTCCAAATATCATACATTTTCATTATGTTTACAGTCCAAGTCACCAAAACCATGCATGCTCAAAGATGCATTCAAAAAGAGCTCAGAGGCCACAGATCTAAATGAAGAGCTCCTGCAGGAGAGGGATGAGAGTGAAGAGGAGGTCATGTGTGTTGTTAGGACGAACAAGACCCTCAAAGCTCAGCGCACTGAACAGGATGTTGGTTCAAAGAGTTGTTGAGCCAGCGGATCGAACTTCAACTATCCGTGGATCGGTTCCAGCAGTGCCAGGAGATACATGAGCAGGCGTATTTGGGATCAGGAGCTGGAACCGGAAGAGCTGCAGGCAAAGGAGATCACTACCTGCCGTGCAAGCAGGCTCTGCCCGAGCCGCCGTAGAACGCCGTCGAGCCGACACGAGCCGGTAACCCCGCGCTGACCGCCATGTACATGGACTGTAGTATAAGAAAACTACATAAAAATGTATGGCGCAGACGCCGACGTAGGCAACGGGGTTACCGGCTCGTGTCGGCTCGACGGCGAACTTAATGGAGAACTTTTATCAGGATATGTAGGTTATAGAGCAAAGTTTAATTTTATCTACTCTCCCCCCTCCTCCGGGGTGAACTTCACCCCCCTCCCCCGCGCCCATGAAATTGTCCCGGAGCGCGGTATTTTCTATTTTAAAAGACAACCGTTAAAGATACATAAAAAGTATGTAGAAACAAAATAATCCTTGATAAATTTACTATAAACCATTTATACATACAAAAGCGATATCACTTATAGTTTTATCTTAATCAGCCACCAAATACAAACGTTTTTGATAATTTTGCTATTTTTTTTACTGTACTTTTAGTATTCTTAAAAACTTCACACTTTATCGCCAAGATATGTATGACTGAAGTAAAGAATAGAATATGCTCTTTATATAAAGGTATGATTTATTTCTAAACTCTTTCATTTACCGTTGCTGTGCTACTTTTTAATTTCATTCAGTGAAATATAAATATTCGTACTGTTATATTTATATATTTATTTATATTTATTTATTTATTTATTCACAATAATACATTGAAAGCTTACAGTGTAAGTTAGTTGGTTATACTGGGCGTTTTCCGCAAGTCCACATCCAGTGTGCCTATTTTGCGTGAATCGGTGAGGTAGCGCTACTCTAACCGCCCCGGCTCCTCCAGAAAGTTTGTGAGTGCCTTGGTGTTGCTGACTGTGTCCCGTAGTGTGTCCGGAGACCCTAGGTGCTTTTTTCTGTATACTTGAATTAAATTTAAAAAATAGGACCCGGTAGGTGGCACTGCAGTCGGTATGTCACTGATCTCCTCCAAAAGCTGCATACGAATTTGAGCGGCTCAGCCTGAGGCATGCTCGCCCCGCGTGGCGAGGTACTCACGAGCCAATTTGGTGCACATAAACATGCGCGTGCGAGCCAGGCGTGCTCGCGGCGAGCCGACATTGTGCGTCGATCAAAATGGCGTCGGACACGATGACAGCCGCGGCTGCGTTTATGCACGAGTTACCTCACCGAATTATTACCAAAAAGAAGAGAAAATCGCCTCGGTGGTGGATGACTCAGATGTACTAAAATCGTAATACATGTGGTGCACATTTACTTCACTAAATTACATCGTTCTGCCCGCGGCACGCTCGGATACACGTCCAAGTTACGCGAGGCACGCACACTGATATTTAAAGCAATGACGCGTTGAGTGTCCAAGAGGCTCCGTCCGCGTGGAATTCGTTTATATCGTAGCTCCATACAAACTTTCACCCCCCATTTTAGGGAAGTGGGGGTTAGAAAGAAACAAAAGTAGCCTATGTATAGTACTCTCCATCCCTTCAACTATCTCCACTTAAAAAAATCACGTCAATTCGTCGCTCCGTTTTGCCGTGAAAGACGGACAAACAAACACACACATACACTTTCCCATCCATACTAATATTATAAATGCGAAAGTGTGTCTCTGTCTGTCTGTCTGTCTGTTACCTCTTCACGCTTAAACCGCTGAACCGATTTAGGTGAAATTTGGTGCAAAGATAGTTTGAATCCTGTGAAAGGACATAGGATAGTTCTTTTCCCGAAATTCATCCCCTAAGGAGGGGAAATGGGAGGTTAAAATTTGTATGGAGATTCTTAAACCGCTAAACCGATTGAGATAAAATTTGGTGCAGAGGTAGTTTGAATTCTGGGAAAGAACATAGGATAGTTTTTTTTCCGAATTTCATCCCTTAAGGGAGTGAAATGGGGGGTTAAAATTTGTATGGAGATACTTGAACCGCTGAACCGATTGAGATGAAATTTGGTTCAGAGATAGTTTGAATTCTGGGAAAGGACATAGTATAGTTTTTTTCTCGAAATTCATCCCCTGAAGGGTGAAATGGGGGGTTGAAATTTGTAGGGAGCTACTTAAACCGCTGAACCGATTTAGATGAAATTTGGTGCAAAGACAGTTTGAATTCCAGAAAAGGATAAAGGATAGTTTTTTTTCCGATATTAATCCCCTAAGGGGTTGAAATGGAGGTTTAAAATTTGCATGTAGCTATTAAAACCGCTGAGCCGATTTAAACGAAATTGGATATGGGGATATTTATATGTAGTTCCGAGGAAGGGCATACGATAATTTTTATCCCGAATATTGGTGAGTGATGGGTGGAAGAGGAGGGTGTCACCAGGCTGTATCTCAAGAACCGTGATAGCTAGACAGTTGAAATTTTCACAGATGATATATTTCGGTTGTTGCTATAACGCCAAATACTAAAAATAAAATAATTCATACTATACTAATATACTTAAATACTAATCCATATCCATACTAATATTATAACTGTGAAAGTGTGTCTGTTTGTCTGTCTGTCTGTCTGTCTGTTACCTCTTCACGCTTAAACTGCTGAACCGATTGAGATGAAATTTGGTATGAAGATAGTTTAGATCCCGGGGAAGGACATAGGATAGTTTTTATCACGGAAACCATCCCCGGAGGGAGGGAGAAATTGCAGATGAAAATTTGTATGGTGCTACAATATAAACGAGTTCCACGCGGACGGAGTCGCGGGCAGAAGCTAGTTTATAATATTAGTATGGATGCTGGTCTAAATTGAATACCGGTGACATTTTATTTTCACCCCCCATCCTCCAATTTCCGCTCCAGTCCAAGTTGGCTCATTTTGGGTTGCACAGGGCAGTTCCACAACGCATCGGGAGCTCAAATACCGCGAGCCATCCGTTTGCCTCTCGGACATCGAAATTACGCGTCATTGCTTTAACTATGAGGCGCCTTTGAGCACGATCAAAAGACCGCCTCCAGGCGGCTCGCGTCGCGGCGCGCCGCTCGCGCACGGCGCATGAGCGCGTACGAATTTGAGCAAAAGGGCTTGTGTACAAATCACGCGAGGTTTTTTCGGCTACTTTTTGACCTCAAAGACCTGACCTGAAAGATCAAAACTGTTATCCTCAGATTCAGATAGCGATAACGAGATTTTGCTCTTACTTGCCCTATGGCGAAACAAAAAGAAGAAATCTAAACGGTCATCGGGGCGTGAAGTTGTAAAAATATACAACTTGCTGCACCGCTCTCAGCACGCCTCCGCGCCGCGCCGCGCCGCCACCGCCGGTGCGCGCCGGTGCATTGGCAATACTACTTCCCGCCGCAAAACCGCCCCGCGCCGCGCTCGCCTATCTGTGCACGCGTATCACCGCCTCCGCGCCGCCGCCGCCACGCTTTTTTCCCGGCCGGTCTTCTATGCGGACCCTTTCATTTAGCTCATACATTACAACCGGTACCGCCTCCGCGCCGCACCACGCAACTCCGCCACCGCTGTCAGTGCGTTTCGGCCTTTTCGTTCACTGTAGAAAAATACACGTGACTTGAGGTCTCCTTAACGTGATCTGTCGTCATTTTTTCCTGCTGGCTGTTTAATTATTCGGCATTTGACGTACGGTTACATGCGGAAGTCACTTGCCTCATTAACATTTTTTAGAATAAATTGTGTAGGTAAAGTCGGTATAGTACCTAGTATATATATGTATATAGATATATTAAGGAAAGTAGGTATCATAATGAAATGCAGCGGTACACAGGATAAGTATTATTAAATTTGACCGCTTCTCCTAGTTAACCACAACAGTAGCCGCCCGTTGTGCTGGTGGCGCACGTGTGCTGGAGAGCCCTCCTCTCTCTCTCTCCGCGCCCTCTGCTTCCAGCGTATCGAAAGGTCCACCTTCCACCAGCGACCTACAAAAGAAAAGTGTGTCTCAATTAGATCCCTCAAATCCGTAATGTGTGACTTATTAAACTATTTTTTGTAATATTCATCCCATAAAAACATTCCATGTAAAAAAGAGGCGAAGTCTCGAAACTTTTCCACCGCAAAAAGTTGTGAGATATTTGGTAGTACCAAGTCTCAGGCATTCTTATTATTATTTATTTGCTAGCTAAATAAAATTCTGCAACTTGGCAATCACACAACTTTACTGCATTTATGGATTTTTGCATACCTAAGACTATGTAAAACAATGCGTGCTTGGTTAATGAAAATGCAGGATTCTAGTTTTATCCACAACGAATTTATAGGGGGGGCCGAAAATGGCCTGAACTGCTTCGAGAAAAGGATGGTACGGCCGTGCCGCTGTTTTGCTCGACTTGGCGGGGGCACTGCCGTGCCCCCAGATTTATTGTTTATATTATTGACCCATGGATTATTGCTAATAAGGCTGAATTAGATAGAACAAATTCACATTTGCAAATTTATTTTGCAACCAATTATGCATTAAAATGCAATCGGTGCAATCTAAGATTGGGAAATGTTTGAATCACTTACCGATAGTGCTGCATTATATATTGTACAGCACACAACAGGTAGTCTATCTATGGGCAGCAATTTCTACTTAGAAGTAGGTTGTGCTCCCCTATGTGACTGTCGTGTAGCCTCTTTAATTCTGCTTTAACGGCACAATTGTTTAAAAATGAAGGAGTCCTGCACTTGCCCAGGAAATCTCGCGTTGACTGAGATTATTTTACAGTTAACATCCGCAATCTGAAACGTAATGGTACCTTCAATCAATGTGTATCGAAATCATTTATTTTAAAATCAATCTCGTGTCAACATTGTTTGTGATATTTGGTATTTAAAGTGGTTATTAGGTAATGATCTTTCTAAAATACTGCTGCCAATTCCAAATGCCTCTCATGTACTAGAAAGAAAGGGGTTATAGCTAGTAGTTATAATCTACTACTATGTAGTGATACTAATATTATAAAGAGGTCTGTGAGATTGTAAGTTTGTATATTTTGTATGTAAGTGCCCCTCCGGAACTACTGAAGCGTTTTCAATAGTTATTTGTGTCACAAGGGAGAAAAATAGTATATTTACGGCGAGGGCGGTGTATTGAATCCTGAACGTAGCGAGGGATCCTAAAATAGAATCCTGAGCGTAGCGAGGGATTCTAACGTAGGATCCTGAGCGTAGTGAGGGATACAAGTGTTTAGAAGAGGGTTAAGATAATTTTGCTACCGAGTGACATACTATTTTTCACACCGACTATGAAGAAATATAAAAAAGATTCTGTTAAAATTACTTAACAAGTTTTAACAAAATTTCTTAATTTTTGTTACTTACGCATTTTTAAATATTACGAAAATCATAAATTTTGATATAACGTTAAAGTTAAAACTTTGAATATGTTCGTTTTTAATCGATTACGATGAAATTACAATCGATTATTGTATTTAATGTGTTCTATTGGCACATTGCGTAAATGCTACATGCCAATGAATAAATTAAAAAAGTAGCTTGAACAGAAAAGTAGCATTTTGATCCCTCTCGTCGTGGAGCAAAACTTACTTTTCCGAATGAAAGGTGTGAAAAAATATTTTCCTCCCTTCTTTTCTTTTGAAGTCTACCTCTTCTCGTTTCTACTGAAAGGGTTACTGGAAGAGATCCCTCAAAGGGATAAGTTCGCCTTTGTACATCACTTCATCATCTTTTTGTTAATTGTTTACTGTGTTTATTTTGTACAATAAAGTTGTACTACTACTACCTTCTGGATGGACAGTTTAGCCCGCGGGTTTATTCCTTTGCAATACGCGGACGAAACCGTGCGGGCAGCTACTGTATGTTTGTATATTTAACAATTCATTTATCACCCAAGATGTGCAGCAACCCCCTTGAGCCTCTAAAAAGGCAAGTCCTGTGGATCGCCGGGACCAGTCATTGCCGGGAACGCTATCCACTTTCTCATGACCCTATAAACAAAATAATAATATTAGGTATAAATGATATTGTGACATCCCTTTGTAACTACTGTATGCTATGCTAATAAATACATAAAAAAATAGTTTTGAGCGTTATTTTTATGTAGAATTCAGTAACATGGTGGGTTACGTTTAGTACAATCTGTATTATTTAAGATTATTTACTAAACTTTTATTCTTAATAAATAATTATAAATAAGGTAACGGGCCATAAGTTCGTGCTAGTACGTCATTTCGTTAGTTTTATTTCTGACGCTTATAATAAGCAACTCAAATATTTTTTATCAAAATTATACATTTGTAAAAAATCTCTGTTGAAATCTCTTTCCAAAAAATCAAATTCTACATTTTTAACGACTAAACTAATAGCAACACAACGCTCGAAACTGTCAGTCGGCCGAAAACAGCTGTGTGGTATGCGCGTACTGCTTGTTAACGTAAGGTGTTCGCTCCGACTTCTTAAGGAAATTGAAAGGGAAAGGCAAGTCCATTTGAATAAAACTTTTAACAATGCTTTTTGTAAGTTCCTTAACAATGGATTGGATATGGAAAAATTGTATATTTATGTATAGGAGCCCATGAAATTGCAATAAGGTGAATCACGAACTAGCGGTCATTATATTTATCGTGTGGCCCCTATTTCGTGTTACTAACGAATCAAAGGACTTTCTAGATACATCCTTGTATCTTTGTATTAAAATAATACTTAAGAAATTGTGAACGCCAATCTAAACAACAGATAATGTATTTAATGACGTTTTCTATGAGCTAAATTCGGTATATGTTTTGTTCACTAGAATTCTCATAAAACGAGTTTGAACGTGACCTAAATGTACAATTTTAAGGTGAATTCGCATATTTATTTGCAGCACAATTTTGTTTCTTGCTCGATTCCTGTAATTTATTTTTATGTTTATTTATTACATATAGCATAGGTAATGGTTATTGACCATATTTTAAAAGTGATCTGCGTCATTAATTGCGCGAATATCCAAGAAATAGTAACACAAAGAAAGGGACTACTACTTTTAATACTTTTTCCCCAAGTTCGTGACAGAGAAATCTATAGTGGTAGGTAAACACACAGATCAATTCTAGTAGGAGATAAGGTATGGGGAATGTGTAACCTCATTTGTTATTTGATATTCTTCTTGAAGAAGTAACCGTATATGATGATATTCATCATCATCATAGCATCTGAAAGACGTCCACTGCTGGACATAGGCCTCCCCCAAAGAGTGTCAAAGAACTTTTATAAGTATATTGATAAATTGCAATAGTGGTGCCTGGGTAAATCCCAGGACTACGGGACTTGCTATCCCGGGACCCTTGTTATTTTTACGGGATTATCTTTCTCCTAGTAGGAGATAAGGTATGGGGAATGTGGAACCTCATTTGTTATTATATTATTCTGGAAGAAGTAACATGTATACATTGATAAAATGCAATAGTGTTATCTGGGTAAATCCCAGGACTACGAGACTTGAATCTCGGGACCCTTGTTATTTTTGCGTTTTTTTAAAATTAAATGATAGGTTACTTTATATCCCATTAAACAGTAAGATTGCTCTTTTAAAAGTGTGGAAGTCCCATAAACATTGCCATATTTTTCCTTAAATTAAATCATCGTTTATTTCATAAAATTTAAACTTGGTTACAATTTAAACTTAAAACAACTAGTTATGTTAGTAAATGATTTTAATTAAATACACGTGTTTAACTGCTGCTGGGCTTATGTAGCCCACAGCAGTGATTAATTTAAGGAGAGTCCGTCCTCTCAGCAATCATCGCTAGGATAGTCTTAGGTTAAACAATAGTAGAAAATCAAAACATATGTTTTTTCTCTGTTATCAACACAGAAGAAACAATAAGTAGGTGGTAGATTTATTGTGTCACTCTTTGGGGGAAACCTATGTCCAGCAACGGTTTTCTGTGATAAGTTTATACCCTATTAAACAGAACAGCGTTTACAGATGCGTGCCACATCCAAAAGGTTGCCTAGATATTTAACTTAAACGGTTTTGGTTAAATAGATAGGTAACCTATATGTGTGTTAGTGAGCCTGTACTATTGGATAAGGTATTTAATCTTACATTTCATAAAAAAAACCCGGAAAAAGAACAAAAGTTTTGGATTTTGTGAATATTCATGTTAATTACCTCATCTATAATCGTGTTCAATATAAAAGAACAAATGAGGGCGTACATTCTTTAAA
This sequence comes from Epinotia bilunana, assembly GCA_947049275.1. Lineage (NCBI taxonomy): Eukaryota > Metazoa > Arthropoda > Insecta > Lepidoptera > Tortricidae > Epinotia > Epinotia bilunana. The sequence continues at coordinate 19,059,753 of OX346256.1, read as the reverse complement.
ACGTATCTCGTACTATAAGGTACTCAAAAAATGTATGCCGAAACAGGGGTCACAAATTCACAAACTTAGGAGCAGAGCCAAATTTTATCACGAAATGGGGTTCAAATACGAGGTCTGCAAATAAATTAATAAAAGGTTATATTAAAACAAAAACTATATTATAATTGCATTAAATAATAGGCAAGATATCAGTATTCATCACACAAAATGTTTCAAAGTGAAATCATGTGTAGTAATGTGTCAAAAAAAATACCAATTCATAAGTGGCTTAACATGCCGAAACAGTGGACGTTTACCTTATCTAGGTATATACTGGGCGCCTCAATGAAAATTTACTTAATAATATTTTTAGTTTCTGTAGGTTTACTCTCTATGTTATTTAAACAAATTCGATTTGATTTGATTTAGTCCGAGTGACCATTCTATTCGAGAAACAATATACCTAAGTTACCTTTATATGGAGCGGCAACCCGTCGGCGTAATGAGAGCGGAGATCCTCGCCCAAATTATCAAATAATAGTGCCATCTCCTTGCGCACTCTATATATATATATATGTGACAGAATTCAGCTCGGTTCAATTCGATAGATCAAAAAAATAAAATCTTGACATATATCAATAAATAAAATGCAATAATTACATATGACGTATATATGCATGTTTTTTCAAGTGTTTTTATGTTATTCTCGTATAAAAAAATATACTTAGTTACTTGAAAAAGTGCGGAAGTTCAGGTTTTCTTGATCCACAGTATAGGTTATCGTTACTATAATCCAAAAAGCATTACTTACCTTAAGTACCGCTTCGATAAGCGTGTCACCCCCTTGCGCACTAATGATATGCAGCGAAATGTCTGCTTTAGGAACTCCTAAGTCCAAGGTCCAACAGCATTTGTTCAAGACTCCCTGATGAAATTTCACGTCTTCTTTTTCAATAATAGGTGTGACTTCAACCAACAAACAAATCTGTTTTATTATAGGGAAAAATACCATAGCGCACTTATCACAGTAACTATCATTATTATATCACTAAAAAATAGAGTATAAATTCACTCGTAGTTTTGGTGAAAATCAAGTTTTATTACATTCGATATAGCTTATCGTTACCTCGGACGCACTTAGATAAAATAAACTAAGTTGAGACGTCAAATTACGATAATTTATCACATTAACAACGTACTATGTTATGCAAAACGGTAACGGCTGTCACTTGTCATGTATACCTGTCAAAGTTGGATAACTCTATTTTGACCATTGTGAATCGGTAATTTGAGTGAATAAGTAGACAAATCACGTGACTTATTATTTATCGTACCCTTATTGCTTGCGTGCCTGTATTTAAGTTCCCTTATATTTATGTATCTATTTACTAGCTCCTGCCCGTGGCTCCGTTCGCGTGGAACTCGTTTATATCGTAACTCCATACAATTTTTCACCCCTCATTTCACACCCTTAGGGAATGATTTCCGGGATAAAAACTATTCTATGTTCTTTGCCCGGATTGGAACTATCTCTATACATGGGCGCTATGAAAATGTATCTCGAACCGTACATTTTAAAAAGTAACTTAAGAGTATTAAACTCAAGTCATTTCTAAATCGTCTTAATTTGGTGGTATAATAAATAAAGCATCCTATTTTTGTGCAAGCATTCATCCAATATCACCGAAATAGGCTCTATGGCTAGAGTTATCACTTATAGTGCTATAAGCGGCAAGCTTTAACACATATCGTGGGATAAACGACAAGGTTTGGTTAACGTATCAGATGCGATAAAGAATCATATCCACTATTGCGTGACAAGCGATAGCAGCCATGGTAGCCCCGCTGAACAGACTTTTCGCCGTGGAATTAATTTTATTATTTTTACTATTTCCTCGCAATCGAAGTGAAAAGTCGTGACGATATGGCTTATTTTAGAGCCTTGTCATACGATCTACTATTTGAAATCGGATGCGTAGTTCCTTAGCTTCCCCCTACATTATATCTTACAATATAACTTTGTGATATTAGCATGAAATGTATGTAGGTATTATGTCGATGAAGGTATCACGCGCTCGCGCCGAGTTACGCGAATACCTACTGCTGCGACGTGCCGTAGTCCTGCCGGTGACAAGGGTGGTGCTGGAGGCAAGCGGGGACGCCGACTACGCCTGGGTGGAGCGGCTCAAGGATGCCATGAAACGCGCCGAGCGCGAGAACGTGCTCGTGTACGTGTGGTCACGCGCGCCCTGCTCCGGCGTGCTGGGCATGGCCACGTGCCTGCGGCGCGAGCACGGCGGCGACCGCCTGCGCGTCTACTACCTGCCCGGAGCAAAGGATGCGTTCGACCCTGATGCATCGATATATAAGACGCAGGTGCAACGCGACCTGGCCTTTAACGTGCTGCGTGCGGGTGTCTGGGGCACCTTCCGCCACCTGCTGGTCGATGACGCCGACCGCGCCTCGGTACAGGTTAGGATCTCAGGCTACGGACTATATACCTATATAGATTTAATGGAGTAAACATTTGAACTGAAGTGGGTTTATGTTGGCAGGTGGAACATGCGTTTGTAAACACACTGACGCGCGGCGATTTGTCGTCGTTGCGCTGGATCGAGAGCGACCTGCGGCATGCAGCCGCCGCGCCGCCGTTAAGCGTACGCTCTTCCCTGTGCCACGTTTACTACTCAGCACTGAACTTCCTCGATATCATGCTCGCCACTGGCAAGTTGCCCATCGACTCGCTCTCTGGAGATTACGCAGAGAAGGTAATAGAATAGAAAACATTTAGTTGACAAAAGGCTCATAACAAATCTCGTTAGTAACTAGGTTTAATTTACTTATTACTAGATTTAAAAGGATTAAACATACAAAATATGCACTGTTGGAGACATGCATGTCACAGCAGTGCCTCATATACGGACTGTCTAGCCTATCCGCTATTGAGCCAAGGATGTATTTTTGGGGCTGACCTGCACGTGGCGCACCAGTCACCATCAATTGCGCGTGGTGGCATAAAGCAGTCTATACGCGCTTCTGGGAACATCCCTGATGCGCTACTAAAGCAGGCCACCCCCACAAGCGCCCGGAACGCGTTCTTGTACTGGGTCCAGAAGGCTCAGAAGACCCAGTGTGTGTAATGCCTCCACAAGGTACAAAATGCTCTGAGCAGAGCAGATATTTTAACCTCCCTAGTACACCGCGCGAACTTACGGGAAATATTATTTTCCCTTATGGTATTTGCCTCCGCACCCTTTACTGGGGGAGTGTCATTGAGAATGGAATGCACCTCATGTAAACGGTTACTGCTGGGTTCAAACACCATAAGGTGACGTTTGGCTACATTATAATATATCTAAGTCCGTCTTCAATGGCATACTTCTCACATATACACAAGTAACTTTCATAAGCCATTAACCGACGCGCTGAGTAAAACCATATCTCTGTCTGCGTAGTGTTTATAATTTTTCACATATGCAGACAATTTGACAGTCCACATGCATATTACTCAGAGCGTTCAGAAGTCACCTTCAATAAATTATCCTTTCTCGCTTTCGAAACTTTCTTTGCTAGTAGATATATTAAAAACAAAGTGCATATTTGATTTAGTACTAATATCGACTTAATTTCTAGGAGTGTTTACTCGGGCATGAGTACAGCGGGTATTCGCCAACCGGCAAGCGCATGATGGGCATAGTAACTGCAAAGGGTTTAGCGACTACGGTCATAGCTAACGAAACTTTCACATGGGAAGTGCCAAAGGAGTTTTCGCTTGAGGAGGCCGCGACAGTGCCCGCGGCGTATGCGACGGCGTACTACGCGCTGGCAGTGCGCGGACGTATGCAGCGCGGCGAGGCCGTGCTGGTGCACGCGGGTGCAGGCGGCGTGGGCCAGGCGGCCATCGCCATCGCACTTCACGCTGGCTGCACCGTCTTCACCACCGTGGGAACACACGAAAAGCGCGCGTTCCTGCGCGAGCGCTTCCCACAGCTGCCGGACACCAACATCGGCAACTCGCGCGACTGCTCATTCGAATCACTTGTGATGCGCCGCACGCGCGGACACGGTGTCGACTTAGTCCTCAACTCCCTCGCGGGCGACAAGCTGCAGGCGTCGCTTCGCTGTCTCGGGGAGGGCGGCCGCTTCCTCGAGATCGGCAAGGTGGATTCGAGCGCCAACACACCGCTAGGCATGGCTGTACTGCTGAAAAACGCCACGGTACACGGTGTCATGCTGAATTTGCTGTTCAACGTGAGAGACGATCACCCTGACAAGGTCATGACGGTGCGCTGCGTGACCGAGGGTATCGCAGCCGGCGTCGTGCGCCCACTGCCCGCAACCGTGTTCACCGACAGCCAGCTTGAGCCGGCCTTTCGGTAAAGTTACAATTATATATGACATGACTATACACACTTCCTTGGACTCAGCACTTCATTGCGCTATGAGTTTAGAAAGGCGTTCGATCGATAAGATAAGATTTACTTCTCTCCCAAGTTTCTTGCATTATGTAGGGCAGTTATGTATTTACGCGATAGGTAATCATTTTTGACAACTCCATACCATTCCTTTTCTCAAGTCAAGGCCCCTTCTCTGTTCAGTTTTTCGGTCCGCTCAACGTTAGTTAATGGCATATAGTACCTACTTACAAAGAGCTGATTGCGAATCATTGCAAGACTTGCAAGACACACTTCTGAACTCACTTCTTCGGTTCTTGTCGGATAACAAAAGCGAATACTTGTTGTGTCTGTACTTTCATTTCCGAATCGAAGATAGCATATATATAGCATGAATATATATAAATAGCAGTTTAAAGTGCCTTAGTTAGAAGACTTAGAATTAATCTGGAGACGTCCTCGCTCTTGTGACGACCCTACCTACTAATTTATATACGCCCGAATCTTCATATATACCTATATATAAAATCGTATTAGTTACCTACACCATTTATAATCAAGAACGGCTGAACCGATTTTTATGGATTGTCTGCCGAGTGTAAAAGTTATGATATAAGTAGAGGTAATGTCAAAAAGAAAAAAACAAATAACTCGCTGTAAAAAAAGTTAAATACTAAAATTCGCTCATAACTTATGTAATCGCTACGCTATTTAGCAAGCTAGCGAGGTGGGAAACTGGGAAATGACATGGAGTGACATGTCAGATTAGCGAGTCCGTTCAAAACTATAGCGTACGACGCCATCGGGATTACTATAGGGGCCGGGAAACGAAGGGTTGCAGGCCAAGTAGATATAGACGGCCGAACGTAATAGGAATACGCGGCCGGCAACCCCGTTTCTCGCCGAGATTTGTATAGTGCTTTTCTCAAACTTGCAATTAAATAAAATAAAAAGTAGCTAGTTAATTTGTTTTATTCGCAGGTTAACACAACTAAATAATACGTTTCTGGACTGCACCGCCTGCACCCCCCCCCCCGCCCTCCCGTTTAAAAACAAAAGAAGGTTGCTTTAAAGGCCTAGGCGTGCAAGGCTGTATGAAATTCCTTTTCATATCATCTTCACTCATCGCACCGGATACGTAGTATTTCCGAACCTAATTTGAAGTAAGTCACGTCAACATTTCATTGCACAACAGATAAATAAATGTTGCAGATACATGGCGACGGGCAAGCACATCGGCAAGGTGCTGATCCGCGTCCGCGCGGCGGGCGGCGAGTCGGCGCCGGCGCCGCGGCTGTTGCCCGCCGCGCCGCGCGTCTACATGCATCCCGGCAAGAGCTACGTGCTCGTCGGTCAGTATTCTATTACTTATTGTTAAATAACGTTTTCCCACGACTTCATCCACGTGAACCCTCTTATCAACTTCCATCCCTCTTAGTACGGGAAGTAATGTTGGTATCGGATGAATTCATTTGGCACAAATGTAATATACGTAAAGCCAAGCCAATTTAGCCCGGTAGCCCTTCCCTGGGGGGTAGGTAGGGGGGTCATTCAAAGTTACACACCGCCGTGCTTCAGAAAAAAAAAACATATCAGCTTCTATTCACCTAACATCTCGAGTCAGTAAATCGGGCATGAGGCATTTATTGTACCTATAGTTTAATGAAAAAAAAAAGGAAAAGATTGACGAACATATAAAAATCAGTTTGTTATTTTTTTTAATACAATTATCATTATCTTTGAAAATCCTGAATAGGCTATTCTACAATTTTTTTAATATATTTTAAAATGTTCGCATAGATTCGATATCGTGACGTCATAACTGCAATAACAAACCACAGACTACTAAGAAGATACACGTCAAATGTGCATGTACTTCTATTACTTCTAATCTATGCCTTCTGATAGTTCTGATTTCTGACTAAAAATGAGCTTTCATACTCGTTATCGTTGGTGTTGCGCCTACTTGTAATAGTTCAACGTTGAAGACTCCTCAAGACATGTAAACTTATCACCGGAAATATACCATATTTTATTGATCTAATATAGTTTCAGAAAATGAAAAAGAATATACTTACAAAGCTGTTTAGATATTTCTGCATTCAGCAGAAAAGAAATCTGTATTATACGAAAAGAACTTTGCAATCATTACTGCGTCTATTTTCGGTAGATTTGTATTGTCAGCTTACAAATCCAACCTCCATACCTCCAGCGTAAAATAGCGTATCAAATTCTAAATAAATACAATTTGAGTCCACAATATAAATATTTTTTAACTTTTTGTTGTTGTTTACACCGAAAACTTGTTTTTGTATTTGCTGTTCTGACGTCACTCACAGAAGACAAAATGGCAGTCAGCGTTTTTGGGTACGTGACATACATACTACAGATAATAAATATACGATTTTAATTTAGATATTAAAAATATTCCTTATGTTTTTATAACAAAATAGTATTATATTCGTATTTCCTAAAGTCAAAACAATAGAAATAATATACTTTCATAATTTAATTGTGATAGACGAAAATAGCCTATTGTGCAAAAAAAATCTTAAAGAATATTTAGTTAGCTATTAAAAATTCATACTTTATTATATATAGTTATCATTATCAGTTATCACACAAGAAATCGGACAAGGTACGTGGCGGTGCCTATGCCTAGGAACTTTTCCAATCGTCTAGTCTCGCATAATTTGTTGAAAATATTTTAAGTAGGTTTTTTAAGCAAAATATATAGAATACATACTTAATCGAGTTATTGACTGTCGGTTAGACTGGACGATTCTCGGGATTAATAAGTTTGTAACAATAAAAACATTTTTGGTGCAGGCTTTTATTTCAGACTGTTCATTTCTGTATACCGTCATCAACGGGGTTACGTCATAATCAGATCAGCTCGATGGTACAGTACTATTGAACAGTCATCTAGACTATACATATACACAAAATTTCAGCTCAATCGGTTACCGGAAAGTGCGTCAAATTTAACTTGCAAGATTTCATTACAGACACACCGGGACAGATGAAAGTAAATAAAAGCTTGTAAAAATATCCTTTTCACCTCACCGGCTTGGAAAGGCTTGCTTTATCGCTCAAAATCTGCGCCCAAAAGTCCATTATATCCGCTAGCGTGGAAAGAGTTTTTGAATTTGGAACGTGACGGTTAATCGCGAGATCCAACTTTTTTCTATACGGAATGAGAGGTCATTATCCTGCGTTCAGAAACTTATGGTGTTATGCCAATAATTCAGTATCATAATGTTGATAAAATGCAATAAATAATACTTCATCTTTCTTAATTACATATGAAATATTAATAATTAGACTGACTTATAAGGATACAATACAAATAAATAATTTAAACGAAGTTTTATTTTTCAAAACTTTTCGCATTGTGTAAATTTGGAACGCACCTTTAAAAAAGTTAATTTAAGAAAAAACTCATATACAGTTAAATTTGTTTTATTTTGTTCTAAAGCCACAGCAAAATCGAAATAATGGAATATATTTATAGATTTTAGTGCAGAACATATACATACTATATGAATTTTAATGCCTGCTAAGTTAGCGGAAAAAGTAAAATATGCGTAGGTATTTGAGCCTTGAGTAGTGAGTGAGTACGAGTACTTAGGTACCCAAGAATACTTTGACTTTTTTAATGTAAGTAAGCGTGGAGTTGCGAAAGATGCAAAAATGTTTGTTACATTTTATAATTATAAAATGCTTTGATCTTGACGAGATGTAAACAAACCTGTATTGAAAATGAGTAAAAGGTCCAAATGACTCATTGCATTTACAATTTTCCTCGCGGTGGTGAGGTGAAAAGTTGTGTTTCGCTCGGCAGCAAAGTTGTTTGGCGTCTCGTGCCTTGAAAGCCTCACTATGCTCAGGATTGTACTTTTGATCCATTCGCTTCGCTCATGGTTCAATCTTACAATCCTTCGCTAGCTCGGCTTTCAATACAAGCACTTGCGCCAAACAACAACTTTGCAGCCTTGCATAACAAATAACTATTTCACCTCACCGGCTCGGAAAGGCTTGCTTTATCTGTCAAAATCTGCGCACAAAGGTCCATTATATCCGCTAGCATGGAAAGAGTTTTTGAATTTGTAACATGACGGTCAATCGCGAGATCCAACTTTTTTCCATAAAGCACGGCTATCACGAGACGGCGCGCGAAAGAAGATTCTTTTCGTACTATCCGTCTCTCTCTTATTAGAACACTTAGAACGAGAGGTAGGTATAGTGCAAGAAAAATCGATAGTATGTTGCGGCCGTCTCATGATGGACGTGATGAATGAGAGGTCATTATCGTTCAGAAAATTATGGTGATTGCCAATACTTCATTATTATTATTTTGATACAATTAAATTAATATTACTTATTCTTTCTTGTACATACATACATACATACATATATTTATTCCCAAAAGGGGTAGGCAGAGCACATGGAACTTATGTTCCAGCGCCACTTTTAGCATAAATGTGGGTATAAAAAAGAGCGACAAATGTGATATTGCAGTGATAGGTTGCTAGCAGCACAACACACTTCAACCCTGCTCCATTAGTCGACTTTTACGACACCCACGGGAAGAAAGGGGGTGGTGATATTCTAACCCGACACCACACGGGCCTTCTTCTCTTCTAACATACTTCTTTCTTGTAACATACGAAATATTACTAATTAGACTGACATACAGAAAAATAATTTTAAAATGAAGTTTTATTAAAAAAAATCGTTGGAACGCACCGTTTAAAAAGTTAATTTAAGAAAAACGCATACCTATACATTTAGTTTTGTTTTGTTTTGTTCTAAAAATCACAGTAAAATCAAAATGGAAGTTATTCATAGATTTTTGTGCAGAAGATATAAATATATGAATTTGAATGTCTGCTAAGTTAGCGGAAAAAGTTAAATATGCGTATTTGAGCCTTAGTTTACCCGTGAGTACCCAACAATACTTTGACTTTTTTAATGTAGGTAAGTGTTGAGTTATTTAAGATGCAAAAATGTTAATGTTACATTTCATAATTATAAAATGCTTTGATCTTGATGAGATCAAAGCATTTTATAATTTCATCTTTATTGAAAATGAGTAAAAGTTCTAAATGGTTTTTATTTCATTTACAATTTTACTCGGGGTGGTAAGGTGAAAAGTTGTGGCGTCTCGTGCCTTGAAAACCTCGCTATGCTCAGGATAGTACTTTTGAACCATTCGCTTCGCTCATGGTTCCATTTTACAATCCTTCGCTAGCTCGGCTTTCAATAGAAGCACTTGCGCCAAACAACACCTTGCAAATTGCAAATAGTCTCCACGCTTACCTGAATTATAAAAGTCAAAGTATTGTTGGGTACTCACAGGTAAACTAAAGCTCACATACGCATATTTTACTTTTTCAGCTAACTTAGTAGGCATTAAATTTATTTATTAAAAAAAATTTACACAGCATAACAGTCGAAACTAAATCACTGTGAAACAACAGAAACAACAATATAAATGACTCCCAGATCCCGAATGGAGTCAACCCTGGCTAACGATTCAGAGCCTTTAAGGAGTAATTATAGTGAAGTGGATTTCGCGCTCGATTGAATGATATGACAGCGCACTTTGCCACTTTGACGTTACTTATGACTCCTCTCATTTTTCGTTTTTTTTTCGTGCTACGGTTCAAATTGATTCGTATGGCCTAAGATCAATCGTTCCGATTTTCATGCTTTTAACACCATTTGCAGCTTATTTTGGCGTACCGCTGGGACTAAAAGGTGCGTTCCAAATTTGCACGCGAAAACTGTTGAATCTTAAAACTACATTTTAAAATTATTTATTTGTATTGTATCTTTATAAGGGTAAGGACCAAATTCTTGGCCAGCTGAACTCACTCAATTAATTTTTCTATGAAAGTTTTCCGTTGTGACATGAAAATTAACCATATAATTCTATGGTTAATTTTTGTGTCACAACGGGACTTTGTCCACTTCTTCAGTTTGTGTGGCTAACTACTGACTAACCAGCAGGTTAACTACTGGCCAAGAATTTGGTCCTCACCCATAAGTCAGACTAATTATGAATATTTCATATATTATGTAATTAAAAAACAATTAGTATTATAAATTTAATTTTATCAAAATAATAAATCATTATCATAACACCATAAGTTTTTGAACGCATTGAACGCAGGACCTCTCATTCTGTATAGAAAAAAGCTGGACCTCGCGATAGTGCGTCGCGTTCCAAGTTCAAAAACACTTCACGCCAGCGGATACAGTGGACTTTTGGACGCCGATATTGAGCGATACGAGTAAAGTAAGCCTTTACGAGCTGGTGAGGTGAAACTAACTATTGTTTCGTGCGCAGCGAACGTTTGAAAATCTATTGTCTGGAGTAACTCCGCCGTTCAACTCAAAATGCAGCGAGTGCAAAAACGAAACGCACTCAAACCACCATTCCAGCTGATTACTCGACCATTACGCTTGTATTGCAGGTGGGTTGGGGGGCATGGGGCTGGAGCTGGCGCAGTGGCTGGTATGGCGCGGCGCGCGCACGCTCGTGCTCGGCACGCGCAGCGGCGTGCGCACCGGCTACCAGGCCTGGTGCATCCGCAGGTGAAACAATGCTCCAATAGTTCCAAATTTGTTGTGTGGTTTGTGAGCATTGCAGTTCTAACCTAGCCTACTTTTCTGGTAGCTGTTCGGTTCTGTAAGGGTCGCAGTTCTAACTTAACCTAACCTACTTTTCCCCATACTTCCATCCCCTTTTAACCTCCAACCTTAGAGGAAGAATATAAAAAACACAGTAATTTGTTGTCCAGTCCTTCACCGAAGTTACAGTTCCCTTATTTTAAAATTGTCTTGTTCCCCGTATAAATTTCCAACTCCTTTTAGCCCCTTTAGAGGTGAATCTCGTTTAACACCCAATATTCTTTTTTAGTCTTCAAAGAAACAGTCTAAATCCGAAGTAACAAATTTATTTCGGACTTTAAAAATGTCTTGCTCATCATACAGACTCATAACCCCTTAAGGCGATGCCTTGATTTGAGTCGAACACGCCCCCTAGACAGAGACACGCTGATACGAGTACCTTCCGCGCACGAGGAAAAGAGATGTAGCACTCTTCGGGAATGGCTTTTTAGGGTTCCGTACCAAAAAAGGTAAAACAGGAACCCTTATGGTGCGACTCCGTCCCTTTGTCTGTCTATCTGTCTGTCACAAAGTGAAATATATCACGAACTACTTAAGCTATCAATTTGAAATTTGGAATGGTTTTAAATGAGAGTTATCCACGTGCATGAAAAATGAGAAATTTAAATAAACATTTTAATTTTCTATGAAAAATTACGACTGAGGGGGGGAGGGGGGGGGGGGGGCAAGAAAAAATTCAACTATTAGGTCAAGTGGGGTATCATATGAAAGGGTTTGAGTTGTACTTTTTGAAACAGTTTTTCTTTTTTTTCTACATTGGTAAAATTTTGATTTATGAAGGAAAATGTAAAAAAAAAACCATTCTTCCCCCTTATCTCCAAAGTTATCCAAGCGAAAAATTTGAAATAATTACTTGTGATTAAGATAAACATAAATATTACTGGCAAAGTATAACTTTTTCTATATCTAGCGTATTTTTTGTTTTATTTTCAAAAATCATTTCCTAGTTAAGTTTGTTATTTAATCAACTTTATAAGTATTTTTTTCTTTTGAAATTCTTTCTTTACTACTAGAAGTACTTTCTTTCAAATAAAATAATAATAATCGAATTTGGTTCACGTGATAAACAATAATCGCTAAATCACCAACATACATACTAAGCTGATTGTCCTTGCACGTTAGTACCAAATGGGGCCGATAGACGGCGCTAAGATTTAAGATTAAAAAAAATTTAGAATGAATAGGTTTGGGACGGGTATCTTTCAATAGCAGGTCAAAAAGAATTCGTGATACAATTGTCTTGGTAGTTCGATGGTCTTGGTGTAAAAGTTATTCGTTGTTTGAAATTGAATTCTCTTGTGTTGGGTTAAAATAAGTAATTTAACAGGCGAAATTTACTTCGGTCTATTTGTCGTCGTATTCGTTGGGCTTTGGCTTCGTAATGGGCAAAACTGAAGCGGATCGGCTAGGAAAAAACTGAATAAAATATACTCATTGATACATTGAGGTATTAGAACTCGTTGTTTTCTCTTCTGTTTCATACGAGGGTAATTTATATTTTACGGGTTTATAAAAGCTTAAACAGAAAATTTTATATGGATGTTGATAGTTTTTCTTACGTAATTGAAAATAATTACATCGAAGATGACTGCGTCGATAAATTTCATGCAATCCTTGGTCATCATGCTAGCTACAGAATGAAGGTGCCAAATATAGGGACATTTTCTTAACCTTGAGTTAATTGATAGTTTGTACGGAACCCTCGGTGCGCGAGTCAGACTCGCACTTGACCGGTTTTTTGAACAAATTTCGATAAATACCTAACCTAGAGACGTTTTATTTAAATTTAAAAAATAATTTATTAATTTGATAAAATACTATAGTATTAACTTGATTGTGTCGTAAACTAATGTATCGTTTGAGGAGGCTGAGTAAAAAAAGAAAAATATAGACCCAACTTTGGATTTATTTTTCTATCGAGGAAATTTTAAGCAATCATGTATCGATAAAATCAGATTTAACAACCATATAGCCAAGAATCATATATCTGAAAATCAGACCTTATTGTTTCTTAATCTAGTCAGAACGGCGTTTCAAAGCACGCGATAATTTCCTTAAATGGATCAACCTTTATTTTTGTATCAATATTTTCATTTATTCTATTTAATATTTTTTTAGGGTTATTTCCATACATCTTTACAAGAACAAGTCATTTAACTTTATCGATAATTTCCAATGCACAACCTTAAGGGATTAATTAAAAAAAAACACTGAAATCAGTTTTCTAGTTTTTAACAGTCTAAAACCGATGTTACTTTAAAAATGTCTTGCTCTCTATACAAAGTTCGAACCCCCTTTTAACCCTCTCTTAGGAGATAGATTAACGGTGTTACTCGTACAAAATAAATTATTTTGATTATCCGAAATAAACTGTTTAAATTAACAAAATATTCCGTAGGTTAAATGAAACATTACCTTCTTTTCGGTTTTGGGAGCATCGCAGTTCTAACCTAACCTAACCTACATTTCTGGTAGCTGTTCGGGTCTGTAAGGGTTGTGTTTCTAACTTAACCTAACCTACTTTTCTACTAGCAGTCGGATTATGTATTTTGACTAATAAATGTCTTATAATATAGTATATGTACGACCTAAGAATCCACTTACTTCAAAAATTACTTGTTCTTCATAATATATACTTCCAACACCTTTTAACCTCATTAGAGGATGAATTAAAAAAAACGGTTTTAATTGGTTTTCTAGTCTGATCGAAGTTACAGTTCCCTTACTTCAAAGCTGTCTTGTTTCCCGTACAAACCTCTAACTCCTTTTAGCCCCTTTAGGGGGTGAATTTCCTTTAACCCCCTTATGGAAGCAATGACTAAGTCGTGGAATTTAGTTATCTAGTCTTAAAACAATCAGTCTAAACCGAAAGTTACAAATCTCTTACTTTTAAAAATGATTTGCTCTCCATACAATCTTTGAACCCCGCTTTAACCCCCTTAGGGAAGAATTTCCTAAAACTCTGAAAGTACTTTTTATATATTTCAATTAGTATTCTTTCTACAGTTACAAGTCTCTAGCTCAAAAAAAGCTCCCCATACACACCATGCACCCCTTTTAACTTCCTTAGTGGTGGAATTTTTCAAACCGCTTTAAGCAGGGACTTTTTTGTATTCTAATAAGTAATCTTTCTACAAAGTTTCAAGTCTTTAGCTCAAAAAAAAGTGTTCCCCATACAAACCTTGCACCCCTTTTCTACCCCCTTAAGGGTGGAATTTCCTTAAGCGCTGTAATTGCTTTATCTGTATTTTAATAATCAATCCATCTACAGTTTCAAGTCATTGGCTAAACAAAATAGTGTTCCCCGTGCAATCCTTTCACCCCTTTTTAATCCTCTTAGGGGTGCCAAAACGCTGAAAGTTCTTGTTTTGTATTCAAATAAGTAATCTTTCTACAAAGTTTCAAGTATCTCAAAATATAAAGTTTCTTCCATACCAACTTTGCACCCCTATTTAACCTCGTTAGGGGTGGAGTTTCCTAAATCGCTGAAAGCTTTTTTGTATTTTAATAAGTAATCGTTCTACAAAGTTTCAAGTCTCCAGCTCAAAAAATAAATTTTCCCTCATACGAACTTCTACTTAACCCCCTTAGGGGTGGAATTTTTCCAAAACGCAGGAAGAACTTTTTTAATTCTGATAAGAAATCTTTATACAACGTTTTAAGTTTCCTGATCAAAAAAGAGTGTTTCTCATCCAAACCTGGCACCCCTGTTTAACCCCCTTAGGGATAGAATTTTCTAAAACGCTGGAAGTATTATTTTATATTTTAATAAGTAATCTGTCTTCAAAGTTTCAAGTTTTACCTCAAAAGGAACAGTTTCCCTCATACAAACTGCACCCCTATTTAATCCCCTTAGGGATGAATTTTCTGAAACGCTGACAATTCTTTTTTTGTATTCTAATAAGTAAACTTTCTACAAAGTTTCAAGTTTCTAGCTCAACAAATAAAGTTCCTGAGAGATATGCGAAAGGGATGACTATTTTAAGGGATGATAGAATAACACACGTCCGTTCGTTACTACATTTAATCCGAGACAAAAGAATGCGAGGCTACCCTCTTCTAGGTTCACATTTATAAAGAAACTGTCTACCCACATATATTACACCTCCACACTAAATAACTATGATACCTAATTATTAATTAACTAGACTAACTGAACCTAGCTATCTATTTACGCCCCTATTCATAAAAGTTCATCAAGCCCATTTTAGCTACAACACAACTTTGGTATCGATATTCGAGTATGAAAGAAAGAAACACAGAATATCCGTTAACCGAGGCTTGTCAAGTTCGATGAATAAGGGAGCTAATCAATTTCTAAATTAAGCCTACGAATAGGACTAGGCAATGGCCTAAGCACCACCGGCGATCGTGCGGGCACCTGTGGACGTGGTGAAAGAACAGCCGCCGTACGCTCATCCGGGGTCTCTTGAACCTCCCCACCTCTTATCATATCGGTCCCTTCCTTACTGTAGTAAGTTAAACCACCGAGCTCGGATAGCAACTGATTAATTAAAATAATAACGGGTACACCTACATTTGTAGAACTACCTACAACATCTTTCCCTTAAAATAAAAAGCATGCATAACTACAACTTCTGTAAAAATACAAATCCTTATACTACATGTTTAACCCCCCTTCTAAAAGAAAATGATTTTAGAACAAATTATTTATATCAATACCCATTTTACGAGCTTTGTTACGAGTAAGAGCGGGCTCGTATGGCTGACCAGCAGAACTTGCGCTCGAACTTTGCGCCTGCAATACAGGTGGTACCGGCGCACTTTTTACATCAGGCGGGATCGAACCCTGAGCGGGAAGCGGCGGCGGCGGGGGAGGCACGAACTTCTCACCCGGCATCGGCACTCCCGGCTCACATTTAATTAGATGTCGGCGGTTACGACGATACTCCATTCCTTTTCGATTTTTTATTATATATGAACGTGGAGTGTTACATTTTTTAACAACTTTTCCTCTCATTTTATTTGTTGTACTAGTGTGATCCAGTATGATTACGTCATCGCCAACACCTAACTCAGATAGATTTTTGCAATGTTTATCATAGTTTGTTTTGGTTTTATTTTGTTGCTTAATGAGTTCTTTATAATGTTGCATGTCATGACTAACCGGTTTTAACAAACTTTGATGAACGGGCAGCCTACAATTAAGTCGACGGCCCATTGGGTGAACCTATGTTTCCTCGCGGTGTATTTCTGTAACTTAGTAAATCTAGATAAAAATCAGTACCACTATTAATTGATTTCATCAACATCTTTTTTATGATTTGCACGGCTCTTTCACTTTTTCCGTTTGATTGATGATAGTAGGGAGACGATGTCACGTGCTCGAATCCCCATTCAGTTTTAAATCGATTAAATTCCCTGCTCGTATATTGTGTGCCGCTATCACTAATTACTGTGTGCGGAATCCCGTATCTAGCAAAATTTTCTTTCATAATAGTAATAACTGCCATCGAAGTTATATTTTTTAATTTGTACCACTTCAATGTAACCTGAATAATAGTCAATCAGTATTAGAAAACACTGTTTTCTGTATTCAAATATGTCGATTCCCACTTTATACCACGGCAATTCTGGGATTGGTATAGGTAACATCGACTCCCTAGCTGGAGCATTCTGACATTCCTGACAAGCGTCGCAGCGCCTCACGTACATCTCAATATCTCTCGATATGCCTGGCCAGAACAACACTTCTCGCGCGCGACCCTTGCAACGGTCAATGCTCTGATGACCATCGTGAATTACATTAAGCATTTGGTTTCGTAAAGAAGATTATAACTAGCCCGTTTTTAAAAATCACACCCGAAATAATATGTAACTCATCTTTAAATGACCAATATGGTCTTAATTGTTCCAGAACATTACGCTTATGCTGTGGCCAGCCCTTATTTATATATTCTGTTAGCTGACACATAACCTCATCTTTTGCAGTTTCATCACTGACCAGTTTCAATTTTAATTCTGACATCTGAACATTGCTAATTAACTGGTTTACTTGATACACAACAAACTTACTTATGGATTCATCGTATAAATCCGGCAGGGGCGCACGCGATAAGGTGTCTGGTATATACATATATTTACCAGGTTTATAGCTGACTCTCAAGTCATAACCTTGCAATCGCAACATCATTCTCTGTAAGCGTATTGGGATCGTGTTTAGCGCTTTTTTAAATATACTCTCTAATGGTTTATGGTCAGTTTCCACGAGGACATTTTTTTGACCATATATGTACTGATGATATTTCTCACACGCAAATAGAATGGCCAACATCTCTTTTTCTATTTGAGCATACCTCGTTTGGGTGTCCGTGAGCGTGCGCGACGCGTACTCGACAGGGCGCCCGCCCTGAAGCAGGGCGGCGCCCAGCGCCACAGCGCTGGCATCCACCGAAACCACAACGGATTGCGACGCATCAAACAGAGTCAACACCGGTGCATTGCAAACCAACTCTTTCAACTTAGCAAACGCACCCTCATGGACGGCGTTCCAGCACCACGCGGACTCTTTTTTAAGGAGTCTGGTAAGCGGAAAAATATGTTCCGAGTAATGCGGGATGAACTTGGACAAATAATTAATTGCACCTAAAAAGCGTTCAAGTGATTTCTTATCGTCAGGTGCCGGCATATCTTTTATGGCCCTAATTTTCTCCGGATCAGGCTTCATGCCATTTTTATTAAACACATGACCTAAGTATGTTACCTCCTCTACGCACAACTTACATTTGTCCTTATTAAATTTTAAATTTATTTCTCTAGCTCTCTTTAATAAATTATTCAATCTTTCGTCATGTTCGCTCTTGGTCCGACCCCAACAAATAATATCATCAATAAACGAATCAACGCCATCTACATTTTCTAATAATTGTTTGATTTTAGCATGGAACACTTCTGAAGCACAATTTAATCCGTATGGTAACCTAAGGTACTGGTACCTACCAAAGGGGGTTCCGAATGTGCACAAATCTGCACTTTCATCGTCTAACTGCGTAGTCCAAAACCCCGAGCTAGCATCCAAGACCGAGAAGTATTGAGCCCCATGTAGTTTAGCTGCTATCTCATTAATAGTGGGCAGTTGGAAATGCGCGCGTTGCACGGCACAATTGAGCGGGCGGGGGTCCAAGCAGATACGAAGCGACCCATTCTTCTTAGCCGCTATCACCAGGGCACTCACCCACCGCGTAGGATGATTTACTTTACGTATGACGCCTAACTGAACCATCCTGTCCAATTCTTGCCGCAATTTATCATGCAAGCCTATCGGTACTTTCCGCGTCGCACTCACTACCGGCGGAATCGACTCATCAACCACTATGTGGTACCGCCCCGGAAGGCACCCCAGCCCCTCAAACAAATCACTAAATTCTGATAAATTAACAGTATGAATGCGTTTAATCAATCCTAGCTCACTACAGCTATCACGCCCCAATACGCTTTCACAACTTATGTCAGCTATAGCAAATTTCATTTTATACACTTTATTTTTATAACACCAATTCATAAAAGATATACCTTTTATAGGGATTATATTACCACTATAAGAATGCAATTTCATGTTCGGTTTATTTGTTATTGCTTTTGGGTCATAACCTAAACACAAATATCTTTGAAATGACAATACATTTATATCAGCACCGGAGTCCAGTTTAAATCTCTCATCTCCACACTCACCTCTTAATGTCTCATACCAGTCGTCCGACGACACGTTCACTCAAGACACATCAGCAATCACCGGTATATAAAATGACTCACACTCGATATCGGGTTCGTATTCGTCACAAACGGCAATCTCATACATTTTTCTCTTCACCGCATTATTACCACAGACTCGAGCAAAATGCCCATACCCTTGACACACAAAACATTGCACCCCGTTGGCTGGACACATGCCAGGATCACAGGTTTGCCCGCACCCCGGGCACGGAGGACGCACCGCGCTGACGCCGCGCTGCCGCGCCGATGATGCCGCGCCGCCGCCGCCGCCGCCGGGCCGCACGCCCCAGGCGCCGCGACTCGGCCTCCATCGCCTGCCACCTCGGGCCCCACGGCTGGCTCCACCGCCACGAAATTGTAAAGCGTCCACCTGTGAAGGACCCGCGCTTATTCTAAGCGCTTCTAACCTTCGGGAACCGTCACTCGATATTTCATCCGCCTGGCAGATCTTGATCGCCTTATCTAACGTTAAATCATCTGTACGAAGTAGCCGGTCTCTCACGATAGCGTTATTGATGCCACAAACGATACGGTCCCGAATTAAATCCTGTTCCAATGATGAAAATGCACAATTCTTTGCCAATAATCTAAGAGCGGTCACATATTGACAAATAGTTTCACCATCCTCTTGACTGCGAGTGAAAAACTTGTATCTCGCTAACGTTATATTTGGTTTCAAACCAAAATATCCATCAAACTTTTCTTGAAGGATCTTAATATTATCGCGATCACTTTCCTTATCGAAAACAAATGTTTGATATGCATTGAACCCCTCGGGCCCTATTAAATTGATAAGCAAACTTGCTTGAGTCCCGGCATCTTCCTTAGACACCCCGGATGCCTTAAGAAATAAATTGAATTGCATCTTCCAACACTGTCACGCGTCAGCCCGGCTGACGGGGCTCCCATCGGTGTTGAGCTCGGGAGGCGGTCTCGCGTGTTCCATCCTAGTCGCAACTCGTTTTTATAACACTGACTACACAATTTCACCACAAAGACTCGCAACATAAATGCCGAATTATTTTATTTTCACCGCTGTCACCATGTAGTAAGTTAAACCACCGAGCTCGGATAGCAACTGATTTATTAAAATAATAACGGGTGTAGGTGACGGGATAAAGAAAACACGTAATTGTGGAAATACAAGGCAAACTATGGTGTGAGCGAGTAGCCAACGCGGCGAAAACGGTTTTTGGAAATGCACTGACTCGCGGTATACTATATGTGCTGCGCATGACGTACGCTCGCTACCCACCAACGTTTTTATTAATCTTTAATATCTATATGTGACACGAGATGGCATTACATATATCAAAATATACTTTTTCAGAGAAACTATACTAATTTATACGTACTCTAAAACATTTGCGTCGCCTACAATTCCACCCCCCTAGTGATGACTAGTCATCACGAGCAATCTCTGGTGCAAGTAAGGCGACGCGTGTGACCGGTCGACGAAGGGTACCCGTGCGAGTGCGCACGTCAACTACGCGGACGCGGCCGTCACCCCCGGGGAGGGTCACACTCACTACTCCGTGCCGCCATGAGCCACGCTCTAAGTTAGGTTCCACTAAAAGAACGAAATCTCCTACCCATTTCATTTCTGCCGTGGAATAAGTGTTGGCAAATACTCCTTAAGCCAACGCGACCAAAACATGTCTGTCAGACGTTGGGCTATCCGCCATTGCCGTTTTAGCTGGAGATCTTCGTTGCTATACCTTCCAAAAGCTGGTCCATTAGATGACGTGCCAATCAAGAAATGATTAGGCGTCAGGGCTTCTGGGGAGTTCGGGTCTGTCGATACATATGTGATTGGACGGCTGTTTACAAGGGCCTCCACCTCAGCTATCAACGTTGACAGAGTCTCGGGGCGGGGGGCGCGTTCCTTCAGTACAGCTCGCAGGGCTGATTTCACGGTGCGCACCATGCGCTCCCACGCTCCACCCATTTCTGGTGCACCGGGAGGTATAAATCGCCACTCAATACCTCGCAAAAGCCCATCTTGACGTAGTGCTTCGTTGTCTAATTCAGCAATGCTGCGTTTAAGTTCCGTGTCTGAACCTCTCAGGTTCGTCCCGTTGTCCGAATAAATGACACTAGGGACGCCTCTGCGGGCCATCATCCGTCTTAGACCCATGATGGTGGCGTCGGTGGTCAGGCTTTCCGTTATTTCTATGTGGACGGCACGAACTGTCAAACACGTAAATAGCATGCCGTAACGTTTCTGCCTGCCACGACCTATTGTCACCTCCATTGGACCAAAAAAATCGATTCCAGTAAAAGAAAACGGACGTCTGTTGTACTGCAGCCGAGCCGGGGGCAAATCAGCCATGCGCTGCGGCTGCGGTGCGGCGCGGCGATACCTACATAATAGGCAATGTGCTGCAACCGCGCGCACGGTAGGACGCAGTTTCAGAATCCAGTAGCGCTGCCTTAATTCGTTCACTACCAGTTCTTGAGCCCCGTGCAGTGCTTGTCTGTGGTAATACTCCACAAGCAGCCTAGTGATCCTGTGTTTGCCATCGAGAATCAGGGGTCTCTTGGTAGACTCCTCGATTCCGACAGCCTTGTCGATACGGCCTCCTACGCGTAGCAAGCCCGTATGGTCAAGATAAGGTGTTAATTGAAGTAGCCGGCTATCCTTTGTTAATGGCTTATTTTGTCGTAAACATTCAATATCTGTGAGAAAGGAACTATGTTGACATTTCTTGATCAACAATTCCTCTGCTGACTTCAATAGCTCGCTGTCGAGTCGATTGCATTGCCGTCTACATTTTTTTACAAACAACAAAACCCGTGAAGTAGTCATAAGCAATCGAATCCACGACGAGAAGTTATTCTCGTTAGGTACTGGCAACGAGCTAGTACAGTCAGCAGACGATAAAACGTTAACAACCTTGCGCTCATAGATCGATTCATCGAGTTTTTTAAAACTCTTAATATCCCTCGGCCACTCACTTTCACGCTCGCGTAAAAAGTTGGGCCCCTGGAACCATACACTGTCGTACTGCAGCGGCGGTGCGTCGTCACGAGTTGCCACATCGGCTGCATTTTGAGAGGACGGTACGTGCCGCCACTCTGACGCAGTGGTCAACTCATCGATCTCACCAAGCCGGTGAGCGACGTACGGCTTATAATCCCTAGGATCACTACGTATCCACTGGAGTACAGTATTGGAATCCGTCCAAAAATACCTTTTATTTGCCTTAATGTCTTTGTGTTCGTGCTGCAAAGTGGCAACGAGGCGTGCTGAAAGTAAAGCTCCCTGAAGTTCGAGTCTCGGTATCGAAACCGGACGAAGTGGGGTGACTCGACTCTTACTTGCCACAAAACACACATTGACGGTTCCATCCGAGCGGGTGAAACGCCAATAGATGACAGCCGCAAAGGCCTTACTACTCGAGTCACAAAAGGCGTGCAGTTCGGTATTTATAATTATAGGGTCGCTTACCCCATCCGTCGCGTCATCATAACACCGCGTCCACGCGCCGGCATCAGCATAGTGTCGTGGTATGCGCAGCGATACTAGAAGCTTAAGCTCGTCGAGCCACCTTACCCAGCTCGCATGTTCACCCGGTTGGATGCGGCAGTTCCAGTCCACGCCACTACGATGCACGTTCTGGAATATTATTTTGCTCTTTATAATAAAAGGCGACAAAAAACCATGAATGTCGTAAATAGACATGATAAGACTCAACATCTTTGCCTTAGTAGGAGCCTCAGCTCCATTCAATATCTCTTGTGGGACCCGATGAAAAGAGATTTTGAACCCAAAAGTATCATCCGAAGGATGAAACATTAACCCTAATGTGCGTTCAGTTGTATTCAAGGCTCCGTCCTTGAACCGAACAGCTGTTTGCGCGAGCGCATCGATAGGTATATTCTTTAATACTTCCTTACTGTTACTCGACCAACCTCGAATTTCAAATCCACCGCTTTTGTGGATTTGCGTTATTTGTTCGATCAACTTAACTGCATTTTCCACGCTGTTAGTAGAATATAAACAATCATCCATATAATGACTGTTTACAATCACTTGTACAGCTTCGGGATACAAATCATCATACTTAGACGCATTTCTGTTTTTAATATATTGCGCAATAAAAGGAGAACAAGTCCCGCCAAACGGTAAACTTTGCATAACACATGTTTTTATGGGTGCGCCAGGCGATTCCTGCCATAAAAAACGCAGTACGTGTTGATCTTGCTGCCTTATTTTCACCCTTAAAAACATGTCCTTAATATCGCCAATGATAACTATTTTATTTTCGCGAAACCTGAGCATAATTCCCAACAGCGAATTATATAAGTCAGGTCCCGTTAATAAGTAGTTATTTAGACATGTTCCATTTACCTTTGCCGAAAAATCAAATACAAGTCTCAACTTACCAGGTTTGTTCGGATTTTGAACTCCAAAATGTGGAATGTACCATATGTGGTCTGCTGAGAGTTCATTTTCCCTTAACTCACGTGCATAGCCAGAAGCAAACAGTTTATTTACCTCTTGTCGGTAACGACCTGCGTACGCGTCATCTTTAACGAATTTTCGCATTAAAGACTGGAGTCGCGTAAGGGCAGCTTCGCGTGTATCTGGCATAGCGCATACGTCGTTCTTGAACGGCAGGCCAACCTCCCATTGATTTCCGATAAGGCGCGATGTATCGTCTAATATTTGCAACGCCTTAAAATGATCACTATTCTCACGCCGTAAGGTTGAAATTCCTATAGAATCTAAGGAAAAAGAATGCTTAATTAAATTATTTAATTCGCTAATATTGTTGTCATCGGTATGACTGAGGTGAAACACACCGGCAGCGTTAGAGTGAGTGCGACCACAATAACCATGAATTGACCAGCCCAACTTGCATCGAGATGCATACGGTTCATGTTTATTACCATTAATAATTTCGATCGGAGCAATTAAGAAATAATTATCTTCCCCAATAAGAATGCGTGGTTTTACACAACTTTTACAAACATAACTTTTAACATGAGATAAATGCTGGCAATTCAAACTGTTAATAACAGATAAATTTTGTTCTGGTAAATTTAACTTAGACACTTTGCGTAACTTAATGTCATAACTAATGTTGTTATTGTTATTTTGTCCACTTATCTGAGCGGTGACAGTAGGCGCGTCAGATTGATACACTTCGAGTCCAAAAGCGTCGATGAATTTTATAGCACTCGACTGTTCACATTTGAGACCTAACTCGGTTGCTAGGTCAGAGTCTATGATTGAGACCGAAGCTCCATCGTCTAAAAGGGCGTAAGTACTCACAACACCTTTAGGTCCTCGCAACTGCACCGACGCTACCTTTAACATAACGTGGTCCGTGGATGAAACTTTATTATGATCCGATGCGACGTGTGCCACGGTATCGGGAGCCGAGGGTGCCGGCGCCGGGGCCGGCTCGGGCGTCGGGTCGATGACCGCGTCAGGATCAGCTGATTGTGATGACGTACTCTTAGGCTTCATCCAGTGTAGCATTTTGTGGTGTGCGAGACCACAACCATCTATGTCGCACACGGGCGCCGGGCATGCATTTCTGTCGTGCCGTGACGTCAGACAACAGTAACATAGTCCTTGGGATTTTATGAACCTCCATTTGTCACGGCGCATTGCACGTTTGAACACACGGCACTCGGGCAGCGGGTGAAGTCCTTTCGAACAAAATTTGCAGACCTTGTTTTCCTCAGCGACACTAGTAGTAAATATAGGCCGATTAGGTCGGAATTTGTTATCACTTGCATATTTTGCTGTTGTTTTTATATCGCTCGTTTTATTTTGTTCTCGTACCTGTGTTATTCCAACTAATGATAACATTTGTGCTTCCTGTTCGAGAAATGCTGCTATCAAGGTCAACTTAGGTTGGTTTTCGACTAACCTTTGGTAGGCAAAATCAGTCCATCTACCAATTAGGGTGCTCGGTAACTTGCTCAAAACAGCTGATGCGAGCTCGGGGCTGCGTAGATAATCGTGCTGATTTAGGGCACGTATTGTTGCTACGCAGTTGTTTACCTTTAGTGAAAAATCAATGAGATCATTCTGGTACGAAGTGGGTAACGATGGTAGCTTCTTCAGCTGCGTCGTAAGGTTCATGATGATAACGTCTGATCGGCCATACCTTAACTCGAGGGCTTTCATTACATCTGCGGGCGGGGTGTTACCGATGAGAAGGGCGGTAACCGTGTCCTTGGCGTCGCCTCGCAGTGCTTTGCGTAGTCTTTCCAGGTTCTCAGAATCACTGAAATCATACACTCTGGTAGACTCCATGTATGACCTCTTAAAGTGCAACCATTCAACACTATCACCGCTGAAAATTGGTAAGTCTCGCGGTGTAGACAGGCGACTGAGTAGGCGGTCCTCGCGCTGGCCTGACGACGCCGTCATGATGTCCTTCAAGGTCAGTGCCAGTTGTTGAATGCTGTCACTGGGAAGGTTGGGGTGCTGGACTACGTTGACGGAACCACTGTTGACTGGTGGTGCTAGATGCGGCACTTGCGGCTGAGGCATGTAAGTAGTTTCGTCGTGACCTTGATTTAACCATTGTTCGACGTTAGATCGCGCTCGGTTGCTAAGCGCCACCGCACTAACTTCACTGCCGTGCTCACTTTCCATCTCCTCGGCGTCAACTTGGGCTAGTTCAGCTTCCAGCTTTTTATCAATGAGCGCCAGCTCAATCTGCGCCTTGGCTTGAGCGGCTTCAAATTCCAGTTGCTTACGTCTGGCAATGGATGTCGATGTAGATCGCTTCGATTTTCCTGACGTAATTGAGCCATGTTTAGATTTAGGTGTTTCCATTTTCACTTGTTCCAAATCCTTCGGCTGTTTATCACTATCGGTGCCGAGGTTTGGCATTTTAACTATAGGTTCCACGGGTGCGTTGTTAGAAGCGCTCGCCATTTGCAATTTCGTGCGCTCGAATTCCCGATGTTGTTTACGCGTTTTAGGCTGCGTCGGAGTTCTGTACATCACTTTTAGTAAAGATTTGGTTCGAAGACCACTTTTATTGTAGGTGACGGGATAAAGAAAACACGTAATTGTGGAAATACAAGGCAAACTATGGTGTGAGCGAGTAGCCAACGCGGCGAAAACGGTTTTTGGAAATGCACTGACTCGCGGTATACTATATGTGCTGCGCATGACGTACGCTCGCTACCCACCAACGTTTTTATTAATCTTTAATATCTATATGTGACACGAGATGGCATTGCATATATCAAAATATACTTTTTCAGAGAAACTATACTAATTTATACGTACTCTAAAACATTTGCGTCGCCTACAACGGGTACACCTACATTTGTAGAACTACCTACAACACTTACCCACGTTCACCAAGCCCCCAGGTTGCGCCCCAGTGGCTTCTCTCTGCTCCGTTTCCTCACCCTCGTCAATCCCTCGATTAGTCGGGCATGACACGCTCGACAAAAGTGACCTGCGCTTTATTTGGTCAACGTGCCTAACTAGAAGTCGACCGTCTCCGTTATCCAGGGTATATCTCCGCGATCCTTCCTTACCTACAACAGCGCTTTTGACCCATTTATCCGCTCCCGTGTATTCTCGAGCCCAAACAGGTTCGCCCACTACCAAGTCGCGTGTAACGCCCTGCGCGGCTTGGACTTGGCGGCGCTGTGCTTCGCGCACCTTTCCCTCTAGGTCACGGTCACTACGCAATAAATCAAACCTCGAGCGCAAATTTCGTTTTTGCAACAGCATCGCCGGGGTCTCTCCCGTAGTTCCATGCACGCTGTTCCGATATGCTAAAAGATATGCTTGTATAGCTGTGTCGATATCGACCCCGTCCCTATACGCTTTCTTTATAGCTCTCTTACACAACTTGACCGCTTGTTCTGCGGCACCGTTCGACGCCGGGTGGTATGCCGGTGATAATAATTGCTCTATACCGTTCTGCGTCAAGAATTGTTTGAACTCTGCGCTCGTGAAAGGTGGACCTTGGTCCGAAACCACCACAACAGGCAATCCAAAACGTGCGAAAGTCCCTCTCAACTCTTTAACTACAGCGGACGCGTTTGTACGAGACATCTCAAACACCTCAATCCACTTGGAACTTGAATCTATTAAAATTAAATACGTCCTGCCCTTATGTTGCAAGAAATCTAGATGAATCCTAGTCCAGGGTTGAGTAGAATAGGTCCATGGACTTGGTGTCGCCCGTGGCGGAGCAACCGCCTCCGCCGCGCACGTCTCGCATCCCCTACACACCGCCTCCAACTCCGCGTCGATGTTAGGCCACCACACATAACTGCGCGCTAACGACTTCGTTTTAACAATGCCCATGTGGCTAACATGCAGTTGTTTTAGTATCGTCTCGCGTAGCGAACCCGGCACGGTCATACGATAACCCCACATCAAACACCCGCGATCGAAATATAACTCGCGCCGCCTAGTAAAATATGGGCCTATTTCCTCGTCCGGACATTTGGTTGGCCATCCCGACTGAACGTATGTTAACACCCTAGTTAATACCCTATCTTTAGATGTCGCAGCCCTTACCTCCTTATTCGTTACCGGCAAAAAAAATTCAACGAAATTTAAATAAGTAACTTCGCTTGGACTAGTGGTTGTGGCCCTGCCCTGTGGTAACCTTGACAATGCATGCGCACAGTTATTTTTTGATGCAACATATTATATCTTGTACGTATAACCTGATAAAAGTACCGCCCATTGTTGAATTCGCGATGCTGCCATTACCGGAATCCCCACCTTTTCTCCGAAAATGTACGTTGGGGGTTTATGGTCCGTTCGTAAAATAAATTTGCGACCGTACAAATATTGGTGGAATTTCCTGATTCCATAAACAATCCCAAGTGCTTCGCGGTCAATTTGCGCGTACGCGCTCTCTGCCGGCGTCAGCGTGCGCGAAGCGTACGCCACGGGCCGCTCGCCGCGTGGCGTCAGATGTGATATCACGGCGGCCACACCTACCGCTGACGCGTCAGTCGTCAGCACCAGCACCTGCTCCTCGGAGTAATGTGTCAACACCTCACTCGAACCGAGAGCCTTCTTGATAGCCTCAAAAGCCGCCTGACATTTCCCACACCAAACGAATTTAACTCCGATCCTCAATAAATTATATAAGGGTGCTAAAATACTACTCACGTTATTTACGAATTTTGCATAATACATCACCATTCCTATAAAGGCTCTCAATTCGGACACATTTCGTGGGGCTGGTACATTCTCGATGGCTTTTACCTTTTCTGGGCATGTGTGTATGCCGTCCTCACTAATAACGTGCCCTAGATAGTCAATTGACTTGCCAAAAAAACGCACTTTTCTTTCTTAACGCGCAGCCCGTAAGCTTGCAGACGCTCAAATACCTTTACTAAATTTTCCGTGTGTGATTTTGTATCACTGCCAGTGATGATGACGTCATCGAGGAAGACCCCGACGTGTGGTAAATCCGCAAACATCTGCTCTAACCGCCTCTGAAATATACCGGGACTTGAAGCTAGTCCATATACGAGTCGGTTATATCGAAATAACCCCTTGTGAGTATTGATGACGGTATATTTCCGAGACTCGTCCAGCTCAAATTGCGCGTAGGCCTGCGATAAATCAATCTTACTGAACCTCCGCCCCCCATACAGGCGTGCCAGCAAATCCTCTACCTTGGGTAACGGATATCGATCGACCTCTATCATTCTATTTAAGGTTAATTTATAATCAGCGCAAATCCTTACATTGCCGTCTTTTTTTACTACCGGAACAATGGGGGTAGCCCATCCAAACCTCCATACAAACTTTGAACCCCTAATTAACCTCCTTAGGGGTGAAATTTTCTAAAACGCAGTAAGTATTTTTTGTATTCCAATAAGTAATCTTTCTACAATGTTTCAAGTCTCTAGTTCAAAAAATAATGTTTCCCCCATACAAACATTGCACCCCTATTTAACCCCTTTAGGGATGGAATTTTCTAAAACGCTGAAAGTACTTTTTGTATCTTAATAAGTAATCTTTTTACAAAGTTTCAAGTCTATAGATCAAAAAATAATGTTTCCCCCATACAAACATTGCACCCCTATTTAACCCCCTCAGGGGTGGAATTTCCAAAAATGCCGTCATCCCTTGCCTACGTCATGAAAGGAAGTTCTGGTGTAAATTTCAAGTTTCTAGTCCCAGTAGTTTCGGCTGTGCGTTGATGAATCAGTCAGGAAGTCTTCTTTTATATATATAGATTAGTGTAGATTATAATGATAATTCATCAGCACTGCACCATTATTAATAGTCTATTAGGTGTCAAAGCGGACCCCGGGCTCCTTTAGGGGCACAACCGGGAACAACGCTAGGAGGATGATGATGATGATGATGTCACGTGACCAAAAACGCTGACTGCCATTTTGTCTTCTGTGAGTGACGTCAGAACAGCAAATACAAAAACAAGTTTTCGGTGTAAACAACAACAAAAAGTTAGGTTAGGTTACTTTTAGTCTATTTATATCTTAAATATTGCTATGTTGAACAATAGAACAGAATGTATTCTTATAATGTCACAAAAAGTTAAAAAATATTTATATTGTGGACTCAAATTGTACTTATTTAGAATTTGATACGCTATTTTACGCCATCTACGATGGAGGTTGGATTTGTAAAAGTTGACAATGCAAATCTACGGAAAATAGACGCAGTAATGATTGCAAAGTTCTTTTCGTATAATACAGATTTCTTTTCTGCTGAATGCAGAAATATCTAAACAGCTTTGTAAGTATATTCTTTTTCATTTTCTGAAACTATATTAGATCAATAAAATATGGTATATTTCCGGTGATAAGTTTACATGTTTTGAGGAGTCTTCAACGTTGAACTATTACAAGTTGACGCAACACACCAACGATAAGGAGTATGAAAGCTCATTTTTAGTTAATAAGCAAATCCATGAAAAATCAGAACTATCAGAAGGCATAGATTAGAAGTAATAGAAGTACATGCACATTTGACGTGTATCTTCTTAGTAGTCTGTGGTTTGTTATTGCAGTTATGACGTCACGATAATGGCGGCTGCCTTTTTGGCCCGAATATATAAAGTTCAAATTTCAACCATTATTTATTTGCTTAAAGCGATATTATTTTGAGGAAATAATAATACCAGTTGACTATCGAATCTATACGAACATTTTAAAATATATTAAAAGAATTTGTAGAATAGCCTATTGCGGTAAAGATGATATAATATATAGGTGGTTCGATTAGAACAGGTAATCCGTACTATCCCTATCCATACTTAATAATATAAATGTAAAAGTAACTGTCTTTCTGAATTCATCTCCTAAGGGGGTAAAATAGGGGATAGAAGTTTGTATGGAGGTACGATACAAACGAACTCCACGCAAAGGAAGTCGCAGGCAAAAGCTAGTAATATTATAAAAGCAAATATAACTCTGTCTATTACTATTGCTATACCTTTTCACGCTTAAACCGCTGCACCGATTTAAATGAAATTAAGTATGAGAACAGTGTTAATTCCAGGGAACGACATACAGGCTGTACCAAAAATGGGGTATGAACCGATCAAGGGCTTAACAGGTATCGTGTTCTGATAGGAAAAAACAGAAAAAACAAATTTTTTGACACGATTTTTTTTTTACCTTTGGATGGAGCGTTGGCCGACTGGGGCGACGAGCTGCATACAAATGTAAAAAAAAATCGCGTCAAAAATTTTTTTTTTGTGTTTTTTCTTATCAGAATACGATACCTGTTAAGCCCTTGATCGGTTCATACCCCATTTTTGTTACACCATGTAGAATTGTTTTTATCCCGGAAATCATCTACTAATGGGGTGAAACGGGGGGGGGGGGGGGGGGGGGGGCGCCAGTTTGTATAGATAGAACTACGTAATAAACGAGTTCCGCACGGACGAAGTCGTGAACTGAAGCTAGTCCGTATATAAATTACCTATTCAGTGTACATTTTTCGTGTGACACCTGTCGGTATCACTTTACCATTATAGATATACCTAATACTTATCTTTTACGTTATACATGTTTTATTTGATATTTTTTCGACAATATATTGTTCGCGGCTCACAGTTCTTAACCGAGCCTAAAAAGTTCCGACTGACCGGTTTTTCGGTGAACCGGTTTGCATTGCAACCGCGGAAACATTGCGGTTAGAATTTCCTTCGCGACATGATTTCACGAGTCTAATCGCATATTTTCGTTGGTAGATGGCGGGACGCGGGTGTGCGTGTGGCGGTGTCGACGACGGACGCTACGACGGCGGCCGGCGCGCGCGCGCTGCTGCTGGAGGCGGCGGCGCGCGCGCCGGTCGGCGGCGTCTTCAACCTCGCCGTCGTGTGGCACGACGCACTGCTCGAAAACCAGACGCCGAGAACCTTCCGTGCCGTCGCCAAGCCCAAAATTGATGGTCAGTAGACCTACCTACCCCTTCGTAGACAGGTACATTGTTGTAGAGGCAAAAAAGTCGGCAACAGATGGACGAGTGAGTTCGAAGTCGTCTCGAAGAAGATTACATAGTGTTTGTGCACGCCTACTGTCAGGAAATTGCAAAAATTTATTAAAGTATTAATCTAAATAAAGTGAAATTGTAGTTAAAGATCTACATCTACGCTAGAGTGCGGCCGGTTTTCATTGGTCGGATCGCTGTTCCAACTAAAACATTGGTGGCATTAATAGAAGGCCTTTTTGTGCAACGTAAAACTTTCTTACAGATTTGGAGCCTTAATTCAGACCATCTTTCAAAACTCATCGGTACGCACCACGATTCGAACCCGCAAAACAAAGATTGAGGATCGTACGCTTGAACCGTTCGACTACCGCTGCTTAGAAATTCTTGAAATGGTTTATAATTATATTAAGCATGCATTTCAAATTACAGTGACGCACGCGCTGGACATAGCATCACGCGAACTGGCACCGGAACTGGAGCACTTCATGGTATTTTCGTCAGAGTCAAGCGGGCGCGGCAACCCGGGCCTCAGCAACTACGGACTCGCCAACAGCGGCATGGAGCGGCTGTGCGAGCAGCGGCATGCGGCCGGGCTGCCGGCGCTGGCGGTGCAGTGGGGCCCCGTCGGGGACGTGGGGCTGTGGGCCGACCGGCACGGGGCGGACGAGGTGGCCGGCATGGCGCCGCAGTCCATCGCCTCTTGCCTGAAGGCGCTGGACGTGCTAATGCCGCTGCCGCTTGCCGTGGTTGCGTCCACGGTGCTGGCAGACAAGCGGCGCACACAGGAACAGCCCGCGCATGACCTCCTGCAGGCGATCGCGAACATCCTCGGTATCGTAACCTAGTTAACTAATAATAACGGATAAATTGATACTGAACCAAGTAATGCCAAATCGAACTTGTACCTACCTAGTTACTATGTACTTTATGTTGGTTAAAGTACAAAGTAACTCGAAATACTTTAAAACTTGACTGCAGGTACTTCTTCGCGAAAAAGTGATGTCATAGCTGGCAGTTAGTTCGTTGGTCGTTACGTTCGTATGTTACTCCTTTGACATTTAATTTGATTGCAGGAATCAAAGACTCGGAAGAAGTATCGGAGACGGCCACCTTGACCGATATGGGTATTGACTCCCTGATGAGTACCGAGATCAAGCAAACATTGGAACGCGGTTACGACATAGTGGTCAGCACGGAGGAGATCCGCGCGCTCACCTTCGGCAAGCTACGTAGCATGGCCGGCAAACCCACAGCACTCACACCAGCACTTGACGCATCTACGGACTCGCCCAGCAACGACTCCGTACAGTGTCCCACCACCAACGAATGCGTGCCCGTACAAGCTGCTTGACAATCTGCCGTCGCAAACTGATACGTATTTCTTTTGAAAATGGCAACATTGCGCGAGGCTTGATAACATCACACCTCGTTGTACATTCAATTGAATCCACCACAAGGTGTGATTGACTAAATGGAGTGGTTGGTGGTAAAATGGGATGCGGGAAAATGGGTTTAAATTAATTAATGGTTGTAAAGTAGGTACTGTTGACAATAAATCTGTTATTTTGGATAAGTAATGGAGTGGTTGGTGGTAAAATGGGATGCGGGAAAACGGTTTTAAATTAATTAATGGTTGTAAAGTAGGGGTAATGTTGACAATAATTCTGTTAACTTAGATAAGTCCTTGTTTTTATTGTTTGAAGTCCTATCATTGTTGGTTTAATCCAATGATGTAATTATTATAAAAAAGAGGTAGATATGTGTTGTTTATACGAAATACAGTCTTTAAAAACGGCTAGGCTTACGCACACATGAAAGAGAATATTGCAATTACACACTAATAATAAATGTGAAATGAAAGCAGGACGGTATGATTATTTCCGGGAGCGAAACAGAGACAAAGTAAATGTGTCGTTATGTACAATGCAGAGAAACATACTCGTCTCTGTTTCGCTCCCAGAAATTATCATACCGTCCCGCTGTCACTTGACTTGCTGTTAAAGGACAAAGGGTAATATAAAAATAAATCGTTTGATCTATTTTCTTTGTTTTTAAGTCAAATTTGTCCATACATAGATATGTATGATCTCGTTTGCATGACTAATAGTATACTGTTATGTAGAATTTTATTGTACCTAGTTTTCGATCATTGTTACTTGTAAACTTGTAATCATGATCCATCGTCAGACCATCAGCAGTTAATGTACAGAAGCTAGTCAGCAAACACTGACAATAGGACATAGCACCCACACTTGACATAAACCGTTTAAAAGAATTTTTAGAGATCATTGTGATCATTCCTATAAAATGTTCACTAAAGTCGGTGTTCACCGATGAAGCACAAACCCATTACTGAAATCCGTATCTAAATCGGTTAAGCCGTTTTGGAGATAAAATTTAATATTGGTGTATACAAACATACAAACGGCGCCTCTCGCCCTTAACGCATCACCTTCTCCGTTCCATCGTCAGCAGACCACTTAAATTGTGTGGGAGCAGAGGTAGGACGATGACGGGGCGCGGTTCGTAGCCCGCGCCCCGTTATCGTCCTACCTCTGCTCTCGCGCGCCGCGCAGGCGAGGACTGAGTTAAGCGGTCTAGGGTCGGATCGGTAACAGTGGCTCAGGTTTTTTCGGATGCTCAAATATGAAGAAAAAGTCGTGGTAGCGAGCTGAAATTCACACGTGCTTTGGTTATTAAATTTTCTCCCTGCATTATCAGTTTTTCAATCAAGACAGTAATAAAGTAGTCAATGTTTTAAAAAAATGGGAATGAGCCACTGTGTACGGGTACTGGGGTACTGTGACTCAACCCTGTAGTACACAGACTCTAACAGTACACAGTGGCTCATGTATATAATATTTCACTAAAACTATACTTTATATTCAGTCTCATTTATTTGTTCGAGTAGAAATATACTCGGACTAATATTTATCGATGTCAGTCATATAAAAGTTATAAAGTCAAATCACTTTGGGATCAACCTATTTTCTGAGATTGGTTTTGTCGTTTGAGATCGAAAAAATAATTTTTATTCTTATTTATTCTTGTTTCATTTTTATTCTTATTTCAAAATAACAAAAAAATATTAAAAAGTAGGCTTCTACACTAGGATAGGTAGGTACACTCGAGTCACTGTGTATAGATGAATTATCGAGAACATGGAATTGCATTTGTAGTGGTTGTACCGTTTGCAACAAAAGGAGAATAATTTTCTCTTAATTTAATAAAATTACATACCCTTAAGAAATGGAATAAGTAGTAGTCCTCTGTTTTTTGCTTTTAGTCGCTATCATGTTCTTCATCTGAGCTGTCGCAAGTATTGATAATAAGATTGTTTGAAATTCGATCCATTTCCCCTTCCTGACATCGATATTTATAACAGTTAAAAATAATTTGCTTACTTTTACTCTCAATCGGACCAAAATTACTCATTGCCATATTTTTTGAAAATTATGTAACTTACACTTAGTCGTACGGGCTGACACAAAATTATTCTGATAATTGTGAGAACACAATAAAATCAGACGTAAAAATATATGCACAACGTAAATAAAGGCTGTCCCAGAAGTAAAGAGACAATTTTCAAAGTGAAAATTGACTGAAAATTTTATTATAAGGAAAAAAGTTTTGGTGTCACTGCGTCTATGGTTTCGTTATCTGTCATATAAAGCGGGAATTTCGTTATTGCAATTTCTTCAACATGAAGCGTGAAGAATTTAAAGTTTTTGCTGTTAGGGTTCTTCTATTTTACGAGTCACATAATAAAAAGGATACAGTAAATCACTTTCTTCAAGAAGGAGCTAGACAAACTAGGATATATAGAATAATAAGACGTTATGAAGAAACGGTAGAGGTTAGTTTTAAGAAGATTCCGGGAAGAGATAGGTCTAGATAGGCCGGGATAGATAGTGATGGTACCTCGAAATGTAAATCGAGTTAAATCGATTTTTGATAAGACTGCTTCAATCTCCGCCCGAGTGACAGCGGATAAATTACAAATATCGAAGTCGTCTGTCGCCAGAATGAAAAGGAATGATCTAGGTTTGAAAACATATGTGAAACAATCAGTTCCAAACACATGAAGGACCAAGAGGAACGTGCTTAAAGTCGGTGCCGAAGAGATTATAACAGTCAATTGAGAAAAGTACTCGTTATTGACGATGAAACTTATGTCCCGGCAGATCCCAACGATGTTCCTGGAAAGCAGTATTTCCATTCAACCAGTCGTAACGATGTGACTTACGACCGAAAAATTGTACAAAAAGCCAAATTTTGCACAATTTTTTTAGTATGGCAAGCTATAGACGAATTTGGTAATGTCTCCGAGCCATACATTACTTCAGCCTCAATGAACGGAAAATTGTATCTGAATGAATGCATTAATAAATGGTTGATACCTTTCATAGACAAGCATCATTCCAGAGATAAGGTTATCTTTTGGTCGGACATGGCAACGTGCCACTACGCTACTGAAGTTACTCGGTACTTAGAGTGTGAAGAAATCGACTTTGTACGTAAAGAAAAAAACGCTCCAAACATACCACAAGCTCGCGGTATCGAGATGTTTTGGTCCCTATGTAAAAGAGAATATAAGAAACAAACCGAAAAACCAAAATCCTTAAAAGCTTTTAAGCAACGATGGACCAGATTGTCAAAAAAAGTGGCTGAAAAATCTCTTTTTTTTTTGACCTTATAATTTAATTACTTTTGTTCCAACATTCAACCAATGTTATAACTTTTATTGTTTACTATATTTTAAATATTTTGAAAATAAAATTGTCTCTTTACTTCTGGGACAGCCCAGTAATATTCACAATTTGACACTGACATTATTTTGGTATTTACTTCTTCAATATATAACAAACCTCTTTTTATGCTGATAATACGAGAAAGGATTGAAGTGTGTTGTGGGCGATGGGCTAGCAACCTATCACTGCAATATCACATTTTGTCGATCTTTAATACCCACATGTATGCTAAAAGTGGCGCTGGAACATACGTTTCATGTGCTTCCTACCCCTTTTGGGAATAAAGGCGTGTATGTATGTATGTATGTAATACGAGAAAATAGAAAATTCTAGTATAGAATGCCTGTAAACATACTATACCACTACATATGCCATTCCATGCTCTCGTTAATTTATCTATACTTCTTAAATTTGAGCCACTGTCCACGCTGTAGCCATTTAGAAATTCACCGGCGCATAAATTTCACCTGGCTTACCGAAGGACCCGCGAATCTACGTCATTGCCTAGCATATTGACGTCACTCTTCATCAAAACAACAATGCTCGTCTAAATGCTTAAATTTCAATAAATAAATACATGTGTAACTTACCTTAAAAAGTATTTTTTCACCCACGGTAACACAAAACCACTTGCTACTCATGTGAACTGCGCGGGAGCGGGCGGATCACTGCCGGGCTAGCACACTTATCGGCCATATATTTATGTTCGAACGTATAACTTTACGATTGTGCCCATTTATACGTTATTTAGCTAACATGATAATCTCGCAACATATATTTATGCCATAGCGTTAAATATATGTAGGAAAAAGGAGTTTAGTGTTGCCAATATGTACAACCGAATTTCTAGCAATTATTACATTCATTTAATTCGTTCAATCGTAGTCTATGGTTAGAGACCCAATATAATACTACTTAATTAAAGAGTAATGATAAGCACTGCACTGCTACTAAATAGTTGTACTATTGTATTAAGTTCTGTTATAATCGTATGTGTCGAAATTCCGGCTCCGGCCACTCAAAAGGGTTGGAGGCATCGCGTATTTGACGCCGGTGCAACTTCCTTGCCTGAGGGGCTACCGAGAAATGAAAACGAACTTCGTTCGTGTATCTCGCTCTCTGTCGCTCGAACTTGCAAGTGCGACAGAGGAGATTCGTTCGTTTTCGTTTCGCGGTAGGGCCTCTGTTTGTCGGCCTGCCAAGATATTAGGCAACTGATGTAAGGTGATGCCATCCTGAAATCAATGTAGGAGTTGGTCAGGTTTCTTGAAGATGCGCATATTACATATATATGTATTCGTAGGCCTTTTAAATAAAATAAAATCATCTTGTAAGTTCCGGTGCGAAACAGTCAGGTCCAAAATACGTAAACACGGGTCGTGTTAATATGCGATATCGAAATCCAATGGTCAAGCGAAAAGTCGTAGAAAAGTAGTCAATCCAAACAGCAAACGAATAATAATAAGTTTTAAGTTTTGAAACTGAAAACGTATGTTGTGACAGAAATTTGACAAATATCCTGCGGCCAATTGTATCGTTTTCATAGTGTTAAAATTTATCTGAGGTCTCGAGTGACCTACATAAAATTTCGTCCGTCAACGGTTCATACCGTCACGATTTATGTGCCAAAATCAAGAGCATGTTAGCATTTGACGTAAAAAAAATCGTTTTATGTGCAAGACATATAAATGGTCACATTTTACGTAGATGACGGTATACCATGTTAGCTCATGACGGTAAAATTGTATACGTCGGTTGTGGACATAATTCATGTGCATAAAAGTCGTCATTTTGCTAGTGTGCTAGGGCCGCTGGTTTGTACGTATTTTGGTATCAACCGTTCCCAGCAAATGAAGGAGACAGATAGATATTGCTGTTCTATCTAGGAAATATAGGCGCGAGTCAGTGTACCCGACTGAGCCACCGTTACCGACCCGACCCTACCTATAAATAAAAAACGTGTAAATAGATGTGCAAAAAATATACATTTATTTTTTATTCTCAGAAGAATAAATTGAATTCATAGGTAAATCCCAATTGACCGATGTGCGTCGTTAGTGTTTTGTCTCCAAAGATATTAAGCAGTATATTCGAGTATAAGTACTATTTCATAAATTTGTTTCAATGGAATTTGAAAATTCTGTTTACTCAACCACTGGCAATTTTCTACGCACGCTTTCGCGTTGCCCTTGTGGCCGTTAAAACCAAATGATTTGTGGCATGATAATCCAATGATTCTACTGGACACAGCCAAAACGCGCGAGTGAATGCGCCTTGAGTACTCCAGCATCATGCCTAGTACTCTAGTCTTTTCCAGACATCTATGGTCTTAAAGCCTCGGGCAATACGAGAAACTACTTGTAGTTAACTTTGAATTTTCATCGTTTAATTCCACAACAGTAAATTTAAACAGCACTTTCACGGCACAATTTTTCCATCAGAAGAACAGGAACTTTCTGGAAATAATAAAAATGGTCACACCGGTTTTAAATAGGTAAGTAGCTATAAGGTACAGTCAACGATAGGGAACAATCACGTAAAGGGTACAGTCGGCTATAATGTACAGCCAGCTACGCGAACAGTCAGGCAGGGGTATTAATATATTATGTACATAAATAAGGGCATACATATATGTACAGGACTATATTGTCAATGCCATGAAGGCACGTACCACGGAATAAAAAAAACCAATGGAAGTGGTAAGTGGGCGTTCCCGTGTCGCCGAACATGAGCGTAAGGCACTGGTCCCACCGCCGGCTAGTAAGCTAGAAAAGTTGGGCGAGTAACGGTTCATTGCGTGCCAGGCACAGTGTGATCAATCGACCTATATATACCTCACTTCTTGCACAGATTATTGTCACTCCCCTAGCAACCGCACGCGGCGAATGACATGCGTAAAAATATGAAAAAAAACCATGTTTATTAAAGGAAAATGCTGTATTGCGCTGTTAGAAGCTGCTCCAAAAACAGCACAATAAAAATATCTCTTGGAAGAATTTCCTATCATCGGTACAGATTAGCATATATAGAAATAATAGCATTTTCAATTTTTATGAGACGCAGTTTGCGCCCGTGGTCAAGGAAATGTCAATTCTATTTCTCAGTTCATAATCCATATATCATATCATATCATAATCCTGCGTATTTTTTCGCTATTCTGAACGTTAAGTTCGAGAACGTTTCGAAGTTTGCTACTCAAATGCTGTGGCTAAGGTCGATAATTGTTATCGATTAAAATTGAAAACTCAGCATTAAATAGTTTTAAACTTTTATGAACATAATGAACATACGATTAAGTAATATCTAAATAAAATGCCATATAAAATAAAATAATTCTTCCCAACGACATACGACTTTTCGGTTTCAAACGGTCGCATATTTCTGAAAACACTGCCATCTGGCGTGGAGTAGCCGAACCACCACGTCT
The DNA here is from genome assembly GCA_947049275.1 of Epinotia bilunana. Taxonomy (NCBI): domain Eukaryota; kingdom Metazoa; phylum Arthropoda; class Insecta; order Lepidoptera; family Tortricidae; genus Epinotia; species Epinotia bilunana. The sequence continues at coordinate 19,020,336 of OX346256.1, read as the reverse complement.
CTTGCAAGTCTTGCAACGCAACGGACGTAAGCTATATTATTTGACACTCTAAATTAGACCGTAAATAGTAGTAGTTAAAGTATCTCTTGCATATAAAATTTGCTACCGTTAACAACGTATTGCAACCGTATGTTTTAACTAATCGAAAGCGTATTGCAATTGTCTGTTCGTATTTATTGAAGTGTGGTTGTGTGCGTGCGGCGACAGTGGTCCTCTATGAAAATCGGTTGAATGCCGCTTCCAATGGTTTTTCATTCCGAGGTACGTACAGATATTTATGTATATAGTTCAAAATGAGATATCTGCACACTTTTTTACACGACTGCCCAACGAAAAGGAGTAATTATTATTATGCTGCATTTACACGCTTGCGGTGGCTTGGCAAGCCTTCACAAGCGCAAGCGTGTAAACGGGGGTGTTTGGCTTGGCTTGCGTGAGCTTGCGAGAGCTTTCAGCTTGGCCCGATCCGGACTAGTGTCGGTTTTTGAACACAGATCAAAGGAAGCTTGAGCAAGCGCTTGCGACGTATTTACACGTTGGCGCGTGTTTAGTGTCGCTCGCAAGCTCGCGACGGTTGGTCGCCTCGTTTGTATGGCCTTTATGTAACCGCGTATCGACCATGAGTGCTGTATGGTCAAACTTGGCCTTTCTCGAGGCATACCAAAGCGAGCCGAACGCAATAGCCGAAACAACTTCCACGTCTGCCATGCTTGCCTATTCGGACCACACTAACGCACTCGCAAGCGTGTAAATGCCATCCAAGCGTTTGTGAAGGCTTGGAGCTTGCGGACGCTTGCCAAGCCACCGCAAGCGTGTAAATGTAGCATTATGCAATAAGAGCTTGTGTAGAGAATGGTGAGCCCCATTATAACTAAATTCGTGCGAAGCAAGCAGCGGGTAAGTAGCGGAAACATTCAGTGCCAAAGATTTCGTAGCCAAAGACTGCCAAATAGGGTTAATAATCCGTGTAAAAGTGAATTTTAGTATAATTGTAGGTAAATGTGTCTTAACATACTAAAAGTACTGGTGGGTGGGGTGTAAAATAGTTAGTTATTTATACAAGTGTGGAAAGTAGGTGATTTCAGACGAGTGAAGGGAGCGAATGTAAAATTGACGACGTGTAGAGGGGGTAATTCGCGCATCTGCCCCCCTAGCACACTAGGTTTTATGTCCGACGTAAAGCATTCGTCCCTCTTGCACTCGCATATTTGCACGAATGGGACGAATGCTTTTTGTCCGACATAAAACTTAGCGTACTAGCCCCCCTGTTGTAGGTATTTAACGTGCGCAGACGTCCGCAGATGCGTCTGTCACTTATCCGCTTGTTGTCGGTTTTTGTGAGGGTTTTGAACTGAAAGACATAAGACATAACATAGACTGATCGAACTATAGACGTGTGGACAACTCGAGGTGATCCATCTGCGGATGCATCTGTCAGCGTCCGCGGACGCATCTGTTGAAGTGTAGAGGAGGGAAGTTTAGGAGCGTTTTAGAATGGCGCGGAGGCGTCCGTCCGCGCGATGCGTCCGCACCGCGGAGCCCTCCGCGCGGATGGCTGCTCGCGCGCCTCGCACTACAGTGAGCGTTTTAGTTTTGCGCGGAGCGCACGCGTCCGCGCAGTACAAAATAACAATAAAATCATGGCGACTCATGTTGCCTCTTCTGGTCGACATCCGAAAGTAGTTGAAGAACTTTGTTTCGTAAAATGTAACAAATTCTCTCGCGACGGCTCTCTGCTCGATTAAACGGTGAACATGCTCTCCTTCTACGCATTTTTTTTCCTTGTACAGGGCAATAATTAGTAACACTCTCCGCATTGGATGCATTGTTCGCGTCTGTACTCCGAAGCGATCAGCGCGATACTAAAACGGCTTGCGCGGACGATCCGCGCGGATCACGTCGCCGCGGAGCCCTCCGCGCCGACGGTCCGCGTGACACAAGGGCTGCAGGGCGTGCCAAAGGATAAGGTCACATACATACATACATACATATATACGCTCGAAAAACATAACCCTCCTCTCCTTCGGCAGTCGGGTAAAAAACACCGTACCGTCGTAGTTCTAAGACTCAACATATATGTACTACTGCGCATGTGCAACTAGCCATACTGCCGTATCGCAAAAGGCATAACATAAAATATGCGTTAAGCCAAACACATAAAGTAAATATTTTAAATTTACTAATTAGTTATTAAAATTCAAAATATAAACAGATTAATAAAACATTTTATACATTATTAGTACCTATTTATGTATCTTTTAAAAGAGGGGAAAAAGTGTAAGTAATTGAGATATTTGAAAAACCTTAAAATAAATAAATAAAATAAATATTAGGGGACAATCTTACACAAATCGACCTAGTCCCATAGTAAGCTCAGTAAGGCTTGTGTTATGGGTACTAGACGACGATACATATAACAGTTATAAATATTTAAATACTAGAACATTTCCATGACTATATAATATTCATGCTCATCACACAAATATTTGCCCTTACCGGGATTCGAACCCAGGACCCTCAGCTTCGTAGGCAGCGTCACTACCCACTAGGCTAACCGGTCGTCAAACTTTTCTCATTCTTTCGCCATAAAAAAACCATTGAAAAGTAAAAAAAGCACACTTCGATGGGGGCTCCGTTAGTGCAGGAGTCGGAGCATACACCGCAAACACTGGATCAGGCAAGTCCTGCTTTACAGCAGCGCATCGCATCCTACACCCAGTCGTGCATCGGCAAAACGTGGTCTTGAGAATGGAGTCTGGTACCACTGGCTCGTTTCGGAGTCATAGATGCTCTCAAGAAAGCTGAATTGCGGTATTTATTGAGGTTTTGTTCCCGAACAGGTGCTTGGTAAATCGCCAGAAAGAGCTTCTCACCGGCCTGTTTAATACGCTCAAGTAAGGTCCGACAGAGATCTCGGTCTCGGACTGGATCGTTACACCTACCCGTTAGCTCCAACCCCACACCCAAGTACTTTTAGTATGCTGTTTAAGACCTTTACCCACAACTATACCAAAATTCGCTTTTACACGGATTATTTCCCCAATTTTTGGTTGGGCAGGCTATACGTTCATAGGCACCTACCTAGCGGGTTCCTGGCAGTTAACTTTCCATGAGCGAAACAAGGATGAACATCATAAAATCAGCCTTACGATTGTAAACGTCCCCATAACCGTTCCCCGAACACGATCTTTAGTCATACCTCACCGTTCTCAGCGACAGTCCCCTGCAAGCTCGTGCCCGAGTGCGGTGATCTTCTTCCGATGCCTCCTCGATTTTCTGCGGGCTGTTATGGTATCTGCAGCCTCACAGTCACTCAAGGTCAGCCTTTTAACGAGTCCTGTTCTTGGTGACGACCAGATTTTTTATAATCCCTCACCATTTCCGGCGACAGTTTCTCTTCCCAACGTGCCGATCTTCTCGTGCCTCGTGCGTCGCGCCTGCACGACCCTCACCAAGCTCTACTGCTACTGTATTACGTAGATTTTTTTTTATACTTAGACGTTGGCAAACAAGCATACGGTCTTACCAGCAGACGCCGTATATTAGCCTATGTACGATTGCAATTCCAGATGAACGATCAAAAGCGCGTCATCGACCCTTTACTGATTTGAGGACAACACAATTTATGCTCGGGAGTTTTGTCGACACTTGTCGAGTTTTGTGGAACACACCACCACATTATTCTGGCTGTGGTTTTTCGCAAGTAGGTACTTTCCCAGTTGGGCTGCTCCAAATATGAGCAAGATGACTTTCCGCTGTGCCCTACCTCTTTTAAAACGTAGTATGTGGCCTCACCGTTCCCGGCGACAGCTCGCCGCGAGTTCTCTCTCCAACGTAGCGATTTTTTCCTCGTGTCTCGTGCGCTGCACCTGCGCACGACGCTGTTGCTCCTCTAGGGCGAGTACGATCTTCTCCAGCCGGTGAATTTGCTGTTGCTTGCTCTCCAACGTCGTGAAGAGATCCTGGATCTCCAGCGCTTTGGCTGCGATTTGCTTGTTCACCTGTGGCATAATCAAGCTACTATTACACCACAAGTCACTTGTCAGCCTAGCTAGCATGATCGCGTTAATGCCCGACATAAACTCCTCCTCCCTTACTCGAATAGGGGCCAGGCTCTTGGCCACTAAAACAAGTCTCAGCTCTAGACTTATGGCAACATTCTCTACATGGGAGGCCTAACTGTACAGTGTAAGCTGACGATGATGCTACCAATCCTCAATCCTGTAATCTCCTGAGGGAAAAATCGGCACTAGATATTTGGAAACTGTTCAAAGTGTTCAATTTAGGAAACCGACGATTACCCACCCTCGTTCGTTCGCCTAATGCAGACGCCGAGTTTGTTTCAAACTATTTCGGCCACCGACTGGCGTCTTCATATGAATCTGTCCACCTACTGCGGTCACATAAATAGGCTATTGCGATAAATAGCCGTCGGTCATCGAATGCGGCAGACTTCCATCGTCTTTGTACTGTTGCCTCAAGATAGTGATCTTTGACTTAATGTAATTGCGGCTTAAGTACATTTATTGGTGTTATTGTCTAGTCTATGCACCCCCTTTTCCTGACATTGCTTTTCCGTAGAGCGTGAATGTTTTTTTTATCGACCATCTAAATGTCGATAGTGTATAGCACAGGTCGATTCACGAGAGCTGGCGCGGAAAATATATATAACTGTCACCGTTCGCCCTAACGTGCGCGCTCAGTGTAGACGTAGTTAAGCGAATCACCGCTCGCCTGAACCGTTCGGCCGAGCATCCGAATGCTTGCCCGAACGGTTCGCCCGAACCGAGCGCGCCGCAACCTATGTGGACGGTTGTTTTGAACGGCTCAGGCGAGGGCGATTTTAGCCCTATAAATATCGAACTCGAGATCGAAATCGATCGAATCGACGAGAATCTGTTGAGAGATGCGACCTATAGAGGGGACAGCCGGACAGCCAGACATACAAAAGCATTTTTGCCCTATAGTTAAATATCGAACTCGCTCACAAAATTTCACGAGAATCTATTTAGAAATGCAACTTATAGAGGGTTCAGAGGGATAGCCGGACAGCCGGACATACGAAAGCATTTGTGCCCTATAATTAAATATCGAACTCGCTCACCAAATTTCACGACAATCTGTTGAGAGAAGCTACCTATAGAGGGAACAGCTCGTCAGCCGGACATGCGAAAGTACTTTTCTACTCAACTTATGGCCCCCGTAGGTAAATTCGGCCGAGCCGACTTGGCCCGGACTTGTCCACACCGACCGAGCGCATGCGGCCGAGCATATTCCGACGACTCGCCCGAGCCGTTCGGGCGAGCGTTTGGACTGGCTCGGGCGAACCGTCCGGGCGAACCGCTCGTCCGATGTGGACAAACCTAACTGATAGTACTATCGGATATTTTTGTATGGTGTGGTGTCTCTTTTTGGAGCTATTCGTAAATTGCACCATGTACAAAACAATTCGTTTTCAACGTTAGTCAAACAGTCAAAATCGTTAGTGTAATTTGATTTTCAATCATCCATTATGACATAGTCATTATCTACTAAGCAATTAAATAAACTCCACGTCAATATTAAAAAAACACTATTACAAAGAACTGCAAGGGATTGCGGCTGTCAATGTGACATGCAGTTGCAAATAGATAAATCATTTATCTAAGGTTATCGTTTCACTTAAGACCAATGAGGTTATCTACTTATTTTTAATCAAGAAGTTTTCATTGAGATTGAGCAAAGATTTAAAAGGCGAAAATTCAATCGCATTGTTGTATTACATAAACATTGATATCGAGACGGTCGATAAAAAAAACATTCACGATCTACCGGACATCAAGCAATCTCAGTGCGACAAGATAACGGGGTCTAACAATAATAATAAAAATCTCAGTGCAATAATAAAAACAAAACATCTCTCACTTCGTCTACAATTCTCATTCTGTTTTCGAGATCCTGCTGCAACGCTAAGAGTTCACGGGTCTGTTCTGTCTCCTTGTTCTTCAGCATGTTGATGAGCTCCTCTCGCACCTGCCACGCCCCAGCAATACAAAATTCAAAATAAAACCGTTGTCAAAACAACATTAAAAATAAAACCTCCTCGGAACCAAGTTTCAACTGATTCCGTTGTTTGTCGAAGTTGGAGTCCAAGACTGTCAAGCTCAAATGGGACTGGGCTGGTCAAGTATTCCGTACGCACTCACAGAAGTAGGCTAAAATAGCTACAGAGTAGGTGTCACAAGATGGGCAGCGGTGCCGTGGTCGACCAACTAGATGGCGGGACGATTTATATTTCAAAGGGACTGGTCAGAATTGGCAATGAATAATGATAGTAAAGATAATTAGAAATCTCCCTAGATTTAGAGGCCCCTGCCTTTGGCCGGCAGTGGGACTCTTATTTGGTTAAAATAATAATATGCGTAAGGCAGGTCTAGCACGATACAGTTTGCAGTTGCTTCTAGTAAGTAGGTGTACCTATATACAAATCGAAAATCGATTGATAACAGAAGATTTTCTATTAATGTCACCTTGATGACTCTTGCCTGGGCTCGTGACGTCTTGTCCTGTTGCTCCAGTTGATGTTCCTTCTGGGACAGGGCTTCCGCCAGCTCCTCGTTCCGGTGAGCTTCTTCAAGAAGCTTCATCTTCAGATCAAGGATCTGCAACATTAAAGTGGTTATTTTTTACATCACAATGCTTCGTTCACCTAATTCGATCGCCGAACTTGTTTTAAACTACTTTGGCCAACGACAAAAGTCTTCAAATTACTCTGTCAGCCTACTGTGGTCAACTTATCGGTGATCCTGCAGCCTAGAGCCCCAGGGGCTCCTCGTAGCCTGTGAAGTTGTACTCACCTCTCGTTGAAACTCTTGGAAATTTGGATCATTAGAGTTTTCTAAATTAGTAGCTCCAGCTTTTTGTGCTTGTAAATCGTTAATGTACTGTTCATATTGGACCACTTTTTGTTCTCTGAAAACCAAAATTTAAAAATTCCTATTCATCTATATTTTGCATAATGTTTTCACGTAGTTCCATACTATACCGTAAACTTACAATAATTTGTCATTCCTGGTCAAATCTCTCATTTGAACTTGCATTTTGCCTATAATCTCCTCTTTGCTGAGAAGTTCCGCCGCCAATTTTTGTTGCATCCCTACTTTGTCGTCGGAATTCTAAAACAGACATTTAAATTTTTTCCCGGCACGATTGGAAGTTAAGTAGGATATTTGTGTCGTTCCTGGGCAAACGGTACCGCTTCGTTGATAGTCAGTATCTACACTCGAAAGAACATACATACATAAACACACGCCTGTTTTGCCGAGAGGGACAGGTAGAGCTCATTTAAATTTTATGTGCTATTTCTAACAATAGTGAGTTTAAAATGGGAAAATATGGAATAATTATGTATATTGCAGTGATAGGTTGTTGGCTCATCGCCCACAACAAATTTCAATCCGCCATTGTTGGTCCTTACGACACCCATAAGAAGAAAGGGGATGGTGTTATTCTACACCCCACATCACACGACGTATGTGATATTGTTCAAAATCGTCCTTATTAGCTACCAACAAATCGATATCTTTTGCCTGGGAACGACACATTTTGAGACTATCATCACCTTGAGATTCACCAGAAAGGTATGTATCAGGTGGTAAAAAGGACTGAAAAGAAAGTCTACATTTCTTAAGTGATCAAAACGATAATATTAATTCTGGAGAAAGGGTAGTTACAGCAATCTTTGAAAGCGTTTCCAGGAATCGAACTTTCTCCTGTTTGTACACTATTACTTCTTCTTCGAGCGTTCGCAGGGCCTCTTTCGTTGCTTGCAGTTCAGACACCATTTCTTGTGCATTCGTAAGTTTTTGATCGTCCTTGTGTGCTGGAACAGATATTTGCAACGTTTGTCAAAACCACAGGCCTATTTTATAAAGCTACAAGTTATAACTTTAGTTTTTTGACACATTTAGATAAGTAAATGTCAGTTGTTCTTTAGATAAAAACATAAAAACAACTAAGGTATAAACTTAAGTAACATAAAACATACAGGTTTAAACTGGCAACAGTATATCTTTGAGCAAGGACGAGTGGCCTCCATCATAGAGCTAACCAGGCCTTCATGACCAGTGCTTCCATTTTGGTTTGCAAAATTGTGACTAACTTATAATTTAACGTCTGTGTTTGTAAGCTTAGTATGTAGGGGGTAATCTCTAGAACTACATATCTGATTGATATATACCTACTTACTAGTGAAATTCTTACTCTAGTAAGTATGGTAATGGACCTTCGGAATGGACATAAGCTAAATTTCCTCCGGCTCTGCCTGGATTTTAGGTTAAAAGGGGCGGTGTAAAAATAAATTTAAAAAGCATAATTAAATACATACTGGTGTTAGTTTCAAGCTCGGTTATTCTAGCTGTGAGTTGTTCAATAGTGGTTTTGCTCTCTGCCACAGCAGTATCTCTTGCTGTTGCCAATTCTATATCCTTTTTATGAATTAACTGACTCTGTGCCTCCAAAGCAGATTTAGTTTCCTTCAATTGATTCTCCAACTTTTTAATAATGGAGTTATATTGAGCCGTCATTTTTCCCATTTGATCCTTCAGTTCTGTTACTCTGCAAAGATTTCAGTTATATTAGTAACACTGGACTGGCCTGGACTCTGGACGGCAAAAACATCTAAAGGTGTCGCGTGTTGTAGTGCCGAATACGCCAAGAATAACTAAGGCAGGGATATTATCTGGCGTACACTGTCAAAGGCATTTAGTCCACCAATTGTAAGTACCTCTTTTTATGGTTTGGTGCAATAAAGTTTAAATTATTTAATTATGTTTTCCAATCAGGTTCACTTTCGTCCCGTAAGGTCATTATCCAAAAGGTTAAAATATGTGACACCTATCATCGAACTAATACTTACTCGGCTTGTAAAGCATCACGTTTCTGCGCTAAATGACCGCTAGCAACTTCACCAGTTTTCAGAGATTCTCTCATTTTTCTAGCTCGAGCCTCCAGCTGTGCCTCTCTCTGTCGGGACTGGTAACAACAAAGTCGGTGAGTTATTAACTTATTAGCTCTCCGGTGATCATAAAGGAAAATTGGAACTTGGAAAAAGCTTGTTTCATACATTTTTCGACTTCCTAATCCCATTTGGACCCGTCCTTCGTCCTCTTCATAATTGGTCAATGTTTTCGTTTATTCTATTTTTCGTCTGATCTGCTATTGGTTATTCGGACGTTTCAAATAAGTATGTCAATACGGATTGAATAACAGAGAACACGAACAGTGAATATACCCAACAAAGTGACCAATAAGGTATAAGACGAGCGAATGGGAACTCCGTTGGTGACAATCTAGTGTACGGTGCGCTTGGTGGAAATGGTTACCGTAGCTGTTCTGTAGTCTCTTCGTTCGCGGGAGGAAATTCGTTCTGATGAAGTCAGAATAGAATCAGCCTAGATGATATCAAACTACTCAATGGATCTAAATTTACCTGATCCTCAAGAACCTTTACTGTGCCGGTTAAAGTAGCTATACTAGCTTCTGCTTCGCGAAGCTGCCGGTCCATCTTGGTAACCCGAATGCGAGTTTGCCGATGCTGATTCTCCGATAGAGCGAGTTTATCTTTAAGCGCAGTTTTAGCAGCTCTCTCTTCCTCTAATTCTTGGCGAATCTCCTGTAGAAATTAATACGGACGATGGTTAACGTATTTGATTATAGGGTAAATCGTTTCAAGATGTTTATTCAGTTACTAAACAGTAAGCATCAATTATTTACTGATGCTCTTAGGATTATATTGCCACTGATATGGTTAAGTATATGACAGGAAATTTAAGTTACTGTAATTATATAGGTACGTCAACATTTCCCAAAGTATGAGTTATGACTGATTTCGAGAATTTATTGCTCAAAAAACTCTTGAGGTGAGGCCGTCATACTCGTATTGATATTATTGTAAGGTGGTAAATGGGAAATGAGGACCACAGATTGTGCATTTAAGGCAGGGTTATCTACATACCTCAAAAGAAAAATTGTTAGGTTGCAACCGAGACTGCTGCATGTCATTGATAACACCCGCTTGGGTTTCGAGGTCATGCTTGAGGCGCGCTACGTCACGGACTAGTACTTTGCCAACACTAATCAGTGCACTTTGATCTCTCCATACGCGCCTAAAAAATTAAATTTAAATGGATATACACATAATAAATATACCTGCAGGACCCATTTATGAATGTCTTTTTCTCCTATGAATGAATAGCATAATAAAACAGTGTATAACTTTTTATGATGGACCACTTAGTTATAATATAGGTATAAATATATGAACTGGATTGGCAGTGGGCTGGTCACATCTGTCGCAGAACCGATGGTCGGTGGAGTAAGCGGGTTCTCGAATGGAGGCCACGGCTTGGCATACGTAGTGTTGGACACCCTCCGGCTAGATGGAAAGATGGCTTGAGGAGGGTAGCTGGTAGTGACTGGATGATGAAAACGGGAGAGCGGGTCTTGTGGCGTACCTTGGGGGAGGCCTACGTCCAGCAGTGGACTCCAATAGGCTGATGTAGTATGTATAAGTATATGAAGCCTATGAAGGAAATTCCGATCGGAATTGTATGAACCGTCACTATAGTACATGGAAATGGGACATAATAATTTATTTTAAAAACAAAGTTTTAACCGACTTCAATTCAGTACTCCGCCAAGCCACGAAAACATTTCCACATTTCTTTTCCAATTTACCACATGAACTGATTTCCGAGAGCAAATGCGTTGATAATTAGAGAAAAAAATACCGAATCGCTGTATGTGGGCCGATAATATCTGAGGACTTCCGTCGATTCCACAAGGATCACCTTTGGCACTTCTAATAGTTGCTATTTCAACGGAATCTTATCAGAATCTGTGATATACTTTTGTACTTTTAAGTACATAATTGACGAATTCCATAAGTCATTTGTGGTCTTCATCATCAATTCCACTCCACCAAATTTATGATTTCCGGGTGTATATACACGAGTTATAATAGAAAATAACAAAATCACTACACGCGTGCCTAATATAATTGAGGAGTTCCCTCAATTCCTCATGGATCCCATCATCCAACTGAATTTTTGAAAAAATTGGGACCCACCTGGAAGCATATACTTACCAACAAAAAAAATACAAATCGGCTCATCAATGACGGAGTTCTGAGGTAACAAACATTGAAAAAAAAAATTCCATCGAATTGAGAACCTCCTCCTTTTTTTGAAGTCGGTTAAAAAGGGGTGGTGCCTTGCATCAAATGAGGCAGTTCTGGTTTCTTTATACGTTGATAGATAAAATAAGTTTTTATAACTTTTTAAGAAGACTGAATTTATGTCAAAATTTCATACTGGTATGCATAATAGTTTTTAAGATACAGCTATTCAGACAGGTAACTCAGTTGTTTGATAGCGAGTCTTATTGACTTACATTAAGGTTCAAAATCTAGCTTATATAACACAAGTGTTCTTTTTAATGACAGTTCTGTTTATCAGAAAGCAGTTTTTTTCTGCCTAAACCATAATACTCGTAAGCATTTTCATGAGAAAAATAGCGCGTTTGCGCGGCGCCTCTCGACTATTACAAAAAAAACTGCAATCAAACCCGCGGGATTAAGTGTAGCTTATGACAATTCTGAAAATCCATTCTAAGTATATGCTGGTGTAAAAAAAGGACTTCTTACATAATAAACTAATTACTTAATGATATATTATTACTTATTTACTTATGTATTTTTTTTTAGTTTATAGTCAGGATGTACATAGTTAGGCTAGTATTCTTTTTTAATGTTTTGTATTTTTTATAATTTGTAAGTAGACATAAAAATGTTGCTACACCCTAGTAGGGTCCATGATTGTACTCACTTTATTTTAAGACATATGTAATACCATGGTTGCATTGCAACTAATGAATGAATATGAATATAATGTATTTTACGGTGAATATATAAATAAAATGATTACTTAGTATAACTGTGTTAAGTAAAATACGATAAATAAACTTTGAAATCAGAAGAACTCTCTCGATTGAAGTTAGGATGCGGAGTTCACAAGGCCTCTCCCCTCCCACAATCCTCTACCTCCCCAAGCCCTGCAAAACATGATTTTCTGAAAATGCAAAAAAGGTTGTTCCAGGGGTCGTGAAATAAGAAAGCAGGACTTTTTAGTCATGTTGCTTTCCTCAACCACACTCGACTGTTGATTGTAGCCACTGCAGCGAAATAGCAACTAATGAAGTGCCAAAGGTGATCCTTGTGGAATCGACGGAAGTCCTCAAATATTATCGGCCCACATACAGCGATTGGGTTTTTTTCTCAAATAATCAACGCATTTGCTTTCGGAAATCAGTTCATGTGGTAAATTGGAAAAGAAATGTGAATGTTCTCGTGGCTTGGCGGAGTACTAGATTGAAGTCTGTTAAAACTTTGATTTTGAAGTAAATTATTAGGTACATGGAATGTTTTTAATACGATTCATATTTACTTAGAAAGGTATGAGGCAGAATCCACCGCACTGTCCGCCCGTTCCTTTAGTTCCCGTAGAGCGTCGCAAAGCTGAATCCCCTGGGAGTTGTAATTGGTGATTCTCTGCAACGTTTCGCCCTCGCCGCAATCCTGTGGCTACATTTTTAAGATATAATTACACATATTCATTGAACCCTTATGGAACCAATACATTGTTCAGTCCGCTGCAGCAGAGTAAAATGCGTTAACGCAACATTAGTCCGCCCATTTGTTTGCAACAGTTTGACTACTGTGCAAACATCGTCGTTAATAAGCCAAAGTAGGAAACAAGTTCGGCGAACGCGTTAAGCGGCTATTACATTGCTTCGTTAATTCGTAATTTTATTCTTGACTTATTAATTCTTGACTTAATTCGGCCAGCAGACGCCGTATTCCCACTACTTCGGTCAACTAATTATAATTACAGGTGATCGCATCTGTCTCACACCGAATGGCTGACTTTGGACTGTTATTTGACTTAATGTAATTGCCGACTGACCAATGTTATCGTCCCATTATAATTAACTCACAAATATTGAAATTACGTTATTTGAATGCAGAAGAAGATCTTTGATCCAGTCTATAAGCTCCTGGCGCGCTGTAAATGCTTGAAGACACAATTCGGCGAACTGCTCTGGAATCTTCACTACTTTGGATTCTACTTCGTTGAAATTGAATTCATCTGTGGGACAAATAATAATTAAACTAAATGAAAGTACAGTCATGTAGAGAGGATGGATGAAAGAAGATTAACAATAATTTACTTTAAAAACAAAGTTTTAACCGACTTCAATTTAGTACTCCGCCAAGCCACGAGAACATTTCCACATTTATTTTCCAATTTACCATATGAACTGATTTCCGAGAGCAAATGCGTTGATTATTAGAGAAAAAAACCCAATCGCTGTATGTGGCCCGATAATATTTGAGGACTTCCGTCGATTCCACAAGGATCACCTTTGCACTTCAATAGCTGCGATTTCAACGGAATCTTATCAGAATCTGTGACGTACTTTTGTACATAATTGAGGAATTCCATAAGTCATCTGTGGTCTTCATCATCAAATCCACTCCACCAAATTTATGATTTCCAAATTTATGAATTAAAAATACCAAATTCACTACACGCGTGCCTAATATAATTGAGGAGTTCCCTCAATTCCTCATGAATCCTATCATCCAACTGAATTTTTGAAAAAAATGGGACCCACCTGGAAGCATATACTAACAAACAACAAAAAAAAATTACGAATCGGCTCATCAATGACGGAGTTCTGAGGTAACAAACATTGAAAAAAATAAAAAAATACAACCGAATTGAGAACCTCCTCCTTTTTATGAAGTCGGTTAAAAATAGTGTATGAGTTAAAAGTTGATGGTGCAGTTAGAAGGGGACGACCTCGTCGAACTTTTTCCGACTAAATCGGAGAAATCCTGAAGAAATATCAGGTCAAGGGTACCCTAAACCGACGAGCATGCATAATGTAATGAAAGTGAATGAAGCATAAAAGGTTAAATTGTCAAGATCGTAGCAAGTGGAAATCCCTGATCTCTGCCTACCCCTCCGGAAAATAAACTAGATTATATCTATGTACAGCACAAAAATATCTTGATCTCGTCAAAAAACGATATAGGTATAATTTTAGAGTTCTTTACCTGATTTCGATTTTACCAGATGTCTAAACCGCCTATAAGTTCGTAAGTGAATCCTTGTGACTAAAATGGGACACTCACTTAATTTTGAATTCAAATCACAACGGCCATCACCAGCATATCCCTAGTTTCACTGAAAATTCCGAGTGAGTACCGTGACAGAGAAAGTTTTAACAGCTGTCCCATTGCAGTGCCCAAGTAGGTTTAGTCAGCCACGTCGAGCACTCCAGCATTTATTTATATTTATACCTGCTGGCTCTCTCAGGAGTGTAGGACAGCTAGCTGGAGAAATTTAACCACCACCGTCCAAAAGTGAACAACGCAAGTACTAAGGGTGTTTGATTGGGCAACAACGCAAGCAACGTTGATGGGTCCGTAATCGTAAGTTGGTGCTTGCCACCCTAACAGGTGGCAAGCACCGAAGCATTTACCATCGAGCCTTCGCTATTTACTCAGAGCTGTGACAGCTTTCGCGGCCCTAGAAGACCTTGGAGTCCAACAGCATTAAACAACTTACCAACATGCACAGACTCAATAAGCTGCAGCGCTCCATCAACATCGGTGTTGGCGACATCACGGTACAGCTGCGCCAACTCCTCCCCCGGCCAGTCGGCAACGTTGAACACCAGTAACTCCTGCGCCGCGCCCTCGCCGCCGCCCGACACGGTCTCGGGCATGCGCTCGCGCAGGGTGCGCAGGTTGTCGAACGCTTCCAGAACAGCTTGCTGGGAAAGCATGGACACTAGTCACCAAATACCATTAAAACCCTTTGGTCGCCAAGAACAGTGTTGTCTTGTCCACCGGTGCCAAGAACTCTGACGGGTGTTATGGCGTACACTGTCAAAGTTGCCTTCGTGCTTTCAACTAAGGTACATATTCACACTTGTGGGAAATAAATTGGCGTGTCACTGACACTAGTTCGTGAATAATGGCGGCCAAAAGGTTAATGGGTCAAATCGAAATTCGTATTTCGATTGACCAATGACACCCACTAGACGTCACGAAACCCTTTAGTTGAGCGCCATTATATACATTAGCGTCTAGGCCCGCGATGCTGCTGGTGCACCCAGAAATGTACAGGGTCTGGCTGAGGGATTTCTAAAATAATGCAGCAATCAGTTAAAGTTGGGAAAACAAAGCACTGTAATAGTACTAATTGTTTGAGTTTGGGAATTGTATTATTCATTGTATTTATATATAGTCATCATTTTCTTCCTCACCTATCGGTAAAGTTTTTTTTTACTATTGGATTTTAAACCTCCTGCTGACAAAGTGGAAGTCCCACTTTTCACCCAGAGGTATAAATTCCAATAAGAGAAAAGAAAATTGTTATACACCATGGCTTAGAAACCACACCTACACGTTTATGACAGTTTCTGATGGGTAAATCTTGTAGTAACTTACTTGTTTCATATCCAGTTCCTTCTTCATTTGAAGGAACTGCTTTTGTTTCGCAGAATAAAACGACTTGATGGCATCATCGTCCAATTCTGAGATATCAACAGGCGTCGCGAGAGGCTCAGGTGGTATTGGCTGGCTTGAAACGGGTTGGGCCACGTTTCGCGGCGTGGTCGATTGACTGACGGGTGTGGTTGGCCGAGCAGAGCCGTGCGCGCTGCGGGGAGTGTTCGGCCGGGAGCCTGCGGCCGACGGCTGCGGCATTGTAGTGCTCTTAGGTGTTTGTGGACGGCTCGCTACTGG
Organism: Epinotia bilunana; assembly: GCA_947049275.1. Lineage (NCBI taxonomy): Eukaryota > Metazoa > Arthropoda > Insecta > Lepidoptera > Tortricidae > Epinotia > Epinotia bilunana. Next base: position 19,004,480 of record OX346256.1, on the reverse strand, counting down.
CGTCTGTGCCTGGCTTATTGATGGCGTGCTCGCTATATCTATAGTACCTGCAAGGAGACATTATACATTACCATCTAATTCATATAGCCCTCCGAATCGCTAAATTTAAGTGGCAGTGCCCCACCCGCACATTGCACATAGAACCGATGGCCGTTGGGGCAGAAAAGTTCTCAAGTGGTGACCACGTACCGGAAGGCGCAACGTGGGGGAGCCCTATGTCCAGTAGTGGACGTCTTTGGGCTGATATGATGATGAGGATGGTGATGTGATCCATATACAAATGCAAACTACTAGAAGAAGATAAAAATCCGCTTTCAACAGTTGAAACAAACTGCCCATACCTTCGCCGTAGTCTATGGGAATATCCATAGCTAAGTGTGACTCTTCCTTTAAGTCTTCTAATACTGCTGATCGATCTTGGTAATGCGGCGTTTCCTCGGATCTCTCCTAAAATATCGAAATAGCTTCAATTTACTTTTCATCACCCAAGTCAAATCAAAAAGTGTTCAAACCAATGAGTTACATGCCTCGAGGTCCATCTTGACATCATCCGGTTTGGTATCTATGATTTTTATCATCTCTTGAATGTTAGTATCCGCATGTGTTGCCTTTGGATCATCGGTTTCAGGTGAATTTCGTTGGACATATGGCTTTCTCTGCAATTTGTGATAAATGATTGACGCGATTTATCCACTGCACAAACTGTGTACTTATGTTTTCTTTTCATTGGGAGATATTACCCATACAAGATAATAACGGACGGAGGAGTTCTGAACAAACAATCTATCTCTGACCTACGTCAGGGTGGCGTGGCGGGTGGACCTCGGGAATTTCAATGAAATGGCTACTGATATTTGGTACCTCTGTGTACCTTTAGTAAAATGCTGCGTACCTCTCTTGACAACGAGCTATCCTCAAAAATAGGTCCGGTCCATCCGCCATTCTGACGCATTCTGACGTCAGAATGGCGGGTGGACCTATGAAATATGTTCAAAACTTACTTTTAATGTGTCTTCTTTTTCCTTAAATGTATGTAATAATTTGGTACCTTCTGTGTACCTCTATATACCTTTAAAAAAAGCTGTGTTGCTCTCATGAAAACGAGATATCTTCAAAGAAAGGTCCCGGGCACCTTGTATTATTTAGTACATACATAGTGGGCCACCATGTCACCAGTATTTCAATAAATAAAATGAAATAACCAAAATTATATTATTATTATCTACTTATATATACTTCTTGAAAATGCTTAATAAAGTTAAATCGTATATAAATATAACCTTTTTACATAATTAAACTTAAATTCAATTATTCAGTTTAGTCGCGCCATGCTTCGTGCGACAAATACTTACAAGGAATTGTAAGGTGAAAGTGAAATTATATTGTAATTATATCAGCATTAAATAAGCATTTTCAAGATGTGTCATAAGTAATAATATAATGTTGGATAACTCGTTTTATTTATTAAAATACTGGTGATCGGGCGGCCCACTACGTACTACTTATACTAACTACTTAAGCAATACACGGTTGGCGGGTGGATCTACTTTTGAAGATCTCGTTTTCAAGACAAGAGAGGTACACAGAAATTCACTAAAGGTACACAAAGATCGCACCGCACGGCTTTGCTGGCCGGCTCAAGGGACTGTCATGGGACCGTACCTTCTCTGTACAGTCAACATCATATAGATAAGTAGTTGCAGATAAAGCAGCCAAATATATCGCAACAAATCCTAATTACCTGCTGTAGGAATAAGGATGTGTTAAGATATATACGTATTTGACTACTTTGGCTGCTACTACTACGAGTATAATATGATGGTGATTGTATAGTTGTTGTGCTGTTGAACCATTTAGAGCTCACTTTATACTGGACGCTTCAGTTTAACTATTAATAAAACAAAATTAGAGTTGACACCTAAATGGCTGAATAATTAATGTCGCCTTGAATAATCCGTATGATAGTTCCTTATTAATATATATACATACTTTGGAAACTGGCGAGGTCGGAGCCTTGTTGGCAGCGAGGCGCTGCTGAACTGGCATCCGGTTTGCGGCGTTGAGCGCGGCTCGAGCTATTGACGCGGCCGTAGGTCTCGGTTTCAGCTTAGGTGCGGGCGCAACTAAAAAAAGTTAGCTAGTTTTTCAGTCTAGCTCAAAGTAGGCCCCAGGCAACCTCTTTGACATCTCGATAGGACCTAGTTTAGTGTTCTAGGTCTTCCTCTTCCTCGCTTCTCCTTTATCTTAGGTAACAGTATGAACGTTAAAAGAGCCACTACGCAGCAATTACATTTAGTTGGTCGCTGCATACAACCTGACTCCGCATTCGGTGACCGATGGATCTCTTACAATCATTTGCCAATTTAATTTGAAACAAGTGCGGCGGCCGCACTTGGTGAATCAACAAAACACAGAAATACTGAACTTGAATAATCTAATTTACGTGTATAGATTGTTCAATTCACGAGAACGCGCGTCTATTCATTGCGCACTACTTTGTTCGTGTTTATAGTCTTTATAGGGAAACTTACCAGGCTTGTCCTTTATAGGTTTGGTGGTACTCATTCTGAAGACCGCTCGAGTGCTGGTTTTGCTTCTGATGGTCAATTTTGTAGTCCGCAAGGACTTTGGATAATAATACTGGAAATTTTGATAAATTATTTTCCAGTACGACGAAATCTTTTAGGTAACATGTCAAACTGAAGTTCTAAATTTCAAAAAAAAATATTAAAACCAAACATATTCAATGTACGACCGGCCTGTGATACTTTACGGCCTTTTTAAATGTATGCAAGATAAAATGCGCGATTTGTGCTTTTGATAAATGTTTGTAAGTAATTCCTTTTATCATATAGTTTTACATGAGTAGTATTAGATTACTTCAATATATAGTGCTGCTTTATAAAATACTGCTGTTTAAAAACGGTATACATTTAAATAGCCTTCTTTAAGTACTGGCATGTCTTCTATCTGTGTTACTGAAATAATGTCTGTCAAATTACCCCCCGAGCAATGTCTATATTCTTTTAGGGGTGAATATGTCATGAAAAGTATTTCGGGCCGCCTTTAGGGCAAAATTTTCGTACACTACCAGTATTTGGAAATAAAACGAATATGAAATCAAGGCGAACGGACCACGTAATTCCTGCTTCAATGCCATCATCTCCAACTGAAGGTAAGAACGTACGTTGAAGTAGCTTTCCCGCTCATGGCGCAATGGTGTCCGAACCTTTTAGATGCGTGCATGGGGCCGAAGAGCCAAACAAGTATAGTGAGAATCATTTTTCTAGAACGGATCTTATCCTACCCATCGGTCCCGTTGTTTAGCCACAGACCACAAACGCATCGAAATGAAAAAACCATGTTTCATTAAATACTTTACTCGAATAGTGACTCTATTTTAAAATATCAAAGTTCAAATAAAAGCTAGAATTTTATAAGTTTCAACTGGCAACTCTTGCCAAAAGGCCAGCACGTCTATCATGGGACGGCCGCGACATACTCTCGATTTTTCTCGCACTATACCTCTTGCGATTCGCCGGCGCAGGGACGTGCATATCCTGTCATTACTTTTCAACACAGGCCTACTTCCATTCCTTATCTTTCTGAGTGGTTTAATTATATGGCAGACGGCAGTGGCCAACGCTTGCGGTCGAGTGCTAACCTTGTTCTTGCTGTACCGTCTAGAAAGACCGTTGCCTTTGTCGCTGAGGAAGCCGCGGTCTGTTACGTCACTTAAGATTAATTTGAAGTTGTGGCTTTTCAATGACTTGTGAATTGGTTGAATATAGTATTTATTTAAGTCTTCCTTCGTTTGCCCGAATTTCATTTGCCATCATATACACAGGCCATAACTTTGTTTACCATAATTTCAGGTGCCTTAACTGTTATACACCATAATATTCACAAGGGCCGCTTCAGACCGGAATCGCAGCGGCCGGCAATTTGTTATTTTACATATAGTATGGCTTTTGAAAGGTATGGCAAATTATTTTATTGCATATGAATATTATGGATTATAAAGTTTCTGTCAAATTATATTATGGCATGGCGAGCACTTTCAGTATCAAATAATTTTAAACTTTATCTACATACTAAAAAGTCCAGTATAAGTTTGCCTACCTCGTTCTACCTACCTTCCTCTCAATCGCTCAAAGGTTAGCTGGAAGAGATCCCTTATAGGGATAAGTTCGCCTTTGTACTTTGAACTATTGTGTGACATGTAAAGGATGTTTTTTTTGAGGTTTTGTTTTTAAATTGGCAACACTGTTTGTAGTGATTGTAAATTTGACAGTTAGCGGTATACTTATTAGAAGTCAAGAGGGGCTACCGCGAAATGAAAACGAACTTCGTTCGTGTATCTCCCTCTCTGTCACTCGAACTGACAAGTGCGACAGAGACGGAGATACACAAACGAAGTTCGTTTTCGTTTCGCGGTAAGCCGTCTGTACGTTTTGCCACTTTCAAAATTAATAGACTTAAGTACTTAAGAACAACGCCTGCAAATTGTGCAATTTCATTTTGAAAATCATGGCTCAGCTCGCCAAACTCGACGTGCGCTACGTCCATTTTACGGTCGACATAATCGTCCATCCGAGCAAGTTATTCGGAAAACCATGGATCGTTTCGGTACCACGCAGACTAGTTGATAATACGCATCCACAAAGACGCCATACAGTGCGCACAGAAGAAGTTATTGCTGCTGTGGAGCGTAGTGTTGAAGAGGACCCAAATGAGTCGATTCGCCATCGTGCACAGCAATTGGAGTTGTGCCCATCCACTTTGTGGAAGATTTTGCGGAAAGATCTTGGCTTGCGAGCTTACAAAATCCAACTTGTGCAAGAACTGAAACCGCTTGACCATTATACGCGCCGTACGTTCGGTGAATGGGCCGAAAACAATATTCAGCTTGACCCACGTTTTCAATTTCATTCGATGAGCGCATAATTTCCCGTAATGGCCCTGTGAACTGGCCTCCACGATCGTGTGATCTCACACCTATGGATTACTTTCTTTGAGGATATGTGAAGTCACAGGTCTACGCAGATAAACCACTGACGTTGGACCACTTGGAAGCCAACATTCGCCGCGTTATTGCCAATATACGGCCCCAGATGCTCGAAAAAGTGGTCGAAAATTGGACTTCCCGATTACGCTTCATTCGAGCCAGCCGTGGCGCCCATATGCCCGAAATCATTTTTAAGACCTAATCAATAATAAGGCTTAAGAATTTATTTTAAATAAAACCAATACCATGATAATAAAATGTATTTGTACGTGTTTTATTTCATTTTGAATTTATATTCCTTTAAAAAAACATCCTTTATACTCTTTAACTTTAACTTTCACTGGAAATAAAATACAAAATTTTAGAAAAACGCAGGCTTCGACGAAAATGGCACCAAAGTCGGCACCCAACAGATAAAACTGCTTTGAATCGATCGATAGTTGAGCTTAGGTCTCTGATAACCGCAAACAATGATAATACACTACAAACGAAATTGGAATCACTAACCGCGACACATTCCACAAACTACTCGTTGTGGAAATTTGCTAAAGCGTATGATAGACCACAAGAATTTAAACCTCCTATTAGACGTGACACGAGCGGATGGGCAAATACGAACAAACAAAAGGCCGATGTATTTGCAGAGCACTTATCTAATGTGTTTATGCCTAACGAAATAAGTAAATCGGATTCGGAGGAATACGTTGCCTCTGTGTTACTTACCCACCTCCAGATAGAACGACCACTCAAATTACTTCACCACAAGAAGTACATAAACTAATAAAAAGCTTGGACTGCAGAAAAACCCCTGGGTTTGACCTCATAACCAAAGAAGTCCTTCAAGAACTGCCAAAAAAGGGGATTGTATTTATAACAGTGCTGTTCAACGCCATGCTTAGAGTTCAATATTTCCCAAGTCTATGGAAAGTTTACCAAATCATAATGATTCACAAACATGGAAAACCACCTCAGGAAAAAACATCATACCGGCCTATCAGCCTTCTGCCGGTGTTATCAAAGATGTTTGAGAGAGTACTATTGAATAGACTGGCACCAATACTGCAAGAAAAAAGAATAATACCAGATCACCAGTTCGGATTCAGGAAGGAACACGGAACCGTAGAGCAGGTACATAGAGTCTGCGCCACCATCAGAGAAACAATAGAAAATAAGCAATACTGTTCATCCGCTTTCCTAGATATCCAACAAGCCTTCGACAAGGTGTGGCACGAAGGTCTGTTGTGTAAAATAAAGCTTAATCTTCCACACAGTTTCTTCAATATATTTAAATCATACCTCACAGAAAGAATGTTCTACGTTAAAGAAGGTGAAGAAACCTCAAAATTCTTCAACATAAAAGCAGGAGTGCCCCAGGGGTCAGTTTTGGGACCTGCTCTTTACACAATATATACAGCAGACTTACCGTGCCCTCCAGGCGTCACTACCGCGACCTTTGCCGACGATACTGCAGTACTGGCAAGACATAACGACCCCAAAAAAGCATCTGATGCACTACAAAAAGGCCTGCAGGAGGTTCATAACTGGCTTGAAAAATGGAAAATAAAAGCAAGTGCCGCAAAATCCACCCAAGTAACGTTCACCCTTCGCCAGGGAAACTGCATGCCCGTCGGTTAAACTCGGAGATAACACGCTACCACACTCCGATTGCGTAAGATACTTGGGAAGGCACTCGATCGACGCATGACCTGGAAAAATCATATAAAAAACAAAAGGAACGAAATCGCACTCAAACACAAAAACCTATACTGGATGTTGGGAAGAAACGCTAAATTGTCAATGGACAACAAACTACTTATCTATAAGGCTGTACTAAAACCGATATGGATGTATGGCGTGCAATTGTGGGGCTGCGCTAGTGACTCAAACATTAACATCATACAACGATTACAAAATAAGATCCTGAGATCAATAGCAAACGTACCACGGAATAAAGAATCCATTGGAAGTGGCATTCAACCGATTTTCATAGAGAACCACTGTCGCCGCACGCACACAACCACACTTCAATAATACACGACATACAAGTGCAATACGCTTTCGATTTGTTAAAACGTACTGTGACAATATGTTGTTAACGGTAGCAAATTTTATACGCAAAATCTACTTTAACTAGTACTATTTACGGTCTCATTTAGAGTGTCAAGTAAATATTTCTTACGCCCGTTACCATATGCGTTGCAAGACTTGCAAGAGGCGTGGTCGTTCGGCTACTCGGTGCAAGATGGCGGTGTTTTCAAAGTATGGAGATGCGACCGCTTAAAACCAAAAAGTCGCATGTACTGCAAAATGTGTATGATGATACGACTATTTGGCTGTAACGGAATAGGGATGTGGGTATGGTATGAGTTTGACTATCGATATTTTTATGATATTCATACAGTAAATATTAAGCTAAGACTTAGTTATCAACAAGCACATCTCCAATACTATATAGAATTATTTTACCAGCAATCTACACTGCCGACGTTGTGCGAGTGTGGTATAGTTAGTGAGAATTTACCGCCAAATTTGTTCGTTGTGTGGGATAACAGGAAACTAAATGTCAGTAGTGCGCCGTGCGTATTGCGAATTGAATCAATTGTTCGTACTTACGCTACATACAATACTCTGCGTGGGAATTGAATCTTCATGAATGAAGCGATTTCCTTTTGGCAAAACTCAAGTATCAGTTGCATCAAAATTTTTCGAACAAATGGTGTTGAATCGTTGCGGAAACCAATCCTTCCACCTCGTGGCATCAATCCATTTTTCCTTTGTATTTGTGTCTTTAGGAAAACTATAAGATTATAATAGTTACTAGCTTCTGCCCGCGACTCCGTCCGCGTGGAACTCGTTTATATGGTAGCTCGATACAAACTTTCATCCCCCATGGCACCCCCTCGGGGGGATGATGTTCGGCATAAAAACTATCCTATGTCCTTCCCCGGGATTCAAACTATCTCCATACCAAATTTCATCTCAATCGGATCAGCGGTTTAAGCGTGAAGAGGTAACAGACAGACAGACAGACAGACACACTTTCGCAATTATAATATTAGTATGGATTTTATTGTGCATGACATAATATTCAGATACATATTACCAGAGCCCGGAATTCCTTAGAGCTGTCATAGGGACTTCTCGTTTATCGACTTACGATTATACATATGTATATCAATAAATACAGAATACAATATGTAAAATATGATTACAAGTAGAAGTAACAACACGCAGTCTTATCACGAATGAGCGATTTCTTCGAGATAACCTTTGGATACCAACTTTTAGGAAATTATAAATATAAATTAAAATAATAATATTTTATTCTTTCTTATAAATAATAAGGATGATCTTAGTCCTGATTAAAAGGCATAGGTAAGCAATCCATAAATTATAAAAAGCAATAAACAATAAAATATTATTATTTTAATTTCTATTTATAGTACTACAATACTTCCGATTATACAATAATACATATGTATACACGGAAGTCGATAAACGAGAAGTCCCTATGATAGCTTAAAAGTGTTACGAGAATTCCGGGCTCTGCATATTACTCATAAAAATATAATCTTTTTCATTTCGGTTTATCGATAACAAGTATCGACCTTAGCCACAGCATTTGAGTAGCGAACCTTCGGGAAATTTGCCGTGCATTCACGTTCTGAGTAGTGAAATAATACACAGGATTATGAACTTTATTGTTAGAGAAATAGAATTGATATTTCCTTGACTACAGGCGCAAATTGTGTCTAAGAAATTGAAAATTAAATATTTTTTATTTGTATTCTAAAATATTACTTAACGATGATAGGAAATACCTCCATGAGACAAGTTTTTTATGTGCTGTTATTGGAGCAGCTTTCAATAACGCAATACGGCATTTTCCTAAAATAAACAAATATTCACTCATTTCATACGCTGCGTGCGGTCGCTAGATGACTGACAATAATCTGTGCAAGAAGTATGCTTATTATTGCTCATGTTCGGCGACACGGGAACGCCCGCTCACCACTTCCAATGGATTCTTTATTCCGTCAAACGTACCATGGTATATTACTAACAGCGAACTGCATGATCTGTCAATAGGCATGCACAGTAAAGGAAGAGCTCCGCGACATTTCCTTGAAATACAAGCAGCGACTAATTAACCACCCCAATAAATTAGCACAACAACTGAGCGTCCAGAACCACACAAGGCGATTGAAACGACATAACATCCTGGAGCTACAAAATAGAGAGTAGCCTCAGACTTGAAAAAGATGAGGAGATGCTCTCGCTGGAGACCACACTCGAATTGCCAGGCCGTACTAATGCACACATCGACTTATTGTCTTCAGACTGATTGCCGATAAGCAGAGAACAGAAAAAAAAATCTTTAACCTGCTATTGTGTACAATAATGTGCTTAAATACATACATACATACATATTAGTAGTTGAAGCATACTAAGTACAAGGTAAACAATTAGCCGTTACACTTTACAATTAAAGACAATGACTGTCTTTTCTTTGTGACTAGTACAAAGAAAAGTGATTTCGTTCTAGAAAAATGATTTGCGCCATACCACACTACCTGGATTCGACAATTTAATTATATATGCAAAAGGTGGACGCTGTGATTATCCGTCCGTGTGATGGGACGGACACGGACAGAGGCAGCACCACTAGGGTAAATAGGGGCTATTAATGGAATCTCAATGAACCGGGTATTGGGTGGAGATGGTGGACTATATACATCCCCATAATTTTCCAATTCATGTCTCTAATAAAAGTAATGAAGCTCGGGTTTGGTTGATTTTTAAGCCGAAAGTAGGATTCACGACACTCAAACGATATTCTCGTGTAATGCCCCAAACAAGCCATACTTACATGGGTCATCTATGGGCTAGTTTGCTTTGTGCATTAATGTTTCCTAACATATATGTATCTACCTATTACCTAGGTACTTGTTATTAATTTATCGATTATATGACAGTTGGTCCAGACTATAAACAGATAGAAAGGGGAAGTATAAAGAGTCGTATTCCACAAATGGTATCCCCGGCCTCGGTGCGGCGTCGCACTCCTTCTAAAAAACCAGCAGATTGCCACAGTTGTGAGGTGAGATTGAGTTTCATTGCAAATACATTACATTATAACTTAAAACAACGAATGTCGTGCTTAGCTACCCATAATCTAAAATTTATAGGTGAATCAACTTTGAAGGTACCGAAAAACCTCCAAAATAACATCCAACTATGTATATTCCAAAAGGCCATAAAATTCGATTCGCCCGCATATACACGTTGTTTCATAATTTCATATAAGTGAAGAAATTCGGTCTATGGACACTTTTATAAAAAAGTAATATCACATTTAACAACTTGACAAATCGACCTGTAAAATACGTCAAAGAGTAAGCATTATTTTAGACAACCCGGCCAAAATCGGCATCTTCGCGGCCGTCGCCCGCGCACCCGTCACAGCTACTTCATGGAGTGAGGCAAAACCGCGCGGCCGGCAAGGATAAAGCTCCACTTAAGGTACAAACACCTAATAGACAACTAGACTCTTCCCGCGACTTCGTCCGCGTGGAACTCGTTTATAACGCAGCTCCATACAAACTTTCACCCCCCATTTCAACCCCTTATGGGATGATTTCCAGGTTAAAAACTATCCTATGTTCTTACCCGGGACTCAAACTTTCGTTATACCAAATTTCATCTAAATCGGTTCAGCGTTTTAAGCATGATGAGCAGCACTTTAGTTCGTCCAATGAGATTATCGTCTACTGTGTTGTCGATGGTACAGCACAGACCGCCGTCTTCGTGGAGTTATATTGGTTGGAGTGGTTATATCCGAAAGCTGACCCAGGAATAGGCAGCCACTACTGTTAGTGATGACTACTTGATCCTCTAAAGTAGTTACTCTAAACTCAAAAGGGGATACTAGATCTCATTGAACTTTGTTAGGCTTTTGTCAAGTGTGTCTAACTGATTTATATTTACACAGCAACCTCCTACTCGGCCGAAAACGGTAGCGCCGTTTCGCCCTCCTACACCTGTGATAAAAGTACCCATCACTACCATTCCGGTAAGTATTAACAATTAAGAAAGTATATATGTATATCAGCCTACGAGTATATGCGTGTCCATCTGCTTAATTCGGGTGTCAGGTAGCCCGATAGTGGCGCCTACCCACAAGCCAGATAAGACGAGCAGTGAAAGCCCCCAGGGCTGCTGCAATTGACCCCTTCAAAAAAAAAACCGGCCAAGTGCGAGTCGGACTCGCGCACCGAGGGTTCCGTACAAACATGTAGGTATACATTTTTTTTAAATATTTTTATTATATGTTGTAACTAAAAATTTACGGTTTTCGCAATTTTTCATTTATCTGTGCTATAAGACGCTGCTTCGTACCAAATTTCAAGATTCTGAGTTCACGGGATACTTCCCGTGAACCTGTAGGTTTAGATTCCCTTGTGAGTTTCGAAAATTTGCGGAAATTTGCAACATAAACGGCTGTATCTTTGATTGCGTTGGCTTAGACGTTTGATTTTTTTCACAGCTCCAAGGGACAGTAGACCTGAGTACTCGTATTTGGTATACATTTTAGCTTGATACCTCCACGCGTCCCTGAGAAAAAGGGTCTTGCTTGACAGACATACGGACGGACGGATAACAAAGTGATCGTGAGCGGAACCCTAAAAAAGAGTCCATCTGCTGTGCAAAGGTCTCTTGTTTCTGCGTTTCTCCTAATTCCCGAGGAAGGCTTGTCTTTCCGCCATCTCCGTCTAGGTCCGTCCGGTCTGCGTCGTCCTTGCGGCATCCACTTGGTGGCTATACTAGCCCACCTATCCGGGTGCATGCGACAGACGTGACCGGCCCAGTCCCAATTGAGTTTTTAAGCCACCATCAGCTATGCGTGTTTGGGAGCGCCGCGTGATGTTTCCTATGCACTCCATCCTCTTTTAAGGGGCTACCCGAGATTTCATCGATTTTTTACAAGTTTTGAATCGTATCTCCTACTTTTGCACTACAGATAGAATTGTAAATCAAACGGCTATCGGTTCTTCAATCTTTTGTCTCCATTTTGGTTCACCGGATATTGAAACAAATGAATAGTCAATTTTGTTCGACTTTTTTTAAACATTGTCTAAAAAATCACTTATTTCGTGTCTCTATTGACGTGAAAGACACATATGAAATCTAAATATTTGGGTTCGTCTGTGACGTCTCTAAAAACTGGTCCAGGGTTTTCATTTTAAACCAATTAACACAAAATTTATGGCCAGAAAGTTTTTTGGCCTAAAATTGTTCAACTTTGATGCCAAATATCTCGAAAACAATGAACTTTGAAGTAAATATGGGATACTATATTGCTTAAAGCCGTTGTTGTTAATATAATAAGCTACAAAAAACATTAGAAAACTAAGGGATTCAGAGGCTCTAGTATAAGTTTTACTGAAACAAAACGTTACGCCCGCGTTCGCGTTTAGCTGTCAAATCCCATACAAATTGAGGGTAAAACGCAAACGCGATCGTAAAGTTTTGTTTCGGTAAAACTTATACTAGAGCTGAGGCTCTAGTCTGAGGATCGAAGGTCATTGGCGTATGAGAGCCCCTTAACATCTAAAATGCTGCGCTCCATAGCCTGTTAACGATACCTACATATAATGAATACGTATTAACAATAACTCCATAAAAAGTCGATATTATTTAGCTAATATATTTATTTATTAGTTACAGAGAGGTATATTAGGACGAGACGATCGAGATACGACGGACATGAGTGTGTGTTCCAATGACCGTCGTAGCGATACGAATCATCGAAAAGGTAAGCAGCATTTTTACCTAAACATAATTTAGTTCATTGGCATCATCATGCAGCCCCTCCCCCACGAGTAAACATTTCACCGGACGATAGAGCTATCAGTCTATACACCTCAACTCAATTTTATGAGATTACAATCGGAGAGCACACTATAAATGCAAAATGTAAGATGCAAATACACATTGGCCAAAGATCTTGGATAAGCGGAATACCACCCTTAGATACTTTATAAAATGTAAATAGGATAACACCAGGCCCCTATTTCACCAACTTGACAATTGTCACCTGACACTGACAATTCGTCATGCATTGCTTGTTCTAGAAGTCAAGGTGGTTGTTAGGTTACTTGTGGAACCAGCAATGTACGAAGAATTGTCTTTGTCAGGTGACAATTGTCTAGTTGGTGAAATGAAAACTTCTTTAGCGGCGACGGCGCTGTGCACTTTTTATGATGGGGAAAAATTGATAAACTCGCCACAGCTGCACAGGTCACGTGACCGTGAGATTCAAGAGATTAAAAATTCGTAAGACGGACACGTGACCTGATCGAAAAACTGTTACTTACAATGTCATTGAGTTTTCACTTCTGCCGGCACTCCCGGAGTGCAACCCGGCCTTTTTTACGGTTCCGTACCAAAAAAGGTAAAACAGGAACCCTTATGGTGCGACTCCGTCCGTCTGTTTGTCTGTCTGTCTGTCACAAAGTGAAATATATCACAAACTACTTAAGCTATCAATTTTTAATTTGGAATGGTTTTAAATGAGAGTTATCCACGTGCATGCAAAATGAGAAATTTAAATAAACATTTTAATTTTCTATGAAAAATTACGAATATGAGGGGGGGCAAAAAAAATTCAACTATTAGATCAAGTGGGGTATCGTATGAAAGGGCTTGAGTTGTACTTTTTGAAACAGTTTTTCTTTTTTTTCTGCATTGGTAAATTTTTGATTTATGAAGGAAAATGTAAAAAAAAATACCATCCCCCCCCTTATCTCCAAAGTTATCAAAGCGAAAAATTTGAAATAATTACTTGTGATTAAGATAAACATAAATATTACTGGAAAAGTATAACTTTTTCTATTTTTAGCGTATTCTTTGTTTTATTTTCAAAAATCATTTTCTAGTAAAGTTTGCAATTTAATCAACTTTATAAGTATTTTTTTCTTTTGAAATTCCTATAAGACTATAATAGAAGTACTCTCTTTCAAATAAAAATAATAATAATCGAGATTGGTTCACGTGATAAACAATAATCGCTAAAACACCAACATACATACTCGTACTAAGCTGATTGCCCTTGCACGTTAGTACCAAATGGGGCCGATAGATGGCGCTGACCCCATTCCTACATCGCGCTGTTAAGATTTTTCTAGAATGAATGGGATTGGGACGGGTCAATAGCAGGTCAAAAAGAATTCGTGATACAATTGTCGTGGTAGTTCGATGGTCTTGGTGTAAAAGTTATTCGTTGTTTGAAATTGAATTCTCTTGTGTTGGGTTAAAATAAGTAATTTAACAGGCGAAATTTACTTCGGTCTATTTGTCGTCGTATTCGTTGGGCTTTGGCTTCGTAATGGGAAAAACTGAAGCGGATCGGCTAGGAAAAAAGTAAATAAAATATACTCATTGATACATTGAGGTATTAGAATTCGTTGTTTTCTCTTCTGTTTCATACGAGGGTAATTTATATTTTACGGGTTTAAAAAAGCTTAAAGAGAAAATTTTATATGGATGTTGATAGTTTTTCTTACGTAATTGAAAATAATTACATCGAAGATGACTGCGTGGATAAATTTCATGCAATTCATGCTCATCATGCTAGCTACAGAATGAAGGTGTCAAATATAGGGGCATTTTCTTAACCTTGAGTTAATTGATAGTTTGTACGGAACCCTCGGTGCGCGAGTCAGACTCGCACGTGACCGGTTTTTTTAAATTGTAATAAGTAATCTTTCTACAACGTTGCAAGTCTGGCTCAAAAAAGTGTTTCTCATCATAACCTTGCATCACTTTTTAACCCTCTTAGGGATGTAATTTTGTAAAACGCTAAAAGTATTTACTGTTTTTGTATTCTAATGAGGAATCTTTCTACAACGTTTCAAGTTTCTAGCTTAAAACGAAAAGTTTCCCCTCATACAAACTTTGCACCCCTATTTAACCCCCCTAAGGGTAGAATTTTCTAAAACGCAGAAAGTACTTTTTTTATATTAATAAGTAATCCTCCTACAAAGTTTCAAGTCTCTAGTTCAAAAAATAATGTTTCCACCATACAAACTTTGGAACCCCCTTTCACCCCCTCAGGAGGTGAATTTTGAAAAATATTTTCTTAGTGCTCCCCTAGAGCCCCTTATAAGGAACCTATGTGCCAAATTTTAAATCTCTAGAACCAGCGGTTTGGGCTGTGCGTTGACATGTCAGTCAGTCAGTCAGTCAGTCAGTTCCTTTTTTGATATATTTAGATTTATGTTTCATCGCTTTAACATACAACCTCATTCTAGAGTACATTATGGACGACAGGAGAAGAATGCAATTAAGGATAAGATGGCAAGAGAACATTGCGAAGTTCGAAAGTATAAAACGGCAGCTGTATGAGAAACAGGTACCTTAAAAAATTGTTTTGTTAATGATATAATTACTTAGTATCATCAAAACTCAGATTCCTTCCTATACGTAGCAGCAAATAACTTTGGGAAAAGAGATAAAACATTCGGTGAAATAGATTTTCTGTAAACTCTTCATCCCATTTTCTTTCCAGCGAGGCCTACTAGAATTGTACGCGATATTGCGTTCAAGCTACGAGGAGTTATCAGATATGGGCCAGAATGTATACCTGCCGTCGGCTGAGGAGTTGAAGATCATGAACGTCTCCAAGTTGGGCCCTGGGCAGCTGCTGCAGCTGTGTGCTGGGACGGAAGTTAACGGTATTATGAATGGCATGTATCGTGACCTGCCCAACAAGCGATAGGTTTTGTTGACAAATTTTATGGCTCAAATCGTCACGTTTAACATGACCATAAAATCTATCATGCTAGTTGCCCTGATCAGGGGCTTGATTTGACTGCAGCTGCGCCTAGATGGTCCAGTATTTCAGTCCGCCCTGCACACCACCCCGTGTACAGTCGAGTTCAAAAATATGTCCATAGAAAGAGTGAAATGTGTGACCTCGACTTGTTAAAGGTATAATCACTCCTTGCACGTGCGTAGATAGCACATTTCATTTACTGGCATGCAACATGAGGAGGCGACACGGGTGGCTGAAAAACTGGCACGTGTTCGAACGTACGCGATAGCTGACTGGCATGCCAGTTTTCATGCAAGTTTAACTTGCAAATGCTTTCACTGTGTGTCAGTTACTTCGACATGCCATTAGCTCTTTTATTGGCTCCAACACAGTTCGCGCATTACTGGCGCTCAAGTTTTGCTCATTTTGTTGCTAATTCTGTAAAATTCTCGCTCATGGAATTGAACGAGCAAAACAAACACCAAACTGAATATTTTTATCCTTGACTTATCCTAATTTGTACTTATTTTCTTCCAGAAATAGTGAACACGGCTCCTCCTATTGATATACATTTGTTAGATGTCATACCAAACAACATTGTAGTTACGTGTGAAAAAACTTTAAACAGTAGAAAGGAGATAATTACTTGGTTCGAAGACGTCATGTCGAAAAAAGTAAATCTAATATTATCCTCACTCGCTCGCGAACACTTGGCTATTATCTCACTAGAGTTCAAACGGAAAATCGGCCAAGTAAATCTTGATTAGTCACTGGGAAACGTAGACTAGCCATGGTCTGGTGGAAAGCATATTTAAGGCTGCATTTTGCAATGCATCCCTGTACCTTAGGCACTTGTCCCACCAAGAGCGAGGAAGCGATTAGCTATCGGCGATTTTCTCGCCCAAGAAACGAACAAAAGATACGGATCCTGTGTTATTAAAAGAGACTCATATATGAATAGTTAATCGCTGGCTGTTCACACTGATGGCGAGAACACTCGCTCTAGTAGTTTGTCGCCGCGATAAGAGCGATAAGATAAAACCAGCTCAGCGGTACTCGCTCGGCGATGCTCGCTTGGTAGTTAAACTCAAGCTGCGAGTCCAACCAAGCGGTCATTTTACAGCGGGGATATGAGAACAAACCGCTTATACCGCCGTACAGTGTGTCTCGCGTGCAGGTTTGAACAAGTCTGCGTGTTAGGCACTGGTCCCACCGCCGGCTAGTAAGCTAGAAAAGTTGGGCGAGTAGCATTACATTGCGGATCTGTATAGGTCGATTGATCACACTGTGCCTGATCAGCACGCAATGAACCGTTACTCGCCCAACTTTTCTAGCTTACTAGCCGGCGGTGGGACCAGTGCCTTAGGCTGCACTGTACCGCCCGAGCGAGTGACGCGAGTAATAGCCCGGCGCACTCGAACACTCGCCTATAGCCGAGCGACAAAACTATTGGAGCTAACACTCGCATGCTCGCTGCACGCCAACTCGTTTCTAGTTTCTAGCTTTAGTCGTTTATCGCTCATCATCGGCGGTGGGACAAATGCCTTAACCTAGTAGTTAGTATCTAGGTAAAACTTGAAGTGGCTTAGGTTGCCAGAAAAGGTATTATAGCTATACTTGCTAAACTTAGGAGGAGAGAAACAGAGGGGGGAGATATCAGAAGTACATGAGTAAGTAGGTATCTTGGCTTGATATCTCACAATTTTGAGAAAGGTGATTCTGATTTGTACGTCATTAATTAAAAAACTGTTTTAATTGTCGATTGTCCTATCCTACTTTTGTTTTAATTCCAGATGATTACAAAAAATATTCTTATTAAAAAGATTAAAGAATTTAAAGCCGAAAACGATGAATTTCAAAGGAGATTGGATAAAAACAGAGAGGATTACACACGATTTTTAGACGAAACTTGTGAAAATTTTAAGTACGTAGATATCTTTACCAATACCATAATATCTAGATATGACAAATTTTAATTTTTAGTGTCTGGTAAAAAAATTGCGAAATTTCAAAGCAAACGTACTAACGTAACCGTTGAAAAAAATCCCAGTTTCGATCTGTATTCTAACCAGTGACCTTCGGGCTTGGTATGGCGAATCCATCTAGCAATAGCAATAAGTACAGTAGAACCACAAATATAAGTTACATCGACAATCTCCGTTTGAGGACACAGGTAGCTAACGCCAACTGAAAAATCGCCAGTGACATCAAAAAGCAGTTACAGAATATTTGTAACGGCTCTGCGTATTATTATTATTATTATCTTATTTTAGATAGGCAGCTGACGCTGATACGTCTAAATCATAGTTCACTTGGAACAGGTGCCCACTGCTTTCAGATAGTTTGTCGAGTCTGTTTTTAAACTGGTTAACACTTCTTGCGTTCACTACTTCCGAGGGTAATTTGTTCCATGTATTTACTATTCGATTTGAGATTAAGTTTTTGCCGATGTTTGTTTTACATTTATTTGCTAACAATTTAAAGTTGTCCTCTCGTGCGTGTGTTTGTATTTCGAGTGAACAGGTCGCTCAGTTCTGGACAGTCGTAACAGCCATTTAAGATTTTAAAAGTCTCAATCAGTTGCCCCCGTTCACGTCTCTTTTTGAGTGTTGTTAAGCCTAATTTGTGTAGTCTTTCCTCGTAAGGCAATGATTTGAGCTGTGTGGGAATTTTGGTGAATCTTCTCTGCACTTTTTCTATCACCTCAATGTCTTTCTTGAAGTATGGGTTCCATATCTGAAAACCATATTCACATATTGTTGTTGTTTTGTAGATTTGTATCATTGTTTCAGGTGTGAGTATACGAAATGCTTTTCTAATGATGTAGATGATGGTATTAGTTAAGTTAGTTATATTCATATTATTCACTGCCAAGAATCGCTACGCGCTACCGCTAATACGGTCGTCGCTGATCCCGCGGTTTTATTCATATGTAGCGGAAAGCGACTACGCCCTCTAGGCGGGTCCCTGGCAGTGAAAGTGTTAAAATGAGGCGACATGTCATTTTGTCGATGATTGAGTAGTGACTATATCCGTATTCCTAATAAAGTGACGATATTTTCAGGAAAATTGAGAACGACACATTTGCGAATCATCTGCGTTTTCAAACTAATTCGTCAAAACTAGCAGAAATGAATGCTGTAACTGAGGACCTCCGGAGAAAACTTCAAGAATCTGAGCAACAAATCATGTCAGCTGCGAAAAGATCAAAGGTATGTAAATTAGTATTTAATTCATAAAAACTTAAAAGAATAAGTACTTAACTAATGATTATAAAAATCGATAAAAGGTCTATAGTCGATTTAAAACTTTATTGACGACTTACAGTGTAGACTGTAATAATGGAAATACGAGTATATACATAATTTTGACGACCGCTTTAGCCTAGTTGGTAGTGACCCTGCCTACGAAGCAAGACGTCCCGGGTTCGAATCCCGGTAAGGGCATTTATTTGTGTGATGAGCACGAATATTTGTTCCCGAGTCATGGATGTTTTCTATGTATTTAAGTATTTATTTATCTATTTAAGTATGTTTATCGTCGTCTAGTACCCATATTACAAGCTTTGCTTAGTTTGGGGCTAGGTCGATTTGTGTAAGATTGTCCCGTAATATTAATTTATTTATTTAATAAACAGAGGTCGGCGGGGGTGAGCTATTTTTATGTCATTAATGTCATGTAGATGTGCCTTGTAGATATTAATATGGATAAGTGTATCCATAAAGAAATATTAAAAGAAGACAAAATTGAAATGATCAAACATAAAATGAAAATGCATTACTATTATCGGAGGAAGTTTACTTTAATACTAGAAACTGTTTTCCCACTTGAGCGGAAAGCTGTGCAAAATAGATTAATCATATTCCGTTGATTCTTATAAAAATTATTTGTTTTGATGGCGACGTAAAGCTCGTAGCATAAAGGCAGCCTAAATAAAATCATTTTATTGGTAAATAATTACACATGGGGCATTTACCATTGAATGACAAGGTATGTCCATGTTATGCAAAAACTGAAAACAGCTCACCCCCGCCGACCTCTGATAATAAAGTAGCCATAGAAAAGTCGGTACCAGTACTTAAAAACCTTTGCTTTGCACCAGTAAGGCAAAGCGAGTATTATATTGAATTTGGATACATTACAATCGACAATAAAACGACGAAAATGAAACGCAAACAACGACCAAGTATTTTAAGAGAAAGAAAGAAAGAAAACCATTTATTCGTGACTAGACCCCGTTATCTTGTCGCACTGATATTGCTTTTCCGTAGAGCGTGAATGTGTTTTTATCGACCATCTAAATGTCGATAGTGTAGTACTTAGTTATACAGGGTGTACCAAAAATGGGGTATGAACCGATCAAGGGCATAACAGGTATAGTGTTCTGATAACAAAAAACTGAAAGAAATAATTTTTGACGAGTTTTTTTTTACATTTGTTTGAAGCAGGTCGACCCATACTCCAGGCAAAATACGGTTTTGAAAAACATTAATTTATAATAGCGTTTTTTTTGTTGATTTCATTTTAAAAATGTATTCTAAGATGATTTATTCAAGAATCCGGCAAACTTTCCACCCGGAAGTAATTATGTAGCTTTAAATGAAGCATGCATTGTGTTTTTTTGTACGATTTATATTGAATATTATAGAGCAAATGTAAATGAACCAAAATAAAGACAAACATGTTTATTAATATTTTTTCTGACTTTTTAGAAGCTAGTTAATTTATAATTTTTTTGATGTCTGAAGTGTTGTCGGATTTTGTCGCTGGGTAACTATTTAATTGATAATATATCCGTTACACATCAAAAAGAAGCTATTATAAATTATTTCCAAAATTGACATTTTTTCCATACAAGTTATCAGTTCATTGACTGGACTACCAGCATTGTTGCATTATATAAACATCGATATCGAGACGGTCGATAAAAAACATTCACGCTCTACGGAAAAGCAATGTCAGTGCGACAAGATAACGGGGTCTATTCGTGACACACAAAACGACAAACACTGAATAAAAATGTAAATAAAATACGTCATGAAACCGTTGTTTTACGGTAGATAGTGTTGACTTCTTAAGGCACAAAGCCTGGTTTTTGGAACAACCTTCATTGCACCTATGCTTTACAGGAATTGGAAAACGAACTAAAAGACGAGAAACACAAGAAAAAAGATCATATAGCGAAAGCTGATGTACAGGTTAAGTCCAAGGAAGATAAAATAGTACAATTGACTGCAGCCTTGGAGCAAGCTAAATCTAAAAGTTTGTCTATGGAAAAAACAGTGAGCCAATTACGTGAAGAGGTAATACCTAGAATCCGCCATCTTGTTGCCATGACATCGCAATATGTAGGTGGGTAAATAGAACACCCAGTATATTACCAAAAACAAATGTATGGAACATATTATGTTTACAGACATACTCACGCTTTTGCATTTTTGATTTTTACTACTTACGTACACGAAGCCTAGTCTTACAGCTTTCGTAAAGTTAGGGTAAGTGCCGGAGCTGTGCGAGGTAGCGGAGCGGTGTGCGAGGAAAAATAACCACCGACGACGAGGACATGAAGAGACGCGAAAACAAGGCTAGCCGCCGCTTCGCTACAGCTCTAGTGGATAGTTACTTATCTAGTTTTCAAACATACGGCAAATCATTTTCAGAACCAAAAATGGCAATTAAATTATGACAAAAAAATTAAAAAGCTAAAAGAATCTGCCGATATAAATCCTAAACTCTTCGATGAAATGATTGCTGACCGAAGCAAACTATTAACTGAGTAAGTCATTTTTCATTTTATCCTACGTATATTGTTATTTTGTTCTTATCTAATGTTACGGTTCTAAATTGTGTGCTACTTAACAGAAAACAAGAGCTAGAAAAGGAACTTATAGAACTTCGTACCCACTATGAAGAAATTTTACACAATACGAAACATGAATCAAATTCAAATGTTGTCAAATTGATTGAAGCGGAAAAGAAATACAATGAAGCGCTTGAAGACAAAAGTCAACTGGAAAACAAAGTACAGTTTTTGAGTGCGCAACTTATTGACACAGAATTGCGCTTCGAAGAAGCATTAAAGCAATTGGCAGAGATGGAAGACGCTAAAAGTAAAAAATATTAATCCATAAAACATGACGCATACTTAAATAAGGTTACCTTAGGAACAGTCGCCATCAGATATATCGGAGCGGCCAAAGTGCTCAAAAATATCTGAACACGTCTCTAATGCCTCAATAAAAAGCCGTTTTCTGATATTTGTAAGCACTTTGGCCACTCCGATATATCTGATGGCGATTGTACTTAAAGTACTTATGTGGTCAAACTTACATAAATCGACCAAGTCCCAAATTAAGCTTGCACAACTACTTATAGCTTGTACAATGCGTAGTTGGGTACTAGACGATGATAAACAGACTTATATAGATAAAAAATACTTACTTAAGTACATGGGAAACATCCATGACTTAGGAACTCGTGCTCAACACACAAATTATACATATATTTATATTAAGTAAACTCCACGTCAATGTTAAACAAACAATATTACCAAGAACTGCAAGAGACTGCGGCTGTCAATGTGCATGACATGCAGTTGCAAATAGATAAATCATTTATCTAAGGTTATCATTTCACGTAAGACCAATCAGGTTATCTACTTATTTTTAATCAATAAGTTTTCATTGAGATTTAGCAAAGATTTAAAAGGCGAAATTTCAATCGCATTGTTGCATTATATAAACATCGATATCGAGACGGTCGATAAAAAAACATTCACGCTCTACGGAAAAGCAATGTCAGTGCGACAAGATAACGGGGTCTAGTCATACCTCACACGCTTGACAGCTGGGTGTCAGATTAATGAAAACACAGCTGTTCATCTCAGGTGGATGTTAACCTTACGCTACTATTGTAAAACGTAACAATCAGGTAAGGCTGTAGCATTTGAAGGAAAACTCCAACATCTCATTACTTCTTTTATTCACATACTTTTACTAATTATAGTTACACTTACAAATTTGTACCAGCAATTATAAATGGTAAGACAGTAACATTACGCAGTTGACGGCCAACACCAGAATGCCCTCCAGGCATCCACCCCTGACCAAGCAACTCACCGTTTTGGTGGGAAAATCCAGCTCTCTCATTGGCTCCCGACATCACGCGATATCAGTGTCGTGAACCAATCAGAGAACCGCTTTATTTTCGCGCCACAAATAATACTAATCAAGCCAGCAACTGTGTTGCAATTTTTGCGAATTAAGAGTGATTACTTTACAAAATGAAATCTTACATAATCAATGAATCTTAATAAATTAAAACATCTATTTTATGCCAAAAAACGTAAGCAATTGATTAGTAAAATACTGAAACCTAACACTATGTACTGAGAAGCTCACACAATGTTTTTCTCAATTATGGTTTCATCATAAATAAAGTATAAGAAGATATATCCACGCCATACATTAAAATGAATCCGCCTTATTTGCTGTGAGCACCAGGGGGCGTTAGTGAACTGGTATGTACATTTGCTCTCAGCAAAAGATGTCGTTTATATCAATATTGCCTTTTACGGATTATTAAATACACTAACGGCATCTGTACCTACAACAGGTGATGTTGTAAAAAATCTGTTTTACGCGGTCAATAGATGTCACTTTGCAAGATAGGTTTACACAAAGTAAAATAATAGTATTTTTTTCTGTTTTGTTAGAGCACACGCGAGCAGTCAATAAAATGCTCAATTTTTGTACCTTTTCTTAGAACCTCCACCGTACCATCATGTACCATAAATAAAGTACCTATATAAGCAACCTTACATAAGACCGCAGCCAAAGTTCCACTACTTGCTACTTAGGTATGTGGTGTGTTCTTGGGGGTAAGCTTGCCAGGGCTCCCGAGGGGGGAGTTATGTGGATCCCCACTATCAACAAAACTCATCTTGTTTGATGATGTGCATTTGTACTATCAATCTCAAAGCTGTACCTTGATTCGTCTATTTGCTGCCATGCGATTTATTGTGCTAGTGGCTCTATGTGTTGTAGAAACTAGCGAACCTGTCTTTTTTTTAATTTCTAAAAAGTAACAGAAAAAACTATATACTAAACCGAACCTGCTCACAAAATTTCACGAGAATCGGTTAAGAATGCGACCTGTAGAGGAGAACAGCCGGACAGCTGGACAGACACCGGACATACGAACAATTTTCGGCCCAAGCTGAAGCGTAGAACTTCGTTCGCTTCGCTCCCTCGATCGATAAAACCACAGCACATTGAATACTCAATTCAGTAAAGGATCGGAATCGCGCTTTTGACTCCCCTGGATTTTTCAAGATTATTATTACCAGGAACAACTGTAGGAGGACGATTATAGAACAAACTTAAGGAACAATAGGAAGGTACCTTAATATACAAAATTTAAAAACTATTGAGGTTGAAAGCTTCAGTTATAAAAAAAGGTGCGAACACCACAGGCAAGGCAGTAGTAAAAAAGCCTCCGATGGCATTTTGTTTGCCCTTGCGTGCGTACATGCGATCCGAGACATTCTTCTATTTACTGCCTGTGAGTAATGCAGATTTCCTTGAGAAAAGTAAGGTAAAAGGGTTCAATAACACGTATTATATGTAAATTATTTCATTTACTTTGCAGTAAGTAGCCTAATTTTTTGCTGATTTTGTAGACTTCTTTTGTGAGATTTACAAATATATATTTTTTAGTAACAATATATTTTTTTAAAACATCTACGTGCTCTGAATAAATACAATTTGAATGTGTTTAAATAATCTGTCGGATGCGTTGCTCGACGCCGCCGCCCCCACGTCCACGCAAGAGGAGCTTTCTTCCAGATGTCTTTTTATTTGAGGAGCCTCAGTTGGACGTGATGATGTGATGAGGGCTGTGGCGATGCGGGTTGTGGTGCTGAAGTTGGCCACTCCTCAGGATCATTGTCAGGTTTTCTTACTTTGTCCGGTAGGTCGCACGTCAACGAATGTAATTTCAGTACCAGATCCTGAAATTTAAAAAATAAATATTAAACTAAACAATATTATCCGAGCATACTTAAATTTTGTTAATCGTCCCCTTTACCCCTTCCGTTGAGTTGATAGAATTAGGACTCATACGATAGATCGATTAGGTAGTGTCTGTATACGTTTGTTAAGTCATTCATGTGTGGAGGAGACACATTTTTTTAAGTAATTTGAAATTCAAAGGTGTATGTGAAGTCCCCAACACGCACTGGGCCAGCGTGGGCACTACTGCCCGTTCCCTCTCATCCTTGAGAGGAGGGCTGTGCCCAGCAGTGGGACGTATATAAGCTGATTTATTGTTTATATTATTATTAAATTATACTGCTAATATTTTCAAATATGCTTGCCGCCGTATGCTAATAAAAACCGGCTATATGTGAAACCTAACTAACCTAACCTAACAATCCTAACATCTTATAAGCTTTTTTTTTAGTTCTGCGTGTTTAGCTAAGAAATTCAATACATTACATACATAATTCATTACTTACTAACTGTAAAAAACGCTGTAATGGAATTAATAAAGCTTTTTTATTTTTATTTATTTTATTTATATGTGATATAAAAACACCACGTGCTTTTATGATGCCAATAAGTAAGCTAAAAATAAAGAATGATTTCTTCTAAGTACAATTTAGCTTGAAAGAAAGGAGTTGGATTTAGCCGGATCATAAATAAATATTTCCTCTATGGTCGGATTGATGGTTGGTTGCATAGCGCTGGGACAGCCTGTATATATTTTCAAGTATAAGTTGCTTGGACCAACAACACCGACGGGAAGAAAGGGTGTGGTGCTTTTGTAACCCGACACCAAACGCAATATTTTCTTAAAGCTATCTCGTTTGACATGAACGGATACCAATGCCATCCTGTTTTCAATGATAAACAATTTTTTTGTACATTTCCCATGTGTGCCTTAAGGAGTCCCTTTTCAGAAAAATTGTCATCATGTTTTTAAGAAAATACTATTTGAACAATAAAAAATCAAGACATACCTTGCATTGGGTGCTCTACAGACACAAAGCTAATAACATCAATTGATTTATCTTCACAGTGATAGTGTCTAGTAATAGCTGTCCCGGTCAACCTTCTCTGGTTATCATTGTGACTCATAGCAGGATTCAAAATGCACTTCAAAAAGATAGCAGTACTTTAACTGATCAGGTGTCAAAGATGTGAGATTGATGTTGCCTGAAATTAAAAATAAATAAAATAAAATATATATTAAGGGGCAATCTTACACAAGTTGAACTAGTCCCATTGTAAGCTCAATAAGCTATTATGGGTACTAGACGACGATATATATAGTTCCAATAGGTATAAATAGCTTATTAGAAAACATCCAAGACTCAGAAACAAATATTTGTGCCCATCACACAAAAAAAATCCCTTACAGGGATTCGACCCCAGGACCTCTTGCTTCATAGGCAGGGTCATTACCAACTAGGCTAAAGCAGTCGTCATAAAACTAAATACTTAGATATTATTAATTTCCATCAAGTACATTTCTTGTAAAAAAACCTGCCAAGCCTTCCGGCCTGAAAAGTAGTGAAATCTCAAGCTAAACCAAGTACTTCAGCCATCATTTCCGGTTAGATATTTTCACGAATTGGCAATCACACTGCGAATAAGTAAATTCAAAAGATTCAAAATAAAATGCCAACAAGCAAACTCCTAACTAGTTTATCATTACCATTAGGTACAGTGCAAACATGAAATGAAGGATTAATAAGGACACTAATCAGTTTGGAGCGAGATATAAACTTATTTTAACGTAAATAACGCGATAAAAAACTGAAAGACAAAACGATGTTTTGGAACATTGATAAAAAGTCAAGTTGACTGACGCATGCCCGACGTCACCAAGTATGTATGTGCTTAGTTGTATAATTTTATTTATTGTAAATAAAATAGAGCTTACCTGAATTGTTAATCCAGATCCGTAGGCGATTTTTATCACTAACTGGAAAACGAAACAATGTGTGACAGTTTATGAATTGGCACCGATGTGTCATTTTGGTAAATTCAATAATATCAAATCAGTCCGGTAGAAGTCCAAGTGGTCGTATGTAAATCACTGGCAAACAAATCCGTTTCTAAATAAATCGTAGGTCCATTCAAATAAGCGGAGGTCAAATTTTAAAAGAATAACATTAACAATATGTTCGTGGTAGAGTTGATACCTATCGTCTCTAGTTTCAGTGTGGCCAGTTAAGTCTCTATCTTTCCATATACTTCTGACGTTTTGACTTTGCCTATGTAATTACACGTATATTTTCACTACGCTTTTATAAAAAAATATCATACCGCAGGTTATCTTTATTTGTATTTTTAATTGAGACAATAAACTCATACTAAATCATTTTTTTCGCATTTTTACAAATGGACAAAGTTTATTCTGTTTACCTACAATTTAAAGGAATAATTTTGTAGCAACATTTTCTCATTTCGTCTCTGTAATCTGTGTTTCGTCTGCACTGAGTCGTTTCGTTGTACGCAGTTCTCTTTACTATTATACAGTTTCAAAGACGAGTGCGAAGTGATAAGAAATAAATAATTATGCTCCATTATTTATTAATAATTTAAGATTGCAGTCACTTTATGTTTATTTTAATTTAATGTAAAATATTTGTAACACGCAGTAATTCATTTGTTGTAATACACCGTGGGCCCGAGTAACCCGAAATATTTTAACCGCGCACTCCTTAGGTCATTAGCAGCAATATTTTTAATATAAACCCCAGTCAATTCCGGCTCAGATTTGAAGATATTATCAATTTTCATGTAAACTATTTATTGTGATTACTAAGTGCATTTTGCTCTTTTGATAGCGACTTTGCTACCGATGTTGGCCAGTTTCGCGTCGCTATTGACAGATATGAAAATGGCAGCTACCACTCACTAAATTGATCCTTTTTAAAAAATAAAAAAAATAATCGTTACGGTTTTATTAAAAGGGATATTTTACATAGAGAAGCAATAGTTATCCGAGTTTATTTACAAAAACCAACAAACCATGAAAAAAAATTTTTTTTTTTTAAATTTGTGGTGTTCATATAACATTTTTTACTCCTAATGACCTCAGGAATGCGTGGTTAAAATCTTTCGGGTTACTCGGGCCCACGGTGTATATAAGATGTCGAAATGGAACGTTATGCAGAGATGTTAAAAATAATAAAATAAATTGGAAATTAGTATACAGTTGGCGACGTTGCCAGATCGAACTACGGCGCTGCCAGCGCGAGCTGACAACGTCGCGCGTCGTAAGCACTTCGATAATTTTAGGTACTTATTGGCAATTTGAATCATAAATTGCTACATACTCAAATGTGAATGGCAGTAGGTACATATTATAGGTATTATTCTTTATTTATGGTACTAGATACCTATGTAAAGAAAGAATATTCAAATAAGTTGTAAAATAAAAACAGTTTTACGTATAGGTCCCGAATAAATGTATGTTATATTTTTTACTTACTGTAGTATTCTGATGTTTTAGAGACTAGGTTACCTATTCTAATAATTATCTACTAAACTCATCAGTCGCATCACGATCCTCCTAGCGATATTCCCGGGTGTGCCCCTAAAGGAGCCAGGGGTCCGCTTTGACACCTAATCCCAAGATTTGGCATAGGCACTAGTTTTTACTTCATCTTATTTAAAAACTCTTCGTACGTTTTCGTTTTTCTTCCCGTGGGTGTCGTAAAAGTCGACTAAGGGAGCAGGGTTGAAGTGTGTTGTGGGCGATGGGCTAGCAACCTATCACTGCAATATCACATTTTGTCGATCTTTTTTATACCCACATTTATGCTAGAAGTGGCGCTGGAACATAAGTTTCATGTGCTCTGCCTACCCCTTTTGGGAATAAAGGCGTGAATGTATGTATGTATGTACGTATGTATGTTTTCTTTTGGAAGTGAAAACTTCTTTAGCGGCGCTGAGCACTTTTTGGGATGGGGAAAAATTGTTAAACTCGCGACAGATATTTGTGACATCAGATGCGTAAGAGGCCACGTGACCGTAGGAGGATGGCGAGAGATTCGGGACGAGGTTGGGGTCGGGGGGGAAAACGGGGGTTTGACTAGGGGCACATAGTTCTAATTTGTACTTTATTGTTAACAGTATAAGTTCGTAACACATTTTCCGTAAATGCAAATTCCATTTTGTTTTATCAAACTTTTATATATTGCTGTTAGCCGATTCGACTTCATTCAAAACTGAACGCTATTCGTAAGAATATAAAGCCGTTAAACACTTTGCAATTGCATATTCTGCAAATAAATTTGTAATTTTGTCCGCGCGTCCTTTACCGCTTTGCTATTGAGCAAATTCGAATAGTTCGAATTTGGACGTTATTCTTAAAGAGATAAAGCTTTGAAAAATATTTGGCAATGGCACAAACAAATTGGTATTTTATTTCTTCGTCTACTTCATCAATTTTGCCGAGTTAAGTTGAACTATAGCGTACTACTAATAAGTTTGTTATTAGATATATTGGCACGCAGGGGGAGAGAGGGGGGCGGAAGGGATTTTTTTTGCAAAATTAAAATTATTCAAGTTTTCACTTCTGCCGGCACTCCCGGAGTGCAAAAACCGATAGGTCTTTTTACAAGCTTTATAGTAACTTGACTTCTTTCGTATGTAAGTATAAAAGTATGTATGTAAGTAAGTTGTCCGTCAAATCTTGCAAGTTAAATTTGACCCACTTCCCGGTGACCGATTGAGCTCAAATTTTGGGTATAACTATAGTTTGGATGACATTCAATATTATGGTACCATCGAGCTGATCTGATGATAGAGACAGAAGGTGGCCATAGGAACTCCGTAATAAAACCATATAACCCCATCGAGTTGGTGCTCGTTAGAATCGTCTCAATGAGCAGTTGATGATGGTATACAGAAAAGTACAGTCGGCAATAAAAGCTTGTACCAAAAATTAAATTTTTGACAGAAACTTATTTATATATTTTCGTAACAACAATGCGTTTAGGTTTAGTAAATATATCAGGTTTAATAAAGCACCATCTATGGACACTTATCCTGCTAGAATCCTGCGCATGTATACTTTGTCCACTTACAAGCTAAGCTGTAATAAAGGTCAAGCCGTTCACTAGATGGCGCACAAATAAAGGATGTTATAAATTATTTTGAATCGATTTACGATCTATTAAGGCCTGTGTCTGGTTGTTTTCTTTTTTTTTAAGTTTATAAGTGAAAATGAATATCTATTAATGATAATATTTGAGATTTCGTATAACGTAAAATATGAATATCCGTCAGTGGTGCTCCAAGCGACATCTCTTAACGTTCTTCAGAAATATTCGACCGCAGTATGGGATAGTTACTCTATGCTATATTTACTTTATGGTTTCATCTTAAAATTACTACGCTGGAGTTGTCGTCAAACGTTAGTTCTTCACATGTTCATGAATTCGTTTCAGAGGACGGTGCAGAATGCCGCAAAGAAATGGAAACTTTGATATGTCAACTTGCCAGTGCTAATAAAGAACTAATGGAGTACAAGGAATTAGCGAACAACCAAAAAGAAGCTTTGAGAGAATTGGAGGTATGGTTTTTAGTACCTATATAAAGCAGCCTAAATGCTTCCACTAAAGTTTTGTGGCTTCACTTTGTTGCACCATAAGTCTGTGACCTCACTTTTTTGCAACAATAATTCGCCGGTGATTGGTGTTTAAAATTGTCAATTACCAATATTATATTTTTAATTATTCATCTTTTTAGCTAAATTACAAGAAAGTCGTTAATTCAGAGGAACAGTCGAAATCTGAACTAAATAATAAAGAAAAGTACATATCGGACCTAGAATTGCAACGATCATTGCTCGAACAGCGCTTGAAAGAAAGGTATGTTAGTAAATAACTAATACATATACTTGAAGCCATAATTAGATCCAAATAAATAACCTTAAACTTGCCATTAAAATGAAGAAAAAAAACCGACACTCGCAAACTTACACTTTCCAAATGATGGACGTAGCTAAAACTAGCTACCTCCATCATTTGGCAGTGTAAGTTTGCCAGTGTCGGTTTTTTGTTTTTCATTTTAATGGCAATTTTAAGGTTATTTTTTTGGAATCTAATTGTGGTTTCTAGTTTACTTTATGACATCGAAATTTTACATATTTGTAACGTTTTCTTCCTTGATGTATTCCCAGTGAATATGAAAGGATATCACACGCAGAAGAATTATCAAACCTTAGAAATCATATCAATCAATTACTTAAAGGCTTCGGAGAATTTGAGAGCTGGGAAGAATTGCACGATATGGTAACATAAATTTATTTATTTTATATTTTGTAAAACGTCAAACCAGAACAGGAAAATAAGCCTAAATTACACTATTATCTTCTCAGGATATATTTTTTTTTGGTTATTTTGGTTTCGTGACAATTACGATCTATTATTCCATCTTTCATTCCATATTTCATTCCATTTTTAGAATTTTAACGGACTAATTCGATTTTATTCGTTAATTTATGATATTGACAATTTCTACCAGTTTTACTTAAGTTGGATCATTTAAGTGCTTTATAGGTGCTTTCAAAACAAAAGTGAATAGGCATAGGCTATTATTCAACCAGTTAGTTTCATCTTAGGCTTTGTTTGTCGCTTACTGTCAGGTGAGATTAGGGTCAATCACTGGTCAGTCTGTTATAGAAAAAATACATACACCGAATCAAAAACACTGCCTATTCATCATAGGAGAAAAAATGTATCCCATATTTTTCATACAACTTCTACTTTTCTGTTCCGTTTCTTTCCAAGTAACGGAATGGAAATCGAATGAAATTTTGTGACACTTTTTTCTCCTATAAAGCTGAATAGGGATTCTGCGCAGGGATATAAAATTCAACATTCTGAGAAGAAAACTCACTGCAGAACTGTTCATAAAATGTTCTCAGAGATATTTACCTTCTTATTCATAAAACTGAAAAAACTTCTGTTAACTATTTTAGTTGACAGTTGTTCGTTTGGTCCCTTTTTAATAAACCCAAATGTTAATATATGGGTAAGGACCAAATTATTGGCCAGCTTAACTAACTCAATAAAAAATTCTATGAAAGCTTTCCGATATGACACGAAAATTAACTATACAATTCTTATGATTATTTTTTGTGTTACAACGGAACTTTTTTCACTTCTTCAGTTTATATGGCTAACTACCGACTAACCAGGCTAACTACTGGCCAAGAATTTGGTCCTTACCCATATATAGGAACGTTTATGAATGGATCCGTAGTTATTAATACATATCTATATATAAAGTGGACGCGATGTCAACGTTTAGATCTATGATGAATTATCAATATTTTTAGCTCGTGATCTTACTAAATTTATAAAACTCATTGTCAGGTAAAACTACAAAATCTCCAATTATCAGAAGCAACTGAACAAAAAAATGTTTTGACTACGGCTTTAAATAAAAAGGAGATTGAAATGCAGCTACGAGAGAAGACTATAACAGAACAAGGCCAGTTAATAGACGAACGAGAAGCTACCTTGAAAATGCTAATGGTCAAAAATGAAGAGCAGAGTAACATTATTACTTTGCTACGGAATAATCTGGAGGCAAGAACTCAGGCTGATGTAGAGGTAAGTTTAACATTTGGATCCTATAAAAAAATATTAGTACCTACACAATAATGTGTGATAACCTATTTTTTATGATTTTCAGTTAAATCAGCAAATCGTTGAAAAGAATGCTGAAATACAATCCCTAGTCAATAATCTCGAAAAAAGAAAGCAACAAATATCGCAGTTAGAGAAAATTATACAAACTTTAGAAATGCAGACACTAAAATTGAATCACCAGAAAAGAACAGCACGTGATGCTATATCATCATTAGAGAAAAAACTTAGTGAATACGAATCGTATTGCATGATCAATTCAAAGAATACGGAGTCATCGGCCGAAAATTTAGATGACTTAATCAATATTCTGGAATACGAACTTACTAACCCTTCGGAAGGCCCATTCAAATATAACAGTGGAGAATATTTATTAAGTTCAAAGAGAATAACAGACTTCCAGAATAAACGAGGAATCCATAATTTTAAAAGTCACCTTGAGAATAATTCACGCGCTTATCAGTCTCAAGAGAGCGTGCCTACCAGGAGAGGCAACAAAAAATATATAATAAATACAGATATACTAAACGAAGTGAAGCACAAGAGTGATAATATCGATGGAAATAAATTTATGAAGGGTGTGAAATCATCGGAATTTGCTGCGACTGTTAGTGCTACACCACCGCATTCTAAGGACGAGAAAAACGCAATTTTTCCTGCTTTACACCAGATCAGGAATGTTAATTATAGTTTCACACCCAAGTCTATAAGAGACGAGAAGAAAATCAAGATGTTCCAACTTGCCGGCCACAGATTGCAATAAACATTGTGTTAAAGTATTTTGTAAAGTACTTACTTATTTTGTAAGGTTTAGATTGTACTGTTTCCTACAAAACAGCCCTATGGTAATATAGTACGTCTGGCTTCATTTCATAGTTTTACTTTTTATGTTTCGACCGTGTTGGTGCCGTTTTTTTTTTGCTAAGGGTAAGGGATAAGAGTATGTTAGAACGCCAAAGGTTTTCCGTATATACTGTAGATAAGCAGCTCTGAAATTTACGCAACAAGAAGGACGTTATATAGTCAAATTGTTGGCATTATTTATTTATTTATTATTACTATTACTAATTGATGTATGTAAAAATTCAGTTTGCAAGTGATAAACTGTGGTGGATATAATTGAACCCATGTAAATTTACTTACGTGACCATATATATACATATTTTACGAAGAACACAAATAAAACGAAACTTACATTGCCGTGTTTTATAACTTCCAAATAGCATCATTTAAACATTTGTCCAGAACTGAAAACATGCCATGAACACGGCTAACTACGAGGCATTCATAAAAGCATCGTTTACAAAATAGGACGACGTGCCAAAGTACCCGGCCACTTTCTCCGCCGGTACGTACTGGTCGGGGCTGGCTCGGTTGAGGAACAGCCGTTCCAAGATGGCGCGGCGTTGTTCCAGCTGGTTGCGGATGCGGCACTCCCGCTGGAGCTGCAAGTTCTGCGAGGCCACAACCTCTTGCAGCTGTTGCACGCGCTCGCGGTCGGTGCGAAGCTCCTCCCAGGTCTTGGCGGCTTTGAGACAGGATGAGGATAGGGAGCTCGACAGGTTCGCCTGGAAGTTTCAGTACTCTTATAAAGTTGTTAAAGTCTGATCAGAAGTATTAGTGAAAGGGGTCACAATGGAATCTCCTACGGCTCATAATTAAAAATAAGATATTGTTTTCGATTGGTTCATTAGGCGGTTCTAAAGGCGCGAATCCACCGGTGTGCGGCACCGTGCGGTACAAGCATATTCAGTACAAAAATGCTTGTGCCGCACAGTGCCGCACACCGGTGGAATCCCGCCTTAAAACTAACATTCTGCTTTTTACTCTCCTTAATACTCAGGTATACATAATGGTTTTCTATCAATCGCAACATTGACCGTAGTAAAAGCTTGTACCGATATTTTTGAGCTCTACTCCGATTAATCGCAGTAGTTCCTTTAGGCAGAGGCTTTGAAGGAACTATTGCAAATAAACCTGGAATTGCGAAGATGAATTGGCAGTAGTTGCTTCCAAAGGAAGTAATGCGAATACTCCCTCTACCAGCGTACATCGTGAAAAGCGCCTACGCTACGGGGGCCAGTACTTTTGAAAGAACTACTGTGTATCGCAAAGAAACATATGAATTGCCAAGTTGTATGCGCAGTAAGCAGTTTGCTCCCAAAAGAACGAATGTGAATAATCCCTCTACTTGTGTACATCGCAAAAGGTGCCTTCGCTGCGCGGGGGCAGTACCTTCAAAGGAACTGTTGCAAATAAACCTATGAATTGCGAAGATTTTTCGCAGTAGTTGCTTCCAAAGGAATTGACGCCCTATACTTGCGTACAATAGCAAAAGGCACGTACCGCTCCGGCATTAGCCCGAGCGACATCGCCTCCGTTATCAAGGATTCCTTGAAAACAACTAATGTGTATAATCACACTACTTGCGTACATCGCGAAAAGCTCCTTCGCTGAACGGGCGCTCGCGCTCCGCGCGACTATTGTCAAGCTGCGCGGCGACATCCCTGCGCGCGCGCGTCACCTGCGCGAACAACTCCGCGCAGCGCTCGTACCGCTCCAGCATCATCGCGCGCGTCATCGCCTCCGTTACCAGTGATTCGCGCTCGCGCGTCAGGTTCGTCACTTGCGTCGTCAGTTCGATCACCTGAAGTCCACACGTTGTAAAAGGGCAAAAAATCGATCTAGATAGGTCATGTCATGAGCCTGGGAAAATTAGTTTTCTCTATTTTCACCCCAATAGAGCTCGATCGCCCAGGTACTGATTTGGAACTGTAATACGTACGTCTAACGCAAGTTCTTGTTTAGGTGTATCTTTGCTGCAACACTCGTAACTTCTGCGAGTGGTCTCCAATTTTAGGGCAATAATTTGTTTATCTTTTTGTGCTAAAGTCTCCTTCCTGAAAA
This sequence comes from Epinotia bilunana, assembly GCA_947049275.1. NCBI lineage: Eukaryota > Metazoa > Arthropoda > Insecta > Lepidoptera > Tortricidae > Epinotia > Epinotia bilunana. The sequence goes on along the minus strand of OX346256.1, from coordinate 18,969,074 downwards.
AAAAGCACAAATTAGTTCACCTTGCAAAATGTGATATCTACAACAACCTTGCCGAGCTACTAACATTGATTTTAGGTTTTCCTTTAGTTTTTCAATGACCTGTTGAAGTTGGAAATTCTGCTGCTCTCGAAGCAATAATTCATTGGCCATGTTGTTCTCGGATCCTTCTTGCTGAAATGATGTAGAAATGAAATGAACGTGAACTGTTGAAAACTCTTTATTATGTCAAGACATCTTCAAACGCCACCTCACCGCCCGCGTTATGCCGAGTGATCGCAAGGAGAAAAGTGCGCAACGTGGTTCGGAAATGGTACTGACCACATAAAAATAGACAAATATGAGCAGCTTCGTCTAGAAGACCTGGACGCTAAGCGGCATGTCCAATAGACTCGGCCAAAGCTCTCCTATACCTATACTTATAGAGCCACATTAGCGCGTTCCATAATCAAAATATATGAATATTTGACGAAATAGTTGTTGCCGGATACGGCGAAGAGGACTATCTATTATATGTATTCATAGACGTATTTTAATACTAGTTCCTAGTTAGCAGTTGTACCACGAAAATTCTTTTCGAACGGATGCCATCAGTGGTCAATTTCGCAGTCACGACCGTCTGTTTTCAAAGTACGAGACACTTCTGTCATGTAGATTGTTAAATACACGAGAAAGCAACCCAATCCGTGTTGCGTCGTTACCTACTTCGTCTTATCTACAGCGTAGCTACACATACCTAAAAGAAAACCTGCTTTCTAAGAATACAGGAAGATTTGGAGAATAATACGGTAAGGGAACGCTCGCTGTTGGGACACAGCTCCAATGAAGGGGAATTGGGCTGAATGAAAGTCAGAAGCGACAGACAGAGGGGGGTGTTTTTTCACGGATTGAAAGACTTTTTAATGTGTTCTGTACCGAAATTGGAACACTCGTGTGATCACTCGGTATCTATCCGTCTGTAGGCGGTTTTCTCAGAAACCTTTTGATATAAAATCTGAAATTTGAATAGATATATTTATAGAACGCTTTTACTATGGCCACTAGACGACGATATACATACTTATTACTTATGGATAAATAAATACTTAAGGGGCTCCCATATGCCAATGACCTTCGAACTGAATCCCTTAGTTTTCTAATGTTTTTTGTACCTTATTATTATATTAACAACAACGGCTTCAAAGTTCATTGTTTTCGAGATATTTGACATCAAAGTTGAACAATTTTAGGCCAGAAAACCAGTTTTGTGTTAATTAGTTTAAAATGAAAACCCTAGACACGTTTTTCGACGTCATAGACGAACCCAAATATGTAGATTTCGTATAGGTATGTTGGATCTTTCACGTCAATACAGATACGAAATAAATGGTTTTTTAGACAATGTTTAAAAAATCATACAAAATTAAGTATTCATTTCTTTCAAAACCCGATAGACTAAAATGAAAAAAGATTGAAGAACCGATAGCCGTTTGACTTATAATTCTATCTGTAGTGCGATTCAAAACTTGTCAAAAATCGATGAAAACCTCGGGTAGCCCCTTAAATACATACATAGGAAACATCCACGACTCAGGGACAAATATTCGTGTTCATCACACAAATAAGATAAATGCCCTTACCGGGATTCGAACCCGGCTACACAGGTCGTCAAATATATGATATGGTCGTCTGACCATAATGTTGCAAAGTAGGTATGTTGTTTACTCTATAGGTGTATTTACCGCTATTTTCGCTAAGGAGTTCAGTAAGCTTTCCTTATCTTCCCGGCTCTGCTTCAACTCATGCTCGACTCGTACTAAAGTTTTCTTTGTATGTTGTAGATCTTTCCATAACTCCGTTTCTCTGTTTGAGGGTTCACTTTCTAGAAAAGGATGAAAAATCAAAAAACTAACCCGACTGGAAAATTTACAGAACAAATAACTGTTTTTTCATACACAAGGTAGCCTTGTGTCGGAGCATAACTTCGAAACGACACCTCATTTCTCAAAATTGGTTCAGTATCTTAAACGCTACGGTGGATCACACGTACAAACAAACAGTGACTGCAAAATACATAACCCTTCCTTTCCGCTCTGCCGTAGTCGGGCAAAGGTTTTGATTTTAGATTTTCATAGAATTCATTAATAGGATTAAGTTAAGTTATGCTTAATTTTGCTGTTACTATAGAATTTACAAATATGTACACAATGATGTAATATATAAAAGAGGTAGATAGGTTATAAGCACTCCAAAAGTGGCACACTAAAACTCATCCAATTGTATGACCTTGCCTCAATGTCGCGTTGTCAATGGACACGTATATGTAAACGTGTCTCAGCTGTCAGATTTGGTGGCCATTTTTAAACACGGAAATTCATATAGACAACGTATCTACTACTCTTTTTTATATTACGTCATTTTATGTACATATATTGTTTTGTCTTGGGAATAATGTGAGTTGCAGTCTTCGGCTTTTAGTTAATGTTACTAACCTCTCTGAGGTAAAAAGTCGAGGCATTTCTCGTTATTTATTTTGATGAGTTTCTCAGATTGTTCTTGTAACTGCCTATATTGGTCCTGCATGTCTTTTATTCGCTTTTCCAGCTCCATCGCTCGTGCTTCTGCCAATTTCCTATGTCTTTCCTGGTTTAAAATTTATATTTTAAGAATGGGAACCTCTCGCACCTACATAACATACGGAACTTTTTTATCCATAGCAATTACAATTGCCAAAATGTTTTATTTACCCCATTGGCGATTTTCTGAAAATCGCTATTTACTTTAGGTACCTACCTTCACAGGATTACGTATTTTGTACAACTATTTATTTATTCAATGTTTTACCTTCAGACAGAGCAGACATAGGCGCTATTGTAGGCGGGATAATATTAAAACTCACTGTCAGGAACCTAGCCTATGGCACTGGTCCCACCGCACCGCCGGCTAGTAAGCTAGAAAAGTTGGGCGAGTAGCATTACATTGCGGATCTGTAAAGGTCGATTGATCACACTGTGCCTGGTCAGCACGCAATGAACCGTTACTCGCCCAACTTTTCTAGCTTACTAGCTGGCGGTGGGACCAGTGCCTATAGCAGGCACCTACGCCGTACGCCCTTTCGAGCTCGGCTACGAGCGTAGCGCGTAGCGATTCTCGGCAGTCAATAATGTTAAGTCCGTATCGGCCCGGAAAAAGTTCGATTCTAAGTATTCCCGCCTCCGAGCGCGCCAGCGCAGGTATTGTAGTGGGGGTCGAGCGAGGCGGCTAGGTCGGCGTAGAGTAGTTTTGATACTTTAAGGCGCCGTAGGTTCATGGTCTTCTCTCCCTCTCTAAGCGTGAACGAGATGGAAGTGCGTGCTCGGAAGCGCGGATATCATGTTTTTTAATTTTAATTTTTTGGCCCTTTAAATAAATAAAAAAGTTATCACTGAGTTCTCTCAAAAATATTGCCGATTTTTAGAAGCAATTTTATTATTTTTAGCTTTTGTGCATAATTTGTTACGAATACTTTAAGTGTATTTTAGATCTATGTTCGTGATTTTTTTCTACTGCAGAAAGCCTTAAGATTACTATACGTATTTTTTTGAAACCATATTATTATAGACAGACAGATGCATTATATTGTTTCAAAAACTCTGTTCGCTTAACTTCGCCGAACCTAGGGCGCCTTAACAGTTTTATCTGACTTTTTTGTTTCTTAACCTTTATATGTACCTATATGTATTTGAATAAAATATCAGGTAACTTGGAACTGTATCGTTCATTATAATGTATTTATGTAATTACTACAAATTCAGAATTCATTTAAGTACTTGCTTGTTTGACGTCCGCTTTAGCCTCGAAGCTGGAAGTTCTGGGTTCGAATCCCGGTATGGGCATTTATTTCTTCCTGAGTCATGGATATTGGTTTTCTATGTATTTCCGTATTTATTTATCTATATAACTATGTATATCGTCGTTTAGTACCCATAGTCAAAGCTTTGCTTAGTTTGGGACTAGGTCGATTTGTGTAAGATTGTCCCCAATATTTATTATTATTTATCTTTACTCATCTTAAAACTTAGGTTATTTATATCATTAACTAGTGGCTTTGTGAGCTGTAGCCTGTAGCCTCGCGAGTCTGTCTTTTTCCATAACTCCGTCATTTTGAAAAATTCTCAAATACTGGCTCGACAAAAAATTCTATATAACTAATTACCGAATCTGCTCACCAAATTTTACGAGAATCGGTAGAGAAATGCGACCTCTAGAGGATAACAGCCGGAAATCCGGATAGACATACGAAAGCATTTTTGTCCAAGCTGAAACGGAGACCTTATTCGCTTCCGCTCACTCTATATAATTAATTACTGTTAGAGTTTTCAGTTTCCAGTTTATCAAATTCTAGGTGAAAAGGTTTTACCTGACTTATTGGTTTCTTGGTTTTAGTGTAGGTGTTGAAATAAAATACCAGGTAATTTAGAAATTAAGGTACAGTTCTGTTTTACAGTTTGTTTTACAGTTATTTTTCCTGAAGTATAATAAGCTTCATCACCAGATAAATAAGAATAATTCGTTAACCTTCCCAGATTCCTGCATTGTGCTGATGTCGTTATAGTCTGGTTTTAATGTTTTAGGGCCACAAAATATATTTTACGTCACACCTGGCCATAATGCGAGTTTTACTGCACGCTACGCGTACGGTAAAACCCGCATTGTGGCCAGGTGAAGACGTAAAATTGTGTACTCACCACGGGCGGTAATTCGTAAAGCCACAGATCGCATACTTATGGCCCTCACCTTCGGTTTGGGCCACAAACACCTGCGATCTGGGCCCTTCACAAATTCACCGCCCTTGGTGCGTAATGTACTGTTTTCTCTTTATTTTACCAAATGAACGATTTGTCTTCCTAGGCGCCATACTTGAATCTAAAATAATAAAACCGATCAATTTATAAATATTGTATTATAGTATACTACTTCAGCGACATGAATAGTAAGAATCTGAGCGAGGAAAAGATGAGCGATAAAAAAAATTGAGATAAAACATGTGACACAGATGTGTTGAGACCTGTCATCGAAGCAGATGTTAGGTGAAATTGCATAAATATGGTTAAAAGCAAAAATGATTAAAAAGGCCACAAAAGTAGCACCAGGACAGCAGAAAGCAGTTTATATCACACAGATAAAGGCAATAGGAATAAGATTCCGTTAATTGAAAATATTACAAACGGCTGAAAAAATTAAGAAACTGCAAAATAACACCCTGAACAGTCCAACTAATTCAGGAGAGGACGTCGGTGCCCAGCAGTGGGACGTATATATAGGCTTATGGTGATGAAAATTCGATGACGTACTTTTAGAATTATCGATTAATGTATATATAGATAAAACATGAAGACTAATTAAGAACCTCCTTCTATGGAACATAGGTTAAAAATGTTAGTAGTACAATGAAAATATTTCCATTAGTACGGTCAGCGTCATATAGTTAGTAGCAGCCAAGGTAGCCAAATATTTCGGTACACGTCTTTATTACTGCAAGAATAAGGGTGTGTTACGAAATATTTGGCTACTCTGGCTGCTACTAACTATATGACGCTGACTGTACAAATGCAATTTCATATAAAAAGCCAAAAGTAACAAAAACCATTACTTAACAAATGATTGAAATGATCAAGACTGCCTCGTCGCGCTATAATTCCCGCTAGCCCAAGCGCCCATAGCTACGTAACCTTGAAATCGACGAGCGACGTGACTATAGTTGTAAACCAGCGGCTTGTAAGCCGGTAGTAACCGAAAGCAGCGGCTAGAAACGAATAACCAGCCGCTTGATACCGGGTAGATACCCAACTTGAGCATCAAATAAAGAAATGATTTTTATTTCATTTTTTTTTTGATAGTCTTATTTTTGTTATACAGTAGCACTTATTATGTTCTTTTTAAAAAAAATAGACCCCGAAGACACCATTTGTAGGTACAAATGGTGTCTTCGGGGTCTATTTTAGTAGGTACTAATTACTAAGTAAGGTACTAGGTAAGTAAGGTACTAATTTACTTAATTCAGATACGAAAAGTAAACTATGAAACAACGTTTGTGTTCAGGTGGCGGTGTATGAAAATTATAAGAATAAAGGTAGCTAAATCAGTTTATTTTGGATCTAATCATCATTGTAAACCAAACGCGGGAATCTCGCGCGGCAGGATAAATGCGTGTGGGGGCTGAGGGGTGCGCGGGGCATGCGGGGATGAGTGCGCGAGGCTCGTTGCGGGGCGCCCGCCGCTCGCCGGTTAGTCAGTGTAAGTACCTTGTCGTGATTAAGTGTGCGCTTGCGATTTTGAGGGCAGTGGACGGAGTGGCAACGTCGCGCGCGACAAATCAGGCGCACAGTTAACTATATACTTACTTTTGGTTTTGGTGCATTATAGAAATACAACTAAATGCTTACTATTACTAGGTAACTGATAAATACCTATTTCCAACTCATCTCTCACAAATAAATTATTAAAATAGTCCTATTCCACTGCTCTTTCACATTTTGTAAGAGAATTTGAAGAGAACAAATGCAAATGTCATTGTTTATGTCTATTTATGTTAAATAGATCCTATAGTAAATAAATGAAAAGAAAAATAACAAAACAAACATTGAATCATCTGAATATGCCAATGAAATGTAAGCAGCCGTTTCCAGCCGCTTGTTATCGCTAGAAATAATAATAAGCCAAATAAGCCGTTTCTAGCCGCTGGGCTAGAAATGTTAGCAACCAGCTTCGCATCTATAGACGTGACCGTTCCCTCGAACCGCTTAGCGGTGACTGCCGCATCGAGCGCCGTGCACGGTGTTTAATTACGAATTTTAGGGTGATTTGAAATATATTTTATGCCAAAATTTACTTCTACACATAAATATATTTTTATATTTTCGAATAGCGCTTGAACTGGAGTTTCTTATTATGTTTTCATATTTTTGAAATAATGTGCTAAATGGCCAAATATACTGGCGATTCTTCGTGTGTTTTTACTAAAAAGTTGTTGGATGGAAATACAGTTTTACTCAACAATTTAATATGTAACTTACAAAATGTTTTCCACTTATTTCTTAAGAAGATTATCAATCCAATATATATTTATTTGTTTCATGTCGGTTTGAAATCAAATAGTTCTTCAAACCTGTCGCTTTACACGTCTCTGAGCGAAAAATGAGAAAATAGCTGTTGGACTGTAAATTATAAATTGAGAGCTAAATGTAAACAACCTTTCCACTTATTCAACTTGAATTGAAATGATCTTTCATATTACACAATAAAATCTGTAGGAAAACGAATATTTAGTGAGATATGACCTCAAAAAGTTTAGCGAATTCAGCAAACGGCTGTATACGGACTCTTAACACATTGCCTGCCAAGAATCGCTACGCGCTACGCTTGTAGCCGATCCCGTGGTGTTCCTCGTATGTAGCGGAAAGCGACTCTACAGCATAGGCGCCCGCTAGGCGGGTTCCTGGCAGCGAAAATGTTAAGGAGCGGTAAAAGATAAAAGGTAAAATGTAAGAATTGCTTCTCTTGTTTTTATAGCTATGAGTCTTTTGAATTTGGGACTTATCCAATAATTATACCGGTACCTGTTCGTCCACCTTCTCCTGTAGACCATCCAGGCTGGTTTGATGGTCAGACTCTCGACGCTCATAATCCGCGATCACCGACTTGAATTGATCTTGTAACTCTTTAACCCTGATTACAACCAAATATGAACTTAATACACCAAATTACAACCAAATATGAACTTAATACACCAAATTACAACCAAATATGAACTTAATACACCAAATTATAAATATACAACATAATATAAATTTTGCAAGCAGGCACCCACAAACAATGCAGTAACATGGCCACCGAGCTGATCTCACGATGGAGACAGAAGGTGGTCATAGAAAGAAAGAAAGAAATAATGCAATGCAAAGTTAAAGCAATGACGGGTAGTTGTAGTGTCCGAGAGGCAACCAGATGGCTCGCGGTATTTGTGCTTCCGAAGCGTTGTGGAACCACCCTGTGCAACCCGAACTGAGCCAACTTGAACTGGGACGGAAATTGGAGGGGGGGTGAATTTTTTTTTTTAAATATCTTAACATGCACTCCATGGCTTTGACAATAAAGTCGTGTTCAGATATTTGTGAACATCTTGACCGCTCAGATGTATGTGATGGCGACTGGAATAGCATTTCATTATATAAACAGCGTACACACTTTCGGGTAACCGCTGTTTCAATCGGCTGCCTAATAATACATTACTTACTAATATTATAAATGCGAAAGTGTGTGTGTGTGTTTGTTTGTCCTTCTTTCACGTCGCAACGGAGCTTCGTATTAATGTGATTTTTTGTACCGAGATAGTTTAGAGGCTGGAGAGTGACATAGGCTACTTTTTCCAGCGGGAAAACATCTAATTCCCACGGGAAAATTCAATATGTTACATTTTCCTATAAACACGCGGGCGAAGCCGCGGGCATCAGCTAGTATTTTTATATTTCCGCCCCAGTCCCAGTTGGCTCAATTCGGGTTGCACATGGCGGTTCCACAACACTTCGGGAGCTCAAATACGCGTCATTGCTTTGAATAAAATACCTAATCAGTTGTTATAGGTAGGGCGGACTGATGACCTGGTAAAGGTCGCGAGAATCCGCTGGATGCGGGTGGCGCAGGACTGGTCATTGAGGCACTCTTCGGGGGAGGCCTATGTCCAGCAGCGGACACCTTTCGACTGATAAATGATGATTATTATGGATTTAGTTGTCATACCTTAACTCCAACGCGTCCCTCTGAAGAGACAGCATTTCGATAGTTACTTCACCAGTTTTGGATTCTTGCAGTAATTTCTTTGAACGCACATCGTAGCTGGTCTCGCGACAACGATGCTGGAAACACATGAAATTCTAAAACCCATGAAAGAAAGATTGCAATTTAAAGCAGCTATGCCCAAGAATTAGCGCAGGCACTCGTTTTGGCGGCGACTGCCATCTAAACGGCCTACGAGCTTACACGCGTTCACCCGTATTCCGGGAGCCGTTTCTCGCGGCGACAACGCTCTTACTAGTTGCGCTTGTAGCGCCCTCAAATAGATTAACAAACCAACCATCTACAAGTGCATTGGTAGCAGAAGAGGGGCCCCTTCCACGTTGTGGTGACGACAGTGACGGGTAAGTCGGTCTCTCCTTTCTTTGTGGGTATTGGGGTGCATCAAGGTTTTCAGAATAACGCAGTATAAGTACAGTCCACTACTTTTCTCGTGGCTTTATTTGTTTACCTTCCATTACAACTAATTGAAGAATCATCTTGCTAACGTTTTTCACGGTTGCATCCTAAAAGAGCCCATCACTAAGATTTTATTACGTGAACATCGACGCTCAAAAATGCCACCACCATTCCGAACTTTGCTGGTGAATGTATTTCGATTAGCTTGAATGTGCGATAAAAAAGTAAGGCTATAATATAACTACAAAGTCTGTCTTACACATAACCTTCTTTACCAGTGTCTCGTACTCTTTGTGCTTACGCACGGTGGCGTCAAGCTGCTTGAGCGCCTGTTTGAGGTCGCGCTCGAGCACCGTAATGCGCGCTCGCGCGGTGCGTAGCATCCCCTCCGCCGCAGCTACCGTTTGCTTCATTGACTCGCGGGCAGCCCGCTCCTTGTTGAGTTTCTCTCTCAGTTCCTGCATTGACAATATTATAACGCTATCAACACCAAAATGCCCTTGAGGATTTGGGATAGCGCGCACACTGTCTATTTGTATCGGAGTAAACGAGAGCGAATGTCACTGGGCGGCCCGGTTCTTGAAGATAAATATTGAAATAAAAAAAAGGGTGGAATATTTGTGAAATGTGACTCGTTAGCGGTTTAGGTATGAATATGTTGACTTCATGTTTTTAATTGCAGACCCATACGTCAAAAAAATAAAGACATAGAACCATTTAAGATGATTTTAAGACCAATCTTTGCAATTATTTTCTATCGAGCCGATTTCGTCCAATTATGTATCGAGCCCGTTCCATCCACGGTCTTGGAAATATGGTGAATATTAACATATATTTTTTTGATGTGATAGAACAAATAGTTTTTCTTAAAAAATTGCTTAACACCAATTTCAACAAAATTTGGTCTTGTCTACATAGGTAGGTACATACCTAGATTCACGCCTTTATTCCCAAAAGGGGTAGGCAGAGCACATGAAACTTATGTTCCAGTGCCACTTTTAGCATAATGTCGAAATGTGATACCTATCGCAGTGATAGGTTGCTAGCCCATCGCCCACAACACACTTCATCCCCTTGCTCCCTTAGTCGACTTTTACGACACCCACGGGAAGAAAGGGGTGGTCAAATTCTAACACGACGTCACACAGGGATATCCACATGTGTAAGTCAGAATATGTCTTTTGGAATTGGGAACATTACAAAATATGTAGGTAATGATTTTGATTAGACCCCGGATTGTTGTGGCACTGACGTCACAATAGCGTGATTTGGGGAGTAAATGGAACAGTATTAATAAATACGGATTTATTATGATAAGATAATATAAAAAATATCATATAGTGTTAATGAATACGAAATAATTTGTTGTCGATTACTTTTAAAAAGTCAAATTTAGCAAGATATTTATTTAGAGACATTATTTTATTTCAATTCAACAAATAAAACATACGCCTTATGAGACAGTGTCTTGACACATTAATACATCTCAGTGACGCGCAGTTGCCAATAAAGCAAACAGTTTATATCTAAGGTCAAACTTTATATAGGTTTGCATAGGTTGCATACATTGATAAAGTTAATTCTAATATATGTATGTTCGGTTTCCCGAATGGAACAGTGGAACGAAATAATTATTCGACCGCTCAGTTTTTCAAAAAGTAGTAAACGTAGAAATTTAAGTCTTGCTGTTATATAGCAAAAATGTAATATCGATCGATTCACTGAGAATTTTTTATTGTGACTATTAAATTTTATTCGATTACGTACCGTAAATGAAATTATGATTTTCTCTGGTGAAATGAATATACATTTTTATCTTATCTTATAATTTATGTATCATTTTGTTCTACCATTCCATTTACTCCCCAAATCACCCTATTGTAGATGGTGGTAGGTACACTTGCCTTAATGCTGTCGCCAAGCGTGCCGGTAAGCGGGTGCAGGTGCCGAGATAAATAACAAGCACTAAACGTTCGTTGCACACACCAATTTATTGTCTATTAATACGGCACACGGAAGGAACAGTCAGCACAGTACACATCAGTCAATAGAGAGAAGCAGGAGAAAGAGCGAAAGCGAGGAATAAACTATTTAAAATACAATGCAAGCGGAATGCAATTTAGCTGGGTAGCACGATAAAGAGAGCATGCGTCTCGCGGCGAGGTCATGGATGAACTGCCTGCGCCTGCGCTGGCGGGCGCAATACATCGCTGTCAGCGCTGCAGCCGACGGCCGCCGTTAGACCGTTCCGTACGGCGCGCAGCGCTTACAGCGGGTTCCGATCTATTTACTCCACGACAAAGTGCATTCCTAGATTATCTAATACGAAAATCGGTCGCTCTGTCCGCGAGTGATTTATATACATATAAATCTTAAGATTTTAGATATACATTATTTGTTGTTATTATTGAGATAGTTATTTATGTACATATTATATAATCTTAATATAAGTTATAAATTATTATAACTATATAAAATTATGCGTAAAAAATATTATTTACGGGGATGAATTAGGGAAATTTATACACGATAAATTACCAATTAATACAAACAAAAACAAATTATAAATTATACGATTCCGATCCCACACTATTGTGACGTCAGTGCCACAACAATCCGGGGTCTAGTAATGATGCAACAAATGTTAGTCAGGGCGGAGGCAGGTCCAGGGGCAAGGAAAATTTGCGACCGGTCGCTACTTGCGTTAGGTCTGTCTCTATGGTAGCGGCCTGTCCGGCGGTTAACATGGTAGATGGCCTCGGGGGGAGCTCACAGTTGCTAAGATCCTCGAGGCAAAACTGATTGGGTTCCTTCACGAGGTTACCGCCTGTTAGCTGCCTGGTTCTACCGTTAGAAACAGGCAGAACAGAAACAATCAGTTGAGCCTATACTTTTATATCCCAAACCATCCTATCCCGTGAATCCCGTCTAATCAGCCGTAAGCGATGACGTGGCATGTCGCAGCGGGCTTTCCATCCACAAAGAAGGATGGTTAGCGGTAAAATGCCACCCGCGTGTTTGTGCCGTGCGCGGGGACCCGTACGGGTGGAGAGGGAGATCCTGGAAGCTGAGTCGACCAGCGGTCGGGATAGTTACTGCTGGGAGACAACACTCTTCTTTGGCTCAGGATTCACCTCACACGGGCGGTCATGGCCTAGCCAGCCATGATCAATCGGCTGTCGTGTCTAGTCTGATGGCCACGGGCGAGTGTCCTGGGGTATGGGGTCTGTAGTCGGCGGAGCACGGGTTACGAGTCGTCTGAGGAGATGACGAGTAGCTCGGCACCGTGCGGACTCACAGACAACATACTCTCGGGGCGCTATGTCAGTTTGGTAGCCCTGATGCGTTAACGCATCCCCAGGGTGTGGGCTCCGTGGTGGGTGGGGAGCCAATCTGATGAAGCAAGGTCAAAGGTCACATGGATACCATAAAACCCGAGACGAAGGAAGGAGGGAAAGCCGTACCCGCAAGGGATGAGGCCAAGGCGCATAGCGCAAATGCTGTACCGGCGGCACGCACTTCTGTCCCAGACAGGGGAGCGAGGAGCGGGTAACAGTCGAGCAAGGGGGTCCGCAAGGACGCAGAAGGCGCGCAGCGCATTTTCAGGCAGACGCCATGGTGGAGCGGTCCAAACCGGAGGCACCGTTCGAACTTTTCCCCACGGGTCGAAAAGCGGACACACCCAGCAGGTCCCCGCAAGGAGACCGGCTGGCGCAGGTGCCGGAGGGGAGGTCAGCGGAACTGTGGTCATCTGCAACAGGCCGGCCGGTCCTCTTCCGAATCCTGCTGACGATCCGGGCGCTGTTGATAGCGTGTCCACACCCCAGAGCGTGGATGCGCGGTCAGGTGGAGGAGCCGTCAATAGCAGGAGGCAGAAGAGGCGAGACAACGCCAAGGCGAGGGCTCAGACACTGAGCGAGGGCACCTCCCAGGATGCACCCACTTCGGGGCCAGGGACGGTGCAAAAGAAGAGGCAACTGGGAGCCAGTGGCGACTCTTCTCTGCTTGTCAGCGACTCCAAGCGAGTGAAAGTCGCAGCTTCGTTCGCTGAAGTGGCTGCAAGCGAGAGGATGGCCATCGTCCCGGAGGCCTTTCCGGCCGAGAAGATCGGGTTGGGGCATAGGGGGCTCATTCTGGAGCTTTTGGTTGACGCTCCGGATCCCCTACCCCGAGTCACTCTCAACGTAGTGGCGGGCGCTCTCCACGTCAATTGCCAAGAGAGAGAGTCCGTCACATGGCTCAGGTCAGCAATCGGAAGCGAGGAGATTGCTGGCCTGCGCCTGAGGGTCATGGACGCCAAGGATCTTCCCAAACCTGTCAAAATGGCATGGAAAACGAAGATAGTTGGCGGCCATGACGTTAAGTTGCTTCTCCGTGTGTTGCAGAGGTACAATCCTGCGCTACACACGAAGGAGTGGAAGGTGGTAGACACCTTGACGTCGGACGCGAACACCAGGCGCATCATACTGATGGACCGGGTGTCGGCCGACGTTAAGTTCAAGGCCGCGGGCTACCACCTACACACGGGTGTCAACCTGAGCTCCTTCAAGCTCCTAGAGGACGCGGAGGAGAGGGCGCTTGAGGGGGCTGAGGAAGGCACTTGTGCGGGGAAGGGCGCGGGGGGTCCGACGCCGGGGGAGGGCGCGGGGATTCCGCTGCCTGGGGAGGCCGAGGAGGGCACACCTCCGGAAGGCAATGTGCCTGGCATTAACAAGGAGGCTGAGGGGGCTGAGGTAGCCAAGGAGGAGGGGCAGTCAGAGGTGGAGGACGGGAACAGGGCGGGCTCCGGGTACGGACTTGCTGAATCCCGCAGGGCCCGAGAGTCATCACCGCTATCGGTGTACCTGGGGGCCTCCATGTCTCCCATGTCCTGTGACGAGGCTGTCCAGGAGGAGGCTGCCTCAGCAAGCCAAAATTATAAAAGCGCCAATGGCGGGTCTAAGGTGTGTACAAATTAATTTACAACACAACAAGGCGGCCACTGCCCTTCTGGCAAGGCAGCTAAAATGCGACAAATTCGATATTGCTCTTATTCAAGAACCATATATATATAAAAGTGAAATAAGAGGTTTAGGTGGAACGGGGGGAACAATTGTTCACTTGTGTCCAGATAATAACAATAATATGAGGACATGTATATATGTCTACATGATTTCTGTTGCAGGGATCTCACCACGGTGATGATCCTAAACAAGGGGGAGGGTAAGGAGCTCATACTATCATCAGCCTACCTCCCCTACGAGGCAACGGATCCCATCACACAACAACTGCGGGATCTTGTTGCATATGGCAGCCGGGCGAACACCAACCTGATCATCGGCTGCGACGCGAACGCTCACCATGTCATCTGGGGTAGCTCAGATGTCATCAGGAGAGGAGAGAAGGTACTGGATTTCCTGGTAAGCTCTTCTCTACAATTACTGAACAAAGGCAATGAACCTACCTTCGTCAACTCTAGGCGGGGGGAGGTTATTGATTTAACGTTGGCTACTAACAACACTAGCAACAAAATCAACTCATGGCACGTATCTGATGACATATCCCTTTCGGACCACAGATACATTTTCTTTAGGTACCAAACTAAAATAAAAACAAATACGGTACGTAAACGGAATCCTAGGAACACGGACTGGTCGGCCTTTAGAAATTCTAAAAGTGGACCTAGGAGACCCAAAAGGTAAGCTAAACTCTATTATTGACATAGAATTCGAAGCGGACAAAATAGTACAAGCCGTATACACGGCCTTCACTAATAACTGCCCGGAAAAGAAAACCCTGGCTAAAAAGTTACCATGGTGGACCCCAGAGATAGTCAAGCTCAGGAGGGAAACCAGGGCAATATTTAATGACGCAAAGTCATCCAATGACTTCGGGTACTATGCACAAAAACTCACAGAACTCAGCAAGGCTGTGAGGAAAGCCAAAAGGAGAGTGTGGAGGAATCACTGCGATCAGATTGAGTCAATACCGGAAGGAATGAGACTAACAAAGGCATTAGCAACCACAAAGTCGGTACCGCTCACATCCATCAGGGACAATGAAGGTAGAATGACGAAAACGGGGCTGGAGACCCTTAAGATAATGTGTAACACACACTTCCCAGGCTCAGTAATACACGACAGCGTAACAGACGACGGTGCAATTAGTGCGTTGGAACAAACCACAAGTACAATGAGACACAATTGGGACACGTCTAAAAAGGTAGTAGATCATAAAAAGATAAAGTGGGCACTTTCAACATTTCAACCTTTCATAGGCCCATTCTACTACAAGAAGGCGCTAATGTACTAATCCCGCACCTTAGCAGATTGTACAGGGCGTGCTTGGCCTTCGCACACGTACCGCGTGTGTGGAGGATGGTAAAAGTAACCTATCTACCCAAACCAGGAAAGGCGGATTACAGTGAAGCCAAATCGTATAGGCCGATAAGTTTATCGTCGTTTTTCCTCAAAACACTGGAGAAATTGGTAGATAGACACCTAAGGGATGGCCCATTAAGGAGACATCCGCTGCACGAACTGCAATGTGCATACCAGCCAGGGAAGTCAACGGAAACCGCACTTCACCTGGTAACAACCAAGGCTGAACAGGCTATAGAGAATTAAGAACTATGTCTGGCAGCTTTCTTAGACGTGGAGGGAGCGTTTGATCGCACCACGTATAAAGCTATCAGCGATGCAGCTGCAAAACATGGTGTAGAGCCGACCATTTGTAAATGGATAGGCAACATGCTAAATGGCAGACTAATAAAGTCATCTTTCTTGGGGGATGAGATAACGGCCACGGCCACAAAGGGACGTCCGCAAGGTGGGGTACTCTCACCAACTCTCTGGAGTTTGGTGGTGAACTCACTCCTGGTGGAACTCAATAATGGTCCCACCCACACGGTAGGATATGGATGATTTAGTAATACTGGTGAGTGGGAAGTTCCCAGGCACGGTATCAGAAATCATGAACAAGGCACTGCAGACAGTGGAGAGATGGTGCGACCGGCACCAATTATCCATTAATCCAGGCAAAACTGTAGTAATACCCTTTACTAGGAAAAGGACCCTTCGCGGCGTACAGCAGTTAAAACTGTACGGGAGGGTACTAGAACTGTCCAATGATGTGAAATATCTAGGTGTCACTCTGGATAAGGAACTGAATTGGAAGAAATATACACATCTCACCATTACAAAGGCACTCAGGGTATTTGGAATGTGTAGATCAGCGTATGGAAAAACATGGGGACTGAACCCAAAGGTACTGAAGTGGATCTACACCATGATGGTGAGGCCCATATTATTGGGTAGCCTGGTATGGTGGCCAAGGACTTTAATGAGCACATGCAGAGATGCCCTGACGAAGGTACAAAGATCGGCATGCATGGCTATAACAGGGGCGTTTCGAACCACGCCTACAGCGGCGCTAAAAGTCCTACTGGACCTACCGCCACTTCACATGGTGATTAAGTCAGAGGCGCGCAAATCGCTCTACAGACTAAGAACTCTTGGACTGTGGAGCGACAGCAAGCCAAAGACTAAGCACACAAACATGGAGACTGACAGTCTCTTAGGTAGAATAACAAACATGGGATGTGACAAAATGCTACCCAAGTATGTATTCCATAGGAACTACACAACAAAAGTTCCATCCAGGGCCGAAAGGGCCGAAGGTCTAGAACCACCGAGGTCTGATGTCGAAGACAGTATATGGTACACGGACGGATCTAAAATGGGATCCGGTACGGGAGCAGGCATTTATGCGATTGACTACAGTAGTAGTGTAAGCATGGGTAGTTTGGCAACCGTCTTCCAGGCGGAGACATACGCCATAATTGCCTGTGAACAGGAGAATATAGACAGGCAAACCAGAGGGCAGACCATCTATATCCTCAGCGACAGTCAAGCGGCCCTTAAAGCGCTTACGTCGCCGAAAGTGGATTCTAGACTAGTCTATAATGGCGTCCAGGCACTGAACAAGCTTGGGAAGCACAATAAGGTGCAACTAGTTTGGATACCGGGGCACGAGGGCTACATCGGCAACGAAAGAGCGGATGAGCTTGCAAGAGAGGGGTCTACAAATCACTTTGTAGGTCCAGAACCATTTGTGGGACTCTCGCAGAGAACCATAACTTCGACCTTTAAAGCCTACGCCAAAACCAAACACCAACACGAGTGGAGGAATGAGGCGGGCTTAAGGCTCTCTAAGCTCTTCATAGAAGGAGTGGACTCGGGCTGGACTAACAAGCTCTGGAAATCCAGTAGGAAGCAACTCAGAATCATATCTGGGGTGTTCACAGGTCACTTCGGGGTCAAGGATCTCTTGGCCAAGATGGGACTGTCGGACAGTTTAGACTGTAGAATGTGTGGCGAGGAGGATGAGACCATGGAACACTTACTGTGTGAATGTCATGCCCTTGCCAGACAAAGAATGAATTACTTTGGTAGCGACTATCCGCAACCAAGGGAGTTCAAGGTGCTCCCGCTGAGCTGCATCATCCGCTTTGTGGAAATGATGGAGCGAGCTTGGGAGTAGGCATAAAGGAGAGGGCAAATGCACAAAAGATCCCTCTCGGTCGAAGTGCATCCGAAAGGGCCCTCATCTATATAAGATAAGATAAGGTAGTCTGGCCAGCGAGTCGTGACAAAAGCATTTTCGTCGTAACAATTTTACCTATAAAAGAAGCTGTCAATTACCTACATATGTCCTACAATTTACATTCTTTTTGGAATTCGCTACTTTGAAATATAATATTTTTGACCAAAAATTTCAGAATTTAACCTAAAAATAAGGGTGTGTTACGATATATTTAGCTACTCTGGCTGCTACTAACTATACGATGCTGACTGTACACGAGTTTTTCATTTCTTCCCGGTCAACGGGTGCGAGAAGGACAGCGGCTACTCTCTGTTAGCCGAACACAATCGACGCGCCGTGAGCATGCTGACGCGTTCGCCGGCTGATATCCCCTCCACGTCCGCTTTTGCCTTCCCCTCAGCACGTTTTTGAACGAAATCCAACGATATCAACAATTTTTTTCGATACCTTCACCGATATTTTTGAATGGCAATTTTTTTGGGGCTTACATATTAATTAATCTCGCGTCAGAAAAAAGCCAATACAGGTGAGCCCACATGAAAATGATTATTATTTTGGTATTTTTAATTAACGCTGGCAACCTTCCCACCACCCGATCGATTAATATTTTTTTTTCGGTGCACAGGGAGTACAGAGCAACTGTTTGAAAAAAAAATTTAAGTCGCTGAGCCCACCTTTTTTTTCTTTATTTTCTCCACCCCACTACACCCGCACCCACCGCCCGCGGCCTGCCAGCACGAAGATTATCGGAGAAGGTTGTTCAGGGAAGCTAACGGAGTTTCAATACAGATGAAGCTACATGACCGATTTGGTCGCTGGCTCTCCGTCTAAGAGAAATAGAACGTAAATAATGCCTACAATCTGCGTACAGTCAGGGCTATAAATAAACGTACATAAATAAGGACATAAATATCTGTACACGCCTATATGACATTGACAATAGAGTCCTAGTACAGGTATTTTTCCATTAATACTGTACATACATACATTTTACAAACTTTTCTCTTACCATAGCACTATGCGAATCGTTCTTTTTGTTTTGGTCAACGCTCGGCTTCTCCCCTTCTTCTTCTTCTTCCTCTATGGAGGTCTTGAGTTTGTTTTGGAAAATGCACAATTGTTTATTCAGGCGATCTATTTTTTTCAATAACATTTCTCGGTCCTTCCACGACGTTCTGCAAAATAGACCATAATTAGGGTTCCGTCCCAAAAAGGTAAAAAAGGAACGCTTATGGTGCGATTCTGTCTGTCAGTCTGTCACAACGTTAAATATCTCAGCAAATATTTATGGTATTCATTTGTAATTTAGAATACTTATAAACGAGACCAATGCACGTTTATGAAAGAAGAATTAATAGTTATTTGTTGCAAGGCTGCAAAGTTGTTGTTTGGCGCAAGTGCTTGTATTGAAAGCCGAGCTAGCGAAGGATTGTAAGATTGAACCATGAGCGAAACGAATGGTTCAAAAGAACAATCCCGAGCATAGCGAGGCTTTCAAGGCACGAGACGCCAAACAACTTTGCTGCCGAGCGAAACAGAACTTTTCACCTCACCACCACGAGGAAAATTGTAAATGTAATAAAAGTAATTTGAACCTTTTACTCATTTTCACTAAAGGTTTGTTTACATCTTATCAAGATCAAAGCATTTTATAATTATTCAATGTAACATAAACATTTTCACCTCACCGGCTCGAAAAGGCTTGCTTTATCGCTCCATATCTGCGCCCAAAAGCCCATTATATCCGCTAACGTGGAAAAAGTTTTTGAATTTGGAACGTGACTGTCAATCGCGAGATCCAACTTTTTTTTACACAGAATGAGAGGTGCGTTCAGAAACTGATGGTGGTGGCCAATAATTAATTGTTATTATTTTTATAAAATTCAATTAATAATACTTATTCTTTCTTAATTACATACGAAATATTAATATTTAGACTGACTTCGGTATAAAAATAATATACAAATAAATAATTTTAAAATGTAGTTCTATTTTCCAAACATTTTCTCTTCCAAATTTGGAACGTACCGTTTTAAAAGTTAATTTATTAAGAAAAACCTCATATACCTCCATTTAATTTTGTTTTGTTCTAAAGCCACAGTAAAACCAAAATAATGATGGTTATTTATAGATTTGAGTGCAGAAGATATACATAATATATGAATTTTATGGTTACCTATCATAAACTCGAAAATCATAATTCCGAATATTAAAATCCCGAAAACGTTTCCCTTTTTTTTAGTTGGCCGAAATTTCATTTCCCATATTATTTTCCCAATTCTCAGTTCGTTGCAATTTTATGTCGCTTATGATTCGAATAGGTAGACACTTATTAAAATTCCGAAGGATCATTTGCAAACTAGTTTTAAGTGCCGAAAAGTATTAAGTCCGAAATAGTATTATCCCGCTATATAAAAGATCAAAATTGTAGCATGTCCATGCAAATCGTCGATACATTGTTTGCTATTTTATTTGCGTAGGCGTCAATTGCTTGACACTTAGTGTATAAATTATGAAAGTGAATAAATTATATTCAAGAACATTGTCATGTCATTTGTAAAAGAAAAAACTTTTAAGTGAGGTTAAATTCCTCAAAGTATCATCTGCCCTTGGTTATGGGTGGATATTATGGGGAAACGTAGTAGAAGTGGACAGTTTTCAAGATACAAAAAAAATGTGTCAGAGTCATAAGTAATTCATGGTGGGACGAAAGTTGCGTGCCACTTTTCAAAAAGCATAAAATTCTTCCTTTGCCTTGCCTGTACTTGAGAGAAATATGTAATTTTGTTAGGTCACATCCCTCGTATTTTAAAACACGTGGCGAAGTTCTCGAAAGGCAAACACGGCAAAAAATTATGAACCTTTTGTATCACCCTCGAAGTCACAAAATTATATACAAGAAAAAGTGTACAATATGTGCATTGTTATTTACAACCACCTGCCAGAGGAAATAAAGATGTTAGCGGGAAACGCTTTTAAACGCAGTCTAACAAACTGGCTTCTGGAGCGGTGTTTCTATAGCGTTAAGGCGTATCTCGAGCATCAATAGTATTAGAATTTGTAGTATTTAGTTATAATTTTATTCTGCCTCTTTGACGATTATTATGATTATGCCTATTATGTAAATAATGTATATTCATTCAATTTGACATTGTATAGTTATTCTAATTTATCTTTTGTCTTTGTCAATTTAATTCATACATACATATTTGCACGCTTGCATGGGGAAGCTAGATACACATGATCGTAATATGTTTAAACATCCCTGTACTGTATCTATGCAAATAAATAATTTCATTTCATTTGAAAAAAATAAGTAAAATAATATAAATATAACTGTACTAATTCATTTAAATATTAGACACTTTAACCTAACCTAAACCTAACCTAACCGCCAGCGTGTCGACGTGCCTATTTCCGCTCTAAGGGACAGAAGCTAACCCTAACCTAACCTACAAATAATACCATTATTAGGATCAGTTGTGGTTTTTTACTGCGGGGGCTTCGCTTGCGGCTTGGGTACTCACGGGTAAACTAAGGCTCAAATACGCATATTTAACTTTTTCCGCTAACTTAGCAGGCATTCAAATTCATATTTGTATATCTCCTGCACTAAAATCTGTAAATAACTTCTATTATTTTGTTTTTTCTGTGGCTTTAGAACAAAGCAAAACAAAATGAAATGTATATAAGTTTTTTCTTAAATACGAGGGCTGCTACTTATGTATCCGGAATCCAGGATTCCAACATTCTTAAACTCAATTTTTGACCTCCATGGTAAAATTTGAACTTTCTTTTAATACTGGCCGCTATATTTTTTTTTCTTGAGTACGCTAGTCTTTTGTTTTTGGCGGGTTTAAAATGTTATCTCGTTGCAAGAATGGAACTTACTCGTGAAAATATCCGTGCTATGATTTATTACGATTTTCGGCGTGGCTTAACGCAACAACAATGCATAGATCAATTAACTTTGACTTTTGGTGATGAAACTCCATCAAAAATTACTGTGTATCACTGGTTTAGTGAGTTCAATCGTGGACGTAGTATGCTTACGGACGAAGTTAAGGAAGGTCACCCGAAATCGGCCGTTGTACCACAAAATATTTTTTTGTTTTTTTATTTATTATCTCAAAAATGTACTTATGTGGTAGGTATACAACAAATTTCGGCAAACTGAGATCAGTTTGTTGGCGAATAGTGCGCTCACAAATAAGTCGGTGTTTGTTATACCTACTGATGTGACACTTAAACTTCTTATCTAATGTTACTTATGTTCATGCAAGAATGCGTGCATTTAAGCACTATTCAAGGTGCAGCAGAACCGTATGAGTATCTACCCTCTTCATCCCACGAAGGCAATGACCTTGACCTATATTATAAAGAGCCTAGGAATGTTATATTTCTCTGAGTGGGTCAGCTTCGTGAGTTGAAGTGGATAGTCATGCCAATACCTTATAACTAATAGGTATATATTATTATTATATTACATTACTTATCTATATTATCTAAAAGTGTTTCTTTTAGTTTTTTTTTGAAAATATGATGAAAATGAAAATATTGAAGCATACATATCGCGAGATAGAGGCAATTCTGGGGATATATATGACGAGCATTAATAAGATATTACATGAACATTTAGCTGTAAAAAAAATTTGTTCGCGTTGGATACCGCACAATTTAACTAAGGATCAAAAAGAGGTTCGCGTCGAATGGTGCAAAAAAATGTTGAAAAAATATGACCGTGGTGACTCAAAAGCTGTTTATAATATCTACACAGGTGACGAATCTTGGATATATGCGTATAATCCCGAAACTAAACAGCAATTAACAGTGTGGGTGTTTCAAAATGAGCCGAACCCTACGAAAGTTACTCGTGCAAAAAGCACCTTGAAGCAAATGGTCGCCTGCTTTTTTGGTATGAATGGCCATGTGGCTACAGTGCCTATAGAAAATCGTAAAACGGTTAATTCGGAGTGGTATACGACCATTTGTTTGCCGGAAGTGTTTGAAGAAACACGTAAAGACAACCAGCGACGCAGAATCATTCTTCACCATGACAACACCAGCTGTCATACATCACGCGAAACAACTCGATATTTGGAAGGTCAAAATATAGAATTAACGGGTCACCCACCGTACAGCCCTGATTTGGCACCCAATGATTTTTATTTATTTCCAAATGTAAGGAATAAATTACGGAATATTTAACGATTTTCGACCCGTGAAGATGCGGTCGACGCGTTAAAACAACACGTTTTGGAGATAACTCAATCAGAGTGACAAAAGTGCTTTAAAAGTTGGTTTACACGTATGCAAAAGTGCATCGATCATCACGGAGAATATTTTGAAAAACAATAAAACTATATTTAGTAATGTACGTTTGATTATTTTTTATATTCCGGATACATAAGTAACAGCCCTCGTAAACCTATATAACGGTGCGTTCCAAAATTGCACTAAGCGATTCAATTCAATTCAATCTTTATTGATAACATGGTTACAGGTCAGTTTACACATAATATTAATTTGAACATTTCATATAGGTACAGACAACATTAAATATCATACATTATTAAACTTGTTGATTGTTTTTGAAAAATAAAAACTTCATTTTAAAATTACTTATTTCTATTGTATCCTTGTAAGTCAGTCTAATCATTAATATTTCATATGAAACTAAGAAAGAATAAGTATTATTAATTTAATTTAATCAAAATAATAATAATTAATTATTGGCATAACACCACAAGTTTCTGAACGCAGGATAATGACCGCGTAGTTGTGTATGTATGTATGTGGACAAGAAAATGCTATTTCACAGGCTAAAGTCCAAACTGGTTGATAGGTTTTGACATATGAGTATATAGTATTAATAAATATATATATATTCATAGAAAAAAGTTGGATCTCGCGATTGACCGTCACGTTCCAAATTCAAAAACTCTTTCCACGCTAGCGGATATAAAATAATAAGTTTCTGTTAAAAATTTCATTTTTGGTACAAGCTTTTGTTGCCGACTGTACTTTTCTGTATACCATCATCAACAAACCCCGGGGTTTTCGGTGCGGGAATGAATGACATTAGCTAAAGAATAGGTATTGACTTAAGAAACAGAATGTACTTACCTACTAAATAATTAATTGAATAAAAATATACTTAAGTAATAAAAAAAAACATACGTTCATATTCTTTATCTTCTCGCACTGACAATGCTTTTCCGTAGAGCGTGAATGTTTTTTTTTATCGACCGTCTCGATATCGATGTTTATATATAATGCAAAAATACGATTGAATTTTCGCCTTTTAAATCTTTGCTCAATCTCAATGAAAACTTCTTGATGAAAAATAAGTAGATAACCTCATTGGTGAAGCGATAGCCTTAGATAAATGATTATTATTATTTTATTATTATTATTATCTCGTAAGGCTTGGTAGAAATGCTAAAGTACCTACTACTTAAGTTAAAGTAAAATTGTATGGTTTGTTTACAATTCGCAGGAAGGTATTTATTCATTAGGCACAATATGATATTTTGTCAGAATAACCTATCTGTTTATCTCTACTCTTTCTCAAGTTATTCCCGCACCGAAAACCCCGGGGTTTGATCATCAACAACTCATTGACACGATTCTAACGAGCCCAACCTCAACGGGGTTACGTCGGTTAAATACTGAATTCCCATGGCCACCTTCTGTCTCCATCATCAGATCAGCTCGATGGTACCATAATATTGAATTGTCATCCAAACTATACTAATAACCAAAATTTCAACTCAATCGGATAACGGCAAGTGACTGAAAAATGGATTGCAAATTTTGACGGACAACTTACTTATGTTGAAACATTTAATTTTTACATATGGTATGCTAGTAATGTAGCTTTGATAGTTTTGCTCTGGCAACATCCCTTCTCCTGCATCTTCCGTCAATGTCGGACGCACATAATTTAGCTCCGTTATTTAATTATAATTTGTACATTATTATGTAGCATTCGGCTATATAGTTTATACATATTTAAGATATGTGAGTCTATATATTAAACCGGGGGCTACAGCACACTAAAGGTAGTATCTTTTCATTTCACAATCCATCTAGCCTAACCTCTAGAGCCCTCACCCATGCGCGCTCATAGCGTGCTCATACAAACGCGCTGATTGCTTCAACAACTTACATACTTACATACTTTTATACTTACATACGAACAAGTCAAGTTAATATAAAGCTTGTAATAAATGGACTTTTAGGCGCAGATTTTAAGCACAAGCCTTTTCGAGCCGATGAGTGATAATTCAGTCTAGTTATAAGGCCAAATGGGATAAGTTTGTAATAGCAGTTGTACCACATACTTGGCGATGTCGATACTGCGATGGATTTTAGTATCCATTAGCTTGGCAGTTTCGAATATCATTTTGTGTATAATTTCAGTCTCTGTATCAAATTCATTCTTAGCTTTTAATTCTGGGATCTAAAATAGAATAAAATAAATTATTATTATAATGTCACCGTAGCTTAGTTAATTTAATAAATTCGTACTAATTAGGTCTCCCCAGCCTGTCGACAAAGGAAATATCACTCGACATTTAACAGTAGCTTTTAAGTGAAGGAAAACATCGTGAGCCGAAGAAAAACCGGTCCCAATCCTATAACAAGGTCTAGGTTGCCCTCTAGGTTGGAAGGTCAGTTGGCAGTCGCTTTCGTAAAACTGTTGCCTAAACTTGTCACCAATGGACTTTGCTAACTGTGTAAACAAACCGCCATATTGAAATTGTCTCTGAATGATGAATTTACTAGTGATGGGGAAGACTCTTACTGTAGTCTTTTATGTCAAAACACATCGAATATTAAAATATCGAAAGGAAAAAACAAGGAGGTATTTTTAATTTTTTTTAACAATAGAAAAAAAACTGTACTTGAAGATGATATATCACCAGTAATTATCACAAAAGGTGCTGTTATATCATCTGTAGCCCTATCGATGATGCCGTCTAAATTTTTCATTTTATTTTCTTCCTCTACGACATGACCTTTCCACTGCTCTGCTCCGATTCGCGTCAAGCTTTCTGGTAACAAAAACGCGTACATGCCAAAAAAAACAGTGAACGAGTAAAATAATATTGAAACCGTCAATCATTCAACCGTCATTGTTATATTTTATAGTAAAATGTAACATGGTTTTTATTCGTCCAAAACGACCAGTCCAAAGTTTAAATAATTTTAAAAATTGGTGCGAAAGAATGGAAATAATTTATGAGAAAAAGGGAATTAAAACGAATAATCTGAGTACTTATTTATTGGGATTTTAAAGTGTCATACGCTACGATTCTTTAGCCACTGATAAAACTACCGCGTAGGCGTAGTGTACACAACGGTGATGGCAGGTACAGAGCGTGAGTTGGGTAGTGTGTAGCGGTTTTACAATATCACCAACTTTAGTCACAACACTACCCATCATAGACAATAGCAGAATTTAAAGAAACAAAAATTTCATTCCATCATGTCATACTAACCTCACTTAAGAAAACATTTTAAAATTTTAATGAAATATCCAAGATTCAGTTATATATTTTATGGTTTTGTATTTTACGGTAACGACCGGTTCAATAGTGTATAGTTTCAGTGATGTTTGATGAGGTGATGTGAAAATTCAAGGAGAAACAGTTGCAAAACAAAGTCACGGCCTTTGTTTACATAGTTAGCAAAGTCCATTGGTATTGGTGACAAGTATACACAACAATATCTTGAGATTACTAGGTCCCTGACTGGTGTAAATAGTAATTAGGAATGTCTAAAGCGATACTGTACTTACGCGCTTGCGAAAATATTCTAAAAGTCTTGTACGTCGCGCCGTCAGGTCAGCGCCCATAGTCAAAACCTCTTTTGTGATCGAAGATAATTCAGACGTCAATTCATCGAGTATCGCTGACTCTGTTCAAAATGAAACGTATTGGGTACTATATTCAGCGAACGAAAAAACCATAGATGTCTACAGGGTGTATCAACAATGGGGTGTGAACCGAGCAAGGGCATATTCGGTGGCGCACTGCGATTCCAAATATGCATTTGTTTTTTTTTTGTTTACATTGGTATTTTTGTTTTTGTTTACATTACAGTCTTTGTTTTTGTTGACATGGCTTGTGTATGATAACGTTCCACCGCGAGGGTGAAGGGTGGGAGGGTTTATTTCATTTTCAACCGCTGCGCACAGCTGTGTTATGGAAACAAATGTTTAGTGTATGTTTTTTTGACATGCAGGTGACAGCTTTCATACAAGCAATGTAAACAAAAACCAAACAAAAATAAATAAAAATTAACATATGCATTTTTGGAATCGCAATACGCTACTGAACCTGCCCTTGATCGGTTCACACTCTATTTTATATACACCCTATTTTAGATACATCGTGTATATAAGTAGCGCCGCAAAATGGTCCCACAGAATGGGTGCCATTGCCATTTATGCGGGGTCGGGGGCGGAGTGTCAAAACAATGCCAGGCAGCTGTTTAGTTCGAACATGCGCATACCGGGTTTTAGGCACGTGTTTGAGTTGAAATTTGTAAGGGGCTCGCATTCTATGGTTTTTCGTTCGCTGGTTATTTTCCGGGGTTGGATCCGAGGATGTGCGGTGTTAACGGGGAGAGGGGCCTACAGTTTATACCTACTTTACCGCGGCCTCAATATGTCAATCAATCAATCAATCAATCAAAACATTTATTCGTGACAAACACAACACAGATAATAATAAAAAAAGCACATTTCCTTTTTGTCACGAAATGGACCCAGCTCAGCATGTTGCTAGCTTTGCAGCCAGCGCTGGTCTTCCGCAGGGTCCATTCGGTGAGAGCACGGAGAGTAACAAACAAAACAATTAAAAGGAAATACCTATATACTTAACTAAAATACAAACATAAAAAATAAAAAATAAAAATAAAAAATACACAAAAAAGCAATGAACGGTTTTTTTTAATAATATTAAATAATAAATGTTTGTTGGCCTGTCAGTAGTTTCATCCCAACAAACCACTACGTGCGTATGGGCCTTAATGGTAAAAATGAACGCAGCCCATACATGAACAGTACCACTAGCGCCAGTGAAGAGAAGACAAGACAAACTAAACTCTAAACTTCAAACAAAACAGCATGGACATGAAATTGGGCTTACAAAAACAATACTTAATTATAAATTAAACTACGTTGACAAATTACATATTAAATTACGTTGTCCAGCAACCGTATGGCAATGAAATGAATGAATTGCAGAAGGGGCATAACCAACAGGTGAGGGAGTGTTAAATGCAGCTAGTTTCAAGACAGAGATTCTCCTGTTTATGCTGATGTTCTTGCATGAATTTTTTGAGATTAATTCTAAATCTATTAACGTCCGACAGCCTTCTGAGCGGCGGCGGGACATTGTTCCAGCACTTCGTGGCTGCATAGCGGAAACTTCCTCGGAAAGCAGCAGTAGCATGTCGGGGAGTCACCAAACATATTACGCGCTGACGGCTTCTACACCGAGACGAGTTATTAAAGGAGAGTTTCTCGAAGAGATACGCCGGTGCCTCGTGCTTCAATACCCCAAAAAGCAAACAAGCCAGATGGAGCTTACGGCGGTGTTGCATTTTCAAGATATTATTCTTGTTTAGAAATGGGGTGACATGGGCCCTCAACGGAATGTTGAAACAAAAGCGAGCACAGGCATTCTGAACACGCTGGATGAGTTTCTTTGTTTTAGAAAGAAGTCGTGGACCAACCACAGTGTCCACATAATTAAGTCTAGATAAAACTAGTGATTCCACTAACTGTATTCGTAGGCTCTCTTTTAAAAATGGTCTTATTTTGTACAGTACCTTGAGTTTATAAAAACAGCTTCTGACTGTATTGGCAATGTGTTTCTCATAACGAAGGCTTCCATCCATCAAAAGACCTAGGTTGCACGCTTCCTGTGTCCGCTCAATAGGCATATTCATAAGCATAACGTGATTTGAAAGACTGGTGCGAGCTAGCTGTTGTTTGCTGCCAAAAACCATATATTTAGTCTTGCTTGGGTTAAGAATTAACCCATTTTCTGTTGCCCAGTTAGAAATTCTTGAAAGGTCCGCATTAAGGTTTTCTATGGTGCTCTCTAGTTCGGAAGGTTTGCATGAGATGTACATTTGTACATCATCCGCATAGATGTGGTACTTGCAGTGTGTGATGTGTGACCCTATATCAGCAGAGTATAAAATAAACAGGATCGGACCAATAACTGACCCTTGAGGGACTCCTCTTTCGAGGCCGGCAAGTGCAGAAGCCCGCGTGGAGCCATCACTAAGATTTAGTTTTACAAATTGACAACGGTTGTTAAGGTAACTGTGAAACCATCTCAATGCATTAATGTCGAAGCCATAATAACTCAACTTTGATAGAAGTAGATTAATGTTAAGGCAGTCGAAGGCGCGGGAAAAGTCAAGGAGTACTAACAATGTACACATTCCTTTGTCCTGTGCACACAAAATATTGTCAGTGACATCAAGTAAAGCCGTCACTGTACTCTTCCCCTTTCTGAAACCTGATTGAACACTAGGCAGAATGTTGTTTGACTCAAGGTAATGAGTTAGCTGAGAGCCCACAGCCTTTTCTAGTATTTTTGAAATACACGGCAAAATACTTATAGGTCGTAGGTCTTTGAGTTCGGATGGGTTAGCAGTTTTAGGCAATGGGCGCACAATCGCTAACTTCCAGATGTCAGGGAATGTAGATGTCAAAATGGAAGTATTTATTATGTCAGTTATAATATCAATAGTGTGGGGCAATGTCAACATAAGCATATTCAAATTAATACCGTCGCTACCTTCAGCATTTGATTTCAATTTTTTTTTTTTTTTATTAATTTGGACCGAATTAATTGGAACTAATGTAAATATAGAGTCGCTGTGCCTGTGGAACTCAAGGTATGTTAGTTGTGATATAGAAACTTCTGAAGTTCCGGGAAGTCTTAGAAAATGATTATTTATTACAGTTGGGTTGTCAAATGATGTAGGCAGTTCACTGTTTTTTTTAGGCAGAATAGTTGACTTCAGGTTATTCCATAGTGACTTAGGATCATGAATCTTACTATTTATGTTCAGTTCAAAGTATGCAGATTTTTCATAGAACATTGCTTTATTTACAATAGATTTCAAGTCTTTGTAGTATTGTTTTTTACTGTCAGACTGGCTTCTATGAAACTCTACTGCGGCCTTGTCACGCAAACGCATCATGAGCTTGACTGTGTCCGTGATCCAGGGGTACGAACAACCCTTAACTAGTGTAGTTTTTAGTGGAGCATGTAGGTCGAATATATATATTATGTGTTTGTTGAAGGCTTCGACCATATCATTTACATTTCCCAGGTTTGACATCAGGTCCCACCTCACAGACCGCAAGTCCGCATCTAGATAGTCTCGTTGAATGTTCTTGATAGGCCTGTAGGTTATTTGAAATGGCTTTGGTTTTTCAAGCTTAATGTTGAATTCGCAAACAACAAGGCAGTGCCCATAGAGCGTACCTACATGGTGTACGCTTACATATTTTGCACGTAAATCCGTACAAACTACATCAAGCAGCGTCTGGCTAGTGTTTGTAAAATGCGTAGGTTCTGTAACTAATTGTGTCAATTGAAAACAAGTCAAGAAATTATTTAATTTAGTACTTCTAGTGTCATTATTATTTAATAAATTTATATTTAAATCGCCTAATAATATCAAATGGTCATAGTCAGGAATTGAGCCAATAGTGTCAGAAATAGCATCCAAAAACAAATCTAGATCCATCCAGGGTGGTCGATACGCCGTTCCGATCGCCAGTTTCCTTCCGTTAAGGGTCAAAGTGACCCACATTTGTTCCACGAGTCTATGCAGTGGGTCAACGGGGTGAGGCCAGGTGCGAGCATTGACATGACGTTTAATATAAAAACCCACGCCTCCTCCGCGGGATCTTGTGCCTGTAGGAGGCCTAGGGATATGGCGCAACCTATACCCAGGAAGTGCAGGCGCCTTCCCCTCCTCCCCAGCTCTTAACCACGACTCGTTGATAGCCAGCACATCAAGCTCATGCCGGGAAGTAGCCGCTATGAAGTCATCGTGTTTGTGTCAACACAAATACGGTAGGTAGTTAGTTAACAACAGTTCAAACATACGTAGGTACCTACTAAAGAGCCCGGAAAATCCATAGCAAAACAAACGACTGTCGCAATCAAACTAGTGTTAGATTTTTTTTTTATCGACATCGATAGTTGTGTAAAGCTGCGTACGAATCAGAGCAGCCTCGGATTGAGACACGCACGTCTCACCTATTTCGCTCAAATTCGTACGCGCTCACGCGCAGTGCGCGAGCAGCGCGCGGCGAGCCGTCCAGAGGCGGTCTTGTGACCGTGCTCAAAGGCGCCTCAGTGTGCGTGCCTCGCGTAATTTGGACGTGTATCCGAGCGTGCCGCGGACAGAGCGACACGTTCCGACTTGTTTGTGGGCCAGGCGCGTATGAATTTAAGCAAGTGTATTAGCCGTGCATGTGTAATCGAGTTTGTTCGTAAATTTATGAATACAATTCGGTGAAATATGATAAACACAGCCGCTGCTGTCATCGTGTCCGACGCCATTTTGAACGACGCACAAAGTCGGCTCGCCGCAAGCACGCTGCCTCGCCCGCGCATGTTTATTTGCACCAAATTGGCTTGTGAGCAGCTCGCCGCGCGGGACGAGCATGCCTCAGGCTGAGCCGCTCAAATTCGTACGCAGCTTATTATGAGAAAAAAAACGGCCCACCAAATTAAATTAAAAAAAATACAAAGTTTCACATAGGTCTGTATAATAATATAGATACAGCTGCAATTTATTCCTCGAAATCCACGTCAGTACACACAGCAGCACATGACATCTTATTGGGTTTGTTATAGTGATAGGAGTAGATAATCATTATTTTTTTAACATTTTCTTGATTACCTCTTTGTCACCCGACTACGGCTAAGCCAAAAGGGAACGGTGATTACTTATTACTTAATATGAAATATAAGTAACGTTGATAATATAAGTTACGTTGCGTTTTAGATGGAATAACACATATAAAACAAACCCTTAACTTACCACTTCTTTTGCGTTTGGCGTGAATGATTATAAAATAATGTACCTACCTAAACATATCGGTTTGATTTTTGTTAGATAAAACTTACTCGATATCGATAAAAAAAAAAATCTAACACTAGTTTGATTGCGACAGTCTTTTATTTTGCTATGGATTTTCCGGGCTCTGAGTAATCCATACTATAATAGTATGAACGCGAAAGTAACTCTGCTTGCGAGTCTGTCTGTTACCTCTTTTCATGCTTAAACCACTGACCCGATTAAGGTGAAATGAGTTGTGGAGATTGTTAATATACCAAAGAATTATCAAAAAATAAAATTTCTGGTACAGTCAGTAGCAAAAGTAGCTCTGCTCGGATCAAGTGCTCAAAATGACCTACACACAACTCTAATCTCAAGAGGATATGAACTGTCTAGATCATTTTGAGCGTGTTATTTTGCGTAGCTACTTCTGCTGCTGAATGTACAAGATTTTGTTGCCAAAAGTCAACTAATTGTTAAGAGGGTCCGAATGAGCCCAAACACGACGAGTTTAGTTTGTAGGTATAGGTCAAAGTTACTGGCCACTTTCCCTCTTCTTCCAGCTTTATGGTACCATAGTACAGCATTGTCATTACATACTTTGCTTGCGGCGATCAGAGGGGCTACCGCGAGGTGAAAACGAACTTCGTTCGAGTATCTGCCTCTCTGTCACTCGAACTAGCAAGTGCAACAGAGAGGGAGATACACGAATGAAATTTGTTTTCGTTTCGCGGTAGTCCCCCAGCTGCTGCGACAGGGCAAAGACGACGATAGTCGGCCGCATTCGGTGACCGACGGCCGCAATCACCTATGTATCTGACCACAGTAGGCGGACAGACTGATGCGAAAATGACAAAGATAGATTGAAAAAGTTCGGCGACCGCACGACTTAACGAACGAACAAACTAACAAGGCAAGTTAAATAATTTACTTTAAAAACAAAGTTTAGACCGACTTCAATTCAGCCAATGCAAGCCACATAGGTACAGTCGAGGTCAAAGATATGTTTACACTTTTGCACCTTATTGCCTTGTAATTAAGGTGCAAAAGTCTAAACATATTTTTGACCTCGACTGTACATGAGAATTTCCACATCTGCTTTCAAATCTACCATATGAACTGTTCCTTGCTCCGAGGGCAAAAGCTTTGATTATTACGGAAAAACCCTAGTTCGCTATACGTTGGCTGATAATATTTGAAGAGTTCCGTCGATTGCTCAAGGATCTCAGAATTGACACTTTATTAGTTGCTTATTCAACGTAATCATGACAGAATCTTTGACATACTTTACATCCTTGAGGAGTTCCATAAATCATATGTGGTCTTCATCATCAGATGCTGACCCTTTCCGAAGGTAAATACACGAGTTATAATAGATAATACCGAAATCACTACACCCGTGCTAATATTATTTGAGGATTGCCCTCAAAGTCCATGGGATCGCATCATCAGATCCTGATTTGGTGACAATAGGACCACCTAGTACCTATACTCTTTCGGATAAAAAAAGACTTTTGAAAATCGATCAACAATTGACAGAGTGGTGAACACACATTAAAAAAATACATACTCTAGCTAGAATCTACTCCTTTTTAAAGACGGTTAAAAAAGGTAAAGAACGGTAGAAAACTCTCACCTAGCGCGCCGCTGCGGTCAGCATGCTTGCTTGCAGGGTGATCCATAACCAGCAGCAGCAGGTCGTGCGGAGACCAGCCCTTCATCGTCAGAATCCGCATATCGCCGAGGCAATCGCCGGGGTCCAACCCAGCTCGGGCCTCCAGGTCTTTTATTTGAGCATACAGACCTATGTATATCTTCTACAGGAACAACAGGTTGCCATTAATTGTTTTACTAGTTACTAGTACTTTTTTAGTACGGTACTGAAGCGCTCATAGCCTAGCGCCGCTTGCGAGTCGGAAACGATAATGCAGGTTAAGCAAAGATGGCAGCGGTCAGTCTTTGGATGGGTGACCGCCTGATGTTTGAGTGGTTAATATAAATTAGCGCTTCCGTGCTTTGGAAGGCACGCTAAGCAGTTGATCCCGGCTGCTGTCTATGACAGTAGTCGTTAAGCCGAGTTAGAGGCCTTCGGGCGGCTTAAGAACTTCTAGCAGTCGAGTTGCCCACTCACTTGACAAAAGGGGGACAACTATTACTCGCGTCCGCAGGAGCTACCTAATACAGCCCTGCACGTGTCCCCTGGGTGGTACTAAAGAGTGACAAACTTTAAAGGCCAAAATAATGTATGCCATTCGATTAAATTAATTAATTAATTGTTTAGACCTGCGGTCGGCAACAGGCGGACAGGAACCTTACTTGCAGCCCGCGAAACTCATAGAAATCATTATATTAGTCACTAATAATAGAGAAGTAAGGCCCGCGTCAATTTTGTTAGTTACTAATATTGGGCCCTTGGTTGCTAAAAGGTTGCCGACTGCTGGTTTAGCGGATATCATTGTGATACCACAGGTGCTACAAAAGCCAATCATCTTGATCTCTCGCCGTCGACATCGCTGGTGTAGGTAGAACGCATTAGGCCTGAAGATCACACTGGGGCGACCTGCGGTGGCGGTCACTAGTAAACTTTACAGTTATTGTCAAATTAACTAAATATTGCCCGCCGGTGCAGGCCGCTCCAGTCTATGAGAGGCATTAAGCGTTCCATACGAATATATAATGCTATCTACCAGAACTGGGCCGGCTTGCGAAGCGCTGAAAAATCCACCAATAGCGTGACGCGCTCACGCATCTCTTCCTTTTGGTTCATTCTTTCTCGCCCACTGTCTCGCAACCGCGCACAGCTCTGGTAGACCCTCACCCTTATACCCTTTAGGGGTCGATTTCTGAACTGTAACTAGGTCTCCATATAGGCAAGCCCTGACTTGATATCCCTGAAGCATAAAAAGGCTCTCTAAAAAGCCCCTTCCAAATTTCTATCCAAACACGTGCCTAAAACCCGGTATGCGCATGTTCGAACTAAACGGCTGCCTGGCATCGTTTTGACAAATCGCCCCTATCCTTCATAAGGGCAATGGCACCCATGTGGGGCCATTAAGCGGCGCTACTCTGACCTCTATGGTTTTTTTCGTTCGCTGTATGCACCAAATAATTATAAAAACGTTAAGCTATTTACATACTTGCTGGTGAGCCAGTAGCCGCTGTATCTGAATAATTTCCTGCCGTTTCTTAGCCATGAGCCGCATATCACTAGCCTTTATACGCCGTGCTAGATTGCCATCTGGATCTGCAAGAGAATTGTGTAATAAAGCAACAACAGAGTTAAGTTGTTTTTTGCAGCGAGTGCTTCAACGGCTTCAAAATCTTGAGCGTGAAATGAATGGCTAATGAAATTCTAATGTAATGATAATTTGCGACCTTCCAAATCATAAGGGGCTACTTTGAATGTAGTATAAAAGCAGAACTATTTGAAATTACAAAGATTTAATCGAGTAAACAGCAAGAAACCCACAAGAAAAACAATGATTTCGCAGAAAAACCTATTTGATCAAAGTCACCCCCCGAATCAATGTAACCCCATTCCACCGATACTTTTTTCCAGCAGCAAAGCACCCGTGACGAGTATAACATTTTAAGTTTCTCTAGGTTTTATGGTAAGGTGTGACATAGAATATCCATATTTGTAAGTAAAGAATCCTTAACACATCTAACCTTGATCGTTTCGGAACGAATCTGCATCCTCGAATCCAAGTAGAAGTAAGGAATTCGCCGAAGAATTCTGCAATAGCATAAGCATAAGTGAAAGGATTCCGATTATGGCGAAATTAACACTTAAATAGTGCCAGGAACCTGCTAAGCGGGCGCTTTCCTCTCTATTACTTGAAGAAATGTGGCGTAATTTCGGTGTTCCTGTCGAGGCAACACCGGATGGCTCGCGGTATTTGAGCTCCCGAAGCGTTATGGAACTGCCCTATGCAATCCGAACTGAGCCAACTTGGACTGGAGCAGAAAATGGAGAGGGATAAAAAAAAGTCGCCAGGTTTTCGATTTAGACCAGCATTTCATTATATAAACAGCGTACACACTTTCAGGCAACCGCTGTTTCAAACGCAACAAAAAAAAACTTTTTTTTTTATATTTCCGCCCCAGTTAAGTTCGGGTTGCACAGGCCGGTTCCACAACACTTCGGGAGCTCAAATACCGTGAGCCATCCGATCGCCTCTTGGACACGCAACACGCAACTCTCTGAATATACGTAAATACCCGTGTTCACAGTCGTGTTGTCGGCTACGAACGTAGAGTTACGCTCGTAGCCGATCCCGTGCTTTTTCTCGTAGGTATGTAGCGGAAAGCAACTACGGCGTAGGCACTCGCTAGGCGGGTTCCTGGCAGTGAAAGTGTTTACAAGTGATTAAAGACCAAGTGCGGGTAGTTCAGAAAACCCGCGCAGCAAGATGTTGATACCCGCTTAAGCCAGTTGTCCCGTGACCAAGGATGTTGTGACACTTCCGAAACGTCGGGGAACCACAGATAGCAATTATACGCGATTAAGTCCCGTTTAGTAAAAATAATGTGTGAGATTCGTGAAATTTTTATTCAATATATTTAATAGAGATTTTCCAACGGCAATGGGAGACGAAGAGAAGATACTATCAACGATATTCTTTTTATTGATTTATTAATGGTCTATCCAATTCCAATTCAGTTTTCGTATCGCTAATGGGAAAGGAAAAGAATATATGGCACAGGTAAAACCGAATTCACTCACCCTTGATGTAGTTAGGCTTGCAGACCTTTTGTCACCCTTGAATCGTCGCGTAGTATAACTCTAAAAAGCGCAAAATACATTAATTTTGTATTAAGCAGTAACACTGTTAACTAAATTATAGATTAGAATTAAAGGAATAATTTTAAAAAATATATGCTTCGAGCCGGCGACCACAGGCATTATGGCCCGTCGTTACTAACCAACTGAGCTATCAGAACAACCTGCCTCGGCCACTAAAATTTAAATTGAACCACAAATAATCCATACTAATTATAAATGCGAAAATGTGTCTGTCTGTTTATCTTGTTACCTATTCACGCTTAAACCGCTGTGACATGTGGCATAGAGATACTTTCAGTCCTGGGACAGGACAAATTATGATTTGTATTCTGGAAATCATCTCCTAAGGGGGTGAAAGTTTATGGAGCTACGATATAAACGAGTTCCACGCGGACAAAGACGCGGGCAGAAGCTAGTTTGAAATAAAATCAGGTTAAGAGTCCGCAGTAAGCTCGGTCGAATTTCACCTTCCCATACAAACGTAGTTACGCTCTCATTTTAAAAACTACGTGTTGGATTGTGACGAAACTTAGCATATACAATGACATGAGGTATATCTATGTCTGTAATTAGTTTATATGGTTCCAGTTTATAAAACAAACAAATACAGCAAAAACAAGATTTGTATGAAAAACTTAAATTATTTTTACTATGGTATCTGAAGCTACATAAACTAATTACAGACATAGATAGAAAAGTCGCCTGTCAGGAGCTAATACGGAAATACGGAATGAATCTGAGAGGGCGCAGCCTCCCTTATATATGCATTAGTTTAGTAACAATGAGTCGTCAAGGCTCCCCACTACTAAAGTGTGTAACACTTTCCAAGTTCGCATAGTTTCGCGAATATGTCATCGTAAACTATTGATTTTATGACCATTACGACCTGCCGTCAATGCCGTACTCTTGACACGGGATTAACCTAATGATCCTTGACTAATCTTGATATGCGCATTGTGCAACAACCTGCTGCTTACATAGTTGCAAAAAGTAGGGTGCCTTAACATTACAACGGATGATAAATACCCGTTACCAAATATAGAGGATATTTTTGAAAACTTGGAAAAAGTTCGTATTTTTCAACTTTAGATTTGGCTTCTGGTTATCATCAAATAGAGGTAAACCCAGAGGACCAGCCAAAAACAGCATTTAGTACAGTAAATGGACATTATGAATTTAAACGCATGCCATTTGGCTTGAAGACAGCATCAGCCTCTTTTCAAAGAGCTATGGACAATATACTCAAAGGAGTACAAGGAACTCATTGTCTCATTTACCTAGATGACATTATTATATTCTCAGCTACTTCTCAAGAAGAAGGAACGGTGTTGAGTGAGATTATTCTCCACCTTCTGGATCCTCCCGATTCAGTTTTGTCCTCTCTTCTGTTTTTGGTGAATCATGGATATTCAAAAATGTTTAGAAATTCGCAGCGGCGTGCTCGATAATTTGATGAAAAATGTAGAGTCGTCTTCCGATAAGTTCTTGAAAGAAGCGATCTCGCAGGGGCAGAAACAATAAAGGTTGGCCACTTACTTCACTGTCTTCGGTAGCTGGAGGTCTTCGGAAAATCCTTACCACGGCTGCGCCAGAAAAGTCGCCTGTCAGGAGCTTTTCAATTAGGAGAGACACTCTGAGCTGTGTTGCAGGAATTTCTTGTAGACGATGAGTAAAACTTCAGAGTAGTGATAACTTTATATTGAAGTAAACTACTACTTTACAGAGAGAGGTGCAAATACGGAATGAATCTGAGAGGGCGCAGCCTCCCTTATATATGCATTAGTTTAGTAACAATGAGTCGTCAAGGCTCCCCACTACTAAAGTGTATAAGACTTCCCAAGTTCGCATAGTTTCGCGAATATGTCATCGTAAACTACTGATTTTATGACCATTACGTGCTGCCGTCAATGCCGTACTCTTGACACGGGATTAACCTAATGATCCTTGACTAATCTTGATATGCGCATTGTGCAACATCCTGCTGCTTACATAGTTGCAAAAAGTAGGGTGCCTTAACTAGATATACCTCATGCCATTGTATATATCTTAAAGAGTCCCCAGCACGGGCGATTCAAATCGACTCCATATAGCTTCTCATTTTATAACAGCATACTGGAATGACATTAAACATTTTGTCCGCGAACGAAAAAACATGAATATTTTACATTTGTTGTTGTTATACACAATGGAATCCGCCATATCTTGGTCACAAACTACAAACAGGGTATACCAAAAATGAGGTGTGAACCGATCAAGGGCATAACAGGTATCATGTTCTGATAACAAAAAACTGAAAGAAATTTTCTTGACGAGTTTTTTTTTTAACATTTGTATGTAGCAGGTCGCCCCAGATAACCAACGCTCCATACAAATGTAAAAAAAAATCGTGTCAAAAAAAAAATCATACTTTTTTCTTTTTAGAACACGATACCTGTTATGCCTTTAATCGGTTCACACCCCATTTTTGGTACACTGTATTTTCTATTGCTATAAATGATTGCTGGCTAAACTGATTTACTTGAAATTCCATACAAATACAAATACAAATACAAATATTTATTTGCCAGAATATGGTAACATAAGGTCTTAAAGCTAAGTAAGTGCGTACATATTCTACCTGCATGCAGATGTGCAAATATTTATTATTATTATTATCAATTACGATGTCAGTATTATATGATTAATTACAATCAGTCAATTATTCAGATAAATTTAAATAAAAGAAAAAGTAAAAAATAATAACATTAGACACTAGTTTACAGTATTCGTCATATATTCCTTAACACTATAAAACATTTACATTGCAACCAGTCAGTTAATTTCCTCTTGAATATATTCCTATTTTCTAATTTAATGAGGTCAGGTAAATTGTTATATATAAGGATACACATGTTATAGCAGTTTTTTTTGTACATGGCAGATTGGCATGGAAGCTGTAATAACAGATTTCTGTATTGAGCCCTAGT
Source organism: Epinotia bilunana (assembly GCA_947049275.1). Taxonomy (NCBI): domain Eukaryota; kingdom Metazoa; phylum Arthropoda; class Insecta; order Lepidoptera; family Tortricidae; genus Epinotia; species Epinotia bilunana. The sequence continues at coordinate 18,929,420 of OX346256.1, read as the reverse complement.
GTGTCTTACAGTGGAGTCAGTACGCATTAGGACCCCGAAACAATTCCGTTACTGGCCGCATAGCAGGCCAAAAGGGGGAAAAAAAAGAAGATTTACTTGAAACGTAGCTAAGAACCATCTCGAACACGTCAGCATTTGAACAAAAAAAAACCGCATTAAAATCGGTCCATTCGTTTAGGAGCTACGATGGCACAGACAGACACACCGTCACACAAACACACAGACACATCAAACTTATAACACCCCTATTTTTGCGTCGGGGTTAAAAATTAAGTGATTAAAGACTTTGTATGAAAACGTGCTACTCGTTTTTCTACTTCTAATTTCTGGCAACAGAAACTAGTTTCCGACTAGATATGGTCGGTCTCATCGTGTATACAAAGTTGCCTGTTATTCCAGCATGTCGATGAGAACCAATCTACGTTTGTATGGAGAGGAGACTTAGTCTAAGCGCATCTTTTTCTGAGATATCATTATGACTACAGTTCACAGTTATACTATTCTGAAACAGGAGGTGAATACGTACAGGGAGGCTGGCTTGACTCTGTTCGCCGGATCTGAGCCCACTTGATTTCAAATCTGTAAAAAAAATACTATTTTGTAGAAGTAACCAATATTAGATTAATTTCGTATTAAGCAGTAACGCTGCCAACGAAATCGCCCGTCGGTGGGGATCGTACATAAGTGTAAGAAGGAACTTTAGTAGCCGCGACCGATTAATCCGATAACTCAGCTGGTTAGTAGCCTCGAACCATATGTATGCCTCTGGTCGCCGATTCGAATCATTTTTAAATGAAATTTTTGATTTTTTCCTTTAATTAAAATTTATAATTTTGTTAGCAGCGTTACTAATACAAAAATTATTTATTTGTGCTTTTAAGAGTTCTACTACGCGACGAGTTAAGGATGACAAAATATCCAATTTTATTTTATTCCGTTAATTTGGAATTTATAACCTATGATTATAAATTCCAATTTAACATACACATATGGTTATAAATACAAATTAAATTACATACCATAATACATTATGAAAATGGTATTATGGTACATTTACAAAATCTATTGTATTCTACACGTTCTACACTAAAAGATAAAAACTATATACCTTATTCACGCTTTTAGGGGATGAATTTCAGAAATCGCCGCAGGTACTCAACATGTTTGACCATATAAAAAGAGCCTATGCGCAAACTCTCATATTATGTTTTCCATATAGCCTTTCCACCCTTGAATTTTGATGAAAACGCTATGTCAGCTGGTTTATAAATAAAGAACGTATATATACGAACTTCCAAATTTCTAAGAAACGTAAATTAAAATAACGTCTTCTCGGTTCGACTCCTATTTCACCCCTTTAGGGGGCAAATAGATATATTATAAAAGAAACCTGCTGTCCTGCTTTCATGTTTCTAGCCACAGTTTAATATTAAAAATCACACATTACTTATGTGAACTTTCAACCCCTATCTTAACCCCTTCAAGGGATGAATTAGAATAAAATCCCTTATCAATGTTTTGACTGTACATTAGGAGATTGTGACCGAAGTTTTAAACGTCTATCTTTAAAAAAGATATGATTTATAACATCACCAAATCATTTGATTTGCTTTTTAGTAAGATACCTTCGCACAAAGATTCAAGTCTATAACTTTCCAAATGAACGATTTCCATACAACGTTTCGACCCCTATTTCACCCCTTAAGGGCTGAATTTCGAAAAATCCTTTCTTAGTACACTTCCACGTACTGTAAAGAATATATGTTCCAAATTTCATGCTTATATCTTTAGCGGTTTAGGCTGTGCGCTGTCTGTCAATAGATTAGTAACGCAAGAGTTTTATAATAATGTATAGATTGTCAGTTAAAAACCAACGGGTCAACTGTCAGCAATTGGTTGGAGAAGGCAATGGCGAAGAGATGCTTCGAAGGTGGAGACTTAAGTGTTGTACCTGGTTCGCTGACCTCAAATGACACTGCCGGCGGCATACTCGTATCACCTGTAATCAAACACTCACCAATACTCGTAATTAAGAGTCCGCAGTAAGCTCGATTCTCCATACAAACGTAGTTACGCTCTCATTTTAAAACTACGTGTTGGATTGTAACGAAACTTTTCATATACAATGACATGAGGTATATCTATGTATGTAATTAGTTTGTGTAGCTTCAGATACCATAATAAAAAAATACAGCGAATTTTAGTTTTTCATACAAAACTTGTTTTAGCTGTATTTCGTTTGTTTTATAAACTGGAACCATATAAACTAATAACAGACATAGATATACCTCATGTCAATGTATATGCAAAGTTTCTTCACAATCCAACACGTAGTTTTAAAATGAGAGCGTAACTACGTTTGTATGGGAAGGTGAAATTCGGCCGAGCTTACTGCGGACTCTTAATACATTTTCGAAATGTAGGGCCCAGCGCAATCTCATCTGACTCATATTTGAAGAAGCCCAATTGGGAAGTACTCGAAGTACAGTACCGGCAAAGTTCTTGAGCATTAGATGACGTGGTGGGGGTAAGTTTGCGCTCTCTGCCTTTTTTGGGTTCCGTAGTCAACAAGGAACCCTTATAGTTTCACCATGTCCGTCCGTCTGTCCGTCTATCCGGCTTCGGTTTAGCTCAGTAACCCTTACTACTAGAAAACTGTAATTCGGTATGGGTATATAAATCAATCACGCCGACAAAAAAGTTTTTTTTTTTTATTGTACTATACACCCAAAGTGGGGATGTAATTTTTTCTCGTTAAACCCATAGTGTGGGGTATCGTTGGATAGCTTGTTCAAAAATATTATGGGTTTCTTCAAAACCATTTTTCAACTCGGTGATTCCTTTGTGAGATATTAGGCTTTAAAGGGATAAATGGCTACTACTGGGGATGTGAAAAAAATCGTGGCAGTAGTACATATAAGGAATTTTAAAGGAAAATGATCACGGCTAAGTAGGCATAACTAGTTACCGAGTAATAGTCGACCAACTTTCGTACAAATCGCACCGCACCATTTACTTGGCGCGTGTCGATGTAACAAATACAGACAGGCAACTACGGAACCCTACACTGCGCGTGGCCCAACACGCACATGGCTGGATTTTACAACTTAGTACGTTACTTTGTGGTGGCATAGGTAGTCTTTCTTTTCATAATTAAACTCAACAAACAATACACAAATTTACCAGACAGCGAGTTATTTATACCTCAATAAATAACTTACAAGAAAGTCTATGTGTTTATTCGAAAGAGCAACTGATAAAAAATTTACATACATAGATTCATACATTCACGTCTTAATTTCCAAAAGGGGTAGGCAGAGCACTTGAAACTTATTTTCCAGTGCCAATTTAAGCATAAATGTGGGTAAAAGATCGATAAAATGAATGGATAATTTTTTTGTTAAACTTTTAGAAAGTTTTTTTTTGTGAAAGGTCAATGACCTTAAGGAAAACTTATTAATTTTTCTACTCCTAAAATATAATTGTTTCTGTTTTTGTTAGTATCTTAAGTAACGTAACATTGCATTATGTACCTATTCACATTACAAAAATAGGAAATGTAGCTGTGATAGTATGAGACAAATTTAAGATTTTCTTATTTTCACTTCTTATTGATTTTTAATTTAATCTTGTTTTGGTCGCATTTTAGTCCTCGTTATGAATATGAACAATATAGTTGTTTATTATGTCCTAAAAAATTACACACGACAATAAAAGGGGTAGAGAGATACTTATAGCGTTTCTAAGTATTTTAGAAATTACTATGGAAATAGGGTTGTCCAAATACACAGAACACCCCCACTAGAAGCCTAATGTTTATCATTTTGTTCCCAACACGAGTCACCAAAGTATGGGGAAGAGGTGAGGGGAAGGGCGGGTGCTAACAGCGTTGCGATTGGTCGATGCGCTGGCACGCGGAATGCGTAGTGATGGGACATGTTCAGTACAAACATCAAAAATTTTGTTGGTACATTTTAAAGTATAGATCACTAAAAAGGTGACAAAACTAATACTTTAAAATGTACCAACACTAAATTACTTACGGCCGTATTCATAAACGTTCTACAAGCCTATTTTAACTAAAATGCCGTTAAAATTCGTTTGTCTTTATCTGTCACGTTGACATTTGTGTTCGTAAGAAAGGGACAAAGGACATTTTATTTAGCAGAGGCATTTATAAAGTTTAAGAATAAGGGGGTTAGCATTTAGTACTCGCTCTTTCGCGCCCTTCCGCGCCGGCAGTGTGTTGTACTAGGCGTGTTTTCTATATTTAAATAGAAATTCTTGCATACAATGGTAAAATCTGCGGCCCCGCACTTCGCGACGGGGCGCGGTGCAGTGGGTGAATCGCCTAAGCGCGCCTAACCTCAAGGGGATTTCGATAACTATTTCTATATCTAAAGGCCGCTATAAATGAACGGACTCAAGCCCCCAAACTGACGATCATCGTCCTGCGAACTGGGCTGTTATTCGCTACACACTGATGCGGCTCACCCCGCCGGTCACTCGTCACGAAACTTGACCTCTATCTACGCTTAGTTATTACGCATTTTGGTGTCAACATATATTTGTGGGTGAGCGTTGAGCTGACCTTAAAACAAGTTACAGAATAGAGAGGAAGGGCTGTTATTCGCTACGCGATAATGCGGCTCACCCCGCCGGTCACTCGTCACGAAACTTGACCTCTATCTACGCTTAGTTATTACGCATTTTGGTGTCAACATATATTTGTGGGTGAGCGTTGAGCTGACCTTAAAACAAGTTACAGAATAGAGAGGAAGGGCTGTTATTCGCTACGCGATAATGCGGCTCACCCCGCCGGTCACTCGTCACGAAACTTGACCTCTATCTACGCTTAGTTATTACGCATTTTGGTGTCAACATATATTTGTGGGTGAGCGTTGAGGTGAGCTTAAAACAAGTTACAGAATAGAGGGGGGGCTGTTCATGAGTAGAGAGTAGGTAATAATAATAGTTGTATAGGCAATCGTACGAATATTCCCGGAAGGCACGAAGCGTTGAATGTGAGGGCTTGATACATTTCCAACCGTTGGCCGCCTGATCAGACTCGGGACTGCAACCAAATATTTAATAGACTGTCGTTTTATTCTATGCCAGAGTTTTTCTAAGCTTTAAGTTATTCTTATAATAAGTATACGTAGGATCTCTGTAATGATAACTACTCGGTTTAAATAATAATAAGTATAAACAATGTATGTATCGAAGATTGAACCACGTGATATCAACTAGGTATCTGACTCTAAAAATTTAAAAAATATTTGATAGGAGCTCGGTTTGAATCAATGGCATACGAGTAGGTACCGGGCCAGTTGTTCTTACCCACTGAGCTACCGGAGCCGACGCTCGATGCAGCGAATCTTTGAACCAGAAGGTGCGAATACAGCTTGAAGCATGCTATTTTTATTTAATTTTAAAGTTAGCAGTTTATTTTATTGCTTTCATAGGTACGTAATATCCTTTTTTAGGGTTCCGCAGTCGACAAGGAACCCTTATAGTTTCGCCATGTCCGTCTGGCCGTCCGTCCGTCCGTCCGTCTTCGGCTTAGCTCAGTAACCATGACTACTAGAAAACTCTAATTCGGCCGCCGACAAAACAGAACAAACAAATCTTGAAAAAAATCTGGTACCTTCTTTACACCTACCTACACCTACCTAAAGTGGGGATGTATTTTTTTTCTCGTTAAACCCATATTGTGGGATATCGTTGGATAGCTTGTTCAAAAATATTATGGGTTTCTTAAAACGATTTTCAAATTAGTGATTCGTTTGCGAGATATTGGGCTTTAAAGTCCAAATTTTGGACTTCATGGTGGACACATGACTCGAACAAAAATTTGGGCCCCCCTCTGCCGGCTAATTGGCTTCTACTGGGAATGTGAAAAAAATCGTGGGAGTAGTACATATAATGAATTTAAAAGGAAAACGATCACGACTAAGTAGGCATAACTAGTTACCGAGTAATAGTCGACCAACTTAAAATGTACTTAGAAAGGCCAACTTTCGTACAAATTCGGCCGACGCAACCATTTAGTTGGCGCGCGCGTGTCGATGTAACTAAGAAAGACAGGCAACTACGGAACCCTACACTGCGCGTGGCCCGACACGCACTTGGCCGATTTTTTAACAGAGAGGAAGATACACTTCATAATTTTCAATCAGTTGCAATGTTTTGTCTTTTTTTCACTCCGCATACGCATTCGCCTGGAATTCGAAACAAAATTGGAGATGGTTGATCTCCGTTTCTGTGGGCACGTGCTATCAAACGAATGCTCAGCAACTGCTCGCTCGCCTGTGACGTTGTTTTCACTGAATCTGTGAACATGTTTCGCTGTGTGTGTGTTTACATTTACCGCAAGAACGAACGAAAGTTCGATCAGAACTGTTCAGAACACTAATTGAAAACGCAGCTTTACGTTACAGCTCAATTTGTTGCTGTCTCTCTGGCGCTATCACTCTTCCCAAACAGCAAAACCACAGTAGATGTATTAGCTAACGCAGTACCTCAACTAGTCTCTTAAGACCTTTTTTGGACATGCGTTCCATTTCAATCCAGTACTACGCTGAGCGCATAGTATGCGTATTCTCGTACACACATGCGCAGCACACGGGCTGATATTGTACCGGCGACTACCCCGACTTAAAAAAAATAAAAAATAAACACAGAGACAAAGGACGTTATCGACGGACGAGCATCGGACGTTAGTACGGATTAGTTTTTAACCCCCGACGCAGCACAACCAAGAACTAACTCAGTTAAGAGGAAACACTAAGGTCGAGATAATTGAGAAATAGGTATTTGTAAAATTTATTGCTGTCGCACCAACCACAAGCCTCCTGCCGCAGAGCGCGATAGAGACAACTGCAGCTTGGACCGAAAATACCTATTAAAATTACATAAATTGATTTTGGAGAAGAAATCATTCTTCACCAAAACTTGACCTATTTAACTATTTTTTTTATTAAAAATCAAAGAAAGGCTTTGGCCGTGTTCCTATGTTTTCCATTTTTTAAATAATCTATTCAAAATTGTTTTCTGGATGTTTGAACACAGCGGAAAATCTGGCATTTTTTACGTTTTTGAAGGTTAATATCTCTTTTAAGAATAAATTTGAATGTAAAAAGGAAAACATAGGAACATGTCAATAGTAGCCAAAGATTTATGGAAAAAAAATATTGCTCTACTGCCATTATCCAGGGAGAAAACAGGGGACTACGTTTCTATGAAAAACGGCCGTTGTGTTTCCTCTTAAACTGTAGGGCTATAGTTAGTGTTTTCAAAAGGGACCGCTTGTTCCTCGAGTGGACGATCTACTTATACAGGGCTTTTATTCGCTACTCGCTAAAGCGGTTCACCCCGCCGGTCACCCGCCACGAAACAAGACCTCTACCTACGCGTGTCAAGATATATTTGTGGGTGAGCGTTGAGGTGAGCTTAAAACAAGTTACAGAATAGGGGGGCAGTATACACATTACCTCGTGCCAGCGGCGGCTTACGGTTTAATTTCATGATTATGCTGTTTTTTTCGCTTATTTTTAGGCAATTTTTTTATAAAATATAATCTACATGGAAGAATACAACGATGTGTTTACTTTTGACATATGAATTTGGTTTTTTTTTAGTACCGAATCGTAGAATGTCAAACTGACAAGAAACCGGCCATAGCGAAGAGATTAGATTGTACAACGGTCACACGGTGGCACGTAAAGCCTCTCACAGACTGGCGCATTCCCGGTGGCGGTCAATAGTAAACTATTAATCAGCTGTCAAATTTACTATTGACCGCCACCGGAGGACGCGCCAGTGTGGTTCAGGCCTTAAGCCCACATCACACTGTCGCGGCCTAGCCGCAGCAGTAATTAAAAAAAAAAAAACGTCATTAGTCATAAGCTGACTTTACTATTGACCACCTCTGCAGACCGCGCCAGTACAACCATATAACCCAACATACAACCATTCGCAAAAATCAATAGTAGTCAAAAATTCCTACAAGTAGTCGCAGAGTGGAAACGACTTTCGATTCCACCACATACAAAATACAAGTATGAATCTGGTTGCAATATGTGGTAATATTGGGAACACATTTCGAACTACCAAGATTTTGGTTATTTTGTTACGGCACAGTTTCTACACGTTGCGACTAAATATCATATGGTAATTTTTAACCGACTAAAAAAAGGAGGTTCTCAATTCGGTTGTGTTTTTAAGTTTTCTAATATAACTCGTGTATTTACACCCGGAAATCATAAATTTCAGAGATGACTAATTCCTCAATTATGTACTTAAAAGTACAAAAGTATATCACAGATTCTGATAAGATTCCGTTGAAATAGCAACTACTGAACTGCCAAAGGTGATCCTTGTGGAATCGACGGAAGTCCTCAAATATTATCGGGTCACATACAGCGATTCGGTTTTTTTCTCTAATAATCAACGCATTTGCTTTCGGAAATCAGTTCATTTGGTAAATTGGAAAAGAAATGTGGAAATGTTCTCGTGGCTTGGCGGAGTACTAAATTGAAGTCGGTTAAAACTTTGTTTTTAAAGTAAATTATTGGGAACATAGTGTCGAGTTTGTGACTGTGTGCAGTTGACATGTAAATGTTCCGGAACAAAATGTTACAATGTTACTGGTAACCACTATTTGGTCCTTTCATAATTGTGTCACTGGTCAAAGTATGGTGCGGTATGTTTCAGACTTGAGTTAATTATTGGTCAGTGTACGGATTTCGTTCAATTTGTACTAGAACGGTGCACTCGGCGTCTAGGTAGATAGCCGATATAAGTCTGTGGTTGTATGTACGTCTTGTCGTTGAAGTAGTGTGTACTTATCAATAACAGGATTGTCGATATTTTTATTGTGGCAAGCACTAAACAAATGTTGCTCCTGCTAGAAAAATATCTAGGTATATCATCTACCAAAAAAAATACATCCCCACTTTAGGTGTAGGGGAGGCCAAAAAAAAAGCCGCGCTGCCGAGTTGTAACTTTAGCGCCGCGCGCCCGCGTTCGGACCACGTTCGATATGTGTTTGAAGTGTAGTTTCAATGCTTTACAAATTGCGCGGGCCCGCGCAGCACACGCGCCGCGCACGACACGCGTTCGGTGGGTGGAGGCCTTAAATATCGTAGAACCACAAACTTAGTGTCTAAATATACATATTCGGGGTCAAGGAATTCAACTAGATATTTTTTAGAGTCGAGTTGCCAAAGGATATCCGGCTGACTGCGTATCAGCAATAGCTAGACTGTTCAAATTTTCACAGAAGTTGTTTTTCTATTGCTGCTTTAACATACATTCATAAAAATTAAATTAAATTAAAAATTAAACAGTGCTCTTAACATGAAACGTAATTCTATGGCGTTTTTTTCCCGCCCATAACAATCGGTATATCTCTAGAACCGTAATACACTTGAAATAAAAGTAGACACTTGAAATTTCCGCAGATTATGTATTAATATAGCCTCTATAATAACAAATAATACAAATATAATAACGTTAATAATTGGTATTTTAACATAACTTAAACCAACTCTAAGAACAAAGATGTTTACATGTATATGCAGTGTTATATGGGTAAATAAAATACTTATCTAGTTGAATTCCCTGACCTCAAATATGTATATTTGGACACCAAGTTTGTAATTCTAAGTGCCTTAGAACTCAAGATATTAATCATTAAATTTAATTAAAAATGGCCGGCATAAAATAAACATGGCCGACGGAGGAGTTGGTTCTTATCAAAACCTTAAAGCTATGGACCTAATATGTGCCTGAAAAAAAATTGGTGCTTTTGTTCCAGCGTGTCCACATTTACGGCAATTTGTTCCAGCATTCTGCCCCACTTATTAGCATTTGAAAATGTTACAATCCTTTACGCTATCAATGATAGTTTTTTTTTATAGTAAGTAAGTGGGTAAGTAATTTATTTTTCTTAAAATGAGGTAGGTAAGTACATAAGATGGCATACATTAACAATAGAACACACATTTTACCAACAAATGGCATGCAAAATGAGAGAAAATAGTGAAATTCCTACAATAATTTAATTTATTTAACATGTCAATAAAATAAAATACCTATCACAATCACTAAAATTTAAAATATTTAAAGAGAAATTCCTGAATAATTTAATTAATTTAACATGTCAATAATATAAAATATCATAGTCACTAAAATTTTAAATACTTAATCAGAATAATAATTATGACTAAAAACTTGAAAATTACAATAATAATCTATGTGTTACATGTCCAGATATAATATCACAATCACTAAAATTAAAAATACTCGATCAAAACAATATGTCATGCAAGGAAGTTACGTTCCTCATAGGTGTTGTATGTCAAGAAATTCCTTTAATGAGTAATTTTTTTATCATTAAGCCATTGGTACAGTTTCCTCTTAAAAAGCCTTATATTCATGAACCGTAACTCGATAGGTATTTTGTTGTATATTTTTACACTGAGGATTAAGAAGCTCTTTTTGTGCTTTGCTATTCGTGAAGGGGCATCCGGTAGAAGTCTGTCGGGATCTCGACTGGAGCGAAGATGAGTGTCGCATGCGGATTTAAATATATGTTTATGCTTGTGCACAAACATAGACACTTCATAAATATATAATCTCCATTGGTAACATTTGGTAACAATGTTACCAAAAATGGTTGTATGGGACATAGGTACTACCAGTACTACCACGGTAACGGTACTATACCTACAAAGGAAAGTATCTTATACAAAAAACTAGCCTAGGACCATCCAGAATGTCCATTCTATAAGGTGAAAGAATTTTTGAAATCGGATAAGTGGTTCCGGAGATTAACCATTACATACAAACAAACAAACATACAAAGCTACATTCTCACAGACACTTCCTCTTTGTGATATTTTCATCACACTTGCTCGCTAGTAGTAGCGCTAAATGGTGTTGTTACATGCCTGTATACAGCAGGACAATGGCCTAAATTGTTCCCACGGGAGTTATGGATTTTCATAACTCTCTAGGGAGACCTCAGTGAGAAAAATAAATAAGAATTAAAAATGATGTGTGAGAATCGTGAAAGTTTAAATCAATATATACTTATACTGTATTGTGAGGTTTTTATTCGCATTTGGTTCCTAGAATATAAACACTACGTTTTTCAAGCTTACTCTCACTAGTTAGGTACCTCTCTGGTATACATGCGTGGTCATTTTTATATTACAGAATAAATCATATTACTTGAGTAAGGAGTCATAATCTCTTTGGATTGAGAACCCAATCCAAAGTGATTATGACTACTCCGTTTTAGGTGAAGGGACTTCCTTATTGACGAATATAATAGATTCAGCAGCAGTCTTAATCACTCAAATTTTTAAAGCTCCTGCGTTTGGAGGCATTGCCAGAATAAAAAATACTTAGTACTTACATATACTTACTTTACTCTTTGGTACTTACGTATCAATACCGATATTTGACAGCTACAAGTACACTCAAAACCAGACCCCGCAGCATGGACGGACACGATAAGTGACAAGATAGAGCGTCCGTTACTGGCTGACACCGTTCAATAGGACGAGACGGACGCTCTATCTTTTACTTATCGCGTGATAAGGCCGACCATGATACGGGGTTTACTCCACACAATTATTTTAGTTTTCTGAGGTATTTTATAAAAACTGGATTAATGACACAATGCTTAATTAATTAAAGAGTATGACGGTCATCCGTTACGCCCGTTTCAAGTTATTGGAAAAATTGTCCTTTAAGTACTTCAATTTTACCTTAACGGCTCGACTTGATCTCAGTGAAGAAATAAAAATACACTATAGGCAATAAAACTTCCTAGTTACATTTCCAAAATAACTTTACTTCACACACGGACGATACAAAACTTTATCAGACATAAAAATCACATTACATACGAATCAGATTTTAACGGACCACTGTAGCACTGTGTTTTTAACGAATCACTGTAGGACAGTATTTTAGACGCATCAATGTAGGACTGTGTTTCCAGCGTGTCCGCTTTGCCTTTCTGTTTCTCGTGTACGTTACCGGTGCTGCCCCAAGTGCGCAGGAGTTGGCGCTCGAGCTGCGCGCGTCGGCGATCCAGCTTGATGCGCACGGTGCTCTCTCGGTCCAGCTGCTGCGTCTGCGCAAACACGATACCCTCGAGACGCAGCACTCGCGTCCGCTCCGCGCGCAGCGCTGACCACGTGTTCGCGCTACTCAGGTACGTTTTTGACATCATGGGTGACACCTGAGGATAGAAGTTAAAGGATAGAATAGAATAGAATAGAATATCATTTATTCATGACAACAACGCATACATAGACATAAATCACAAATACAAAAGAGAGAACAACATTGCCACGAAATGGTTCCATCTCAGCGTTGTGCTTGGTTGGTCTTCCGATGGAACCATCCGGTGATTCCACGGCGTAACACATATTATACACTCGCACAAAAAATAGTAATAGTAATGTAAAACAAAAAACAATACCGCAAAGACAAATAATCAAATTCCCGAACGCAACCATAACCTCGTCAACAGACCAACTAGCGCCATTTAGATGACAAGTGGAAGTTTCCGGCAACTAATACGTCAAACTAACAAGACTGACATGTGATGTGATGCGACGCGGGTGCAATGCCCATTTAATGACAGGCTATATCTGCCGTAATCTTTAAAAAGGCAGTCATCTACAAGTAAATAGGTAGTAATCACGAAATAAAAATATTTAATAAAGAAGATTACTAAAAATCTGAGATTGTTTGAACAGCGCTGCTACTGTAGGTGAGGTACCTGGTGCAATTCTCCCATTTCGTTACCAGCCCCATTCAACCGCTGCGCCTCGGTGCTCTGCTAAATCCCTGTACTGCCGCGTCGCCGCATCCGTCGCCTCGTAGATACATTACCTATATGTACAATGATGCTACAATGCCGTACCTCCCGATTACCAGCCCCATTCAGCAGCGCCGTTAGATCCCTGCGCGTCGCCTTGCAGTTAATGAAATTATAAGTACAATGGCGCTAAAGTACCTCTCGTTTGCCAGCGTCACTCAGCAACTGTGCGTCGTCGGTGCCGTCCAGCTGCGCGGCTAGTTCCCTGCGCGCGCGTGTCACTTGCGCGAACAACTCCGCGCAACGCTCGTGCCGCTCGAGCATCAATGCGCGCGTCGCCGCCTCCGAAGCCAGAGATTCGCGCTCGCGCGTCAGCCGGTCCACGCGCAAGCACAGCTCTAACATCTGACAATATGACGCGTTTACAGAATGAATACCCCATTATTTATAGAACTTCTGACTTCCACTGCTCTTCTGAGGGTTAACCTTCGATAAAATCATACTTTCCATAGGGGGTATAGGTATGCCATAATCGCCACGCTTGGCATGCGCTTGGTTTTTGTCGCGACGAACGCGAAAGCTAAAACCACTCCTAATTTCCAGTGTAGCAACACTGACTAGCGCCACCTAGGAAGGGCAGCGGTAAGTAAATTGAAATGGAAACGGTTAGTTAGTTACCGCCAATATGGCTCCAAGTGTGAACGTTCTGAGGAAGTGAGTTGAGAGTAAAAGTGCTATGGTTGGCTACAAACTATCCAGAAACATTGAAGCTAAGTATATTTGAATATCTTAGTAAAGCTCACAATGGTTGTATGGTTTTCTCTAGACAACTAACGTATGTGTATTTTATTAGCTACGTAATCCATGTTGTGGAAGAAATATCTGAGCTCATCTTAGGTATGGCGGAAAAGGTACATCGTAACTCGGTGCCGCGGCTTCGGCCGCGGTGACCTGTTCTGTAGCGGGACTCTGCCCGCATGTCCTAGGTGCCGCGGCTTCGTCCGCCGTGATCTAATCATGGACTGTTCTGTAGTGGGACTCTGCCCACATGTCCCAGGTGCCGCGGATTCGTCCGCCGTGACCTGACCATGGACTGTTCTGTAGTGGGACTCTGCCCACATGTCCCAGGTGCCGCGGATTCGTCCGCCGTGACCTGACCATGGACTGTTCTGTAGTGGGACTCTGCCCACATGTCCCAGGTGCCGCGGATTCATCCGCCGTGACCTGACCCTGGACTGTTCTGTAGTGGGACTCTGCCCACATGTCTCAGGTGCCGCGGATTCGTCCGCCGTGACCTGACCATGGACTGTTCTGTAGTGGGACTCTGCCCACATAACGTTGATACCTTCCTCCGGCCGGGTAAGATGAGGCTCTCCTTAGAGTAGAGAAAAGAAGAGAAAGAGAGATGCGTTGTAGAGAGATGCCTTTCTAGAGAGAATACCATACTTATAGAGCTTCTTTCCACAGACCAAGGAGAGGCTCCCATTCGACACTTTAAGCGAAGCAGATAAGAGCGGGATATTAATCCCTTAGATTACTGAGTCGACCATTAGACCAACACCATCAAGGATAAGGAAAGGTACGCTATGCATTCTATAACACACTATAAACAATTACCCCACTGAGTTACACCCCCATAAAACCATGTCGCCGTCTTCCCTCGGCGGTCTCATGATATTACCGTAAGAGAGAAGGAGGGAGGCGGCGGCAAAATGGTGGAGATGCTGGGATCGAACTATGATGAAACAGAATGAATAAAGAATCAAAGGCATATAAATAGTGAAAGAATGCATAGTGTTCATTTTCATAATAAAGATGTTAATTGTGTTGTGCTAGCAACTAAACCAAGATGGCATAATGAACTTCAAATTATATCTGGACGGAATAACTTTACTTGTTGGACATAATTTCTGAAATTCATGAATAATTGAAATTGAAACCCTGATTTAAAACTATAGGACACAGGCATAGACAGTGGCGACAGTGGTGGCAAAGGAAGGAACTTATTAGTTTACCTGAAGGTCATAGATGGCGTTACCGGTCTCAAACAGTCGTGGAATTACGAATTATAGTAAACTTTATTCAAGGTTTATTAGTACCTAGTACGCGACTTAAATTTAAGTTTATTTTAACTAAGTTCGTTTAAAATGTACTTTCCAGGAATTATTCGTTTAAGGCGATTTTAAGTAAATAAGTATAATGTTTGTAAACAATCCATCAAGGATAAAAGTACCAACTTAACGGTACTATGAAAAGTTTCGTTCGTTCGTTCGTGTAGCTGTCTCTTTTGCACTTGCGTAATCAATCGACAGAGACGGACATATTAAGGAAATAGCGAAATTCTAGGAAATGTATTGACTTCGTCGTATTCTGCCTAAGTTTTTTCAGAAATAGAAGTTAGTATGGTGGTGTCTCTGAGGTCATTTCCGTAGTCTCCTAACTCCTTGTGAACCCCGGAAGCATTTGTCGGAAGCCATCTTCCCTGCAAGATAGTTGTTCTTTAAGTCGGTGCCTCATATTATACAGGTAATTGTTGAAAAATCTTCTGCGGGAGTGAAGAAAAGAGTGTAACTACTTAGGGAAATGTGCGTAATAACGTTCTATCTCTGTATTATAGGTTACCGCAAAGAACGCTTCCGACCATCCCGGATTTGACGAACCCCCTCGGAATTGACATTATAACCACCTGACTAGACATCCCGGTAAGTTTTCTTGCTTCTTACAGTAGGATTTTCCAATTAGAAAAGCATATAGTAAGTCGTAAACAAGTAGCAAGCAGGTTTACGCGGTGCGCGCATAGGCACGTGTTGCACCTACCTACCTAGAAATGCGATTTCTTAACGCAAGGCATGTTTGCTAGAATATAATCATAATAAAGCCTCCTTTTACGTAAATTTCGATAGGCAAACGAACAAAAGATGGTATTTCTTGCATTTAGTAATTTTGTTTAATTTTGGCCGGTGTTCGAGTTAAACTGTGCCGAGCTAAACTGGACCTTATTGCGAACAACTTAAGAGATTACTTGTACTTGAGCGCGAACGTAAGGAAGTTTCTAGAACATTGCAAATGGCGGATTTTTGATTTTGTATGTAATTATTTAAGCATTCGACTTAAGTTATCTT
Source organism: Epinotia bilunana (assembly GCA_947049275.1). Taxonomy (NCBI): domain Eukaryota; kingdom Metazoa; phylum Arthropoda; class Insecta; order Lepidoptera; family Tortricidae; genus Epinotia; species Epinotia bilunana. The sequence goes on along the minus strand of OX346256.1, from coordinate 18,913,454 downwards.
GTTTGCTCAGGAAAGGATAACGCGTACAAACAAATATTTACGTAACAATAATCATGTCCAAGGACACTTTCTTTTGTTTTAGTTTGTCATAAAAATACTTAGCCAGCTAGTACTAATCATATAATTTAACTTCATTTGCGAAAACTTAATAGAAACTTTGTGACTAACAGTCGATAAAGTCAGTATTTACACGAGTAATTATTTGCATTATGTAATCATATACGTGTGATCCCCAAGGGTAGATAGAGTAAATAAAAACCTTTATATTCGGTACAAATTACATTTCTGGCTGTAGTTTAAATTGAGCTAGTGTAATATTGTGGTGATAGGTGGCTGGTCTATCGTCCACACTGTACTTCAACCCTATTCCGATCGTAAATTATTATGCGAACAAGGTTTCTATTTATTTCGGGTTGGATTCTCGCTTGGTCTATAACTATTTATGTGACTGTTATTGTGTTTATGATTTTGTCTTTCCTCCTAGCAAGTGTGTTGTTTTAAATACATGGTGTACATAGTAGAGATTCATTCTTCCAATTAAAAAGTACAATTTATTATTATGAAGTGAATTTAAGCAGTGATTGAGTGTTTAGATTTTGAAGAGAACTTATAAAACAGTTCCCACTTTAGGAATGTTAGTTTCCTTGTGTTGCAAAAATAAATAGACCAGTGTGGTTTTAAAGGTTCTCTTCTCCTTTTGTAAGAAAGCGACAGTTGATGCAGTGGGAAAGATTACAAACGTCAGTCCTTATGACATTGACATAAAGTCTAATCTAGTGTAACCAACCAATTAAGAAGTTTTACCCATTGTACCTACTAGTATGTGAGTGCGTCTGTAATACAATAATTGGTAAATATTGCGTTTATTTCTCAATACTTACATAGAAGATTATACTTACATAGTTGTTGAGCCTGCAGCGGTATAACTATTAAACAAAATATTTTGAAATTTTGGTTATTCAGATAGAAGTGTGTCTGAGGTGCCATGTCTTGCAAACAATATGATTTTGAATTAATTTTTTGACTGATCAGATAGACATATAATGATGAGACATGGTGGATCCCTGGCTTTCATATATTAATATTTTATTTTTGTTTGTGAATTCAACTTAGTGAGAAGGACTTAACTGAAAGTATAGTCGGCTACATACATAATTGACTTATATGTTTATAAATAATTGAATAATTAATTGTGTGTGATGACCTACATACACTTTGATATTTATGATGAAGATTGAAATTATTTGACTTTCACCTCGCATATTATTTGCTTACATAAATTTTTGACTTTGAATTTAAAGTTTGATTTTAAATTTCAATTTTAAGTTTTTTTTGCACTGGAGTATGGAATATTTTAGAAATTCATTTGTTTTGGACTAAGATTTGAGTATTTTTACTTTTGAGAAGTCAAGTTAACATGGACTTTAAAAATTTGCTTACTTCTGATTTTGAATTTAATTCTGTTTTTGAATCTTGATCTTTTGGTTTCAATTGGGAACATTAACTTAGACCTGGTTAATGAGTTAAACTTATTTTTGGATTTTGACATGTTTTTTTTTTTGTTTTGAATTTTTAATTTTAACACTGGTCAAGGATAGTAACATTTTGGAACTCATGTCGATTTCCGGTTGGGAATTTATTTAGTTTTGACTGAAATTTCTAATTTTATTTTTTAATTTTGAATTTTGAACTCATTAATGATAGTCTATGCTAATGAATATTGGACAGATCAGAGAATCCCAAGATAGATTAAGATTTTTAATAATTAACAATCAACGTTCTTAATATTAAATCATTAACTTAGTAAGACATACTGAGGTACCTGTGTGATTGAATGAGAGTTGTTAATTTTTCATGCGGCATCTTTAAACAAGTAGGTATTCAGAATTTTAGATTGAATAGAACTTGTCTATGTGATTTACAGGATAAGACAAGATAGAACATTACCATGGACGAAGTGTTACTAAGAAGGCTTAGGCTTATACATGATAAAATTCGATCGGACTTAGGCACTCTACCAAATACTATTGACGATGATACGGTTATGCAAGGGCAATTAAGTTACAGTAAATTAGAGGCAACAGTTAAGCGTTTCAACAGCGATCTCGTTGAGTACTTTAGGATGGCATCGTCTCCAGCTGCGGATGAAATTTTTTTAATGAGCGGAACCCAACTTGAAGCTGAAGAAGCTTTAGCTACACTTAGCACCAAGATCACCCGGATCCTTTCGAAGAGCAGAACAAAAGAATATTCTTCAGAAATGAATTCCTCCTGCCGGCTTCCAAAACTGCAGCTGACAGTGTACAATGGGGATGTACTGACCTGGTGCGAATTTTGGGATTCGTTCCAGAGCAATATAGGCTCGAAAAACTTGTCCGAGGTAGACAAGCTCTCATATCTTAAAGCTTCAGTGTCCGGAGATGCCAAGAAAGCTATAGACGGTTTGTCTACAACAAACGCTAACTATGAGATAGCAGTGTCAATCCTTAAGGAAAGGTTCGGGAAGACGTCTCACCTTATAGATGCGCATTACGCCCAAATTTACAAGGTTAAAGCGGCTAATAACACAGCTGAAGACTGCAGGAAGACACTTAATGAGGTAGAAAGGAACCTCAAGATTCTGGAGTCCCTGGGAGAGAACATCAACCACAATCATCTACGCTTCATGCTGATGGAAAAGTTTCCAATTGAATTAGTATATGAGATAAGGCTGAAGATCGTTGATGATGATGAATCTATACAGGAACTCCGAAATCAATTGGAAAAAATCATCACAGCTAAAGAAGATGCTGAAAGAATATCTGGAAAGAAGCGCTCCCTAGAACCAAGAAGTAGCACTGTGGAGACATTGCATGTACAAACAAAGCGGGCAAGATACACAAACCAACTTCAGCTCCAGGGAAACAACACAAAAGGACCATTTAGGAGTAACAAGGGAAGCTGGAACAACAAACTTCACTCAGAAAGGAAAGCAAATAATAATTGGAAACCAAACAAATTTCAACAACCACCCAACAGGACTCAACAAGCTTCCCTCCAAAACGAAACCCAGATGCAAGGGACATCTTCTGGATTGGTGTGCGTATTTTGCAGCGGCAACCACTACAATGACAAATGTGAAAAATTTACAACACTAAAAGAAAGGCTATACTATATGCTGCAATGTTAGCACAGAGGCTCTAGTATAAGTTTTATAGAACCAAAACATTACGACCGCGTTTGCGTTTAGCTGTCAAATCCCAAACAAATTGAGGGTAATACACAAACGCGATCGTAAAGTTTTGTTTCGGTAAAACTTATACTAGAGCCTCTGGTCTTTCTGGATATACGGTAATGGTAGTGGTCCTAACAACATAATAAAAAATCACAACTAGCCGTTAGCTTGCGATTTAAATGTTCGATATGACTCTCTTATCAGTCCTCTTTATAATATTAGTACAGATAAATACTTGTTTTTCCAAGTCTTCATGAGGAATCTCCTTATTGCAAGATTTGTAGCAGTTCCAATTACGTAACAGACTGACTTCCAACCGAAGAGCTGCGATCTGATTCTCGTGACCTTTCAAGTTTTGTTCCCTAAAACACAAAAAACATTAATTTCCCTACAGCATTGCTAAACCCATGTGAAAGTACGTGCCTATTCTAGAGATACCAACATCATATTATTGTTTTCTGTCAGTTCTTCAAGTTTTTGTCGCAAGTCGATGATAGTACGCTCTTTGCTGAACAGTTTTTCGGCTATCTCGTTTCGTGGTCCCCGTTCCTGAAATGAGCAGTTTTGTAGTGAATATCTCTGTTTGTAATTAGCTGGTAAAACTTTGTTTATCCAGGATTTCGGGCTAGGCTTCTAGATCATCTCTATTGAAAAATCTCACCAAAATGTCGAAAAGAGCAAATTTAGTTCTCGTTCGAAATCCGATTGAGTTGATTTTTTTTAGATATATTTATTTATTTATTACACATCGATCGAGATCTCGACCGGCCTGGGAACTGGCCTCCAGGATTCGTGCGACATTACGGGATGTTACTAAAGTGCAAAATGTCTCTTAACTTTCAGCTCTCCAATGATATTCAAAACACTAAGTATGTACCGTGATCTCTGCCAACGATTTCACCAAGTCCTTCTTATCTGCTTTGTATTGGTCCAGTTCAGCCTTTACACGCCCTAGAGCGTCCTTCGTTGCTTGCAGATCGCACAGAATTTCAAAATCTTCGGTTGAACATCTTACTATTAAAGAAAATTAAACATTAATTGAAACAAAAATTCAACTCAATAATACATAGTATAAACAATCCCATTACCGACCTGTAAATTAGTGACGCCCGTAACGCTCTACTGTTAGGCAGTCTATTTTCGCAAGGTCTACATTTCCGAGCATGTTTGAGTAAAGAAACTTACCACAACCACGAAAGATCGGAGTTGCTATATCTCCATTACTATTGCCCCAATAAAGCTCGTCATTCGAAAGATAGAGATACTCGGATCTTCGGGCGTTCGCTGTATCCTTATTTATGTTGTATTGTATTTAATTATGTTGTAGCCAATTTTATGAAAATCAATGCAATAAAAACATACGTCACGTACGTACGTGCAAGACATACGTTATACATCCCTTGTTCCCGTCTTGTCAGCCATAATACAGAGATGGTATTCAAATTATACTCATCAAAATGTACCTATTTAAAAAATATACTAAGCTGGGCATTGTTTTGTTTTATAAATATTCTTTATTTCAATTATAACAAGTAAAAAGTGCACAAGATACTTAACTGTAACACTATAACAGCTAAACACAGATCATAACTTAGCTTGCTACTTTCTCAGACTGCAACGCCTATAAAGTTTAATATACATAAAGATTTTAAGTATGCTAGTTCGACTTATTATTTTGTTATAACGACGTTATCTAAATTATCTTGCTTTTATGAACTTATTAGATGTAAGTTCATTTACTGCATACAGCTAAATAAAGCTGGGCATTAACGTCACAACGACCGCTTCACCAAGCCGATTGGAGCGGCGCCGCGCCAAAATCCATAAATTTCAGAACTCTACAGTTCTGAAATTGATTTTAACTTTAAACATGGCGATCGCAGCCCGTTCGATATCCAAACGGATGGGGAGCCATAGCAACTTGGCAACGCGCCATTCGAATGGAACGACCGTGAATATCAAAATTCAACTTCGTAAGGTTGAACACACTACGCCAAGCCATGTTCATGTGTTCATTTGTCGCCTCATCAGAAATTCGCATCATTCGACTAAGGTAACCGATATAGCCCTCCGAATCGCTAAACTGAAATGGCAGTGGGAAGGGCACATTGCACGCAGAACCGATGGCCGTTAGGAAAGGTTCTCGAGTGGCGACTACGTACCTACCGGAAGATGCAGCGTATTGGACCTCCACAAGGTGTAGGTACCTACTGATGACCTGGTAAAAGTCGCGGAGTTCCGCTGCATGCGGGTGGCGCATGACCGATCCCTTTCGCACTCTGTGGGGAACTGGTGTCCAGCAGTGGACGTCTTTTGGCTGATGATAATGATTTGTCGCCGAGACAAATGGCGCGGTAATGAACGTCGAAACAACACGTAGCGTGCTCGTGAATGTATAGTCAAAATATGAAGGCCTCTCTACACAATCGGCCATCATGAGCCATCATACAGGACGCAACTATGCGTTAGACGGAGAAAGACATACATCGCACTCCAACGCATAACGGCGTCCCTGACCTGTGCCATGATGGCACATCCATTTGAGATCGAGACAAACTGCGCGGCGCGACAACGCCTAAGTGAAAGTCTTTCTACGAACCTCTACGAGGCAAGTACTCGAGGCATTTCATGTGCTGCGCCTCAACCATTTGGCGGGAGCGTTCTTGTAACTTGTTGTATTGCTCTTGCAGATGTTTCAAACGTTTTTCCGTCTCTTGTGAATGTGTTTCCAACAACTTCTTCTGTTTTTTCTATTAGAAATATTCGTAAAATAAGTATAACATAAGACGAACAATTAATATTGATAAGCATACAGTTTTTTAAACTAATGTACTGATTTTTATGCTGTTTTTATAGATAATGGTACGGAACCCTTCGTGAGCGAGTCCGTTACTTGTTTACCTCTGTTTACGAGTCGGCTCCCCATACAAACGTACTTAGTTTGACTCTCATTTTAAAACGGCGCGCTGGAATAACATGAAACATTGTACACACAATGGGAGCCGCCATATTTAGGTCGGAAACTAGTTTCTGATGCTAGAATAGAAGTTATAATAGAAAACAAATTAAGAGAAGTTTATTATGAAAATCCTCTTTGTCTCTAGTTATTGACTAACCTAACCTATAGACGTGACCTAGATATGGGGGATCCCATTCTATTACAAAGTTTCATAACATTCTAGTTTGTATGGAGAGCCGAGCGTCTCCCTGGGAACTCTCAAGCTGAGTAGACAAATAAAAAGTAAGGCACCTTCCTCGCCAACTTTAGCTGATTATCTAGGTGGTTCTTCTGGATTTAACTGATTTTAGAAAAACAAGTACACATCACCTCTTCCTCCAGTTTCGACATTAAGGATTCGACGCGAGACGTCACCTCACCCTCGCGCTGCCAGACCTCTCCCATCATCTCTTTGGCCTGTTCTTGTAGCTCCACTACCCTGTAGGCAAGCCATGAATACTCAATTCACGTTCGTCACGGCCATATTATAAACCAGATGTCGGCAATCTTTTAGCAGTCAAGGACAACATAGTAACTTACGTAATGGACGCGGCCCGCACTTTAAGAGGGAAGTATACCTTTGGAATACTACATATTCGTCCATACAAAAAGAGAAACCGTTTTTCCACTTCCTTCTTAATATTTTCGAATCACAATTATTTTGAAGTGAAAACTTCTTTAGCGGCGCTGGGCACTTTTTGGGATGGGGAAAAATTGTTAAACTCGGCACAGATTTTTGTGACGTCAGATGCGTAAGGTGCGATCTTTTTAAACTCTAACATTTTTTCGCAAAATAAAAATTATTTAAGTTTTCAGTGCAATCCGGTTTTTTTTAGTACGTTATTGACACAATAAAAGACTAGGTTTAGAGGTTTTCCTTTTTTTCGAATTCTGCAATAAATAAAAATTTATAGGCACCTAAAAAAAATTTTTTCTTTTCAAAAAAACGAGACTAGATATTTGTTAAGATTTAGTTAGTGGAAAGCGTTTTCGTCTGAAATGGAAATTTCATGTAAAAAGTAGGTACCTATTGTCAGTCGCGAACTGCCGCTAATACTTCCCTCTTAATCATTTGTGACTTTATTAGACCATAGGTGCACATACAAATCAGGCAGGGAGGCTCGCGGCCTGCCTGGTGCCGATCGCTGATATAAACAAACGACGAGCCAATTAAAATAAGACGGTATACGAAAATGATACGATCTGGAATGAAATATTTGGAACACGTTTTTTCTTGCATTATGACCGTGAAGTGGCCATCAATAGAATTTGCTAACTATGTAAACAAACCGCCATATTAAAATTGTCTTTCACTATGGCGGTTTGTTTACATAATTAGCAAATTCCATTGACGGCGACTAGTATAAACGATTCTGAGTATCAAGTGGTAGAATAACAAAATCTGGAGTAAATAGTTCAAGTAGGTATACACTTTTTTTGAAAAATACTCAATTATGGTATCTCCACAATTGCCTACATTGCCTACCTCAGTTTGTCCTTTTCAGTGGCGCAACCCCCCTTAGGATGGAAAAAAAACTCGCGACCTGTGACATGACGCGTTCTTGATGTACCAGTATATTGTTTATTCTACATGTATCAAATCCTACTAATATTATAAATGCGAAAGTTTAGATGTTTGGCTGTTTAGATGTTTGTAACTCAATCTCGCTTAAACGGCTCAACTAATTTGGATGAAAATTTGCACGAAGATAGTTTATACCCTGGATTAAAATATAGGGTAGCTTTTATGCCGGGTACACGCAGACGAAGTCGCGGACGGAAGCTAGTCGTTACATAATTTTAAACTTGAAAATACAAGCAACTGCGCCACCTTTCAAGAGGATGAACGACCCCCCCTAGGGGGCGCAACCGACAGGATACCAATATTAACCTACCTCATCTGCAGTGTATCCCGCTGGCGAGACAACACTTCGACTGTTACTCCGCTGTTTTTAGGCTCCTTTTCAGATTTCCTTGTTAGTTCATTGCTAGAACCACGTAAATTACTTTGCTGGAAAGATAAAAAAACGGTAAAGAAATTACATATATACCTAATAGTATCAGTGAAATTAGTGACGAGTGAGATATCTGTAGCGTGGCACTTTTAGAACCTGACTCACTAGCATGTATTTTATGCTAATTGAAGATTAGAGAAAACTTAATTAGCTTCGGCTTGCCACCCTCACACTGTACCTATATTTTCAGTGGTCTGATGGAAATGAACGATGGAATAGACCAGCCCTTCAAACATGATACGAAGGACTATAAATATGCCCTACTTATTTTCTAATATACCGACTCGTGAATGTTACTCTCTGTAAGATTATTTTAGTTGCTTACTCGTATTATTTTTACAAACTTTTATTTCACTGTTCGTATGTTGTTATGAAATTTAATGTGTAAGTGGGCATGTCCTTTCGTTATTTGCAACCCATTTTTTGGGCACGCGCCGGTAGCCAATTTATGTAAGGTTGATTATGTTTATAAACCAATATTAGGTCGGCAATTTCCTAAATCCCATTACCTACCAACCTGTAAATTCGTGATGCCCGCAAAACTTGTGTCGTAGTCTAAACATAAGGTCTACATTTCCGAGCATGTTTTAGAAAATATATCACCGGAAGGCTCAGTGTGCGTAGACTCCTCACAAGGTGAACTGATGACCTATTAGAGATTGCGAGAGTCCGCTGGATGCAGGTGGCGTAGAAGTAGAACGTCACTGTGGCACTCTTCGGATGGCCTATGTCCAGCAGTAGACGTCTTTCGACTGACATGATGAAGATGGTGATGATGGTTTTGTCTAGTTACCGATTGCTTGGAATTTTGTGACCACTTAGACCGGCTGCCGCTTAACTGCTGCCGCTCCAGCTCCGCGCAGCGCGCGCGCATCGTCGCCACCCGTTCCTCGGAAGCCGCTAGCGTCTCCTTCAGATGAATGCGTGCGGCGCGCTCCCGCTGCAAGTCTTCCGCCATTTTCTGCAGAATTTACATCATTTTAAGGGGGTGCCTCGAATCGATGGAACCGCGCCCCCTTTAAAGAGACACGCTTATATTTTCCACGCACGGGCATGGCTTTTTTGGAAAAAAATCGATTAATAGGCACCTAACTTTGTTAAATGATATTCGTATATCCTTAACCCTTAAATGCATAGTGTTGCCAAATGTCTAAAAAGCATAAGACAGCTCACAGATTAAAAAAAAGGCTTACGTTCTTGAACGCACCTTTATACCAAACATTATTATCTACCAAAAATAATAAATCATGCATTTAAGGGTTAAGTGAGATTTTAGATGCGTTCAAATAGCATCATTTATAGTGTGTTGTGTCGATTAATAATGTATTGCTTGGATATGCTGCGGTATAAAGACAGGAAGAAGATACAGTGGGAAGACGGAGTGAGATGAAATTAGACTATACTCTCTATTTTTTTTTTCTGTTATGTGTACTTAACTAGTTTCCGACCTATATATTACATTGTATGTACAAAGTTTCATAGCATGCCGTTTTAAATAAATGAGAGCCACACTATACGTTTGTATGGGAAGTCTAGTATCGGGCGTGCTGGTGACTCTTAATAACGACATTCGAGGGTCAATTGGAAAGTTTTGAGCCCTACCTGTAAAATGAAAACTATACTTTTTATAACAATTTTATTTTTCTACGTAATCTTTTGCCAAGTTTCAGAATTTTATTTAGCTAGCAAATAAAGAATAAAAAGAATGCCTGAGACTTGGTACGAAATATCTCACAACTTTTTACGGTGGAAGAGTTTCGAGACTTGGCTTCTTTTTTACATGGAATGTTTTTTTTGGGATTTTATTTACGTTTACAACTGTAGTAACCGTTAATGCCCTGTGACACTCCTATGTTCGTCTTGAATGGTTTCTGTACCACGTTTGAAATCCGTTCCCACCTTTTTACGGTGGCATATGATGGAGCGGATTCCTCCAATGACTGAAATTTCGAAAACTTCCTTTAGTGTTAAACCCTTCTTTTCCAAGTACTTGATTACGTAACGGTGCTCAATTTTATCCATTGTTGAGGAAATCGCAAACCTTTATTATCTCGATAAGAGTTTTCACAAATGTGACAGGAGAAAAACAAATGATAGTGCATAATGATGAAAAAATATGAGCGTATAACCTGCCAGTATGTAGTAAAGAAGAGGCCTATACTCAACAGTGGGTCGATACGGGCTGAATAGATAGATAGATAGATAGATTCGACCTTAGGCTCAAAACTTTTCAATTCGCCTACAAAGTCAATATTCCCTGACAGTAAGTTAATAATGATCTACATTTTTAGATGGCAATTGGGTAGGGTGTTTTCGTTACCTTATAATCGCTGGTTTTCTCTGTTTTTACTGGATCACTTTTTTTTAGGGTTGCGAGCTCTTTTTGCAACAGCTCAATTTTTTTGATCATATTGTCTCGATCTATCCACGGTATTCTAGTAAAAGGAAACATTTATGCATAGTTAGCTTAGCGGATTGCGAGTATTTTTATTGCCACACAGTTCAATTAAATAAATAGATATTTAATTGCATGGAACCATAGACAAATATTTTATTTGTCTACGGTTCCATGCAATAAAATATCAATCAATCAATAAATGAATAAATGATAATAATTTTGTAACTATTTTTTACTCATACTCATACTTTATTGAAAATAAAAAAATTACATGTCAACATTATACATACGTGTTAAAAATTAAAATAAGCTTAGGTTATTAACATAGCCATTCGTCCTCCTAGCGTTGTTCCCGGTTATGCCCTAAACGAGCCCGGGGTCCGATTTGACACCTAATCCCATGATTTGGCATTGGCACTTTTACGAAAGCGACTGCCATCTGACCTTCCAACCCAGAGGGAAAACTAGACCTTATTGGGATTAGACGTGTTTCCTCACGATGTTTTTCTTCACCGAGCCGAGCTCTGAGGATGACTATTACTTATAATTAGTGACGTAAAAATCTCGGCAGAGCTCTTTGGCTCAGCAGTTGGAAACTGAATAGGTTCCTTCTTTGTTAATTAGTTGCTATGTAGTTTTATGTATTTTTTTTCTTTTTTATGGTGCACTATTCTGTATTAGCAGCGTACATATGCCTAGTGCGATATTGTATGCTAAGTGTGTCAAACATTTTTCTTTTTTATGCCATTTCTATCTGTGAGTTCCTTTAATTGGCTTTGTATTACTATGTAAGACTTATATCATGTTTTTGCAACTGTTGGTACTCCTTAAGTATAAATAAATAAATATTGTTGAAACTTTAATTTTCTTGTGACCCGTTTCACGAAGCTACATGTTATAATTTTACAAGTTTAGTCTAGGGGCGGGTTGCGCCAACTTACGATTACGTACCCCGTATCATGGTCGGCCTTATCATGCGATAAGTGACAAGATAGAGCGTCCGTCTCGTTCTATTGAACGGTGTCAGCCAGTGACGGACGCTCTATCTTATCACTTATCGTGTGATAAGGCCGTCCATGCTACGGGGTCTAATCGATCAATGTTAAATATGGCGCCGGCTGCTGTCATCCCATAGAAACTTGTCAAACTTTACATGCATTCAGATTTTAACGAACCCCTCTTACGACAGACGGTTTGGTGCAACCGAGCCTAAGACGGCAACCGTTGATCAAATGGCCAATCGTTCTTAGTCAAGCGCCTCGGTGCTGCCAACGTAAATTTTTAAAATTCTAACTTTTTATTAACCATGTAAAACAGTTGATACATACTTAGCGGCGTCTAAACTATGAGTAAGTTTGACTTCCAAATCTTTCACTGTCGCCAAAACAAGTTCCCGCAACTTTACAGTCTCTTCATCGAATTCTGCGCTCTTCGTTTGCCATTCTATATTCTGAAATGTAATTAAAATAGAATAGGCATTCGTGAAAATAACTAAATATGGATTAGCATAATAAAAATAAGTGCCAGCGCTAATCTTCCCATGGGACCATTCTCGGTACTTAATTACAACACTCCCTTAGAGTAGGTACTCTTCAGGGGGTTCAAAAATATCTGAACATGCACTCTATGGATTTGAAAATAACGCCGTGTTCAGATGTTTGTGAACACCTTGACCGCTCAGATGTATGTGATGGCGACTGTACCTGCATCGAGCGAGAAAAAATAGGATATAATTTATTTTAAAAACAGGGCTTTGCTCAAAATTAGTGCTTTTTTTTATGGCAAACGTACGCCATCTTGTTAGATGTGTAGAGTACTTCCATACAAACAATAGTTACAACGGCAGCTCAGCTCTAAAGTATATCCGCCTTGAGATACGCGTCCTAATCTATAACGCGTATCTAATTATGAAAACTGAGAATATGTATGACTTACTCTTAATGGTCGAACGCGTTAGGGTGCGACCACACCGGTGCTTAACGCTGCGTATACGCGTTGACGTGTCGTATGCGTCACATATTCTTCATACATTTTGCTGCGTTTTAACGGTGCATTAGCGTATTTTGAGCAACGGTGTGGTCGCACCTTTATAGATTAGGACGCATAACTCAAGACGGATATACTTTAGAGCTAAGCAAGCTGCCATAGTAACTATTATTTGTATGGAAGTACTCTACACATCTAACAAGGTGGCGTTAGCGTGCCATCAAAAAAAGGCACCAGTTTCCCATAAATTTCCAGCAAAGCCCTTTTTTTTAAATTTGATTTTGAAGTCAATCATATGGAATCGGTCATAAATAGGTACTTACATAAAAAATAAAATAATCTGACGAATGTAGAGGAGGCTCTTTTGAAGTCAGTTAAAAATAGAATACCAATACTTTCACTGATATTTTTAAATTCAAAAGTCTACAGGTACAGAGATTTTCATAATTGACGAATACAAAAGTCACCAAAGTTAGCTTGATAATGAACGAAATGCATTCAGTACGTCCATCGATCCGACTACGACCTGCATTTCAGCAACTTGATGAAATAGGGGCCAGAATGTGGGAAACGTTCCATATCAATCTATATTATATTTTAACATTTATGTGTGTATAGTCAGCTGCACAGAAACGTAACCGTTCTGCATACATAGTTACTTCTATCCAGCACGTCTAGCACACGACGGCCGCGACATACTCTCGATTTTTATCGCACTATACCTCTTCTTCTAAGTGTTCTAATAAGAGAGACACGGATAGTGCGAGAAAAATCGAGAGAGCTCGCGCGCCGTCGCGTGCTAGCCGTGCAGGTGGGGCTGGGGTCACGTTTGTCTGCAGCTGACTGTACAAACTGATACTTTCTGCCACTCATTAGCAGAGGTCGGCAGGGGTGAGCTATTTTTACGTCATTAATGTCATGTAGTTGTGTCTTGTGTTGTGGATAAGGTGTATCCATAAAGAAATATTAAAAGAAGACAAAATTGAAATGATTAAACATAAAATGAAAATGCATTACAAAACGAGTAAAATTAACCTTTTTTATTTATTGTAAAATTTCTGTGCTACTTATTGTAATATATAACTATTTTTTTTCTATATTTTGAATTCTTAATGAGTTCCGCCTAGAGTTCAATATCCATTTATAGATAGAAAAAGATCTTTCTACATCCAAAATTCTGTGCAAAATAGATTAATAACACTTATAAAATTCATTTGTTTTGATGGCGACGTAAGGCACTGGTCCCACCGCCGGCTAGTAAGCAAGAAAAGTTGGGCGAGTAACGGTTCATTGCGTGCTGACCAGGCACAGTGTGATCAATCGACCTTTACAGATCCGCAATGTAATGCTAGAAAAGTTGGGCGAGAAAGGGGCCTAAAGCTCGTAGCAGAAAGGCAGCCTAAATAAAATCATTTTGTTAGTTAATAATTACACATGGAGCATTTACCATTGAACGACAAGGTATGTCCATGTGCTGCAAAAACTGAAAACGGCTCAACCCGCCGACCTCTGCTCATTAGAGCTCACGGTGGTAGAAAACCTCCAACATTACTGGCTCTAGTTAACTTACGTTGCCTTCATATACAAATACCCGGTTTTCGTTGCGTTGTATTGCACGTATAAACTTCAATATTTCCAAGCGTCGCCTCAACAACTCGGTGCCCATTGCCAGTACTTCTTCTCGAATCCCAGCCAGCTGGACTGTTAACTGCTGGACTATCTTCGGCCCTGTGACATGAGAAGCAACTTATAAACTTATCATTTATTTATTATGCAAAAAATGCCCGTGCTTTTATGGCCGACTGTACCTTTTTTTGCATAATCAGTAACTGCTCGTTGAGAGGGTTCCCAAGAGCCCAAACACGACTGGTTTATCTTGTGTAGTTTAGGAGATGCTATTACCACCTTTCTGTCTTACTTATGTCTTACGTTAACTTGCGACTAGGCGCGCAATGTCTGTCTGGCAAGGTATTTAAGAGGTCGTAGTCGACCAGTCGGTGATCGACAAAAGACGCCCTTCCTTTTCCTAAGAGTTCTCCCGTGCCTTAGAGTTGTCGAACGATGACCATCTATAAAGGAAACAAACTGTAGTGTACCAAGTACTCCTTTGATCTTGGTCTGCTGCTGACTGGGCGTGCTCTCTGACATGAGCAGCAGGTCGTGAACCGGCCAATCAGTGACAGACAGTAGGCGCACTTCTCCCCCCACGCTTCCAGAGTCCACGCCGGACTGAGCCTCCATGTCTCGCAGTTCAGCATACCGGTCTATATAGGCGTTCTGTAGAAACAAGTTTCTGTTAATAACTTCATTTTATAGACAAGTTTTACTGCCGACCAGCGTTTGCCCGCGACTTCATCCGCGTATAGTCGTTCATCGGCTTAAGGGATTAATACTACGTCTATACAATATGTATACGCTAATGGACTTCCAATATCATCATCAATTACCTATTGTTATCGCACTGCCGTAGAATCATCCACTTTTCTTTTCATCCCTCTAAGGGATGATTTCCGGGATAATGACTACCTTCCATACTCAATTTCATCTGAATCAGTTCAGCTGTTTAAGCGTGAAAGTTAACAGATAGACAGACAGTCACTTTCGCATTTATAATGTAAGGATTGTACTTTTCTTCACACAGTCTTCACTAGTCAATTTTTTTTTAATTGCCGCTTTTTTCAGAACAATGGTTCCTACGCATAATCGAGAGCAATGAATGTCTTAGGCAAAACTTGGAATAACTTTTCGTAGGAACTTTCGACTCTGTATTGAACCGACGACACAAGCCATTAATGATTACAGAAAAGCATAAATATTTAATGTTACATAAGCAAAACCGATATACTTACTTGTTGCTGAATAAATTGTTTCCGAAATAGTAAGAACTCCCGCCGCTTATGATCAAGCTCACTGTCTGCTTTGGCATCTTGACTTGACGTCGTTTCTTTGTCTGCAATAAATAAAACAAAAATATCATACGAGTAGTAGGTAAGTATTTTCAACTGCTTTACCCTTATACGCCTTTCTTGAAGAGACCCATAATGGGGGAAATCTCGACGACCTCGTTCCATAGCTAGAGCGTTAGCAGGGGAAAAAAGTTATAGTGCGGATTCTTTTTAACTGACTTCAAAAAAAAGGAGGAGGTTCTCAATTCGGTTGTATTTTTTTAAATTATTATTTTTATTATGTTTAATGTTTGTTACCTCAGAACTCCGTCATTATGAGCCGATTCGTTAATTTTTTTTGTTCGTAAGTAGGTAGCTCCAGGTGGGTCCCATTTTTTTCAAAAATTCAACTGGATGATGGGATTCATGAGGAATTGAGGGAACTCTTCAATTATATTAGGCACGCGTGTAGTGATTTCGGTATTTTCTATTTTAACTCGTGTATTTACACCCGGTAATCATAAATTTGGTGGAGTGGAATTGATGATGAAGACCACAGATGACTTATGGAATTCCTCAATTATGTACTTTTAAAAGTACAAATGTACGTCACAGATTCTGATAAGATTCAGTTGAAATAGCAACTAATGAAGTGCCAATCTTATCTTATCTTATCTAGATGAGGGCCCTTTCGGATGCACTTCGACCCAGCGGGATCTTTTGTACATTTGCCCTCTCCTTTATGCCTACTCCCAAGCTCGCTCCATCATTTCCACAAAGCGGATGATGCAGCTCAGCGGGAGCACCTTGAACTCCCTTGGTTGCGGATAGTCGCTACCAAAGTAATTCATTCTTTGTCTGGCAAGGGCATGACATTCACACACTCCTCGCCATACATTCTACAGTCTAAACTGTCCGACAGTCCCATCTTGCCCAAGAGATCCTTGACCCCGAAGTGACCAGTGAAAACCCCAGATATGATTCTGAGTTGCTTCCTACTGGATTTCCACAGCTTGTTAGTCCAGCCCGAGTCCAGTCCTTCTATGAAGAGCTTAGAGTGCCTTAAGCCCAATGAAGTGCCAAAGGTGATCCTTGTGGAATCGACGGAAGTCCTCAAATATTATCGGGTCACATCACCCAATAGGGTAAATGCCCAATACCTGGCCACCGTACAATAAATGGCCACCTCGTACTAAAAATTCACTATATTCACCTATAATAGAATAAATTTTGTAGTATAAGTTGTTAATTACTGGCCACCCTTCAATAACTGGCCACGTTATACTTAAGTGAATTCTGTTTGATGGGAACAGTTAATTTTTAGGGTTCCGTATACCCAAAGGCTAAAACGGGACCCGGACTAAGACTCCGCTGTCCGTCCATCTGTCGGTCTGTCCGTCTGTCACCAGGCTGTATCTCATGAACCGTGATAGTTGGACGTTTGAAATTTTCACAGATGAAGTATTTTTGTTGCCGCTATGACAACAATACTAAAAAACAGAATAATATAAATATTGTAGGGAGCTCCCATACAACAAACGTGTTTTTTTGCCGGTTTTATAGATAATGGTACGGAAACCTTCGTGCGCGAGTCCGACTCGCACTTGGCCGGTTTTTAGTACATGAGGGGGCCTGTTATTGAAGTGGCCACTTATTGTCGATTTACCCTACTTTACTCGAATAGCGTCTCTATTGTTAAAATAGCCTTTTATTTTAAATACTAAATGGTCAACAATGCTAAGTAGTATTTTTAATGAAGGAGTACATTAAAAATACTATTTAGCATTGTTTCTTATACATAAAGCCGCTTTTTGGTTAGAGATTGTGGATTTACTACGTTCATTTTACAGTATCAATGAGCAATTACACTTAACAATAAAAGACAATCGCTTTGATTACCACTTTACAATGAAAGACAATCGCATTGTTTACTAGGCAAGTATAAGAAATGAAATCGGTCTAGAAAAAGAATCCGCGCCATACAAATATTTATCAATCCTGGACTATCATTCCTACCCCTTACAATATACGTGCACCCGGAATGGGACGGTCCGGAACTATCCCACAAATCTTTGCTAGTGTACAGTCAGCATCAAAAGTACCTACGCAAACGAAGACGTCAGAAGTCTTTATTAAAAGGGAATAAGAGCTTTGACGTCTTCGATTGCGTAGTTACTTTTGATGCTGACTGTACAAGTCAACAAAATTATTGAATTGTAGACAAGATATCGTATCATACAGTTTATCGAATGCAGGCGGGCTATAGTAATATTCGCACAAATGTAGGATACCTGTCATCATCTTCCTAGCGTTATTCCCGGTTGTGCCCTAAAGGAGCCCGGGGTCCGCTTTGACACCGAATCCCAAGATTTGGCATAGGCACTAGTTTTACGAAAGTGACTGCCATCTGACCTTCCAACCCAGAGGGATAACTAGACCTTATTGGGATTAGACCGGTTTCCTCGCGATGTTTTCCTTCACCGACTCCGTACATCAATTCCGAAAAACTCATTGATACGAGCCGGGATTCGAACCCACAACCGCCGCTTGACATGCCTGAACCATTAGGCTACCGTAGCTCATCAAACTTGTAATACAGATATGTTCACTCACGAAGACGCGCCCCTCCACAGCACATTGCACACTGCACATTGGAAATTAGCTGCGGAGGGGCGCGACTTCGTGACTGAACAGATCTGTACATGTGTCATTGGTAAATTGTATACCTACAACGTTTTGTGAGATTGGGCCCGAGGCTCGCAACAGTTAGACGACCTCGGGGGCATTTATATCGGATCATTGGCTCAACTAGCAAATTGTCTAACGACTACGCTTTCATCGCATTGCGCACCGATAGGTACGCCGTTTCCAATTAATTCTTGTCAGTCTATCTCGCAGCAGTATATTACTTACTTCTCGTAACGTGGCATAACCGCCCGCTAGGCTCGCAGAAAACCTCACTTCGTGACAGGGAAAAACATTTTGTAGGTACGCACTACGGGTAGCGTAGAAAGCTCAGCATATCTATCGGCCCCCGGCCCGGGTGACCAATAGGTACATGCGATGTGAAACATTCTTTGTTGTCCCAGCTTAAGCAGATAAGTCTCATGGCGGCCTTCCACTGCGAGCGGAACGGGCTCCGTGCGGAGTCAGTATGGCGAACTACATAGAAGTGCTTCCACTGAATAAGAGTGAGTGGAGCGGACTAAATGAGCTGAAAGAGTCACAAAAGTGTTCGCAGAGTCCGTACGGAATCCGCTCGACTCGCAACAATGATTTTCAAACAAACACTTCCACCGCGAGTGAGTAAAAGCGGACCGGATTGAACGAGTTAACATCGGTCCGCCGTGCAATGTCGTCTCACGCTAGTTTTGAACGGACGCGCTCATCTGACCCATCGCATTTCCCACCTCGCTCGCTTCGCAAAGCCCGCTGGTAGTGGAATACTGAAACTCTTTCCTAGTGGAAGTGTACAACTATTTTACTCTGGTCCACTATTGAGTGGACCAGAGTAAAATGGACCACAGGGATTGCCCTTACCTCCGTTTCCGCTCATTACCGTTTTTTAGTGGAAGGCGGGCATTATTGGTGTCGAGGGTGACCATTCTGTACATAAGTAAAACTAATCATATATTTTGTGACAATAGCAAGTTAAATGCAACGAACCATCTTCTTGAGCCGGTTGACTTTTGCTAACTGCAGATTGCGAAGCTTTTTCTTGCGGTGTAGTTGTGTGATCATTTGAAGAAGCCTTAAAAATAAAAAATATTTTGTGTGAAATTCTATAAATAATCTGAATGCAGGCTTCTTGCTATGCTTCAGTGCCACAGGATAGTTTTGTCTAACAAGATGTAATATGTGTATGTAAGTATACATACTTGTGTATATTCTTGTACACGGGCTTCACATTATGTATATACACGGGCTCAACCTTGGAGACAGAACATTGATAAGTTATCCGGCTCTGTCGTCGGCTTATTTACCCTAAAAACCTTTGACACAGGTCAGACAAAATGCAACCTTACTTTAATGACACGAAGATTGTAGTTTTCACAATATATCTTTTCTATATATCGATTATCGAGACCATGATCACAGCTTATCATTATACTGTGCCCTTGCCATTACGGCCCTGACATAATCGCAAGGTTTTTATATAAGCAGTAAGTGATAAGATTTTATCGTCGGCGAATTCCGCAAGTCCACAATAACAAATACCTATCGACGAAATGGAACCCTGAGAGCCTGGCCGCACCAATCCGTAACTGTCGGTGGCGGATCCAGTAACGATATCGAAGGGCAATTAAATGTATGGAAGACATGCCTATACTGTTCACACCGCCCAGTTTAATATCGGAGCATGATCCAGACAAAAAGTGTCGTCGACAGGTACCGATTGGTGAGAACAGGCTCTGAACGGTAGGGTGGGCTTGGGAACGTATCAAATAGGGTTGCTGGGTAATAGTCAAATCAGCATTTGTTTATGTGCAAAAATGTGCAAGCGGATAGCTATGATTAAAAAATTCTAGTTGTCCGACATTGGTGATAGACAGAGAATCTTGAAGTACGGTTTTTTTATACCTCGCCGCTGGCAATCAATCTTACGGCCTGCCTCATGGGAAGCGGTTACCAACGCCTATGAATGCTTGAAACTCCAGGGTTGTCACATGCTCATTGCCGAACCTTTAGGAACGTAAACACTTCTTTCTCGAAGAACCCCATACTGTAGTCCATCGGCAAAACTTCAACAGCCTCGGAGCTCCCTGCAGAAATTCCACAACCAGGACGCTCTAGGGGAGACACTTCTCTGAAACCGTGACGCGGCCATTTAAGTTCTAGGGGTGATATGAATGCCCTGCCGACGACGAGCGATGCGGTGGTAAAAAGCAGCAGTTGTCGAACAGTTCTTCGGAGCACAATCCATTATTACAAGCTATGGAACACGCACAAGGAAGCCTCTCCTTAGACTTAACGGTTTACAGCTTGTGAGATTGGGATCGTCTACGATTCGCACAGCACGTCTCTGAAGCGAAGTCAAAAGGCTCAAGCTCCAGGTGATGTCGCCCAAAGTACCGTGTTTTCAAAAAAAAACGTTTCATAAATGATATGCCCGTGGAATGCACCAAGATTGGAACAGTTGTTAGTTAAAATTATTCTGATGATGACGATGAGATGACATGTGTAGGTATGGGAATCTAAGATATACTTACAGGTCTTACATTGGACGCTACTGATTTAACAGAGCGGAATCTCCTCTTTGCAGTTGGCATACTCTGCGAGCTAGATTTCTTCTTTACCGCCCCACCAGACGGCTGTCCTGTTAACATATAAACAAAAAAATTGCACCATAATGGCAAACAAGCTAACCGCCCGATGGTAAGGGTTAACCGTAACTCATGGACACCAACTGCAGGGTTATTTCATAATAGGTAATAGTCTGATAATATGAGGAGTTTACAAAAGCCCCTATATTATTATAAAAAGTCTCCAGAATAGTGCGTGCAACCAAACCTTTACTGATATGTGTATCCGTTGTGTCGACAACAAGAGACAACACAGATCACTCTCTCTCAACACTCAAGACACCCGCTAATAGTCGACCAACAAGGGCAATTTTCGTACAAACTCGGCCGACGTAACCGCACCATTTAGTTGGCGCGTGCGTGTCGATGTAACTAATCCGTGTCCCGATACGCACTTGGCCGATTCTTTTTCTTGTCAATCCAGTTTTTCGAAATATATCAAAATCTTTTTTGTGTACAAAAGTCAGACTCACGAGTTCTCCGGGACGTACGCAGGTATGTCTCATGGCGGCCTTCCACTGCGAGCGGAACGGGCTCCGTGCGGAGTCAGTATGGCGGACTACATAGAAGTGCTAACACTGAATAAGAGTGAGTGGAGCGGACTAAATGAGCTGAAAGAGTCACAAGTGTTCGCAGAGTCCGTACGGAATCCGCTCGACTCGCAACTCTGATTTTCAAACAAACACTTCCACCGCGAGCGAGTAAAAGCGGACCGGATTGAACGAGTTAAAATGAGTCCGCCGTGTCATCTCGTCTCGCTAGAGTGATCCTGCGACGCCCCCTTTCCAAGGCGGAGCTGGATGTCGTTGGTGGTTTTAGACGGTCCAGCTTCGGTTAGTCCGTCATACCCATCCTGCCTCCCCGGACAGGACGAGATGCGTAAACGCATTTCCTCAACGTTAAAAAAAAGGCTCGCGAGTTCTACAACTCACACACCCGCTATTAAGTAGGTATGTATAGTCATTCGAGGCAAGAGCACGCACTTTATTATCTTGGGTCCTAAAACCGTACGTACAAAAAAGCTATTTCCAAACTAACAGTAAGATACTTATATTTATTTATTGATCAGGCTCACACAACAAATTACAGTCATACATTGAGTACATTAAAAGCTTAGTGTCTAGATCTGGACTACAATTCTAAACAGTGTGTGCACAGAAAGATTAACAACTTAGACAAACTATTCACTAGATGGAATTACATATGAGTATTGCCCAACTTACAAGGATAGGCAATGTGCATAACATTTTATTTACATTTAAAATTAACATGACATATACCAGAATATTGCGTTAATAACTAACTTAAATCTTAAATGCCTAATTTGAATGCATCTTTAACTTTATTTTTAAACGAGGGTAGGGTGTGTATAAAGATATCCAAAGAAGGATGTTCAGCCACCATATCATTATACAAACGGCACATACGGACAACGGGATTATAAAATGATGTGTTATTTTTGTAAATTTCGATTTGGAATAATCTGTGTGATGTGATGGATTACGAGCTTTGCACCTGGTAATAAAGTTCAAGAGAGAAAGAAGGGAAGGACAATCAATGTGTGAGTGTACAATTTTGTATAATGTAATCAACTCACTACATTTTCTACGAGATGAAAGAGATGGTATGTTGAATTGTTTCAGCCTGCTGAGGTATGACCTTAGATTGCGCCCTAGCTGAAGCCTGGAGCAAAGGATGTTAAGAAACTGCTTTTGGACTTTTTCTATCCTATCGATATGAACTTTGTAATATGGTGACCAAATAACGCAACCATACTCTAAAGTGCTTCTAATCAAGGCGTAATATAAATATTTGAAAGTGTTTGTATTCCTGAAGTCTCTTGTGGAGCGAGAAATAAAACCGACCAACTTAGTGCACTTGGATATTAATACGTCATAGTGATTATGAAAGGTTAATTTTTCATCAACGTTAATTCCAAGATCGCGTACAACAGACGTACGATTTAATCTAAAACCGCTAAGAGAATAATTAAAAACTATTTTTTGCTTGGATGTTGTAAAATAAATAATGTAGCATTTATCAGAATTTAAAAACAATACCATTAAGGATATCCTGCAAGATTACACAGTCCTCGGTTTTAGTTATACTAGAATATATCTTAAGATCGTCTACGTATAATAGACTAGGGCATGACAATTGCTGAACCAGGTCGTTGATAAAACCGATAAAGAGGAGAGGCCCTAAATGCGATCCATGCGGCACACCAGATGAAATAGTATATTTGGGTATGTCTGTCTAAATTGAATAGTTTTTCCCTGTACGCATTAAAAGTTGAATATTCCCTACGCGTAATCTTGTCTTGACCCTACATGCGGGTAAAATTACGCAAACCGTAGGGTAAAATACGCGAACTAGGTAACCATGCACATTCAAAATTACATGAAAAAGTATCATCAATAAAATTCAGAATTAAAGTATAATCGACGACAATGACTAATTTTGCTGCCTTCTCCAATAAAATGAAATATTTAACAATTTTAAAATATTTTATTTTGAACTCGGGTATAGGTACGCAACGCGGGTAAGATTACGCGTGAGTACTTTTGATCTCGCACTATTACCCTAAACAAAAAGAAACATCCCTATGTATGTATTGTGGAATGTTACCTGAACTAGTAGGAACTTTACTAGATGCTTTACCATCGCCTGTTTTGAAGTATTTTGACATATTAGTATGTAACGTATAGATATTAATTTGCTCATTAGTATATTTTCCACAATGCATACTAGTTAAATTTACTAATATAGATAATTTCTACAAGAATTTATACTTCTATCGTCACCATGTTGTGACTTTTAATAAATGACATACATGACATATCAGAACATGTACCAAAGAGAATAAAATGTGTACTAAGTATAAATATACTTTACTCTTTGACTAAGTATAATTTGTACTATTTTGTAGACTACAGAGGTTTAGTTTATCAATAGCTAGCTTTTGCCCGCAACTCTGTCCGCGTGGAACTCGTTTATAGCGTAGCTCCATACAAACTTTCATCCCCTCAGGGCAGCCTCAAGGGGTAATTTCCGGGATAAAAACTATCATATGTCCTTCAGGGTACTCAAACTATCTCTATACCAATTTTCATCTAAATCGGTTCAGTGTTTTAAGCGTGAAGGGGAAACAGACAGTCAGACAGACAGAGAGAGAACTACGCTTTCGCATTTATAATGGTATGGATAGGTAGTATAGACGAGCTTCGCGTGGCTTCGATCGCGTATTACAAAGAACACAAGCGATGCCGCGGTACAAAATTTAGCCTATATCTATCCTGAAGGTCCATTATATATATTGATAAGGTCTACAGGGTGTATCAAAAATGGGGTGTGAACCGATCAAGGGCATGTTCGGTATTGCGATTCCAAAAACGCATTTGTTTAATTTTTGATTTGTTGTTGTTTACATTGAAATGTTTGTTATGGTTATATAACAGTCTTTGTTTTTGATGACATTACTTGTGTAGGTATGACATCAAAAACGCAAAAGCTGTGAGCTGCGTGTCAAAAAATATACACAAAACATTTGTTTTCATAACACAGCTGTGCGCGCAGCGGTTGAAAATGAAATAAACCCTCACCCTTCCCCTCGAGTAGGAACGTTATCATACACTAGCAATGTCATCAAAAACAAAAACTGTAATGTAAACGAAAACAAAAATATAAACAAAAAAAAATAATTAAAAACAAATAATTGCATATTTGGTGTCGCAGTGCGCGCTACCTTTACGTGCTACATTTTTGATATACCCCTCTATTATACTAATATTAAAAAGAGAAAAGATTGTCACATATTATAGCTTTGTAAATATGAATGTTAAGGGTAATCTCGGAAACCACAAATCCGATTTCAAAAATCTTTCACTTGTGTATAGAATGGACTTTCTTGATGGACGTAGGCTCTATTATATCCCGCGGGTTTGCCTGCGTTATTTGGAATACAGGACCGAAAAAGCGCAGGCAGCGAGTACACAGGTTAAAGAATTGAAAAAAATGAATTATTCGCGGGCAAAGCCGCACGGTCATTTAGATATTCATAAAATAAATATATAGGTACCATTGTAGAACCCTGTACAATGGCTCTCTTTATAGTCCTAGTAGCGGTACGCCAAAAAACGCTGCAGATGGTGTTAAAAGCAATGAAAATCGGAACGATTGATCTTTAGGCTAATTTAAATCGTAGCACGAAAAAAAAAGGAGGTTATTTGTTATTTTATTTATTAATACTAACGTATTTATTTTTATTGAAAATAAAATTAACAAACTAAAATTTTCTGTAACGGTAAGTAATAATCATTTGCTAATAATGAGCAAAATAAAAATTGCAATAACACCAATGTTTTATGCTTTTTTTAATATTTGTTGATATTGTTTTTTTAAATGCAAATAAATATGTTAATATTAATAAATACTATAAATATGATTGAAAACTCCTCTCGCATTAGTATTTATTATCCTCAGTGTCTAAAATTTAACTTTTTATACTTACATGTTTTAACTAATTGTGCTTTTATCACATTTTGTAATAATAATAAAATACTAAATGTAAATATTTTCTAAATTGCTTTCTTGGGGTTGGATAATGAGCCTATTAAATATCAATAGGTATATTTGACAAATTATGATTCAACCGTATCATATCGGGAGGAGCCCAAACTTGGTATGTTTTGAAATTTTTTATTTTAATTTAAAACAAGTCACTGAAATATAATGATGTGATCTATTTTTGATATTCCTTTATTAAATATAACACACGATAGGTTTCAGAACAAAATTATTATTTTCACATACAAAAAAAAGATGTCATCATAAACTGCTCTCCTTTTTTGTTTTTTTTTCGTTCTACGTGTCAAATTGATACGTATGACCTACAGATCAATCGTTCCGATTTTCATGCTTATAATACCATTTGCAGCTTTTTACTGAATTTCGGGGTGTACCGCTAGCACTATTGTTAAAATTATAAATTCTTTTTCAACACAATTGCTCGTAACGTACCTCTTATTGTGTCGCTTTTAGGCTCATAATCCTGGATATTAAACACGCGTGTTTTATAACATTACGACACTTGTGTGTTATGGTTATATGCCGATTAAGTCACGTTGGCACCTTGCAGCAAGATGTATGCATGCACACGGTGCATTCTTAAATTAAACGGGTTGTACAGAATGTACAGCTTTTTTTTCTAATTCTCGGCAAATGGATTTTTACTCGACTAAACAAATTAAATCCTTTTTGTTAATTAATTGACTATTTCTTTTTGGATATGATATAGAAACGTTTAATTTAGTAAAACTATTCACTTTTGATAACATTTTACATTCTACAACATTTTAAAACGAAAATATTTATTTTATTTTGTATTGGCTGTTTAATGATTTCATCCAAGTCTGGCTAAACACATGCGCGCGCACTGCGCAAACTTCACGAAAAAAAACTGTTAACATTGCTAATGCGTGTTTGTTTATTTATTAACAAAAATATTGACTCGTGGCGACTAGAAAAGTGATAAAAAGAATGGACGCCACTGGAAATTCTTGGCGATGTATACAAAATGTGAGTAAAGAGCTGTTGCCATTAATAAGTAAAGAAAATAACTTGGCAGGCCTATACAATTTTCATCTTAAGAAAAGGTTTTTTTCCTCGCAATTACATCCTCGGCTCTCTTATCACGCTCACCTGCGGCTCGCGTGATAATTCCGCCTCTGATGTAATTATCAACATACCTCACTTGTATCACAATGTACTATTATTACATTTATTACATAGCTGCACTACAGGCGTGTTGATAGAATACCAATTTCAGTCATGGACCTATGATACTCAAGACAAGCTATGGTAATAATAATACCACGTGCGAGCGAGCTGGTAGCATACAAATCTCGATAAGTGTGACAGAAAGGGAAATATCATTCGTTGTCCTTCTCATAGTTCCACTTTTTTTTATTTGCCACAACTGATTTAGTATGAAGTTGTGGCACATAAACCATTACCCGTCCAAATTGAGTAGGTTGTTTAATGGCATGTCATCAGCCATTTAAAGACCAGTTCTTAATGTAGCTCTCACTCGTTGTGGCATCAGGTCCATGATCTCAGTATGTATATTGTAGTCGTTGGGTAGTAGAATGTCATGTCAATGTCATCAAAGACAATATAACCTCTAAAAATATGTGTGAAAATAAACGGTTGTTTTCAGAAATTCATGATAAATAATGAGTAGTAGGCTTATATATACTGCGCAGTAAATATATACAAAAACAAGAAGAATCATGCGGTAATATCTATCCAGGAAATGGTATGTTTACACTCTTAGTATTCTTACCAACTTGGCAGGACCTCTGGCTGCCTTCTGTCCAGAATATGTTTGAGCGTAGCTCAGTAAAACACATAGTCTTGAATATTAAATTGTATATTATATTTCATCACTCAACAACAATTAATTATATTTAGTCTTTACAACTTCGTTCCTTCACCGCAACCGCCCTCGCACCGTTTTCCGACCGTTCCCGCCATATCGGCCGCCATCGAATCGTTCGACCAATTGGGACACAGCGCGCGCTACATCAAACTTCCGTTTCCGAATTAACAAATATTTTGATAAATGGTCTTACTAATATTTATCAAAATATGAGTTTACACCAATAATTTATATTCAAAATTAAGATAATTATGTACATGATTTTATGAACCACTAACAGTCGGCCTTTCCTGATTGTTTTTATCGTCTCGATAAAATATGGGTTACACAACAATAAAAAATAGTAATAATAATTAAAGATATCAATTAATTCTTATATATCCTGTTTCATTGTTCTATCATTCATTATTTCAGGTTAATATAATTATATTAGTAACTATATTTTCATTCTTAAACACATTAGTGTATCATAGTGTATTATAATTATTCTCTAGTACATATAAGCTACATGAGCCAACTCCCTAAAACAATAATGATCTCATTTGACAACCATGCAGAGCCTCTGCTTAGTTTTTTCTGCAGCCTGGAGCCGCTTCATGTCTCCAGAACTGCCTAAATTTTAACTACAATACTGGAGCCCCCTTCATGTCTCCAATACTGCCCAAAACTACAATACTGGAACCCCATTCATGTTTCCAATACTGCTCAATATGTTGATTACAATATTGAAGCCCCTTCATGTCTTCAATACTGTCCAAGCTCTAAATGCAATATTGGAACCCCTGCATGTTTCCAATACCATCAATATTGGAACCCCTACACGTTTCCAATATCGCTATATCTACATCACGATTTCACACATCTAAAACCTTCAATATTGAAACCCCTACATGTTTCCAATTCCATTATCACTTTATTCATATGATTGTGTGACTTACTTAAACATTTCCATTTTCTCATATTAATCTCAAACAATCTTAAATATTTTCATTTTACTCACATGTCACTCTGCTTCAACATTTTATCATTTATCTATAGTCATAGTTCTGTACATAGCATTTGTAATTGATTCCTCAAATCAATACCAATCAAAAGTTACGAATCCTCACTATCACTGCTAGAATCTGTGTCGTTACTCCTATCGAACACCATCCAACTGTGGATTTTATCGACCGAAAAAGTACCCCGAAAGACTGTTACCTTTTCGGGAGATTGGGGTGTCCTCCACAATATACCTATCATTGTCGAGTACCTGAACAATGCGGTATGGACCTCGGAGTTTAGGGACTAATTTTCTGCTTTGGCCACAAGCTGGAACGTCTCTCTCTATTCTCACTAAATCCCCTATCTGAAAGTTTACTCGTTTTCTACTCTTATCAAATGCTACCTTTTGCTTTTGTTGACTGAGTCTCATATGCTCCGAAACCTCACCACGAATATCGTCTATTGTCCTATTCGTCTCTTCGCTTACTGGTTCATCACTATTTATATGTGATTGCAATACCGAGTCAGATATACCAGATAGTTGAAAACCAAACAGTACCTCCGAGGGAGTCTTGCCGATTCCTTTGTTAACAGTATTGTTTAAACCCCACTGGATTTCATCTACATATTCGTCCCAAACCCGTTCCGATTTACCGTGAGTAGCGGCAGTGAGAGAAGCTAATACCGTGCGGGTATACCTCTCGACTTGCCCGTTGGCGCGGGGTGTGGCGGTAGCATTTAAGACATGCTTTACTCCTCGCGAGTGTAAAAACTCCTCAAAACTTTTTGCCGTGAATGAAGTTCCTCGATCTGAGATAACTCGCTTTGGAACGTCGTACGTATAGAAGTAGTGTTTAATAGCCCTAATCGAATGAACGGCCTGCGTGCTTTTTACCGGTATCAACATAATGTATTTTGTAAAGGCATCTATAATCAGAAGCAAATACGCGTTTTGCCTTTTACTGCGGACGAAAGGACCTAAATGATCAATGTGAATAGTGTGGAACGGTTGTTCCACTTTCGGTATGGGGTGTAATTCACCAGCTTTCTTACCGGATGGGGCCTTAGCATGAGCGCATTCCAAGCAGGAAGCAACATATTTCTTTATGAATCGCCTCATTTTAGCAAACCAATAATTACCTTTGATTAAGTCATAGGTCTTTTCAAAGCCCAAGTGGCCAATATCATCATGGCTAGCTTTCAGTACTTGCCACCTAACGCCTTTAGGTACAACCCAGCGATCACCGTCTTCTGTTTTTCTAAATAGCAACCCTCTTTTGACCAAATAATTATTTTTAATTTCCAATATGTTGTTGCTCTCTGGGTCATTTAGAATGTCCACTATTCTTTGGAGTTCGGAATCGCTGGTTTGTACTGTAGTTATCCAATTAGAATCAACATTTCGAACATCGACGCTGTTGAAGGACTGTAAATTAGGAGGATTACGACTTAATGCGTCGACGTGGGACATAGTCAGGCCTGGCTTGTATACAATACTAAAGTCGTATTCCATCAGTACGCTCCACCAGCGTGCTACTCTGGGTAACATGTCTTTCTTGCAAAAAGTTGCTCTAAGCGAGTTACAGTCTGTCACTATAGTAAAAGGGATACCTATTAAGTACACTCGGAAGCGCTGCACTGACGTCACCACAGCTAAAGTTTCCAAATCATAGGAAGGGAACTTAGCCTCTTCGGGCGAATCCTAGGTAACTTACGGACTGCATCAAAAAGTGGCACTTTTTCAGATTCAATGTCAATCCAGAAGCACGAAACAGCTCTAATACCATCCGTAATTTCTGAAATCCTTCCTCAACAGTCTTCGAAGGAACATTCACATCATCCATATATGCCAGAGCATCTTTGAATCTGGCATTCCCTAAGATATTGTTGATGGTCCTTTGGAAAGTAGACGGCGCATTAACAAGCCCGAATGGCATCCTAGTGAACTCATAATGCCCGTCAGGCGTCACAAAGGCCGTCAAACGTTTTGAAGCCTCAGACATCGGGATCTGATAATATCCTGAGGCCAGATCCAAGGTAGTGTAAAATGTATGTCCAGAGAGATTATCTAATTGATCATCGATCCTCGGGAGAGGATAATGTTCTTTGACAGTACGTCTATTTAGAGATCTAAAATCTACACAGAGCCTGTAGTCACCAGTTTTTTTTTACGAGCAAAATTGGTGATGCATATTCCGATGAAGACTGTTGCACTACGCCGGTCTCTTCTAATTCATTTACTATATTTCTAACTACTTCCCGCTCTGAGTAGGGTAATCGGTATGGCCTATATACGACAGGTGTAAGGTCGTTTAGTTTAATATCCATTTCCGCATTAGTCACACATCCCAGTGCCTTGACTGAAAACGCAAAACAGTCTCTGAATTCATTTAGCAGATCAATCAATTTACGCTTATTCTCATTCGATATATTTTCATCTACATTTACCATCGTTTCATCAATCAAGGAACTGGTCTCCTGATTACTTTCACCACTTTCTACTCTATTTACGTCTATTGATTCCACAGGGACGAGAGTCTCTTTTAAAGGTATGGCACGAACTATCAGAGCACCTTTATCTAATAGAAACTTCTCTGTGACTAATCCTTTGATCACTACTTGCCCTTGGCCCTCTACCAAGTTAATAACACTTTGTATAAACTGATATTCTCCTTTTGGTCGTAGACACAGACTAGGTTCCACAAACAAATCGCCACTGTACACTGGTGTCGAACGAACGTTTACAACCGTGTAGCCCTTGACATTCACCGAGTCGTGAACATGTAGCGATATACTTTCTTTTATTTGCCTTGTCTTAGTTGATATTTTCAATGCATCGTTAGTTTTGTATACCACTACATGATCCTGCTCGGTGAATGTTTGCCCTAGCAACATTGGTACTTTCAAAAGATGATCAGGGACAATTAGAGCGTCTAAAGTCGCCTTTGCAGAATCGATTTCAATTGTTACGTTTAATTTTCCGATACAATTAACTAAAGAGTTCCCGAAACCCCTTAGTACTGGTAAATCGGTCGTAATCCAATCACCGGACAGCGTTCGAGCGAGAGATTCTCTTAACATAGTGCATTGACTACCGAAATCTACGAAACATTCTAAATACTTGCCGTTTACTTTAGCGGACTTGAAATACTTTATATCGTTGTCCTGTTCAAGGGAAATACGTAACACAGTCTTATTTTTATTATCAACATTATCATTCTTTGTGGGACAATCACTTGCAAGGTGCCCTATTCTATGACATGTTTCGCATCTTTTGATTGGCATTTTACATTTAAAATAGGGGTGACCTTCTTCGCCACAATTGTAACATTTGGTATTATTTTTGTACTCATTTCTGGGTACGGATCTGTTAAACCTGGTGCGTCTATTGTCGGAGCTGCCGGCTTGCAAAGTTGTGCTAATTCTTTCGGTTGGTTTTGGAATTTTCACATTTCTCAAGTACACTAATAATTTATCGGGTTCCATAAATTGAGCTGCTTCGGCACTAGTCCAAACCGACCTATCTTCGATGCCAAACAATAAACAATCTATTGCATTTTTACCCGATATATTGCAACGGATTAAAAGAATCATTTTCTTGTAAAAATATTCCTCTAACATTCTCCAAAACGCGCCTTGCAAGCAAGCATCTCTGTCAACAAACGCCCGTAATTTTCATCACTTGGAAAAGCTGATTTCAGCTTTTCCTGCCATTCAGACCATGTAAACAGAAGGCTCGGCAACCCTTGATACCATTGCTGTGCCAAGCCGACAAGCTTTGGCAGAGCGTAATGAATTGTTTGTCGCTCTGTCCAGCCTTAAATTTGAGCACATTCATTAACTTTTAGAAGCCACGTACTAATAGTTTGAGTACGTTTGGCTGGGTCATACTCGGGTATGACATTAATAGTCGGGAATCTTTCATTACTGCCTCCGGTTTGCATAGCCTGAATGAGCTCCTTAAATTGTACAGCAATATTGACAAATTCGTTATTCGCACTAGATGGTTCGCCAGTTGATTTTGGTTCAGGTACCGCCTGATTACAATTAGGAGGAGTAACTGATGCTGGTTCACCTGATTGCTGTCTGCTCAACTCGCGCACGTGCCGGCGATGGGATGAGCCGGTCGACCTCCGCCGACGTGACCTCGAACGCCTTGGCCGACTTTCTTCCCTGTGTCGACTGCGGCTGCTGCGCGGCCCTGCGTGTCTGCGTCGTTGTCGTACTGGTGAACCGCAGTCATCATCCTCATCTGACACCTCTCTTCTTCGCTTACGAGATGGCTTCATGATAACAACTGCAAATGTTTGGAACAAAAGTGAATGTTCTTAGCATGTGGGTTACATTGACTTGGATTTGAGATAATTAGACTTGAATAAACTACACTTGACTTGAATAAAAGAGACTTAGACTTGAATAAAAGAGACTTAGACTTGAATAAACTGTACTTAGACTAGAATAAACAGGACTTAGAATTGAATAGACTTGAATAAAATAAACAGACTTGAATAAATAGACGTAGACTTGAATAAATTGTACTTAGACTTGAATAAGTTGGACTTAGAATTGAATAAATTTGCCAGACTTGAATAAACTTGGCTTAGACTTGAACAAACTTGACTTAGACTCGAATAAATTGTACTTAGACGAATAAACTGGACTTAGAATTGAATAAATTTGACAGACTTAAATAAAATAAACTTAGACTTGAATAAATAGACCTAGACTTGAATAAATTGTACTTAGACTTGAATAAACTGGACTTAGAATTGAATAACATTTTACTTAGACTTAAATAAACTTGACAAGACTTGAATAAACTAGACAGACTTGAATAATCTAGTTAGACGAATAAACTAGACTCAGACTTGCATAAACTAGACTTAGACTTGAATAAACTAGACTTAGACTTGGGTGAACTAGACAGACATGAACACAATAGACAAACTTGAATAAACTGTACTTAGACTTGAATAAACAGGTCTTAGACTTAAATAAAATGGACTTGGACTTGAATAAATTTGACTTAGACTTTAATAAACTTGACTTAGACTGGAATAGACTTGAATAAACTTGGCTTAGTCTTTAATAAACTTGACTTAGACTTTGTTATAGGTACTTGACAGCCTTGAATATACTTGACATAGACCTGAACAAGCTTGACTTAGACTTGGATAGACTAGACTTACAATTATGTAAAACTTCCCAATAATCAGTATCATTAATTAATTACCCAAAGTAGACATTATTCGTTAGGAAAGAAAACACGCTTTTAATTCGTACGAAACTAATTTGTAAGTAACCAAATGAACATGCTCGTCGATCTCTTGTTCAAATACCAGTTAAGTAAAATTGTTTTCTATTATATTTTACATGAATATAAAAGTACTAATTTCTGAACTGATCTCGTTATAAAACAATTCCAATTTAAAGGCCAAAGCAATCGTAAGAACATTGACAAAGGGAAAAAAAACGGGAACGCTCGGTCAAAAGATTAATTAATACATTGATGGATAGAAAATGCCTATAAGTGACATTACATGGTTATTTCTATTATGCCTGGACACTGGAGTATGACAATTCATCAATGTGCCAAATCAAATCAAATCAAGATATTTTATTTGAAAAAGACTCAAAAGAGTGCTTTGCAACGAATATATGTATACACAACGCAACAAAAGAAAATTTAAATTAACTATACGGAAAACTTTAAAATACTCATTAAATTTTTATAGCTGACAAGTACATACAAAATTATAGAACACAGTTCACCATGCCCATTAATTTGATCAAACGCGGGCTAAACTTATGTATCTTGCGAGCCCTAAAACGCTGAAACCATCTAGAATTCTAATTATATATTCAAATTTGCTAACTGAAAGAAAGAAAAAAAAACGTACCTTATTGGGCGTAAGTTTTTCACCAAGGTTGTATACCGTAACCTCGATTGATCCCACACTTCTGAGCTTTGAGCGTAGCTCAGTAAAACACATAGTCTTGAATATTAAATTGTATATTATATTTCATCACTCAACAACAATTAATTATATTTAGTCTTTACAACTTCGTTCCTTCACCGCAACCGCCCTCGCACCGTTTTCCGACCGTTCCCGCCATATCGGCCGCCATCGAATCGTTCGACAATGGGGACACAGCGCGCGCTACATCAAACTTCCGTTTCCGAATTAACAAATATATTTTGATAAATGGTCTTACTAATATTTATCAAAATATGAGTTTACACCATTAATATAATCTAATGATTTATATACAAATTTAAGATAATTATGTTCATGATTTTATGAACCGCTAACATATGTTGCTGCCGCTTTACTGACCGATTGAAAACCACGCGGGGAAGTTTAAACACTGGAATACTCTACTAGTTTGCGCTCGCGCTCCAGTGAGATTGGTTTACCGATATCAACCGAATCTGGGGTGTGAGTGGTGTCGAACTACTGGGAGTTTTATCGCTGGTTCGCTAAAACCTAGCCTAGCTGAGAAGAGTCCAGCAAGAGAGCGGGTGGATACTTATGGTCCTAGTTATAGTCAAATTTAATCATAATAATAACTGACTGATTGTCACGGCAGGTGGCGCTCGACTCCACCCATTTTCCAGACCACCATGAATGGTGCACCCCATTACCACTCTGACCTTAGTTTCCATCGCAGCACAGTATCGTACTGCAATAGTCTTTGCACCTGGCGGGGACCATCACCGGTTGTATTAATTATGTTTTGTTGTGCGCTCGGAGATAGTATCTGCCATGTGTATCCCTCGCTTTAGATTATTTTTAACCGACTTCAAAAAAAAGGAGGCTATCAAGTCGGTTGTATTTGTTTTTATCATTTTTTTTTTCAATGTTTGTTACTTCACGTGGCCAGAGTAGATGTGAGCTCAACCTCACAATGCGGATTATATCAGGCTACATCTTGCCGACACCTACCCATTGGTTTCCTGTCCTCCGTAACATTGCACCACCGGACATCCGCAGACAAAAATGCCTAACGCGGGAACTCACCAAAATGTCTGAAAATACCCTGCTGCCCATCCATGAAAACCTGTGTAGCATTTTTAACACCCGCCTTAAATCCCGAAACCCGCCAGCTAAAAAATTTCATACATACGACCCAGCGTGGAAGGATAGCGAGGTGTGGATGAAACAATGGGAATCCCAGCAGCATAATATCAACAATACCATCTTTGAGCTTACGGTTGATAAGCGGCCCAAAATTTGGTGCAAACTGAATCGCCTAAGGACTGGTATCGGAAACTGCGCATACCTCTGGTACAAATGGGGATGGAGCGAGACACCGGCGTGCGACTGTAGAAACCCGGAACAAACAATTCACCATATAGTATTCGAGTGCCCCAACACCAGATACAATGGATCAGCTAAAGACTTTAAACGCCTGACAAAGCTTTTAGTTGCAAATGTTTACATGTATAACCAGTGTGTAACCGCCATACGATAAATAAATAAACTTCAGAACTCCATCATTTATGAGTCATTTCAAATCTTACATTTTTCTTGTTTGAAAGTATATGCTTCCAGGTTGGTCCCATTTTTTTTCAAAAATCCTGTTGGATAATGGGATCCATGAGGAATTGAGGGACCTCCTCAATTATATTTGGCACGCGTGTAGTGATTTTGGTATTTTCTATTATAACTCGTGTATTTACACCCAGAAATCATAAATTTGGTGGAGTGGAATTGATGTTGAAGACCACAGATGACTTATGGAATTCCTCAATTATGTACCTAAAAGTACAAACGTACGTCACAGATTCTGATAAAATTACGTTGAAATAGCAACTAATGAAGTGCCAAAGATGATCCTTGTGGAATCGACGGAAGTCCTCAAATATTATCGGCACAAATACAGCGATTCGGTTTTTTCTCTAATAATCAACGCATTTGCGCTTGAAAGAAATTGGAAAAGACATGTGGAAATGTTTTCATGGCTTGGCGGAGCACTAAATTGAAGTCGGTAAATAAATACTTTGTTTTTAAAGTAAATTATTGTTTTAAATGGCCTCTGTGCTTTTAGCCACGGCCCCACGCATGCCTTCCGAATGTCCGCGATCCGGGGTCCCGAGATATGGAAGAATCATACAAATAATAATAATAATACTTTATTGCTCTCATGTTGACATACATAATCCTACTTCACCTAAATTACACGTAGGTACTAATATCCAGGATAATCTATTAAAAGAATATTTATGGTATCTATTTAGATTGAAGAAGCCATTGAGTGAATACTAACAGTTTTCTATTGAATATGTTTTTTTTAACTTCTGAACAAATTTGGTAGTAAGGTGACAGTGTGTTGTAAACAGACCGAAGAAAATCAGGTCAAGACAATACTTAACTACTGATAATGCCTATCTTGTGAAAATACACCTAATCAAAACATGTGTAAGTCCATTTCGAGGGCACTAGTTACATGTATGATTGATAAAGGGGAATTAAGTGGTTACACACTGTTTTGTTGTCATCATGGCATGTACCTACTCATGTGGGTCCTATAGGTATCTATTTAATATCTATCTATATTATATCCAATAGATATAGATACCTAACTGATAAAACGTTAGAGAATAAGAGAGGGAAAATGATTGATCACATTATACGACATAACGCTTTTATTATTAACATCATAGAAGCCAAGGTGGGTAAGCGAGGAAGGGGAAGACCAAGAATAAGTTGCAAATAAAAGAAAAAGTAGCAGTCACGTCGTATAAAGAGGTCAAGGAGGCGGCTCTAGACAGAGTCCTATGGAGGGAGCTACACCGACAAGAGTCTGACTCTTAAATTTATGCTGATGATATGGGTCGCGGCGAGATGGAGTATCCGTCTCTTTCTAATTGTTCTAGTTAGAAAGAGACGCATAGTAAATCTCGCCGCGACACAGCTCGCGCGCCGTCTGGTGATAAGTGTGCTGCTGAGTATGCCACTTTATTACGCTACTCTCCTCGGTCCACCTGGGTACAAGAAACATAATTGTCAATGAGATTTGAATCAACTCGAATAGGATATATAGAGTAGAGCTTGTTTTGTTTTAAAATCGATTCTATCGAGTTGCTGGACTTGGTTACTCCCCCAAAGAGTGCCACAATGTCCGGTCCTGCGCCACCCGCATCCAGCGTCCTCCCACGACGTTTGCCAGGTCATCAGTCTACCTTGTGGGGATAAATGCAACTCTATTCCAATTTAAAATGGTATAAATACATTGACTTCACCGTAAACGGGTAAAAAGACAATCTGCAACAAATAAAGCAAGTATCAAGATCTATTGTATAATTGAAAAGCGGTAAGCCATTTAATAGGTCTTGGAGCAGCTATTTATATAGAGATAGGCCAACCTCATCCACCGCTGCTGTTCGGCAGTCTGGCCACTGAGCTGAGGGTCTGTCCTCTGTTTCTTTTGACAACCTTGGCACCATTCAGTGGGTTCCCCCTGTTTTGGCATATTTTATTTTTCAGTAAAAATTATATTTGGCATAACCTATTGTAGCCATAATTGACTTTGCGCATATAACTGTTTTATCGAGATTCGCATAGTTCGATTACGCCGAATTGCAATAGTCCGAATATTATTTGTTCATAATTTTGATGCTCCGAATCATGTCCACGCATAAAATATGGGGTCCATATTGGCTCACATAACATTACTTGTCATATTATTTTTCATAATAACGCTTTTTGATCATAGTAATCATTTATATTTTTATATTTTTTTGCCTATAAATTTGTTGTTTATACATTTATATTACCAACATCATTGCTCATAATTATCTTTAGGCAGATTTTTTAACAACATAATGTCATTTCCAACTATTCATCACGACTCATAATGATTTTTATAATAAACTTAATAATTATAAACTTATATTGTATAAGTATTTGACAGAAAATATGCCGACAAATCTACTAGAGGTCAAAATATAATAAATAATAAAGAACAATATACAGATAAAATTGATTTTTTGAAAGCAATCGCCGCAAATATTACGTTAATATAAATTGTACGTTTACATATGTGCAAGAAATTATATCGGCTGTCAATGTATGCGCTGAATTACAACATGTAAATTTGACTGTCAATAAATCATCTATTATGTCGATTATCCCCGCAACTTTTTTATTTTTCATGTACCTAGCTTATTAAGCGATTTCGGCCCGCCAAGG
Organism: Epinotia bilunana; assembly: GCA_947049275.1. Lineage (NCBI taxonomy): Eukaryota > Metazoa > Arthropoda > Insecta > Lepidoptera > Tortricidae > Epinotia > Epinotia bilunana. The sequence goes on along the minus strand of OX346256.1, from coordinate 18,875,036 downwards.
AGTCGACGAAGCCCCGCTTCGCGGGGCTCCTATTTCCGCTCTGAGGAACACAAGACACCTAACACTCCTCCTCGCTTCGCTCGTCGTCGTACCTATCCCGACTCTGGGACTGTATTTCTATTTTAATAGCAAGTTGATGGAAGGTATGGAAGATACCTGACAGTTTATAAGTAAAACCAGGTAAAGTTTAAAATAAATATTATATAAATTTTATTACTAATTTGTCGTTGTTAAATAATAAATATGATTTAAAATTTATTATTTAAAATCGTTATATTTTAAAAATAAATGAAAATTAACATTACTAATGTAATAAAATAATAAAAAAATATAAAAAAATTACAGATATTTATTATGATTGACATTATTAACATGAATGATTCAGTGTTACGATAGTTATGCGCAAAGACAAGTTATAAGTAATGATCATTATGATATAAAAATTTATAACAAACATTTTCGGACTTCCAATAATCGAAGTCGCAATTTTATGTGAACTTTGGCGCACCCTAAAATATGTGAGCATATTTTATTTTTTCGAAAACTATTTTCGCAGAAATATATAATGTAACAACATTATTTAACATAATGTATTATTTACACACGTATTTTAACATACACAAGTACCTTGTAAATTAACAACATAATTAATAATAATATAACGTAAATACGGCCATAACAATATTATGCTCATTTAAATTCGGACTAACACATTTTCGAATTTTAGAAATTCTATTACCTAAGTAAGGTTTCTGCCACATTAACATTCGGCGAAAACCGAATATGCCAAGTTTTTATGCGAAAAACCTTTCGGACAATCAAAGTTATGCCAAATAGAGGGAACCCCATTCAGTGTAACTTTTTTTAAATTCACCTCACCGTCAATCTTGACGCCGCGATTCGTAGTAACTAAGCGTAATCGGAGAGAGGATTCGTAGTAATTCACCGTAATCAGGGCTGTAATTCGCTGCGCACTAAAGCGGCTCACCCCGCCGATCACCCGTCACGAAACTAGACCTCTGGCTACGCGTAGTTAGTACGCATTGAGGTGTCAAGATATATTTGTGGGTGAGCGCTGAGGTGAGCTTAAATCAAGTTACAGAATAGGGCAGGGTCTAGTTTCATTAGGCGTGAAGGGTGAAGTGAGGCGCAGTAGCGCGTTTCTAATAACTGCCCTGTCCTGTCCTGTGGCCCACCTGCACTTCATTTGCCTTATAGGCATACTTAAACTCACTCACTGCGTGAGTGCTTACTTATCAAACCTGAAAATTATGCCAGCTTTCTCATCCCTACTTCGGTTGATTTATAAATCACCAGAAGATTTGAATTATGTTTCGTCGTTTTAGGATTAGGCTATCAAAAGTCATAACACCGTCGTTTTGATATAAGTATATCCAGTAGTTTGGTGATTGCAAATGATTGAATAGATGATAAATAAAGTTTTAACCGACTTCCAAATCAGTAACTAAATCGCTTCAAGTGTGCCTGTACTATACAATTTGAAGAGTTCCCTCGACTTCTCCAGGAGCCCATCGTCAGATCCGGACCTGATCGCTTTCCAAACATTTTTTTCTCCAAATCGTTCTAGGCGTCTTCAAGTAATCAGGGGAACATACTTGTACTATCAAAAATAAAAGACTCCGACAAATTGAGAACCGCCTCCTTTTTTTAAAGTCGGTTAAAAATACATTTTAACCCTGCTGCAAAAAAATCATAACAAACTTGTTCTATTTTCAAACTTAATAGAATAAAGTTGCATCTAGGTTTTAAAACATTTTTATTACGAGTCCAAACAAAATATGGCCGCAAAAGATGATGATCGGAAGTGACTTTTTAGGGTTCCGTAGTCAACAAGGAACCCTTTTAGTTTCGCCATGTCCGTCTGTCCGTCCGTCCGTCTTCGGCTTAGCTCAGTAACCATTACGACTAGAAAACTGTGATTCTGCATGAGTATTATAAATCAATAACGTCAACAAAAGAGTAGGAATTAAATTTAAAAATATATATTTTAGGGTACCACAACCACCCAACCCAAAAAAAAAGGTGGTAAAAATATTATGGGTTTCCTAAAACCGTTCTTGAAATCAGTGATTGGTTTGCGAGATATTGGGCTTTAAAGCCCTAATTTTTGTTCGAGTCATGTGTCCCCCCCCTGCCGGCTAAATGGCTACTACTGGGGATGTGAAAAAAATCGTGGTAGTAGTACATAGTATAATGAATTTAAAAAGAAAACTATCCCGGACAAGTAGGCAGTAGCAAGTAGTTACCGAGTAATAGTCGACCAACTTATGTGTACTTGGAAAGGCTAATTTTCGGACAAATTCTGCCGACGCAACCGCACCGGACGTCGATGTAACTAAGACAGACAGGCAACTACGGAACCCTACACTGCACGTGGCCCGACACGCTATTGGCCGGTTTTTTTATAATATTGAACCACAACACCGAGGTTGCATAAGTACTACAGTAAGATTATCGGTACAATGCGTGTTTTCATTCGTGTCCATTTGTTCGGATACTCGTATTATGCTAGATATATCGCCTTTCACATCCTTGTTATTACACTACAATAGACTGAATGATGCATGCTTTGACGAACTACGATCTACATAACGTGACTAGGTGATTCGATTTCGAGTTGTTTTCAAAATGTCCGGTCGTGGGTGAGTAATGTGAGTATCCACCGGAATTGTGCTTTTTATCCCACAAAGTAGATTGGAACGCGTCACTAGTTCGGCTGCTATTGTTCTCCTTTTTTTTGGCCAACAAGATGACAATAAGATTCTGTGGAAATACTTTAGCTTCGCTTCGTCGTGGTGAATCAAGGCGGTAACACTTTCATGCAATCGTAATCGTAAATAAGCCAACAAACGTGACAAGCTATACCGCTATTGTGGTTATATGATTTTTGATAACTTTTTCCGATTTCGAAGCGATTATTAATTATTTTTGGCGTTGAAAAATACCGCGAAACGTCTTTTAAAAATGTCTCCAGTGCTTGAGTGATAATAGTTATTTAACAATCAATTTATTAAATTACCTTTACGATATTTGTCCCTTAAGATTTTAGATTTAGATTTAGATTTATTTATTTCATAATATACAATTTACAATATAAATTAAAGCTAGCTTAATCTATATGAATTTATATTATGATCGTCAAAGAGAATTAAGAATTATAATAAAATGACAATAAAATTCAAATTATAACCACAGTAAATAAGTTACGAAGATATCACATAAAGATCGTCAGATAACAGAGTATACATTAATAAACGAAAAATAAAAATAAAAATACAAATAACGATATAATTTACGATGTCAAAAACAGTGATAATATTAATGTTTAATGTCCATAAATTGCTTTACCGAATATAATGCGTTTTTCAATAAAAAGTTTCTCAGTTTGCGTTCAAATGTTTCGTCAGATGACTCTGTTCGCAATTCGGCGGGTAGTCGTTCGTAATAGGTTGGGCCTATCACTCGAGGATTCCTACGTGAAAGTGCCATGCGACGCGGGACCGTGCTGAGTCTCCCTGTTGATCGGAGTTGTTTGCCCGTGACCTCAACACGTTTGAACATAGGCAAATTCTTTCTCACGAACATCAATACCTCATATATGTACAGTGAGTAGTGTGTCATGAGGCCGTTACTTTCAAAAAGTTTCTTACACGGATGTCTGTGTTTTACCCCAGCCAGTATTCGGATAGCGCGTTTTTGGAGTATGAATACTCGCTTTGCGTCCGTAGAATTGCCCCATATCACTATACCGTATGATATTAAGGAGTGGAAATGTGCAAAATATACGGACCGCAACGACTTTCCGGATATTAGAGGCTTCAGCTTTTTTAGAGCAAATACGGCACTGCTCAGTCTACCACACAGCCGGTCGACATGACCCTTCCAGTTAAGGTTTGAATCAAGTGTAAAGCCCAGAAATTTACACTCGTTACATAATGGCATCGGACCATCAGCAATGCACAGGGGCGCTGCAGATTTACGACCTGAGAAAAGCATGATATTCGATTTAGCGACATTCAAGAGCAAGCCATTTGAGCAAAACCACGTCTGCAGTTGGCAACATGCTTCGCAGATCCTTTCAGCAAGCTGCTCATGAGTCCTCGCGCTAACTACGACAGTTGTGTCGTCTGCGAATAATACAGAAAGGCCACTCGTGATTGCCGATGGAAGATCATTAACAAATAATAAAAATAACGTATTGCCAATTGCCGATCCTTGTGGAATACCCAAGTGTATAGACCCAGTATCAGAAGTGAGCATTTTGCCGTCGTTAGAAATTTTCACTACCTGTTTGCGATCAGACAGGAATGATGTCAACAATTTGTGGGCAGGATTTACGATACCATAAAGACTTAACTTTGTCATGAGCAATTTGTGATCTATAACATCGAATGCTTTCGATAAGTCACACAGTATGCCAGCCATTTTGCACCTATCATCCAGACCAGTCATAACACAATCAATGATTTTGAGTGCCGCCGTTGTGGTGGATCTATTTTGTCTGTAGGCGTATTGGTGGTCCGTGAGCAAATCGTTTGTTTCTAAGTGGGTCATTAGAGAAGATGAGAGAATGGACTCCACCAATTTCGAAATGGTAGGTACAATAGTTATAGGTCTGTAATTTGTTACATCATCCCTGTCGCCCTTCCCTTTATATACCGGACAGACTCGCGTACTTTTTAGCGCACTTGGGTATACTCCATTTTGAAACATGGCATTTATGAGAATTATTAAAATGTCAGATATAATTGGCCACACGCATAATATAATATTTAAAGATATGTCATAGATGTCAACAGTTGTACGGGTCTTTAGCATTGATTTAATAGTTTTATCCATTAGTTCACTTGTAACTATAGGAAGTGTGAATGTTGGGATATCGGAGCCACCTAGGTACCTACTTACGCACTGTTTGGATCGTGACTCGTCGCTCTGTAGTAAGATTTTCACGATTAATTACAACTGCTCTTTTAAATAATACTTACATCGTGATTGTAACATTCGATTTGGTCGCCACTAGATGTTTTCAATTATTTGCTACTTCAGATAATTGACTCAATAAAACAGTTTTCTTCAAGTATGATAATTCTCATAATATTATTCCATTCAACAATAATAATGAATATGCAGATACCTAGTAATGTTATTAGTCACATAGTTACATATTATAATACTTTCATGCTTAATTAGTGTATGGCATGCTTGACAATCATCCAACGACTGCAGGCCACCTGAAAAAATATTGTTGCTTTTCTTAATGAACCTGTACAAACGACAACACTGTTAACTGACCATCCTGTGTTTATATAGAACCTTATTAAAATGCACTTAAGGTACACCGATGGTCAGTTGGCTGTGTTGTCGATAGTACTAGGTTCTAAAGTAAGGGACTATGCGCGTTGCATACGATTATTTATAAAATTTACTAAGATCGGTTAATGTTTAAACGAGTACATAAGAAAGTATTCCTGGGTAGGTAAACGATAGAGTACTTTCGAAATTCATCTCCAAGAGAAATGAAACCTGGGATGAAGGTAGATACGAAAGTGAACACGTGGATGAAGTCGCAGACAAATAATAGTACAGTCGATAATGTACCTAAACCTCGAAATCCCGGGGAGTTTGATGGAATTTGGTACGAATGTTCGTTGGAAGCCCTGTTTTCGTCTCCCAAAAGACCTCCGGGAACACGTAGAACGGCCGCCATCTTGGAAAATGTACTCCATTCGTAAGAAATTCAGGTTTTGTTCGAAAACTACGTACTCTATGAAAACATGGTCTAGAGCAGCATTAAAGCTGAATAAATTATGCACAAGCCTGTGTGTAGTACACAACCTTGAAAAAGAGAGGGGTGTTATTAGTTTAACGTGTTGTGTATCTGTGTATCTGTCTGTGGTATTGTAGCTCCCAAACGGATGAACCGATTTTCGTTTAGTTTTTTTCTTGTGATAGATAATTTTATCCCGAGCGTTCTTAGCCATGTTTCATGAAAATCTGTTCAGCCGTTTTTGAGATATTGGACTTTGACCTAATTGATGAGGGGATCTCACTAACTTCCTAATGTCCGATCGATTCGAAATTTGGTACCGTGTTACTTCAATGATATTGAAAGTATATAGTAAGGTAACCATGACCTGATCAGCCGTTTGAAGATCATCACTTTAAAAAGGACAAAATAAAAGTAAAATGTAAATTGGTAAAAACCCCCCCGACACAAAAAATAACCTTTAAAAACTAACAAATAATATTCGCGACTCGCGACTGAAGCGGTCCCCCAACGCAACGACGCTTGGAAAATAAAAATATTTGAACTTAAATAATATATTTGACGATAATAATTATAATAGGTTTAAAATATTATTTGTTAGTTTTTAGAGGTTATTGACAAGTTCATATTCATAAGAATATAATAGCCAAATCGTATCCGCCGTTATTTAACCCCCGACGAAAACGATGGATGTTACAAATTGTGTCTATCAACCTATCTGTGTGTCTATCTGTGGCATGATGCTTTGAATGCGGTATTCTATCGAAACTATATTGTCTGTCCAGATGGTTCTTAGCTGTTTGTTGTATTTATGCCGCTCGTCAGTTCAATCATGCTTGATTCGAGATAAGTATTATTGAACCAATAAATTAATCGGGAAGATATAATAAATCTCCAACGAAGCGAAATTATCTGGAGCGAAGTTTTTCCCTGCTCACTCAAGAGTACCTATCATCTTAATTCAAGATGATTTTTGTTGATTAAACATATTGGAGATCTTAGTAGTTTATTTCTGATTTATGTGATTCAACTTATTTTTCTGTGTAAGTACTATCCTTTAGGTATTTCCTACGTTTGCGGCAGGATCCGTCTCGCATGAGTGCCACATTCAGCTCTTTGGTTACGCATTGTGAGTCTTTATTGTCGACATTCGACAATTGATATCATGTGTCCGTCACGCGAGTCCTCCGCATATTTTACTGAAAATGAGGATACTTTACAATACGTTGGCATATTAATTATTTACATAATGTGGCCAGCAAGGCCATTTTAAAAGAAGTGTGAAAGATTCCCGTGTAATTTACAATCAATGTGAATTACAATTTTAGTTTATTTATAGTTTTCTAAGGTCGCCTATAACCTATACTTGTACGTATATCTCTGACGTCCACTGTAAAACTTTTCTAGAAAAGCAAAAGTAGGTACATAATACTAACCTAAGAAAAACATACTAAAATGGATATTACAAAGGGTGCAAAAGGGTCAACATCGCTTTGACGTCCACTGTACGAATTAAGTACGTCAATTAAAGGCATATTTTTAGTACCTAGTCCTATTTCGTTACCTTTTAATTTTGTTTTATAAAAATGTTATTGTAATTTTTGATCATTAAGGTTCTATTATATTATATACTTGCACTTTCTTAGTTCTAAAAAATCTGTTGGAAATTGGAAATTATTAAAATGGTAACGAAAAAGGAAAAATAAAGGTATGCCTTGACATACTTAATTGGTAGCACCATTAATTGGTAGCACCTTTTCTAGAAATGCCCTATTACTCGTTCCTTACCGGTGTGGGAAGCAACCCCTACTTTTCCGGGGTTTAATTACTCTGAACGGATACTATATTTGTGGTATAACATACTATGTATGTAATTGTCCCCTATACATTTAAATAATATATACACTGGAATTTACTCATGTTAATTGTGATACAAGTGAGCTATGTTGATCATTATATCCGAGGCGGAATTACTCACGCGAGCCGCAGGTGAGCGTGTCAAGACAGCCGAGGATGTAATTATCAAAGCTCATATGCGTTTCATACGACGTTTTCAACACATTTGCAAGGAAAAAATCATTTTCATAAGATGAAAGATTTATAGGTCTAAGTTGACAAAGACAGCCTGTACCTCCTTGGATCACCCATTTTTGACGAGGCTATTCCGTCTGTTTTAGATAAATCAATCTCTAAATTCCAAAATAACTCTGAACGTTTAGTCAAAATAAGCTCTCACTCAGCCTTATTCATTATAAAATTTTGCCTACTCGTTCCTAAATTTACGTACCTTCTCCGTTGTTGCCCTATTTGGAAATTTCCCAATCTAGTCCTTTCTACTGATACCCTATTGAAGTCCATACTAGAATCAATTCTTAATGTTAAATTCAGCGAACAGGCTTGGTCTCAGGCATGTCTACCCATAAGATATGGCGGTTTGGGAACTCGAAAAATCTCGAGCGTAGCTTTGCCGGCTTTCTTATCATCAACTCACAGCACGCAAGATCTCGCAGGTAAAATACTTAAAGTCTCAACGACTGCAAACTGTGAGATCGCGTGCTTGGTTGATGCTAGGAACGCCTGGCTAGCAGGACCGAACCCAACTTTGCCATCACGACCAAAATTACAAAGGGCTTGGTACTCGTTAGCTTCCGCCGCTACCATAAAGTCGTTGATCGACTCTTCGTCTGGCCGGGACCGAGCCAGGCTGTTGGCAGCAGCCAGACCAGAGTCGGGGCAATGGCTTCACGCCTACCCCTCACCTAACTTAGGTAGCTTCATTGACCCAGGCACACTCCGAATTGCAGTTGCTCTCCGCGTCGGAGTTGATGTGTGCGTGGACCACAACTGCATCTCCTGTGGAGCCGCGGTAGATCGCTTCGGTCACCATGGACTCGCCTGCTCCTCGGGCGCCGGCCGCTTGTCCCGTCACGCTGCGCTCAATGACATCCTGAGAAGGGCGCTTGCCAGCGCCTGCGTCCCCTGCGCTCTTGAGCCTCGCATTGTACGAGATGATGGCAAGCGTCCGGACGGGATGTCTTTAATCCCCTGGCGGATGGGCCGTGCACTGGTGTGGGACGCTACCTGTGCTGATACGCTGGCAGCGTCCTACTTGCCGGGCACGTCCAAGCAAGCCGGGGCAGCGGCGGATGCCCGAGAGAGATCCAAGGTCGGGAAGTATAGCTGTCTCGGCGCCCAATACGATTTTGTCGCATTTGGCGTCGAGACACTCGGACCTTGGGGAAGAAACGCGCGTAAGCTCCACAAGGAGATCAGTAAGCGGTTAAGGGAGGCTACGGGTGACCCTCGGGCAGGCAGCTTTCTCGCCCAAAGAATAGCGATTGCTATTCAGCGCGGGAATGCTGCCTGTGTGATGGGCACCCTGCCTAAAGGGCAAAATTTTGATACATTTTTCTAATTGTAATTTATTATAATTAGTTTAATATCATTTTGTATATGTATACTTTAGTAAATAAAGTTTTGGTCTAAGTTATTTTATTTAGTTATTGATGGCAACAGGTTTTAACTCATATATTGTACGTCGTCAAGGATTTCGAGCGTCTATTCTATATATCAATGTAATTATTCAATTTTTTTTATAATAAATAAACTAACACGCGTTAACAAATAGGTACTAATTTTTGATTTGTGTTTATTTATTTAATTTGTGAAATTACCTATAATGGCGCGTCACAAAATTTTTTACAGTACATATGGTGCACTTTTCGTGCATATGTCGAAACTTTAAAGGGCCATAATTACAGTAAAACGTTGTACGATACACGTGCGAATAGGTAATTCGCAACTCATGTCGATTTAAAACACTCCCTTCGGTCGTGTTTTAATTTATCACCACTCGTTGCGAATTTCTTATTTTTGGCACTTGTATCGTAAATAACTATTTCGTGAAGTTTGAGCAGTGCGCTGGTGTTAATGCGAGACTTTGCAAAAGGATATCAAAAGTATACAGGGTGACTGTGGGATCATGTAGCAACAAATTAAACTAAGATTTGCTAATTAATTAGGAATATAACGCTGTAGATAAGAGGTCCTGCACAGGTTGGAAATGGTATAGGTGCAATCCGGTAGCGTTGAGAAGTCGCCACACAAAGTAAGAGGCGCGTTACGAGGAAATGTGTTGAAAAATAATGTATTAAATGATCGTACCTCGAGTCCGTTTCAACGACTAAAAGTAGGCTTAATGTATAAAAATTATTCGGTACTTTTATGACGACATTAATTGTAATGTTATTTACAAAATGTAATGACTGTTTGGACCATAGAGAAAATATATAGGTATGGTACTATATAGTTTTACGATATAAATTATTTCTAAGTATTTTGCTTGCATTAGTGTAGAGAGGAATTGTGTGTGTGGAATGTGTTTTTTATTTTAGTTACGAATAAACATTTTTTTCTTTTTTTCTTTGGCTACTAGACTTTTAAATTGGACCTCTTTTAGAGATTCAGAACGAGCATAAAACAAGTTTGTCTCTTTGTTTACTCCGTCTACCGGATAGAATAAGAGAAATGAGAGAGAGATATTTTGAGGCGCGTCGCGGCCACCGGCCGGCCGTGACCTCGCTCAATGAACATCTACGCACTTCGCTAACTCAATTTCTTTTCATTAAGATTCTTTGATGTCAACAGCATGATGGGCTTTATGGTCATGATTCACGTGACGTTTTGGTGACATTTGGGCCAAAAACTTGACCATAAACCTATCGTGATGCTGTTTTATAGCAGTTCTTTTCGCTATACCAAGCTTTTTGGAACTTATTAGCAAGCAGACCCCGGCTCTTCAAGATGTAACAAAGACAACGATAAAACGAGAAGGAATAAAATTGATGATATCGGCAGTTAATTTTAGTAATTAAACAATTGATCTTTTGTTCCCAAGATCTTTATCTCATCTGCGGGCTGCGGGGCAGCATCGACGATGTTGCCCGATCGAATATATTTGAATTGAGTTGAAATAAGTACCGTATAATTCTCGAAGTGCATTGTCTATTTAGGAAATTTTTATATAGTCCTACAAAATAAACCGTAAAATGAATTTATAATTGAATTTATTATATTTCTTATTTCAATGCCATACGATTAAATAATAACTGTAAAAAATTACTTAAAAAATGAAAGCAAAATTGAATGTACATTTACACAATCAGAAAACAAAAAATATTTAATAAATACTCTGATAGTTATATGATTCGGGTGCAAAACTAGGCGGTTTCTGAACCAAAATTCGACTCTATTACTCAGCTCACCTCAATATAACAAACGAATACAAAACACATTAGGTATAAACTTAAAAGTGTCTGTACACAACAGGCGGTCTTATCGCTGAAGAGCGATTTCTTCTAGACAACCTTCGGTTAGCGGAGAAATTGTAACAACTTATGACAAGTATAGTTGATTCCTGAATACAAGGCTCAAACCCGTAGGTCTTTTCTTGTAGATCAGCCGGGCTAGCAACTGACGCCTCGAAAAAAATTACCCTCCTCTTTCTAATTGCACAGTGCGAGCGAGACGAGTCTCTGAGTCGCGCGCGGGGCGACTTGCAGCAAGTTGTGCTAGACGTACTGGACGCATAGCAGCACGGCTATCGCGCGACGCCGCGCGAGCTTTCGATTTTTCACGCACTATCCGTCTCTCTCTTAATAGAACACTTAGAACAAGAGGTATAGTGCGAGAAAAATCGAGAGTATGTCGCGGCCGCCCCATGATAGACGTGCAGGATGGCCCGCGAGCTGCGTCGCGGTTCTAATTAGAAAGAGACGGATAGTCTTTCTCACCGCGACACAGCTCGCGGGCCGTCCTGTGATAGCCGTGTTGGACGGCGATCAACAGCGATAGCGAGCGCGAATTCGCGCGTTGTCGCCATCTCGCCAACAATTGGAGTGTGGTTATCGGTGGTCGATAACGTTGCGCGTGCGCCAGTCCCGCGATACACTCCGCCGCAGCCGCCGCGCCGAACGTGTTAAATATATGTGATATGTGCGGGCCGGCGATTGTTTTGTAAACTGAGGTGTTGTGACAAGGATTGCTTTTACTTTGACCTGTGCGGTGAACAGAAGCAAAGCAAGTGCCTCTGTAAGTAAATTTACATTATTCACACCTGTGATGGATATTTTATAATTTTATTCGATTTATCAGTGAGCTTAAAATAATTTTTACTAACTTATATTTTTTATTTATATGGCGTTTGTGTACATCCATACATACCTAATCTCGCATCTCGTACATGTTATCATAAAAAACTATATGTAAGAATTTATTAAATACTTATACGAATGGGATAAAACTATAATACCAATCTATACTTTTTATTTAGGTTTGACATGACAATAGTGAAGAACCATTTTTTTATTAATCTCACATATGTACGGAAATATGTCTTACTACTACATTTTGTATCTCTAATAGATTTATGAATGCAGTATTTTTTTTATTTATGAATGCAGTAATTTTTTATGGCTTTTCTTACTTAGATAACCAATGTGTACAAGATTAAGTGAAAGTCAAAAATAACCGCGTTTTTGTAATGTAAATACCTATTTAGTTTTGTTTGACAACATGAAATGCAACGTTGCTATGTCCTATACGTACTCCTACTACAGGTTGTATTTTTGATACATTTGTGAATTAAAAAAAAATGTACTCGGAAAATTGTATTATTAAATTTAGACGTGCACCGTGTACAAAAAACGTCCATAGTTTAAAATAGCCCATCTAAATCAGTGAAAGTCAAAAATAGCCGCGTTATTGCAATGTAGTATTTATTTTTGTTTGACAACATGAAATCACGCCGAGACCCGCGCGGCGCTGACGGCGGGCACCAACCGGAGCGGAGCGATCTCGTATATTTTCTCCTGACCTTTCTAATTTCTCTCAGCCAATATCATTTAAGAAAAGAAAAGTGTAACATTATACAATCTTTATGATACTCTATTGTCGCAGCACTGTTTATTCTAGCGTAAGATGTTCCTTGGCTATATGAATGACTGACTAGGTTTGAGTTGATATAAAGTAAACGTCCCAAAGACACCTACCTATCTACTGTTTAGGGCTGTTATTTGGTACGCGTGTATTCGCATCACCTCACCCGTCACGCGTAACGAAACTTGACCTCTGACTGTGCATAGTTACTACGAATCGCGGCGTCAAAATGAATTATAATTAGTCCTTATTGAAGTCTGAGAGTTTTTTTTTAACTAATTACAAATTAAAAACCCTCGACCCAACAGCCATAGTTAAGCTGCAGACAACTGTTAAAACAGGATGCAGGGAAATGAAATAGATTAAGTTTTTTATCCCTGCATCGATTAGTTCTATGGAAAAAAACGCAACTGACAAAACCTTGGATTAAAAAAAACTGCACTCAATAAGTTCGGTCACTTAGGAAATACGATGCAACAGATATCGTAAATTTTCGCTTTAAAATGTTAAATAAGGTTAAGTTAACGATTGAAATTGAAATGAAAATTTACGCTGTCTCCTTATGATCCCTTGTTGGCGTTGTCGGTGTTAAAAAATCGTTGTAACCATAGTTTACTATTAGTGTAAAATTATACAAAAAAATTAAACGCTATAAATCGAACGCCCTTGCAGATACAGCCCCTAATGTAGAGTGCAGTAGATCAACTATGAGTTGAATCAGCAAAACAGCTGTTCAGACAACTCTGGCGCACCGTGACGGTCGATTAACGTTCTTACTATAGTATCCGCAAAACCAAGTGGCGAGTCAAGTCATAAATCATTGGGTCATGCTATCTGTCGCACCTGCGCTGCCTTATGAAGCAGGCCGTGCAACAATAGTACAAACGACAACACTGTTAACTGACCATCCTGTGTTTATATAGAACCATATTACAATGCACTTAAGGTGCACCGATGGTCAGTTAGCTGTGTTGTCGATAGTACTGACTTTTATGGCCTGACTCGCCACTTGGGTTTGCGGATACTATAAAACGTAATCTTTCAGTTAACGCTTTGTCAACGACATGACAGTCCAGATTATAATTATTATATTATAAAGACTTCATTTGATTAGTCACATATCTCTAAAAGTTTTTTCAAATTATGTCATCAATATTATAATGCTAAGGCACCCATTCTGTGGGGCCATTTTGTGGCGCTACTTAGACTTCTATGGTTTTTTCGTTGGTGCTTAAAACTCCTAGAAATTTTTACAACTAACAATAAAGGCATGTTTTTGAGAAACGCTCGACTTGTCAATTTTATAGAAGTATATTATTTAACATTAATAATACTTTAAAACGATAATATCTAAATCTAACCTACCTAATGCTTTATAAAAAAAAATAAGTAAAAGGTTCTTTAGATAAATAAACCTCCTGCCTCCAACTACTGGACACTTTTAACATTTTTAAATTGCTTATTTTTTACCTTAACTTGCCTATATTTTAAAATATCTATCAGAAACCCACTAAAGCTTTTAAATAACTTGAAAATAACATGTCTATTTAAATCAACAACGTCATTAGTTAATGAGATCTATTTGGCGACGCTTTATTATCTACCTACTTATTTCCTATTTTGGTTATTTTGTCGGCTTGTTTACCAATTATACTAAAGTATATGTACCTACCTACTCAATCCGGTAATTTGAACTTGTCGTATCACTGCCAATATAGTTCAGAATAGAGTATTTGACTGATAGTCAAAATACTTACGACTAAATTAAGTGATAGGGTAAATCGCCAATAACTGGCCACCCTTCAACAACTGGCCACCGTTCAATAACTGACCACCTCACACTAAAAATGAACTCTCTTCCCCTACAAACAGAATTCAATTTAGTATAACGTGGCCAGTTATTGCAGGGTGGCCAGTAGTTAATACCTTATACTAAAAACCGGCCAGGAGCGTGTCGGGCCACGCTCAGTGTAGGGTTCCGTAGTTTTTCGTCCGTCTCAGAAAGTGTCCCCACTTAAGCGTTAAAAAAAATTGGCTATTTGTTACATTGAGTTGACATATTAAGTACAAAACCCTAAAACCCTAAATCCGTTTTTTTACTTTATTTGAAAGCACGTCATTTCAGAGTTTTCAGAGTATGAGAGATGAAAAGAGTATTTGTATTGTATTGTATTGTACACTTTAATCGTTATTTGTTATTCGCACAAGTGCTTGTGTTGAAAGCCGAGCTAGCGAAGAGGGTTAGTTCAATGTGAGCGTTCCGCGTACAGCGACATCTATCGGCAAATTAAGTAAACTATTGCGCGCGAGCTTAAAGTATGGAAGATGATTTTTATGGGATAATTCTTTATTGCGTGAACCGATATTCACCGTTTTTTTACTTTATTTGAAAGCACGTCATTTCATTGTGATTTTGTAGAAATTACAGGTACAAGAAACACCTGCTTATACTGTTAAATTACAAACTTAGTTCGAAAATTATTTTGTAATTTTTTCAAAAACTATTCAACCTATCAAGTTCAAAATAATTTTCCTAGAAAGTTTTATAAAGTTCTACTTTTGAAATTTTTTTTACTTCTTGAGCGATTATCTCCGAAAATATTAACATTATTAAAAAATGATTTTAGCAAACCCCTATTAATTTTTAAATACCTATGCAACAATATATCACACCTTAGGGTTGAAATGAAAAAAAAAAACACTCCCCACGTTACGTATAGGGGAGGTACCCTAATAAAAAAAAACACTTTTGATTTTACCACTTTGTCGGCGTGATTGATATACATATTAGTACCAAATTTCAGCTTTCTAGTGCTAACGGTTACTGAGATTATCCGCGGACGGACGGACAGATAAAGCGAAACTATAAGGGTTCCTAGTCGACTACGGCACCCTAAAAATGAGTTCTACTATAGGTGAATAGAATTAGAGTTAATTTTTAGTATGAGGTGGTAGACTTTATTTATGCAAAATTTCATCCAAATTGGTTGAGCCGTTTAAACGTGATTGAGTAACAAACATCCATACATCTAAACATCCAAACATTCGCATTAATAATATTAGTAGGGTAGTTGTGTAAATACATACATGCTCGTACTAAGTTACAGTTACCTACTCATTGTGCTACATTTACAGGAGAATATACGGCTTATATAATTGACCTTAAAAACAAAGTATTAACCGACTACAACTTAAGTACTCCGCCAAAAAGTACACTTTAAGTACAACATATACAAATAAACTGCTTTCCGAGAGCGATTGCATTTTGAGTAAGTAGTCGAGGAACTAACAATAAATAATTTACTTTAAAAACAAAGTTTTAACCGACTTCAATTTAGTACTGCGCCAAGCCACGAGAACATTTCCACATTTATTTTCCAATTTACCATATGAACTGATTTCCGAGAGCAAATGCGTTGATTATTAGGGAAAAAAACCCAATCGCTGTATGTGGCCCGATAATATTTGAGGACTTCCGTCGATTCCACAAGGATCACCTTTGGCACTTCATTAGCTGCTATTTCAACGGAATCTTATTAGAATCTGTGACGTACTTTTGTACCTACTTTAAGTACGTAATTGAGGAATTCCATAAGTCATCTGTGGTCTTCATCATCAATTCCACTCCACCAAATTTATGATTTCCGGGTGTAAATAAATACACGAGATATAATAAAAAATACCAAAATCACTACACGCGTGCCTAATAAAATTGAGGAGTTCCCTCAATTCCTCATGGATCCTATCATCGAACTGATTTTATTTTTAAATGGGATCCACCTGGAAGCATAAACAAACAAGAAATTTACGAATCGGCTCATCAATGACGGAGTACTGCACGTCTAGCACACGACGGCCGCGACATACTCTCGATTTTTATCGCACTATACCTCTTCTTCTAAGTGTTCTAATAAGAGAGAAACGGATAGTGCGAGAAAAACTGAGAGAGTTCGCGCGCCGTCGCGTGCTAGCCGTGCTGAGGTAACAAACATTAAAAAACAAATTAAAAAAATAATACAACCGAATGAGAACCTCCTCCTTTTTTGAAGTCGGTTAAAAATAAAAGATTCCGACCAATTAATAACCTCCTCCTTTTTTTAAGTAGTAAAAAAATTATGTTGAATGCTCTGCATTTCCGATCATTCATTTTCATTTTTACCGCTAATGTGCGACGATTAATGGAGCACTAACGTAACTTACTTTGCATTCCTTTAAAGTCCATGATTAGATTTAACTAACTAGAAGATATCACTTAGCTCGCTTTCCACTGAACGCATGTTAGGTAAATTTGATCGAGGAAATGGAGTGCTACAGTTCTGTAGAATCCTCCATCACACTCTAAATGGTAAAGCAAGAATCAATACAATGTTGCAGCTAATCAGATAGAAATACTACGTATCCATATGTTTACAAAACATCTTACTTGTGGGCTGCATGAGTCTATTTTAATTTGACTCAGCACAACTCATATAAAATTATATTATCAATATATTTATTAACGAGGTGACGGCCTACCAGGCCTGTTCCACTAGTCAGTTCGGCTAAACTCGGCTCCTCGACACCTCCGAGGTAGAAATTCACCCAAACGCGGCTGACACAGCCGGACATGGACAGTGCAGCAGTGACATCATGACACAATCATAATCATAAGACAGACATAATCGCGCCGCCAGCATTGTCATGTCACTGTCAGTGTCACGCAAAACGTGGACCAACTGGACGAAATAACACGTGCTATACGGTGGAGTGAGATGGCATGATGAGTTTTCTATCTGTCAAACATCGGTTTTGTTCGATAGTGGGGCCACGATACCAGTAAGAGCAGTTTTATACACGGCAACTTTTAGCAGCGCTACAAACGCGATACAAACGCAATACAGACAGAATCGATTCAGCACAGTTATCACAGGACGGCCCGCGAGCTGTCTTCGCGGCAAGAGTGACTATCAGTCTCTTTCTAATTCGAACGCTAAAAAGAGACGGATAGTCTTTGTCGCCGAGACACAGCTTGCGGGCCGTCCAGTGACAGCCGTGCAGGTGATTTTGGCAAATCAAGTGTCGAACGACAGTGTGTTCGGGAAACACGCGTTTGTATCGCTGCAAAAAGTCGCCATGCGTAACCGCTCTAAACCACACGGAGTAAAAGCTATGTTTCGACTGCAAGTCTCCATCTGTACCGCTCCCGCTTTTTATGGCAATAACAGTTAGCCAGCGCCATAACCAGATCAACTTTCGTTGATAAATGGGACGATGTAGACGATCGATAACCGATTTGGCTATATGTCGCCTACTTAAAACCGGTTGTGATGTCGCTTTGACCTACACCGGGTCAATTGGGTATTAACATGTGTTCATTAAAGTATGTATTTATGCACGTTCATTTGCATGACTCGTTCACTTTCCCATGACTTTTCTAGTTCTCATCTCATAATAAGTATTTAAATTATTATTAATTATTACGTTCATTTTAATACTGATAAGACTATGGCGAGAACTTGATGATAATTTAATGATAATCTATACTATATTACATCTCATAAGTAGTTGCTTGCAATGTTTTAAATGATTTTTAATATGGGCAAAGTCAATCAGCCTTATCAACCAGATGTCCGCTAGAAAAATGATAAAACAAGTAAAATCAAAAGATTTTTCAAAAATTCCAACTGCTTCTTTGAAGTAATAAATCACAACTATTATTTTGATACTCATAACCTCGACGCAAGCATCTCATCGCAAGTACCTACTAAAGTTTTGTTGATTTTTTCGGTTTCTTCCTTTGTTATGTTATTTAAATTTTTATTAAAAAAACCAGGAGAATTGCACCATGTGTTTTTTTTCTTGCAAAACCGGTAAACTGCTGGATCCGCGCTGGATCCAGCTGGATTGATACCGATCCAGCAAAAATCCAGCTGGATTGAAAACACTGCTGGCTTGCAATCCCTACACAACGCCTTACACCTTTTACACGATTTCATTTTGACTTTATGTTATTTTGTTGCAATTCCTCCGCTGCCCAAAAGTTGGCTGGAAAAGATCGTTATTTAGCGATAACCTCTACGTTTTAAGGTTTTATGTCCTGTTTTTGATTCATATTTTGAGGCGTGCATTAAAGAGTATTTGTATTGTATTCGTATTGTATTACACCAAAATTCTAGTCTAACTCACAAAACTGAACCTAACGGATGGCCAAATACTTCATACTACTTTTTATGGGCAGTCGTATAAAAATGGAAATTGCAAATTTATGGATAAAGAATTAATCCCGTTGAAACCTTTTGCACCTTTTTTTACAGAACGTATTGAAATCCCGCTTACGTCCTCACAATGGCGATGAAGGAATGGCTACAGCGGCTGCCGCCACCGCGCTCGCTGCTGGCGTTGCTGCTCGCCACAGCTGGTTTCAGCGGACGACTGTTTGCGTCACACGTCACCAACTCGCCCACACTCGTCGTCGACACCTGCCACGCGCTGTGCAGACTAGTCGGGCTCATCACTACGCTCATCGCCTACAAGGTACACTATCAAGGACTGTTGGGCACGGACGACTGTTTGCGTCACACGACACCTACTCGTCCACTACCCTAACAACCAACACTTCAAACTTAGACATATGTACACCTATCTTAAGTACCTATATGTCAATTTAGTATAGAAATCACCCTGTGCAACCGGACTGAGCCATCTCGGCCTGAGGCGGTAATAGTAGGGGGGATTGTCTCTCCAAGAGGGATGGCATACAAATTTCATTAAGTAAGTATATAAACAGCGTACACACTTTCAGCCAACCGCTTTTTCAATCGGCAGCCACGCAACAAATGTTTTTTTTAACACACTCCAAAACACTTCGGAAGCTCAAATACCGCGAGCCATCCCGTCATTGCTCCGAATATATATTTTGCAATAGGAGTATCAAGCTGCAAATTTACTAGGTATGCAAATCGTTTTCGCGCGTCGATATCTAAGTATTATGAAAGTAGGTATTTCTTTATTGCCGATTGTAAGTAAAACCACAATTCCTATGTAACAATTTCACGATTATCGAGTTCCTTTTATTGTGACGATGTATCGCCGTAACGAACGAAAACGCCATTACGTTTATGACATAACCGCTCGTTTATTTAGTAACAAAGCATAGAGTATTCAATAAGCCATTGTTTCGGCCAATCGGCTAATAACTGGCTCGGTTAGTGGTCTGCTCTACCTACTTATAGTAGGTTACTTATGCTTCGTACCCAACTACGGCAGAGGCGAACGGAAGGGATAATGTTTTAGCAGTCTATGTTTGTATTTAACTGTGTTCTACCGTAGCGTTCAAATACAGAACCGATTTTGATAAAAGAAGTGTCAATCGATTCAAAATTATGCTCCGAGTGGCATAGGCTTCCTTTTGTTCGATTAAAAACATTTATCATACGTATGGGAGGGGCGGGGGGAGGGGGGGACGACTTTTTTAAATAACTTTTTCTTGCAAAATAAAATTATTCAAGTTTTCACTTCTGCCGGCACTCCCGGAGTGCAACCCGGTCTATTTTTCCGCGGTTGGGTTACAGTTTTTTGAACTATTCAAGTACCTATTTGTTTTGCTATATATTCTAGTGAATTCTCGATTTGAGCTGCTACAGCCGATCAAAACTTGGCCAATGTCTTCTTCTACTTAGCACTATCCTGGATTTCGCCAAGGTCCGCTTTCTTACTCGCTTTCCTCCACTGCACGATCCTGGGCGTCCTTTGTTGTGAGCCCGTTTTCGTTCATGGCACCCTTCACGGCATCAACCATCGCTTCTACGGCATGCCGCGGGATCCAGATCCGTCGGAGGTCCAATATGATCCGCCACGCATTTTCCCCGGTTGTTCCCTTTTTTGGATCACTGTGGCAAAATAGTTAGGTGGTTAGTTTTATTTTGTACAAAAGTTTTTTTTAACCCATGCCGAGTCGAGGTTTGGACCCAGAAGCGTGCTTTACCCCGAGGGGTGCCACAGTGGCTCTTAAGAGTCCGCAGTAAGCTCGGCCGACTTTCACCTTCCCATACAAACGTAGTTACGCTCTCATTTTAAAACTACGTGTTGGATTGTGACGAAACTTTGCATATACAATGACATGAGGTATATCTATGTCTGTAATTAGTTTATATGGTTCCAGTTTATAAAACAAACGAAATACAGCAAAACCAAGTATTGTATGAAAAACTTAAATTCGCTGTATTTTTTTTACTATGGTATCTGAAGCTACATAAACTAATTACTGACATAGATATAATTCATGTCCGTTGTATATGCAAAGTTTCGTTACAATCAAACACGTAGTTTTAAAATGAGAGCATAACTACGGTTGTATGGAGAATCGAGCTTACTGCGGACTCTTAAGGATTTCGCGTTTCGTCAAGAGTTCAATAAATAGGGATAAATTTGCAAGACTTGCAAGAAAATAAATGGTATCACTTCACAAGGATCAAACATGGCGAAGTGATTCCATTTCTTCGCTCGGGTACCTATGTATCTTTTTTTGATTTTGTCCAGTTCTCCCGCGCCGACGAGAACGCCGGCCGCGAGGGCAAGCTCCGCAACACGTTCGGCTGGGCGCGCATCGAGGTCGTCGGGCGGCTGTCCGTGCACGTGCTGTTCGCGTCGTTTGCGTTCGCGCTGGTGGTGAACGCGCTGCAGCTCGGCGTGCATTCCTCGCACGTGCAGCCGCCGCGGTACCCGCGCCTCGTCGTCGCCAGCGCCGTCGTGGGACTGCTGCTGCACGCGCTCAACTACATGCTCTTGGCTGGTCAGTTGGAGACTTGATTTTATACTACGACTGTGGCGTATTACCATACGGGTCTGCTAGGTGGGCACCATAGTCTGTGGACTCCAGAAGAATCACAAGCGCTTTACTGATTTGAGTATTCGTTGTGTTGATAGATAGATACAAACTCGAGACCCTCATTCTCACCAACACTCGGGAGCTCTGGCGACCATACTCACCAATCAGAAACATAACACCACCTAAATACCTACAGAGAAAGTACTCCATTATGTAAGGTCCAGTGTTCTGTAAGGTGGAGGGCTGCACCAAATATGAGCGAAATTAAATTCCGCTGTACCCTACCTCTCTTCAATTCTTGAATTAGAGCGACCGCACATTACGGACTCATGCGGCTGCCACTAATCGCGCCCGCTAGTAGCGAGGACGAGCCACTCCCGAAGCGTGTGGCTCAGACGCAGCCTTTCAACGTTCGTTATTCGCCAAAGTCGTAAAAAAGGTGAGAAAGAACTCGTCCGCAACTTGAGTGACCACTAGTGGAGTGGCTCAATATACAGCCGCTCGAATCGAGCAATGCAAATAGAGATAACTAACTTTGATCCAGGTGGCATCACTGTAATGCAGTCCAGAGTTTCAGTGTGTCGTATGCTACGTACCTACGTAGCATACGACACACTGAAATTGACTACCTAGTCGATAGACCAACAAATGTATAACGAAATAAACGAATACCGCCGGATTATTGACTTACGAACGAGATAAGTCTAATAAGTAACGATATCCTTCGTTGCCAGCAGTGATAAACGCTGTCTCGAGTGAAACTGTTTGTTCATTGAAGCTGATAAGCAACGGAACGCCTAATACGAGTATATAGTTTAGATACCTATTTATATATAGAAGTGTTAATCTATACTTCTATACTAATATTATAAATATGAAAAGTCTGTGACATTGTAAGTTTGTAATGGGAAATCAACGGAACCGCTTATTTGATTTCTAATGTTACATTTATATAACTAAATGGATTACAGGTACGTGGATTTATAGTTAGTTAGTTTGCATGACTTAGTTTATTGTTAAATAAGTAGGTATAACTTTCAAAAATGTATATGAATGAAAGCGGCTCACTCGCCAACAAACTGTGAATACAGTGGTGAGGTGAAATCTGTACCTTAGGTACATTTAAGTATTTTTTTTAAGTCAAAAAATAATAATAAAAGAAAAAAACTCCTGGGTGTAGAACTGACTTTCTGGATGGTTATAGGCTATAATAATACTTTATCCCACGGGTTTGTCTGCATTCTTTGCATTATGCGGGCGTAGCCACGTGGGCAGCTAGTTATCTGGGGGAAAGGCACTGCCCCCGCCAAGTCGAGCAAACCAGCGGCACGGCCGTACCATCCTTTTCTCGAAGCAGTTCAGGCCATTTTCGATCCCCCTATAACTTCGCTGTGGTTAAAACTAGAAGCCTGAATTTTCAGTAACCAAGCAGGCATTGCATAAATACAGTATATTTCAAATTTCATTCAATTTGAACAAGTAGTTTATGAATTGTAACTAGTCAAAGTTTCTTAATTTTGTCATTGACTGACTAAACCGATCATCAAAACTCTAAGGCACTTATAGGAGACATAGAAGCTTCAAATTTAGAATACAATTAGTGTTTATAGTATAAATCAAGGAAAAACCTAAATATTTTTCGATTTCGGTCCAGTTTTCTAGATGCATACATAATCACATGTAATCCCATATAAATATATAGGATTACAAAGTTACATTTGCAGTGAATGGAGATATTTCGTAGTACCAAGTCTCAGGCATTCTTAATAATCTTAGTTTGCTAGCTAAATAAAATATTGTGACTTGGTAATCACACAATAGTTTTAGGTATGCAAAAATCCATAAATGCAGTAAAGTTATGTGATTGCCAAGTTGTGGAATTTTATTTAGCTAGCAAATAAAGGTTAATAAGAATGCCTGAGACTTGATACTACGAAATAACTCGCAACTTTTCGAGACTTAATTGGCTTTTTTTTTACATGGAATGCTTTTTATGGAATTGATATTCCCGTAACGCGGAAAGCGAATAGTATTCTTAAAGTATCACGCATGTATCTATCTATAAACTGTCGCTTATTAACGTAATAATAATGGGCAAGTCTCTAAACACTCTATTAAAATAATTATCTCATTGTAGAGACAAGTTTTTAGGCATTCCATCTTCTCATACTTGCAATATAAATAAATATTAGGGGACAATCTTATACAAATCGAACTTGAGCCCCATATTAAGGTAAATACGGATTGTGTTAGTGGGTACTAGGCGACACATAAAAAAACATCCATGACACAAAATACATATAATCTTCATTTTATCAATGACAATGCTTTCTTGTAATAAAATTTAATTTCATCATAACCTTCATATCTTCTGGAAAAGGCACACGATGGAAGTGACCATCATGCATTGCTCTAAGTGCTGTGCCTCACTGGGACGCCACCGTATCCAAACAAATCAAATAGAAATGTATGGAGGTTAACTCACTTGGCGACGCTTGGCTACCAATCCCTGTTTGCATATGGGAGACGTTGCCAGCGACGTCGCCATGGCGGTCCCGGTGAGGCAGGGCTCTAATTCGGATTATCCTGTGAATTGATGTTTATATACGTTTTGCTCTACTGTTACTTATACAAACGATTTTCGCTTCAAGCTGAAGCATAGAGCTTCGTTCGCTTCGGTCCCTCGTTCGATTAATATGTTTATATCCTATCCATATATTCAAGTACAGCTACCTAAAATAAATGTATTTTATTGATGTTATTATTGGCTACAACTTCTTTCCAACGAATAAAACTTCGCAAGGTAACTACCAAAACAATTTATTTTTAGAGTTTTATAACGTTAGTTAAGTTAGGTATTTATAATCAGAATAAATTTTACACCTTTATTTATAGATATATTGGTGATGTAAACATACCTAAATCTTCCATTAAAATAGTAAATAATTCGTAGGTATAATATGTAAATCGGATTTAAACTAGAATCTTCCGTCAGGCGGGTCGGGTAATACATATACTTGCAAAACACTCTCGTTCTCGTTCCTTTGCTCTTTATTATTTTGAGGAATGTACCGAGTCATCGAACAAATTGTATGGCAAATCGGTGCCGATTATATTTCGCCAACCATACACACGGTCTCAATTCTGGGCGCTTCGCTGAATGCGACTTAATATAACAGCCACTTCATCCGCAAACATAAACCTGAAGATGTCTGTTCTATATAGGTACGAATAACTCAATGGATAACTAGTACTTAATTATTGTTACAGGACGGGAGTTGAGCTACAGCCGACGCCTGAGCATGACGGAGAGCGGCGGCGTGGTATTAAAACAGGGCGTGGGTGAGCCGGTCCTCGCGCATGCCCCCACGGACATCGCCAGTAAGTGTAGTGACTGTCAGGACTACTTGAGCTATTGCCTGAGCAGGACGGAGAGCGGCGGCGTGGTATTAAAACAGGGCGTGGGCGAGCCGGTCCTCGCGCATGCCCCCACGGACATCGCCAGTAAGTGTAGTGACTGTCAGGACTACTTGAGCTACAGCCTGAGCAAGACGGAAAGCGGCGGCGTGGTACTAAAACAAGGCGTGGGCGAGTCAACCCTCGCGCATGCCCCCACGGACATTGCCAATAACGTAGTGACTTGAGCTACAGCCTGAGCAGGACGGAGAACGGCGTCGTGGTACTAAAACAAGGCGTGGGCGAGTCAACCCTCGCGCATGCCCCCACGGACATCGCCAGTAAGTATAATGTCTGTCAGGACTGCTTGAGCTTCAGCCTGAGCAGGACGGAGAGCGGCGGCGTGGTACTAAAACAAGGCGTGGGCGAGTCAACCCTCACGCATGCCCCCACGGACATCGGCAGTAAGTGTATTGACTGTCAGGACTGCTTGAGCTACACGCTGAGCAGGACGGAGAGCGGCGGCGTGGTACTAAAACAAGGCGTGGGCGAGTCAACCCTCGCGCATGCCCCCACGAGCATCGTCAGTAAGTGTAGTGACTGTCAGGACTACTTGAACTACAGCCTGAGCAGGACGGAGAGCGACGGCGTGGTATTAAAACAGGTCGTGGGCTAGCTGGTCCTTGCGCACGCCCCCACAGACATAGTGACTGTCAGGACTACTTGAGCTACAGACTGAGTAGGACGGAGAGCGGCTGAAACTGTCTGTCTTTTCGCAATACTATGGTCTTATTGGCTTCCAGCTATTTCAATTATTTGAGAAGATGGCTTCTCAAATAATTGAAATAGCTGGAAGCCAATCTGATTCGACATTTTCCGCGGTCCGACATATCTAAATTGTTGAAGGCAAGAAGAGCAAGGAATACTTTATAATTACAAATACAAATAACTTTATTACCCAAACACAATAACAATACAGAACAAAGGATAGGTAGATATTAAAACTAATTTCACTACTAAGTATAGATTGTACAGTTACATGAGACACTTAATATCTAAGTTAAAGTTAGGAGAACATTTATTGTTATCATGTTGGCCATGGGTACCAACCTCAGCGTGTGCTGGGCAGGGATTACAGAAATGACTGAAGCTGAAGACCTAGATTGTGACAACACGTGGATTCAAATGGCGGCCGCACGCGCGGATAATATCGGTCTAACGATGCTTGTCATCATCATCTTCTTTCCATGTTCCCTATATTTCGGGTCGGGTCTTCTCATTCTCTTGCGACAAGTTACTCTTGCGTTGTCTTTTTTGACTTCTGGGAGTTTTAAGGTCCCTTTCCATATTTGACCACCAAGTCGATGGCGGTCTAAGGCGCCCCTTGATTTCTGGCAGACCTAGTGTGACTTTAGCTATATAATCATTGTGACCTGTTTATGTGTCCGTAATCCGTACCACCTAAGACGGCTTTCTGTGGGTTTTTTAAGGACTCAGTATGTTTAATGTTTCTATAGTTGTAAGTTTTGTTTGCAGGCAGTTTGTTTGTGATGGGCGCCGGGCTCACACTGGAATGGGAGGAGCACGCAGCCGGCATCGTTGATCCTGCGCTCTCTGCCATCGCTGCGATCGTGCTGGTCTGCTTCAACTATCCCTTCAGTAAGTATTGATACTTGTATTCTTTGGTCTGTGGTATTGACAACGTGGGCTGTCATTAACTAATTGCCCTCGCAGATAGGAGAACCCTTCCACTCAGCATGTTGGAAGACACTGCAGTGTCCATGCCCAGTTCGCAGCCTGTTCAGGCGACACTAAATTTTGCGAGGAAGGTCTAACCCTTTTGATTTTAATATCGGGTAAATGGGGTGGCCATCTTTCCCTGCCATGGTTGAAGCCCATTCAACAGCTCTCCAACTCACCGTGATATTTACGCAGACGCGGAGATTGAGGACGGTCTGTCCATCCTCACAAATTACGGTAGGCTAAGCGTTGTCTCTATGCTTTTATGGGGCGGAACAGCATTTGTGGGGCGTCTTGGGAGAGGCGTTTATTTGGACTGCAGTGGGCTGATGATGGTGAAACGTTGATTCAGTCGCTTCTCTCCCTCTTATACAAGCCCTGTCTAATTCCAACAAGAGACCGCCCTCTCGCTCTTGTCATCCGGTCGGAAATCGACCCACGCTACGTTTGCCAAGGCGTGATTTCCACTCCTGAATACGATATTGGTTCTGCGATAGCAGCTGAGGATTGAGCTTTATGTGCCACTGGTTCATGAGCCATGAGCAAGATATATCGGATGATCTAACAGGGAGAGGTCTACCAGTCCAGTAGATTTTTCATCATTGTAATTTCTTAATCTACAACTCGGTCACAATATCTGTAGAACTCCCCGGAATGCGACAGCCCCGCCACTTCACCTTTACCTCCTCTCTAAATGTGCTGCACACCGTACCTCTAGACCGCCCATATGACGTTACGCAACGATATATGTAGGTACACACAATACACAGATATTGTTGTGATCTGCTCTGTTACGCCAAGATAGGTGCGGCTAAATGTTGACAATAGGGGTGCAGACTCAAAAAATATCATTACTCCAAAAGAAAGAAGGCAAAGATTATTTTCTCTCTTTAGGCTAGGTAAGGATTAGTCGACGGCCACAGAACGCTCTAGAGTGGGTCTAAAAGAGATGGATCGGATATATAACATAGTTAAGGACTTAATTCATCTACAATTAAATCTACAATTTTTTATGTTTTATTTAATAAAATCCTGTATGTCACACGAATCAATGCTTTTTACAAGCTTTTATTTAGTATTACCTGTGACGTTTGTCATCAAATTTTGCAAGTTAAATATGACCCACTTTCCGGTGACCGATTGAGCTGGAGAATTTTGGGTATAAGTATAGTTTGGATGACAATTCAATATTATGGTACCATCGAGCTGATCTGATGATGGAGACAGGTGACCATGGGAATTCAGTACTTAACCGACGTAACCCCGTTGAGTTTGAGCTTGTTAAAATCGTCTCAATGAGTAGTTGATGACGGTATACAGAAAAGTATAGTCGGCAATACAAGCTTGACAGCTCAATTTTTGACAGAAACTTGTTCTTTCTTTTTTAATTTTGTTGTCGTAGCCTAGGTCTGATTTGTTTATGTACGCACCTAATCCGCCGCACGAAGTTTGCGGCGGATTAGGATTTATGGAAAAAAAAAACAATTTCCTTTTGTTACAATAAATTTTAAAAAAGTTTTGTTGCCCGATGTAATTGAGTCATCCATATTGTATGAATTATGAAGTTCATGACAAATGTTTCGGTACTCAAATGTGCTAACACAAGCGTAAACTATTTGTGTAAACCCGTAGGTTAGCAGACTAAACTAAATGTACCATGTGGTGGAACTACTTATTGGCGAAACAAGACAAAAGATTATTTTAGATTATTAGCCTAGTGGCGTAAAAGGGACAGAACATACCCCTTCTTAAAACTTCGGACAAATATAACTTCCTAATTATTTTACCTATCTTGCGTTGATTTTTTCTTCATTTGACTACATTTTTAATCCTTTTTCGAGAAGATATGACTTTATTGATTATTTTATTTTAGTGTCTACCCCCCTATTGGAAAATGTCGGTGTAGGTAATTTTTAATTATGTTATTTGTTTGCTTTTTAACAGTGCGTTCAGCGGGCATGGTCCTGCTACAAACCGTTCCTGAGGGCCTGGGCGCGTGCGAGCTGAAGGCAGCAGCACTGCGAGTGCCCGGCGTGCTCGCCATCCACGAGCTGCACGTGTGGCAGCTACATCGCGACCGGGTCGTGGCCACAGCGCACGTCGCCTACTCCTCGCCAGAGGTAAGTGAACAGTGTGATCCTCTGTCCTGTAGCGAACTGAAGGCTGCATCGCGAGCGCGTCGTAGCCACAGCGCACGTCGCCTACTTCTCGCCAGGGGTAAGTCAACAGTGTGATCCTCTGTCCTAAAGCAAGCTGAAGGCTACATCGCGAACGCGTCATGGCCACAGCGCACATTCGCGCACTACTCGCCAGGGCTAAGTGAACAGTGTGATCCTCTGTCCCGGAGCGAGCTGAAGGCTTTCATATGTATTTCCTGAGAACAACGATCTAGGTGCCTTTAAAACAAGAGTGAATAGGCCATTACTGAACCAGTGATCTTCATCTTAGGCTCTGTCGTCGCTTACCATCAGGTGAGTGGTGGTATTCGAACTCAAGACCTCTATAGCTACGTAAACAGGGTCACTACCGCCTAGGCTAAAGTGACCGTCAATGTAAGTCAGCAAACGGTTTATTCATTAAAGTCACTGTTTTCTCGATCCAACAAACACGCATCGAAAACGTCTAAATATCTCCCTCGTCAAAGAGTCCAAGTGTAAGGCCTGAGTGGATGCCCCGCTCAGAGCGGGGCGTGCAGCGTCCATATATAAAACAAATTGCAATTCATATGGACGCTCATAGCGGGGCGTCCACTCAGGCCTTACATTTAATAAATCCGGCGCACGAATGATTACTATATAGGTCGACCGCTTAACACTTACGCCGTAGTCGCTTTCCGCTACATTCGAGGAAAACTACGGGATCGGCTACGAGCGTAACGCGTAGCGATTCTTGGTAGTGAATATGTTAACTCAGTCCTCGCCTGCGCGGCGCGCGGGTGCAGGGGTATGATGATAACGGGGCGCGGGCGACGTGCGGGAGGCGAAGCAATAAGCATCGAAATATCGGATATTTTTAGCCAGAGGAGTACGAACCGTTTTCTCTGACAAATTGATTGATGGATTGACTGAGTGAGTGGTCATGTTTTCCCACTATGTAACTGCAAATCATAAAGATGAAGAGTATCGCTAACTAAGTACTTAGATAAACATGCTTATCAGATAATTGTATGAACAGTAGGTAACATGTATACTGAGTTGATATTATTTAATGTAACCGATTTTTTATAAAGAAAGAAAGAAAGAAAGAAAAGCATTTATTTGTGACAAACACGTAGGTAACAAAAATTACACAAATAGGCCGAACACTGTTTGTCACAAAAGGGCCACAACTCAGCATGAAGCTGGCAAGGCCAGCGCTGTTCTTCCGTTGTGGCCCAGGTGCATGCCCCAGGTCGCCGACGACGCGGCTACACTTGCCGATTACTGACAATATTTCTATTTATTTATTTTTTTATTTTAGTCACAACATGCAATAGTATGCAAAAACAATCAATGCACGTGCCTACTACTCTTAATCTACTCTTAAACTATTTATACAATTGCCTTTGGAGTTTCAATGTTTTGCCTTGGTCGGTAGACTTGTTTTTAGAATTAATGCAATCCGGTCAACTTAAATCCGATTAAAAACATTCCACCATGTTAAAATAGGCCAAGTCTCGAAACTCTTTCACCGTAAAAAGTTGTGAGATATTTCGTAGAGCCAAGTCAGGCATTCTTATTAATGGCAACCAAGGTAGGAGACATTTTCGTTCTTGCCGCAATGGTAATATAAGGGGTGAAAATATACAGGTTTGGATTTATGAACAAGTGATCATTGAGCTGACATGAAGTGCTTGACGGACTCTTATTCCAGGCCCTCGTTGACCAAAAAGGCATTCAATAAATTATAATCTTAAGTTTCACGGCTGTCAAACAACGGGTGAATAAACCAAAAGCATCAATTAATGCCATTTCAATGCTAGCCTTGCCAAGACTCCCGTGAAATTATTTGAGTAGGTACTTACATGCTTTGCGCCTAGCATAACCAGTATTTTGATAACAAAAAACCTATTAGGTATGTCTAACCTGAAGCGTGATAAGATAAAAGCCTCATTATTTCCCCCGTATCCGTATAATCGATCAGAGCTGTGGATTGAAGAGCGTGAAACCAGAACGAATGCGTTTCAAATGCTTTATAAAGACGCCTAAGTTAGGTTACATTTTAGTGAAAAATTCATAGTTCTTATAACAAAGGCATTAAATCTATTATTGCTTGATTTATACACTACGCGTGGATATATGAATATGAATTTAATACAGCAAATTAAATTGTAGTTATCAGCCAAGCGTAAGTCTAAGCGTACCTAATCAAGATAAAGTAGCCGCACTTAATTCTAACACGATATAATTAAGTACCTATTTTATCCTACATAATTCAAAATGTATTTATTGTTGTGGACATTTATTTAGGTATATATTGCTATTCGTTAGTGTAATTTAAGAATACGTAGGTATAGTTGAGATTTTCTGAACTGGAATGATCTTCTTATCTTCAGAACAATAGCATTCAAGTCTAACAATACGACTGCGTGGTCTGACGAGTGCCATTTTTTGCAAGATTTTTTTTAGCGCCACATAAAATGTTCATTGTATAACTATCATGTTCATTGTACTCTATCGTCTTATTCAATAGATTCAAAATGGACTAAAAGATAAAACAACCCGCTCCCAGAGAGCCAGGTACAATGCGCTGCGTGTGGTATTTTATTTCGTAGCTAATTTGGAATCTATTGTAAAGGAATTTTCAATGAACATTTTACGTGGCGGTAACATTTTTTTAGAAAGGAAAAAAGGCAAACAAAGGTTATTCATGAGCTCAGTACAAAGGCCATTCATGAGCTCAGTTCTAATAATTTAAACTATACAGTTGACGTCAAAGATATGTACTTATGAATTGAAGAATCCTTGGCTTCTTCAGTAGCTTTCTAGAACAGTAGGTAGGCATATTGATTTAAACTTTCACGATTCTCACATATTATTTTTACTAAACGGGACTTAATCGCGTATTATTAAATTATTTATTTACCTCACTGAGGTCCACGACAAGAAGTATACAAAGTTGTTAGTTGTTAACTCGTTATGGAAGAAACGTGAACGCGGGTAAAAATCACTGTGACAAAACAACAACCAACACAGTTATAAATATGTCGAGCACTACTTTAGAGAATGCAACCTTAAGTGTACCAGACAAAGGGTTGAATTTCGCTTTGACACCTAAGCGAATTCCTTACGAGACAGTAATCTGTAGTGTTGAGGAAGCGATAACGCGGAACAAGGTGCCGTCTAGTGATGCGGAGGTGCTTAGACAGGATGTTTCGGTTATGCTACGGAAAGCCAGACTACCGAAGAGTAACGTGACCGCGGAAGAGCGATCAGCGCTTAGGGACGTAAGGGCGAATGAGAATATCCTGGTTCTAAAGGCTGACAAGGGAAACGCCACCGTGGTCATGGACTCCAAAGATTACGATAGCAAAATACGACTTTTACTGGATGACGCGAGCGTATACAAGCCTGTCTCATATAACCTTACGGCCAGGGTAATGCGCCGTATTAGGGCTGTCATTAGAGACTTAGGCACTGGTCCCACCGCCGGCTAGTAAGCTAGAAAAGTTGGGCGAGTAACGGTTCATTGCGTGCTGACCAGGCACAGTGTGATCAATCGACCTTTACAGATCCGCAATGTAATGCTACTCGCCCAACTTTTCTAGCTTACTAGCCGGCGGTGGGACCAGTGCCTTAGAGGGGTCATACGAGGAGGGCGTTTTTAACCGGTTATATAGGCCTAAAATAGTGCAACCACCGAAATTGTACGGACTGCCGAAAGTATACAAGGCGAACGTGCCTTTGCGGCCGATCGTAAGTCAAATCGCTTCTCCAACTTACGATCTTGCGAAGCATGTTGCATCCGTGTTGCAACCGCTTGTGGGTGGAACGTCGTCTTTTGTGAAGGACTCCCGTCACTTTGTGGATATTCTCAAGGACATAACGTTGGAACCAGATGACATAATGGTGAGCTTTGATGTTGAGTCATTGTTTACCAATGTTCCCGTTCAAAAATGTCTGGAAGTCGTCAGAAAGAGACTGGCCAACGACGGGATGCCGGAGTCAGTCATGGTATTGCTAAGGAACTGTTTGGAAGGTAGTTACTTTTTATATGGCGGAAAACATTACCTCCAGGTTGATGGTGTTGCCATGGGTAGCCCGGTGGCTCCGGTACTGGCAAATATATGGATGGAACACTTCGAATCCAATATAGATCTGCAACCATGGGCAGTGAAGTTATGGAAGCGATACGTCGATGATGTGTTTTGCATTGTAAGAGGTGGCAAGCAGGAAGTTGAGCAATTACTCCAGCATCTGAATTCCATTCACGCAAAAATAAAGTTTACATATGAATTGGAATCAGAACGCAGTCTGCCTTTTCTGGATGTTAAAGTGATAGGTCGAATGGATGGGTCCTTGACGCACACTGTTTACAGGAAACCGACACACACAGACAAGTATCTCAACGCTCTGTCACCCCCGCCACCTACAGTCTGTGGTTAACTCCCTGCGGAACAGGGCACAGGACCTTTGTGATCCTGAATTTTTAGAGAGCGAGATGTCGCATATTCAGAAGGTCAGGTGGAACGGGTATAAGTTAGACGGACGGCAACCCAGACGGAAGTCTAGAGGAAAACATCCTGATGTTCCAGTGAAGGCAACCAGCTTTTATGCCCTACGTTAAGGGAGTAACGGACAAAGTTGGTACAATACTGCGAAGGTATTCCATTAATACCATATATATGCCGTTATCCAAGGTCGTGGGACATCTAAGATCACCAAAGGATGTTATCCCCTTTCAATCACCAGGAGTTTATAAGATTGACTGCAGTTGTGGAAGTTCCTACATTGGCGAGACCAAGCGAACCATCGCGGAAAGGGTCAATGAACATATTGCGGCTGTCAAAAATCGGCAGGTGAATAAGTCTGCGATATATCCGAGCATTTGTTGGAGTCAGAACCAAACCACTGGATTAAGCTCCATAAACCGAAAGTCCTGTCTATGGAACGTCATTTCTACAGTAGAAAAATACGTGAAGCCGTTGAAATCAGAAAACATCGTAATTTCAACCGGGATGACGGTTTTAAGATTTCATCTTCGTGGAATCCTGTTCTAAGTAAATGCCAGAGTCGAAAAACATCGTCCGTTATATCACCGGACATTAGTGTTGTGTGTCAGCCGGGTGACAACCCTAGTGTACAAGTGGTTAATAAAGACCAAATGCGGGTAGTTTGGAAAACCCGCGCAGCAAGAAGATGTTGATACCCGCTCAAGCCAGTTGTCCCGTGACCATGGATGTTGCAACACATCCGAAACGTCGGGAGACCTCAGTGAGGTAAATAAATAATGTAATTATATGCGATTAAGTCGCGTTTAGTAAAAATAAAGTAGGTAGGTATTCCGCTAAATACCGGTGTCGCGCTACCATGGATGTCCACAAAGTGGGGCCTGCCTGATTCCATCAATTACTTCTTCAGTGGCTGTCAAATAAATATATATTTACTTATTTTATAGGACTACATGAAGAGTTCAGAGCTCGTCTGCGACGTGTTTAAGCGCCACGGGATAGGTTTGGTCACCCTGCAGCCGGAGTTCATGCACACACCTCTTGCTGGTAAGTTCATGCACACACCTCTTGTTGGTAAGTTCATGCACACACCTCTTGTTGGTAAGTTCATGCACACACCTCTTGTTGGTAAGTTCATGCACGCACCTCTTGTTGGTAAGTTCATGCACACACCTCTTGTTGGTAAGTTCATGCACACACCTCTTGTTGGTAAGTTCATGCACACACCTCTTGTTGGTAAGTTCATGCACACACCTCTTGTTGGTAAGTCACTAGGGTAGGTCGAATCGTCGACTGTAGGTACACAATAGCCGATTGTTATTTTCTTATTTTTTTTTGTTTTGCGTTACCCTTCTCTACGAGTACAATCGATTGAGTACCCACTGCGGTGTGGTGTCCCAACCCCTTTGAATTTATCACCACCCAGGGGACACGTGCAGGGTTGAGGTAGGTAAATCCTGCGGACGCTAGCAACAGATTGTCCCCCAAGTGTTGTACCATCAAAGGGGATTAATCATTCCCATTCAATTTCCAGGTACCGAGGAAGAGAAGAAAGCCCTAATCCAGCTAGCGAACGAGTCCTGCGCCAACCCGTGCGCGAAAGAGTGCATCGGACCGAGGTGCTGTCATGCTCCCCCTAGGCCTACGGTCGTGAGGGTGTGAACACAGCCCATTCCAACTGATATCTTGCCATAAGGTCGAACCAAAGATCAACCAGTTAATTGAAAAGCGGGGGTCGTGCAGTTGAAGTTTCATAAACGATTACATACGAAAGTCCAAACTTGAAAATTCAGGCGCTGGAGGGTTGATTTGAAAAGAAAACATAGTCTACGCTTCATTTTTTACCATTGTGTGACGAAAGTTATCCCATTTAAAAGATATGATTAATTATCATTTACCCCTGTGTAATGTGTAATGGAAAAAATGCATCCTGCAGACAAATTTGTGACTGAAACATATTCAAGACCAAAACCGAACTTGGTCGATTTGTATAGCGATGCCAAATGACAGCTTTCTAGTAGTAATCGTCACTAAGCTTAAGCCGGGGGCAGATAGAGCGACAAGTTAGGTACAGTCAAGTGCAAATATACGTATCGATTTAATCCTCTCCTAAATAAGTGTACCGACACCTTTCTCCGCTGACATAAGAGCGATGGGACATATTTATGAGCGAGTCGTATGCACCCATATATACACTTGACTGTACTTATGGGTTTCAATTTCCTTAACTGTACCTACACGATTTAAGTTTGATACCTACTTATTTAAGCATTTATCGGAACAATGATGTTTATTGTTCATCACAATGAACACCGTCAATTGACCTTTGTTGTTGGTTGTTTTTTTGGTTCTCTATACAGATTATATTTTTCGAGCACCTATACTTATTTTGTTAGGCATAAACAAAGTGATTCAACTATTACAACTTAACTGTATAAATCGGTGGATACTACATAAGCGCAACCAAAGAAAGTCGTTGAACTGTCGTAGAAAATGAAGTTTCTCGACGAAGCCTACCGCTGCGCTAGTGAAAGTGAGTGATGAACGGAAACCAGAGTTTATGTTTTTACGGCTAGCTGCGTACGCGTCGAATAGTTTTACGTCAGTGCGGAGTCATTGTTACGTCCACTTATATTTATCTAATCGTGGACCTATGATACAGGACAGGCTATACGTGATGCCACAACAAGGGACGGAAAAGCTCCTATGCAGCTAAATTATGAACTAGTCTTAAAATGGCTGATGACTTGCCATAAACAACCTACTCAATTTGGACGGGTAATGGTTTATGTGCCACAACTTCATACTAAATCAGTTGTGGCAAATAAAAAAATCGGCCAAGAGCGTGTCGGGCCACGCGCAGTGTAGGGTTCCGTAGGTAGTTGCCTGTCTGCCTTAGTTACATCGACGTGCGGTGCGGTTGCTTCACCGAATTTGTACGAAAATTGGCCTTTCCAAGTACACATTAAGTTGGTCGACTATTACTCGGTAACTACTTATGCCTACTTGTCCGTGATAGTTTTCCTTTAAATGCATTATATGTACTTCTACCACGCATTTTTTCACATCCCCAGTAGAAGCCATTTAGCCGGCAGGGAGGGAGGGGACACATAACTCGACCAAAAATTAGGGCTTCAAAGCCCAATATCTCGCAAACATTCACTGATTTGAAAAATGGTCATAGAAAACCCATAATATTTTTGAACGAGCTATCCAACGATACCCCACACCATGGGTTTAACGAGAAAAATTAGGTGTAGGGGAGGTACCCTAAACATTTTCTATTTTTCAATTATTGTACTGTTTTATCGGCGTGATTGATTTATATACCCATGCCGATGTAGTTTTCTAGTAGTAATGGTTACTGAACTACGCCTAGGACGGACGGACGGACATGGCGAAACTATAAGGGTTCCCTGTTGACTACGGAACCCTAAAAAAGTGGAACTATGAGAAGGACAACGAATGACATTTCCCTTTCTGTCACACTTATCAAATTCGTATGCTACCAGCTCGCTCGCACGTGGTATTATTATTACCTGTCCTGAGTATCATAGGGCATTTAACGGAGTTAGTATCTACGGTTCCTCGTCATTTCACATTTGCTTTCGCTTCGTTTTCATTATATGTATTTGACACCTAACTAAATGATTCTGGTCAAGAAAATAAAAAAGAAATACGCTGAAAGAATTTGTCCACCAGATTGACGTTGCCAAATTAAGGAGCGACCACACCTCTGCTCAAAATACGCTAACGCACCGTAAACGCAGCAAAATGTATGAAGAATACGTGACGCATTCGACACGTCAACGCGTATACGCAGCGTAACGCACCGGTGTGGTCGCTCCTTTAAGTGTGAGGATATTCAACTTAAATTTCTCGATGTGCCCTGACCCATCGCAATCAGTTAGTCATCCATAATAAATTACCAACGTATACACTGTACACTGTAGGTATCTAAGAAGAAAAAAAGAAAGAAAATAAAAGTTGATTTAATCAATTCTAGTTGGTTCAACTTTCTTTAGCGTATGTAACTAACTATACCAGTAACAGAGATGAATAATACGAGTGTAGACTCGAAAATTATTATTACTCCAAAAGAAAGAAGGCAAAAAAACATGCCTAGTGACGAAAATCCCATTCAGATATCTCAAAGAATTACGAAGCTTCAACCGTTTTAATATTGCTTGTTAGAGAGAAAACGCAAACAGTGTGTGACGTCACATTACGCGACGCTGCCGGGGGCCGCGTCGACGGCGCCGCCGAACACGATGGGCACGGCATATTGCCGTCTTCTAGGTACGTCACATTCTTCCAGCGTCATCGTTTCATATGAAGTTGCGTTTTGCAATTAAGGGACAGAACATAATACCCCTTCTTAAAACTTTGGACTTCGTGATTGCGTTGATTTTTTTTCCATTTGACTACATTTTCAATCCTTTTTCGAGATAACACCCCTATTGTAACATTGAACTAAAAATAACCTTCAAAACGTACAGCCCGTCAAGAAAGTAGTCTACTCGTTTTGAACCTTAATGTACAAATAATAGAGTCGAAAAGTAGTAGACTTGCTTGGTTTATTGTACAGCCTGAGGCAATATGTAAAAATATTCATATATTACAATATCGTTTGATGGGCACCTGTGAAGACATTACTGGAAAGTACCATGTGTCATAGGCATACCTACCTAAATTAAGAACGCTTTAGGTGAAAAACTTAAGTATAGGCCCCTCGCTCTTGAAGTCGTGGACTGTTCGAATAGGCATTTATTGAATTAGGCATATGTTACAAATTTTCAATAATATTCAACTGCGTACAATAGGAGCTTCACTTAAGTTTTTACCTACATACGGTCAGCAAAGTAGTTGGTTGCGCACCCCTGCGTAGAAAATATGC
This sequence comes from Epinotia bilunana, assembly GCA_947049275.1. NCBI lineage: Eukaryota > Metazoa > Arthropoda > Insecta > Lepidoptera > Tortricidae > Epinotia > Epinotia bilunana. The sequence goes on along the minus strand of OX346256.1, from coordinate 18,836,824 downwards.
AGCCTCGCTATTAAAAAAAAAGGCTCGCTATTCTGTAACTCGATTTAACCTCACCTCACCGCCAGTTCACCCACAAATATATCTTGACGTCGCGATTCGTAGTAACTAAGCGTGGGTAGAGTTTTGGTTACGTTAGGCTTGTATATCGCTGGCACAGCGGAATTCCGCAACGGTATTCCGCTTGTAGGTAGGTACGGGGCCAGTCTAATAATATAGCAAATAATGTGACTCGAAGTACAAGCGAGAGGCCCAAATTAATGCTAGACACACTAATGTTAGACCAAACAACTTTTGGCCAAATGTTTCATTTGACCTAATGCATTTTTTTTCTTAAATAGAAAGCTTAATAGGATTATTATAAAACAAACCTAACCTAACCTAATGACTTCTATTTAATGATATTCAAAGAATACCCGAAAATACCACTGTTTTGACGAAAAATGCATTAGGTCAAATGATACATTTGGCTAAAAGTTGTTTGGTCAAGAGACAGGACCCCTTTATAACCCCATCGGCGCATTCGTTTTGACCCTACATTAACTCGAACTCAAGGCAAAAAGAAATGAGCTATAAGAAATTTACAAATTTGATTTTGATTACAAAGTGACCTGTGATGTTCCTCGACAGTATTAGGCTAATGTATAGATACTTAGTACCTAAAGGTGTAATGAGGGTGAATAAGTTACCCATTATAGGGTGATTATGATTAGGTTCATTAGATTATAAGATTTTTGTGTACAAAGTTTTGTTGACAAATTATTGTAAGTTTAAGTTAAATATATTTAAGTGAGTTTTAATGATGAAGTTTCATTTATTAGTGTAATTCTCTAGCTCATCGGATAAATTGTATCAGTCACTATATTAATCGAGTACCTACGTACAAACGCCAACACAGTTAACTAACCACCTGTATTTATATGGAACCTTATTACAATGCACATAAACTGCTCGGATGGTAATTTAATTTAGCTGTGTTGTCGATAGTACCTACTTACTAAAGTCTGTTAGTACACGATAGTACTAAAGTCATTTCTGCCTACTCCTCCGAGATACAGTCATGATGATTGATGATATATATGAATGGGCATATAATAAAAGGTGTCTTTAATCATTACATCATGTGTGCCACTACGTCCGGTCCTGCACTACTCACATCCAGAGGACTATAATGATAAAGCCGGTTCACTAATGTTAGACCAAACAACTTTTGGCCAAATGTTTCATTTGACAAAAGTTTCATTTGACCTAATGCATTTTTTTCTTAAATAGAAAGCTTTATAGGATTATAAAAAACAAACCTAACCTAACCTAATGACTTCTATTTGATGATATTCAAAGAATACCCGAAAATACCACTGTTTTGACGAAAAATGCATTAGGTCAAATGAAACATTTGTCAAATGATACATTTGGCTAAAAGTTGTCTGGTCAAGAGACAGGACCCCGATAAAGCCATTTATTCATAACTTAGAAAAATAAAGTTTGTTGCATTAATAGTTATTTAACTGTCCCAGATATGAACCTGTCTGGGATGAAGGTCATGAAGGCCTCCTCCAACTCTGTCCATAACTCTTATTTGTGGCTTAAATAGTCCATCTCCTGCCGCGCCAGCGCCATTTCAACGTTAGAGCGTGTGTGAGGGCATCGGTGACTGTCTTTTTTCTGATCGTACTACTTTGTAGTTTTTGTATTTATCTAAATTTTCAGGAGGCTCCTTTCCATCGCGTTTTGTGTTGTTTTAATTTTTTGTTGTTTTTTTTTTATGTATCCACGTCTGGCAGCCGTAAAGCAAACAGGCAGGTATCCATGACCACTTTTTTATATGTAGGCTGAAGTTTCCTTTCAGAATCTCCTTTAGCGCCCAGAACAGTCTCCAGGTTATATTACTCTCCTTGCAACTTCTTCGTTGTTTGTATTTATATTTACGCGACTCAAGATGTGAAAAAGAACAACCAAGTGCGAGACTAATTCGCGCATCGATGGTTTCGTACTAACTTTCATACTTACATTATACCCGTCAGGATCACGTTTTATTTTGGAATAATCATGGTCGGCCTTATCACGCGATTAGTGACAAGATAGAGCGTCAGCCTCGTTCTCTAGAACGGTGTCAGCCAGTGACGGGCGCTCTATCGTGTCTCTTATCACTTTATAAGGCCGACCATGATACGGGGCCCGAATGCCGACATACAGACACGCTGAAGCGGTCATCCGAAGCAGAGGCGGCTTTACCTATAGTGCAGGGGGTGCGGTGCACCCGGGCGCACGCTCCTAGGGGGCGACCACAGGGCGCCACTCGCCGGCTGCGCTAAGAGGAGGGGGGTGTCCTAGAGGGCGCTACGGTAATGATTGCACCCGGGCGCTAAATGGGCTAGAGACGCCTCTGATCCGAAGCGCAGGATCTACCTAGTTGGTGATGTATATTTATTTATTCAACATCATAAGTCATGCGCATTACAAGGAATGTTAATTAATACAGGTAGGTGGTTGGTACCTACATGACACCCTGACAGGGCACATAATGTTTTCTAGCGCTTACATATTGCAACAATAACACAATGTATAATTTTGAGAATTATACATGCACACAGAAATTGATAAAATTCTTAATACATAACGCGGTCAAAATTTGTTCATAATGAATAATACATTTCAATTAAAGCAATTACGGGTATATATAAAAGGAGAGTTCCCCAGAGTCCCAGAAGGAGAAACACTAGAGAAGCAACCCAACGCTATTTTAAGTGGCTACGATATAATTTTAATATTCCTCACAAAACTGACACAGAATATTTTTTTTGTTTAACAACTCACGCTAATCGAGTACACAGATTTTTTAAAATGCCCAAATGTGAGTTAAACTGTCCCGTACCTTTTCGGTTTGCTTGTTCATCTAATAACGCTCCAGCGCGGCGGAAGACATGAGTAAGACCATAAGATAGAGCCAGACAGTGATACAAAACTAAGTTCATTCAATTCAATTCATTATGTTCCCTATATCGCTCTATCTTATAGCATCGTACCGTATGAAAGAACTTCAGTTATTTCCCCCTGAGCTGTTTGAGTCTTCATCTTTAGCGGACTCGGTGGTTGACGGGTGGGATTTCCGGCAGTGAGGCAGCTTGCAAGCGCGACTCTTCACCAAATTGGGACACGGTTTGCCGGAACCGGACGCAGCCTTCTACAACAATAGACATGAGTTCTGAACACATTTTGGCCGTGACAGAAAAATACATCCACCAAAGGAGGTAACGCAAACGGGGGTGCAGTTAATGTCTTCATCGTCACCAAAACAGCCGAAAGACGTACACTGCTGGACATAGGCCTCCCCCATAGAGTGCCACAGTGACCGGTCCTGCGCCACCCGCATCGAACTGGCTCCCGGAACTTTTACCAGGTCATCAGTCATCCACGCTGCGCCTTCCGTCTCTCTCGCCCACGCATCTTTGTCTCTCTCGTTACACATGGGTTAAATAGAGACTTAGATTAGATATGGTGGGCTCGGATCATTGGGCCGTACATTAACTGCACCCTTTGCAAGGGCCGCAAGGAAGCGGGAGAGCTTACGGTACTGACGTCCATGAAAGCCAAGTTTTGAAACGCACGCTTATCTAAGGTCTAGTTTTGGCCGTCGGGTCAAAACGATTGAAGACCCCCAAAAAGTCAACGTCAAGCCGGAAACCTAAAGTCATAACAGTTATAAAAAAAAACAGAAAAAAAAATCATGTATAATTAAATAATTGCAGGCAGGTTTTTTTATAACTGTTATGACTTGGCCATCACTCACTTTGGCTTTCGGTTTGACGTTGACTTTTGGGACACCCAGTATGTAACTGATGTCAATGACCTAGGTTAGATGTGAACTGACCTGTATCCGCCTGTAGGTGAGCTTGAGCGCGTGTTCACAGTCGCCGAAGCAGCCGCTCCAGCCCAACCACGCGCCCACCTCGCAGCTCGCGTCCTCTAGCGGCAAATGTCAAAAAATTCAAATAGGGTCATTTCGCCGGTTAGCGACCACCTAATTTTATGTGCCGGTTGGCGACCACTTAGCTGATTTGGTGAACTGAAAGGATATTTCCTCGGTTTTTTAGTAGATTTCTATTCTAAAACAACAACAAAAATGCATGTACAACTAATTGTCTCAATAGGGTCTGTAGAATTGATGTTATCTTCAATAGAAAAAACCTTCTAATTCAGATGGTCGCTAACCGAAGGTGGTCGCGTAACCAGCGTAATGACCCTAGGTACTGTAACATCCAATCATCTGTGACACACAGAAATTTAAAAATATATACACGGTGTTTCCGGGAATTTCCGTTAACTTCGGCATATTGCAGAGTACATTCACAGAAACAAATAAGCATAATTATTACTTGAAAAAAAAAATTTACGATATAATTGGATGTAGCATTAACAGTTGTTAAAGCATTAAGTGTGGGTAGGCCTCCCACAAGGTGGACTGATAACCTGGTAAAGGTTGCTGGAGTCCGCTGGATGCGAGTGGCGCAGGACCGGTTACTTTGGCACTCTTTGGGGGAGGCCTATGTCCAGCAGTGGACGTCTTTCGGCTGATATGATGAAAGCTGCAAATCTGATTAAATTAAAATATTGAATATCTTGATAACAGTAAGAGTTAAGATACTACTGTCTTGGAGAAATTAACTGTATTTGATCTAACCTATGCCCCTTGCAATTTACGGAAATTGACAAAAACACGTAGTATAGAAATAGTGGGATTATTCACAGTTCCTTTATAAGTAAGATTGCAAATAAACCTATAAATTGCTAAGATGATTTATTTGCAGTAGTTACATTGCTGTCATAGGAACTTAAAATCTTATTAACGCGCCGATGCTAAATACATAACCAGAGCCCGGAATTTTCACGGCAAAACAATAGACTGTCGCAATCTTACTAGAGTTAGAAACATTTTTGTATCGATATCGAGTATTATTATCGAATATTTTTAAATACTTCGCGACGGTTAATTTAAAATAATATACGAGAAATATCTAAAAAAACTTACTCAACCTGAACAACATACCAATTACAATGAATTTTCTAAATTCATTGACGTAGAGTGAAGTTGAACGATCATTTATGTATAGTTAATATATACTCTTATTAGTCTTATTACTATCAGAAATAAAATGTCATGTGCTGCTGTGTGTACTGACGTGGATTTCGAAGAAGAAGTTGCATCTGTTTCTACTCGTATGTAATTTTATACAAACCTCACGTATTTTTGTGGACCGTTTTTTTTTCTTCTATTACACAACTATCGATATCGATAAAAACATGTTACTATCACTAGTATGGTTACGACAGTCTTTTGTTTTGCTTTGAAAATTCCGGGCTCTGTACATAACGTATGAAAGTAGGACTCGTCCGCAACTAGTGGCGGCCATTACGGCTCAATGTGCGGACGCTTTAAAGTAAAACAAAAGTACCTCTAGCGGGCGCGTCGTATTGCAGCACCTCGTTGTCCGCGCTCGACAGAGACGTCTTTACTTTCTTTACACTCGTCTCAGTACTTGTGGCGGGCGCTGTAACTGAACAATTTGAACTCGCTTATATACAAAAATACAACCAGCAACCAGCAAGAACAGTGGATGTTCTAAGATAGTATAGGCTCGGCAACGGGCATGTGACACCCCAGGGGCCGTAGACAAGGTTACAATCGACAAGCGCTAACGCCAATAGAAAATAATAAAATGTAGGGGAATGACAGATGCCGACGAAACACTTTTCGTTAACATCTGTCATTACCATACATTTTATTCGTTTTCTATTGGCGTTAGCGCTTGTCGATTGTAACCTTGTCTAGGCCCCGTGGAGTTGCTAGCGCCCATCCATGGGCTGCGGTGACCGCTTACCATATCAGGCCGGCCGTAAGCTTGTTTGCCACCGACATGCTATTAAAACAAGATTCCATACAACTTTCTTTTTCTCAGTCTTCGCCCATGTTCTAGTTTAGTGCAAGCGTGCGATAAATTTAACGTGTGAAAACATTTATGCGTTACTAGCTTTTGGAGGCTTTCCTACATACAGCACATGTTCGCTACGCCATAGAACCACCTCACAGACAAGAACAAACCATTGTTATGGCGCCCACAGCGCTTAAAACACGCCTCGCGCGCCATTGCCCGCTCAGGGTGCCCTGAAAACCAGCGCCTTTGTTATTGCTGCTGGCATATGCTGAGTGGCATCCTTTTTGGTGTATTTCCATACTTAGTAGTTATTTGAACATATGTGGTGTGAAAAAGAAATTACTTCTTTTTCACACCAAATAAATAAATTTCTTTCTTTCTTTCTTTCATTGCGCAAACGCTAGTTCCGCAATCTTAGAGCGTGGGAAAATTGTTCCCATAGTCACCAAAGCCGTTGAAATCATAGCCTCCTTAAGACATCAACCACCATTTCCGCAACGCTTGAGGCAAAATTCACGCGTGGGGAAAATATCCCCATTCCATTCCCTTCACAGCCGTTGAAAACGTAGCGCTCCATGAGGACATCAACCTACCATTGGTAGCGTTATTGAGGCAGTCTTCCTGCGTGGGGAAATTATCAGCCTCTACAGCCGTTGAAATGATAGAGCCTAATATTTATAGCGTTACCTCAGCGCTTTAGGCTCTATTCGTGTGCCGTTGGAGTTGTTCCGTATGCCCCCGCAGCCGTTGAAAACATAGCGCTCTTTGAATCTACCATTACTAGCATTTCCGCAGCGTTTGAGGCAGTCTTCGTGCGTAGGGAAATTATCCCAATTTTCACCACAGCCTCTGAAAATACAGCGCTCTCTGAAGACAGCAACTTACCATTGTTAGCGTTTCCGCGGCGCTTGAATCACTCTTGGACAGTTGTTCCTTTTTCCTCCACAGCCGCTGAAAACATAGCGCTCCCTAAAACATCAACCTACCATTTGTGGCGTTTCCGCAGCGTTTGAGGCACTCTTCGTGCGTAGGGAAATTGTTCCCATTGCCACCGCATCCGCTGAAGCCAAAGGGCTCGCAGCGCCCGCTTGCAGCGTCGAAGAACCAACGCTCCTTGTAGCTGCGGCAGTGGCCCACCGATGACGGCAGCATGCAGGTTTCTTTGACAAGAGGAACGGGAGTTTAATTTAAAGGTATATACAAAAGACCGGGTTGCACTCCGGGAGTGCCGGCAGAAGTGAAAACTTGAATATTTTGAAATTTCGAATCGACCAATACCGTGGCGACAGAAGTAAACTATTTCACGTGCAAATTAGCGCGTGAGAACTTATTGTGTGTCGACCGAACGGGTAAGCGCCGCGGATTGCATGGCGTTTGCGCCCTTTTTCTTGCTAATTCGAATGGCGCAGCCAGTCTCGTACTACGGCATCGGTCCGCCCCCGCCCCCAAGCCTCGTCCCGAATCTCTCACCTTACGCATTTTACGGTCACGTGACCAATCTAAAATCGAAATATGTGGCGAGTTTACCAATTTTTCACACAGCGCACAGCGACTCTAAAGAGGTTTTCACTTCAAAAAACTTTAAGCAGTGAAGCAAATCCGTATCAACGCGCGTATTACCTTATTATTATTTTACTATCCGACAAAAAATGGAAATGCGACTATTAAGTACCTACTATTAACTAAATCGTTGGATATGCTTTCTTGTAGGAACTGCGTCTTCTAGTTCCCTAGGCGTTAGACGCCTTACATTGACAGTTGTGTGTTGAAGTACATTTTTGTTTTCGAATTCCATCCCCGACCTTACAGAAAAAGTACCTAGTTATTATAATTGCAATCATCTATCTCTTCACTTCGGGGCTAGCACAACTGACTCCGCAACGCGACGAGGAAATCTACCCTCGTCTTTCTAATATGGACAGTGCGAGTGAGACAGGGCAGAGGTCGCTCAGACGCGAGCGAGCCTATTGAGAACAAGTTGTGCTAAAAGTACTGAAAAGAAAACTAGATCAGTTTGTGACCTTTAGTGATTAAGTCGAGACAATCGGTGTCCTCTCCGTCGCACAGCGCCTCCTGCTGCGACATGGTGAATTGGCAGCGGTCCAACTGGTCCTGGACCTCCTTCTCCAACTCAGGGTCGTCCAGGGTGGTGTTCTCCGCTTGTACGTTTCCTGTTCCCTGTTCGATCAGAAAATTCTATAAAAATCAAAGTCAAAGTTATTTATTCTTCTGTTTAGGCCTATTATTTGCTCCTATGGACGTCGATAAAACTACCACTGGTCCGGAAAAAATACCTCTGCCACGAGAAGAACAGGCTTAGGAATTCCGAGAGGTATACTGACTGTGGGCTCCGCGAAGCGCTGGTTCCAGGAGGCGAGCAGCCGCCGCGTGACCTCGCGCTGCACGTGAGTGCCGCGCGCCAGGTACAGTCGCACGCGCACGCGCCGCCCGCGCCCGCAGCGCACCGAGCAGGGAGACCAGTCGCCCCAGGCCGTCACCTTGCATGCTTCTGTGCCGACGTCCTACATCATACAGTCATTAACATCATTAAGGCGCGTACAGATTATGCGCGGCAATCACTCGAACATTGGACCGCGCGGCGGCCGCGCGCAATGGAGACGGGGTTTCCGCGCGCGGCAGCTCGAACATTGCCGCGCTCGAACGCGCTGCGCGGCGATCCGAGCGCTGTCGGTTTTTGAGCCCGCATCAAAGAAGCTTCAGTCACTGGCGCGCGCGCAGTTTGGACGGTTGTCCATGGTTTAGAACGAAATAATTGGCGCGCTGATCGAGCTGGATCGCTTGCCTCGCGCAGCCGCCGTGGTCTACCTAAATTCCATCCAACATATGCCGCGCGAGCCAATGTTCACGCGACCACTGGCTCGCGCAGCTGCCGCGCATAATATGCACATTATGTCTTTACAGATCCAAATTCAAATTAATTTATCGCCAAAAACCACAAAATATACCTACCGTTTAATATACACAGATCACTGAAAACATAGGTACACCTAAATTAAAATATAAGCGTAAAATACATAGGGTTGGGCAATTAACGAGTGCTCGTCTCGGCATATGCAAGGCTTGAAGCTTGGCGCTGGTTTTCAGCCGAGTCCCTTCGAAGTTAATTAGGTAGGTACAGTAGTAAACTCGGAACGCGGAACATGAAATATGAGAAGACCATAGGTACCTGAAAGAACCAGTCGAAATTGGAGATTGTGGATGTGTTTGAACCGTCTTTCAATGGAGGCCTGTAAGAATAAAAACATTTAATAAAATGCTGCCATTAACTACCACTACAAAATTCTTGATGCTCGTTGACCACACTTTAGAAACTTTCCTAATGATGCCTAATTCCTGACCGCATCAAACATCCATTCTTTTGAACCATGCACCGTCCGAATGTAGCTTTAATCATTCTTCCAAAAAATCAGATTTTATACGCTGCTTGCGATTAGGTACAGACGGCTTGGTCCAACCAACCTCAAGGTAGAAATCTACTTTTTGCTCTAATATGAAGAGATGCGTGATGCTAGCAGTGCTATTGGTGCATTTCCTCGAACACCGCTCCATAGTAGCGACCTTGCACGGGTCTGTCGGATACCTGATAGTTGCGCTCACGTGGTGGCAATGGCAGAGTAACATGATTCATATTATACCTGTAACACGGTCCAGCGTCGCAGGGTAGAGCCTGGCTGAGCACGGTGCGCGCCTTGAAGCCGACGTGGCAGCGCTTGAGCGCGCGCGGCGCGACGTAGTGGCGCGTGCGCGCGCGCACGCCGCAGCCCTCGCAGGGGGACCAGGGAGACCAGGGCGACACGGCGCACGGGCCCGATGACTCCGCTGGTTCGGGCTCGTACTCGCTTATCGCTCTGAGAGGGAAAGCGTGTTATCAGTGATTGACCCTAGTCTCATCTCATGGTAAGCGAGGACAGAGCCCACGATGATGCTCACTGGTTCTGTATTGGTCTATGCACTACACTATTGAAGGCATCTAGATCATAATTGTCAGGGAACACAGATGACGGGAGCGAATTCCATACTAGCAGTTGATATTAACAAAGACGAGGCGAATTGCTTCGTGTAAATGAGTGATACATTCGGTTCCCGCGGCTGGAAGGAACGGGAAAGGTGGAGTTAACCTGCAGTGCATTCTCGGGCCGCGACACTTGCGGTGGTCCGTGAGCGGCACGCGGCACGCCTCCTGGCGCGCGCGCGCCGGCCACACGTAGTGCCGCTGGCGCGCCGCGCGGCCCTCCCCGCACGTCGCGCTGCACGCCGCCCACGCGCCCCACGCGTACGTCGCGCACGCGCCCGACCCGGCTAGCTCAGTCTTGTCAGGACTTGGCCCACCTGATTACAACCAATTTATTCAGACGTTACAATTATAAATTCTTCTGATCACAAATAAGAGAGATGATGTTCAAAATTAGTTTTTCATTTGAGTGAAGTTACCACGGTGATCTTGATCAACATAGGTAGAAACTCATCACCTTGCTTCATACAGCCGCAGCCGCGTGAGCCGCTGGCACCTCACAAATCTGACACTAACCAGTGCGGTCGCAGCTCTTCTCATAAAGCCGCAGCCGCGTGAGCCGCAGGCACCACACAAATCTGACACCAACCAGTGCCGTCGCAGCTCTTCTCATACAGCCGCAGCCGCGTGAGCCGCAGGCACCACACAAATCTGACACTAACCAGTGCCGTCGCAGCTCTTCTCATACAGCCGCAGCCGCGTGAGCCGCAGGCACCACGCAAATCTGACACTAACCAGTGCCGTCGCAGCTCTTCTCATACAGCCGCAGCCGCGTGAGCCGCAGGCACCACACAAATCTGATACTAACCAGTGCGGTCGCAGCTCTTCTCATACAGCCGCAGCCGCGTGAGCCGCAGGCACCACACAAATCTGATACTAACCAGTGCCGTTGCAGCTCTTCTCATACAGCCGCAGCCACGTGAGCCGCTGGCACCTCACAAACCTGGCACTAACCAGTACCGTCGCAACTCTTCTCATACAGCCGCAGCCGCGTGAGCCGCTGGCACCTCACAAACCTGGCACTAACCAGTGCCGTCGCAGCTCTTCTCATACAGCCGCAGCCGCGTGAGCCGCTGGCACCTCACAAACCTGGCACTAACCAGTGCCGTCGCAGCTCTTCTCATACAGCCGCAGCCGCGTGAGCCGCAGGCACCACACAAATCTGATACTAACCAGTGCCGTCGCAGCTCTTCACATGCAGCCGCAGCCGCGTGAGCCGCTGGCACCTCACAAACCTGGCACTAACCAGTGCCGTCGCAGCTCTTCTCATACAGCCGCAGCCGCGTGAGCCGCAGGCACCTCACAAATCTGATACTAACCAGTGCCGTCGCAGCTCTTCTCATACAGCCGCAGCCGCGTGAGCCGCAGGCACCACGCAAATCTGACACTAACCAGTGCCGTCGCAGCTCTTCTCATACAGCCGCAGCCGCGTGAGCCGCAGGCACCACACAAATCTGATACTAACCAGTGCCGTCGCAGCTCTTCTCATACAGCCGCAGCCGCGTGAGCCGCAGGCACCTCACAAATCTGATACTAACCAGTGCCGTCGCAGCTCTTCTCATACAGCCGCAGCCGCGTGAGCCGCAGGCACCACGCAAATCTGACACTAACCAGTGCCGTCGCAGCTCTTCTCATACAGCCGCAGCCGCGTGAGCCGCAGGCACCACACAAATCTGATACTAACCAGTGCCGTCGCAGCTCTTCTCATACAGCCGCAGCCGCGTGAGCCGCAGGCACCTCACAAATCTGATACTAACCAGTGCCGTCGCAGCTCTTCTCATACAGCCGCAGCCACGTGAGCCGCTGGCACCTCACAAACCTGGCACTAACCAGTGCCGTCGCAACTCTTCTCATACAGCCGCAACCGCGTGAGCCGCAGGCGCGCGTAGGGCCGCATCTCGCCCGTGGCGCTGAAGAACGGCGAGCGCGCGTCTCGCGGCCAATCGGGCCGCAGAGCGCGCACTGGCGCCGCAGGAACCGTAGGCTGTCGTCGGGACTGACGTCACAGAAAGAATACATATAAATCCGGATAGCCTCACCTTATTATCTCTTCAAAATTGCAATCAGTTCTGAATTTGTTCTTTACAAACTATTTAACTACGTACAATGATCTTAAACACAACCAATGTGTATATAGGTACTTAGGTAAAATTTTGGAAAACACAATAATCAAAAGTCTTTGCCAAGTTTTTATAAACGTGATCTCACCGTATAACCAATGCCACTGTCAGTCCCAGCATCATACGGATAGAGCGGCAACGTCGCCGACACACTCCAAGTGCAATTGGCATTACAGAGCTCCAAGGCAGACACCCCCACGATCCAATCCGGAGACGGTGCCAGCTTAGCGGCCAGCGACACCAGGTGGTGCTTGGCGTCTACTCGGAACACTGCGAAGGTGTTAGGGGACCCAGTCCCCGCCACGTGCTGCCACGATATACCGCGGGCTTTGATTATGGTACGTATGTGGTCGCTCTGCGAACAATAAGTCGGTAATAAGGAGCTGGAGGCTGATTAAGATTATAATTGTCGCTAAATCTTTAATTCGTCACTCACTAATCGTTAGTCGCGGAAACTTTGAGAATAGACTCAACCAGCCGCTTCAGCCTCGCACTGCAGACTACATGCCCCTCCTGTATCGCACGGTCCTACGCAGTATATATGTCTCCTAAACTGTTCACTTCAGCCTTCACAAAGCCCCACCATCGTTGGTCAGCCACTGGAAGCCAGCCACAGTCACTAAAACTAGATCAGGTCACCCGCGATACGGATATTCGCCCTTCTTGGAACATGTGTGGGACGCGCCGAAGTTTAAGCTAACTCTTAGCCAGCCGCTGGAAGCTATATCAGGCCACACACGTCCAAGAACACGCGATACTGGTTCTAAAGAATTACCTCAGCCTTCAACTCCTTCTCCAAAGCCGTAGTAGCTCCATCATCGGCCAGCTGTCTCAACCCCGAGCTGGCTACTCGCCCCTCCTGGAAAACGCGGTACTGCGCGGTATGGGACGCGCCGATGATGTCGCCGAAATGCGCCCGCGCGCTCTCCGGCGGGAACTCGCGTGGGTGCGTGTTGCGTGACCATAGGCCTTCGAAGGTTACCTGTGCAAGGAAAGGGGCAGATTAATTTGATTGATGTTAGCAATACAACAGAGCACAGGCCGGAGTAAACACCTTAAAGCAGGCTGAATTTTAACACCATTAGGGTTCATGTGCCACCACGTATGTGTTTGTTAACGTCTGCATTAAGTATCTAAATTGCAAATCCCACTTGACTTTCGAGATCCGAGATAGAAGTTAGCAGAGGCTTACCAAATTCTAAACATTCTCAGCTCCTCAAATTCTGAATGAGCAGCGCACAAATCATGGGTGAATATTACGAACCATGCGCTCTTGCCGTTCTCAGAACCGCCGTGCGCCATGATGCAGATCACCTGCTAAGTATGGGAACGGAGTGGAAGAATTTCGTCTCTAAATGTGTATCATTATAATAGTACTTACTTACCTCATATTTGGTCTCATCGCACCCACAGCAAGGCTCCAGTGTCGCCGGTTGCTACTCGAAGCTGGCGGGCACCTGATTATACGTACCCGATACTGTCTAGGACTGGCCTGATACCTCATATTTGGCCTCATCGCACGCACAGCACGGCTCCAGTATCGCCGGCTGCCGCACGAAGTTGGCGGGCGCCGCGTGCGCCGCGCACAGCTTGCGGCTGAGCACGGACAACGCGCCCTTGCCGTTCGCGGCGCCGACGCGCGCGCACAGACGCAGGCACATGTCCACGGCTAGGGGCGGCGCGTTCCAGATTACCTGCAGTGGGAAATTGGTATAGTTTTTTTATACGACGACGGTGGCAAACAGGTATACGGCCTGGCCTGTCTGATGACAAGCCGATACCGTAGCTTATGAGTATCACAAGCAATCACACTCCACTCCCGACAGCACATCCTCGGGAGCTCTGGCGACCTTGCTCACCACCAGGAACACCACACCACATAGGTACCTACAGAGCAAGTAGTGGCGTTATTATGGCTGCGGTTTCCTGCTTCTAAATATAACCCACATGACATTCCGCTGAGCCCTGCCTCTCTCAGTAAGAAGTATAGGTGAACTTACAAAACTACTCTTATGTACCCTCATCACTTAACATCAGGTGAGAAATAAGTATTAAAAAAACAGAATAATCCGTTTGACTTTTCATTTTACGAGTTCAGCACGGAAAGACGAGGTAATAAACGTATAAACTTGGTTGCCAACAGGTTGCCAATAATAGCGGTTAAGTGCGAGTTGGATTCGCGCGGACCAGGTATTAATTTCAACTTCATACCACCACGAGTTCTTAAACATAAGTTCACAAACGGATAAGAAAGTGACAACTGACAACTCGTTAAACAAATCCGAGTAATTGATTCATGTTACTAACTTGTATCTCCGTCTTTGGATGCGCAGTAGCGTTGTCCACCGACGGGAAACAAGAGTCAAGCTGCTTAGTCTGAGCGTCGTACGCCTGGAAGGATCCCAACGACTGAAAGAAAACGAAAAAATTAAAATGATTGAGTTATTTTTTTGTAGGTAGCAATGTAATGGCAACTTGCAAGCTACACAAAGCTGTTCTAGCCAATAGTTCTAGTAACTAGCCAACGTCGGGAGACCTCAGTGAGGTAAATAAATAATTGAATTATACGCGATTAAGTCTCGTTTAGTATAAATAAAACTAGACATAGGCACTTTTTTTTACTTAGGTACCTACTCAAGATACCAAAAGCTATCGTGCTCAATAGAACTCTCTCAATTCGTAGTTGACAACTACAGTGCAAAAAAGTACTCAAAGCTTTTACCGAAAAATTAATTTTTTGACCGAAACTTATTAATGACGGGCCTATTAGGTATGTGTACGTCACGTCAGCTGTGCATGTTTGGAGCGCAACGTAGTATCTGATCCGTCCTTTAAACGCCTAAAATTTGGATTTTCTGGCTTTCAGTCGAATCTTTGCGAACCACACAGGTAACATGGACTGGCAAAATACACATCCCACTATGGTAATTGAGATTTAGCCACCATGATTTGACCAACCCATTCAACTAAATAAAAGCGTGCTCACTGACCGACTGGTTCATGGCTGCCTGTGTTGTGTGTGTGGGTACGGGATCCCTATCTTCGTCCAGTTCGACCCATATATTGAAGCCTATGAAAGGCGACAGCCCAGAGCCGCTGTCCACGCCCAGGAGGGATACTGAAATAGAAGAAATCATGAATATGATTATTGTTAGAAGTTAGTGGTAGTAAGCTAAAGTCAATGTACAAGTACTCCAAAGCAACCTAGATATATTGCCATTATAGGGATGAACCTGGGCGGTACTAATAGGTATTAGCAAATATGCTAGGGTAATTTACCAATTTGGATGCATGCTTATTAACGCATTTAGCTGCCGGCCGCATGTGTCTAAACAAATATATGATCAAAATCGCCTTAGAATTTTTTGTAATTGGCGGCCGAAAATAAGATGTTGTAAAACTACTTTTCGGCCTAGCTAAATTGTAGTGGCATGGCGTGACACGTTATAACAGTGGCCGAGAATTAGTAAAAAGCGGCCGTAAACCAAAACAGTCGGCCGAAATTTAGGTAAATTGCTACTTTCTGATATTCTTTATTATAAAAAAAACTATCTTAGTAATGGAAAAATGTGATACAAACTTTAAAACTGCATTATATTTTGGTTTGTATAAATAATATACAGAACTAGGTTTTAACAAATATCACTCAATAAATCCATCAAAACTTTGCTTAACTGGCCGAAAACCAGCTAAACTACCCTATTAGACCGTCATTAGATTTCCAAGAGGCATCACCAATAAGCACACTCGGTGACCACTGACCAGCTGACGGATTATCCACCGCTTTTCTGACGTTTTATTTTCTTCAAAATGTTAGCTATTATTTGCTAAATTCCAAAAAACTACTTGTTTGGTGGACCGCCGCGGGTCAACCCCCCAACGGTGCCGTAGCTGACGTCTACGGCTTCGTCATCACAGATAACCACAACTTTCTAAATCATCTTACAAGTTATCGCACGGGAGAAACTCGATCATGATAATCTGTTATTAGCTCGCGGACCAATAGGGGACAATCTTACAAATAGAACTAGCCCCATAACTGCAATAAGCTTCATCCAACTACTCATTATACTTAGTTACCAGTATAAAGTTCTCCAGGCAGGAACAAGTCCGGCTCTCCCGCAACGCGCAGCGCGTACCGCGCATCCTGCGCTTGCGCGTCGGGCGGCGCGCGCGGGCACGGCACGGCCGTGCTGCCGGACACGACGTACGCGCACCAGAGCACCACGCACAACATAGTCCCAAGTATCTGCTTCACCTGGATCATTATCTGAAGAGTGCTATGAAAAGGCTTAGGACAAGTTTGAGATAGCCAGATCCATAGGTAGACGTTTTCAATGAAATCGGTTTCAGCTGTAGTCTAATATCAACACTCGTACAATTGGGAGCAAAGGAATCAAGCCCCCGTTGCAATTATTTAAAAACCGTAAATGGTAGTAGTGGTGGCATTTTATTTTAATACTACCGTCTGAAAGATATGCTTTCTGCCTATCAAATAAAACCTTTTTCAGTAGTAAGTAGGGATGAACGTTTCGTGATATTCCGGGCGTTGGCAATACACTCCTCCAAGCCAGGCATTTGCACACTACTTATACTGATTGTGCTCGTATCATTCATCCTAATATTATAAATGCGAAAGTGTGTCTGTCTGTCTGTCTGTTACCTCTGTCACGCTTACCTAAACCGCTGAACCGATTGAGATGAAATCCCGGGGAAGCACATAGGATAGTTTTTATCCCGGAAATCATCCTCTAAGGAGGTGTAATGGGGGGTGAATGTTTTTTTGGAGCTACGATATAAACGAGTTCGACGCGAGCGGAGTCGCGGGCAGAAGCTGGGTATAAAAACCAATAACCTTCATTGTTTACACATTATTTGTGTAAAAAAAACTATTCTGGACACTTCTTCACGTTTTTCGCCAACGAATTTTCGAAAATGCATATCACACCAACTGAAGCCACCCAAGCCGTTGCTCTGTTCCAAACAGGGCTTAATTAACGGCTAACCCTATCGAGATTGTTGGGCCAGCGGGTGTTTCAGAGGGACCAAGAACCAGCAGCTTTATCAAGGAGACCCGAACTGGTAGGCCACGCTCTACCTCGGAGACCGATGGCTTTGCTTCTAGATCTCAAAATAACCGAGTGTCAAAACGCCAAAATCCCAGAACGCCTATTTCTTTCTCAAAACTGGTAAACTGAATGATGAAATGTTTTAGTCATATAATAACAAAACTTGTCAACATTACTAAGCCCCATACGTTCAAATGAGTCCGATATTTTGAGAAAACAAATTAGGCATTCTGGGATTTAGGCATTACCTATGACACTAAGTTATTATGAGATCTGGAAGTTTAGTATTCTAAATCTCAAAATAACCGAGTATCTAAATGCCTAAATCCCAGAACATTGGAGTATCTAATAGGCAAAATGAAATTACGTTGTAATGAACCCAAAGCGCATCTGGAGAGCGCTCGAAAATTAAGTAAAAGTAAATGCTATTGTAGTGACATAATCACAGACAATACCGCACGTTTGCCGCACGTTTTTAAATTTTCTATCGTCATTTCAAAATAGCATTTCATCATTTTTGGCAGTTTTCGAGTGAAAGAGTCGAGCGCTCGAAAGTCAAAAATCGGTCCCCTGGTCGAACAACGGGTCGCATATTGTGGCGGACCATTCATGGTTTTGACCGGCTAGTTACTGAAAAAAAAGACGAACATTGTTTTCATCACTGGGCCTGGTACCTGGTCAAATACAGGCGGTTCGACTACTAAACGATACCTACGTCGAAGAATATCGTCGTTAAAGTTTCAATTACTTAGAACAATAAAAGTTTTAGGGCCGACTAAGGAGAAGGCTTGTAAGAAATACATATTTGAATGTTTTATTCCATTATGTCACGAAAGTTTGTTATATTATTATTACCCTTGTTTAATTGTTATACATAAAAACAAATACTATTTGACGGGACGGTTTTTAAAGGAGTTCGCACCTATACCTATTTTACCTTCTACATTAAACTCGAATAAATTATTTTAAGACTCACATATTTTACATTCTATTAGAACCCAAAATTAAGTATTACTACTAATTTACTATTCTATATTCAGTCTATTGAAGTATTGGTACAATACTCGAATTTAATCCTCTCAGCTTTACATCTGCCCACCCCCGAATCGCCCGATCCCCGCGGCTATATTCCTTTGTCGTTGGTAAACAAAGGAAAATCATTACCAAAAACGTATTTAAAGTCGTAAACCACTTGAAAACGAACTGGTTTCAACAGTGTTTTGTTTAAATTGAATATGTGTAATGAATATGTATGAGGGTTGTCTGAAACGAACTGGTAAGGGAGCGAGGTCGCTCGACACGGCCGCCCGCCCAGCGTCGCAGCGGATACTGAATTTCCATTATATTACACTCATATTTATAGTACTGACGCGGCAAGCGAGCTTCCACAGCTTCGCGATACAGTCGCGAACACACGAGTATATGTACAGTCGAGGTCAGTAGCCTTTTAATCTAATCGAAAATATTACCTACACTTGTAACCTTTAGTGGGCCACCATACTAGAATAATTGGCAAAATTTGAATCAACTCTATTCTATACTGATATAATATGATAAAAAAATCTATGAAACTTCTCATCCAATTTCAATAGTACATTACGTACCTAAGGCGGTGCATTCGTGAATGCCCCAGATCGCAGGTGTTTGTGGCCCGAACCGAAGGTGAGGGCCATCAATATGCGATCTGGGGCTTTACGAATTACCGCCCGTGGTGCGTACACAATTTTACGTCTTCTATTGGGTGTGAAGTGAGATTTTCCGCTGAGCCCGTGGGCGGTAAATCTGACTTACCGCCCAGAGTGACGTAAAAATTATTTCACCAGGCTATACACGGTGTTCCCGGGAATTTCCGTTCACTTCGGCATATTGCAGAGTACATTAACAGAAACAAATTAGCATAATTATTTCTTGAAAAATATTTTTGTTTTCTTTTTTATACTTACAAAATAATTTAATGTGATACGGCATTCTGGAATCCGCACTATCAAGGATGAATGTACTATTTCGACCTTGATATGGCGGATGCCCTCGTGAATAAAAAGTCTCATGTTATTCCAGAATGCCGCATTAAAGAGAGAACCAAAACTACGTTTGTACGGAGCGTGCTCCCCAGCGACCTCGACCCTTAAGAGTCCGCAGTAAGCTCGGCCGAATTTGACCTTCCCATACAAACGTAGCTCACTGCTACAAACGTAGTTACGCTCCGCTCTCATTTTAAAACTACCTGTTGGATTGTGACGAAACTTCGCATATACAATGACATGCATGAGGTATATCTATGTCTGTAATTAGTTTATATGGTTCCAGTTTATAAAACAAACGAAATACAGCAAAAACAAGTTGTGTATGAAAATTTTTAATTCGCTGTATTTTTTTTACTTTGGTATCTGAAGCTACATAAACTAATTACAGGCATAGATGTACCTCATGTTATTGTACATGCAAAGTTTCGTTACAATCGAATACGTAGTTTTAAAATGAGAGCGGAGCGTAACTACGTTTGTAGCAGTGAGCTCGATTCTCCATACAAACGTAGTTACGCTCTCATTTTAAAACTACGTGTTTGATTGTTACGAAATTTGCATGTACAATGACATGAGGTATATCTATGTCTGTAATTAGTTTATGTAGCTTCAGATACCATAGCAAAAAAAATACAGCGAATTTAAATTTTTCATACACAACTTGTTTTTGCTGTATATCGTTTGTTTTATAAACTGGAATATAAACTAATTACAGACATAGATATACCTCATGTGATATTGTATACGCAAAGTTTCGTTACAATCCAACACGTAGTTTTAAAATGAGAACGAAACTCCGTTTATATGGGAAGATGAAATTCGGCCGAGCTTGCTGCGGTCTCTTAATATGACGATTATTAGGTATACGATACTCGTTCGTTAAGTAATAGCAGATTGTGAGACACAAATTGAGCAAAATGATATATTTACGACGAGGGCGGTATATTGAACCTTAAGCGTAAAGAGGATTCAAGTGTTAATGCCCAAGTTGGAAATCATTTTGCTACCAAGTGACAAATACTGTTTTTCACACCTACCATGAAGAAAATTTAAACCCCTCACTTAAGGGCAACGACGACTCGTTTATTTGTGTGCAAATACAAACAGCGACCGAGGAGGAATATAGGGCATGTGTACAGTTTGCAGCAAAAATGGCTCAACGGAAAAAGACATAAAATCTTTATTTAGGTGTTAAAAGTCTGATTTATGTTTTTCAAGCTTTTATTAAGACCCATAATCGAATGTAAAATATAAATAAATAAAACATAGGTAGTTTGTAAATTTGTCATAAACACATTCTTACACATTTTAATCATATTGATATCGTTCATTAGGTACATGCAGGTATAATAAAGATGGCAAAAAAACCATAATTCATTTATTAATTTAAATTCATTGTTTTAAATGTTCTTTTCTTATAAATAACAATTATCTAATGTTACCAACATCGTCTCATTCGATATTTAGACATTTTAGAACTACACAAATGGCTACTATAGCTATGTAATGGAATGAAAATGACACTTTATTATTATCCTACAATAATAGATTAGATTAGATTAGATTCATTTATTTCATTTATTAAATTGACGTCATTTTTTGAAAATTAAATAGCATGAATTCACAAAAAGATCGTCAGAGTGTATAAGAATAACAATAATATAAATGAAAGTCAAAAATCTAAATATGTACATTGCAAAAATGAAAAAACAAGAATAATAATAAGGAATATTGAACCTCCTGAACTAAACATATAAAAAAATGCAATCACATTTGAACTAAGCCACTCAGATAGTTTTATTTTTAACCGACTTCAAAAGAAAGAAGGAGGTTCTCAATTCGGTTGTATTTTTTTTATCATTTTTTTTTAGTGTTTGTCACTAACTTTATGAGCCGATTCGTACATTTTTTTTTAATTGTAAGTACATGCTTCCTGATTGGTTCCATTTTTTTCAAAAATCCAATTGTATGATGAGATCCATGAGGAATTGAGGAAACTCCTCAAATATATTAAGCACGCATTTAATAAATTCGGTATTATCTATTATAACTCGTGTATTTACACCCGGAAATCACAAATATGGTGAAGTGGAGCTGATGATGAAGACCACAGATGTCTCCTGCAACTCCCAGATGACGTACTTAAAACTATAAAAGTACGTCACAGATTCTGATATGATTCTGTTGAAATAGCAACTAATGAAGTGCCAAAGGTCTCAGAATCACCTTTCTTGATGAATCGACGGAACTCCTCAAATATTATCGGCCCACATACAGCGATTTGGTTTTTTTCTGTAATAATCAATGTTCTTGTGGTAAAGTGGAAAGGAAATGTGTAAATGTTCATGTGGCTTGGCGGAGTACTGAATTGAAGTCGGTTAAAACTTTGTTCTTAAAGTAATTATATTTGTTCCAAAATCCAGCGAAGCAAAACAAACAACCTTTACTTTAAATTTTTACACAAACAATAAAACATATATATGGGGAAATATGGTTAATGGAATACCATTTACCATATTTCGTCGTTTGTAAAGGATGAGTACGAAATTGAGCAACCTAGGGTTGAGGCACGCACGGCTCACCTATTTTGGTCTAAGTCGTACGCGCGCACGCGCTGTTCGCGAGCGGCGCGCGGCGAGCCGCCTAAAGTCGATCTTTTGTCCGTGCTCAAAGGCGCCTCAGTGTGCGTGCCTCGCGTAACTTGGACGTGTTTGTGTGCGTGCGTGCCGCGGACAGAAGGATATAATTTGGTAAAGTACATGTGCACCACATGAATTACGATTTTTTTACAACTGTTTCATCCACCACCGAGGCGATTTTCTCTTCTTTTTGATAATAATTCGGTGAATTACGATAAACGCAGCCGCGACTGTCATCGTGTCCGACGCCATTTTGAACGACGCATAAAGTCGGCTCGCCGCGAGCACGCTGCCTCGCCCGCGCATGTTTATGTGCACCAAATTGGCTCGCGAGCAGCTCGCCGCGCGGGGCGAGCATGCCTCAGGCTGAGCCGCTCAAATTCGTACGCAGCTTAATAGAACGCGAGGAATCAGGAGACTATATAGAAATGAAATACATATACGAAATTTAATGGCGGGTTTAAACCAAGCGAACGCACATTCAGGCTATACATACCAAGTTTACGATAAATTAAGTTATAAGTAAGTATATAAATTATGTTTTTTAAGCCAGGAGTGGGAGCCAAGTTACATGGTTTTATTAATATTGGGTTGATGTTTCGCTTAATGTATAATATAATGGAGTATTTACGTATGCATATAATATAAATATAGAATATAAATGTTCGTTCGGTCAGTCTGAGTCCACCATAACATACACCACCTATAATGAGATAGGCAGTGATTTACCTAGTATAACTTAATCAATTGTATAAACGATTTGACGACCTCTGTAGCCTAGTTGGTAGTGACCCTACCTACGAAGCCGGAGGTCCCGGGTTCGAATCCCGGTAAGGGTATTTATTTGTGTGATGAGCATGAATATTTGTTTCTGAGTCATGGATGTTTTCCATGTATATATTTATTTATCTATATAAGTATGTATATCGTCGTCTAGTACCCATAGTACAAGCTTTGTTTAGTTTGGGACTAGGTCGATTTGTGTAAGATTGTCCCCATTGTTGATTGTGTTGTTGTGTTACTGCGTGGAACGGAACGATGGACTTTCTCGCAAGAGGGAGATTATTGAGTGTTAGTACGTCACATTTTCCAGATAAACTATGTTAATATTTCCAACCGTTTTCAAGTTAGAGTTCATCAAACTTTTGTGCAAAAAGCTGCATATTACAACCTTAACGACCCTTCAATGCTCGCTGCTCACCGCGGTCGCCGCCGCTAGTGGCGCGAAGTCGTGGCCAGGCCGTTGGGGTTGTAATATGCAGCATTCTGCACAAAAGTTTGATGAGCTCTAACTTGAAAACTGTTGGAAATATTAACATAGTTTATGTGGAAATTTTTAATTACTAATGCTTAATAACCCCCCTCCTGCGGGAAAGACCATCATTCCATTCCACGCTGTATATATATATATATATAAAACTTATATATATTTATATATAAATTATATATATTTATGACTAGGATTTTCTTTAGAAGAAGGCGAAAATCTTTTCTTACTTTATCTTTACGAGTACGTATAGTCTAAGTCTAACCTAGTACTACTTAATACTTTGAATGGTACAAAAATAGTGCATAATAAATATACTTAAGTGCAAGAAACTTCACAACGTTTGGACAATGATTCGGGATTTTTGTTAAATTTAAGGTGGCTACACACACAGCGACTTGTTGCATACAAACGCACGTTATAAACGTGCGACTGTTTCGCGACTGATATTGATTTAGTCTGCAACGATACTGTACGCTACTGCATCGCTGCAAAAAATCGCCTTGTGTAAACGCTCTAAGTAACATTAAATGACTAAAATTACAAGATTAATAATTTTCTTTCAACTTAGTAAATGATTATGGAACAAGAAAATAGGCAGTAAGCTGTAATTTTGGCACAACTTTTAATCTAAATATCAAAAAGATTTTGCACGTATTTATTTTTTGGTTATTGTGAACGCAATGTTATACATTTACATGAATTAAATTGAAGTTTAATTATCGGTAAGAATTATATTCTTTAAATTGATTATTTCTCACTAAATTTAAACGACATCAGAAAGACACTTTGCTCGTGTATGTAGTCTGAGCAACCCAGCTAACACGATAGGTTTTTAGTCAAAATTACGGCCCAAAACGTCACGTAAAACATGACCATAAAACTTATCATGCTAGCTGCCCAACAGCACTTATCAGTAGCTACATATGTCTTTCTGTTGGTGCTGGAGAAAGAATTAAGTTAATACTCTCCTACATTGCTGCTAACACCGTTGGTGGGTTTGTTTTTGGTCATAAATCATCATTTTTTACTAAAACTTAACTATAAACCTACGGGCCTAGAACTTCATATTAGCAGAGACAGAGCTGTTACCCGTGTTAGCGCCCTAGGACGCGCTGTTAGCAGTACAGGCTGTGTTCCTCTAGGACTAGTCTCTAGGCCGCTGACACCGGTAACAACTCTACTGCTATTACCAGAACTAGCTCCAGCTCTGTCTCTATTACTATTAAGTAAGCAGTACAGGCCGTGTTCCTCTAGGACTACAGGCATCTCAAGCACACGTTGGATAGGCTTCTTCCTACCACGTTCTGGTAATAGCAGTAGAGTAGAGTTGTTACCGGTGTCAGCGGCCTAATAGGCCGGGCCTAGGACATGGTAATAGTAGTAGAGACAGGGCTGTTACCAGTGTCAGCGCCCTAGGACGCACTGTTAGCAGTACAGGCCGTGTTCCTCTAGGACTACAGGCATCTCCAGCACACGTTGGATAGGCTTCTTCCTACCACGTTCTGGTAATAGCAGTAGAGTAGAGTTGTTACCGGTGTCAGCGGCCTAATAGGCCGGGCCTAGGACATGGTAATAGTAATAGAGACAGAGCTTTTACCAGTGTTAGCGCCCTAGGACGCGCTGTTAGCAGTACAGGCCGTGTTCCTCTAGGACTACAGGCATCTCCAGCACACGTTGGATAGGCTTCTTCCTACCACATTCTAGTAATAGCAGTAGAGTTGTTACCGGTGTCAGCAGCCTAATAGGCCGGGCCTAGGACATGGTAATAGTAATAGAGACAGAGCTTTTACCAGTGTTAGCGCCCTAGGACGCGCTGTTAGCAGTACAGGCCGTGTTCCTCTAGGACTACAGGCATCTCCAGCACACGTTGGATAGGCTTCTTCCTACCACATTCTAGTAATAGCAGTAGAGTTGTTACCGGTGTCAGCAGCCTAATAGGCCGGGCCTAGGACATGGTAATAGTAATAGAGACAGAGCTTTTACCAGTGTTAGCGCCCTAGGACGTGCTGTTAGCAGTACAGGCCGTGTTCCTCTAGGACTATAGGCATCTCCAGCACACGTTGGATAGGCTTCTTCCTACCACGTTCTGGTAATAGCAGTAGAGTAGAGTTGTTACCGGTGTCAGCGGCCTAATAGGCCGGGCCTAGGACATGGTAATAGTAATAGAGACGGAGCTTTTACCAGTGTTAGCGCCCTAGGACGCGCTGTTAGCAGTACAGGCCGTGTTCCTCTAGGACTACAGGCATCTCCAACACACGTTGGATAGGCTTCTTCCTACCACGTTCTGTTAATAGCAGTAGAGTAGTGTTGTTACCGGTGTCAGCGGCCTAACACTGCTAACAGCGCGTCCTAGGGCGCTAACACGGTTAACAGCTCTGTCTCTGCTAATATGACGTTCTAGGACTACAGGCATCTCCAGCACACGTTGGATAGGCTTCTTCCTACCACGTTCTGGTAATAGCAGTAGAGTAGAGTTGTTACCGGTGTCAGTGGCCTAATAGGCCGGGCCTAGGACATGGTAATAGTAGTAGAGACAGAGCTGTTACCAGTGTCAGCGCAATAGGACGCGCTGTTAGCAGTACAGGCCGTTTGTCTAGGACTGCGGACGATTAGGCGTGTCCCTCATCTCGAGCACGTGCTGTATGGGCTCCGGGCGCCCGTCCGCGCCCACCCGCGCCGGCACCACCACCCCCTCTGACACCATCTTGTCGAACAGGTTCACCAGCTTCATCGCCTCGAATTCTTTCTGTGAACGCGTTAAACGGACGTTAAAGCATTTCACATCACACTTCGAGGCAGAGCGGGCAAGTACAAAAAACATATTAAATAAATAAAATAAATAAAAAATATGTATAGTTTTCAGATTTTTCCCTGTACTTGTAGTATAAGACGATATCACTTGCCAAATTTCATAGTTCTACGTCAACGGAAAGTACCCTATAAATTTTGATTCCCTTGAGTGTCGAAATATACGTTTTTTGCGACATAAAAGGACGTATCTTTTTTACATACATACATACATACATTCACGCCTTTATTCCCAAAAGGGGTAGGCAGATCACATGAAACTTATGAACTTATGATATGTATCTTTTTTACGTTAACTTAGAAGTTTGATTTTTGACCTGACCTGAGTAGATATAATTATGGTTTTCATTTCAACTCGATACCTCCACGCGTTCCCGAGATAAAGGGTCTTGACAGACAGACAGACAGTCGGACAACAAAGTGATCCTATAAGGGTTCCGTTTTTCTCGAGGGATTCTCGTGAAATTTTGTGAGCAGGTTGGATGATTATATTTAATTTAATTGGCGATTCCGTGTTTGGAAATCTATCAAAATCTATTGCTCTACAGCTCGCATGTTATGCATGTTACGTATAACTGACCCGTTATGTCGGTTTGCGGTGCTTTCCGACCGCACCTACCAAGGTTGCATAATAAGGTTGTAGGGTCATTTCGCCGGTTAGCGACCACCTAATTTCATGTGCCGGTTGGCGACCACTTAGCTGAGTTGGGGAACTGAAAGGATATATTCTCGGTTTTTTAGTAGATTTCTATTCTAAAACAACAATAAAATACATGTACAACTAATTGTCTCAACAGGGTCCGTAGAATTGAAGTTATCTTCATAGAAAAAAACCTTCTCCTTCAGGTGGTCGCTAACCGAAGGTGGTCGCGTAAGCAGCGTAATGACCCTACAGTCAGCATCAGAAGCTAAGCAAAATAACACGCTCAAACTTACCTACACAGATCCTTATTCCCTTGACATTAGAGTTCGTGTCTAGATCATTTTGAGCCCTAGAATTGCTTAGCAACTTCTGCTGCTGACTATGAGATTAATATCGCTCTTTATATTTAGAACTTTGAATTTGGAATAGTTCCCAATTATAGCTAGGGACATTTAGTTTGATTCATTGCACATTTAAATAATTGATAGTATTACTCAATGAAGTGGAATATTCTGTGAGATTGTAGCGTTCTAAGATTGCACCTATGTAGGTGGTAATTTCCGGAACACTTACCCGATTTAAAACGTGTCCAGCTAGTCGATATGATCTATACTAATATAATAAAGATTGTCTGCGTCTGCGAGATTATTGCTTTGCAAGATTGTATGTAGGCGGTAATCTCCGGAACTCGTCCGTGTCCGAGTCGTCGCTACTCGAAGCCCTCTCTAGGTATGTACCTGCTCGTCCGTCATCCCCGCGAAGGGGTCGGGGCGCGGCGGGCGCGTGCAGCCGACGACGGGGTCGATGGCCGGCGCGGCGGCGCGGTACTCGTCCGTGTCCGAGTCGTCGCTACTCGAAGCCCTCTCTAGGTATGTACCTGCTCGTCCGTCATCCCCGCGAAGGGGTCGGGGCGCGGCGGGCGCGTGCAGCCGACGACGGGGTCGATGGCCGGCGCGGCGGCGCGGTACTCGTCCGTGTCCGAGTCGTCGCTACTCGAAGCCCTCTCTAGGTATGTACCTGCTCGTCCGTCATCCCCGCGAAGGGGTCGGGGCGCGGCGGGCGCGTGCAGCCGACGACGGGGTCGATGGCCGGCGCGGCGGCGCGGTACTCGTCCGTGTCCGAGTCGTCGCTGCTCGACGAGTAGCGCGCGGGGCCGCGCGCGCCGAGGAGGCCCTTCTGGGCAAGATGGCCGGCCGCGTTGCCGAAGCCGGTGTATTTCACCATGCGGCCCACTGTGAACAAAACACATATTAGCCCTTTTGACAACTCTTCGACCTACCTTTTGTGTAATGTTTTTCGTGCCCAGAATCGCCACGATTATTCAGCGTCGCTGAGGCTTTAACTATTGACCTAGCACCAAAGCCATCCGAGACAATCAATCGATACATATGTATTCTCAACCAATCGATTCTATGTCAATAGCTCTGGAGTGGTCACCCTAAAAATGGTAGACTAAGGGTAAGTCCCCACCAGAGCAGTGCGAGATAGCGGAGCGGTGTGTATGAAAAAAAGCCGCCAATAGCATTGCTAGCCTCGCCTGCCCGTCTCTTCATCAATAGGATACGTTTACCTCGCCTCGCACGGGCTCTGGTAGATACTCACCCTAAATGCCAACAATCCCGGACATAGACTTTTTAAGTTGACCAGGAGGCTAAACAGGAAAAATAAAAACTTAAGGTGAAGGAATGGGCAAACCAGTAAATTTGAGGTGTTTTTGTGCAAGTTGTTTGATGAAATTAGGCTCGTAATGTTCTGGAAATTAAATATGCAGGTCACATATATGACACAGGCCCTCGAGTATTAGATATTATGATTAATATGTATATAGTAAGGCAATAATTTCTCTATATAATTCGTAACATTAAACCTAATAAAATCACGTAGTCATAAGTATTATTGCAAGGATTTTTTACAGCTGGCTGCATAGCTAAGATAACCTACCTTTCTCTTTGCACAGGATGAAGATGAACTCTGCCGCCAGGTCTCTTATAGATGCGACTGGGGTGGTGAGTAGTCTGCACAGCTGGTTGCGCAACGCGTGGCCTTCCTCGGGCGGGCGCGAGACGTCACGCAGCGGCGGCAGCACGCGCCCGCGCAGCCACTTGCGCGCGGCGCGCGTGCGCGCTGCCTTGTTCATGACGGTTAGGATGGGGGAAAGGTTCTCGCACTGGGTCTTCGTGTTCTGAAATATAAGCTACACTCAATTCTGATATCGGATTTCTTGACGAAGGAGCGTAATTATAATTAGGCTACGCGTAAAACTAGTGGCTCTGTGAGCTGTATAAACTCGCGAGCCTGTTTTTTTTTTTTCATTCTCGAAAAAGACAATCCACTTTTAAAAAAACAATTTAATTAACGAATCTGCTCTCAAAATGTCGCTAGAAGGTTTAACTACATACTAGTAGATTCACTTACGCGGTAACACTGTAAAATTGTCTTGTCACTCTGTTTCGACACATATAAAATACTCTTTGCCTGTGCCTGTATTTAATGGAACTATAGG
Organism: Epinotia bilunana; assembly: GCA_947049275.1. Classification (NCBI taxonomy): domain Eukaryota; kingdom Metazoa; phylum Arthropoda; class Insecta; order Lepidoptera; family Tortricidae; genus Epinotia; species Epinotia bilunana. Next base: position 18,807,785 of record OX346256.1, on the reverse strand, counting down.
TTTAATCGTATATCTTATAAGCTAATATAATCCTGTAAACAACCGTTTGTTTCCTAAATAAATAAATAAAAACTAAGAAATTGTATGCATATTTGCCAGACGCTAGTACTTTTTTATTTATTTATTTATACTTAAGGAGTACCAACAGTCTTACATAGTAATACAAAGCCAACAAAAGGCACTCACAGATACCTACTAGAGTGTACAGTTTTTTGCACAAAATATTCTATATAAATAAACGTGAAACAAATAAGAAATATTATGATACTTTCAACACTGTATTCTTATTTACTTGTTTGCTGCATACTAAATTGAAACTTGTAACTAAAAATAAAAAATAAAATATACTGTTTACACGATAAAAATTAAGGTAAATACTTAACAACTTAATGCGTCGAGCAGGTTCTACATGAATCAAATAAGAACATATAATGACAACACACATCAAGACTTGCCGATGTTCCAAGCGGCGGTATGAATAAATTTTTTTGTTTTTTTTTTAAGGCCTGGTAAAACAAACGGCTATACTTACAGTGGTATTCGTCAACCTGTACTCCAACAACTGTACGAGTGCCTGCATGGCATCCATGTTCCTTCCCTCGAATATCCACTCCGCCGTCTCTCCGGGGTTCAACTCTGGCGTTAGATATACGTAGTATGGTGGTGGCACGCTGCAAACGTAAATTTCAGTGGAACATCTGTACATGGTGCGTACATTTAACCTATTTATAAAACTTAACAAACGTTTGTTAACTAAAAAGTGTTTTCTCTCACATGCACAAATGTCAAAGTGCCATGAAAACACTAATTTTAACGGCAATTTCGAATGTGATTGTAAATAGTAGATTGTGTCTCAAGGGAGCAAAATTATTTATTTGCAGCGAGGGCGCTATATTGAATTCTGAGGGCAGTGAAAGATACTAAAGTCTCTTGAGCGTAACAAGAGATTCAAGTGTTTACCCAAGACAGAAATTATTTTGCTACCAAATGGCACATACTGCTTTTTACAGGTATAAGGAAAATTTAATTGAACCTGGGATGAAAAGTACAATGTTGATTCCACATTTGAGGGCAACAATCCCTCTTTTCTGAATAGCAGGTGTGAAACTTATTTTTACAATGCTTGTATCAGAAAGTGTGCCTTTATATGGGCTTTACATAGGATGTCCTCTATGACTAATGAAATTGAGAGTGAGAATGAGATTTCACCATTTTATTTATTTTTTACTTCCAGACGCTTTGTAAAATGCTGTATGAGACATGCAGATAGGTAATACTGTCTGTCTAATTTCCGCACTTGTATCATAAAGAACTATTATATAATAGGTAATTAAAATGACAAATCAAATTTACCTGGTCAACAAATTGGCAACATTGCTCCTCAGCTCCATCAGTTTTTCTTCATTAGTGGTCTGAGTGTACAGTAGGGACGTCAACACAGGCATCAACTTGAGGTACATAGCCTCATCTGCCTCGGAGTTGGGTTCCTCTCCACCAGGCCGAATGATGAGGTTAAACATGGACTTGAGAATCTCACAGGATATGCCTTGCTGGTTGTCCTGGTATAAAATTGAAATTTTACCGAATTTGAATCAAGGATGACCATGGTCAACTAGCCAGCCAGTGTGAAACCTGGCCCGGATCAGGAAAAATGCCATGTAAGATCACAACAGTGAGAAGTGATTCCTGTCTGATTATCTATCTACTAGCTGCTCGTACGGCTCTTTCCGCGTATTACTCAGAACCCAGGCAGAACCACGGAATAAAATATAGCCTATGTCCATCCTAAAGGTTCATTCAACTGGTGAAAGATTTATTCAATTGGCATACCCATTATGTACAAACCTACAAATTTATTAAAGTGTATATTAGATGAAATGTTTGACACTTCAGGGTACAGGAATGCCTTAGAATTCGTAATCTTCTGTTTTGTATGTTCCATGACATGCATTGTCACTGAATGTCTGCAAACATGTTATGAAATAACTCACAGTAAAGTAAAAGTGATGATCTTGATCCATAGCACTGTTTTCCGCAGAACTCGGTGAAGTTTCCCTGAGCAGCTCATTGAGGCAGCAGATCAAATAGTCCATGCCATGAAGCTCATCTCTAATCTTGATCTTTATGTCAGATCGTAGTGCGGTCAATATAAACAGCAACTTTATATCGAACAACATAATTTCATCTTTGAACGGAATCTCTTTATAGATTCTCAGCCGGGCGACCAAGCCTTGAGCGATGCTGGTGTGGGCACAGAGGGCTCGTGCCACCTCGCTGTTGTAAGCTACGTTGCAGAGGCACTTCAGAGCCTCAATAGCTAGTTCCTTTTGCGGCAACTCTAAAGGGGCCATGCTTTCTTCGTTGATGCCAACAAAATTGTACAATCCAGCATGCTCTATTAATGTTGTTATCCACTTTTCACATATCAAGTTTTCAAGCTCTGCTTTGTCTCGGCTAAAAAATAATGACTGAATTTTGATACTGTAATCTCAGGGCTTCACACTCATAATGTCTGTACTGGTGTAGTAATAAGTGCTTAGGAATAGCCGAATTTAAAGCAACTTGTTACTTAATAAATTTGCCAAAAAAAAATTATATGAAGAAATAATTACTGAATGAAATATATTGAAAATAAAAAGGGACAATCAGTTTTAACCATACTTGGTACTTAAATAATAGGTGTCTGAGCTTGCTATCTTATTCATTATAGTAACAACCACAAGTTTTAATTAGGATTAAATATTTTGTTCAAGTATTATTCCTTAAAAATAAATACTAAACAAACCTCAGCACCCTAATAGCAGCTAAGCATAGAGTGTAAATCGGCGCCGACGCCTTATTCTGGAGATGCTGGAACAACGCCGCCCAGAGAATCACCCGTTTGTTGTTCTCAGACAATTTCGGAAACGTAAATGTAGTCGCATGCTGAAAATGTTCAATTCACTTAGTGCACCGCGAACTATTACATTCCATCATATTACTATTAAGAATAAGCTGAGTACGTACATTTTCGATGAACTCCTGTAGCACTTGAGCCACCTCTTGCAGTTTATCACCGCTACTAATGAGTTCGATCTCATCATCTTCCATGATTGTTTGTTTATGTAAAGAGCTACAACAAAATCACTTCGATCAGTATTTTCTGATGACAACGTTACCGTAATAAACTTGTACTGGGAAAATTATATAATTATGATTAATTAGTAACTAAGAACAAGAAATCTCCAATTAAACTGAATTACACACATATAAATACAATACAATACAAGATTGTGTCGTCAATCAATCATGCCGAGCCAATAGCCAATAGGATTTTTTGACAGTTGTTGACGTCTGTCAGTGTCAAGTCATTGTCTAGGGAAGAACAAAAAATGAGATGATGATGTACGGATGAGGGTTCACTTGGGGTTCACTAATGTTAGACCAAACAACTTTTGGCCAAATGTTTCATTTGACAAAAGTTTCATTTGACCTAATGCATTTTTTTCTTAAATAGAAAGCTTTATAGGATTATTATAAAACAAACCTAACCTAACCCAATGACTTTTATAAATTTGATGATATTCAAAGAATACCCGAAAATACCATTGTTTTGACGAAAAATGCATTAGGTCAAATGAAACATTTCTCAAATGATACATTTGGCTAAAAGTTGTATGGTCAAGAGACAGGACCCCACGGATGAGACTAGTGATGTACATCTACATTTGTAATGTGCATCCTAGTGATGAAGAAAATGAATGAAATGAATATTGTTTAGTGAAAACGAAAAAGAAATCACCGAAATGTAATTATTGTAAAAGATTACAAAAAAAGGGTGAGATTTGAGAAAATATACCGCATTCGTAAACATTTTGCAATGCACTTGCTCTGCGCGGTTATCACAAGATTGCTCGCGAGCTCTTGATTTTTCTCGTACTACCTCTCTTTCTTAGTTTTCTATTAAGCGAGAGACGGATAGTGCGAGAAAAATCGAGGGAGCTCGGGCGCCGTCTTGTGATAGCCGTGCAGCACGTCTAGCACACGACGGCCGCGACATACTCTCGATTTCTATCGCACTATACCTCTTCTTCTAAGTGTTCTAATACGAGAGAGACGGATAGTGCGAGAAAAAACGAGAGACCTCGCGCGCCGTCGCGTGCTAGCCGTGCTGATAGAATGGCCATCTTTACGTAAAAACGCTATCGTGGACACTTTCAGCGATTATAAAAGTATCTGAAACAATCTCACATGTAAAGCAAAACAGCTGACAGCAGTGTTGCCAGATACCCCGATTTTCCGCTTTTTTCCGCGCGTTTTTGCCACTGGCCCCGCTATCCGCGTTAGGTTATTTACAACTTCCCTAATGGGAAGCGGATGAAAATGAGGACTTTTTTTTTTTTTTGCTAGCCTTTTGGAGTGCCACTGCTGGGCAAAGGCCTCCCCCCTGGATTTCCACTCGTCCCTGTCCGCCGCAATCCTTGACCAATCACTGGAAAATGCGTCCAAGTGAATATATATTTTTGAGGAATTTATTATGATTTTTATTCGGCTTTTCTTTAACTAAACCTATTAAACGTATTCCGCAAATCCACATTTTCATTTAAAAATCCGCGTTTTGAAAGCGCAGCTCCCGCTTTTTGTATTCTGGCATCTGGCAACACTGGCTGACAGTTGGTTGACATTTGAGTCGCAAAAATTGAGTGATTTGAGTTGTCGTTTGAAGGGGTTGTTCTGCTTATGAAAATCGACGAAATTGTTAATAGTTAATAAATTGTGGCCCAGTAATGGCTTCTGTAGCTTTAACAGGCCACTTTGCTAATAAACTCATACGTAAGTTGATTGTACACAATCCAAAACGAACAAAACAATGAACTTCACTCTTACATAATTGCAGGTTTTCTGATGGACTTGTAATCAATCCATTTGAACATACTATAAACGATATATTTTTAAACCTATTTTTTAATTTATTGATAGGTGAGCGTTTGTTTTTTTTTTCAGCCAAAACAGGGTCCCTGAGTGTTGTTTACATCAAGTCGGCGGCGTACAGCAGTGACGGCAGGTTTAACCTCGCGGCTTACAAGCGGGGTACGGGCGGCCGCAGCAGCTTCAATGGCATCGTCGCTACCGTCTTCGGCGCCACGGGTTTCGTTGGCCGCTATGTTGTCAATAAACTAGGAAAAATTGGCACACAGGTACTTCCCAAGCTTTTAGACATAACTTTTACATACAAATGAATCTTGGGCACATTGCAACCTAGGCAGTTGAGCGAAAGAGGAAAACTGGCAGCATTCAAAAAGAGGCATCTTTTTACTAGTTCTAAAAGTATAAAATAACAGTTTTCAAGAGTAACCTGTGAAATATAAGTCATCATCATCATCATTGTATTAGCCGAAAGACCAGTGCCAATGTGAACAGTCCTGCACTACCCCCATCCAGTGGACGCGCTATCTTTACCAGGTCTTTAGGCCACCTTTCCGGAGGGCTATATTGGTTTCCTTGGTTCAGCTGCGGTTTGCCTCATTTCTGATGAGATCACGCAGAGAAACTCCCAACATAGCCCAGTATAGTAACAAGCTACAGCAAAACTTGATTGGCCAAGTAATTGTTGAATAAAAAGAGATGTACTAATTAAAAAGTTTCCAGATCACCTTGAATTGTTAAACCTGTACATGTTGTTTTAAATACTATGAAAGAAATCTGTGATTTCAGAAAACAATTTACTAAATATATAATAACATACCTTACACAAGTTTAATAAGTTAACGTCGAAAGATAATGAAGTCACAGACTGTTAAAAGCTACTTTATGAACAGCTATACTTAGTAAATTGGTACGCAAATACCTTCAAACTGCTTGCCACATGCATGTGATACTGGAATTAAAAGTTACATTGGACACTTTTTTTTGTGCTATGTCAACTTTACGATTTCACTTTTTTTGATTTGTACATATCTGTTTGCCAGGCAGCAAAGGCCTCCTCCAGCCTTCTCCATTCGTTTCTGTCTTGGGCTAATCTGCTCCATGTTAATCCAGCGTCTTGGCAGATGTCGTTGACACTTACTGATCTTGCTTCTTGAGTTGGAAATCCTTGGGTATATGCCTCGCCCAGCCTTAGCGAATGTTATCAGCCCCAGTGTTATTACTGATTATTTCACCTGTCCCAGTGTGTCTGTAATTAAATTTGACCTAATTCCTGAAATCCGACCGAGCAGAATTTTTCTACACATATTGAAATTGGGTGAAAATGCAATATTATAGTACTCGTCTGGTGATGAAGGGGAAGGAAGGCCATAGCAACTTCTAAATTACACAAGAAAGCAATGTGTCAAGCCTCATAACAATCGACTTGAAGAGTTGTTGTTGACCTGACTGTGCAAAAGAGAATACCGTGCGCACCACATAAGTTTGCGTCCCTGAAGTTAGCTTCATGTCGCCTCCTGCACACCTGACGAACCCCTCTGAAACGCTACTAGTAGCTAACATCACAGACGTAATATTATGTGGCGCATACTGTACTGATGACATACAAGCTTGTCTCAATTGAATTATTACAAAAACTTGAAAAACTTGTTGCCATTCATCATCATCTTTTTTGCCACCTAATCCCAAGATTTAGACCCAATACGCACTGTCGACTAGTCGCCGGCGACTTGGTCTCTCGGCGACCAAAACATAGGCGGGCGTCCGGCGACTAAGTGCGTAAACGCCCATATAAACTAGAAAGTCACGGTCGCCGTCGTCCGAGTCGCCAGCGGCGACTAGTCGGCAGTTCGTTTTGGATCTTAGTGTAGGCAAAAGTTTTACAGAAGCCACTGAAAATTAGTTTCATGATTGTTTATAATTAAGACTCAGGTTTACAGTAGCTACCTAATTATCAGAAATAGGCTTTTTTATTTTTAAAAGCTACTACTAAAATGCAATTCTATAACTTCCAGATGATCATACCATACCGTAGCGACTTCTACGACGCCCAACGTCTGAAAGTAGCCGGAGACCTGGGCCAGGTGCTCTTCACCCCGTACGACCTCCGCGACGAGGAGTCCATCGCGAAGGCGGTGCGGCACTCAAACGTGGTCATTAACCTGGTGGGCCGGGACTATGAGACGAAGAACTTTAAGTTTAGGGATGTGCATGTTGACGGAGCTCGCAGGCTTGCAAGGTAAGGAGTTTCATAAGGAGCGTACATGTGATATTAAATTGTTCTTACGTTCAATAAATAATTTACTTTCATAACAAATATTTACCGGACTTCAATTTAGTACTCCGCCAAGCCACGTGAATATTTCCATTTACGACATGAACTGATTTCCGAGATCAAATGTGTTGGTTATTAGAGGAAAAAACCAAATCGCTGTATGTAGGCCGACAATATTTGAAGGCTGCCGCCGATTCCTCATGGATCACCTTTGGCACTTTATTAGTTGCTATTTCAACGGAATCATATCAGAATCTGTGACGTTAAAGTTTAAAGTACATAATTGAGGAGTTCGATAAGTCATCTGTGGTCTTCATCTGAAGCCGAAAAAATAAATAAAAGTCATACATTTGGTGAAGTGGAATTGGTGTTCCACTTCACCAAATGTATGATTTTCGGGTGTAAATACACGACTAATGATAGAAAACATCAAAATCACTGCACGCGTGCCTAATATAATTGAAGAGTTCCCTCAATTCCTCATGAATCCCATCATCCGACTGGATGTTTGAAAAGAATGGGAATGGGACCAACCTGGAAGCACATACTTACATACAAAATTATAAATGACGGAGTTCTGAAGTAAGTAACAAACATTACAAATAAAAATAATGATTCAAAAAAATACAACCGAATTGAGAATCTCCTCCTTTTTTTTGAAGTCGGGTAACAAAAGCCTAATCACCCTTCAACTTACTTTTATTGCAGTATTATGGTGACCCAGCTTTGCTAACATAGGAGGGAACTTTCATATAGTTTCGTTTGTCGTTTTGAGACCTATTACCTACGGCTCCAAACCTTTTTCGATTACACTTTTCTTTAATATGTCTGATGTTAACAAAAAAATTATACTATAGTGTTGTCAGAGATGTACATGTATGGAGGTCTAAGCGACAAAGAAAATAATAATAATTCATCATATCAGCCGAAAGACGTCCACTGCTGGACATAGGCCTCCCCCAAAGAGTGCCAAAGTGACCGGTCCTGCGCCACCCGCATCCAGCGGACTCCAGCAACCTTTACCAGGTCATCAGTCCACCTTGTGGGGGGCCTGCCCACGCCGCGCCTTCCGGTACATGTATTACAGGATGAATATTTAAATTAAAAGATAAACTACTTTGCAGAATCTCCCGGGAGATGGGAGTAGAGCGGTTCATCCACCTGAACTACCTGAACGCCGAGGAGCACCCCATCCCGCTGGTGATGCGCAAGCGGAGCCAGTTCAAGATCAGCAAGTACCTCGGCGAGCACGCCGTCCGGGACGAGTTCCCCACCGCCACCATCATCCGCGCCTCGGACATCTACGGCTCTGAGGATAGGTTCATCAGGTAATATTTTATGAGGATTTAAATTTCACTGCATAGGCTGCGACGACGTGACGGGCCGAGACAGAGATGGCGTGACGTCCTGGACGCATTTTGTAACGATTACTGCATTATTCTGTAAAATATGTTTTTAATAATGAATGAATTATGAATTGGCCAGAGATTGCTCAAACCCCGCACGAGTGGTATTCAAGAGGGGATAGGCCTTTGCCCAGCAGTTGGAAACTGTATAGGCTTTGAAAAAAAAAATGAACAAAGGTATGAAATAATTTAATAATATTATTATTACACTAAGCTATGTATTTTATTTGTCGACAACTCTCGTTTATCGCGTAAATTTGACAGCCAATGTCATCACTGAGGATGTGGACTTTCTGTGTCTACTATACGTCTCAAGGTGCGTACGAATTTGAGCAGCCTCAGGTTGAGGCGCGCACGGCTACCTATTTTGCTCTAATTCATACAGTCGACCAAAGTTACAAAAATATGTATACACGACTTAATTGCCTTAACATTAAGGTCGTGTATACATATTTTTGTAACTTTGGTATCGATCTCTTTGTAGTCGACCGTACGCGCTCACGCGCTATGCGCGAGCGGCGCGCGGCGAGCCGCCTAGAGTCGGTCTTTTGCCCGCGCTCAAAGGCGCCTCAGTGTGCGTGCCTCGCGTAATTTGACGCGTATCCGTGCCGCGGACAGATCGATGCAATTCGGTGAATGTAAAATGTGCACCACATTAATTACGATTTTTGTACAACTGTTTCATCCCACCACCGAGGCGATTTTCTCTTCTTTTTGGTAATAATTCGGTGAATTGCGATAAACGCAGTCGCGGCCGTCATCGTGTCAGACGCCATTTTGAACGACGCACAAAGTCGGCTCGACGCGAGCACGCTGCCTCGCCCGCGCATATTTATGTGCACCAAATTGGCTCGCGAGCAGCTCGGCGGCCACTAGTGTGTAATGTGCGGTCCGCTCTAAAGGCAGACAAAAAAAAACGTAGTAGTATTACTTATTCTGTGATATTGTGCAGGTACTTCGCGTCCCAATGGCGCATCCACGGCACTTACCTGACCCTCTACAAGGCTGGCTTGGAAACCATCAAACAGCCCGTGTTCGTGTCGGACGTCGCGCAGGGCATCGTCAACGCGGCACGTGACCCCGACACGCGCTGCCAGATCTACCAGGCTGTCGGGTAAAGAACCATACAGTAAAGACAATGTATTATGCTTACTTCAACTTCTTTTTACCACACGGCATCGTTCTTTGGGGCTTGGCCACGGAACATAAAAGAATCCAAAATAACTGAAAGAGCTCAGTAGCAGACGTAGCAGTACCTATCTAAAACGGCCGTATTCATAAACGACCTACAAGCCTGTTTTAACTAAAATAGCGTTAAAATCCGTTTGTCCTCTGTCACTTTGACATTTGTGTTCCTAAGAAAGGGACAAAATTCATTTTATTTAGCAGAGGCATTTTAAGTTTTATGAATAAGGGGGTAAGTGTATAAGACCTCGTCGCGCATCCACGGCACGTTCCGCTGTGCAGTCGGAGTCAAAGATATGTATAGACTTTTCGCTCAATTATGGAATAAGGCGCAATAGTGTGAACGTACAATCGGACATGGACACGGTAAAACAGCCCATGTTCGTGTCGGACGTTGGGGTGAGGAACCATACAATATTCAAGTATTTATTGCAATCATGTTGTTACAGTGTGGTACATAGTTGACATGTGTTACATTAAGTCTCAAACATGAACCCTGTGAGGGCATCGCATTCCTTTCTAGCTTTTTCACGCGACCTCCCCCACGCGGAACTGTTCACATCGTAACTCGACACGTCAAACTTATAACACCCCTCTGTTTGCGTCGGGGGATAAAAATCGTAATTTTAATAAAATATTATGGTCTAAGAGCTAGCGACCAAATCGGTCATGTAGCTTCAGCTGTATTGAAACTCCGTTAGCTACTTCCCTGAACAACGTTTTCCGATAATCTTCGCGCTGTCAGCCCGCGGGCGGTGGGTGCGGGTGTAGTGGGGTGGGGAAAAAAAAAATGGGCTGAGCGACTATAATTTTTTTTTCAAACTGTTGCTCTGTACTCCCTGCAAAAATATCGTTTTTTTTTTCGATACCTTTCCACCGATATTTTTGCATGGCTATTTTTTGGGGCTTACATATTAATTAATCTCGCGTCAGAAAAAAGCCAATACAGCTGAGCCCACATGAAAATTATTATTATTTTGGTATTTTTTATTAACGTTGGCAACCCCTTCCCACCACCCGATCGATTTAAAAAAAAATTTGGGTACACAGGGAGTACAGAGCAACTGTTTGAAAAAAAATTACAGTTGCTGAGCCCACATTTTTTTTTTTTCCCACCCCTCTACACCTGCACCCACCGCCTGCGGGCTGCCAGCGCGAAGATTATCGGAAAAGGTTGCTCAGGGAAGTAGCTAACGGAGTAGAATGTGAAAAAAAATCTACCCTCGATTCTGAACAAACAGTTTTCAGGTTTTGCGTTATTTTATTAACACGTTGTATATAGTCACGAGTATTATATACTCTAGACTCGTTCATTACATTTTTGTTCCGGGTTGCCCGTCGAAAACGTTCACGCGCCGCCACTGCATTCAAGCAAGTTGTGCTAGACGTACAGTCTAGCACAACTTGCTGACAAAGTCGCTTCACGCGCGACTGAGCGTCTCCTGTCGCACTCGCACCGTGCAAATTAGATAGAGGAGATCCCAAATATAACTTAAGGTAGTTCGATTACAAAAACGTTATTTGACATTCACAGGCTAACAGCGTGATTTTTTAAGAAACCTTTGTAAGTAACTTTCACAATTTGGCTTTCCATTTGCGCGAAATTCCCCCTTTCCTCGAATAAACTTGTGTAAACTAGAATAATTTGAGAAAAATGGTTTTCCCAAAGTATGACGTCACAAACTAATATCTCAAATGATTCTATTTTATACAAGTTTATTCAGGAAAAAGGGGAATTTCGCGCAAGTGGAAAGCCAATTTATGAAGGTTAGTTACATAAGTTTCTTAAAAAATCAAGCTGTTAGCCTGCGAATGTCAAATAACGTTTTGTATGGAAATCGAACCACCTTAATGTTGCAGACCAAAACGCTACAAGCTGGCCGACCTCGTGGACTGGTTCTACGCGCTGATGCGCAAGGACGAGAAGTGGGGCTACAGACGGGTCGACATGAAGTACGACCCGGTGCTGGGCATCAAGGTGATGCTAATCAACATGCTGTCGCCCGGGTACCCCTTCGGGAACGTCTCTTGGGAGGCCATTGAGAAGGTGATCAATATTTTCGTTTTAAAATGTTATCTTTATTAATTCATGTGAAATTTTATCAAAAGTAAATAGTTTTACTAAAATAAACGTTTCTATATCATATCCAATGAGAAATAGTCAATTAATTAACAAAAAGGATTTAATTTGTTTCGTCGAGTAAGAATCCATTTGCCGAGAATTCAAAAAAAAGCTGTACATTCAGTACAACCAGGTTAAATTAAAAATGCATCGTGTGCATGCATACATCTTGCTGCAAGGTGCCAACGTGACTTAATCGGGATATAACCATAACACACGTGTCGTAATTTTATAAAACGTGTGTTTAATATCCAGGATTATGAGCCTAAAAGCGACACAATAAGAGGTACGTTACGAGCAATTGTGTTGAAAAGGAGAGGTGGAGCACTAGTTATTTAGATACTTAATTAAATTAAGACATGTACAGCACGTCTAGCACACTTTTTATCGCACTATACCTCTTCTTCTGAGTGCTCTAATAAGAGAGAGCCGGATAGTGCGAGAAAAATCGAGAGCTCGCGCGCCGTCGCGTGCTAGCCGTGCTGTAGGCTTCATAAGTGCATGGACATGCTTGAACCGTATTGCCATAGTAATACGGTTCAAGCATGTCCATGCACTTATGAAGCCTTCTGTACATACATACATTCACGCCTTTATTCCCAAAAGGGGTAGGCAGAGCACATGAAACTTATGTTCCAGCGCCACTTTTGGCATAAATGTGGGTACAAAAAAGATCGACAAAATGTGATATTGCAGTGATAGGTTGCTAGCCCATCGCCCACGACACACTTCAACCCTGCTCCCTTAGTCGACTTTTACGACACCCACGGGAAGAAAGGGGGTGGTGATATTCTAACCTGACACCGCACGGGCCATTAAGACATGTAGTTTATTAAATCGTTTAGAGATTTGATTTGAGACATCTCTAAAATGTATTATTTAATGCAAGAGCGAGAGCAGACACAGGTGCATGAAAACGTACTAGGAGGCATCACTCAACCACTATTGTAATAGTAATTTACTTTACAGCGGTAGCCCAAAAGTTGCCATAGAACCACGGAAATTGAAGACAGTCCCACTTTTCAGATGGACTTGTTTAAATTATTTTTGTGTATTGAAATTTCCAAAGAAAAATACTAGGTCACTCGCACAATCTACAATTTATCACAACTTGTAGGTAAATAAAAATATTTCTTATTTATCTGACTGCTCTGTTATAAGCTGTGATATTCTGTAGAACAAATTTGACACTTAAATTTAGGTATTAATACGGCCAGTATTTTTCAATCACAACACCCGATAGAAACATTTTCAGCAAAAAGTTTTAATGTGAAGTAACTGGCACACATTATAAATTTATTGCGCATGTGTGAGTGCAATTCTAGGAGCGCCCAAGCCTGGCCAGGAAAAAGTAGCCAGCTTTGGAAAAAGTAGCCATGGGCTACTTTTTCCAACGGGAAAACATCTAATTCCCACGGGAAAATTCAATATGTTACATTTTCGTATAACCACGCGGGCGAAGCCGCGGGCATCAGCTAGTATTGTATAAAGGCAGGCGGTGACTCGTCCTCTCGCCGAGTGGGCCCCACAAAACAGTCGCGGCTGTATTATTATTATTATGAGTGGAGTGACTATCTATACAGGCTATCTAGCCTCGTTCATCACTATGAACGAGGCTAGAACTCTTTCACTGCCACGAATTAGACTTATTTGTGACAAAATTTGCCAGTACTTTCAGATGAACTAGTATTGGCAATACAGTTTAAGAGTCCGCAGTAAGCTCGGCCGAATTTCACCTTCCCATACAAACGTAGTTACGCTCTCATTTTGAAACTACGTGTTGGATTGTGGCGAAACATTGCATATACATTGTATATCTATGTCTGTAATTAGTTTGTATGGTTCCAGTGTATAAAACAAATGAAATACAGCAAAAACTATTTTTTTTTACTATGGTATCTGAAGCTACATAAACTAATTACAGACAAATATACCTCATGTCATTGGATATGCAAAGTTTCGTTACAATCCAACACGTAGTTAAAACTACGTTTGTATGGAGAATCGAGCTTACTGCGGACTCTTAACACATTCACTGCCAAGAATTTCGTAGCGCTACTTTCCTGCCACTGAATGTGTGCCCGTAGCGCGGCAGTATGTTTGTTGTGATTGGCGCTGAATGCGTTAAGCTGGACCTAATTGACTGGGAACTTGAGAGATTGCTAAGAAGGTACTCCTATACATTCGAGAAATACTCCCTCGGCCTCTTTTATTATTATTGTTGGTTTACACCAATCAGGGGGGGAGGGGGGGGGGTTGACAGATACGATACATACGTAAAATCACGCCTGTATTCCCGAAAGAAATAGGCAGATCACATGAAATTTAATTGTCAGTGCCACATTTGTGATATTCCAGTGATAGGTTGTTAGCCCATCACCCACAACACACTTCAACCCTACTCACAATATCAAAATAGCTAATTCAGGATGATATTAACGGTAATTGAGCATTACGATCGAAATTAATTATCTACTATTAACAACTACATTAACTAACTGCAGGCCCGTACTGGACAAGTGGCGAGAGATGGGAAACATTATATTGGAAGGAGTTCTAAAAAGCCTTTGACAATAAGCGCACCGAATTAAGAGTTTTTATATAAACAAGAATTGTCGAAAACGAATGGTACGATCAAGGCCAACGAAGGGCTATAGTATGTAATGCAATGTAATTATTTACAGGAATCCACCACTGACGTCGTAGACCCCAAAATGCCCTCGCTCCAGGACCTCGGAGTGAACCTCACGGAGATTGAGAACCAGGCTCCCTGGGAGCTGAAGCCCTTCCGCGCCTACCTGTACTACAACGACAAAATTGGAGAGTTCATCAAGCCGGAAAACCCTAAAGTACACTGTTAATCCGAGTAGACAACTGAATCAATGGGACATCTTATTCTTTCGTAGTTATATGTACAACTATAATAAATTATGTTTGTTTTTATTTGGGTTTAATTTCATAATACCTACTTAACTTTTGATTGCGTAGAAACACAGTCGATATATAGGTTCAAGCGGTAAAACAGATAACTGACCAACCGTACACTTTATGGGCATTGTATAGTCGTTCGGTTTTAGTTGTGTCCAATCCATTGTCTCATTGTGCGGGTTTGCTACCTCATTATGGTCCGTCATAAAAGATAAGCACGCTTCGTAGATAAAAACTGCGTGCATTAACATTTTACTGGATTTTCAACTCTAGGGCCTTTGCCAAAAGTTTAAATTGCTTTAATAGAATTATAATATTTCAATACATCCTTGGCGTTTACCTGAGCACTGAGAATCTATGTCCCTAAGTAATAACTTAGGGACATAGAGTCGATATTCAATTGAACTTTCTAGGTGGCTGTAACGACTTTTACAATATGGTAATTTGGGTGTTTTGCTGTTTCAGTCAACAAAGCCATTGTTCCTTTAAGTAGATTGGACACAACTCAAACCGAACGACTATAATAAGGTTCAATATAAATACAGGATGGTCAGTTAACTGTGTTGGCGTTTGTAACATAATGTAAGACTGCGTGCGAACGGGTTTTCAATGGAGTAGAGGTGTATAATGATCTTAAGAGACTAGTTGAATACCGCTTTAGATCATATTTGCTGTGGTAGAAATTGTGATTCTCACACCAACTCAAACTTCCAAAAATTCTACCCAATTGTCAACCTTAGAGCCTGTGTACACGTGTTAATTAGTGTTTGTTTAAGGATATATTTCCTTCCTTTAGATTTAATCGGTCCTCGCTTGCGCGGTGCGTGGGTCCCCTGCACCCGCGCGCCTACGGCGTATGGCGATACGGGGCGGGCGCAGAACGAGTTCATAATAGAAGCGTGTTCTATTTTATTGAGACTGACTTTTTTAAAGACTCGCACAAATTATTCATAAATGTGTAAACAGGCCCTTAGCTCACAATGTCTGACGGACGAGTTTGTTTCGGAGGTGTTTTTCAACAGTATTTGCCTTTTTACCCGACTGCCGAAGGAGAGGAGGGTTATGTTTTTCGAGCGTATTGTACCTATGTCTTATTCTTTGGCACGCCCTGTAGCCTAAACCGTTTGATGTATTTCGATATATGAGGTGTCGTTGGATTCCTCTTATGGAGTGACATTGGCTATAACATTTGTAAAAAAGCAGTTGGGTTTTTCGAAAAATCATTTGATTTCACTTGTTAGAAACACTGGTCGTGTCTAACTAGATGTGCCATTGAAACCTACTTGCATATATTATTTCTTTACTTAGGGGTGATTAGGTGCGTCCACACCGGACGAGCGGTTCGGCCGAACGGTTCGCCCGAGCCAGTCCAAACGCTCGCACGAACGGTTCGGGCGAGTCGTCCGAATGCTCGGCTGCATGCGCTCGGTGTGGACACGCGTTCGGGCAAAAGCGCGTGGCATGTCCGAGCCAAATCGGTTCAGCCGAATTTATCTACGGCACAGATTATATACTAGTTCTACGAACAGGTACTCAGGTCTGAATAAAATAGCTAATACCTACCGCTTTTCGTGCCTACGAAATTTAACAATGGAACGACCTTGAAAGCGCGGTTCGTTGCCCGCACGTGCCGGCCAATCGACGCTAGGGTTGACACCGCTTAGAAATGATTTTATAGTTAATAGTTGAGTGAATTGTATTTTAAATATATCCCGACGACAGTACCAAATAAAGTTTGGTTGGTACCTACCTATCTTCGTTATGTATAACGTAAGTATACGAATAACTTAATATTGTATAATAGTCTAGGCATAAGTTTTTTTAATGTACTATTTTAAAATATTCTGATTCCTCGCGAGTGCGTTTACGAGTAAGCCCTACCAAAAAGTCATAAGTCCCTTTAGCAACGACGATGTTTTCGCCCTTTCTTAGGCCGTGCAAATCTTACTAAGTAAACTATTATACTAATTGCTGTTAGACAGGGATAAATATAAACATGAAATCTACGTAATCTCCGAAATAATGTGGACATAATGGCAGTGGTGTAGTAAACTAGGCGGAGGTTTGGCGCAGGTAAAATTACCGAAACTCAAGCAAGCCTTACAAGTTTTTACGTATGTGACGTGTTCCGTGAAAATCATAGTTCGTACCTGTCATGGTAATAATTAGTATAGGTAATTATATCAAGTAGCTAAGTTTACTAACATTTTATCATCAGTCGGCAGAGCGAAACAGGATAAATATCTATTTGTTTTATTATTGTTGCACCCCATAACACTGCAGTGCGCCGAATATATACGCGACGAAGTAATTTTTTAATAACGCTGTACGCTGTGTAAGCAAAGCAGCGTCCGGCCGTGAGCTCGTGTGCCAGCCAACGGGCCTTGATCGCCGCTAGCGGCGCGCAAATAAAAGTAGTAGTGTAGGTATAATTCTAACTTCCCACGGTGCAGCTGCCTAGCTAGGTAGCACTGCCTGCGGGCCATTATTTGCGTCGCGATCAAAGACTACAATATACAAACTGATCGCGATCGCCATGAAGCCGCACGTACGCACAAATTTAGTGAGAGTTATATTTATAGGGCAAAAATGCTTTCGTATGTCCGGCTGTCCCCTTTATAGGTTGCATCTCTAAACAGATTCTCGTGAAATTTTGTAAGCGAGTTCGATATTTATAGGGCAAAAATCGCCCTCGCCTGAGCCGTTCGGCCGAACAAAACAACCGTCACATAGGCTGCGGCGCGCTCGGTTCGGGCAAGCGGTGATTCGCCGAACCACGTCTACACTGAGCGCGCACGTGGTGTTCGGCCGAACCGCTCGTCCGGTGTGGACACGCCTATTCCGGTTTTATAGTGGGGCATCTAAAGATGCTACGTGTCCATATTATAATATTGTTTTAAATATACTCACTATTGTCACCTGGCTTACTGGGACAGACTAACAACAAATCCAAGAATCCCACTCGTCAAAATTCTTTCTAGTGGACTAAACAAGCTATTCGGATGAATAAAACAAAGAAATACGTTTAGATTTGTATTTAAACTTATTTAAGGTGCAGGCCTGCCTCTGCCGAATCCTCCTCTCTGTAACAAGGAAAAATGAGTTAAAATAAAACTGGCATATTTACGGTCTAGAAAGAGACACCTGACCATTAGGGGCCCAGTTAATGTACGGAACAATAATCCGAGTCCACTATATCTAGTCATTGCATAGAATAGACAGAGAAAGATAAGTAAACGCGATAATTGGGATCTACAAATATTATTTCCTAGTAATAAGGTCTATGAATGGCTGGCGCCTATTTGTGTAAGATGTTTTGGAGACAAACAATTGAAACTCGAGTCTAAAACCTGATAATACTTAACCCTTTTTTTGCAGTGTTCGCTTTTTGTTTGATTTTTTTAACTAGGATCGTTTAGACTATTTAGCGTCACCGAGGCTTGAACTATGGACCTTTGCTTTTATTTGCCAAATTAAGGGCTAAGGACGCCGCAAAATAGGCATGCGACTCTTTTGAGACCTAAACTTTGCATCTAGGTAATCTACAAAGTCAATCTAGTTTGTATCTACAAAGTTCAGCTTGTCTTAAAACATAATTATCATATGTTCCGATGGATTCTCAAAAAATTGGCTGTCATTTTAACTAAACTTATAATTGCGAATTAATTTCTCTTTAAGGTTACTCTAAAATCTCGAAATCAAAAAGTTCATTGTGGTAAATAAACAAATATAATTATACGTGATTAGGTCCCGTTTAGGAAATATATGTGTCAACATAGTGAAAGTATAAAACAATAAATTAGCTTTTTCTAATGCTTTACCAGTTTAGTACAATATGACAAATAACAAATATGAAAAATGACCACTGAACTGCCTTTCTGAGAGTCAAGCCCACCTAAACACATCC
The DNA here is from genome assembly GCA_947049275.1 of Epinotia bilunana. Taxonomy (NCBI): domain Eukaryota; kingdom Metazoa; phylum Arthropoda; class Insecta; order Lepidoptera; family Tortricidae; genus Epinotia; species Epinotia bilunana. The sequence continues at coordinate 18,789,057 of OX346256.1, read as the reverse complement.
AGCAGTAGTCAGGGGATGCTAGAGATCTGATGATAGCAGGGCTAGATTTTGGAGTTTTACTACACACACTCAGACTGTAGTGTTAAGCAACCAAGTAGAATGAAAACTAATGGTTTGGTTTATATATACCGATGGAAGGTGGGATTGAAACACTGTTTTTTATCTTGCCATAATGGCAAATAGGTACAAAATGCTGCATGTTGCAACAATTTAGTAGCAATCAATACACTTTCTTAAAGTCGATAACATGCGAAAAGGAGATTGTTGAGGAAATAGTCTGTGAGCAGAGGGTTCCTGGCACTGAAACTGTAAAAAGCAACTTACGAATTCGACATCAGCAGAGCCAGGGCCGACATCGGCCTTCTTGTCGTGCGGCGCGCCCGGGGCGGTGGGCGCGCGACGGTACGCGGAGCGGTCCTCGGCCGCGCGCGCCGGGCCCTCGGGCCGGCCCACGGCGCCGCGGCGCACTGTCTCTGTGCGCACGGAGCGCTTGAGGGTCGCGGGCACGATTTCGGGAGGCAGGTGCAGGAATATGCGCAGGTATTCAATGCCCTCGTTGGTCAGGTACCTGGAATGGTCAAATATTTTATTGTACTTTGGTTTAGATGTGGATGCCTGGACGCCTGGTTGAGTGTGTGTACTATCTGTATAACAGAATTTAATAATGATAATATAATTGCGGTTACAGATATAAGTAATATTTCCCTACTACTTCCATAGTAAGAGTACCTGTAATATTTGCATACCGAAGATGCTACTAAAATGCAAAATCCAGTCATAATACACTTAATGGCACTTGAAATAATTAAAAATTAATCTCATTAGTAAAAAAAAAGGCGAACTTATATCTATGGGAGTTGGGACCTCTAGCACCTAACCTTACTACGAACAAAACTATGTCTCAAAGTAAATAACCAATTGATAATGATAACATTAAAAAGAAGTCGTTATTACCAGTAAAAGTGTCTCCACGCAAACTGTTCCTTCACGTAACCTCTGGATTTGAGGGACTGCATAGCTTTGATCACCTGCAGGTTGGAAATCTTCTCCAGGTCGGGGTGTTTAGGGGCATGGTAGTCCTTCTTGGCTACCATAACTCCCTCTTTGAATAAGAATTCATAGATCGCGACACGGTTTGTTTTGGGCATCAACATCTTGACGGCCTATCTGTAAAACAAGGGTGAGATAGGGCTTAGAGGTTATAAACACTAATCACGGAAAATGCGGTAATTATCACAAAATCACTTAAACGTATCACAATTTCGTTGAAGAAATCTCGTTTTACAAAACTTAATTCGTAATTATTTGCAGATTCAATAAATAAATTCGGATTTATATTCCGGATTTGTACCTTTCGCCAACTTTGACAAACAGAAAAGAGTCCACAGATAATCGAAATAACACAATTGAAATTGACATTACAAAAACGATTTACAAAGCATGCTTTTATGTAAGAAATGGACATGAAACTGTCACATATTTAATAAATTGAATATTTGGTTTGGATCTTTACACTTAAAGCAGCAACTAACATGCAATCACTTTGCTCTAAAAAAGCAGAGTAATTAAACATTTGACAGATATGGATGTATAAACGCATACTATTCTAACGTAGCTTTATTCGTAAACTAACTTTGTTGTAAATTTTATTCCCTTATCTGTGGAACTGTCAAACGTCACTGTCCTGTCAATCTAACTAGCTTCGCGTTGCTGGCGCTTTATTTCATTTTATTTACTCAGTATTAGGAATATTTAGGAAGAATATCCTAGTGCTTATGATTACAACTACCTACGTTTAGCTTTAAGCCAAAATGGATTTCCAAAACAGACCGGGTGGTAAAACCGGAGGAGGCGGCGTAGCGTCATGGTCCGAAAGCAACAGGGACCGACGCGAGAGACTCCGGCAGCTTGCCTTGGAGACTATTGACTTGAACAAAGATCCCTATTTTATGAAAAACCATTTAGGTACGTAATTTCATTATTATAATGCATAATCTAAATTTCTTATCATATATTAAGTTGAGCAACTCAACTTAAGATAAAAGTCCCATCTCAATGTGTAATTGTTAGTAAAAGTTTAAAGTATTGGGATTGGGAAAGTGCCGAGCACAGGGAGGGTTACCTTAGTTGATCAACAATTAAACATCATTGAAATGCAGAGCTCTTCTAGCCAGTATAACATTGCATGATTAAATCTTTTTCACATAACTATGTTTATTATGCTCATTTCTATATGTTTATTGAAACTTACTTATTCAACCAAACTATTTGACTTCAAACTTTGTTTCCAGGTTCATATGAGTGCAAACTTTGTCTGACTCTACACAACAATGAAGGGAGTTACTTGGCTCATACTCAAGGCAAAAAACATCAGGCTAATTTGGCCCGAAGAGCTGCCAAAGAGGCCAAGGAAGCACCTCAGCAATTGGCTCCGGAGAAGCCTCGGATTGAGCCAAAGAAGTTTGTGAAGATCGGGCGGCCTGGTTATAGAGTGACTAAGCAGAAAGACCCAGAAAGTGGCCAGCAAAGCTTACTGTTCCAAGTAGATTATCCTGGTATGCAAAAACATAATAAAATTAGTTCATTATTGTTATGTATGAAACATGTGTCTTAACCCTTTCAGTGCGCATGACGCCGACGTCGGCGCCATGCCGTTTGCAAGTCCGCCGTACTGATGACGCCGGCTCGGCGCCATAACATTTTTGCATTTATGTAATAAAATCGATTAAGTGGGGTTACTTTTTCTTATTTTTTTGTATAATTAACAGTCTGATATTCAATACGACTAAAACACAAAATTACCTGTATATATTGAACCCAAACTTTAATTTCACTTTTTCTGTATATAATGACTTGAAAACATTTCTGAAGTCCTTTAAAAAATATAGAGTAGATAATATAGGTAAGAAAAAAGTAATTTTGGAGAAAATATGTCTTAGTTTAATAGGTTTAAAACCTCTTGCACCGAGGTCGGCGTCATTCAGGCTTGCGGGACTGCGCATAACGACCCATTTCAAAAGAGTCGTAAGTGTTGTCATTGCCAAAGCATAAGTAGCTTTATGTTCACAGCAGTAATGCTACTTTTGATAAATCACGTCGTTTGAGTCGGGAAGAATGGTTTCATGCTATTGCAGTTTTAACCAAGCACATCAATGTTTGTGGATAAATAAATATATTTTAGGCAAATACATATTTTATTACTGGCCAAAAAAATGGTAGGTTGACGTCTCTATAGTGGGTTTTTGGTAGTTCCAACAATTTATTGCGATGATAAGCAGCTGCTGTATTAACCATAACAGCTACCTAACGTAACAAAGGTTCATGTTACTTATTTTTACAAACTAGACATAAATCATCATCCTCCTACTCATAGTAGGTGGCCTGCGTAGAATGAAAAAACCCGATAAGGGCATAAGTAGGTAGTATCGTCATAGTGTGATTTATGGCGTCTGTGACCCTTTTCTCGCAAAGAGCAGTGGTAAAACGAAAGACTTGCTACTTCTCCATGTTTCCATGAACAATAGGACAACTAGGGGTGTTGAAAAATGGACCCGATATCTCTGCATTCCATGTTTGACCCTGATTGCTGTACGGAACCGAATATAATGGACTTTGATGAAAACTCACCAGGAATAACTGCGTCGATACTCTTAAACATATCTGATAGGTAACCCGCTATAATGTATTTAATAATAAATACGAATAAATTCCATGTCAGAGGCCAATATCATTAAAATTAAATAAATAATGCATCATTTCAAGTTTTTGGTTTGTGGAAATAACGCATCAACCCATCCATTTCACGATTCGCACCCGTCGGCCGGCATGACGCCGGCTCGGCGCATCGGGTTTACCAAGCTTTTTGTTAGTTCTGCGCCTTAGCGGTGTGCAAAGCGCTGACAGCGTTCGTCCTGAAAGGGTTAAGTAGAACAATAGTGAAAGATTATGGTTCAAATATCAGTGATCTAGTTAGCACAGTCATATTTATTCTGGAGCAGAACATATGTTGCGTTATTTAGGGAAAGGGACCTTGTTGTAGTTGGTGCTTATGCTATTATGAAGGATGCACTAATTAATGCAAATGTATGATAACACTGACAGTATGGTCCATTTACTCTGATAACAACACATATTATAAAGGTAGTATGGGTTCCAAGCCATTGACATTAAACGAGCTGCTACGTGACATGGCTTCACCCATACTACCCAGAATGCAGGCAAACTTGCGGGAAAAATATAGCCTACTAGCTTCTGCCCACAACTCCGTCCGCGTGGAACTCGTTCATATTGTAGCTCGATACAAACTTTAATCCCCCATTTCATCCCCTCAGGGGGTGATTTCTGGGATAAAACCTATCCTATGTCCTTCTCCATACCAAATTTCATCTCAATCGGTTCAGCGGTTTAAGCATGAAGAGGTAACAGACAGACAGACACACTTTCGTATTTATAATATCAGTATGGATGTGTGTTCCTACAGAACATTCTATTCATAGCTGAATGAATATTGCACCCTGCATATAAAGTTACAAAACTACAATCTCACAGAGTTCCTCCTTATGAGGTTGAAATAATGGAATTAAAAGTTGAAAGAATGATCTATCGTTCGTTAAATTACTTATTTCAGAAATTGCCGAAGGAGTTCAGCCAAGACATCGCTTTATGTCGGCATATGAACAAAAAATTGAGCCCCCTGACCGCAGGTGGCAATACCTGCTGTTTGCAGCGGAACCCTACGAGACCATAGCTTTCAAGGTCCCCAGCAGGGAAGTCGAGAAACATGACTCCAAATTCTGGACCCATTGGAACAAGGATACAAAGCAGTTCTTCCTGCAATTTGCTTTCAAGATGGAAGCTTTACGTATGCCGCCACCGCCTCCAAAGATGTGGGAGAACCATGGCATGCGCCTGCCTCCGCCGCCGGGAGCACCCATGATGGGAGTGCCACCCCCACCCCCATTGTTGCCAGTACCCCCACCACCTCCTATGTAAAATATAGTGTCTATGAAATAAATATTTCGAATTTATTTTACATTGTTTTGTTTCAAACTAGCTTCTGCCCGCGACTCCGTCCGCGTGGAACCTCCTTGCCGGGGGCCTACCCACGCTGCGCCATCCGGTACGTGGTCACCACTCGAGAACCTTTCGCCCAAACGGCCATCGGTTCTACGTGCAATGTGCCCCGCCCGTTTATATCGTAGCTCGATACAAACTTTCATCCCCCATTTCACCCCCTCAGGGGATGATTTCCGTGATAAAAATTATCCTATGTCCTTCCCCGGGATTCAAACTATATCCATACCAAATTTCATCTCAATCGGTTCAGCGGTTTAAGCGTGAGGAGGTAACAGACAGACAGACACACTTTCGCATTTATGATATTAGTATGGATTGTAATACAGGGTGTTTGGCATTGCGTGTGCCAAAAGACTAGGGTGGGTAGGTAGGGTCACTTGCAACACATTTTGAGCCAATTAACACTCGTCCTGCCCACTTTGTTTTTTTATTATTATTGGTGGGCTTATGCATTCAGCCCATGCTGGCTGGACCTACTAACGGAATAAAATCATAATTTTAGACAGACTCCATTTTTTGCTGGAAAGTTGTAAGTGATTCTAGACATGTCGTTTACCGTTAGAATAGTCATGAACTGGAGAACTGTTTATGATATTGGAAGATCTGAGGAAGTTCAATTTATTTTTAATTGTGCCATAAAGTTGAGCTTGATGATTTTTATTTTCTGTCCTTCACACTTTGTCGGCTCATAACCTTTTTTTATTTCCTATCTAAATTCCTATAAAAATAAGATTTCTACAGGATACGCATACATTAAAGATTTAAAAAACAAAAAGTTTTATGCTGTCACATTTAAAAAAAAACGGTAAGCAAAATGGAAAATTTTTGGCAAATAAAAAATATTAATAAAAATACACCGTGGGCAGGAGGACTATGCCAAACTTCGCTTTTACACGAGTTTTTTCCCACGATAGGCGGCTTTTGGTCTTCGTTGGGTGGCCTAGTAGTTTATTTATTACATTTGTATGACGTTTCCGTGAGTCACTGACGGTGATGGCTGAAAATCAGCGCTGCAGGTGTCTGACACCTCAGCATAATGCTGAGCCAGTGTCCGGTTCACTGCCGCAGAGACACACTTGTTTTCTGTTTTTTGATTATTTTATTGTTTAATACGTGTGTCCTGTGTGTTTGTGAATAAATGTGTCTTTCTTTCTTTCTTTCTTCATTACCGACGTAATTTGAAATGTATTACATTTACATCCATTAGGATGTGAATGTAATACATTTCATAAAGATAGCAGCCAAGGGGTGGTTGTATTTCTTGCAAGACACTCATGTTTCTGCTGTTGATGAATTCAACGAGTAGTAAGTAGAAGAGTAAATAAAAATGGTAGAGTACTAAGTATATTTGTGTAAGTCTTATGCTGTGTCTGCAAGTAGAGACCATGCTCGACTTTTTAGCTCCCAGCACGTTTATCATGCGACGGCCGCGACATACTCTCGATTTTTCTCGCACTATATCTCTTGTTCTAAAGACATTCTACCAACGCATAACTGCGTCCATGGACCTTTAATACTCAGAGGGCCTACCGCTACTGTCGCACTTGCTAGTTGAAGCGACAAAGATGGAGATACACGAACGAAGTTCGTTTTCATTTCGCGGTGCGGTAGTCCCACAAGGTATGCGTAATAATAATAATGCGTATTGCCACAAGGCACATTGAGAGATGGAGGCTTTTTTTATGCAGCTAAATTAAGAACTGGTCTTACAAGGCTACCAAAACTCCAAGAAATCCAACTTTAATTTTCATGGATGAACGCCGTGATCCTGTGCCAAAAATAGTGGAATGGAAATTAAAAAAGACCATCTTGCCGGCCTAGGCCTCCAATTTTGTATAAAATGCCATTACTGGTCTCTCGTCTCGCTGCACCCGAAACGTGACACTTCGAAGCCCATTATGAAGAACACAACGTCAATATTTCACTGCATGTTTGAGAAAAATATTATAATACTTTTAAGTAGATAAATCCATACAAACGGATATAGGTGAAAAACTTAAGTAAGCCACCTGTTGTATGTGTGAGTAATGTGTGCGAATAGACATTTGTTTTGTTTGTGTTCTACCATAAACAGCCTACTTAATTTGAGCGGGTAATGGTTTTTTTGCCGCAACCTCATACTAAATCAGTTGCCGCAAATAAGAAAAAATGTAACTGACAAATATGTATCTTTCTGTCATACTTATTGAAATTTGTATTATATCATCATCATCTCGCTCGGAAGTGATTTTATTATTACCATATCTTGTCCTGAGTATATTATATTAGACCATGACTGCGTTCCTTCCCGCCATGGACCTTATATACTCTAAGCTTCCCGCCTTCTGTCCCGCGCCATGATGGCTGCAGGGCTAGCACGCGACGGCGCGCGAGCTCTCTCGATTTTTCTCGCACTATCCGTCTCTCTCTTATTAGAACACTTAGAACAAGAGGTATAGTGCGATAAAAATCGAGAGTATGTCGCGGCCGTCGTGCTGATCTGCCCCCCTAGCACACTAGGTTTTATGTCCGACGTAAAGCATTCGTCCCTCTTGCACTCGCATATTTACTACGTACTACATAAATATACTTATTACCCTCTTTGCTACGTACTAGCCTCCCTGCACGGCCAGCATACGACGGCGCGCGAGCTCTCTCGATTTTTCTCGCACTATCCGTCTCTTTCTTATTAGAACAAGAGATATGATATAGTGCGATAAAAATCGAGAGTATGTCGCGGCCGTCGCATGCTAGACGTGCTGAGGGGCTACCGCGAAGTGAAAACGAACTTCGTTCGAGTATCTCCCTCTCTGTCGCTCATTGCAAGTGCAACAGAGAGGGAGATACACAAACGAAAACGAACTGGGTTCGTGTATCTCCCTCTCTGTCGCTCGAACTAGCAAGTGCGACAGAGACGGAGATCGACAAACGAAGTTCGTTTACGTTTCGCGGTAGGCCCTCTGCTTTGTTTGTGTATAGAAGTGAACGAATACTGCAGAGTGAATGAATTGAATGTTTGGTGTCTCTTTCCATCTTATAGCTGCATCTCAAGGTTGTTAGAAAATAATTGATAGGTTTACAGCAGCGTAAGCGTTAAAAGTTTTGAATAAGTGTACCTTTTAAAATCTCAAAAATCTTCTGAATTTTACACACAATGGTCACAATTAATAAAAGATGTTTAATGATGAAAAGATTGAAAAGTAAACGTCACAACCTTGTAACGGAACGTAATTTAACGGTTTCTTCGGGCTCTTCAGAAAAAATAATAATAGTCTGCAATTTGGCGCGCGTTCGCTCAACGGTCGGACGGAGCGTTGAATCGAGTCGTTGAGTATTGTGTACGTACGACTGTTGTTATTGCATTTCACAGATTTTTATTTATTTCAGTGGTATTATTTAAAAAGGATGTTCTCCAAAGCTAAAAGATTTGAACCATTGGGTGAGTTTAATTCATAATATCGTAGTTCTCAAGATTTATTTTTACTCTTATTACTTATGTCTGAATATATAAACCGTCTTACCCAGGTGATGATACATTTCATAATTCAGTGCCTAATGTTATCAAGATAAAATGTTCCTAGTCTTAGTCTTACAATTGGATATTTCCTCTTGCGAAATTATATGCAAATATAACTGTACTGTGAAATTAATATCCTATAACAGTTGAATTTTCTTCAGCCTTTACACAGACTATCTCATTCCCATACAAATTTCTCATTTTGTTTGGGGTATAATTTGCGGAAGTCCTATATGTGCTTACTGCTTTAGTCCTTTAAATATCTACACCAAATTTCAAGCAAATATGAAATGCTTAACAGACACACAACTGAAGTTACTTTCGAATTTATAATATTTGACCAGGATTTCAGAACTCCTGCTAAAATCTTTAAACTATTATCATCATCATTTCATCAGCTGATCCAGACAGACAGATGTTACACACACATGTAATAATTATAACACTCCTCGTTTTCGCCAGGGGTAATAAAGAGACTTGCATTTGCCCTTGTATACTAGTATGTTATGTACATTACTAGGTGTTATGCAATGCCCCAATGATACTAGTATGTTCAATGCAACACTTCTTCCACAGCTCTCAAAAACCTGACAAAAGAAACTAAGCCGGAGCCTGAAAAAACAAAGGCAGCAGTGAAGCCCCCAACAGTTGGCAAGACTAAACCCATTGTGACACCCTTCAAGGCAAAAACCTGCAGCGATGTGCAGTCCCAATGCAGCTCCGTTCCTAGTGTCAGCTCTTTCCTTACTGTATGTTATTATAATATGTTTTATGTACCTAACCATAACATTTAACAAATTGCCGAAATAAGAGTCTTGTACAACAAATATGGACATATGCAGTCCATATTTGTATGTCTTCGCAAATCACACCATTCAAATCTGATTTAATCTAAAGAAGAGTAATTATTAACATTTAAATTATAAAAATGACTTATATTAATATTATTCAATCAAACAAATTATTACCAGAGATTCAAGGACTTTATTTCATGCTAGTTGCCCGCGCGGCTCTGCCCGCGTATTATTAAGAACGCAGACAGACATGGGATAGCCTATATCGGCTATGGCCATATGGAGGGTTTTATATATTGTTAAAACAATATAAAAAATTTATAAATACTTTCAGAGCCTATAACCTCCTACATGCAAACTTACAAAAAAATAGATTTCCCAGACGCTACATCTTTAGTATAGATAAATCTTGAGGATAAAATTCTTTAGAAGCATAGTAAAACGATTGATTGAACAGCCTAAATAGGGTAAATTTACCAATTTCACAAATTGTCTTCTATATAATTTTGTAGTCCCATAACACAAGCCTTATTGAGCTTACTATGCTAGTTCGATTTGTGTAAGATTGTGCCCTAATGTTTATTTATTTATATTGTAATAGCATAATTTTATTTTAAGCCTGTAACACTGATTTAAATAATTTGCTTACAGCCCAAACCGGTTACAACTAGGAAAAATGTCAAGCCCCCATCCAGCCTCAAGAAGCCTTTGCACCCGGCGCAGAGAATCCCTAGTGGCACCAAAACTGACACCTGTCAGGTAGCCACTGAAGACATCATCAAGGCACAAGAAGCCGAAATAAGGTATGCTTAGAGAATGATGTTTTATTCATTTAATTATAGGAACGTCTTTCCCACTGGTGTACCCGACCTTTGTGAGGTGTGCGCGGAGCCGAAGTCAACACATAGAGACCCTTTCGACAATTTAATGCTACGTATAAAGTACACCCTGCTGATGCTGTACCTAAAAAAAGTCTTGGGTAGATAGCGGTCATAGAATGTTTAGTAGTACAGCCCAGTACATTTGAGCTATTGTGTGAAAATTATGGACTAAGTACTTACGTACAGTAAGTACTAAGTACAGGTAACCGCACGTCTGGCTAATAAAAGCAAATTTTATTCCCGTCAGACTCAACCTCATTAAAATAGCGTAATTCGTTATACGTAATTGTTAATAATTTAATTTTTGATTAACTTACTTATTTTTATTAATTATAGGAATAAGGATTACACAATTGGTGAATATAACAAACAAATTGAAGATTTGAAAAATGAAATTGCTAATTTACAAAAACAAATGAAAGAAGCTACCAAAAATATTAACTCTACTGACAGCTTAAATAAGCAGCTATCCGAAATATCTCTCAAAGATGATAAAGAAGGATCTGAAACCAAAGATGATGCTAGAGAAAACATAGAACTAATTGATGAATATGAACTTAAAATCGCCGAAATTGAACTTCTCTGTGAAAAGTTGGAACAAGAAGTTAGCAGTAAACAAGTAGAACTGTCTTCTCTTGAAGAAGTCATAACGATCAGAGATACCCTGTGCCAGGATCTACAACAGAAACTGAGCAATATGGAAACAGTACTTGAAGAAACTAGATCAAGACTCGAGATGGTTAAAGGACATCATGCTTTAGCACTAGAAGCCAATGAGAGCATTCGACGAGAGTACAAAGCTGAGCTAGAAAGTCTAAAGTCGAAATTCGAAGAAGAAAAGCAAGCCATTATAAGCAGATCTAAAACTGAGCAAGATGGTATTAGAGAACATTACAATATAATTATTGAGTCCGTTAAAATGCAGTTGGCTAAAGAAAAAGATGAGATGGTACATGAATTGCAACAGCAATTGGTGAATAAGGACAATGAGATGAAAGCCAAACTAGAACAGATACATGAGGCCACCCACGAGAAACTGAGGCTATGCGAGATTCAATTTGAAGAGCGCTCTCGCTCCATTCAAGGACACTGGGCTCAACAACAAAATCAAATATTTGCATTAGAAAAGGAAACCAAGGATCTCAAATATAGCATTAGCATGGCAGAGCAGAAAAATCAATATTTGCTCAAAGACTTTGATGCTCTAAAAAAGGAATGTGAAGTTTTGAAAGCTGAGAAAGAAAGCATTATTGAAGAGACTAATGAATTGAAAGAAGAGTCGAAGAAGAAGTACATTGATTTCGAGAATGAAATCAATAAACTGACAGTTGAAGTAGATAAGGCAATTAAAGAGAAACATCAATTCGAGATGTCTTTGTCTGTAACTAGAGATATCGTTCAGGTTCTCACGATGCGTCTGCGGGAATCCGACAACGAATTGGAACATTTGGAAGAGAAAGTTAAAAGCCTGACTGACGCCAAGGAGGCTCTTGAAAATGAAGTATCAACCTACAAAAGCTCTTTAAATAACACTTTATTGGAATGCAACGAATACAAGGAAGCGCTGGTAAATATTTTGAAGTCTAAAGCAGCGCTGGCCAAAGAACACACGCGTATAATGGAGCATAATGTGACGCTCATCGAAAGTCTGCAGAATGTGGAGAAGGAGGCGTACCGCGAACTCGGCTCGATACAGAGCGAGCTCATTGAGGATGTGGAGATGTTGAAGATGGAGTCCAAATCTCAAATTAAAGTATTGCAAGATGAGGTTAGTATTAGTAGTAACGTTTTCGTCCTAAGTGTTCAAAGTTCTTTATTTTTCAATTTAGGCATATTACATATCATGTATATGTCTATGCCGATAGACTGCCACCGGTTCGGAAAAAAATCTCTGCCTATCACAGTATTATAAGATTGCATGAGGGTGGTATATTGAAGCTGGCTCAAGAGAAAGATTATATAATAGCGTAGCGAAGGCTTCTAAAGTAGCATCGAGCATAACGAGGGAATCAAGTGTTTATGACCAAAATGGAAATAATTTTGCTACAGAGTGGAACATATACTGATTTTCACACCATTCCGGGGGATTGCCCCGGTCACCCAACCCCTTCCTAGATAAAGCCGGCCTTGTGATAATGTATTTAGTAGTACCAGAATTCATGGTTCGCGTGTAACTGATGTGTTTCACATGGACATTGTTTATCCAGGTAGAAAAGAAGCGTGCATTGTGCTCGCTGGCCACCGAGCAGGCTGCGGCCGCGGCGGCCGGCGCGGAGCAGGCGCGCGCGCTGCTGGGGCAGGCCGCGGCCGAGCTCGGGCGCCAAGACCAGGAGAACCAACGCCTGCATCGCCAGGTATGTAACGTGCCTTCAGGTAGAGAAGCGCTAGATATGCCCGCAATTTACTACATTTTAATAGGTGATATCATTCACTAATGCCTTGAAATGAGTGCGAGAACTGAAAATTATATCTATCAGAAGAGTCTCCTAACGATATTATAATTCATTTCATTCAATCAAAGTGAAGAAATTGCAATTGCCTACTGAGCTATCATAGGGTGGTATTCCACTTGTCCAAGATCATTTTCCAATGTGTATTTGCGTCTCACATTTTGCTTAAAGAGTGAGTTAGACGCAATGCACATTGGACAAAGATCTTGGACAAGTGGAATACCGCCTTTAGGCCCGCAATCACTATTATAAGAGGGCGAGAAGTAACAATATCCCCAAAATGTTCACTGACATTTTCTCCACAGATTCAAGACCAGCAGTCCCTGGTCGTGGAGCTCTCGCTGCTCCGCCAAGAGAATGAGGAACTGACTATGACCGTGGCCAAGCAGTCTTCACTCATCGACAAGCTGAAAAAGGACGCCGAGACCCACAACGCGCCTAAGTCGCCCTCCGTTATCCGCAAAACGCATAAAATTGGGAAGGAAAACTTGCCCGCCGTTATTAGTCCGCTTAGGGAACGTAATCACTGAAAACTACGCTTAGAGCGCCCGCACATTGCAGCCGCTGATCACCACTAAACGCGACCAACCTACCGCACATTACGATCATTAGAGCGAAGTCCGCGCTCCCTCAGGTTGTGGTTCGAAGTCGGCCACTAAACGCTCGATGTGCGTCGATACTATGAAACATGTATGAAAGAACTCGTCCGCAACTTGTGGCCATCATTATTGGCTCAATGTGCCCGCCTAAGGCTAGAGATAGTTCAAGTCATCTTTGCGTGTAGTGGCAAGTGCCGCGCGCGTGTAACTGCCGCCGTAAAGGCGGGATTCCACCGGTGTGCGGCACAAGCATTTTTGTACTCAATATGCTTGTGCCACACAGTGCCGCACACCGGTGGAATCCCGCCTTAACGCCAACTACCGTGCCACTGCCACACAAATCCAATCTGTATTACGAGGGCACGCACACACACAGCCGCGCGCAAAGATGTGAATTATCTATACCAGAATGTTCTCATATAAATCTAAGCTACAGTGCCATGTGTCACGTCATTTATTTGTATGGAAACAGTTTTAACTTTGGCAGAAAAGCAGCCTTTACTGGTTGAATAATTTTGGCTTAAAGATAGCAACTTTAATGAATCAGCCTTTATTTAAAATCTGTACAATGATGCCAAAGAAATGTTTCAAATTAAACGAATCGCGGGAGAAATAATTTTCTAAAAATTAATTTTGTAGCAATGGTGTTGCATTCTTTTTTGATTGTGGTAGTAATCTCATCATTTTTGAATGAGCGAAAAAAGTTTGTTCAAATAGCAGTTTTAACGTCTAAGCTAGAAGGCTTGAATTGTTACAAAAGTTCACTCGGAGATAAACCTTATCGAAAGTAAATGATCTGTTTTGACAAACAGTAAAATCGCTATTTAAGCCACCGTTTTGAGGACCCTGCACCGCGTACAACTAAATACAATTGTGGAATACCAAAAACAGAGAGAAAGATTTTTCACTTTTGATGAATACCGGTATAAATCCCTGATTTGAACGGACATTGATTCTGAACTGATAATGAGCGTCGGTAGCGACGGTAGCCGACCAATTTACAAAGAATAATATTTTTTACAGAAGTTTGTATCGAAAGTTTTTTTGAAAAAACATACTTATATTTTTTATTTCAAGTTTTTGCGAAAAAGAACACCAAAACGGCGCCTTTAAAAATCTGATTTTACAAAGATTTATTTGGTTAGTGTTTCTTAATTTAACTGGTAGGGGACATACAACAAGTTATGTTGTTTGGACTGTATTAAAATTAACGTATTGTACGTTAATAAATTATTTTCGTGATTCTTTCGTGTTTTCTGTTATATATTACAAATCTAACTTTGTTGTGGCAGCTTGGTTGAGTACGAGATCCATCTGTATTTTTATAGCTATTCGTTTGTTTTGAATTTCGTAAGAAAATGGTTATAAGAAATCATGTTTTGTTATATAACAATTAAGTTTGACTGATAGTATTATGAAAAGAAAACCAAAACCGAATATTGAAATAAACTGTGTCAGTAAAGCTAATCAGTCAGTATACTATTCTATTAATTTATTGAGTTAGGATTCGTTTGTATGTTAATTTATTACAAAATTTAAAGATACATATGTTATTATTTAATTTGCGTGCTAAATAAAATTATGAGAATTTGTATTTGTTTTGTTGTTTGTTTATCTGCGTCTAACGTGTCTCAAACAAGAAACCTTACCAACACAATTTTATTAGCAGTAACCATTTACAGTTACAATACTAGAATTTTTTCTATGCTACTCAAAAGAAAATAGGGGCCACAAGTATGGTGATCGTTACGTGAACAGTTTTTTTTTCGACGTCGGACTCGTAGTCACACCATTTTGTCACATTTGTGTCCACGAGGAATTTATTTTCCTCGCAGCCTCACTGTTTGGTTCTGGCGCTTCACCGGCCGCTGCCGCGGCACGCTCGCTTCGCTCGCGGGCGTAGGGTCGCAGTACACCTAACACTCCTCGCTTCGCTCGTCATACCTACACGGACCTGTTAGTGTTCTTTTTTAAAGCGGTGTGACCACGAGTAAAAGTAATTACTCGTCACACTGGTGTGACCACGAGCCTGCCGCTATTTTTTCCACACCAGAATGGGAGAGGTTGGATTCTGAAGGATGCGGGACATCATTAATTAGCCACTCATCAATTACTTGGTGTCCAATAATTAACAATAAATAGAAAAATGAAAGTGGCCCTTATTTAGTTTTAAGCAGTATATATAAAAATGTGATTTAATTTATATAATTACTCAGTCTTCGTCTTCTTAATCTTAACACATTTCCCGCCTTTCCCGAGGTCGGCTTTCTAATCCCAAATATACTGGCGGAGGCACTCATTTTTGATGGGCAGACTGCCATTTGAGTTCCAATCCAGAGGGAAAAGTAGACCTCATTGTTATTAGGATGGTATTCCACTTGTCCAATGTGTATTCACATTTTGCTTAAAGAGCGAGTCTAATCCCCTAATTATATTTTGATACCCCCAAGTACTTAACTAGGGTGGGTTGCGCCAAACCGTAAGGTTTTCGTTAAAATCTGAATGCATGGAAAGTATGACAAATTTCTACGAAATGACAACTGCCGGCGCCATATTTAAAATTGATCGGTCCGTAATCATAAGTTGGTGCAACTCGCCCTTAGATGAAGTTCCTTGGACAATGAACAGCCCGTACAAGAATAATACTTAATAGGTGAGTAAAAAACATATCAGTCTTACATTTCGTTTATTTGAATACTTTACAAAATTATGAAAGCTGTCAGCGATAGCCGCCACCTAGTGCAAATCATTTGGCAAGAGAGCGTTCAGGCACAAATCGTCGGGACCGGCACCTAGTCCCGAAGAACAATAATGAAACTTATTGTTAGATAACAACTCTTAGTATATACTAAGAGTTGCAATTTCATTGACGTAACGAATGCTTAAGAATGCCAGCATTGAAATCGCAACTTCATGATAATCATGATATAACTTTTCATTTTTGTTTGTGAAATCCCCTAAGAGGGCGCTGGCCCCTTGTCATCGTGCCTCTCCACACGAATACAAAAATTCTTAAAAATATTCTATCTAAGCAGGATACTAAAACATAAATTATCGTGTACAAATTCACTCTTTGGAATTATCAGACTTAAAACAAATCACATTTATTATGTGTAGATATGGACACTGACATAAAAGCATGCATGTTAGCCAAGGACACCCTACAAAATTAATCTCTGGTGAGTGACTAACAACCAGCTCCTAAACTATGAAAAACAAGTGACTAGGTGCTATTGTACATTTTAATATTACATCATAAAATCACAAAAATCCAAGTAACTTGAATAAATACATCTTACGAGAACACTTTATGCTTTGGTTTAATATTCATACAGAACTCACTGGGCGTCCTTGTCACACCCTTAATAATAATCTTATATCTATAATCTGTCCAAGCATTTATCTTCTCTAAGTGCTGTTACTTATAAGCCGCGTCAATAAATAATACATTCTAAATTGGCAACATTTCTCGCGCTATCTCGCTCACACAAAGGTGAAGTAACGAAATGGCACGAGATATGATGCCAATTTAGAATATATGGTTCCGAATCATCCGGGTTTCTCAGCCACGACCTTCAGATTGAAAATCGCGCGCCTTACCGCTCGGCTACAGCGGCTCTTCCAGAGACTTGCATAATAGAGTCAGAGAGAAAATAAATGCTTGCAATTTGTATAACTAACATGTTGATTCGTGAAGATCTTTCGGTAATTATGAGAATGTTACACTTAATTACACTTATTAATTACTTTAATTAGTTACTGGTGAGAAAGTACAAATATCATTATTTTAATTGGTTAATTATGGAGATCAATATTGAATTTTTGAGTATTTTGAGAATCATTATCAGTCTCTTTGGGGCTTGTATTTTTACAATTTCTACCTTTTAAAAATCTATTTCAGATACAAAAATCTACAAATACTGGTCCGTAGCATATCGCCGTCGGTTTTCGTGAGTGTGTCGATACAAAATGATATCAATATCAATCTAGCTGCTATGTATATCGTTCCTTAGAAATGTAATAGACAACAAATCAACATTTACAATATGTGCATATTTTCATGCGTGTATTAAACATTAAAACAATCAAGTCTTACAAGCGGGGTCTTAAGATTTCTAGCCAAAACTAAAATGACAGTGACAACGCAACAAACATCATTTAGATCAGGGTTGTTGCGGTTGTTTACAGATGCAGCCACGTTCAATTTAGAGGTTCCCCAAAATCAATGTGGAACTCTCATTTCACATTTATTTTCAAAAATACTGAGATCCATTTGGCATGTCTATTTTTGTATATTTTTTGATTCATCATTGGTTACCGATGGTTAATAAAATCAATAAAAAAATGCTTTTTAAATACTTCATTTGGATTTTATAAATGATCTCTA
Source organism: Epinotia bilunana (assembly GCA_947049275.1). Classification (NCBI taxonomy): domain Eukaryota; kingdom Metazoa; phylum Arthropoda; class Insecta; order Lepidoptera; family Tortricidae; genus Epinotia; species Epinotia bilunana. The sequence goes on along the minus strand of OX346256.1, from coordinate 18,771,374 downwards.
AAAATGTTATCAGATAATGTCGCATTCGCATTTAACTACCCGCGAAAAGTGTATCTGCAACCGCAACTCCCCTGATTTAGATCAAGGCATCCCGACCTCTTCAGCTCCGCCGCCGGCGGGGAAGATCTTTCAAAGATCTTTTAAAGGCCGGGAAGCAATTCACACGAGGAGTTAGTCAACGTGAGCGTACCTCGGGACTATATCCTCGCGGATGAGCAAGTCGCAGGCGGGCAGGCCGGCCAGCGGCAGGCGGTCCTGGCCGACCTCGTTGAGGCCCCACTCGGGCTCCGGCAGCCGCCCGTTCCACACATAGAAGTAGAAAAGCTGCTGCATCGCGGCCATGAAGCGACGCTGCTCCACGACTTCAGAGTCGAAGGTGCCGAGGATCGCCTCCAGGTCCGAGTTGATGGGCGCCAGCCCCGCACCCGCTCCCGCTCCCGCGCCTGCGCCCGCGCCCGTCACCGCATACAGTGGCGCGGCCAGCCGCAGCCGCGCCAGGCTCACCAGCGGACACAGCGTCCGGACCGCGGAGATCAACCCCACTAGTCCCTCGTACGTCTTATTGAAGTGCTGGAATACTGCGGCCGTTAGGTTCTTCTCGCCGATCGCGCTGGCGTTCACGAAACCTTCGACGAGCTCGGCGGTCCAGTTGAGATGCTTCGACCGCAGCAGCTCCGAGTGGCCCGAGTGCGCGGTCGTCCCGAACACCATTGGTTTAAACGCACCCTCCTTCCCGCTCTCCTTGGACTCTCGCTGGGCGTCCCACGTCTCGTAGGCGTGGGCGGTGATGAGCAGGCCGTCGAGGACGAGCCAGGAGTGCTTGAGCTCGTCCTTCTTGGGCAGCGAGCCAACGTCGGTGCCGACCCACGTATCGGGCACGGCGGTCATGATGGCCGTAGCGTCCAGGCGGCGCAGACAGGCGGCGTCGCTACATTTGCTCCTCTGCTTAAACTCCTCGGTCGCCCCGTACACCTGGTCCAGCGGTTGGCCGGGGAATATGACGGAGCCGGAGGAGAGCCACACCCTCGAGTACAACTGCTGGGCTTTGGGGACGGTGGTGAGCGCGGCCGTGAGCGTGGCGCCGGCTCGGTGTCCCAGCAGCGTCACGGACTTGGGATCCCCGCCGAAGTGGTGAATGTTCAGATTCACCCACTTCAGTGCGACCAGGAGATCGCTGAGGCCGTAGTTGCCCGAGCGCGCCGGGTACTTCGTTTTGGAGAGGATGTCGAGAGCTAGGAAACCGAAAGGTCCGAGTCTGAAGTTGGGTCGGACGAACACCACCTCCTTGCTGCGGGCGTAGAGAGCGGACGGCTGGGCGGGGCTGACGCCTCCGGCCAGGGTGTTGGCTCCGACGAGGACGACTACGGGTAGACTGGAGTCGTACCTGACGTGCGGGGCGACCACATCCAGGGTCAAACAGTCTTCCTCACCTATTATGCTCCCATCGTCTGCAAACTGCGTGCAAAGCGGCCCGGGCTTGTGGGCTTGAAGAGTTCCATTCCAGCACATCGATATGTTGTTGAACGGTTTGGCGTAAGTGAACCTCTTTTCTCCGACTGGCGGCACGGCGTACGGAATGCTGTAGAACTTGTAGACACCTTCGTCCAAGATTCTGAAACATGAAAACATTTATGTTCATCCCTCAATCCAATTCATTAGAAGTAATATTATGGGAAAGGCATAGATTATTTCTTATCGTCACCGATAAAACGTAAACAAACGATCACCGACGAACGGTCTGCATTTTAAGCTGTCCGAGAGAGGGGAGCGTGCAAGACCACTCCTATGATGATGGCTAGACTAGCAGCAGGTGCAGGTATAGATAATACTGGCACCTCAACGGGTCCGCAGGAGATCGTGGTCACTGATCTATCGCCCTAGGGAGATGAGCGAGCGCCGAGACCACACCTATGTTAACGGCTAGAAAAGCAGCAGGCACAGTTATTAGCTGAACCGGCATTTCAACCAACATCGCTTAAGACTACCCCGGTTGCGCGTTTACTGTATCGACGCGTGTCTTTGAGCGCGTCGCATTGGACGATTGTACGGATTTGTTTGACTGCTTGTAGCCATTTATCTACTGTGCAGCAGATGGTCTGCATACTAGATAATTGGCTCAAGCCTGGAGAGCTATTCCAGGACTGAAACATGGTAAGGCGCTAATTAGAGCCATCAGCAAAAAGGCGTCATCTGATGATGGCTTGGCGAGTTGGCGCTAAGCAGGAACCGACTACGCATGCTGGTACCCTTACCAGCATGCATGCTTACAGGGCATTGTCGCCTAAACAAGCACACGCAAACGTTAGGACTGCGTGCCACAAGGCAGTGCACACTCTGCCTTGCTTGAAGCAGAGGAAGGCGTCTCCTGTAGAACACGCCTACACACATTCTTACCGATTGCCTGTGGCTTATGCGCAGCCGTAACTCCATTCTGGGAAAACGCATTATGTGCCCGGAGGCGATCAAATTTCTTGAGTTCAACCAAATCCTGCAATTCTTCGAGTTTGCAGGACTTGACCAAGAATTGTAGTAAGTGGAAATTACAATAGATCAGCGACGGTCGCAGTGATACAAGGGCTCTCACAGCCCGGAAGCCATTACCAGAGTAATAATAGTGCAGCAGGTGTGGGCATAGAGCATACTGACCCCTCGACGGGTCCGCAGGAGGAGAGCGTGACCATGTACCGGCCCAGGCGCAGCGGGCGCTCCCGGGGCGGCCCGGCGGCGGCGCCCACCACCACGCCGACCACCACGGCCAGCAGCACCAGAAGCACGATCGCGCCCACCACCATGTCGTCTGGCGAACGAATTATACCGTTACTTGTTCCTTAAGTTATACTAGCGTCCGCCCGCGACTTCGTCTGCGTGGACCCGGGATAAAAACTATCCTATATTTTAATCCAGGCTATAAACTATATTCGTGCAAAATTTCAACCATATCGCTTGAGCCGTTTAAGCGTGATTGATTAACAAACATTTAAACTTCCGCATTTATATTATTAGTAAGGTAGTTAAATCCATTTAAAAGTCCCCGGACGCTCGCTGAAACTCTTTGGTTCTCATTTTAAAAGAAAAAATAAAGACAAGAAGTTCTCCATAGTAAACTTCCTTTTAACCTTGGAACTAGTTTCCGACCTACATGTGGCGAATTCCATTGTGTAGGTAGACAAAGTTTCAAGTCCAGAGGCTCTAGTATAAGTTTTACCGAAACAAAACGTTACGACCGCGTTCGCGTTTAGCTGTCAAATCCCATACTAATTGAGGGTAAAACGGAAGGATGCCGTTTTAAAACAATAACCAACGTAGTTACGTTTGCATGGGGAGTCCAATTGTGTCGAGCGTGCTGGGAACTCAACGTGCGTGTCGGGCCATGCGCAGTGTAGGGTTCCGTAGTTGCCTGTCTTTCTTAGTTACATCAAACTCAAACTCAAAATGATCTTTATTCAAGCAGGCCTAGTAACAAGCACTTTCAAATCGTTAGCTAATTTCTTAAGAGTAGGTCATTTATTAAACATAAAAAATAAAAAATATATGAAGTAAAAAGTTTATAAAAAATACTAGTCTAGAATGTTTCTAGAAAAACAAGCTAATGTCAAAAAAAATTATAACGATAGAATAGAATAAGATATAGAATGATAAATTAAAAAAATTCAGGCACAATTAGTTCCATGGAGTTTTATCAATTATCATTCATGTAGTGTGTGTAGTGTGTAGTGTAGTGTGTGTAGTCTTGTGCTATCGACACGCGCGCGCCAACTAAATGGTTGCGTCGGCCGAATTTGTACGAAAGTTGGCCTCTCTTAAGTACATTTTAAGTTGGTCGACTATAACTCGGTAACAAGTTATGCCTACTTAGCCGTGATAGTTTTCCTTTTAAATTCATTATATGTACTACTGGCACGATTTTTTTCACATTCCCAGTAGCAGCGATTTAGAACTCGAACAAAAATATGGGCTTTAAAGCCCAATATCTCACAAACGAAATCACTAATTTGTAAAATCGTTTAAGAAACCCATAATATTTTTGAACAAGCTATCCAACGATACCCCACACTATGAGTTTAACGAGAAAAAAAAATACATCCCCACTTTTTTCAAGATTTTATTCTTCTGTTTTGTCGGCGTGGTTGATTTATATACCCATGCAAAGTTACAGTTTTCTAGTAGTAATGGTTACCGAGTTAAGCCGAAGACGGACGGACGTCCAGACGGACATGGCGAAACTATAAAGGTCCCTTGTTAATTACGGAGCCCTAAAAAGCAGTCACGCTGTCAAACGTTGTGTGCTAAAAGTGTGCAGCCATGTACAATCTAACTAGGACTTGCGCAGCAGTCGATTATTGGGTGGAATCTAAAGTTCTAAACTGCACGGCTACCACAGGAACGCCAGCGAATTGTGTCGCGCAGATAAACCATCCGTCCGTATTGAACTGACATCCAAACTATACCTTTACCCAAAAGGGCATTGGGCAACCTTTTATGAGAAAAAATTACGTTTTTAGTGTTAAGTTTAAAGTTTTCTTTATAACTTTTCAATATGACCTATGAAAATATATATTGCAAATATCTCGGCTCCGATGCATTTTAGTGTATTACATTTCATAACAAAATATGTTTGTTTTGAGTAGATCTATCATAATCTACCACTTTTACGAATGGCCGCTCATCTAAAAAAAATGACAACATTTTTACCCAAACCCCTGTCAGTTCAATTGGTTGAAGATATCTGCTTCAAAATTGAGTTGCAAGATTTCACCCGAACAAACATAGTTACATATGTACATAAATAAAAGCTTGTAAAAAGCATAACGCTTATTAATTTTGTATCAAATACTTGCCAATTATGAACTTCTTCTGTCGAATTCTTTCTTTGAGAGGCAGTTTCGTGGCCACTTGACCCTCTACAGCTTCCTAAAATGGAAAATGTTTTTTTTTGTTGTAACCAGTGATGTTCAATATTAGTTTTCCATTTAATAAAATTGTACAAACGGTACTTACTTCTGGGTCTAATTTAACATTTTCCATTCCATCATTGGGTGAGTCTAGCTTATCTTCCAAAGTCTCCATGGAAGCTAGTGTGGCCTCCGGGTCTTTGTCTAACCTCTTTTGGAAGAATTTTCGATAATTCATATTGAATAAACGAATACCTTTTTTTTCTTCTGCAGTGTCATCTGAAATATGAGTATTTAATGCATTGATGGACAAGCCAGGCACAATGAAATAACAATTGAATCACAACTGAAGTTCACAAAGTAGTCCCATTCAATTACCCTGCTCTCCTTCGGCAGGCGGGTAAAAAGCAACTCTACGCTCCAACGTATTATAGTAAATAATTTACCTAATTCCAATTACAAAAAAATCATAAAATAATCTATTAAGATACATACATACAAACACAAGATGATCACATACTAAGCCAACGATTTTTTGTCATCTGTTTGACTTGATTTTAAAGGATTTTTACCTTCTAACGTTGAAACCAATAGAATTACGTTTTTTTTAAAAAAAAAAATTATTACGTCTAGGTATGCATTTTATTTATTTTTATTATCTTTATAAAACCGGGCCTTAGTGTTCCAGTTAAAGTCACCGTCAATGGAATTAGCTAACTATGTAAACAAACCGCCATATTAAAATTGTCTTTCACTGTGGCGGTTTGTTTACATAGTTAGCAAATTCCATTGACGGCGACTTTAACTAGAACACTAAGGCCCGGTTTTATAAAGATGCGTTACATCAAATTTTAGTAAGTCAGTATATTTATTTTTGTATTAATCAGTAACGCTGCTAACGAAATTATACATTTTTAAATTAAAATCCGGCTCAGAGCATTAAATATTTTTTTAAGAAGCGAGCGAAGCGAACAAAATCTCCACTTCAACTTGGGCCAAAATACTTTCGTATGTCCGGCTGTAAACTTCTCAACCGATTCTCGTGAAATTTCGTTCGATAGTTAAATAGATTTATTATGTAAATTCCGTTTCTGGAACATTAAAAAAAAAAAACAGTCTCGCCAGCTCTTACAGCTCACAGAGACACTAGTTGATACTACTTACCAACATAAGGTCTAACGGATCTTTATAAAACCGGGGGTTAAATAAAATAATGCTTGTACTAGTGTTTGTGAAAGTCTCATAGCCTGATAGGATGCATATCAAGATTATGGATCAGCAATTTTACAGTACAGTTTATTCATTTAATAACTAACAGTAATATGCGTATTTTAAACAAATACGATACACGGGACTGAATGGCGTACGTGTAGCGAAATCTACTGCCAAGCAAGGTCACAGAAAATCTAGTATGGAGTGCGACACTGCCGATAATAACCACTTTTTCTTTCTATAGGAATCTGGGACCCGGGAGGACGAGCAAAATTACTCTAAAGTTGAAAGATACTTTTATGTATCGCATGTAATTTTTTTGCTACACGAAGGAGTTACACCAACCTTTATCATTCTGTGTGGGGTGGTGCAGAAACTTGGTAAACGGGCATGTGTGCAGAAACTGGAAGTGATTGCGTTTGGCCTTGGCATTCTCCTCGGGTTTATCCTGTTCCATATCTTTCTCGATGGCTTCTTCATCCTATTTAAAAAATATATATAATTAAGAGCAAACCCTTCTCCTTCCTTCAGTTATAAAGGAGCCTGTGGCCCGTTTCAAGAAGCTACAAGATTAACACGTTCGCAACCAAGGACCCGCCTAGCGGGCACTCATAATGTTTGCTCAGATGCCGGCCGAGCCCGCTAGGCGGACAGTAGTATGGACTTTCACGCCTAGCGAATTCTGTGTGAATTGTTCCATTTTTAGTCCAGTTGCAAAAGTGTTAAACTGGCATCACTTGCCCAGTAACAACTGGCTATTTGACTGGTGTTTACAGTTCAAAATTTAAACTTGTAGATTATCATCATCCTCCTAGCGTTATTCCCGGTTGTGCCCCTAAAGGAGCCCGGAGTCCGCTAAACTTGTAGATTATATACTATTTTATTTAAATCCAAAGTTCAGTCATGTAATCATCTTCCAAATTGAATCATACAACTGAGTCTGATGTGCTGTCCCAATAGTACTCATACATTCCAGGTATATTTGGAAATAGTGCTAGGATCAGAACACCTCTAAGGGTATGCGCGCACGAGCAACTTTTGTCTCCGAGACTATTTTGTCTCTCACACCAAGTCTATGGGTTAGTATGGAAGTGCGCACACTTTTAGAACAAGTAACTGAAATAGAGTTGATAGTCAGCATTAAACACTTCTGTTCGCGTCATTATTTGACACTCGCATTTCTTTCGTTAATCTTATCAATTATTATTATTATTCTCTTTATTCATATTTTATCTTAAGTTAGGTTTGTACAATAATATTATAAAAAGTAAAATATAAAACTATACATACAAAACATAAAATCATTATAAAAACCTAACCTAGGGTGCAGCCGGCAGCGAGGCGGGGCCTAAGCTACCGGCGGTCAGGGCGACCGCACACTTATCGACACCAAATTCCATTTTGATGGCGCTACTGAAGACTTCTGTTGTTTTCAGTAGTTCCAACAGGTCATGTCCATTCGGTGCAAATTATTATTATTATTTTAATTTATTTAGAAACACAAACAGTCGCATAAACAAATATATAAGGGGTACACATAGAGTACCAACAGACATAATGCTAAAGACCTGGAGGTTCATTAATATTTGATAATGTGTTAACAAAAAAAAAAGAAAGAATATTAACCATGCAACTAAAAATTAATATAGGTAGACAATTTTCAGTAAGAATACAAGATCTGAAGAGTAACATTTACATTAGGTAATTATAACACTTCCGGAAGAACTAAGAAAATAACTTACATTTTACTAACAATTTGAGACTTAACAATGATTTATGAAAAGGATCAATATCGATCAGATACTTATTATAAAAACTAGGGACTCGTCTGAAAAAAGTATGCCGTGAGTAATTTTTGCCGGGCAAAGCTGACACGGAATAGAGATCTAGGACGTAAGGGATGATGCGGGCAACTGAAAGTAACCAATTCCAAGAGGTTTGGACAGTGTATCACACCTTTTAGAATTTGAACAAGTACATCACATCTAAAAACTGTCTCCGGCTATGAAGGGAAGGAACATAGAAATGCTTCGCAGCTGACGCGGAACGCTCGAAATAATTACCTGTTCTATAACACAGTGACTTTAGGAAAATATTTTGGATCCTCTCCAAACGGTCAATATGGACTTGGTACTGAGGTGTCCAAACAACGCAGCCAAACTCAAGGATACTCCTAACGAAGGAATTAAATAATAATTTATAAGTATTTGGGCGCCTGAAAGGCTGTCCGATCCGAAGGAGCATCCCTAACTTTTTATAAGCTCGCTTACATAAATTATCGATGTGTATATTAAAGTTTAATTGTGAGTCCAAAATAACACCTAAGTAACGATGGCTCCTGCCCACACTGAGGGGAGGAAGAAACAAGTAAGCATGTACTAGTGGAATGTATTATGTACGCAGCACTGCGGTTTAATACATTCGGTAAAGATGTGTTAGAGGAGAGGGAACTGAGGGATGTCAGCCTTAAAGATGTCCTTCTGTTCTGCAGGAAAACGAGAAGAATGGAAGAGGATGCGTTTGATATGGGAACGTCGCCGGGACAGTGACCTGACGCTCCAAACTTAGGGAATGGGGCTGAATGAACGCGACAAGTGATCGACCACCCGCCTGTTACCGGCCGGGCATCCCTTCAGAACATCATCATCATCAACACCCAAGTCCCTAATAGATGATACCTGAGCTATGTTATTACCAGCTAAGGTATAATTGAATATTATTGGGTCATTTTTACGGTTAAAACTGATTACAAAACATTTTTCCGCATTAAAAAGAAGACTATTATTAGAGCGGTAAAGGAAAAAGTCCTGCTGTAATGCATGACAATCCGCTTCCGAGAATATAGCTTTATAAATTAAATAAAAATAAAAATTATCATTATCATTCAACACAAAATTCATGTACAAAAAAATACATTATAAATCAAACAGGCATCCACACACACTAGGGTGCTTCTTCACAAGAACTGGAACATCAATATACAACAAAAAATGATCGCATAGGTACTAACCTTAGGCTTGTCAGAGTTCCTAGTGAAAAACCCTGGCATTTTAATTGCACCAATGGGTATGAATTTGGGCTTGACCTCTCGACCCTGCTCCATGACCTCCCCCGAGAGCGCAGCCTTCACCAGCCCCTCGCCCTCCGCTTTAATTTCAGCGTTTATTTCATTGTTTTCACTCTCCGACTTCAACATCACTTCCTTTTCTTCGGCCTCAATTTCTTTTTTATCGGGCGTCTTATTTTCTTCCTCAGCCTCAATTTTATTTATATCCAATGTACTCATGACTGCAAATAAGTACAATCGCTTTTTAACATTGAAGTCGACTCGTAATAAATGATTACCCAGAACAAGTGAACAATGCTTGGTGTGCACAGGAAAATAACGTATTATGTACGCGAAATTACTGACTGAAAGCATGCACAGCGGTTGAATGTTTAGATATTTCACTTAAATATTCACATGTGTGACCGGTGTACTCCGTATTACAAAAATAATTTATCGAATTATCACACTAACATCGTTCCGGTTGGAAGCTTCGCTATTTAAACCCACTGAACTATAAAACTACACTAAACCCTAAACCACGATAAAAAATAGCTCTGATTAATATAAATACTCACTTCTTCCATATAATAACTAAAGTTCGTTTAAAAACAGTGTACTTAAAGGATTTACGGAATAAAATTCTGAATTAATTGCGCGAATGTAACGCCATGTCACTTGCGCTTGGCCGGTCGATTTCGCGTTGCTTGCGCCGTTTGCGCGGCGACGGCGAGTGAAAAAAAAAACAAAAGGTGTGCGCGACTGAAAGTGAATGAATGAATGGACTGTTCACGGTGTGGTGTGTGCATTGGTATCGTATTGTGCTTGTATTGCGTGTGTGTGTGTGTGTATTCAGTATTCAGCAGGTGTTGCCAAAATACTACACACTCACACTACACTACGACTTGAATTAAAAACGCACACATTTTAAACAAAGCACTTTCTTTTTCTACAAATATATATGAAAAAGATGTACTTACTCAACATAGCAACATTGCAGATAATTTTAGTGAGAATAACTGCTTTTTTTTTCGTAGTTTGTGGCTTTTTGCTGCTTAGGCACTTTGTCAATGTCAAGTGGGGGAATAACTGTTTTTTAGGGTTCCGTAGTCAACCAGGAACCCTTATAGTTTCGCCATGTCCGTTCGTCTGTCTGTCCGTCTTCGGCTTAGCTCGGTAACCATTACTACTAGAAAAATGTGATTCGGCATGGATATATGAATCAATCACTACTGGGAATGTGAAAAAAATCGTGGTAGTAGTGCATATAATGAATTTAAAAGGAAAACAATCACGAACAAGTAGGCATAAGTAGTTACCGAGTAATAGCCGACCAACGTGTTATTGAAAAGGCCAATTTTCGTACAAATTCGGCCGACGCAACCGCACGCACGTCGATGTAACTAAGACAGACAGGCAACTACGGAACCCTACACAGCGCGTGGCCCGACACGCACTTGGCCGGTTTTTTTGCTTTGGTAAAGTTCCAAAAATACCATATATGTATATATACCAAACCGGAGGAGAAATGGGCCTCGCGGAAAATGTAACCTAACTACCTACGCACACTTTAAATTTCAGAGGAGTCACACGCGCGTTGCATGCATACCTACCTACCATACCACCTTTCGTTTGAACTAGATAGTTTTGGATCTACTGTGATGACAGCAAGAGACCAAAATCGGATAGTTTCACTTCAACTGCAAAATTTAGCATTTTTACCCGACTGATGTTTTAAGACTATAATCGTTATAGATCGTAGGCCCACTCCCAATACACCTGTCTCATGAAAACATGATAAAAGGCACCAGCACAACACGACTATCATAAGACGGCCGCGACATACTCTCGATTTTTCTCGCACTATACCTCTTGTTCTAAGTGTTCTAATAAGAGAGGGACGGATAGTGCGAGAAAAATCGAGAGAGCTCGCGCGCCGTCCCGTGGTAATCGTGCTGCACTGCACTGCAAAAGGTTTGTAGAGCCCATGATGTGCTTGCAATTTGTCAGTAAAACTCGTTTGACAGTTGGATCAGCAGCGCAACATGCCTCCAGACGATGGCAATTTGTCAGCTTCTGATAAATTGGGGCCATTTGGGGCTGACAAATCATGACATGTATACACCCCATAACTAGTATAGCCGTTTTCCCTTTCGGCGAATTAGGCCATGTCATCGGGATTGGGTTCGGTAAAACATTCGTCCCTCTGGCACTTACATACTCGCTAGGGGGGGATGAATGACATAAAAGCAATCATGGTGCAAATGATAACTACTGAACTATTCTTGCATAAATATATTGAATAATCTTTGCCTGCATACACATATTACACATTAAGGCAACACAACTACGAGTCTACGTATAGTCATATTGATTCATTGGTAACACTCAGGCTCGCCACATACCTAACAGGCTGAGTTCCGTGGCCGAATTCGATCGGCTGTTAACAACCATCATAGCGTTTATATGGGGCATAAAGGCCACTAAACATCTAGAAATTTGCCATAACAACCTGGACACGGAGCTATAAGGTGGAAAGAGCCAGCAAACATTCAATTTATCCATTGAAGGCGGTTGTTGTGACCAATTGATAGGTGTGCAGAACGCTTAAGGCATTCGTCCCGCGCGCACTAACATTCCTGCTAGTAAAAGGGTCTGGCCTGTGGCAGGTACATAGATTTTGTATGAAGCCGCTGCGGTCAGAATCAGCCCAGCGCATCACGGCGACTGATGTGGGCGGTCCTTAGTATACCCTAGTTAAATAGAAAAATACTGGAATATAGGTAGATTTAGAGTCTTTTTACGTTAACTCATTTGTTGCGACATAATTGTACCTATTCAATGCCGGATTGAGAGAGAATAAAATACCAAAAGTTAACAATGGTTAAATAAAACAATATCTAGTAAATAGTCATTATGCCTGTTGGCGACCAGCTTGGGTTATCGACCACCTGATGGACGAGTTTTCTTTAATTAAAGATAACACAGATAATAACATTTCAACGGATTCTCCAAAAACCCACAAAAAACTTAGAAAATATCCTTTCAGTTCACTAACTCACCTGAGTGGTCGCAAACCGGCACAATAAATTAGGCATAAAAATAACAATAATTCGTTAATGATCTGAATAAATATATCAAACAAGCGTAATAGAATAATAAAACAGGTAAAAAATCGAAAATATACATAATTTAGTACTAAACGTGCGGTCAGGTAGGTAACAGTGGCTCGGGATTTTTCGGAAGCTCAAATTATGAAGAAAAAGTCGTGGTAGCGAGCTGAAATTCACACTCAATGTGCTTTGGTTATTACATTTTCTCCCTGCATTACCAGATTTTCAATCAAGACAATAATAAAGATAATAAATTAGCCACTGTGCACGGGTACTGTGGTTTGACCCTGTAGCTGTAGTATACACAGACTCTAACAGGACTCAGTGGCTCATGTATATATTTCACTAAAACTATACTTTATATTCAGTCTCATTTATTTGTTTGAGTAGAAATATACTCTAAGCCTAATATATATCAATATCAGTGATATAAAAGTTATAAAATCAAATCACTTAGGATAGGTAGGTATTCGAGATCAACCTATTTTCTGACATTTTTTTTTTGTCGTTTGAGATCTAAAAATTAAAAAAGAGTATTTTTTATTCTTATTTCAAGAAAATACTATAAACAGTCATCATGATAAATTTAAAGGAAAAAAAACTAGAAAAATAACAAAAAATAAGTAGGCTTCTACACTAGTATAGGATGGTACACTCGAGTCACTGTGTACTTCTTAAATTTGAGCCACTGGCCACGCTGTAGCCATTTTGCATTCACCGGCGCATACATTTCACCTGGCTTACGCGTGAATCTACGTCATTGCCTAGCATATTAACGTCACTTTGCATAAAAACAACAATACTTGCATAAATTCTTAAATTTCAATAAATAAATACAAGCGGGCGGATCACTGGTTTGTACTTGTTTGGGTGTCGCGCGCTCCCGGCAAATGAAGGAGACAGATAGATATTGCTGTTCTATCAAGGAAATATAGGCGCGAGTCAGAGTACCCGACTGAGCCACTGTTACCGACCCGACCCTATTGAGCCAATAATGATCTGCTTATTAGAGTTTAATATTTCTATTACTACCACATGCATGATTAAGATATTCGTTTCCATACATTTCTTTGGCCAATTAGTTTCTATTGTATATTTGGCACAACACATATTTTTAACTTTATGAAAATATTCTATTAAAAATTCTGCAATATCCATACTTTACAAAATATTCTTACATATTGAATACCTTTCCTTCATCAATTAAACATAAAACAACATAATGGCTACAACAAATGATAAGCACCAAAGTAAGGTTCAGAAACCTTTAAAAAATTATTCGTAGATCTAATAAAATCACATATATTTAGATAAACTCTTATGTTAGATAGATGTGCTTTGCTTATATTATAATATATATATATTTTTAAATAAAATTGTGACCGTGTCAATAAACATTTGGAAATGTAACAGTACATCTTTTAAACCTAAGACACGTAATGAAATGGACACGTTTGGCAAGACAAAAAATATTAGGTCGAGGAGGAACTTCGTCGTTTTTTGGACTTTGATTACAAACATTGTATTCAATTGCGTGAAGAACCTATGAAGGGATATTTTTTAATTTTTTATTTAATGTATTTTTAAACATATTTGCTTTTTGCCATGGCCAATTTTACTGCCACCATTTTTACTTTCAATTGTCCCATGAAGGAATTTTACGATTTTAATAACTAAATACAAGTTTGGGTCAAACATTTTTAAAAAGTCCTTGGCATTCAAAATTCGCTAGGAACACTTTCTTTGGAAGAGCCTGCCATGATTACAATATACCTAAAAATTATAAATCTAGAGATCTTTTCACTCTTTGGGTAAATTCAATAGTTCTCTGCGTAGCTTAATTTTATCTTAACATTGCGAGCAAATGCAAATAATTTACCTTAGCGAGAAACGCATCCTTTATTCTAAACGCCCATTATGATTTTGCATTTATAGTAACTGAAATTAGTATAATTTATAGTGTATAATTCTTTTTCTCTTCCTTACTATGTAGCATCATAACATAAATGTCCTTATGGCCGCGTGCGTGGTAAGCAAGCTGGTGCTTACCCACCTTGTTTCGACTTAATACTTAAGTTTATCTTATTTTATAATTATTGGAACTCTAGGTTTGTTCATGTATACTGCAAGATATTTCTTTTATTTCTGTATAGGACCGTTTGTTTCCTAAATGAATAAAAATAATAATAATAAGTATTGTTTGTTTTGTAGGTGAATAGTGGCCCAGTTATATGGGCCGATTTACGTTGTCTTCAAATTCAAATACTAATCATTAAAGTTCATCACAATTGCAACAGCAAATAAGGACCAAGGCAGAAACCTAATATTTACTCAACACCCTACTCGTAAATGTTGTCTTCCTGAGACATGTTTAATATCTTTTAGATAGATTCAAGTTTATGGTTCTGGGTTGGATGACTTGATACCAGCCTAGCTAGCATGATCGCGTTTATGTCGGACATAAAGAATTCGTCCCGCTTGCACATACATACTTGCTAGTGTCCGACATAAACGCGGTCCTGCTAGCGAGGCTGTTGTTGAACTAAACATCTGTTGGTCCTTAAAATTCTTAAATAATTAATTAGGATAACCATTAAATACATGCATTATGGCTAAAAGTATTATAAAACTATATAGGTACTTAATCTTATATAAAAATAAAATTGTATTATATTCAAAATATGCTTTCTAAAATGTTCATTAAATTTCAACATCTACATGATTTCTTTTATAGCTTTGCCTACTTTGTGCTAGTGACAACATATATACTGATTACCTAAATAAAAACAAAAAACACACTTATTACCATCAGAAAAAAAGGTTACAGCTCTGCACTAGGAATGAAAAGTACTTATCTCCATCATTATCTAGTTGAAAGAACGAATTACAACACAATGTAATGTTTCCTACAAAGTGCCGGTGCACTTTAGTATTAAAGTGACACAAGAGCTGATGATGCTGGATATGTTCTTGGACCAATTTTTAAAGTCTACTCATGTATATGAATTATATGTATAGGAAGATACACTCACCGGCAGAAAATTTGGGCCAAAAACTTTTCGTGATTTCAAACTATAAATTGAATAGATTAAATAATGTTTTAAATAATTAAATGCATTTTTCTAATTTGGGCCAAATTTATTGCCGGTGAGTATATATATGTATAGAGTTATGAATAATATTATGAAATATTGATAATGGTATACAATCAAAAAATCATTGGGTATAATTACATATCTAGTAAACATACATTAGTCCATGAGCTATAATGACAAATCAACAATTATAATATTGAGGACATATTTCAAAACCAAAAAGTACCGGTTACAAAACTTGTTGTTAAACATTGTTTTAATTATGGTTATAATTTTATTGCATGTTCCCTACTATTATTACTTTGACATATGTTGTTGTTTGATATTATATTAATTTAATTATGGGTATTGTAAATGTCATTCTATTGACATGTTTCCTGCTAGTATTTGTAAATGTAGTTAAATTATTAATTGATAATGTATTTTCACTCATTTAATCTTTGTATAATAATGTGTAATTTTATAATCATTGCAAATACCCCTAAGGGTTCATGTATTATGCTACTGTATGATCATGAGTGCAATAAATGAACTGAACTGAACTAATCAGAACAATGAAAGCCCAAAGCAACATATTAATATGAATTTTCGTCAAGGTATTCTTGGGTAGGATATTAATTCCCATTTTCAATCCTTTCCATCAAACGGAAGTACACTTTCAAGCATGGGCGCAATATTGTGAAGAGCATGATAATCAATATTAAAGTCAGATTGGTGTACCGCAATATTTCGCCAAAAGTCCACCATATGGAGTAGAAGCTTAGTATGATTGTAACACTGCCAATCACAATAGTGAGCAGACCGAATGAGGCATGTAACAGTTTAATATAAACTGGAGCCAGGTACTGCTTCAGCTTGAGGCTGTACAGGACTCCCAATCCTCCGGTCATAGTAACCAACATGAAAATTAAAGAGGATAATCCAAATTTAGAGTGCAGTGTCTGAAACTGGGGCTTGTTGTTAATTATTTTATTTGAAAATATACAAAGGAATGCAATTAGAATCAGTATACCAGCCCCCACCTGAAGAACCCAGTGGCGCGCACTCCGCAGACGAATGGGCATCCACTCTGTTGCCAGATCACCAGGAGTAATTGCATTCACAGCAGACGTCATGAACACTGTCCACTGAAAAAGTAAAATAAAACTACATAGTAGCACTTTTTATAAAGATTGGTTGCCGTTGACTCGATACCGCGTCCTAACTATAAGGAATATTTGCGCCTCGGCAATTAATGTGTTAATGTTCGGCATATTTTGTTTATCACATTCAGTGGCGACCAACAGTTTAGTAGCGCTACACTTAAATAGCCAATAACATGCGGAAAACCGTTTGTAGAAGAAAGCACCTATGAGCAAAGCGCCCACATTTTGGATTTCAGGCACTGAAAGTGTTAAGATTCTTTATGAAAATTAAATAAAACTGCAGATTACTTATTATTATTTCAAGTGAATCAGATATACCTATTAAATAGATACAATTTCAATTGGATCTCTCCTATTTATTTTGCAGTAAACTTGAGGTGGAGTGTAGATTTGATTAGATTTATATATTTCAAAATATAAAAATACAATATATATTACAATAGGTCAATTTACACGACTTTATATTATGATCGTCAAATAATTAAACAAAGAATCAAATTAAAATTAAATAGAAAAGTACAAATTATAAATGTCAGTATAGGAGTTAAGTAACTAAAAAATCTAGATCTCAATGAAAAAAATAGAATAATAGAATGATGTACATAGACCCATTCAGTTAAATGGAGTAACATTTATACAGGGACACAAAATAATAAAACGGAATAGTCGAAGAAAAGACCAAATAGTGTTGCCACAGACAAAAACCACCAACAGTAAGAGAGTGATAAGTTATGCCGTACAGTAGTATAATAAATTTCCTTTTGATATCCAAAATGCACACTGTAACTTTATTTAAAAAATCATGCCTTATAGCAAGACAATCTTCTCAGTTAGAACTGGCCTACTGTGGTACTGTTACCACTATGTGTTACTTGTTTGCATAACTATCTATTGTTATCTATATTTATTGTATAAAAAAATACTTTAATATATTATTCAAGATAATTACAAAATTACTAATGCATGTTTGCTGGAATGAAGCCTTAGAAAAACAGCTTATAATACTAATATGTACATTTTGAATGATGTTTTTCATATAAGTGAAATGTATATTTCTTTTTGAGAAATTTAGTCTTTTTTCATTCTTTTTTGAACTTTACATGCAAAATATTTTTCTCTTATCTTACTCATTTGAAGTAAAGATATTTGCAAAAATGAAAAGCAAAATAATGAATAATTGAATCAGTTAAAATATATGTTATAACAACGATTAATTAAATGTATGTTGTGGATCACAGTTGTCCTCATAGCATGTAGCTAATAAAAAGATCAAAGTTAGGTATGTACATAATAATCAGTAATACCTGTGGGTATTCTATAAAAACTGTGAAACTTACCCCTAGAGCCATCAATATCGGATGGAGAGCGAATAATAGCGACTCCTGTTTAGCAATGCAGCAATAGATGATAATGGCTACGAATATCGCGGCGCTCAAGTTGCTCACGAGATTCATGTAGCTGATCCTGCTAGGCATGTTGGAACCGATAAGACGAGACTGTTCAGGATTCGTATTGTCCGTGGCTGGCATTTCTGTTTCACCATCGAGTCTCTCCATTCAAAATATTAAGCTCAAACGTCTTATAGCGACTGGTAAAGAATCACTATTGTAAGTTCCTAAGGCGTATCCTGCGGCGAGATAGCAAAGTAAAAATGATACTTTCGGATTATTGACTCGGGTGACGAGTGACGACAAGACGGTATGAAGCTAACCTGACATTTGATTTGACACAGAACTGACAGTGACAAACAACAAACAAGAGCGATATTTTCATGGACCTAGATACTCATCACCACACACACCTATGACCTATGAGTATAATATTATATTAATATAGGACCTATATTATTAATATAGGACCTATATTATTAATATAGGTCCATGGACCATGGATGTTTTCCTATAAGAAGCAACAATTTTACAAATCTAAACAACACTGCTGCTGGCATCTTGACCAATAATGGGGTCTATACATGTAATGATTTGTCAGGCCCATTTTATCAGAAGCTGACTAATTGCTATTGTCTGCACGGCTAGAACGCGACGGCGCGCGAGCTCTCTCGATTTTTCTCGCACTATCCGTCTCTCTCTTATTAGAACACTTAGAAGAAGAGGTGTAGTGCGATAAAAATCGAGAGTATGTCGCGGCCGTTGTGTGCTAGACGTGCTGGAGGCAAGTTGCGCTGCTGATCCAACTGTCAAACGACTGTGTACTGAGAATTTGCATGCACATGAGGTAGGATTGTTACATCAGCACGTCTAGCACACGACGGCTGCGACATACTCTCGATTTTTATCGCACTATACCTCTTCTTCTAAGTGTTCTAATAAGAGAGAGACGGATAGTGCGAGAAAAATCGAGAGAGCTCGCGCGCCGTCGCGTGCTAGCCGTGCTGTACGCCACATCTAATTATGACTTCGAAATGTTGTACTGACAAATTGTGGTAAAATCAGGTAATCTGTAGAACCCTTTACGTCAGGCCATTTGACCAGCACGTCTAGCACGCGACGGCCGCGACATACGCTCGATTTTTATCGCACCATACCTCTTCTTCTAAGTGTTCTAATAAGAGAGAGACGGATAGTGCGAGAAAAATCGAGAGCTCGCGCGCCGTCGCGTGCTAGCCGTGCAGTTTAGACTTGTAAAATTGTATCATGTAGCAAGTGACAAATTGAAATTGCTAGGCATTTAACCGCCTTTACCCATTTTATTTTCATATTTATGTAAATTTTATGATTTGGATCGTGGCAGTACTATGTATATAGTCCTCATCGATTACGATGCCTGGCAATACTAGTAGTATCTTTTTTTTGCGTTTTATTTCCAAGTCTTTTCTTAACAGTTCTACGTCTGTTTCTCTCTATCTTGCAATAAGCCCGTAAGAAAAACCAAGATCGAGATAATGTATACAGGTTGAAACTTGTCAGAAACGCCGGGACTCAATCGCGTGTGCGCGTGCGCAGAATTCAATTTTTATTTGACAATTGTGACGGATCGATCGAGATCGCACGTCGAACATCAGGAATATGTGAACATGTCAGTTGCAAGAAAATTGTCGAGCTAACTGGTCGCTAGAAAGAGCTGAAGATATTATTGTGAATGTATTTGAACAATACAAATTTCGGTCAGTGAAGTGTGTTAAATCTTAGACAGTTTCGAATTGAAGTAAATATTTAATGTGGTGACTTTCAATAACTCGATGAATCTTTTATGAAATGGTTTGTTTACGCTTTATAGTTGACTGATGATAGTTTATTGTAGTTAGTTGCTGTAGTTGAAGTTTGTATTATTAGTTTACTCAACATTTACACTAATGGAGGGAAATCTCAAACCCAAAATGTAAGTACAAACAAATTAACTGTTCTTTATAATAGTTTTTAATTTATATGCCTTTAAAAATATTTTGCAATATTTTTATTTATACCTTTTAATCACTTCACATACTTTTTATAAGGTCTTTTCAGTGGACCTTAAAAAAATTACATTATAAATTATACCATAATATTATAATAAGTAAATCAGCCTATATATGTCCCACTGCTGAGCACAGGCCTCTCATGGTGACAGGGAATGGGCAGTAGTCCCCACACTAGCAAAATGCAGATTGGGGTCTTCAAAAATGTATTTAGAGATTTTATGAATAGCTTAGTCTAAGATATATTTTTTATTGTAATTGTTCCTAGCAAACACTTATGTAATAATCATAATAATGTTTATTGCAAACCATGTTTTTTTACAAAGGTGTTACAAAATAAAAATGTATCTCATGGACCCTGGTAGTGTAGCAATAGTTCTTAAAAACAAGTTTATATAAACTGGTGCATACATCAATTAGGTAACGTATTGCCCACTCTGTGTCTGTTGGTATGTCACAGGCAGTTTTCTCAGACTGGTTGATTGACACAAAATTTGGTGTAAATATATTGATGGCCTAATTACATTTAAAATAAAACAAAATTTAAAAAAATCCTATGGCTGATGTTACTGGAAAATTATTAAATAAAAATTTATAAAACCAGATATATAATACATAGTTTAAAAAAATGGTTGATTGGTTACAATTACAAGTTTCAAAAAAATCCTTTGGGGGCTGCCGTTTTTTAATTCTTTTAGGACCACTTTTTCTGCATCCAACATAAGTTGCAAATTTTCAAGGAGTGTATTCTCCAGAACTATTTCGGAAAACCCGTTACAACAAATAGATAGTTTATATATTACCCAAAATAGTTTCAAATATATTATAGGTATCACTTCTTTTGAAATGGTTGTACTAAAGAAAATGGGCAAAACTCCTTGGGTAAGTAAGAAAATTCCCTTTTTGCAAGACATGTCTTTTATTAGACAAAAGGAAAGATTGGCAAAAGGAAAAACCAATCAAAAACAGCCGATTTGTGATTTTTTTACGGAAGCAGTTAAAAAAAATATTTTTCTTTAAAATTTCAATTTTTCTTTTAACTTAAAAGTAGTAACTGATAGATACTAGTAGGCTATAGAAACATTTTGTTCAAGTAAAATCTATTCATTAAAGGTTTCTAGTAATTTATTTTTATAGTGTAACAATGTTATGTGTTGTACATACAAAAAAGTGATATTTTCTGTAAAACTGAGGTAGTTGTCTTAATTGTAGTATTAACTTTTTTAAATATCTAAAAATAAAGTTTAGGCAAGGCATGGTATTGCAAGATCATCTGTGATGTTTATGTTATGGTTATTTAATGCAATTTTATTTAAATAAAAGCTTTTTAATTTAAAACGCACAGTCAGATTTTACGGCCCACTAGTTACAATTTTGCAAGTCAAAACACCTTATAAAAATTGTAACTTAATGAAATTAACCACTGGTAACAATTAGCCAATCAATGTTGACTTTCGGGACGCCCTGTATAGTGCTTAGTTAAGTCTATTCGAGTATCTTTAGTTAACATCGCAAACTTTGTATAGGTATTTACAGTGCAAGTCCTAATTTACACAGTTATGCCAAAAATCGCCTTAAGAGTCCCCAGGACGATGGAATCTCCATGCAAACTTAATTTGGTTCTCATTAGAGATGCGCCGAATACAGGTTTCACCGAATACGAATATTTGGCCGAATATTCGGCCCTGCGTTGGCGAACCGAATATTCGGCCGAATTAGGTATTCAGATTCAGTGGAGTAAATCTTGTATATTTTAAAGCAAAACGTGGACAGTAAATAATATCCGTTTAAGCATAATGATTTCACAAGGCTGTGTTTTTACTTTTTAGCGGCTGTGTTTTAGCTGATGCCTGCGGCTTCCCCCGCGTGGTTATAGGAAAATGTAACATATTGAATTTTCCCGTGGGAATTAGATGTTTTCCTGCTGGAAAAAAGTAGCCTATGTCACTCTCCAGCTTCTAAACTATCAACATACAAAAAATCACATCAACACGACGCACCGTTGCGACGTGAAAGAAGGACAAACAAACACACACACTTTCGCATTTATAATATTAGTAAGGGTTTGCAATCTGTAGAGAGACTGAAATTATTATATTCGACGCATCTCAATTTAAAACAGTGTGGCGTCACTCCTGTCAGCTGTCGAATCTGACGTGTTCTGCATCGCGCTATAGAAGTTTCATAAATCACTTTGCATATATATAAAATCCAAACAACTCTCATAGGGACTTCGGTCCCTGAGAGATCTCTCTATTGCCATGACTTCTACATACAACAGTTAGCTGTGGTGGTGGTGTGGTGGTTATTATTATTATACATATCATGAACCTTATATATAGGTTTAAAGTAAAAAAATGGTACATTATAAATGTTATATATTTTTCTTATTTGGTTTCCATAAAAAGGTTTTATATAAACAAAATCTATGCAATGATTCACTGTGTACTCGCCCGGTTCATTAAATACCTAGCACCGGTTCAGCCTGTAGCCCTGTACCATAAGTCGTAAAATTAATTATTTTCAGATTCCTTAGATCCATTGGTTGTTAGTTACAAAAACACGTATAAAACTACATTAGTAAACTAATATTAATATTAACGGCAACTTAAACTACTTATTTTTTTAGGTCTTAACACATGAAAGTCGGTGTATCGGCGGAGAATATCCGAGCCACCTCTCTGCTATAATTCTCAGGATGCTATTTGAGCTCCCCCTCGTCTGCATCACCGCTGATGCCGTCTTCTTCCGTATTATGGCATAAAAGTCCTCTACGCTAGCATCGGCAAACATCCCAGAGGCTGCAGAATCGGGGAGGTCCATTACTCTTCTTTTAATAAAGATAGAATATCACATCTTTTATTGGCTTTTACACAAAAGCATTGATGCACAATTAAAGCCAGATAAATAACAAATGATCCCGTAGGTATAATATTGCAATACATTCACATTAGGACTGACTTTTTAAGGTACACATTTTTGGTGGTTCATTGTTAGCTACCTTACCCTACACAATAGGGTCCGCCATATAGGTCGAAAACTAGTTTCTATTGACTCTATTCATCATCGTCATGTCAGACGAAAGACGTCCACTGCTGGACATGGCCTCCCCCAAAGAGACTGTATTGTGATAAAAAAAATATAGAGACAGATGAAGTATTTCATAGTCAACTTCTACTCCTATATTTTTTTCTATAATAATTTCTAGCAACAAAAACTAGATTCATGTTAATCCAGTATGCCATTTAAAAATGGGGGCCAACTACGTTTGTATGGGGAGTCTATTTGTGTCGGGCGTGGGACTTATGATGTCTTTATATTATAGTAGGGCAGTTTCAGGTGATAATGTGGACACGCTGGACAAAAGCACCAAATTTTTGTCAGGTACTTGTTAGGTCCATAGCTTTAAGTTTTTGTTATAATAACAAGTAATAACAATATAATAACGATAATAATTGTTTTTTTATCATAACTTAAACCAACTCTAAGAACGAAGATGTTTTACATGTATATGCAGTGTTATTTATGTATGCGGTCCAGCATATAATTAGCAAAAACAATATGTATATTTAGACACCAAGTTTGTGATTCTAAGTGATATAGAACTCGGGATATTAATAATGAACCCAAAATCGGATATCGGAATCGGATCGGGCTCGGGATATTCAAAATGGGCGCATTAAAATTAAATATGGCCGACGGAGGAGTTGGTTCCTATCAAAAACTTAAGGCTATGGACCTAACAAGTGCCTGAAAAAAAAATTCGTGCTCTTGTCCAGCGTGTCCATATTTACGAAAATTTGTTCGAGCACTCTGCCCCACTGTCTTATCAACTGAAGATTTCTATAAATTGCCGCTAATTAAAAAAAAAAAAAAATTCTGAAGTTTATGTATAATTTATATTCACTATTATTTCATACATGAGCATCATTCCTATTTCAAAAAATACCCGTATTTTTGGGTAGATAACTAGAATTTTACTAGATACAGGTATCTTATCTTATCTTATCTAGATGAGGGCCATTTCGGATGCACTTCGACCCAGCGGGATCTTTTGTGCATTTGCCCTCTCCTTTATGCCTACTCCCAAGCTCGCTCCATCATTTCCACAAAGCGGATGATGCAGCTCAGCGGGAGCACCTTGAATTCCTTTAGTTGCGGATACTCGTTACCAAAGTAATTCATTTTTTGTCTGGCCAGGGCATGACATTCACACAGTAAGGTACAGGTAAATACCGGGTATTATTTACATTTACCGGGTATTTACTATTTACTACGTGGGTAGATTGGGTAAATAATACCCGCAATCTATCTCAAACCATTTGGCGGAAATTACCATAGATTACACCATTACTCACTATGCACTCGCGACTTTAATTTTATTATTCTCTTAATTCGGAGAACCAAATTAAACGTACATTTCGAAATTTATATCATCTTTGATAGGTAAAGTACGTCACAGGGGTATTCATATCCTCTATGGTCAGGGGTATTCTTATATATCTTATATATAAGGTACGTTAAGAAATTACGTACATAAATATCTGTACACGCCTTTAGAACATTGACAATAGAGTCCTGCACAGATATTTATGACGTAATTTCTTAACGTACCTTATATATAAGATCTATAAGAATACCCCTGACCATAGAGGAAATTATGCCCCTGACTGTACCTATGAAAAAGTGTGTCCTTTGAGAACAAAGTAAGCATCAAAATAAGGTTTTTTATTTTAAATTAAATTGCAACAAAATGCAAATATTTCCATTCTTACTTTTGATTCAGCTTACCTAACCTTATTTATGTAAGTAAGTATACTACCTAAAATACTACTTAAGTACAGTTGAGATAACATAATAAATAATAAATAAATCAGCCTATATACGTACCATAACAATGATAAAAGCCTTATATCATCCCACTACTGGGCACAGGCCTCCTCTTATGGACGCGGGGGGACCGGCAGTAGTCCCCACGCTGGCCCAGTGCGGGTTGGGACTTTGGGACTTCACATACACCTTTGAATGTATTCGCAGATGTATGCAGGTTTCCTCACTGTTTTTCCTTCACCGAAAAGCTAACAGTAAATTACAAATTATATTCCATACATAAGTTCCGAAAAACTCATTGGTACGAGCCTGGATTCGAACCCACGACCGCCGTTTGACAGCCGCATGCCTAAACTGGGCTAGCGTAGCTTTTTTAAGATAATGGAAATAATAAGAACAGCGGGAAGGCATAAACATGATGGTCTAATGACTTAAAGCAGTAGATCAAAGTAATTACAATAGTGCCAAAACCGAGATAAGTAATATAATAAGAAATAAATGGATGGGGTCCGTCAGGGGTCCTTAATATAGTTTTAAATATCCATAAGTACTAATATTATAAATGCGAATGTGTGTCTGTCTGTTACCTTTTCACGCTTAACCGCCGCTAAACCGATTGAGATGAAATTTGGTATAGGAAAGGATAGTTTTTATCCCGGAAATCATCCTCTAAGGGGGTGAAATGGTGGTGAAAGTTTGTATGGAGCTACGATATAAACGAGTTCCACGCGGACGGAGTCGCGAGCAGAAGCTAGTATATGTATATAAGTAATTTGTAATATTAGGGATAACATGGCAACTAAATAATTGTTATTCATTTTATAAAATAAAGTTACATGCCTATTTGGAAGTTACATTAATGAACGGTTCCTATTTTATATGCTGTGATAAAAATAAATAAAGGAATTCCTCCACCGCAAATAGATTTGAACCTGATAGGTAGATAACTACTGATTGCCTACCTGTTACCTAATTGGAAGCTTTCTGAGCATGTGAATACACCGTTAGCATGGTGAGAAACTGGAGAAGTCGGATAATATCACATAATATTGAGATTTGAAAAATATTTATTACTAGCTTCTGCCCAGGACTTCGTCCGCGTAGAACTCGTTAATTGTCTAGACTTGATAATTAAAACATGATTTGAATCACGTATTCAATAATCGTATGGAATCTAAATGTTCTAGGCTATTGGGTGAAAGTGATGGACAAAATTCAAAACCCCCAAGTGAGTAGTACTGCTGAATCAATCTTTGTGTTAAACCAGGAAAAATCTTAAGGCGCCGTAGGTTCATGGTCTTCATGGTCCCTCTCACTGAGCATAAGCGTGAGCGAGATGGAAATGCGTGCTCGGAAGGATATCATGTTTTTTCGTTTTAATTTTTTGGCCGTTTAAATAAATAAAAAACTAATCACTGAGTTCTCTCAAACATGATATTACCGATTTTTAGAAGCAATTTTAATATGTTTAGCTTTTGTGCATAATTTGTTCCGAATATACAGCAACAATACAGCAAAAACAAGTTTTGTATGGAAAACTTAAATTCGCTGTATTTTTTTTGCTATGGTATCTGAAGCTACATAAACTAATTACAGACATAGATATACCTCATGTCATTGTATATGCAAAGTTTCGTTACAATCCCACGCGTAGTTTTAAAATGAGAGCGTAACTACGTTTGTATGGAGAATCGAGCTTACTGCGGACTCTTAACAGCGCGAAGTAGGACTGTGAAAAGCGCCATCCATTGCAACAATATGTAACTAAATCTCACTAAGGATCATGTTTTTTTTTAACTAGTTATTTAAATTATTAAAAAAAATCAATATTTATATTTATCTTGTTTGCATGTGTATTCATACACATGCAAACAAGATAAATATAAATATAAAAAAATAAAACTACTCTAATATGACAACATGTGAAAAAAAGGAATGTAAACGAAATATGTGTTGTAATGGTCTCTATCTACCCACTGTGATAGTCGCGGCACACGGTCCGCCATACACCAATGTATATTATTATGTATCTGATTGGAAAAAGTTTTTTTTTATTGTTATTCTTTTTATTAATATTCTATTCCGGTTAGTGAGGAGATACAGTAGTGACAGGGTAAGGGTATCTTAGAAAAAAATTTTTTTTTTGGGGCCAGACTTAGCACGCTAGGTTTACCTATAATAAAATGGGTTTACGCCTTCATAGTTTTAAAGAATATTAGAGACGTAACATGGTAATGAAAGGACAAAAAGTAGATTAGCCCACTACACAAATGATGCGCTAATCTCAACACATTTGAGCGTCTCTGTTTTTTAAATCGTACTTCATATTTAGTTTTGTTCGCAATCATTAGTGTTCATTTCGAGAACCCGCTTACTAAAGGTAAGTAGGAACACTAGGAACCTATAGAATTCGCAGGACAAAATATATAATTTGATATGCTATCTACTTTTAATGCACATATAAATAAAACAATTAGGTACTTAAATACCTAACAAAAATGTTATTTCAATTAACAAACATTGTTGCAACAAATATATCTACAAATTTTGTTAACAGGCAGTAACTAGTAAATTATCTCATATACTTTCTGTTAATCATATATACATAGATAATAATACTTTGGTGACAAACTGATAATACCTACGCACTTGACTTACTGTCCCCAGTTTTTTATTTAATTTTATATATTATAATACCATACCATTAATACCATTATAATAATGTACATATTGCAAAGTCTTGTGCAAAGCTCGATTAGATGCCAATTATCAAACCTCGTCAATTAACGAAGTCACAATTTCCTTATCTACATTTATGAAACACAACAAGATACCTGCGCCTACGCACCGAGTATACTCGTATCGTACTCGTATAAACAAACAAGCTCAATAATACGTGAAAGGATATTCTTGTGTAAGATGAATATTCAGAGTTTTTACGGCGTTTTATGTTCGTCGTTATTATCGCAGCAAATATTGTCAAATTACACGATGAACAGGTTAATAATGTTAAAAACGTGTAACAATACCGGTGTTGAGTTTTATTTGATCAAAATTCTGGCGTTTTGTCAAACGGCGATAATCGTAAGGTGATAATGATAATGACTTCAGAACCGAGAGCCTTTCACACCGCCGGAGGTTCACCCTGTTGCTATGGGCGATTGCGTAATATTTCATCATTCGATCCAGTGCAGTGCGGCTCGGGTCGGGAGGCGCAGGTCCCTCTCACCGCGAAGGCTGCTGGGCTGGCTTGTTTACGTTTTTTTTAACCGTGGCAGTCGGCGCAAGGCACTGCCTATTATTTTATTACAAAGCTGCGGTGACTCATGCGCCGCTTGCTAGGAGCGAACGAAATATCGCGGGGATTGTCGAGATAAATTCCGGTAAACCGGATCGAACGACGGCGAGACAAAGTCAGGGGCATACCATACTCATAACATAAGACTACGAATTGGGTGTCGGTATTAGTAGTACAGGGGACGGTTGATCCCCCCTTTTGATTTTGGACTATTTCTTTTTTATTTTTCACATTATTGGAAAACTTTTTATGCCACAAGATTTAGAATTTATCTATTCATTGATAGTCTGAATGGAAACAAGATTGTGCTACTCATTATTATAATACTCGTTATTGAATGAAATATACTATACTATAGACTTACCATGTGCCCCCTATGTAAGGGAGACTTGTTTACTCCTGATTGGGAGCTATCAAATCTCCCAAGTACGTACAGGATACTTGGTAAACCGATTTTTAACATACTTGATTACCATCGAATAAATATCTCGATTCGCAGTCAGCAATGCACCTAGAAATAGGAAAACGTACAGCGAACAGATATTTACCGTATCTTTCATAGATAGACGTTTGATTCCCACCGATCAGAAGACTTTTTCCGCAGGAGTTAAATCTCCCGTGATTGGGGACACATGATAAACAGCTTTTCAGCGCGAATGTTGATTCCACCTTAATTAATTGTCTCGAATCACAGGAATACAACTAATCTGGGAATTAAAACCATAGTGATCCGTATTTTTATAATTTTAAATAAGTAAATCTTAATTATTTTTTGTTCTCAAAATTTTCTCCTCTTACATTATGACACATTACTCGATGATATAATATAGCAAAACAGTTTTTTGAATTTTTTGTTGTGACATCCGTCATATTTTTTCATATGAAATCTGTTCTTTGTACTGTACCCGGACTATACAGGGCGTCCCAAGCCTATGGGACATCAAGGGAAAGTACCTTAAATATCGTAGATATTTTGCTGAAAGAAGACATTATGTTATTTCTAAGAGTCAGTAATACTGCATTTAAAGATTTTCTAAAAATAACTTGCTTCGTCTGGGAATCGAACCGACTTAAAGGTGAAAAAAAATTATTCCGTTTTTTATGATGCCAATCGAAAGAATTGACAAAAAATAATATTTCTTCTTAAGTAACATAGTATCTTAAAATACTTGGGACAGGGATAGGCTTGGGACGCCCTGTATAAACGAATCGATTGACACCTCGTTCATCTAAATTGGCTCAGTAGTTTTGCCGCTGCGGTGGGACACACATACATAAATACATGCATATATAAAAAAAAAGTAAAGTAAAGTAAAGTTAAAGTAAAATAAGTAAAGTAGTAAGTAAAGTATGAAATACAATATGTTATTGTATTTCATACTTCTTCGTATTCGACTTCAGTTCAGATCGTTGGTCAGGGATCCGGATAGCGTTGTAGTCAATCTTACCGACCTATTCGACTTTACACCCTGTATAGAGCGGAAGGGCTATAGCACGCACAGAATTCAGTTTTCAATATATCAAACAAACCCTTCACGAAACAGCCCACACGAATTGGGCTCGGACTATGTATATGGGAGGGAGGGAGGAGCAAAGAATCCGCGAATGCTTTAATGGGATTCGAGTAAACCACGCCCGCATGTAAGACACGCTTATGGCTTCCGTGCACGAGAAAATGAGATGCAACACTCTTCTCTAACTTTGTAAAGTTTTATTCATATTTTCCTAAGTGAGATTTAATGGTGAGGTATATATATAATACTTTAATTTTAACCTGATTGTGTCGTTTAGGGCCGATTTTTCAATTCCCATATACTGACGGATAATTTTATCTAGAGATTGAAAAATCGGCCCTTAGTAGTATTGTAGGGCTCCTAGAGTGGGGGTGCGGCACTGAATTAAAAGTGAATAGAATAGAATACAATAGGAGGAACTTTGTGATGGCCCATTGTGTGGAGCGGCCATTATAGTAAAAAATCATGCAGGTACTTATCTGAAAATCAGTCCAAGTCCTTATTGTCCTAATCGCGATATTCTTCAATTCACGCCCAATAGTTTTTGGTACTTACTTCATTTTAATTATATGTAGCTTATTATTAAAAAAATATATATACCTAGGACAGTGATGTGCCGTTCTCAGGAATATTCCCTTGGTGGAATATTCCCGGGAACATTCCCGGGAATATTACCACGCAAAGGGAACTTAGGAAAAATTTGAAATTGTGTATGTCTGTATATTGTGATCTCGGCGATTCTATCAAAAAATAAGCCCTTTACCGAGACATTAAAGAGTGTAACTCGCCTGTGATAGTAAATTCCCAATGTTCCCGGGAATATTACTAATGTTTCTGGGAATATTCCCATAGTTGAAATAAAACAAATTTAAGAAAAGGACTTCCTTAATTAACAAAAACGATACAAATCCTCACATTTTCATTAAAAATCACAGTAATTTGTTTTATTTAACGTTGCGCATATAAATGTGATAAGGCGAATATAAATATATTTTTATGCATTCGTATTGCACCATAAAAAAAACATTTACATGTTGAATATTCATAAAGATTAAAAGTCAAAACGAGTACAAATAATGACAAAGTCCTTATTAGAAAAAAAACCGTTGTTCGCGGGAATGTCCGTAAAATAGAAAATAGGCAAGAGCAGACGTAAATTTCTTAGGAACATTACACGTACAAAACTACGTTGTATAAAACTATAGGCGTACTTGTAAAACATGTACACCTAGCACAAAAACGTAGTTTTGACAAAAGTAATTTTATTCTTCGGGTACTCATTAATTTGTAACTAACTTTAATTCAAATTTTAATTTGCCCAATCCGTATTGCAATATTCCCTTGTTTTGGGAATATTGCAATAAGAATATTGCTGGGAACATGGGAATATTCCCGGGAATATTTCCCACGGCACATCACTAATCTAGGTATTGTGCATACAATTTATTTTAGAAACGAATAACAAGATAACATAATAAATAAAATAACCGAAAAAACATATAATTATAAATTAATTACAAAATAAATAGCGGATTCCATACTTTTTCGGTAATCATTCCGAGAATTGGATTAGGGACACTTCCGTAAAATAATTATTTTGTTGTAGATGCTTCTGCTTTTAGGTTTTCAGTCCAGTATCATTCAATCCTAATCCGGTACCAAAGAATCAAATAAACATTAATTAAGCCGCACAAGCCCGACTTGCTCTTCACCAAATTATTTATTGTTTATTCAAACAAAAACTCCACTGTTACGGGAACTTGTCGGCAAATCATTACGTGACGTGTCAGGACTTGACCGCATCCAGCCTGCCAGTTCGTGCCTGCATTTATTATTGTCAATGGCAGGTGGCATGCTTTGCTTAAAACTTCAGGTACAAAGCGTCAGTTCACTAATGACGTTCTTTGAAGTCGAAGTGAAGTGTTTTCTATTTAGTATTTACCTATTGTCAAGTTGGTGATCAATTTAAAATATATTAAGTATAAAAACGTTTAATGCTCCAGGAAAATGATAAGGTATGTAAATAGTGCTACATTAATAAATAGGTAATTATTGTGACGTTCCACGGGTATAGGTACCGGCGGTTTTTAGTTTCGGAGATAAGTATTAAAAGGTTTTGTAACTCAATTGTAAGTGGGTAAAAAAGCCGATTATTTTATTGCTTTTTCGAATACTACCTATAAGATATAACATTTGTTTACCTATTAGTCATAGGTACTAAATACTCTTAACTTTGTTAAATTAGCGGGCAGCCTGTGCCAGTCGTCGATGTAAAGTAAACAAATTTAATGTTTTGTAAACATTTTGTTACCTAATCTACGATCCAGTCATTGAACTCTTAAAGCTAGCTGTAATACCAATTTCTATTACTATTCTAAGCGTAACTTGCTAGTTACAATACACATTTGTGTATGGATTTAGTTTCCACTAACATTAGCAGTGATTGCATCATCGACGGACGCAGATCCTGCGTGTAGAGGACACGTGTGGATGCAGAATTAAAATAGTGCAGTGAATAATCACTAAGATCGACGACTCACCGTGTTAGCTCTTCCCTCGTGAGGCGGTTAGCATTCTCCTTCTCATCTCAGTCCGATGGCGGTGCTAGTCTTTTTGTTCTCTAGCTGGTACTCGTTTTCCTTTTACCCGAATGCATTTTCACTATAAGTGCCAGATGTTATGTACAAATAGTACCTAGTTACTTGCACTGCACAACCTCAGATTCCTCAGAACCAATGTTCTGGGTGTACAACTGACTCATTCCTAGACCATAATGGTTTATAACTTAACTTTCGGATTACTTAACATACATAAAATCCTTGATCCTTTATCACAGGATTAACAATGTGCACAGAGGTTTTATCTATATTTATCATAGGTGGTGGCAGCCGTAGTTAGTATATAGTTAGTAGCTAGTCTTCTGCGCATGCAAGTATATTAACATATTACGCAGTAAGTACAACAGACAGTCAATCTATTATTATTACGAAACTGTTTAGTAGACCCGGATTGCATTACACTCGGTAAGCACAATACAATTAATTGACTGATAAGGCAAGTGGTAGGAAGGATCAGACTATATCGTATGATGCCACGTCAGAGCGGCAAGCGCGGGGCCTCATCGGCTGACTACTTTATTCACGCTAAGTTTATGTAGGTACGCACGTTTAGTTAAAGTTAAATGCAGACAAGTAAACAAGCAACGCGATTTACGCGATGCGACTCACCACAGTCACAAGCAGTGTCGACTAGCTTCACTGCTCGTTTCTAGTTTAGTAGCTCCGTGATTCGTAACAACTCTAGCTCAGATTATACTGGTTAGCCTGAGGAGAGTTCTTGAATATCTACCATGTTCCACAATGTGACTGTCGGTTGCGCTTGCGTCGAATAACGTGCAAAGTTCGTTGTAAGTTGCATATATGTACAGTTCTACTTCTTAAGAGTAGGATGAAGTATGTATAATATCACTTTATAGGTTAACACGACGGTACGGTGTCTCACTCGACTCGGTAGCTTTATTATATTTATTTCCTTTACGAGTAAGATGCGTTATATTGTATATAGATATAGATACTTAGATAGCCAATATAGCTATGTACCTATCGTTTGTTTATTAAATGAGTTTGTAATGTAGAGTCTTGACTTGGTTGACCTTATAAACAACTCGTAGGTCGGATTTTGGCGCATTGTACCACGTTGTACTAAGCTGGTTCTTACCTATATTTTTGACGGGATCATTTTTCCAACTGTCAATCTAGTTTGGGTAGTACGTAGATTACTGATCTAGAGTAATGATTGGTTAAATAAGGAATGTCTCAGATCGCAGGTATTGGACGCCCAAGGCAGGCGCGATACAATCTGGGGTGATCTGGGGCTTTCTTTGTTACCGCCCGTGGTGAGTACAACATATTACGTCTCCCCTAAGTGGGATTCGCACGCGTAGCGGTTGGTAATGCCAACTTCATGCTCAGATGCGACGTAAAAGGTTACCTATACTTTAGGTACTTAAGAAGGTACAATACGCCTCACATAAGTTTGCGTCTATGGTGATGGTGTTAAAAGCCTCAAGTCGCCGTCCGTAAATTTGTTACACCCCTCTGACACCTCTGCGACGCTACTATTGCCTACCTAGACAGTGGGAGCTAACATCATGAGATTCATCAGTGCAAATCTTTAAGAGGAAACACAACGGCCGTTTTTCCATAGAAACGTAGTCCCCTGTTTTCTCCCTGGATTATGGCAGAAGAGCAATCATTTTTTTTCCATAAATCTATGGCTACTATTGACATGTTGTTTAAATTTATTCTCAAAAGAGATATTAAACCTCCAAAAACCTAAAAAAATGCCAGATTTTCCGTTGTCTTCAAACATCCAGAAAACTTTGACTACATTATTTAAAAAAAGGAAAACAGGAACACGGCCAAAGCCTTTCTTTGATTTTTAATTTAAAAAAATGTTAAATAGGTCATGTTTAGGAGAAGAAATCAGGGGACTACGAAACGTTGATTTTATGTAATTCTAATACCTATTAGAATTACTATAAATACCTATTTTCGGTCCAAGCTGCAGTTGTCTATCGCGCTCTGCGGCGGGAGGCTTGTGGTTGGCGCGACAGCAATACATTTTACGAATACCTATTTCTCAATTATCTTGACCTTAGTGTTTCCTCTTAAAACAATAATTTAGTCTGATTAAGTGACCCCCCAGTAACATCACAGACGCAAAGTTAGGTACCTATGTGTGTCCGCACTGTAATAACTATTTGATATTGTACGATATTCGTAACTCCCACGTTGGTAAAATGAGACTGAGCTTTGAAGGTCATTTGCGCT
The DNA here is from genome assembly GCA_947049275.1 of Epinotia bilunana. Taxonomy (NCBI): domain Eukaryota; kingdom Metazoa; phylum Arthropoda; class Insecta; order Lepidoptera; family Tortricidae; genus Epinotia; species Epinotia bilunana. Next base: position 18,736,982 of record OX346256.1, on the reverse strand, counting down.
CTTGATACATAATATTTTTCCGTGAAGTACCAACCTAAACGATGTTACTCATCCAAGGTAGAATGTACAGTTATTCGTTGGCTCTTTGCACACCAGTGCAGTCTTATAACCATTATTATATTTTTTACGCTTAATTGGTATTTGTAGTATAGTAGGTATGTAATCTCTTTGCCAATCAGTATCTGTAACATCCTCTTTAGTTTACGCGAAAGTGTTGGACGCGGGATTGCAAAGTTTAATAGCTTCTTTGAAAGGGGCGGCAAATGAACCTTTTTTATGGTCAGGTAGAAAACTGGTCCTTTTGTTTGCGATCTTTCTAGAAGGTGAGTCACACTTGGCGGCCGTTCTACTGATGTGTAACATGTGTCTTGTTTACACTGTGTGTGCGACTGTGCGTGAGATATTATTACTTTTTACAGAGCTTTTTGTTTACTGCATAATCTCTGATTTGTTTGATAGGTATTGTGAGTCTGCATATTATGTAGTTCAATAACCCAATGACCTAAGAATGGATGCTGCGGTCAATGTCAGCGCTGCATTCTTGGATGTTTTTAAATGGCATTATTTGGGTACCTGAAGTAGTTAAATCTCGGAATTCTCTTATTCTCAATAGGTGCTAAGAATGACAGATTTAAAACTTACATGGGCCGCTGTAGATCACCTATGGCACCTACAATTATAGGTATACTTACCTTAATTTATAAAAAGTATTTATTTAATATAAGCACTTAGGTAGGTACTATAACATCATTGTTATAGTTACCAACTAGGTAGGGAAGACGCAATTTGTTTTGCTTTCATTTGAAAGAATCGCATGTAGAATAGACCACGAAAGTATAAAAAAAATAAAACACTACAATTTAGTCAAAAAATCCTGTTACAAAATGCCAAATTAAACTCCCGCCTAGACGGATCTACAGTTCCTGTGACGTCACTCATGTGTGTCACTCGCTATATTTGTTTGTCCGAGGTTCGTCCCTAGATGTCATAGAGTTGCCTAAGTTTTGACTTTTGACGTCACCTGACGCTGATTGTTGGATTAAAACACGTTCCGTTTCACATTACTTCAAATCGTAATTATTGATTAGTATAAAGTAAAGTAAAAACGTTTCAGTAGCCGTTATTATTATTTTTTCAACATTTTGGTCACAAAATAATGGTAAATATTATAGCTGCATCTTCCCTATTATATTTAACCCGTTAACCTACTTATACCAAATTAATTAAAACGTAGATAGCTTTCTTCACAATGTCCCTCGGGTAGGTACAGGCAGCATCATAAACTTGTATACATTCTAGGTGGTTCTGGGACCTTTATCGCTAAGAGATCGGCGACAATTGTATTGTATTACCTGTTTATAGTGTTTATGATGCACCCGACCCGTGGCTAATAATTCCAGCCGTTAGCAGTAAGGCGTCTCATTATGCGTTGTACTGTACCTATATATATATATATATATATCAATATTACTGCCAAGGTAGTCTGGTCTTACTCTAGACACTGACCTTTGGCCAATTACGCACTACGATTGCGTTAAGCCTGCTACACACTACGCAGATACGGTAAGGTTTTATCTACGTATAACCGGGAAGCTCGGAAGGGGAGTTAAACCGTCTAGCTCAAAGAACGAGACTTAATTCAGAGCTATAACCACGAACTTCGAAAGTTGAAGTTCGGGTATTTCCATCTCCATCGCGCTTATACTACTCGAGTGACAGGGATGCATGCAGGGTGCAGGGATGTATACGAACTTCGAGTCGCCTTCGACGCCGCAGGCTACTTTTCCATCGAGGTGGTTTTCCACCGGCGAGGCGAGGTGAGGCGGGGCGTGGATGGGCGAGAATTGAAATTAGTATGGGGCTTACTACCTATTTCCACCGCGCGCGCGCGCGCTCAGTGCAAATAGGTAGTTAGTCCCATACTAATTTCAATTCTCGCCCATCCAAGCCCCGCCTCGCCTCGCCGGTGGAAAACCACCTTCAGACACGTACGAAGTACGTAGTTTACCGATAAGCAGTTTCAAAGCTAAGCTACGAATTTTCACTTAGCGAGTTGAGGGTTTTGATGGTAATTTACTTTACGAAAGTTGTGATCAGACTCTCATTTGCCGTGCCCAATTAGGGTCACATTCTTCCATATAAAAAACACAGGTTTTCAACCTATTTTCGCCAGAGCCACGTTGTAGGGACTTTTGTATTCGAAAGTAATAATGCGATTGTCCACAGGATGGTAGTGCTGTTGGCGGCTTACTGGGCGACGGCGGCGGCGGGCCAGGCCGTGGAGTGCGTTGCGGACGACAAGTGCCACGGCGGCGTGGGCTACTACTGCGACCGTTTCAACAGATGTCGCCAGTGCATCAGCTGCGAGGAGCTGAACCGGAAGCCTTCGCTCACGCGCATGGCCTGCATCACTTCTGTTACCCATTGCGGTGGCTGCCTTGAAGGGTAACGTTCTAACACTTCTAACCCCCATTCATTTCATTTCATTTCATTTATTCAGTCACATAATAAACTTACAGTGCGGTCACCAAGACGTTTACATGCTATAAAACAAAAGCAATTGAGGCTTAATTTACGAACAAGATTAATTTACGAAAATGTCAAACATTGTAAGTACAAGTCACAAGAGTCAAATTATAAAATATTAGTGTTTAAAAAATAAAAGTAAAAATGTTCTAATTCATGAAATCAACAAAACGGTTATAAATTACAAATTCATCACGTAAAAAAATCATAAAATTAAAATTAATAACATGAAATAAAAAATAAAACTGGGGTTATTGCCTGTGTTAACATAACTCATTTAAACAATAATACATTTAAAATATGGCTGCACTTTCTGCGAAATCCACCAACACCATCCGCAAATATGTCGATATCGTATCCCTCGACAGCCATCGAATATATCTTGACACCGTGATGTGATCGTGACGGGTGACCGGCGGGGTGAACCGCATAAGCCGTAGCGAATAACAGCCCCCGGTTGTTATTCGCTACGCGCTAATACGGCTCACCCCGTCGGTCACACGTCACTAAACTAGACCTCTACCTACGCTTAGTTACTACTTGTGTTTTGCAGTAAGTTTTCCGTGCTCGGTTTTTGAGCGTTTCATTCTAGTTTATGTCAAACATGCATAACGCGCGCGCACTCGCCATCTATTCCCCCCTATTCAGTAACTTGTTTAAGCTCACCTCAACTCTCACCCACAAATATATCTTGACACCGCGATGCGTAGTAACCGAGCGTGTTGCGCGGTATCAAGTTATATTTGTGGGTGAGCGTTGAGGTGAGCTTAAAACGAGTTACAGAATAGGGGGGCTGGTCATGCGAAAACTTAAGCTAAAGGTTGTCTGCTTTGTACGCGTAACTCAATTGTTTAAACGGAATTGAAAGCTTGTTACTATGACGATTTGAATGTATCAACGTAAGTGATATCTACGGGAAACGTCTGAACTGACCCTGAAACCATTAGCCGTGTATTATTTGACTGGCAACATTTCTGTCCCGAGGTGTCCATATAGCGACATTGTGTCGCGAGCCGTAACCCGTAACCATATTAATAATAAATAAAAATAAATAAATATACGTAATGTACTGATGAATGATCACGAGTACGATGTTGGCTTTCGATTGGCATGGGCACAGTAAATATACTAGCTTCTGCCCGCGACTCCGTCCGCGTGGACCTCGTTTATATCGTAGCTCCATACAAACTTTCATCCCCCATTTCACCCCTTTGGGGAATGTTTTCCGGGATGAAAACTATCCTATGTCTTTCCCCGGGACTGAAACTATCTGTATACCAAATTTTATGTAAATCGGTTCGGCGGTTCAATCGTGATACAGAGACACATTTTCTCATTTATAATATTAGTATGGACAGAGACCTTTTTAGACCTGCGCCCCAATTACAATCAGTTCTACGCACATAATGCGCGGCACGTCACAGCGTACGCGGATTTTTGCTCTAAGCTATTCATCTCATAACAGCTTCAAATGCAAAATGCCCTGATTTTACCATGGTTTAAGGTTCAACAACAGATCCCTATATCTGTTGTTGAACCTTGAACCATAGTCCGACTGATCTGATGTGATTTAGTTTTAAGCCTAGATTGTTTAGTGCATTAATGCAAAAATTGTAACGCATGCCGTGTTTGCCTATGGGGTTACAATTAGACATACATAAGTACTTGATATATACACATAAAATGTAACATTCTTAAATCCGTTGGCAATCCTTAAATAAATTAATAAATCTACTAAGTTTCACGTATTACTAAGGCGTGAATTATACAGAGACGGCGTAAGGGAAGGCTCGGCGCATGCGCAGCGCAGACACCGCGCCGCTTGAGTGTAATTCACGTCGTACGTCGCCTGTATGAAGCTGCGCCTCGAAAAACTGCCTTTTACAAAACGATTAATAGAATACTTGTTCTATTGCTACAGATCCAAAGTTTCGATACGTCTCTTCGCCTTCTCTATAATTTTAATCGAATCATCCGTGCCGTATCCGTTCCACGCTTGCGCTGCGCCTGCGTCGCGCCTTCACCTTACACCGTCCCTGTATAATTCACGCCTTATGTTACAACTTGTTTTGACTACCTGCAACTCATTCATTCGGTTTCTGTATTGAGAGGCGCTGTGCCGCTCGCTTTCCGCTTTAAATTACCTTCGCGTCGCGACGAATTGAGGTAGGCATACCTACCTACTTAGTTACTTACAATTGTAGTGCCACCACCGGGTTATAGAGCTGCGGTGTGGTAGAATCAAATGTAACTGAAGATTTCCTTTGCCACAACTGCTCAGTATGACAATTTAATCGGCCTGTAACACCGAGTTATGTAAATCATTCTGCTCTTTTTAACGTGTTATATATACGTACAACATATAAATACTTTATCATGCGAAAGTGTGTCTGTATATATGTCTGTCTGTTACCTCTTCACACTTAAACCGCTGAACTGATTGAGATGAAATAAGGACATAGGATAGTTTTTATCCTGGAAATCATCCCCTGAGAGTGTGAAATAGGGGGTGAAAGTTTGCATGGAGCTACGATAAAAATGAGATCGACGCGGATGGAGTCGTGGGCAGGAGCTAGTTTTTTTTATATTTATTTATTTAATAAGAAAAAATACATCAATTGTACCACCATTCTTATGTTGGCGACAAATCATGTTAGTCGAGGCTGGGAACGATGTGACCCGCCTTTGTCGTACATATACTACTGTCGTATATTACATACATACATATACTCACGCCCGTATCCCAATGGGGTAGGCAGAGACTAAGGAACGCCAAATACTACGGTCCTTACATACTTCTTTTGCTTCAATCATATCCATACATCTCCTCATACAGGCTCGACGGTTGCGGTCGCCTATACGTTATTATTAAAACGTGGTGGCAGTTTTATCATCAACCTTTTTCATGACGCGATCCCTTGAGTATAGATATTTTTATATATATGTATGTAGTTCGCGACCTCCGTACCGTAGCCCCGTAGAGAGCTACGGTAGGCTAGTGGTTCAGGCATGCGGCTGTCAAACGTGTTGGGTCGTGTGTTCGAATCCCGGCTCGTACCAATGAGTTTTTCGGAATTTATGTACGGAATATTTACCGCTAGCTTTTCGGTGAAGGAAAACATCGTGAGGAAACCGGTCTAATCCCAATAAGGTCTAGTTTTCCCTCTGGATTGGAAGGTCAGATGGCAGTCGCTTTCGTAAAACTAGTGCCTATGCCAAATCTTGGGATTAGGTGTCAAAGCGGACCCTGCTAGTAGTTATAAGTTTAACGTGCCTGTGTATCTGTGTGTCTGTGTGTCTGTCTGTGTTATCGTAGCTCCCAAACGACCGATTTGAATGCGGTTTTTGTAGAATTCGGACCTGTCTTTACTTATTCACTGCCAAAAAATTTGAGCTCAGTGCTACGCTCGTAGCCGATAACATGGGAGCTGTTTGTAGAGGGTTTCTTCCAAATCTGAAGTACTTAACCAAATAATAATGTATTCTCTCTCTCTCTCTCTCTCTCTCTCTCTCTCTCTCTCTATATATATATATATATATATATATATATGTACTCCATCCGCGTCGAACTCGTTTATATCGTAGCTGCATACAGACTTTCACCCCTCCATTTCACCCCCTTAGGGGATGATTTCCGGGATAAAAACTATCCCACGTCCTTCCGCGGGACTCTAAATATCTCTATACAAAATTACATCTAAATCGGTTCACCGGTTTAAGCGTAAAGAGGTAACAGATAGACAGACACACTTCCGCATTTTATAATATGTACTAGCTTCCGCCCGCGACTTCGTTTCCGTGGACCCGGGATGAAAACTATCGGATGTTTTATTCCAGGCTATAAACATCCTCGTGCTAATTTCATCCAAATCGGTTAAGCCGTTTAAGCGTGATTGAGTAACAAACATCCAAACTTTTGCATTTGTAATACCAGTAGGATTAAGGTCTTCGCACATTATAACAACTCAATGGCGACTCGATTCTAGGTTTAATTTCAAAAAATGATATTAAAGTAGTGTACGACGTGTGGTCTACGCGTCGTTCCCGTGTCGTACTCGTACTTTAACATCAATAGAAAATTGTGCTGTAGGAAATACGACATAAGGCTTAAATTTCAATATTGTGTAGTGGCTGTTGAGTTGTTATAGTGTGTGTATGTGTTGTACATGTGCAGATTGATGGAGGACGTCCAAGGGCTGCGGTGCGTGGGGTCGACCCCGCCCGTGTACGCGTGGGTGCTGATCGCGCTGGGCGGCCTGCTGCTCTTCGGGGCCGCCGTCGCCATCGTGGTCTACGTGCTGCGGAACACGCAGACCTTCCGGGTCTTGACGTGTAAGTGAAGTGCTCATCTTCTCTCTCGGAGTCTGGCCAGCGAGTCTTCAGTAGAGAGGCATGAATTGAGCTGAGTACTGAGGCTGAATGAGGCTGAATACTGTTCAGAGCAATGACGCGTAGTTTCAGTATGGGGGGGGGGAAAACTTTTTTGACGCAGCCGATTGAAACAACGTTTCATTATATAAACAGCGCACACTACACTTTCAGGCAACCAAGTTGTTTCATTCGGTTCCTCGCGACAATTTTTTTCTTCACTCCGACGCCTATTTCCGCTCCAGGCGAAGGTGGCTCAGTCCGGGTTCCACTACACTTCGGGAGCTTAAATACCGCGAGCCAACCGGTTGCCCCTTGGATACTCCAACTACGCGTCATTGCTTTAAGAGTCCGCAGTAAGCTCGGCCGAATTTCACCTTCCCATACAAACTGAGTTTCGTTCTCATTTTAAAACTACGTGTTGGATTGTGACGAAACTTTGCATATACAATGACATGAGGTATATCTATGTCGGTAATTTCTGCAGTTTCGTTACAATGCAATATGTACTTTTAAAATTAGAGCGTAACTACGTTTGTATGGAGAATCGAGCTTACTGCGGTCTCTTAACTACAGGGGAATGTCCGCTAGCTCATATTTGGAGCAGCCCGATTGAGGCCGTACCACCACCACCATCCCGGAAATCATCCACTAGGGGGTGAAACGGGGGGTGAAAGTGTGAATGGAGCTACGATGACGGAGTCGCGGGCAGAAGCTATCTATTACATTGTATGAGACCCCGTAGGCTAATAAATAAGCAGTCATTTTAAGCAAAACTTCTCCAAATTGTCAAGCTTAAAAGTTAAATCCTAAAACCTTATGCATTAACTATAGTAGGTTCTCAATAGCTTTCCAAATCTGAATAGGTAGTTATCATTCACAGTGTGATAATCACTGAAGTCGAATAGGTACAGTAAAACATGTGGGTTTTTCAAAGCACGTATAATATAAATCAGTTTAAAAAACTGTAATGATGTCATATCTCTCTCGTTATCTATTTCTGATTAGTAACTGCCGTTCTTTCGTGCCGTTAATTGTTCTGGATCGACTGCTTGTGTGCGTATTGAGTTGACCTTATAATGCGTTATTTATATTAAGTACATATTATATCTTGAGTTGTATGTTTTAATCCATGGATATTCGTGTAATATTGTTAAATGTCTAATGAATTTGCATACTTGAGAATGTCATTGTGATTATTAATCGATAATCACTGATTAAGTATACTTATTTAAACTTTCACGATTTCCACACATTATTGTAACTAAACGGAACTAAAAAACGGGGATATACTTAAGTATGTTTACGTCACCCCTGCACATAAAGTGGCAATTACCACCCGCTACGCGTGCGGAAAATTCTCTTTCTAATGTAAAATGTTGTGCCCACCATGGTTGGTAAGTTGCTCTTGCCCCCTGATCGGGGTTCAAATACGTGCGATCTGAAACATTCTTTGTTTGACCGCCCTAGGTGCATGTATTATTGACCCCGACATTTCAGACGCATTGTAACATATTGTTGTTTAGTAGGTATTTACTGAATTACAAAATTAATTGCAAATCGGAAACACAAAGCACTTGAGCGTTTTTAACCCCCGAAGCAAAGAGAGGGGTGTTATAATACCTATAAGTTTAACGTGTCTGCCTGTGGTATCGAAACCTAAACGAAAATCGTTTCATCCGTTTGGGAGACATCCCAAACGGATGAACCGATTTTCGTTTAGTTTTTTTTGGTCATAGATAATTTTATCCCGAGTTTTCTTAGCCATGTTTCACGAAAATCTGTTCAGCCGTTTTAGAGATATTGGACTTTGAAAATGTCGGGGGTTATTCAACTTTTCTTTACCCGTGATATCATATCCGAATACCTGACCTCAATCTACCACGGTATGTACCTACAAAAAAATACCTACTTTATACAAATGTGTATTAATTGTTCAGGCTCACTGAGAATAGATCATTAAAGATACTTGAGACTCTTGAGAGATGAGAATATAAAAATCGGCCAAGTACGTGTCGGGCCACGCGCAGTGTAGGGTTCCGTAGTTGTCTGTCTTTCTTAGTTACATCGACACGCGCGCGCCAGCTAAATGGTTGCGTCGGCCGAATTTGTACGAATGGTGGCCTTTCTAAGTACATTTTAAGTTGGTTGACTATTACTCGGTAACTAGTTATGTCTACTTAGCCGTGATAGTTTTTCTTTTAAATTCATTATATGTACTGCTGCCACGATTTTTTCACATTCCCAGTAGCAGCCATTTAGCCGGCAGGGGGTGGATACATGACTCGAACAAAAATTTGGGGTTTAAAGCCCAATATCTCGCAAACGAATCACCAATATGAAAATATATTTTTGAACAAGCTATCCAACGATACCCCACACTATGGGTTTAATGAGAAAAAAATGCCATCCCCACTTTGGGTGTAGGGGAGGTACCCAAAAAAAGATTTTATTCTTCTGTTTTGTCGGCGTGATTGATTTATATACAGTTCTCTAGTGGTAATGGTTACTGAGCAAAGCCCAAGACGGACGGACGGACGGACGGACGGACAGACGGACATGGCAAAACTATAAGGGTTCCTTGTTGACTACGGAACCCTAAAAAGTACGCCCATGTTATCCAAGGCCATACTATAATAGGTGTTTTATTTGTGGCAATGAAGTAGGGCACTTAGGTATATGCTTGTTGACGGTAATTTACGAATACGGATGCTGGTTCGGCCGAATAGGATACCGAATATCCGGCGTTACAACCGGCCGGTTTGCTATCCGGCCGCCAGATATCCGGTTGAGAGTAACATGCTTAAAATGAAATAAATTCGACCGCGCGATGCTCTGTGCAAGTTGCAATTTGTTATTCGCTGTAGGCAGGTTTTGATAGAAAATGGGCAAATATTTTTTTTTACATAATTTTGCATTGATGTCATATTTTTATTTATTTTAATCTTTTCATACGTAGATTGAACTTACTTTAAATAATTGATTGCTTTGTAATTTGTTGTTTATTGACCCTTCTTTTTAAGCTTGTTCTCTCCTTATACCTATGTATAAAATACTATCCGGTTTCCGGCCGGATACCTCGGCACTATTCGGTATTCGACCGGATAGTAAAATTGTGGTCAGATAGGCCGGATACCGGATAGTAGCCGGACATCCGGTTGCATCTCTAACCAATAAATGGTTGGCGCGCTTATGACTCTTCAAGGGGGCTTGCACGACTCGTCAAGCGGCGTTCGGCGCGACTTAGCAACTGTCACTCGCACTGTGCAAATTAGAAAGAGGAGAGTAGATTTTCTCGTCTCGCTTCGCTTTGCAGCGTCAGTTGTGCTGGAGCAAGCGTGTGGCTATGGGCAGTAAAGTAGCGGAGCCAGGGGGGACTAAGCCCCTCCCAAGTATCCAAGTTTTTCAGAACATCTTACATTAAACTAAAATCCACTGAAGTCCTGGATCCGCCACTGGTAGCCATCAGTTAAGTAACGGGTACTGACACAGTAGGGTCTACTTCAGGCACTATGTCGTATTAAATACAATGTTGTTTGTGCAGCCGCACGTACGTCGCTCCAGCCGGGCTGCAACGGGTCGTCGGCGTCGGCGTCGGCGTCGGCGTCGGCGCCGGAGCTCCCGCCGCCGTACGAGGACAACAAGCAGTACAGCCTCGTGCGGCCCGAGTCGCCGCACGCGCCGCCGCCGCTGTCGCTGCACTTCGTTGACGAAGGTAAGATGAGCGCCGATAAGACGAGACGCTGGGCTATTCCCGTTTGTCACTTTTGAGTCACTGGTGATTTCTGTGCCATTGACAGAGTCCACTTACGGGTGGCCTTAAAGGTGGATAGCCCATTGCTGTTTGATCGATGCCATTTACTTGGTTGGTTGTGGTCATGGTTCCGTCGAAAACCTGTGAGTTCCTATAATTGGCTCTTTGTATCCACTGTCAATATTTATTGTATGAATATAGCTGATGGTTCTCCTAATAAATAAATAAAAACAGCTTTTTTCGCTCCTTTTTTAATGGCTCGCCTCAACTCTTGACGCTTAGAGGACTAAAAGCCTATTAAGCTCTTTAGCCCCCAAGCCTAGCTCTATTCAAGGGCCTAGACTCACCAAGCTAGTAACCTTATTTACCAAAAGACTATATACATAAAGGCTAAAAGGCCTCGTCAAAATATTAACAATTGTAATAGCTTATACATATCGCGAAACAATAGCCGCAGAGATAGTGGAAATATTTCCAATTTATATATATGGGTGCTAATACTTATAGTCCGTAAGCCCACTGCCAATATACCAACGTCTCATGACAACATAATGAAATGCATGGCAGCAGGTCGAGAAAGTTGTGCTGAGCAAGAATCGCAAGATTTTCGCTCCTAAAATTAGCCGAAAGTTTGAGAAAATCCTTTACTTCCATCTTTCATGAGACGTAGGTATTTTGGCTGTGGGCTTACGGACAATTAACATACATGTAAGTTTTGTAACTAACCCGATAGGTATGGATGTTTATCTGAAATAAAGTTTTTTAGATTTGGTTTGATTTGATTTGATACTGATGCTGTCTAGAGAACGTTGTATTATACTTTAAAACCTCCGGGATACTGATAACCATCAAAGATAATGTGGATATCGATGGTTTTGTAACTACTATTATACCCATAATTAGACCTATTTCCTCAAATATATCTTTCTACTTTAGGCTTAGGTCGTTAAAAGATTGTAGCCCTTAAAAAAACTATACCTTTCAAAAAAGTCTATAGCCTTTTTTATCTAAATCACTAGCTCTTTGAAACCCATGTCATCAACCTAGTTCAAAAAAGGATTTTTCCGGAGCTTTCAAATTAGGGCTAAAAGGTTCGAGTCTTTAGGAACACTTTTTATACGACAGTTATAGTTTACATAGTAAGTTTAAGTGACACTTGTAAACATTATACCTAAATCCGTGATAGTAACAATGATACATATTGTCACTGTTGTCTCATTGCAGACGTCCATCCACTCAAATAGTAGTCCTCTTAAAGTGTGAAAAGTTATTGAAATCAAAGACCTTGTAGTTAAACATGTTCATAATACATTCCGGTTTCGCTGTCAGCCCACGCTTGGTGTAGGGTCTCATTATTCACAAGTCCATTTTTGTCTAGAACAGCTGACTGGCAAGTGAGGCCGTGGCACGTGACGTCACTCATCAATGACGTCACCCATCAACGTGCAACATCGATGAATGGGACGTTGCACTTAATATCGTATTTGTCATGTCTTAAGTTGCAAGATTTTCTTAGAGATTATGTTTATTTGGTGCAGGACCGGTCACTGGCACTCTTTGGGGGAGGCCTATGTCCAGCAGTGGAATTCTTTCTGCTGATATGATGATGATGATGATGATGATGATGATGATGATATTATAAATGCGAAAGTTTGGATGTTTGTTACTCTATCACGTTTAAACGGCTCAACCGATTTGGATGAAAATTTGCACGAATGTTGTTTATAGCCTGGATTAAAATATAGAATTGGTTTTATCACTTGTCCACGCAGACGAAGTCGCGGGCAGAAGCTAGTTTCTCATAAATAATTACTGTGTACAAATTCACTTCATGAGAAAGGTTATAAGTTAAAATCAAATCTGAGCATACAGTGTTTACAATTGTTACGAAAAATATAGTTACATTTTCTTGTCCGGACCTGAAATAATGGTTGACAGCACTAATTTCTAGAGCTGTTAAAATGTTACAGATATGTTGCACTTTTCATAGTGTCAGATATGATAGCATACATGTGAATCTACTGTCTTAGTATGTAATGTCATGTCGGTACATAAATAGATAAGTAGATAATTATAGTTATATCAAAAATTAAATTGGTACATAATATATTAAAAAAAAATCTTATCCGGTGAATTGTAAAAGATACTGATTATTATTAGGTAGGTACCTAATAATGTTGTTATCACTACATGCCTCCAGAGTAGCCGCGGTGACATCACGGCCGAGCTCGTCTTATCACTAGACAACGTCACTTAGTCGTAAATGTAAATTAAATGTCATGAATAAACAACAATCGAGGTAAAGTGTGTCAATTATAACTACCGTTAACTATAATTAAAACTAAAAAGAAGAAAATATGGTAACCTATTCACAATGTTAGATCCGTATTCCGTAATGGGAACCTGATGCATTCGCAAGTAATGCCCACTTGAAATATCAAATACATCTCTTCCTAAAATCCTATTGACCTCAATAAGTCAGATTGTTCGTATCTTGTGAATCTGGGAATCCCAATTATCCTTTTTAAGGTATTTGTGTAATGTGAGTATGCGAGTAAATGTCTAATTAGGTATTAACAGTTATTCGTCAGATCGGAGCCGTGAGTAATGAGTAATAGCGTCTGTCCGAAGGTCTCGCTCCAAGGTCGACATGAATTTTCTGAGGTTTGTTCTGCAGTTAGTATTTTGTCATGAAGGCCTTATGAAATTTATTGTCTCTGTTCCTCTCGCTGAAACCTATATCCTATCCCTTTCATTCCTCTATCCCTTTCTTTCTCAGGTCACGCTCTCATGATGTCTCTTTCTCACACAATTACGTTTCGTTTTACTTATTTAATGTTTGTACCTTACACTAATATTATAAATGTGAAAGTGTGCTCGTCTGTCTGTCTGTCTGTTACCACTTCACGCTTAAACCGCTGAACCGATTTGGATGAAATTTGCTTTAGAGATAGTTTAAATGCCGGGGAAGGACATAGAATAGGTTTTATCCTAGAAATCATCACCCCCTTGGGGGATCCCAAGGGGGTGAAATTGGGGTTCAAAGTTAGTATGGAGCTACGGTATAAATAAACGAGTTCCACGCGGACAGAGTCGCGGGCAGAACCTAGTGTACGATAAAGCCAGACAAGTTTCACCTTGCGTTTATTGCAATTGTGTCTGCGCTAAATAGTTAGGAAAAACTTATAACAATAAATAAGTATTATCTTGGCTTAACGAATAGTTTCCTTTGTAATGCTAATATATCTACCAGCTTTTGTCATCTTCACTTATGTACTCAAATCTTAATACGCATGGCTATAGGTCGACCGCTTAATTCAGTCCTCCAGGGGTATGATTATAAATGGGGCGCGCGCGGCGACCGAGCGCCGGGCTTTGCCTCCCGCACGTCGCCAGCGTCCCGTTGTCGTCATACCCCGCACCCGCGCGCCGCGCAGGCGAGGACTCAGTTAAAAGGTCAACAAGTAAGCATTTTTATCGAAACGATAGCGTTATGGCTCCTCTACATGAAGGCCCATCCTGCTGGCCCACTAGGATGGGCCAGCGTGTAGAAAGGGTAGTGGTGTCGGATGGCTTATGGCGCGGCGGGATGGCGATGGGATGGCCGCGGTGTCGGTTTTTCAGCCGCACATCAAAGGGAGTGGGCCAGCGATGGCGGTACGCATCTACACGTAGCCCATTCCGCAGTGCGCGGTCGACCGCGGTTGAGTGTGAACGTTCGTGCTGTGTATTTCTTTTTATCGAAAATGACGTGTATTAGTACGGAGTTTAAATCTATCGAAATACGAATAGTCTCGCATTGAGCATTTTGCTCAATGCGAGACTAAAACAGTATCTTTTGAAAAAATCGTTCTATTCCATAGCAGATTTCGTGCAAGATCAATTGTAAATTAGGGATAATTAACGTATTTTTAATAATGACACCATTATGTAATTTGTGTAAAATAATTATTGTTACTTATATTATCCTAATATAATATAATCTTATTTTTAATTTTGACATTGTTACCTGATAATGAGAAGGGAATTTGTTCTTATGTAATTTGTGTAATTAATGTAATTTTACCTATATATGTTCAACACAATATCCATTGTTATGAATAAATAAATGAAATGGCCTCAACACGAAACAACAACGTTTTTGGAATTACATCGGGGAGAAAGCACAATATGTAAATATTAGGTAAATTGCCGCAGCGGCTAACGATTCGACGTCCATCTCGCAAAACGATTCGATCACAACTGAATGTCGCCATCGTTTAGTGGCGTTCAACCATCGCATGGCCATAGAATGGGTCATCATGTAGAGGAGCCATTTGAATTCGACTTCCCGGCGCTCCACTCGCTTAGAACTCGTTAAACGCACTCCCATACAAACTTTCACCTAACCTAAGGGGATAATTTCCAGAATAGAAGTATTCTATGTCCTTGTTCAGGTCTTGAACTATCTCCATACACTTTCATCTAAATCCGACCACCGGAAAAAAGGAAACAGGCATTCATACACATTCAATCTTATTTTGGTTCATGAGTAATTAATAATCGTCTAACAAAAGATCGGTAACCTCAATAACTTTCGTGTGTATTGTGCCTAAAACGTGTTACGTAATCGTTTTATTTCTGCTTAGTCATATTCTTCTCTCTGTAATGAAGTCGTTTTATTTTCGGCAAGGTCGCCTCGCTTTGGTATTCTTTAATTCGGAGTGCATGCAAAATGGCTCTTAGCTCGCACACAATAGCTGCGATTTTGCAACAACACGTTTAACAGATACAAATGTGTGTGTGCTAATGGTCAGTTGTTCGTTTCGTTTTATACCTATACGACCGATGATTATCATAAGTATGTATATCCCATGTAATTATTTGGTTAACCTGTTGGTTTGGTTATCAACCAATATTAACAATTAGGCACCTAAATTGTCATATTTAACGGATAAATTATTAAAGTAGGTACTAGCTTCCGCCCGCGACTTCGTCCGCGTGGACCCGAGATAAAAACTATCCTATATTTTTGTCCGAACTATAAACTATCTTCGGCAATATTTCATCCAGATCGGTTGAGCCGTTTAAGCGTGATTGAGTAACAAACATCCAAACTTTCGCATTTATAATACCAGTAGGATGTTTCCTATCTTACGTAAGAATGCGATAGTTTAAATGCTTCAATACAATACCTGTTACCCGCAACAAGCTTAGTCATAATGCCTACTAAAATGTCGAGCGTTCGCAACGCTCGACATTTTAGTAGGCATTATGACTTACGTTACCGCCACGTCATCGTATCGTAAATCTGAATTTGAACTAAACAAATGAAGGTTCATCATTATCACGGCCTGCAAACTTTACCGGTTTAAATGTGTCGTTGGCGTTGAATCGGCGATATGGTAAACTATTCCTATCTTAGAGACTCGGAAACCGGCAGACAAACTGTTCAAACAGTTTTGCAGGGAAGTGTAATAGGTTAAGTTGTCTGTCCCATTGTTTAGTAATAAATAAATAAAATATTCCTATCTTCTTTGTTGTTCAGAAGATTGAGAGCGGTCACATACGACTTTTTGCAGCGGTAAAAACGAGCGTTTCATGAACGCGTGTTTATATTGCGACACCAGCCATACATCATAGATCACCTGTCAATCACTTGTATCGATACATGTGAAAATCACCTGTCATCCTCCTCCTAGCGTTATTCCCGGTTGTGCCCTAAGGGAGCCCGAGGTCCGCTTTGACACCTAATGACATGATCTGAAATAGGCTCTAGTTTTACGAAAGCGACTGCCATCCGACCTTCCAACCCAGAGGGAAAACTAGACCTTATTGGGATTAGACCGGTATTCTCACGATGTTTTCCTTCACCGAAAAGCTAACGGTAAATATTCCGTACATATGTAGTTCCGAAAAACTCATTGGCACGAGCCGGGATTCGAACCCACGAACTTCGCTTGACAGCCACATGTCCGAACCACTAGGCTACTGTAGCTTTCGTATCAAAATCCTGTATCGATGCGAAATGCCGTGTGTAACCGCTATAACGGTGTGTCGTGTTTGTTCTCAGAAGCGGCGAGTCCTTTCATAAAGTACCCACCGCCGCTGGCGCCGGCGCGCGAGTCGGCCGGCAACCAAGAAGCCAACGTCTACAACAATCCCAGCTACGTGCGAGGTCCGCATCTGCCCAATAAGTGAGTACCCTCTGGCCGCCTACCATAACAAGAACAATTGGCAATGAAATTTGACCCAACTGTAAATACTAGATAGACATTGCTTTGTTTTCAAAATCGAACGAAACGAAACAAAAGTATCTAGTTTAAAATTTTGAATGTTTTAAATTTCGTTGAATAGGACCTTAATTTGCGTCAGCGCAAGACGAAAGGGTGATAGCAGGACACCCGTCCTCTTTGACAAATGCTGCTGTTAGCCGTCACGTTCTAAGGAGCATGCGTGTGCGATAGTGATGGAAGTGTTAACCACCGCGATAAGTGATAAAATGCCAACCATCTTAGGCCAGCTGACCTCGTATCGTAGCGTATGACGTAGACACAACATGGTATGGAGGCTGAAACTTTTAAGACCTTTATGTTAATCTATTTTCAATCGTCTACATAAGCATACGAAATCCCTTATAGCAAGTATTGTACTTGTGTATTTATTTTTTAGTATGTTTGCCGATTCTCTTTAGCTAAGAATGTTCTCCATATTGTTTGTGTGGAGGCTGTTGAGTGGATTCTAATATTCGGATACCTATGGGTTGATGTAATGTGAGTGAGTCATGTATACGACATTTGGCAATTGGCAACGTTTAGGAGTATCGATGCACCTACTGAATGAGTCAGTAGACAATACTACACAGAAACTTAGTGTACGCCTCTTCATTGTGAATGGAACCTTTTATATGGTTAATATAACAACAATACAATAATAAAAAATACAGCAATGTCAACCAGTTCAACCACGAACTTTGAGACAACGTTATTTGCAGAAAACCACATTATATTACGTTTCTTGGAAATAAGCCCCATTATCTACCGCCTTGTTTTACATTATGTCATTTTTATAACATTTTAAGGACTATTACACATTCACTGACTCGTCATAAATTAAAATGACAATGCACATATAACAAGTTTCAAGCATTTTTTATTGTCCCATTGGGCTACACGAGCGCCTGATCCATCCTGTAAGCAAAGCTGCATGTTGAGCGATTGTTCTCAGAGGGATTCTGTTGATGTAGGTGATATCCTTTTTTACGCCTTACGTAGGTACCATGTATATTGACTTGCTGTGTTACTTGTTTGTTGACCAACTTCCCGAAGTCCAATAGAGTTGGAATTTTGCACGATTATGTAAGTCAGATGACAATGCAGTACCTACTATGGCACCAGAAACCAAGTCTGCTGATGGAGACGGAAGGTGGCCAGGAACTCCTCGGTTGCACTAGATAACCCGTGTTTCGGGCTCATTGGGACCCCGTCAACGAGTTGTCCATAAAAAGGACAGCCGCCAACAAAACTTGTACCAAAGTGTAGTGAGGGGTCACAGCTGATAGACAATGAATACCTATTTTCTATTTGTAATTAGATAATGAATCATAACAATGTAAAACACACATTCCTGTAACATATGTGAGCACATAACCTTGTACTTTGTACCTACGCATTTTCCATCTGTTTCCATACCATCTGTTATCTGTTCAGAAAAAGGAAATTATTACTATAAAAAGATTTTGCTCTAATAAAACAGATATTACCCAAGTCGCGTGTTGTTACTATCTACCCTGAACGCCGCACACTTCAATAGTTATTTGCGATACAAGTGCCAAAAATGGGAAATTCGCAATCGTCACGAGTTGCGAATTACCGATTCGCACGTGTATCGTACAACGTTTTACTGTACATATGGCTCTTTAGTTTCGACATATGCACGAAAAGTGCTCTTTTCCGCACTAGTAGCACCATATGTACTGGAAAGATATTTTTAGTGAGAAACTGGTTGAACACGGTGTTGTATTGGTCGGTAGCTACCACGCGGCCGCGCGGGAGCCCGAGCACGACTACCTGGTCGACGACACCACCGCGGAGAGCGACTGGCGGCCCGACGACGCCGCCAACAACAACACTGCCGGTGAAAGGTGAGCGCTTCACATATTTTCTCTAACAATTTCGTAGCGTCCGATGGCACGGGGTCCCCGGTCGGGGAGAACCATTTGTGCAGGAGTGTGCCACCGTTACTTTGTTATTGAAATATAATCATCCATTTTCGAAATAATAATATCATCCACCTAGCGTTGTTCCCAGTTGTACCCCTAAAGGACCCGGGGTCCGCTTTGACACCTAATCCCAAGATTTGGCATAGGCACTAGTTTTATGAAAGCGACTGCCATCTGACCTTCCAACCCAGAGAGAAAACTAGACCTTATTAGGATTAGACCGGTTTCCTGACGATGTTTTCCTGCACCGAAAAGCTAACGGTAAATATTCCGTACATAAGTTCCGAAAAATTCATTCGAACCCACGACCGCCGCTTGACAGCCGCATGCCTGAACCACTAGGCTACCGTAGCTTCCGTAGCTTAATAATAAAAATATACGATAGCCGGAAAGTCAGGATTAAGAGGTTCCTATTTATGAACCTCTTAACACATCACCTCACATCACATGACTTCTTCATTTGAACACAGATTAAGTTTTTACAATCTGTTCATATTTTGCAATGGGATTACTGTTTCTTCATTAGCAAACGTTGTAAAATTTTAATTCGTATAATAATGTGCGATCAATATAATTATGTTGTTACTACGTACGTCATTCTGTGCGATATGCTGTACAGCCCTAGATAGATCTCCTCAGGTTACCTTGGATAAGCGTCGTTTCGCGCCAAAATGATCGTGGGATAGGCCTGTGCAGACTGTAAAATGAAGCATTCGTTCCAGCACTGACTCGGGCAGCAGCGTGGCCAGCACGAGCGGCGCGGGCGCGGGCGCGGGCGCGGGCGCGGGCGCGGGCGCGGGCGCGGGCGCGGGCGCGGGCGCGGGCGCGGGCGCGGCGTCGCTGGCGGCGCAGGTGGCCGACGCGCGCAGCACCACGCTCGTGCGGCCCGCCTGCCTGGACGCAGCCACACCTAACAAGGTGCCGCGACTCCGCCAGGTAGCCTCTCACCGCTTACTTATTAGGACACTCATATCGAACATTTAAATCGCAAGCTTACGGCTAGTTGTGATTTTTTTATATGTTGTTAGGACCACTACCAGTACCGTATATCCAGAAAGACCTGTGCTAACTTTGCTGCACTCGAAAAATGAATCCTAAACTACTCGGTTTTTTAAATATTATCGTATGCATTTGTTTAAGAAAACTAAAATTGCTAAAGTTGAGATCAGAATCAGCTCTTTAGGATCAATAGGGGTGTAGACACTAAATAAAATAAACAATAATGTCATATTTTCTCGAAAAAGGGTTAAAAATGTAGTCAAATGGAGAAAAATCAATGCAAAAGGTTAAATAATCACGAAGTTATAAGTGTCCAAAGTTTTAAGAAGGAGTACGTTCTGTCCCTTTTTCGCAAATCGCAACTCCATATGAAACGATGACGCTGGAAGATTGTGACGTCACACTAATAGACGGCAACGTGCCGCGCCCCATAGTGTTCGACGCGGCCCCCCGGCAGCATCCTGTTATGTGACGTCACACACTGTTCGCGTTTTCTCTCTCTAACAAGCAATGAGATATCTGAATGGGATTTTCGTCACTAGGCATATTCTTTTGCTTTCTTTCATTTGGAGTAATAATAATTATCGAGTCTACACTACACCCCTATACTTACCAAAATAGAGCTCACCAAAAAATTTGTTATAAATCCAATCGTTATAAATCCTAAACTGTTATTTTAACTAAAAAAATGAATAAAGAAATTTAATAAGAAATGATTTTGAAATACCTATTGAACGATACCCAACATGGCATAGTTTATCGACTTATTTTTTTTCTTTCTTACTATACCTAGTCGGTCCCAAAGTTCTGTCACAAATGAAAATAATGATAAAAACAAAAGTAGCAATCAATTTTTAATAAATTATATACCGATTTAAAGTACATTTAATAAAGAATTAAAATTACTCAAAATTATTCAAAATTACCTCCTTTGTTTTTAATACAGGCCCTTAATCGGTGCGGCCAGTCGTCTATCGCAGCACGCACCATTTTCATATCTATCTCAGTGACTGCTTTTCTTAAAGATGACTTTAGGCTCTCCAAATTTTTATGTGGTTTAGCACAGACCTTCCCCTCTAAGACCTGCCAAATTTTATAGTCCAAAGGATTAAGGTCCGGACTAGAGGAAGGCCAATCTTCGTGTCTTATAAAGTCGATTTTTTGACGGTCAAACCAGGCTTGAGTGGTCTTGGCTTTGTGTGCTGGCGCAGAATCCTGCTGGAACACAAAATTATGTCCCGAAAATAGCGTGTTGGGCAGATCTTTGACAACCTTATCCAAAACTGTCTCTTGGTATACTTTCGCACTGATTTTGACACCTTTTTCGCAAAAATGAACCTCAGTTGGCCCGTAATAAGATACACCCAACCAGACCATCACTGATGATGGATGATGCCCATGTTGCACCCGCGGAACTCTTTTTCCTGCTTCTTCAGAGCTCCTAGCGTACACTCTATCATTCTGTTTATTGTACTTCTCTTCAATATCGAAAATCTTTTCGTCTGTAAAGAGGATATCACGGTGTCGATTTTTCGCGTACCGCTTTAACAACTTCCGGGATCTTTTAAGCCTTATTGTTTTGAGACGGGCATTAAGTAAGTGCCCACGCTTTTTTTTGTATGCTCGTAGACTAAGATCTTCGTTTAAAACCTTTTTGACGGTTTTTCTACTGACACCCATCTGCAAAGCCATCAATTTCTGTTTTCGGACAGGATTTCTTGCTATGCGCGCCTTGATCGCTTTGATCACTGCTGGTGTTCGTACGGAGCGAGGCCGGCCAATTATTTTCTTGTCCTCAACACTGGAGACTTCATTGTACCTATCAATAGTACGGTACACAAACCTAAGCGTTATTTTTCAATTTTTGAGCAACTTGAAAATCGTACTTGGCGAGTGCCCACAGCGGTGCAATGCTAAAACAGCTATTCGGTTTTCTTTCAATGTCCACTCCATCGTGAGAAATTGCAACGAATGACTGTTTTTTGTTTTAAAATAATTGTCAAACATTCAAAAATGGAATGCAATAAAATTTTCTTAAAATCATCTTCTAAATTTAAAAATAATATGCCAGTGACAGAACTTTGGGACCGACTACGTATGGCGCCTGGTGGCCGCCATTTTGAATTTTGATTACTGTTATGTTGATGGAGTGGTCCTAACAATATATTAAAGAGTCACAACTAGCCGTTAGCTTGCGATTTTAGCGATTTTTCTGGTCATATATGACTGCCCGTGTCTCCGTCCACGTGGAACTCGTTTATATCCTAGCTCCATACAAACTTTCAACCCCCATTTCAATCACTTGGGGGATGATTTTCGGGACATAAACTATCCTGTTTCCTTCCCCGGGACTCAAACTATCTCTATACCAAATTTCATCTAAATCGGTTCAGCGGTTTAAGCGTGAAGAGGTAACAGACAGACACACTTTCGCATTTATAATATTTATAATGACAGAATATGCCATAGTATGGGGTCCTAGCGCTGTGTCCTAGCTGTTCTTGATTCAATAGCTGTTGACTTTTCTATGCAGTTACTTCATTAATCAACCTATCAATATGTCACAACAATCGGCCATAGCTGGACTGAGACAGCAATACACACACTTCAATTGTTACTTATACCAAGTTGTAGTGACAAATTGTGCCCGATGGTCTTAACGTATCGTGTCCTGTCCAGGACACCAACAATAACCGCGACCGCGACAGGGACGAGGCGCCGACGCCGCGCCCGGCGCCCGCGGGGGAGCGCGGGCCCTCGTTCAGCATCCACGTGAACGTGCAGCAGATCAACGACGTCAAGCTCTGAGCCTCGCCGCGCTCGCTCGCCTCGCCCTGGTGCTACGCAACGGTCCACGGCTGCTCAATATCGATTTGCTCAATCTGAGATTTACGAAGCATTTAACGGCTCAATGAGATTAGATTAGTTAAGACTCCAGACACGCTATTCGCGTCAGCATTTTTTACCTCAATTAAGTTATAATTTAGAACTAAATAGAGTGGATAGAAAGTAAAATCCTGACGCTTTACACGCGTGTCTATTGGATAGTTCAAAAGCGATATTAACACCAAATGTGGACCAATTTACTAATAGGCTTGTGAAGTCTATCGGTAGGATACCTACTCTTTACTAAACGGTGAGCTATACTGTGTATGTTTGTTCCTAGTGATAATGTAGTTATATTGTAGTTTTAAGCATATGCACAACTCGAACACATTTCATTTGTTTTAGTTGTGTATCTGATCTCATTGTCAAGGTTACTTATTAATTAAAAAGAAAAAAAATAGTCAAAACTTTGGCCATTTCTAAATAATTTTAATTTAGCATAATGATATAATATACTTATTTTATTGCAATTTAGAAACGCCTTTTATATTTGAAATTGAACTTTGCTTGCCTGTAGGTTTGATTACGTAGCAATATTATTATAATTTATTATCGGCTCACAATAGTCACAATTTAACTTTCGATTTTATAGTCGCACAGATTTTGAACTATTCCAGTTTGTTCCCACCGTACTGAGCAGTAAAATGAAGACAAATTGGAAAAGGTCAGAATTTTCAAACGCAAATATCGAGAGCTTTTTCTATTACTCGTGCTGTATTCATTTGTCGTTAAGGTTCAAGTGTTCATGTCTTGTTAAAATCAAGTAGGTTCCTAGATATATACATCGCAAACAAAGCTTGAGTTCACCTCCTTTGCGCTGTGTCAGATAGCGTTGTTGACTGTCCATTGATAAAGTGCCTAATTGCATCGCATGTATTACATATCTTGAGACTATTGTACCTACACCACAATACCCGTAATTTCGCACGAGTGTTCCATGAACTTAAAGATCAATATTTTTGTTGGTCTATTCATAAGCCAATGTAATTCAATTTATTCGATTACAGTCTAAAAATGCAATACCTATTACGTACGCATGTAATGCTATTCTCAGAAGTACATACTTAGTACATACTATGAATTGAACTTGCCCCTCACTTTGTTTCCCCCTTATTGAGGCTCCTGACTCCAATCCTAATCTCGCGATGGCCTACTGCTTTTAACATTGCTATTTGACGGCCTTCGATAAGATAGCTAGTCTGACGGAATTCATATCATATGCATGGCCTGCCTAATCGTTTAAATTTCGGAATAGCATTAGGTATTTCCACGAACATACGCAGAGAAAAATGTTCATCTCTTTTACTCTTAAACGAGCCAAATGGAATGGAATGGGAAGGGTGATATCATACAGTTTCGAGCGCATTAGCCTCGCTGTTTACTACGCAGTACGGTATATTTATGGAAAGTCCGGTTGATTTTAGATAGTTCATATAGTTTATTCGTTTTTCCTTTTCAATAACGCATGGTAGGTAACTGCGCTGTCAAGATCTGCCGCTTGAAGTGGTGTGAATCATTAAATTCTGTAGCCATTGGAAGTGTTGTTTGTTATGTGTATTTTCGGATATTAAGTTGTTAAAGGGCAATTTCGCCATAGTGCACATCTAAGCTATAGAATAATTGTTGCATACAAATTGAAAATTAGTCAATTATTCTTATAAATGCAGCCATTATAATATTTTTGAGCTTTGGGGAATGCTTTAGGAAAGGAAAAGGAAGGGAAAGGCTTTATGGGGAATTTGGAAATCTTATTGGTGGATCTGAAATGTAGAGGATAGAACGTAGCTCCGAGGAGTAGGTGCTTTGTGTATTGACTTATAGTTATTAAGAGGACGTTGAACTATTTCAATGTTTGCATAAAATTGTCTTCCATGAACTGTTTATAAAAAGATTAAAACAGAAAAAAATGCGTTCACCAGCAGAACTAAGAGAGATTCCAGTGCTTTAATTTTTGAGCCAAATGGTTCAATATTATTCTGGTATTCACTTCACTTTCAAAATTATCGAACATGATGTACTTAAAAGTTTCCGGAATACAAAAGTTTGTGGTTTATAATTTTATTATTATAAAATATTTTCTATAAAAAAACAGTGTCAGGAACTATGTACTACAGTTTTTTGATTTTAACACCAATCATTGATAAATGATGACACGCCCTCTTTTTAAAGGAGCGCGTGATGATTCTAATGCTATGGCAATGAAGACATAAATTCACTTGTCTATCTTGTATTTCTGATTCGCATTTACAAAAGTGTGTTTGCTTATATTGTGTTGTTCGATATTAAATACAATTTGCCAAATACTCTTATTTATTAGTCATATTTGTTTTGATTTGTAGTTGTATACAGTATTGCCACAATGTTACGACATATTGTGACATGTATGTTTGTGTACACATAAAACTGCTATTTCAAAGAAATGAGGAATTCGACAAGCCGCGTGACGTTCAACAACGGTGAGAGTCGGTCTTTAGTGTGTAATGTGGGAAAACTCACAATTCGTGTCTCGCATGGGGATCCCCACCCGACGAGGGAACCTATCTATATTGTTGCTCACTATAAGAATCTCTAAGATCGGCTCTCATTTCGCTACCGTTTTAAGGTGCGACCACACCGCTGCTCAAAATACGCTAACGCACCGTAAAACGCAGCAAAATGTATGAAGAATACGTGACGCATATGACACGTCAACGCATATATGCAGCATTAAGCACCGGTGTGGCCGCTCCCTAAATAAGTTGGCAATCCGGTTTCGGTTGCCTTCAGTGGAATTACTTACCTACTGAGGGAAAAATCGTACAAAAACCGCTTTACCGAAAAAGTTTTATATCCACATTTTTAACAAATGCATGCAGCAATTCTTTGCATTAAATATCTTATATCGATCTAAGTTATTTTCGTTGCCCTTTTCAGAATGTGATGATTTGCAATTTTCAGAGCAACGAAAATAATTTGGAACTGATTTTCAGATAATTTGATTATTTAACGTCGGAATATGATTGAAATTTAATTACTAAGTACTAAACCAAGTGCCTTATTTAACTCATAATTTATATATTATTATGAACTGGCTGTGTAAGTGTAGCACTTATTAATGAAACCACATTGTATCGTTTGTAAATATACCTACATATTAGATTTTAATTTTAGTATGTTTTTATAGTAAAAACCTTCCGTTTCACAGAAATATTAGTTCTGACTATAGTAACCACACATGTGGTTATAGGAAATTGTTATACGAATGTGGACTTTTTTTACAAATAAAGTGTTTATTATAAAATAAGTATTTTATTTTTTAAACTATCCATTCAGAGGTTCGAAAGATTGATATATATATATATATATATAGAAACTCTTTACTGTAGGTTAAGTGTTAGGTCCTTACCTATAAAATTGGCGTTTTGTATGGAGAATTTTATGAACTGATTTTCATACATTGAATTTTGCGGATTACTCAGCAATGTCAAACTCAAACCAAACAAAATTTTGGTAGGAATATAGAAAACTTTTAAGCTACTTTACACATATATCTTATCTTAATTACTTAAAAATTTATCGCATCATAAAACTATACGTAATTGAAAGACTTGAAAAGGGTGGTTTTCAAGCTTTAATTTGAAACACTAAATAAAAAATTAAAACCTATTATTTGTATTTAAAACCTTTGTTACGTAGTCTTATATTGAAATTAAAAAATAATTTGGAAGTTGCAATAGAAATTAATAAATTACGTACAAAATAATATCTGTGAAAAAAACGCCAATTTCATAGGTAAGGACCTACTATTTTTATTCGCCCACTAACAGTTTTTAATACTTCATACTACGGTGGCAAACAAGCATGCGGTCTGCCTTATGGTAGACACCGTGGCCTATGGACGCTCGCGATTACATTAGAATCACTAGCGCGTTGCCGACCCTTTACTGATATGAGGATTCGTTGGGTTGGTAGCTATCCACGCGCTACCTAAGCGGGTTCATCCCTCAACACAATTCATCGTCGGGAGCTCTGGCGACACGTTATGACAGAGCTGTCATCCCAGTACATTAAACGTCAATATTGACGTATATTTTACTGGGATGACAGCTGTCACATAACGCAAATAGGATTGCACTCACTATAGTTCTCTTTGAGTAGCTCTATGTGTGAACGGCCTTACAAAATGGTTGCGTCACGTGTGGTCTCTCAAAGGAGTCTATGGCATAAACTCAAAAGTAACTGGAAGTTGCAGTTTCGTTGCAGTTGCGTTTCACCGTCTGTTTTGGGCCTAAGGTCTGCTCCACTTGTCCAAGATCTGTTTGTTCGGTTTGTTCATGTATATTACAAATATTACAATATATTTGTTTTCTGTGTTTATGACCGTTTGTTTCCTAAATAAATAAAAAAAACTTTGTCCAATGTGCATCGCGTGCCACTCACTCTTTAAGCGAAATATAAGACGCAAATACACATTGGACAAAGAACTTGGACAAGTGGAATACCACTCTAAAGAGAGAAAGAAATTAAACCACTTGCATTTTTTTCATTGGTGTTTATTCATGCGTGTTACAAACTTACAATTAAGTAGTATACAAATCAAACCGGTGAGATCAATATGCAAATACCTACTTCGTATTCAAGAGACGAGATGTCAAGGCTGTCCATACTGAACTGAGTTGACCTCTTACGTATTTATTATATATTCAATGTTAATATTCGCCAAAGAGCCGCAGATATTAATAGTATTTTATGAAATCGTTATATAATGTATGCTTTCTCAGTCGAGTACCACGTTTAGGCCACGAAGCTTGCTTAGTGGCCTAATTAAGGTACGAGACTTAAAAAGCTAATTATATAACTATTGTATACAATACTTTTTCTGCGAGTCAACTGAACTAATTATACAAACTTGGTATCTTTTCAAAACGAAGTGCAACCAACGGCTTTCTTTTTTGTGCGTTGATGTCTAGTTCCTTTTGACTTTCTCATGACGGCGTTCTATTGGTCAAATACATTATAGTTCAGTAAAGGCGCCACGTGATTGGTCCATTTCATTTAAGTTGTCACAACAGTTATAAAATGTTGAGTTGGGTGCTCCATAGTAAAAAGTATGTGATTTAAGTTTGGTGTACGAAGTCTTAATTCAAACATTAGGTCGACGAGTATAAAAACATTTTTTGGATACTGATAGAACTTTAAAATACAACATACTATTATTTAAACACTGCGCCTGGGTGCTGGGTACTTTTATAATTTGACGACAATGCCGTTAGAGGATATTCTAGTGCCAAAATCGCTGTCGCACTTCGTCACAGCAGTGCATGCTCTTACGACGACTTGAACGGCCCAGCATCTCAGATACTTACTATTGCTAGACGCCTACTAGCAAATTGTCACAATAACTTGCTATAGTTATAATGAAAAACTACACAATAGCAAGTTGTGACAAATTGATAGGTGTGTGACCTTTATGAGTGAGCGACATTCTGTTTATTGTTTGTTGCTTTGTTTATGGTTTAGGACCAAATTCTTGGCCAGTATTTAGCCTGGTTAGTCTGTAGTTAGCCAAATAAACTGAAGAAGTAAACAAAGTTCCGCCGTGACACAAAAAATTACCATAGATTTTAATGGTTCATTTTCGTGTCACAACGGAAAATGTTCATAGAAAATTTAATAGAGGTGTAGACTCAAAAATTATTAAGTATTACTCCAATAGAAAGAAGGCAAAAAATATGCCTAGTGACGAAAATCCCATTCAAATACCTCAAAGAATTACGAAGCTACAACCGTTTTAATATTGCTTGTTAGAGAGAGAAAACGCAAAGTGTGTGACGTCACATTACGGGATTCTGCCGGGGGGCCGCGTTGACGGCGGCGCCGAACACGGTGGGCACGGCACATTGCCGTCTTCTAGTGACGTCACAATCTTCCAGCGTCATCGTTTCATATGAAGTTGCGTTTTGCGAAAAAGGGACAGCACACCTTTTCTTAAAACTTTGGACACTTATAACTTCGTGATTATTTAACCTTTTGCGTTGATTTTTTCTCCATTTGACTACATTTTTAATCCTTTTTCGAGAAAATATGACATTATTGATTATTTTTTCCAGTGTCTACACCCCTATTGAGTGAGTTAAGCTGACCTGACCACCAAATTCTTGTGGCCCTTACCCGTATGTGTTGGCAGCGTGGGTAGATCGGACAAGTTGGATCATGATGCGAGTAGCGCAAGGACCGGTCGTTGCAGTGCAGTGGACGTCTTCCACTGATGTGATGATGTTGTCATCGTGATCTAGTCGACTTGTGCGACGAACAACGCCACGGCGTTCAGCAGCGCGGTGTCCCGGGGGAAGGCGTGGTGCAGCGGTGCGCGCGCGGTGAACACGACCTGCTCGCGCGACTCGTTGGTGTACACGGGGACCTCAAAGTCATGTGCTAGTTGGGATCCCTGTGGGAAATACAGGGTTATGAACTGGCTTGTGGTTTTACCCATTAGTTAACCTTTAAGCAGAACCCTTGAGAAAGCCAATAAGGCAGAGGGAACTATATTCCCATCATGAATGATCCTTATTTCTATGAGATACGGTTCAATTCTATGAAACACCAGATGCCTTTATGTCCGTTAAGTTAAAGGGTTAAAGTAATTCTTAGGTGTGCTGTCAAAAAACGCAAGTAAAAAGCTGCCTCATAGTCAGATGATAAGGTCGGTTGTTACAGGATAAGTGAAAAACATTTAATCGAATATTATTTCAAAGACAACGTTTCAAGTATTTTCATTTGGCATCAAATGTAATGACCATCAAAAAATGCTTTGACACCCTAAGCTCTTTTACCAAAAAAAAATACTGAACACCAAATATAATAAATCTAACATTACAATAGTACTAGCTGTTTTAGTAACGAATGCACATTAAATTGTATTCGAAGACCAAATTTAGTAAATGATCACCAAATCTTAGCGAGCAAATTAATACAATATTTCTACCTAAATAACCCACTATGATTGCCATAAAGTGTATGCATGTTACCAATTAAAGTATAATGATACCAAATTTACAGGTGCTTACAGTAGTACCGCAAATATAAGTTACAACGATGTACCTGCGCATTTGCCCGTTTGCATCAAATGATTGAATAAACGCTTCTGTTTTTTTGGTACAAGTTAATTATATTAGAGAAATTGAATTTCAGGTTAGTAAACATTTTCTAGTAACATAAATGATTCCTTGTTTATAGCGATAGAAAAGTAAAAATAGCTACCAAAACCCAAATCAGCGCACCCCACTTCCACGTGGTCTCGTCTGTCCTACCCCTAGAGTGTATATAAAAGCCCGCGGAGACAGAAGCGAGTTTCTGGCGGAAGCCCGGGCGGAGGGTGGGAGACTGAGTCCCAGAAACGAAAGCGGGGCTCCGTCGAATTTAGGAAATTATTTTACTATTTTTGGGTTTATTTATTTATTATTCAGAGAACCAACAGCTAACAATTCAAAATAATAATATAAGCTAGTTATATAACTTAAGGTTTCCACCAGCCAATAAGGTTTCCACCAGTAGCAACAGGTTAACATACAATTGGTGGTCATTAATAAATTTTACAACGTTACCCAGAAGCATACAATGAATACCTGTGTAAGAAAAAAAAGGAAAAAAAGAAAGAAAAAAAGAGAAAAAAAGAAAGAAAAAAAAAGAAAAAAGAGTTGTGGCTGAGCATCGAGTGCGCCGGCGCCGCTGCGCTGCGCTGCGCCCGCGCCCGTGTGCCGGTCGGCAGCGCTCTCAACTTTTAATTGCCTGTTGTTATTTTCCGCACGGCGGCGATCACTACACGGCCTTACAGACTTTTTTCGAAACCGCGTCTGACCTTATAACAAATAACCCAAATGATAAGTTACATTATTCTAGGAGATTTTAATGTCAGCCACGTCATGTGGTCTTTTGTTAGCCAAAGTTTAGTCATCGACACGAATAATGATACCGACCGCGACCGCGACCTTACTCTCAGATTTCCTAAATTTCTCTGGTTTAAAACAATTAAATGGATGCTCAAACATTAACAACCGGATTTTGGATCTTGTGTTCAGTGATTTAACGGGCGCTGTAGTACACTGCACGTCACCTCTAACCCACTAGATCTATCTCACTAGATATACATTTTACACTACTAAGTCACTACTTATGATGGCAGTCCTCAGGGGTTAGAGGTATCTAGTGAGATATACATTTAACACTCCCTTTTTTATCAGTCACACGGGTCCTTCCCAGGGAGAAACCGCTTTTTTATGCTGCTGATTATGAAAAAATTAGGAAAGGTCTGTCTTCCATTAACCGGACTATTATGTACAAAATGAGTACTGAACAGGCCGTCACTTATTTTTACACAGTTTTAAATAATTTAATTTAATAAAGAATTTTGTCCCCATTAGTAAATCCTGTACCGTTAGTGATCGTCCTCCGTGGTACACCCGGGCTTAATGCACACTAGATGGAAGACTTACAAAAATCCTTTAGATTATCTCTCTTTTAAGTTACTAAGGACAAGAGTTCATAAAATGGAAATAGACTGTTATAATACTTACGTATATTAGTTATGCCGAAGGTAATATTCGGAAGTGTCCTAAATATTTTTGGTCTTTAATTAAATCAAGCATGTAAAGATTATAACGCCAACTTTATTGGTTTAGATATTTTTTCTCTATCATTTGGTCAATACCGCAGCGCTCTGCGTATCCTGATCTACACTGAGTAGTTTAATAACTCGATTGTAGTGCATGAATTAGAAACAATCAAGTTAATTAATAACCTTTATTTGTATAACTAAACCATGGTTAATGTAGCATTTCATAATATTTATAATATGAAAACTTACAAAACTGCGAAATAGGCATGCCGGTATACTTATCCACTCTGTTTCGACACATGTAAAATACTTTTTGCCTGTACCTATGTACAGTCTCACCACTGTACATTTTTCCGTTTACGTTGCGACCTACTTTAGGCCGCGCTATAATATGACATTCTGAAGTAAATTATATTAGTGCAGACATAACTGTCGTGCGATAAGCATAAACTGAGGGAACAGCCAATAAGTCTAACTATTTTGTATCTTAAAAGTAATAAATCGGTTTAATAACACCTTAACTTCTCCGTTCTCTCAACGCACTCCAACACAACAACAAATGTCTGGGCTAACTGGCTCATACATAATGGTCCTTCGAACGTAAACAGGTATGTGGTGTTTTCTGTGACTTTATTGCGATAGCGATTCGGTTTGCTGGCTTCCCAAAAGCGGGTTCCACCAGTAAATTGAGAAGGCGCACATATCGTGTATAGAGTGCAGGGGCACTGTTTACCTGTACGAACTAGTGTGGCCGAATAAGACCACTGCGCGGCCATCCCGGTCCGGACTTAGAAGACTGAAGAAGGGTGCCGGGAAGCAACTTAACCAGCGAAGATCAAGAACTATCGTCGGATAACTATACGGTACATAACTACAACTTTTAACTAACTTAACACAACTGAACTGCCGTCAAACTCAAACTTTAAATTAACTTGCATCAAACTCAACTGATGTGCAACTTATAAACTTATAAACGTTAAACTAACGTCAAACTCAACTGTAAACGAACTCCAAGCTCAACTTAAACTAACGTGTCAACTATCCAACTTAACTCACCATGGCTGGAGGGCTTCAACAGCAGCAAAACTGCTTTGAAAAAATCAAAACTTTTCTCAAACATGCTCGGAAATATATGCGTTAATATCACGAAACGAAGATATGAAGTCTCTTTTTTAAGGCTCCCTACATTTCTTCTTGGCCTCACGCCAAGAAGTAATGTATGAAAACCCTAAGTAAAACCATTATTGGAAAAATTACATACTGCCAACCACAACTAGACTATGTAAGCATACTTGCGACATAAAAAAAAACAAAATCTATGGTAGGTACTACACTTATGTGCGCTTAAACATGGTGCTCGGACGGCTTCTTCAAATGGCACGTTTATAAATTTAAAAAGGCGGCAAATTACTCAATATTGTTTTCTGATCTTTCGTTCCGATTGTAATTATTTTTATTTCAATATTTCCTCACATCGTTTGAGAAAAGCACTATACAATCCTCGGCCGGAACAGGGTTTGCTGGACTCGTTGTATCCGGCCTCGTCTACGACTCGGCCGTCTACCCCCATCTCGTCCAGCAATCCCTTACTTCACGGCCTCTGCAGTAATGTACTATTATGTGTAAACTACAAGAAAGACTCCGCAGCAAGAAAGTCTCATGACTACTTAAACAAGCGGCGTTCAACTCGACGCCCTTTGGGCGGACTTCGAAAACCAACATGCAGTCCTTGAAGAGGAAATCGAGGACAAAAGCATCAACTACTTCCTGGAAGACATATACGGCAAAACTAAGGCCATTTATGAAAACACCAAGTCGGATATGCTAATATTAATGCATAAACTAACTGAAAGTTCAGTGAAGAGTTCAATCAAATTCGACCTGACGGGACTACTGGACGACGAGGCGAACGACGACGTCATCTTGCTACTAAATAAACAAGAATGTAACTTCAAAGCAATTGATCGTGCGATGTCAAAAATCGACACTGTCTCTAGCAATGAAAGATGGGAAGAGATGAGGATAGGGGAGGATAATCTCAACATATTGAAATCAAAATGGTCAGACATCGATAAACTACACTGGGAAATAGATGGCGTACTTAAACGATCGCACGAAACTTACTACAACATGTTCGTAGACATCGAGAACAAGTACGACCGTATGCGAAAAGAAATTAACAGCAAGATTTGGTCAACTGCACACTACCAGCGATCAGCACCTAGGATTGAGATTCCCGAATTTTCAGGCAACTACAACCAATGGATTTCTTTTAAGGACCTTTTCATAGAAACCGGCCATAACAACCCAACGATAAACAAAGCACAAAAAAATGCAGCATCTCAAGACTAAGCTTCGAGGCGAAGCGGAGAGATTAGTCCAGCATCTAACTATCAACGGCGAAAATTACAACTCATGCTGGGACATTTTGAACCAAAGGTACGACAATCGACGCCTGCAATTTACTTCTTTCATGAACACTATGCTGAATTTACCTACTATTCAGCAACCGGACGCCTACAATCTCAAAATAATGCATGACGTCATAACTGAATGTCTAAGCAACAGCATCAACTTGGGATCCGATTATTGTACATTTAATGATGATGAAACTGGACGCCACTACGCATACCAACTATGTAGACCTCCAGGATCATAGGGAAGTTCCGGCATTGCACGACTTTCTCTTCTTTCTCGAGAGTAAATTCATGGCTTACGAAACCATGAAACGCTCTAAAAAAGAAGTCGCCATCCAGCAAAAACCAGCAACCGTGAAAATTTTCAACAAGGAAGCTTCTTACCCAGTCAAGAAACAAGAACAAACAACAACAAAAACAAAAATAACTCAAAAACATATCATACGGCATATGGTCAATGTCCGGTTTGCAACGAGGCACACGTGTTGATGCAATGTCAGAAGTTCATCGACCTAGACATACCGCAGGAATTACACTGTTGCGAAACTGCAAGTGTGCAAAAATTGCTTGTTCAGTCACGGCGACAAACAATGCAATTCGAATAAAACTTGCAAGGAATGCAACTTAAAACACCATTCATTGTTGCACAACGCAATGAAGAAACAAATTACTAACTCTTATAACAGAAAAAATACCTACGAGCCTAATCCATCTACTACAACTCAACAAGCATCGAACCATCACTTGGCCACAAAGGATATGGAAGTCCTACTAACCACGGTTCAACTTCAAATTCAATCTCATGATGGAACATTCATCAAGCTTCGTGCTCGTTTGGACCAGGGTTCGCAGGTGAACTTGCTGTCTCAGAACGCAGCACAAATACTAAAACTGCCCAGAAACAAACTAACTGCAACTGTATCTGGAATTGGAGACTTGTCTGGCAACTGTAAAGGAAAAGTAGAACTGACCTGCAAGTCATTATACTCCAATTACTCATTTAAAACAGAAGCGTTGATTCTCAACAAAATAACGAACAATCTACCTAACTCCACCTTCAAAAAAGGAAACTGGCCGCATTAACAACACTTGAAACTAGCCGACATCGATTAGGTATAACGAGTCGCGCCCTGTAGACCTACTGCTTGGGGCAGACGTTTACGCCGACATTATTATGCAGGGTGTACTGAAGGCCGATCAACAAGCTCCTGTCGCCCAACAAACGCGTTTGGGCTGGATACTCTGCGGCAAACTACAAACTTATAATTGTCATGTAACATTAATTAACATGAAAGAACTTACAAAGTTTTGGGAAAACGAAGAAATCTCTCAAGACGATTACTGCGAAGACTATTACCAGAAAACTGTTCAGAGAGGTCTCGATGGAAAATACACCGTGAAAATGCCAATGCGCGCTAAATTCGAAGAAAAACTGGGTAATAAAGGTTAAACAGTTTGCGTGCTCCTTGTCGGGCAATCATTACATAAAATACTAGGTTTATACAATATTATGACACAATATAGTAAACATAGGCTTCCTGCGATGTTTCCTTTTGTCACATACCTAATATAAAACAACATCATACACACCAAACCCATAGAGTTGCTAATGCAAATAGAGTAAAACGAAATAATTATATTCTATTTGCCTCAACTCAAACGGCCACGGACGGTCCGAACCCGCGTGTAATTAGAACCCGCGGGTACGTGTGTACGGGTACACGGGTACCCGGGTACCCGCCCGCGGACCGGGCGGGTTCGGGCGTGTCCGTGTAGAACGGACGCTTAGCACCGCGGGCTTAAGAACACGGGTATTCGGGCGGGCGGGTTTACACGTGTACCGGGAGCCCTAGAATGTACCCGAGCAAGCTGATTGACCTCTGGTGGCACGGACCGTCACTTGACGAAATTGACCAAAAAGAAGCACTTCCAAACTTAAATTGACACTTTACAACTAACATCGGAACTGCGAAAAAAGAAGAGACAACCCTAACTACAAATCAAGATAAC
This sequence comes from Epinotia bilunana, assembly GCA_947049275.1. Lineage (NCBI taxonomy): Eukaryota > Metazoa > Arthropoda > Insecta > Lepidoptera > Tortricidae > Epinotia > Epinotia bilunana. The sequence continues at coordinate 18,701,229 of OX346256.1, read as the reverse complement.
TTTATTAATAACCTACTTCAAAGCTCGCTAACACGCGTAATAAGAATCACCGCGTGGATATTGCGATATACTGCAACTTTACGTCGCAAACAGAAACCTGATAGCAGCTAATTTAACTACAAACGAATTACTTGCCGCTAATTACGAAATAACTACAAGCGCACAAAGAATGTTATTTCCGGAGGAGTATAAACTGCTATTAAAAAACGAAACTTTAACTAAAAGGCGGTGTATGTACAAGCTGAAACCTTACTTGGATGAAAAGGGACTTCTTCGCATTGGAGGACGTCTAAGCAACTCTAACTTAGCGCCGGGAATTAAAAACCCTTTCATCTTACCCAGGAAAGGGCGTTTAACTTACCTTGTGATTCACCACGGTCATATGGCAACTTTACACGGCGGGGCGCGACAAGCCCTCAACTACATAAGGCAACGTTATTGGATAATCGGTGGAAACAGGGCGGTAAAAGAACAACTGCGAAGCTGCATACGCTGTCACCGATTTAAACCGTCCGATAATTACCAACTAATGGCGGACTTACCACCGCAACGAACTAACCCATCAAGGCCCTTCACACACACGGGAGCAGATTTTACGGGACAAGTTGAGGTCAAAATAAACAAGGGACGAGGTGTCAAAATGTCGAAAGGATATATAGTCATCTTCGTGTGCTTAGCCACCAAGGCCGTGCACATAGAACTCACATCCGACATGAGCGCTGAAACCTTCCTCGCCGCGTTTGAACGATTATACGCCCGCAGAGGTAAGCCTAAACATGTCTACTCGGACTGCGGATCAAACTTCATTAAAGCATCCAAAATTTTACGGCAAGAGTTCGGCCAATTCAAACAAATGTTGACAAACTCAAATTTTTTCGATGAAATTGGAAAAATGGAAGTGGAGTGGCACTTTAACGCACCGGCGTTTCTCAGCGGAGGTGGGATTTGGGAAGCTGCAGTAAAATCTTTGAAGTATCATTTGAAAAGAGTACTTGGGGAGCAAAAACTGACTTTTGAAGAATTCACCACGTTGCTGACGAAAATCGAAGCAAATCTGAATTAAAGGCCGTTGTGTTCTCTTACTGAGGACCCCGACGAATACTACAACTGTCTTACTCCGGGACATTTTCTGACGGGTACATCTACACTTTCACTGCCTCACTCAGACCACATGGACTCCAAAAACATCGACCTGCGACGACGTTGGCAACTAACTGAACAAATGATGCAACGATTCTGGAAAACTTGGTGTAGCGACTATTTAACTCTACTTCAACGTCGAAGCAAATGGAATATACCTACAAATAACATTAAAAAGGATGACATCGTGCTTGTGAAAGAGGACAACTTGCCGCCAGGAGGTCCATCCCGGCTCCGACGGTTACGTACGTGTAACGACAATCAAAACTCAACGGGTACTTTCAAACGGCCCATCCTCAAACTTCCACCATTACCATTGGAAACAAACAGTACACAAAACGACGTACAAACGTCACAAACCAACTCGAAGAACCCTGCACGATACATGCTAAGGAATAAAAACACAAAACAATGTTTTCTAACACTGTTTACAACTTTCATAACCATGTGCGCACTCATAACAAGTTCACGGTCAGCCGGTGTGCCGAAGTCAGCTCAAATTAAGAACCTGGAACCCGAGCGACCTATATACTACGATACGATAGGCAAAGTACAAGTTATTCATAACAAATGGATATTACTGATGTACTACAACTATTGGGATGGAATTCGTCGCATTGAGACTTACCTGCAAGGAGTGGACGACTGGTGCTAGAAAACAGACCCGGGTACTGCAAAACTATGCTTCACCAGTTGTACCATGAAATGGATCTCTTGCAGTACTACAACACTATGTTACTCACCCCGCAGAAGCATCTAACTGACAGAAAGAAACGAGGACTCATAGATGGGGTGGGATACATAACTAACAGTTTATTCGGAATTCTGGATCAACAATTCGCCGAAAAATATAAAAGCGACTTAGAAGCCGTGCATAACAACGAAAACTTCTTACTTGAACTTATAAAAAACCAAACGCCCATTGTCGAGATGGAAAACAAGGTTTTGAAGAAAAATGAAGTCAACATCCAGGAACAGTTTGAGGTCATAGAAAACTTCATGAATCAAACGGATATAAGCTTCGCCAGAGTTGAGTCGGCAGTGGAAATAGCAATGGCTACAAGTTACTTTAAATCTGCCGCTTTGTCAGCCTATCTACTTATTAATAACTTGAAGAACATGCAAGAAATGCTGTTTAACACTTTAAATAACTTAAAATAGTATATAAATATAGAACATATAAAAACATAGTCTTATCTTATGGGGGGCTTCCCCCTTCACATCATAGTTTATAAAATCTTAAATGTAAAAGATTGCAACTATAGATGTATCGTAGAATTACGTTTTTTTTTATGCAACAGCTTAATTTTTTTTTTTACTGGAGTCTATAAAGGTCATATTGACGTGCACCTTGTCACACCCGTAAATCTGATGGAACAGATGAACGTCATTGCGGGAAAACTACCCAGAACTCTGTCGCTGCCCGTGGATAACATACGAGAAGACATCAAGGACTTATACAAACTATTATACGTCAAAGCGCGAGTCACTGACAAATATTTTTTATTCGAACTGCATATATCACTCATTTCGGACTAGCGCAAGATAGGTACATAGCTGTGAACTTACAGAAAAATACCTACATTAGAAGAAGACCTTCAACAATGTGTCCAATTAAAACTTGACAACTTTATATGCAACAAAAGCCTGCCAGTATTCAACTTACATAACGATAAGACCCCGTGCGAGGCAAAATGAATAGGTCATCGCACCACAACTCCATGTGACATAACACATAACGTCATGTAAAAACGCCTGGATCGAGTTGCATTCAACGAACTCTTGGCTCGTCATTTGTTGCGATACCTGCACATTACGGGTCATATGTGAAGAAGATGTGACGTCACACAATGACGACGTCTGGAACTGACAGAAAGAAACGAGGACTCATAGATGGGGTGGGATACATAACTAACAGTTTATTCGGAATTCTGGATCAACGATTCGCCGAAAAATATAAAAGCGTCATAGAAGCCGTGCATAACAACGAAAACTTCTTACTTGAACTTATAAAAAACCAAACGTCCATTGTCGAGATGGAAAACAAGGTTTTCAAGAAAAATGAAGTCAACATCCAGGAACAGTTTGAGGTCATAGAAAACTTCATGAATCAAACGGATATAAGCTTCGCCAGAGTTGAGTCGGCAGTGGAAATAGCAATGGCCACAAGTTACTTTAACTCTGCCGCTTTGTCAGCCTATCTACTTATTAATAACTTGAAGAACATGTAAGAAATGCTGTTTAACACTTTAAATAACTTAACATAGTATATAAATATAGAACATATAAAAACATAGTCTTATCTTATGAGGGGCTTCCCCCTTCACATCATAGTTTATAAAATCTTAAATGTAAAAGATTGCAACTATAGATGTAACGTAGAATTAACCTTTTTTTTTTGCAATAAACAGTATATATTTTTTTTTTACTGAAGTCTATAAAGGTCATATCGACGTGCACCTCGTCACACCCGTAAATCTGATGGAACAGATGAACGTCATTGCGGGACAACTACACAGAACTCTGTCGCTGCCCGTGGATAACATACGAGAAGACATCAAGGACTTATACAAACTATTATACGTCAAAGCGCGAGTCACTGACAAATAGTTTTTATTCGAACTGCATATATCACTCATTTCGGACTAGCGCAAGATACATAGCTGTGAACTTACAGAAAAATACCTACATTAGAAGAAGACCTTCAAAAATGTGTCCAATTAAAACTTGACAACTTTATATGCAACAAAAGCCTGCCAGTATTCAACTCACATTATAGATTATTAATATATATAACCAAATTAAAATAGAAATTGTTAGTGAAGAAATGGAAAAAATAGAAAGTCACATAAAAACAACTAGACGGGAACACCTTAGGAAATTAGTGTACTTGCCTCGTTTTGTCCTTCCGCAATGTAAAAATGTGTATGGCAAACGAACTTGGGAATACATGGTACCAAATATTTTTAATCAACTACCCACCGATATTTTCAATAGCATAGGTGATAACTCACACAAATGTAAACGCACTATGAAAGCGTTTTATCGAAATATGCTGATGTACTAACTAAACACAATACACACATTTCATGTGTACACGAAATATATATTATAATTTAAAAAAAACAACTTATTTTTTACTTTATTCATAAAAATGTAAATATGATATGATATATAAAATGTGTCTTTGGTTCCATATGAATACGAGCATTAGTAATTAACTAAGTATCTATTGTACGAACCTACGAGTATAATATAATCTTAGTAAAAATAGAACCATTGTAAAATATATATATAACCGATATAATTAGCTTAAGAGTGAATACAGCGGTAGTTAAACCTTTACGGCTTTGTCCGCTGTACATTTTTTTTCTTTTGTATTGTTCTTTTGGTCAATAAATGAATGAAAAAAAACATAACGATAAGATCCCATGCGAGGCAAAACGAATCGGTCATCGCACCACAACTCCATGTGACATAACACATACGTCATGTAAAATCGCCTGGATCGAGTTGCATTCAACGAACTCTTGGCTCGTCATTTGTTGCGATACCTGCACATTACGGGTCATATGTGAAGAAGATGTGACGTCACACACAATGACGTCGTCTGGAATAATTACTTTAGAACAAGGCTGCATGCTGCAATCAGAATACCTGACTATTCATTCGCTTAATCAATACAACAGCAAGGTGAAGTTGGATTACGTCATCAACGTGCCTTCGATAACATCGTCGATCAACCGAATTGCAAATTTAACCTACCACAACATACCCCATCAACATTTTTCAGAACACAATTATCAAGATATCGAAGAAATCGACAAGAGACTACTCAACCAACGGAACAAGGAACAAAACTTACCAACCGTTCTCACTACTCACGATATCCATCACTATGCTATTTGCTAATTTCTACTTGCTGCGGCCGCCGTCACTGCCATTCTTTGGGGAGTGGGAAGACGCTATCCCCATATTTGTAAGCTGAAGAAAAAGAAACAATGTTCACTGCAATCAGTGAAGCCACACTACGAGGATATTGAACTTCAACCTACACCTAAAGAGAGAAGCCTGCCACGGGCTACAGCTAGGTCAACGAGCAGCCTGGGACAGCATCCGAGCCGTCATCAAGCCGCCAACGACAACGTCACTTTTAACTTAGATTGAATTGAATTTTATTAAGTACTTTTTGTAATGGCTTTTCCTTCTATTTGAAATACATTTTTTCTTTCCCCTTCTTTTGGGGTTGCCCGTATGTACAGTATCACCACTGTACATTTTTCCGTTTACGTTGCGACCTACTTTAGGCCGCGCTATAATATGACATTCTGAAGTAAATTATATTAGTCCAAACATAACTGTCGTGCGATAAGCATCAACTGAGGGAACAGCCAATAAGTCTAACTATTTTGTATCTTAAAAGTAATAAATCAGTTTAATAAAAATACCTTAACTTCTCCGTTCTCTCAACGCACTTCAACACAACAACAAATGTCTGGGCTAACTGGCTCATACAACCTATATTTAATGGAATTATTAATATGGTTTATTCGTATATCTTATAAGCTAATATAATCCTGTAAGCAACCGTTTGTTTCCTAAAAAAAAAAAGCGTGAGTCACCTGGTCGTAGCGCAGCAGCAGGCGCGGCGCGGGCGCGTGCGGCGCGGAGTGCGGCGCGCAGGGCCGCAGCGCGCGCGCCGCCGCCTCCCAGCGCGCGCCGCACAGCCGCTGCCCCGACACGCTCGAGTGTTCTGTACTGTGAGTCACCTGGTCGTAGCGCAGCAGCAGGCGCGGCGCGGGCGCGTGCGGCGCGGAGTGCGGCGCGCAGGGCCGCAGCGCGCGCGCCGCCGCCTCCCAGCGCGCGCCGCACAGCCGCAGCCCCGACACGCTGGAGTGTTCTGTACTGTGAGTCACCTGGTCGTAGCGCAGCAGCAGGCGCGGCGCGGGCGCGTGCGGCGCGGAGTGCGGCGCGCAGGGCCGCAGCGCGCGCGCCGCCGCCTCCCAGCGCGCGCCGCACAGCCGCAGCCCCGACACGCTGGAGTGTTCTGTACTGTGAGTCACCTGGTCGTAGCGCAGCAGCAGGCGCGGCGCGGGCGCGTGCGGCGCGGAGTGCGGCGCGCAGGGCCGCAGCGCGCGCGCCGCCGCCTCCCAGCGCGCGCCGCACAGCCGCAGCCCCGACACGCTGGAGTGTTCTGTACTGTGAGTCACCTGGTCGTAGCGCAGCAGCAGGCGCGGCGCGGGCGCGTGCGGCGCGGAGTGCGGCGCGCAGGGCCGCAGCGCGCGCGCCGCCGCCTCCCAGCGCGCGCCGCACAGCCGCAGCCCCGACACGCTGGAGTGTTCTGTACTGTGAGTCACCTGGTCGTAGCGCAGCAGCAGGCGCGGCGCGGGCGCGTGCGGCGCGGAGTGCGGCGCGCAGGGCCGCAGCGCGCGCGCCGCCGCCTCCCAGCGCGCGCCGCACAGCCGCAGCCCCGACACGCTCGAGTGTTCTGTACTGTGAGTCACCTGGTCGTAGCGCAGCAGCAGGCGCGGCGCGGGCGCGTGCGGCGCGGAGTGCGGCGCGCAGGGCCGCAGCGCGCGCGCCGCCGCCTCCCAGCGCGCGCCGCACAGCCGAGCCCCGACACGCTCGAGTGTTCTGTACTGTGAGTCACCTGGTCGTAGCGCAGCAGCAGGCGCGGCGCGGGCGCGTGCGGCGCGGAGTGCGGCGCGCAGGGCCGCAGCGCGCGCGCCGCCGCCTCCCAGCGCGCGCCGCACAGCCGCAGCCCCGACACGCTCGAGTGTTCTGTACTGTGAGTCACCTGGTCGTAGCGCAGCAGCAGGCGCGGCGCGGGCGCGTGCGGCGCGGAGTGCGGCGCGCAGGGCCGCAGCGCGCGCGCCGCCGCCTCCCAGCGCGCGCCGCACAGCCGCAGCCCCGACACGCTCGAGTGTTCTGTACTGTGAGTCACCTGGTCGTAGCGCAGCAGCAGGCGCGGCGCGGGCGCGTGCGGCGCGGAGTGCGGCGCGCAGGGCCGCAGCGCGCGCGCCGCCGCCTCCCAGCGCGCGCCGCACAGCCGCAGCCCCGACACGGTCAGCGCCTCCGCTGTGTCTCCGCTGTCCTCTGCCGATCACATACCGGGAGTTAAAGAGTCAATTTTTTAAGGGACGATATGCACTTTTGACTCAGAATACGCCAATTGATATGATGGGATTCTGGTTATCAAAATTCGGCTTACTGACACATGCAAATCTTCATCATTAAAATCCCTACCAATACTTCATTTCGACTAAAACTGGAAATTAGGGAAGAAATTTCGCTTTTATATGAGATGACGACACTATCCATGCGAGCTTTATTATTGGTGAGACAATGCAAAACGTAGCCAAGAAAGGTTAAAGTAGCCATACCAGCGGGGTCCCAGACGACTTGCAGCGCGAGGCTGTGTGCGGGGCAGGCGAGGCGCGCGGCCGCGTGCGCCCGCAGCGCGCACACCACGCGCGCCGGACGCAGGAACCAGCGCAAGTCCACATCTGCGCGACAAGGAAAGAGTCAAAGAATTGAATCAATCAGGCGCTATTTTGCGGTATTTCGTGATGCGTTTCTAGAACAATATTCCTTGGCTATTGGCTAAAGCACGTGTAATAATGAAATGTACCTTTTCATCACACTTGCTCGTCAATGGCGTTATTACTTGCGAGTGTACAGAGCAGTTATAGCCGTTTTACCTCCCATGGGCTGTTAAGTTTAGTTTTAAAATATAGAACTAACTCATACTTCACTTCGGACTGAGGATGTTTCCAATCAGCCAAGGCGTATTTCATATCTTCAAAAGTTTGCTACAACCAACTTTTAATATGTATAAAACATATCTTTATATTAAATTTGACTGCAATTTAATGTTTAGTAGAATTATTTAAGTACAGATTTAATATGTAGTTATTTAGTGTCTATGTATAATGTTTTTAAGTGTTTTCAAATCGTGGCTGTATACCGAAGGGTCTTTGCCATATGCGCCTCACGTCAAATTCAAAAAAATGGACAACTGACATGTTGACATTATTACGATTTGTATTAATTTCATCTAAAATGTATTTGTTTCCTCGCAAATGTGATGAAAAACATTGTGTATAACACGGGCGTAAGAATATTGCAAACTCGAGTCATCAAAAGAATATTCCACTTACGCCCCTCGTTAAACAATGTACTATTTTGCGTGCAATAATACACAGGGTATAAGTCCCGCTATTATGTAACTTGTTTTAACCCACAAAAATATCTTGATGCCGCGATTCGTAGTAGCTAAGCGTAATTAAAGATGTAGTTTCATTAGGCGTGAAGTTAGTGAAGCGCATTAGCAGGCTAGGTATGGTACCAACATTACTCGACCTCAAACGTACGATCCTCTATATACGAACGCACCTTTAGGCATGTAGTCGCGGTCTACAGGCGCGGGTCGGAGCGAGGCCTGCGCGCGGTGGCAGAACTCCTTGAGGTAGGCGTCCGGCGCCTCGGGGCCCGCCCACGCCAGCTGCCACTCCTCGGGAGTCTGCGGGTATAACCTTATCATGTACCTATCCATATGCCTACAACGTTACCTAGTGTTTTTAATTGGATTATGAAGAAATTAAATTGCTTAGTTTGCCCCATGGTACTGATGACTTCATTAAGAACTTCAAACTTATGATTTTATTTAACGGCTGTTACTTTCATAGGACAAACCAAGTAAACCGATCGGGATGCGTGCGGGAGTAGCCTTGCGAAAATCCAAGGGAAACCTCCGGCAACCTCGCGGGTGATTTTTACCATGTTTTAAACACTGGAATACATAGTTCTACAGTGTGCGCTCCAGTGGGATTGGTAGAGGCAGTTTCATCAAACGGATCTGGAGTGTGAGTGGAACTGGGAGTGTAAATCCTGTAAATTTATTGCAACTACTTTAACGGTTTACAGGCGACACTACTCGGCATGGACAGCAAAATTAAAACATTGCTTCGAATAAGTTTCCTGAATGCATCTGCAACCAAGCTGATGGCTAAATTATCACATGGCTGTCGCATGAAGTAAAATTATATTATTACTCTCGCATTAATTTCATAGCTGCGTCTGGAAGCGATTGATCTATGGATCAATTTAATATACTCGAGCAGTCAATTCAAACTCGATTGATGAACGGTTGGATCGCTTTAGGTTGTTAATGCTGGCTCCACATTTGTATAATTTTCGTATCAAGATCGGTAAGTATGGATGATACGAAGTTATGATTTGATACGCGAGACGCCGTGATCGCTCTCGAGGCGGTTTTTCCCCGACCATCAAAGGAATACGCGTCCAAACTTAATGATACGGCGTTATGATACCATACGCTGCTACGCTACGGTTAGTATGGACGCATTTTTTCACGCGACGATGCTAGTGATACGGTGTGTCCAAAGTGAGCGTCCGTACTTATTAGGATACGAGTACGCGAGCTCGATAGAGTACACGTGATCGTGATCGGCAAAATGATACAAATGTGGAGCCAGCTTAACATGCTAGGTGCTCTAGTACCCTGAGCAGTTCAGTGGCGTGCTTGTCGCGTGCTCGCCGCCCCAGCGCCGCGTGCAGGCCGCGCGCCGCGCGCGCCGCCTCGCGGGCCTCCCCGCCGCGCACCGCGCCCCACCAGCCTCCGCTCTCCTGTCCCGACCAATCTTACTTTATACTATAGTCTACGAGATTTGGGACTGGTCTTTTGACACATCGCGACACCCATATAACGTAAATTGGCACTGCTCATCGAAATAATAAAAAAAGGTTTCAATAGCTTACGAGTTACGAAACAAAGTTCAATCTCCATGCACGCTCTTTTTAGCACTTATATAATAGGAAAATAACTGTATTATTTAATTACCGACACGACTGTGTATAGGCTCTCTATTTGATTTCCTAAAAATAATTATTACACAGTAATCAATCGATTCCTTTTATTAGCCACCATCAATCGTAATCGGATATTATGACAATCGATTTACTCTAGCCACATCACTCTTTACGTCGTATTGGAACTGTCAAAAAACCAGTCGCATTTTTCGTAGACTGTACACTATATCACTGGCTATACAATCGGCCATCGTGGCCGCAAAACAGAAGGAATGCAATGGAAGTATGTCTTTTTCCCTCTAACGCATAGTTTCTTCCTGTATGATGGGCCGTAATGGCCCATTGTGAAGTGGAGTCTTAAAACAAATCGTACAAATAGATGCGACGCACTCACACAGACACGAGTTGATACAATAAACTTGAGTGCATTATTTATGTTATTTAACAATCAGGTAAACAGTGCAATGAGGAATAGTTGTTTTTATACTCGTCGACTTTAATGTTTGAATTAATACTTCGTACACCAAACTATAATCACATACTTACTTTTTTCTATGGAGCTTCCAACTAACTAAATTAAATTATTATACAACTGTTTAGACACCATAATGAATGACCAATCACGTGGCGCCTTTACTGAACTATAATGAATTTGATCAATAGAACGTCGCCTTGGTCGAAGATGAAAAGACAACGAAATGCTGCGCTTCGTTTCAGCAGCGCTTAGGTTTTCAATAGATATCAAGTTTGTTTAATTATTTCAGTTGACTCGTAGAAAAAGTATTTGTATACAATAGTAATATTTTTCGTTTTTTTTTTTTAATAGTTACACAATTAGCTCTTAAATTCTCGTACCTTACTTTGGCTAGTCGGCAAGCCTCGTGGCCTAAACACGGTACTCGTCTTTAAGAGCCCTCATTGTGTAACGATTGTATAAAATACTATTATTTAATTGCTAAATAAGTAAATAAATTCGTTTTCAACACAATTGCTCGTAACGTACCTCTTATGGTGTCGCTTTTAGGCTCATAATCCTGGATATTAAACACGCGTGTTTTATAACATTACGACACTTGTGTGTTATGGTTATATCCCGATTAAGTCACGTTGGCACCTTGCAGCAAGCTGTATGCATGCACACGGTGCATTCTTTAATTAACCTGGTTATACAGAATGTACAGCTTTTTTTTAATTCTCGGCAAATGGATTCTTACTCGACTAAGCAAATTAAATCCTTTTTGTTAATTAATTGACTATTTCTTTTTGGATATGATATAGAAGCGTTTAATTTAGTAAAACTATTCACTTTTGATAACATTTTACATGAATTAATAAAGATAACATTTTAAAACGAAAATATTTATTTTATTTTGTACTGGCTGTTTAGAGATTTCATATAAGTCTGGCTGAATGCACTGCGCAAACTTCACGAAAAAAAACTGTTGCGCGCCATTATAGGTTATTTCACAGCACGTTTCACAGATATTTGTAAACATTGCTAATGCTTGTTTGGTTATTAACAAAAATATTGACTGGTGGCGACTAGAAAAGTGATAAAAAGAATGGACGCCAATGGAAATTCTTGGCGATGTATACGAAATGTGAGTAAAAAGCTGTTGCCATTAATAAGTAAAGAAAATAACTTGGCAGGCCTATAAAATTTTCATCTTAAGAAAAGGATTTTTTCCTCGCAAAATGTGTTGAAAAACGTCGTATGAAACGCGTGAGCTTTGATAACTACATCCTCGGCTCTCTTATCGCGCTCACCTGCGGCTCGCGTGATAATTCCGCCTCTGATGTAATTATCAACATACCTCACTTGTATCACAATGTACTATAAACGTCGGGAAATCACAATACCCACACTGATAACCCAACTTCACTAAACGCTTAAATATCGAATGATAGCAGTTTATGTGGAACATTTCTGAGGACTGAGGTTATCTCTACAATGAAAGAGACAGATGCCCGGACCGTAGGTACAATGTACCTACACTTAGAACCCGTGCCAATAAAGAATAGAATCTAAAATGCGGCTTTTCGGAATAATTAGCACTATGGTGTGAGCGCGTGAGTTGATTTTAGATTGGCGCAGCTTACAGTTAGCAACACATGCCAACAACTTATAATTTATAGCGTCCCTATACTACCTTAAGACGCTGTCAACACCAAAATGCCCTTGAGGATTTGGGATAGCGCGCACACTGTCTAATCGTATCGGAGTAAACGAGAGCGAGTGTTACTGGGCGGTCCGGTTTTTGAAGATAATAGTAAATAAATATTGAAATAAAAATAAGTGTGGATTATTTGTGAAATATGACTCGTTAGCGGTTTAGGTATGAATATGTGGACTTCATGTTTTTAATTGCAAACCCATACGTCAAAAAAATAAAGACATAGAACCGTTTAATGATGATTTTAAGACCAATCTTTGCAATTATTTTCTATCGAGCCGATTTCGTCCAATTATGTATCGAGCCCGTCCGCGGTTTTTGAAATATGGTGAATATTAACATATATTTATAGTAGCAACTTTCCAAACATTCAGATGTTAATGAACACCGCTTACTATAACAGACGTTTTGGTGCAACCACGGAGCAACCCACCCTAAGTTTGTTTATTCTAATTGGACACTAACTTACCTACTCCCCGACTTTTAATAGGCTGCGCAGAAATAATTTCAAATGCTATGGATTTCCATGCATTCTCGGCGACTGTACCTATCGCGGAGAATCTTATCTTGATCCCTATCACAGCTGTAATCTCAGTACAATTTAACGTTTTAAGGTTATAAATTGTACAGAGATGAGAGAGCTGCCAATGGGATCTATTCACCGCGATACATATAGGCAGCTCATTTTGCATAACGATATACTTAAAACGAGTTTGGATTCACAGATTCTGATGTGACGTGATGCCACAACAGTCGTTAAAATAACCGTTAGGTATATTTACCTACCTTATAAATCGATGGAATGCTTAACCTATTTTCGCTGATGCAACGCCTATAATCACAAGCTTTTAGTTGGTGAGGAAAGTAACTGGGTGTTTCCGTTAATTCTCTGGTTAAATCATTATATACACGAGTGAGCGGAGTGAGGTTGTATAGGTAACAACAAGCATCCGTCTATTAAATGGTGTCAGAAAGAGAAATGCTCCTATCTCGTCCTTTAATAAACATCTTTTAACTCTAAATCATGTATGTATCAAGCGATAAACGAAACATCAAAGGCAAGCAGGTGCGCAGACGCCAATGAACAATGAATATCGAACCAAATTACATCATTCATCATCATCATTTTTTAAATCTAATTTGCATCGACGGCATTTGCGTGTAGAGGACCTCAGAAACAGGCTTAAATATTATCTGTGTTCGAACTTCCTATTAAACATGATATCTTCTTCCGATTGACGTCACAGAGAGCACAACAACGTCCACAGCCGATAAGCAAATTAAGCAATTGCTTGGGGCATCATGTCTTGGGGGCAACAGGAAAATCATTAAAAATATGCTTATGCATCGCACAGGGGGGCCACAGGCGGGGATTGGATGAGTCTTAATCCGGCACTGGTCGGAGGGTTTGCTGCGTCGTACGATCGAACTCACAAGGGGCACCTTTGTACCACAGCTTTTAACGTCATGTTTAAATCGTCATACGAAGTTGTAAAACGGGTGAGAGCGACAAGGTATCAAGGTGTTCAGCTACTTGTGAGTTCGAATGTAGTTACTTACCCCCTTATTCATAAAACTTAAAATGCCTCTGCTAAATAAAATGTGCTGTGTCCCTTTCTTACGACCAAAAATGTCAAAGTGACAGATAAGGACAAACGAATTTTAACGCCATTTTAGTTAAAACAGGCTTGTAGGACGTTTATGAATACGGCCGTTAGACTTCTTTAACGCATGATGGGCTTAAGCGTTTATAGATTTTCTTTTTAGAATGTAATCATACAGCTACATTTAGGGACACAATTTGCGTTCAAAAATCTGCGTTTGACGTCAAATGGACGGTGTAGGTACCTAGGTACCTATTTAGATAGAACTTCAGTAATGATGTGTTTCAAGAAGTTGTACAGCTGTATGTTATATTTACCTGTTCAAGCTGGTATTCTCCTTTGAGGAGAGGGCTCCCAGACATGAGCTTCTTCCACAGCGCTAGGAGACTCTTCAGTGCCGTGGTGTCGCCGCGGTTTTTGTCCGTCACCACAGTTGTGTTCAGCTCTGCCAACAAACAAATTTGAAATTGGTGAAACCAAAAGATTTTTCATAAAAATCAACTGCATTTTTAAATAATATAACCTCACTCCCACGATTAGAAGGAGTCCAACGACACCTCATACCCATCAAGCATAGACTGTAAGTTTGTAAGGTTTTGGATAACTATTCAAGCGAAAGTTGTCGTTAGTTAAGCCATCTTAAAATCCTTATAAATCCTAAACGGTTATTTAAACTAAAACATGATTTAATAAACCTAATAATAATTTTGGAATACTTCAACGATACTCCACTTGACATAGTTCGTCGACTTATTGTTTTTATTTTTTACAATATGGCGTCTGGTGATGGCCTCCATTTTGAATTTTGATTCAGTGACAAGATTAAAACAAATCGATTGACGTATGATTCACTAAAATCGACCCACACGTTTCATCTCTAGAGTACCACAAAGAAACAAACATACATACATAATAAACACATTACCCTCCTTTGCGTCGCGCAGTCAGTTAATAAGGTATAGGTACATGTGTTTTCGCATTCCCCAATAAAAACATGACATATATTTAAAAACCTATAACAAGCGGTTTCAACAATCTCGTACCAATTTAGGTAGTTAATGCAGGTTACTTTAGCCCTGAAGGGTAACTTTGGCCTTTGCAAATAACTCTGTCCGCTGGTTTTTTATGCATTTGAACAGGATCAAATCACCATGCTGTTAGTTTCAGCTAAGGTTGTTACTTTTTTATGTGGCACTTCAATACTGCGTGTTGTGTTTTCATGTGGGCCAAAGTAACTCTCCATTGGGTCAAAGTAACCCGAGAATACTATAGTTTATCCTTGTTTATTTGTGGTTTATTTATACAATTAATTGGATGAATGGCATAGACATGGTTGACATTAAGTAATGCTTAATTAAATTACTTTTTTACTAGTTAAATACATTTAGTTAAGTTAATTTATAAACATTGCGACGCCCTTACCGGGTTCATGTTGGAGACTTCATGTAACATGTGTCAACTATGTACAATATTACTGTAACAACATGAATATAATAAAATACTATTCAAGTATTACATTACGTAAGACAAGAATCATGGTAGAATAAAGGTTTTCCTTTTTATTTTTACTATTTATTAATGTCTAGCTACTAGAGGATGTAGTGCGCAATATGATCTGTATTCTTTTGAGAATGAACGCGCGCGGTGACTGCCGCCGAGATATGCCCTGGCCAGCTGCACGGCTATCACAAGACGGCGCGCAAACTATCTCGATTTATCTCGCACTATCCTTCTCTGTCTTATTAGAAAACTTAGAAAGAGATGTATAGTGCGAGAAAAATCGAGAGAGCTCGCGCGCAGTCTTGTGATAGCCGTGCTGGAGCGGTCTTTATGTAATAGTGTAGGCATGTAGCACACGAGCGAGATAAAAGAAGTCTGCAGTCGCCTTAAGCAAAATCGCTATTTCCTCTATCGTCGTTGTCAACACGTATCGCAAGACATTTTTCCTTCATATTCATTAGACTAGCTTCCGCCCGCGACTTCGTCTGAGTGGACCCGGGATAAAAACTATCCTATATTTGAATCCAGGTTATAAACTATATTCGTGCAAAATTTCATCTAAATCGGTTGAGCCGTTTAAGCGTGATTGAGTAACAAACATCCAAACATCTAAACATCCAAACATCCAAACTTTCGCATTTATAATATTAGTAGGATTAGTAGTTAATACCTCTGAGCCCAGCAATGATGTCTTCGGCGGCAGTCTTCTCCCAAGCCAGGCGGCAGTTGGCCGGCAGACCGAGGAGCTCCGGAGAGTCTATGTCTGGCAGCTCGCTGAACGCTGAGCTATATGCCTGTAATGGAGACATATTGAAGTCCATTTGATCTGAAGGGTGCTAAGAATCTCAGTCAGAGATCCGGCTGCCAATTTATGAAGATATCTGCCGAACTATTGAAATTGGAACAGTCGGAGTTTACTCCCTACATATAAACAAACAGCAATCTTACAGACTTTTCGTATTCATCACTCCCCCAGACTCTTCTAATAGACAAAAAAGTATTTCTTGGCAATCATTCTTATGGTGGATATATGAGGGCCTGAGTGCGAGTGCCCGTCATTAATTTAGTCAGCCATGTGTTACAAATAAATGTGGAATGGAAATTAAAAAAGACCATCTTGCAAGCCTCCAATTTTGCATGAAATTGCATTGTGTCTCTCGTCTCTCCACTCCTGAAACGTGATACTTCGCTAATCGCGCCTAGCACTATACCATACCTCGGCGTGAAAAGGGGTTGCCAGCCTCATAACTATCCACCCATTCTTACTTCCCGGCCTCTAGTAATTTCTGTGTTTTTTTCATTTGAATCTACTCCGGATTACGGATATAACGGTCGATGAGGAAAACAAACAAGTGAATCATTCCCTTGATCCTCAGATTCCTAATAACGTAACTGGTTTGTGCATTTATACACTGATTTGCATAATATAACTCGTTTTAGAGACGGAGAGCACAGCAGAACGTCACCTCGGTCATATTTGAAGCAGGCCTACGAGTACTGGGGTAGTAAGTACCTCCGCCTTATAGAAGAACACAGCCATAAGAATACCACGACTAGGTAGGTAGTGTTGTTAGTCGCGGAAGTATGCGCGAGCGTTCCCGTGGCTCCGACAAAAGGCAGCGCGCAGAGCACCGTGGGGTTTTAGGGGGGTTTCCCGGGAGTCCGTCATACTCGTCCTGGTTCCCCAACCAGGCCAGATGCGTAAAAGCATTTCCCCACGAAAAAAAAGGTGCATTTGTCTCTAGCTATCAAGTAAACACAACGAATCCTCCGATAAATAAAGGGTCGGCAACGTACGCATTTTTGCCACCGTAGTAGGATGAAATAACTTATTTCATGCAGTGATGTTTCTGATTACTTATTTGCGAACCTAAACACGCGACTATTTGCATCATCGTAGTAGGAATACAAATTGAATATGTACTACATTATACGTACATAAATATCTTATAATCACGTATTGTTCTCACCCTATATAAGCTCCTGCACTCTGAAATATAAAGGCAGTTCATAACCGAACCTCGTGTATTATTCTCCATCCTTTACATGGCGACCTTGCCAGTCCGGCCACGCTATGGTCGAGACTCATAGTCAAGTTTTGCTGAAAAGTGAGCAGTTACTATAGGCCTATACCCCTATAATAATTTGTGCCCTAGTAATGTTTTTAGTCATAACAGTATTGTGTATACGCTGTTGCAATTAAAAGTCTTAAGTCGCCGATAACTATTTTTCAAAATGGGTGTAGGAAATTCAAAAGAGACGGTAATTACCCAAAATGCGGTCCGCACGGCAAACATTGAAAAGTTGAAGCACTACGCGAGCGTCACCTATTATTTAACGGCGGGACTCTGCGTATTTATCGTCTTCGCTGGAGTATGTTTATTTAAAAACTACTACGAGAAATGTCACGGGAACTGGATAGAGCAGGAGGTAGCGAGACAACGTATCCAGAGGACGGGGAGCTGGTTCAGACGGCGGGAGGAAGAGTCCCCACAAAACATGTCAGCGTGAAAAAGGACCATCGTGAAGGACACGAGTGAGTGAAGTGTTTCAAGTGAGTTAACAATATGATTTTTTTATGTATTAGAACTGTGTAATATGCATGAGATGTGTCTTAAATGGAAAATTTAAATATTTGCCTTAATGAATTGTCGAAAATTAGGACATATTTAGTTCAATAAGGATCAACGAGACGTCAAAATAAAATTATGTGACAAAAAGAAGGAAGAAGCTGATTTTGTGATATCAGTGTAAAGAATGTTTTAGTAACATAAATTTAGAGAAAAATAAGTATAGTTCAGAATAATTATTACTGTCGGATAGATTAACTAGCAACATAGCTTCGTCATATCAGGATATCGAAAAATATTGTAAGGAAGGTTTAGAACAATTAGATGTTTCTAATTCCGCAATCATGGAAAAGTTCGAATTAAGAACCGCAGTACCCTTACTGCCTATAATGGATGGTAGAGAAGAAGTGACTAAACAGCTAATTTCAGCTATAGAAATGTATAGCGCAATGATAGATACGGATTCACACAAATTGTTAATCTCATTTGTATTAAAGACAAGGCTCTCGGAAGGTGCCAAATTAAAAATGTCCCAGTTATGATACAATTATATCTCTAATTAGTGATATGAAAAAATACTTTGTTGACTAAAAAATCATTCACTGCATTACAGCAACAATTGCAGAGTGCTACACAAAACAATAGGTCGATTGAAGCTTACGGCAGTGAAATCGAATATTTATTTAATGAGCTGACTATATCACAAGCCGAGGGCGACACAACCAAATATGAAGTGTTAAGACCATTGAACGAACAAACGGCTATAAAACGTTTCGCGGACGGTTTACATAACAGTCATCTACGAACTGTCATTTCAGCTAGGGATTATAAAAATCTGAAAGACGCAATTAGGGGAGCTAAAGACGAGGGAACCTCAGCTTCCTCATATGGCTCTGTTATGAAGTTTGAGCAAAATGGACGAGGTCCTTCTGCGCCGTGGGTTCGGGGTACGGGTAACTTTGGTTACCGTAGCTTCCAGTATAAACCACGTACGTCTCATCCCTCTCGCCAATCTACGAGCGGATATAGGCCACCGTCACGCGGCCATCAGGCGTCTCCGCAACGCGGACGTAGTCAAAGAGCTACAGTGTACCGTAATAACTATTATACGAAAAGTAACAACGATAATGTGAACTTCATAGAGGAGAAAGATAGAGTCGACGAAAATACGGCCGACATCGAGCCTAACCTTAGCGAGTTTTTTCGTGACTTGAAAATTAATCATGATAGTAGTCAAAAAACCGACTACTTCAATACAGTAAAATTATCGCTCGACGACGACGACAACAAAATATGTTCATTCTTAGTTGATACTGGAGCTACAATTAGCGTAATAAAGTTCGAGGCAATAGCGCAGTACAACATTCCAGTTAAGCCGAGTCGTATTAAAATTAACGGTGTATGTGGCGAGCTTACTTCGAAAGGATATGTGACACTACGACTCCGGTGGTTAGGAAATGAATTTGTAAACAAGTTCCATGTATTTGAGAACTTGAATTGTACCAGTGATGGTATATTGGGTATTGACTTTCTGACTAAGTACAGAAGCAATTTGAATCTAGAACTCAATACTTTGACATTATTTTTAGGGGAAGACGAAGTTTGTTTACCGTTACAGCCAGGTAAAAAAGGAAATAACACGTATTTAACTGTTTCACCTAGGTCAATCGATTCATTTTATACCGACAAGGTTAAAAGAAGAATGTGTTATTTACCCACAACAATAATGCGACGGAATATTTTTAGCAGGTTCTATCGGGAATCCTCAAAATGGTCTTATACCTATACAAATACTTAATATACGTGAAATTGAAGTGTCATTGAGTTTCTTTAATCCGGAGAAACACAAGTTAGCAGATTATAGTGTTATATCTTTCGACAAGTGTAATAATAGGAATACGGATAGGATAAAGAGATTATTCTCAGAAATAAAATTGGAAAATATAAATAAAGAGGAGCGGTTGGAGATTGAAAAAATATGTGCGAAATTTTCAGACGTTTTTCATTTACAAGGAGATAAATTGACTACAACAAATATCTATCAACAATCCATTCATTTAAAACCAAATGAAACGCCAGTTTAATAAAAAACAATATAGGTTACCTAAGTTTCAAACCGGTGAAATAAAAAAACAACTTGAAAAAATGTTGGATATTATAGAGACCACGAATAGCGAATGGTCTAGCCCTATTTTTTTGGTCAAATGAGAAAAAATATAGACTAGGTATTGACTATAGGAAATTAAATGAAAAAATAATAAATGACAGTTTCCCAATACCAAAATATGATTGACATTTTAGATTCACTTTCAGATGCGATGTATTTCAGTCCCTTAGACTTACAAAACTGATATTATCAAATTGAATTAGAACCGGAAAGTCGTAAGTGCACGGCATTTACGTATGATAAGCAGTATCAAATGAAACGTATGCCAATGGGATTAAAAACCAGTCCAAGTGCATTTTCAAGAGCAATGACAGTAGCACTATCGGAATTAAATTACGAAAAATGTTTTGTTTATCTCGACGATCTTATAATTTTCGGTAGAAATTTACAATCACACAATAAAAACCTTATAGACGTGCTTTCAAGGTTGAGAGAGGTTAGATTAAAACTCAATCCAGGTAAATGTCAATTTTTGAAGAACTTTTATACTTAGGACATGTTGTAAGTGCAGTAGGAGTGAAACCAGATCCGAACAAAGTTAGTGTTTTGAAAAATTATCCCATTCCAACTACTTCTGACGAGGTAAAGAGATTTGTAGCATTTGCAAATTATTAACGACGGTTTATTCCAAATTTCGGTGAAATAACTATTCCTTTAAATAAGTTAAGTAGGAAAAACAATACATTTGTATGGTCACAGGAATGCGAAGATTCATTCCAAAAGTTGAAGACTTTTCTTGCATCCCCTCCTATATTACAGTATCCAGATTTTTCAGATACAAGTGAGTTCCATTTATATACTGACGCATCAGGGAAGGCAATCGGATCCCTTTTATGCAACAAAGATAAGCGACCAGTAGCTTATGCGCAGCAGCGCGGCCAGCAGCGCGCGGTCCGCCTCTAGCCTGCCCCATACATCACCTGCAGTTGTGTAGTGAAGGGCAGCCGCAGCGGCGCCCCCGCCGGCGCGGGCCCCCGCCAGTCGTGCGCGAGCGTGGGCTCGGCCAGGAACGCGCGCAGCAGCGCGCGGTCCGCCTCTATCCTGCCCTATACATCACCTGCAGTTGTGTAGTGAAGGGCAGCCGCAGCAGCGCCCCCGCCGGCGCGGGCCCCCGCCAGCCGTGCGCGAGCGCGGGCTCGGCCAGGAACGCGCGCAGCAGCGCGGCCAGCAGCGCGCGGTCCGCCTCTAGCCTGCCTCATACATCACCTGCAGTTGTGTAGTGAAGGGCAGCCGCAGCGGCGCCCGCGCCGCCGCGGGCCCCCGCCAGCCGAGCGCGAGCGCGGGCTCGGCCAGGCACGCGCGCAGCAGCGCGGCCAGCAGCGCGCGGTCCGCCTCTATCCTGCCCCATACATCACCTGCAGTTGTGTAGTGAAAGGCAGCCGCAGCGGCGCCCCCGCCGGCGCGGGCCCCCGCCAGCCGTGCGCGAGCGCGGGCTCGGCCAGGAACGCGCGCAGCAGCGCGGCCAGCAGCGCGCGGTCCGCCTCTATCCTGCCCCATACATCACCTGCAGTTGTGTAGTGAAGGGCAGCCGCAGCGGCGCCCCCGCCGGCGCGGGCCCCCGCCAGCCGTGCGCGAGCGCGGGCTCGGCCAGGAACGCGCGCAGCAGCGCGCGGTCCGCCTCTATCCTGCCCTATACATCACCTGCAGTTGTGTAGTGAAGGGCAGCCGCAGCAGCGCCCCCGCCGGCGCGGCCCCCGCCAGCCGTGCGCGAGCGCGGGCTCGGCCAGGAACGCGCGCAGCAGCGCGGCCAGCAGCGCGCGGTCCGCCTCTAGCCTGCCCCATACATCACCTGCAGTTGTGTAGTGAAGGGCAGCCGCAGAGGCGCCCGCGCCGCCGCGGGCCCCCGCCAGCCGTGCGCGAGCGCGGGCTCGGCCAGGCACGCGCGCAGCAGCGCGGCCAGCAGCGCGCGGTCCGCCTCTATCCTGCCCCATACATCACCTGCAGTTGTGTAGTGAAGGGCAGCCGCAGCGGCGCCCCCGCCGGCGCGGGCCCCCGCCAGTCGTACGCGAGCGTGGGCTCGGCCACGAACGCGCGCAGCAGCGCGCGGTCCGCCTCTATCCTGCCCTATACATCACCTGCAGTTGTGTAGTGAAGGGCAGCCGCAGCGGCGCCCCCGCCGGCGCGGGCCCCCGCCAGCCGTGCGCGAGCGCGGGCTCGGCCAGGAACGCGCGCAGCAGCGCGCGGTCCGCCTCTATCCTGCCCTATACATCACCTGCAGTTGTGTAGTGAAGGGCAGCCGCAGCGGCGCCCCCGCCGGCGCGGGCCCCCGCCAGCCGTGCGCGAGCGCGGGCTCGGCCAGGAACGCGCGCAGCAGCGCGGCCAGCAGCGCGCGGTCCGCCTCTAGCCTGCCCCATACATCACCTGCAGTTGTGTAGTGAAGGGCAGCCGCAGCGGCGCCCGCGCCGCCGCGGGCCCCCGCCAGCCGTGCGCGAGCGCGGGCTCGGCCAGGCACGCGCGCAGCAGCGCGGCCAGCAGCGCGCGGTCCGCCTCTATCCTGCCCCATATATCACCTGCAGTTGTGTAGTGAAGGGCAGCCGCAGCGGCGCCCGCGCCGCCGCGGGCCCCCGCCAGCCGTGCGCGAGCGCGGGCTCGGCCAGGCACGCGCGCAGCAGCGCGCGGTCCGCCTCTATCCTGCCCCATACATCACCTGCAGTTGTGTAGTGAAGGGCAGCCGCAGCGGCGCCCCCGCCGGCGCGGGCCCTCGCCAGCCGTGCGCGAGCGCGGGCTCGGCCAGGAACGCGCGCAGCAGCGCGGCCAGCAGCGCGCGGTCCGCCTCTAGCCTGCCCCATACATCACCTGCAGTTGTGTAGTGAAGGGCAGCCGCAGCGGCGCCCGCGCCGCCGCGGGCCCCCGCCAGCCGTGCGCGAGCGCGGGCTCGGCCAGGCACGCGCGCAGCAGCGCGGCCAGCAGCGCGCGGTCCGCCTCTAGCCTGCCCCATACATCACCTGCAGTTGTGTAGTGAAGGGCAGCCGCAGCGGCGCCCGCGCCGCCGCGGGCCCCCGCCAGCCGTGCGCGAGCGCGGGCTCGGCCAGGCACGCGCGCAGCAGCGCGGCCAGCAGCGCGGCCAGCAGCGCGCGGTCCGCCTCTATCCTGCCCGATACATCACCTGCAGTTGTGTAGTGAAGGGCAGCCGCAGCGGCACCCCCGCCGGCGCGGGCCCCCGCCAGCCGTGCGCGAGCGCGGGCTCGGCCAGGCACGCGCGCAGCAGCGCGGCCAGCAGCGCGCGGTCCGCCTCTATCCTGCCCCATACATCACCTGCAGTTGTGTAGTGAAGGGCAGCCGCAGCGGCGCCCCCGCCGGCGCGGGCCCCCGCCGGCGCGGGCCCCCGCCAGCCGTGCGCGAGCGCGGGCTCGGCCAGGCACGCGCGCAGCAGCGCGGCCAGCAGCGCGGCCAGCAGCGCGCGGTCCGCCTCTATCCTGCCCCATACATCACCTGCAGTTGTGTAGTGAAGGGCAGCCGCAGCGGCGCCCCCGCCGGCGCGGGCCCCCGCCAGCCGTGCGCGAGCGCGGGCTCGGCCAGGCACGCGCGCAGCAGCGCGGCCAGCAGCGCGGCCAGCAGCGCGCGGTCCGCCTCTATCCTGCCCCATACATCACCTGCAGTTGTGTAGTGAAGGGCAGCCGCAGCGGCGCCCCCGCCGGCGCGGGCCCCCGCCAGCCGTGCGCGAGCGCGGGCTCGGCCAGGCACGCGCGCAGCAGCGCGGCCAGCAGCGCGCGGTCCGCCTCTATCCTGCCCCATACATCACCTGCAGTTGTGTACGTAGTCGGTCCCAAAGTTCTGTCACTGGCATATTATTTTTAAATTTAGAAGATGATTTTAAGAAAATTTTATTGCATTCCATTTTTGAATGTTTGACAATTATTTTAAAACACAAAACAGTCATTCGTTGCAATTTCTCACGATGGAGTGGACATTGAAAGAAAACCGAATAGCTGTTTTAGCATTGCACCGCTGTGGGTACTCGCCAAGTACCATTTTCAAGTTGCTCAAAAATTTAAAAATAACGCTTAGGTTTGTGTACCGTACTATTGATAGGTACAATGAAGTCTCCAGTGTTGAGGACAAGAAAATAATTGGCCGGCCTCGCTCCGTACGAACACCAGCAGTGATCAAAGCGATCAAGGCGCGCATAGCAAGAAATCCTGTCCGAAAACAGAAATTGATGGCTTTGCAGATGGGTGTCAGTAGAAAAACCGTCAAAAAGGTTTTAAACGAAGATCTTAGTCTACGAGCATACAAAAAAAAGCGTGGGCACTTACTTAATGCCCGTCTAAAAACAATAAGGCTTAAAAGATCCCGGAAGTTGTTAAAGCGGTACGGGAAAAATCGACACCGTGATATCCTCTTTACAGACGAAAAGATTTTCGATATTGAAGAGAAGTACAATAAACAGAATGATAGAGTGTACGCTAGGAGCTCTGAAGAAGCAGGAAAAAGAGTTCCGCGGGTGCAACATGGGCATCATCCATCATCAGTGATGGTCTGGTTGGGTGTATCTTATTACGGGCTAACTGAGGTTCATTTTTGCGAAAAAGGTGTCAAAATCAGTGCGAAAGTATACCAAGAGACAGTTTTGGGTAAGGTTGTCAAAGATCTGCCCAACACGCTATTTTCGGGACATAATTTTGTGTTCCAGCAGGATTCTGCGCCAGCACACAAAGCCAAGACCACTCTAGCCTGGTTTGACCGTCAAAAAATCGACTTTATAAGACACGAAGATTGGCCTTCCTCTAGTCCGGACCTTAATCCTTTGGACTATAAAATTTGGCAGGTCTTAGAGGGAAAGGTCTGTGCTAAACCACATAAAAATTTGGAGAGCCTAAAGTCAACTTTAAGAAAAGCAGTCACTGAGATAGATATGAAAATGGTGCGTGCTGCGATAGACGACTGGCCGCACCGATTAAGGGCCTGTATTAAAACAAAGGAGGTCATTTTGAATAATTTTGAGTAATTTTAATTCTTTATTAAATGTACTTTAAATCGGTATATAATTTATTAAAAATTGATTGCTACTTTTGTTTTTATCATTATTTTTATTTGTGACAGAACTTTGGGACCGACTACGTAGTGAAGGGCAGCCGCAGCGGCGCCCCCGCCGGCGCGGGCCCCCGCCAGCCGTGCGCGAGCGCGGGCTCGGCCAGGCACGCGCGCAGCAGCGCGGCCAGCAGCGCGGCCAGCAGCGCGCGGTCCGCCTCTATCCTGCCCCATACATCACCTGCAGTTGTGTAGTGAAGGGCAGCCGCAGCGGCGCCCCCGCCGGCGCGGGCCCCCGCCAGCCGTGCGCGAGCGCGGGCTCGGCCAGGCACGCGCGCAGCAGCGCGGCCAGCAGCGCGGCCAGCAGCGCGCGGTCCGCCTCTATCCTGCCCCATACATCACCTGCAGTTGTGTAGTGAAGGGCAGCCGCAGCGGCGCCCCCGCCGGCGCGGGCCCCCGCCAGCCGTGCGCGAGCGCGGGCTCGGCCAGGCACGCGCGCAGCAGCGCGGCTAGCAGCGCGGCCAGCAGCGCGCGGTCCGCCTCTATCCTGCCCCATACATCACCTGCAGTTGTGTAGTGAAGGGCAGCCGCAGCGGCGCCCCCGCCGGCGCGGGCCCCCGCCAGCCGTGCGCGAGCGCGGGCTCGGCCAGGCACGCGCGCAGCAGCGCGGCCAGCAGCGCGGCCAGCAGCGCGCGGTCCGCCTCTATCCTGCCCCATACATCACCTGCAGTTGTGTAGTGAAGGGCAGCCGCAGCGGCGCCCCCGCCGGCGCGGGCCCCCGCCAGCCGTGCGCGAGCGCGGGCTCGGCCAGGCACGCGCGCAGCAGCGCGGCCAGCAGCGCGGCCAGCAGCGCGCGGTCCGCCTCTATCCTGCCCCATACATCACCTGCAGTTGTGTAGTGAAGGGCAGCCGCAGCGGCGCCCCCGCCGGCGCGGGCCCCCGCCAGCCGTGCGCGAGCGCGGGCTCGGCCAGGCACGCGCGCAGCAGCGCGGCCAGCAGCGCGGCCAGCAGCGCGCGGTCCGCCTCTATCCTGCCCCATACATCACCTGCAGTTGTGTAGTGAAGGGCAGCCGCAGCGGCGCCCCCGCCGGCGCGGGCCCCCGCCAGCCGTGCGCGAGCGCGGGCTCGGCCAGGCACGCGCGCAGCAGCGCGGCCAGCAGCGCGGCCAGCAGCGCGCGGTCCGCCTCTATCCTGCCCCATACATCACCTGCAGTTGTGTAGTGAAGGGCAGCCGCAGCGGCGCCCCCGCCGGCGCGGGCCCCCGCCAGCCGTGCGCGAGCGCGGGCTCGGCCAGGCACGCGCGCAGCAGCGCGGCCAGCAGCGCGGCCAGCAGCGCGCGGTCCGCCTCTATCCTGCCCCATACATCACCTGCAGTTGTGTAGTGAAGGGCAGCCGCAGCGGCGCGCCCGCCGGCGCGGGCCCCCGCCAGCCGTGCGCGAGCGCGGGCTCGGCCAGGCACGCGCGCAGCAGCGCGGCCAGCAGCGCGGCCAGCAGCGCGCGGTCCGCCTCTATCCTGCCCCATACATCACCTGCAGTTGTGTAGTGAAGGGCAGCCGCAGCGGCGCCCCCGCCGGCGCGGGCCCCCGCCAGCCGTGCGCGAGCGCGGGCTCGGCCAGGCACGCGCGCAGCAGCGCGGCCAGCAGCGCGGCCAGCAGCGCGCGGTCCGCCTCTATCCTGCCCCATACATCACCTGCAGTTGTGTAGTGAAGGGCAGCCGCAGCGGCGCCCCCGCCGGCGCGGGCCCCCGCCAGCCGTGCGCGAGCGCGGGCTCGGCCAGGCACGCGCGCAGCAGCGCGGCCAGCAGCGCGCGGTCCGCCGCCGCGCCCGCGCGCGCGCCGTACAGCGCGCCCAGCAGCGCGCGCGCCGTCGGCAGCGAGCCGGGCGCGCGTAGCACCGCCGCGCCCGCGCGCAGCTCGCCCCACTCCCACGCGTACTAGCGGCTCCAGCCTGCCCGTACATACATACACATCAATATAGATTACTAAGAAGAGTAAGAAGCATATAAACTTTAAAAAAGTGTAACCCGACTATAGAAAACGAATTAAAAAAAGTCTTTTTCATACTAAGCATAATTACGAATCGATTAACACCTCGTTTATCAACATCAGTTCAGTATCTTAAATGCTACTACTGCGCCCACGCCGACAGCGTGCTCAGCACGTTCGTCAGTCAGCGGCTGAAGAGTGCATTCTGGTGGCACCTTGAGCAGTTGGTGTACCTTGCGGGATGTACGCGCGGCGCTCCTGAACGAGCGCGTGCAGCAGCGCGAGGCACGCGTGCGCGCGCACCACGCGCGCGTCGCCGGAATACTGCGCCCACGCCGACAGCGTGCTCAGCACGTTGGGTTTCACACCTTCGGGCGCCTGAAAGAAAGTACAATCATTGGGATCAAATATTCTTTTATTTTATTTTTATACTCGTCGACTTTAATGTTTGAGTTAAGAGCTCCCAACTCAACATTATACAACTGTTTAGACACCTAAAATAAATTCGACCAATCACGTGGCGCCTTTACTGAACTATTATGAATTTGACCAATAGAAGAAAAGAAAAGACATCAACGACAAAAAAGAAAAAGCCGTTGGCTGCGCTTTGTTTCAGCCGGGCTTAGATTTTCAATGGATACCAAGTGTGTTTCATTAGTTCAGTTGACTCGTAGAAAAAGTATTGAATACAATAGTTATATGATTAGCTTTTAAAGTCTCGTACCTTAATTAGGCCACTCAGCAAGCTTCGTGGCCTAAACTTGGTACTCGACTGAAAAACCATACATTATAATATATATTTTTTATATTTATTCAGAGACAGTCTTAAAAAAACACATCAGTAACTTTGCTACGGCCATGTGAGTAATATAGTAATAGACCAATAGTTTCATACATTTTTATAAAGTTACAGGCAAAAGATATGAAAAAAGAATTAAAAATATGTTCAAAAAATATGACCAAAACTATCAAAGAGTCAGAAAAAAAATGTATATATATACTTATGACAGTTTCGTGAATTTACAACTTATACCATACTAAATAACACTACTAATTAAAGTAAAGTAATAACTAAGTAATCTTTTAAATATACCATAAGAATTGCCAAACAAATCTGCGTCCATTCATTTCTCATTGTTCAGTTTACATGCGCGCTTAATAATATATACTATATACCAAAATATGTCCACACACTCAGCTATAATATATATTTTAGTATATTATAGCTGAGTGTGTGGACTCTGTCAAATAGTACGCCGTCCTGTCAAATAAATGCCTTGCTATAAATATATATTATGGTATATTAATATATATTATAGCTACGTCTGTGACGGGCTTTATGCGCTCATGCGCCATAAAGCCGCGTCGCTCATCAGACGAGTTCGGGGAAGCCCCAACAGTCTCCTGCAGGTCGTGGCCGGGAGGCAGGATAGCGCCGTGCTCGGCAGGTTTAACGAGTTACATGCCCCGGTTTTGCGTGTGCCTCGGTAAACCGCCCAGGCTGTTTTGTAGGACTTTTAGTTTATATTCCCTTTTTGTTTGTTTTTTTCGTTATTAAGGTCGTTTACTAACAATGCTATGGACCTATAAGTTGTCTAAAAATAAATGCACATTATTTTATTTTTATTTTTAATTTATCTGTTAGTGTTAATTTTTATAAATAAGTAGATAAATTAATCAATCAGTTACACAATCCTTTAAACATTCAATAGGAATGTATAATATGTACCAGGACAAAGTCATACCTACCTCAATGATAACATTAACGCAGGCGTTGGATATACTAGGTGGTATCTCGCGGTCCTCCGATATGATCCACAGACGGAAATCAGGGTTCAGCTCATCGACCTGTTACAACAGAAACAGTACATTGTTGTAAAGGCTAGAAAGCGGGCAACAGACGGACGAGTGGGTTCGAGGGGGCGTTCTCAATCGCTGGTCCAACTGGACTACAAACACTTTCGTGAAACGCAAGTACATATAAACACAGAATCTTTAAAGAAGAAGTAAGAACTACTACGGGAAGAAGTATGAACTACTTAGGTCGAAGCCCGGCTCGGGCCACCACGACCGGCAACCGGCAAGTAATCGCGGCCCACTTCCCTCTCTATGTATAGGCAGGTCTCGCGTGAAGGGCGAGCCGTCGAACACCAGCCAGCCGTTGTCCCTTTCTGTGTACCTAGGCCGTTGTTCTCCCCGATTTCTATGTACCTAGGCCGTTGTTCTCCCCAATTTCTGTGTACCTAGGCCGTTGTTCTCCCCGCTTTCTGTGTACCTAGGCAATGTTCTCCCCGCTTTTTTTTTCATCATCATTATTATCATCATATTAGCCGAAAGACCCTACTGTTGGACATAGGCGGAGGCCTATGTCCAACACATGTTTGAGGAGCAAACGAGTGCCGCAATGACCGGTCCTGCGCCACCCGCATCCAGCGGACTCCCGCGACCTTTACCAGGCCATCCGTCAACCTTGGGGGGTTTACCCACGCTACGCCTTTCGGTACGTGGTCGACCCTCGAGAACCTTTCCGCCCCATCGGCCATCGGTTGTAACTACTATTTGAGGCTTTTGTCCTATTTCTATTCAAATATGACTTCCAATTAGGTCGTTGTCCTCACCTGCCTGGTGAGGAAGGCGTGCAGCTCGCGCGTGAAGGGCGCGGCGCCGACCACGAGCGCCAGCCAGCCGTTGCGCGCGGCGGCCGCGCCCGCTTCCCACGCCGCTAGGCCCTCTTCTATGCCCACCTAAAAATACAACAGCACACTCAGCGTCATATACTTAGTAGCAGCCAAGGTAGCCAAATATTTCGGTACACGTTTATATTACTGAAAGAATAAGTGTGTGTTACAAAATATTTGGCTACTCTGGCTGCTACTAACTATTAGAGATGTACCGACTAGTCGCCCCGGTCTCATTTGTAGTCGGCGACTAGTCGGCAAAATATGCCGATTAGTAGGCACTTTATGGATCACAGGAAAACGAGACATAAAATAAGTAAACTGTCATTTTTTACCATCCGTTTTATATTTTACTCGAATACAGATTTAATATGAGGTGCCAAATAACACACAAAGCAGTCAAGAAATTGGCACTAAGATAGCATATTGTATGTATTTGTCACAAAATTAATAGTACATTATTGCAGAGGCCGGGAAATCGCAATTCGTGGAGAAGTTGATTTTGTCGGACGAAGCGAAGCTGAGTCCGACAATAGATACGAATCCACGAATTGTCATTCCCGCCGAGGCAGATATAGTGCTTTTCTCCAAAAATACGAGGATATCAAATAATATTTTCAATCAACAATCATGTTTTCAAACAGCGTGTATGTCAATAACCTATCAAGGTCCCGCCCAACTTATTTTTAAAAGTAGGTACACTGCCAGTTTCAACAGACATAAATAAAAATAAATAAAACATCAAAATCGATCACAATTTTAAATGTTTTAATTTAATTCGTTATGAATTTTATTTCGTTAATATTTTTATTTCGTAATTTAAAACTATTTGAGACTATAGCGTGTGACAGGGACAACCCTATTTCTCGCACGTTACCTCGTAGGGCCAATAGATTCGTTATATTATAGTATTATAGTTTATAAAGAAAACACAACACTGACACTAGGACACATATGTATTGTCACGAATTGTACAAACGACACAAGTCACAATAACATATAAATAATATCTCACGCGTAAGGGTAGAGCGTATCCGTTAGCGAAGGCGTACCGTAACCGACTCACTTCAACTATCGCGCGGGCTGCCAATCTAGCGCGCGCGCATACCGGCTAACGAATGTAGATCCGCGGCTCAGTCCTTTTGGAAGCGCACCGGGGGTCTACCTGTATTGGCCCTAGGAGGTAACGTGCGAGAAATAGGGTTGTCCCTGTCACACGCTATAAGACATTTTTAAAAACGTCACTTCGATCAATTACAAAAGTAAGCGTTTTGTCTATGACAATTAAAAAAAAGAAAACGCGGGAAAACTTTATGCCCACTACAAACGGGCGCAATTTGTCACACCAACTTGCAATAGTTCGAAAGAGACAGCCATACATTACTAACCAGTCTAACTAAAGCAAGTTGTTGTGACAAATTTTAAGTCCTTTAAACGAGCATTTGGCTGTTTGTAGTAATTTGTCTTAGTCAAAACATATGGTTAAAAGGTAAAAAAGTATAGAGTAATGGAATTTCATGCATTTTCCTGGCCGCTAAAACTGTACAGTAATGACTTAACTTTTTAAATTTGCGCTTGTCAGTAACGAGGAACTTCACGTACTATTTTTGCTACAGTAAGGCGCACATTTCCGAGCATATTGGAGAAATAGTACATTAATACAGAGGCCGGAAAGTAAGGGGTTGCCGACCGAGTATATATAGACGGCCGAGCGTAGCGACGTCGGATAGTTATGATGCCGGCAACACCTTTTCACGCCGAGGTGTGTATAGTGCTTTTCTCAAACATGTAATGAAATAAATTAAAAAAACTCCAAGAAATCAAACTTTAATTTCCATGGCTGCACGCCGGGATCCTGTGCCACAAATAGTGGAATGAAAATTAAAAAAGACCATCTTGCTGGCCTAGGCCTCCAATTTTGTATGAAATGCCATTACGGGTCTCTTGTCTCGCTGCGCCCGAAACGTGACACTTCGAAGCCCAATATGAAGAACACAACGTCAATATTTCATTGCATGTTTGAGAAAAAGAACTTTACTACAGAGGCAAGTAAGGGGTTGCCGGCAGAGTACAAACCTATAGATAGACGACTTAGTACTATAGTGCTTTCTAAAACATACAATTAAATAAATAAAAAAAAACTCCAAGAAATCAAATTTAATTTCCATGGCTAAACGCCGTGATGCTGTGCCACAAATTGTGGAATGGAAATTAAAAAAGACCATCTTGCAGGCTTAGGCCTCCAATTTTGTATGAAATATCATTACGGATCTCTCGTGTCGCTGCGCCCAAAACGTGACACTTCGAACTCAAACTCAAAATAATCTTTATGTCACACCTGGCCATAATGCGAGTATTACTGCACGCTGCGCGTACGGTAAAACTCGCATTGTGGCTAGATGAAGACGTAAAATTGTAACCTTCGGTTCGGGCCACAAACACCTGCGATCTGTGCCTTTCACGAATTCACCGCCCTTGGTACGTAATGTACTAATTATTAAAGTAGGCCAAGTAACAAGCACTTTCAAATCGTCAGTTAGATAGCCCATTATGAAGAACACAACGTCAATATTTCATTGCATGTTTGAGAAAACAAATGTATCCTAGTTTAGAGTAAGATAGAAGAAAAAGGTACCTGCACGAGTGAGCCGGCATGCGCGCCGAGCACGTCCGCGGCGTGCGCGCCGAGCAGCAGCACGGCGCGCGCGCGGCCCGGGCGCGCGCCGCTGCAGCGCACCGCGCGCGCCACCGGGGCGCCGCCCGACATCACGCCCGACCCTATACACATTACACACACCCGCACTCATTCATCTCGTTATCGGCACGATACGAGCACGTCCGCGGCGTGAGCGCCGAGCAGCAGCACGGCGCGCGCGCGGCCCGGGCGCCGCCCGACATCACGCCCGACCCTATACACATTACACACACCCGCACTCATTCATCTCGTTATCGGCACGATACGAGCACGTCCGCGGCGTGCGCGCCACCGGGGCGCCGCCCGACATCACGCCCGACCCTATACACATTACACACACCCGCACTCAATCATCTCGTTATCGGCACGATACGAGCACGTCCGCGGCGTGCGCGCCACCGGGGCGCCGCCCGACATCACGCCCGACCCTATACACATTACACACACCCGCACTCATTCATCTCGTTATCGGCACGATATGAGCACGTCCGCGGCGTGAGCGCCGAGCAGCAGCACGGCGCGCGCGCGGCCCGGGCGCGCGCCGCTGCAGCGCACCGCGCGCGCCACCGGGGCGCCGCCCGACATCACGCCCGACCCTATACACATTACACACACCCGCACTCATTCATCTCGTTATCGGCACGATACGAGCACGTCCGCGGCGTGCGCGCCACCGGGGCGCCGCCCGACATCACGCCCGACCCTATACACATTACACACACCCGCACTCAATCATCTCGTTATCGGCACGATACGAGCACGTCCGCGGCGTGCGCGCCACCGGGGCGCCGCCCGACATCACGCCCGACCCTATACACATTACACACACCCGCACTCATTCATCTCGTTATCGGCACGATACGAGCACGTCCGCGGCGTGCGCGCCACCGGGGCGCCGCCCGACATCACGCCCGACCCTATACACATTACACACACCCGCACTCATTCATCTCGTTATCGGCACGATACGAGCACGTCCGCGGCGTGCGCGCCGAGCAGCAGCACGGCGCGCGCGCGGCCCGGGCGCGCGCCGCTGCAGCGCACCGCGCGCGCCACCGGGGCGCCGCCCGACATCACGCCCGACCCTATACACATTACACACACCCGCACTCATTCATCTCGTTATCGGCACGATACGAGCACGTCCGCGGCGTGCGCGCCGAGCAGCAGCACGGCGCGCGCGCGGCCCGGGCGCGCGCCGCTGCAGCGCACCGCGCGCGCCACCGGGGCGCCGCCCGACATCACGCCCGACCCTATACACATTACACACACCCGCACTCATTCATCTCGTTATCGGCACGATACGAGCACGTCCGCGGCGTGCGCGCCGAGCAGCAGCACGGCGCGCGCGCGGCCCGGGCGCGCGCCGCTGCAGCGCACCGCGCGCGCCACCGGGGCGCCGCCCGACATCACGCCCGACCCTATACACATTACACACACCCGCACTCATTCATCTCGTTATCGGCACGATACGAGCGCGTCCGCGGCGTGCGCGCCACCGGGGCGCCGCCCGACATCACGCCCGACCCTATACACATTACACACACCCGCACTCATTCATCTCGTTATCGGCACGATACGAGCACGTCCGCGGCGTGCGCGCCGAGCAGCAGCACGGCGCGCGCGCGGCCTGGGCGCGCGCCGCTGCAGCGCACCGCGCGCGCCACCGGGGCGCCGCCCGACATCACGCCCGACCCTATACACATTACACACACCCGCACTCATTCATCTCGTTATCGGCACGATACGAGCACGTCCGCGGCGTGCGCGCCGAGCAGCAGCACGGCGCGCGCGCGGCCCGGGCGCGCGCCGCTGCAGCGCACCGCGCGCGCCACCGGGGCGCCGCCCGGCATCACGCCCGACCCTATACACATTACACACACCCGCACTCATTCATCTCGTTATCGGCACGATACGAGCACGTCCGCGGCGTGCGCGCCACCGGGGCGCCGCCCGACATCACGCCCGACCCTATACACATTACACACACCCGCACTCATTCATCTCGTTATCGGCACGATACGAGCACGTCCGCGGCATGCGCGCCGAGCAGCAGCACGGCGCGCGCGCGGCCCGGGCGCGCGCCGCTGCAGCGTACCGCGCGCGCCACCGGGGCGCCGCCCGACATCACGCCCGACCCTATACACATTACACACACCCGCACTCATTCATCTCGTTATCGGCACGATACGAGCACGTCCGCGGCATGCGCGCCGAGCAGCAGCACGGCGCGCGCGCGGCCCGGGCGCGCGCCGCTGCAGCGCACCGCGCGCGCCACCGGGGCGCCGCCCGACATCACGCCCGACCCTATACACATTACACACACCCGCACTCATTCATCTCGTTATCGGCACGATACGAGCACGTCCGCGGCATGCGCGCCGAGCAGCAGCACGGCGCGCGCGCGGCCCGGGCGCGCGCCGCTGCAGCGCACCGCGCGCGCCACCGGGGCGCCGCCCGACATCACGCCCGACCCTATACACATTACACACACCCGCACTCATTCATCTCGTTATCGGCACGATACGAGCGCGTCCGCGGCGTGCGCGCCACCGGGGCGCCGCCCGACATCACGCCCGACCCTATACACATTACACACACCCGCACTCATTCATCTCGTTATCGGCACGATACGAGCACGTCCGCGGCGTGCGCGCCGAGCAGCAGCACGGCGCGCGCGCGGCCCGGGCGCGCGCCGCTGCAGCGCACCGCGCGCGCCACCGGGGCGCCGCCCGGCATCACGCCCGACCCTATACACATTACACACACCCGCACTCATTCATCTCGTTATCGGCACGATACGAGCACGTCCGCGGCGTGCGCGCCACCGGGGCGCCGCCCGACATCACGCCCGACCCTATACACATTACACACACCCGCACTCATTCATCTCGTTATCGGCACGATACGAGCACGTCCGCGGCATGCGCGCCGAGCAGCAGCACGGCGCGCGCGCGGCCCGGGCGCGCGCCGCTGCAGCGTACCGCGCGCGCCACCGGGGCGCCGCCCGACATCACGCCCGACCCTATATACATTACACACACCCGCACTCATTCATCTCGTTATCGGCACGATACGAGCACGTCCGCGGCATGCGCGCCGAGCAGCAGCACGGCGCGCGCGCGGCCCGGGCGCGCGCCGCTGCAGCGCACCGCGCGCGCCACCGGGGCGCCGCCCGACATCACGCCCGACCCTATACACATTACACACACCCGCACTCATTCATCTCGTTATCGGCACGATACGAGCACGTCCGCGGCGTGCGCGCCGAGCAGCAGCACGGCGCGCGCGCGGCCCGGGCGCGCGCCGCTGCAGCGCACCGCGCGCGCCACCGGGGCGCCGCCCGACATCACGCCCGACCCTATACACATTACACACACCCGCACTCATTCATCTCGTTATCGGCACGATACGAGCACGTCCGCGGCATGCGCGCCGAGCAGCAGCACGGCGCGCGCGCGGCCCGGGCGCGCGCCGCTGCAGCGCACCGCGCGCGCCACCGGGGCGCCGCCCGACATCACGCCCGACCCTATACACATTACACACACCCGCACTCATTCATCTCGTTACCGGCACGATACGAGCACGTCCGCGGCGTGCGCGCCACCGGGGCGCCGCCCGACATCACGCCCGACCCTATACACATTACCATTACACACATCCGCACTCATTCATCTCGTTATCGGCACGATACAACAGCATCAGTACCATAAACAAACAAAAACTATCCTTATCTTCCTTAACACAACTTCCCATGGCGAGCACATATGGTTTTAAAGACCGCGAGCTAGGAAATTTTTTTTGTCAGTCACTTACCCCCGGGCGATAACCTGTGAGAAGGTTAAGCTGTGGCTCCGTTGGTGGGTAAACAACAGCAGCCACCCAAACACGTAAAAAGAAATACAAAATTTTGCCATGTACCCCCGACGATTTTTTTTCGTCATAATATTGGATTAACTATCATTTGATGATAAAATGAATCGAGGGTAAATGGCAAAAATTTCTTTTTTTTACATGTTTTATATTATTTTTCTGAGTCATGGATGTTTTCTATGTAGGTATTGAAGTATTTAATATATATTAAATATATCGTCGTCTAGTAACATTAACACAAACCGTAAGAGTATACTATAGGACTAGCTCAATTTGTGAAAGATTCTCCTTTAATATATTTATTTATATTTGATCTGTGTTGGTAACTTACCGAGCAATTGGTCTACAAACGTCACGATGGCCCTGTACAGAGTGTCGGGCCTCAGTAAAGCCACGGCCAACACGACCTCAAATCCGGTCAGGCTCAGTTTACTCATGACGTTCACGTCTCCAGAACTTTGGAACTGCTGCCACATGGCTTCGTCGTCCAAACGCATTTTGTTGAATAGTTCTTCATTGGTCATCTAGAGAAGATACGAAGTTATAATACGACAACAAATACGGGTCACTCGACACAACATATTTCGCGCAAATATAAACCAATTCGCGGTTCTTAGTCATGAGCACTCGCGTTGCCGGCACGTTTAGGAAAAGCGAGTATTAGATTGCTAAAATACTTTTTGATAAAAGGTTGTTTTTTATAAATATTACTGGATAAGTCACTGCCACGATTAAGAGGAATCAAAATCCATCAAGCAGTTCGGACTGTAGCCCGTGCAATATAATTGTTCTTATGCACATACATATAATCATAATGATAATAATCATAATCATAATCCATTTATTGGTAATACAAATTACATGTCAGAGGTACATTTACATTGTTATAGAATATTTATTACACTACAAGGATTGTTTATAAGTATCAGTATACATACAAACGCTCGAAAAACAAAACCCTCCTTCTGAGGCAGACGGGTAAAAATACATCCCCTATATCCCCGTACAGTTCCTACATATATAATAAAATAGTA
The DNA here is from genome assembly GCA_947049275.1 of Epinotia bilunana. Taxonomy (NCBI): domain Eukaryota; kingdom Metazoa; phylum Arthropoda; class Insecta; order Lepidoptera; family Tortricidae; genus Epinotia; species Epinotia bilunana. The sequence goes on along the minus strand of OX346256.1, from coordinate 18,664,006 downwards.
AATACATCCCCTACGTCCCCATACAGTCACTACGTATATAATAAAATAGTAAATACATCCCCTACGTCCCCATACAGTCCCTACGTATATAATAAAATAGTAAATACATCCCCTACGTCCTCATACAGTTCCTAAGTATATAATAAAATAGTAAATACATCCCCTATGTCCCCATACAGTCCCTACGTATATAATAAAATAGTAAATACATCCCCTACGCCCTCCTACAGTTCCTACATATATAATAAAATAGTAAATACATCCCCTACGTCCTCATACAGTTCCTACGTATATAATAAAATACTAAATACATCCCCTATGTCCCCATACATTCCCTACGTATATAATAAAATAGTAAATACATCCCCTACGTCCCCATACAGTTCCTACATATATAATAAAATAGTAAATGCATCCCCTACGTCCCCATACAGTCCCTACGTATATAATAAAATAGTAATGCATCCCCTACGTCCTCATACAGTTCCTACGTATATAATAAAATAGTAAATACATCCCCTACGTCCCCATACAGTTCCTACGTATATAATAAAATAGTAAATACATCCCCTATGTCCCCATACAGTCCCTAAGTATATAATAAAATAGTTAATACATCCCCTACGTCCCCATACAGTTCCTACATATATAATAAAATAGTAAATGCATCCCCTACGTCCCCATACAGTCCCTACGTATATAATAAAATAGTAATGCATCCCCTACGTCCTCATCCAGTTCCTACGTATATAATAAAATAGTAAATACATCCCCTACGTCCCCATACAGTTCCTACGTATATAATAAAATAGTAAATACATCCCCTACGTCCTCATACAGTTCCTACGTATATAATAAAATAGTAAATACATCCCCTACATCCTCATACAGTTCCTACGTATATAATAAAACAGTAAATACATCCCCTACGTCCTCATACCGTTCCTAAGTATATAATAAAATATTACATACATCCCCTACGTCTCCATACAGTCCCTACGTATATAATAAAATAGTAAATACATCCCCTACGTTCCCATACAGTTCCTACATATATAATAAAATAGTAAATGCATCCCCTACGTCCCCATACAGTCCCTACGTATATAATAAAATAGTAATGCATCCCCTACGTCCTCATCCAGTTCCTACGTATATAATAAAATAGTAAATACATCCCCTACGTCCCCATACAGTTCCTACGTATATAATAAAATAGTAAATACATCCCCTACGTCCTCATACAGTTCCTACGTATATAATAAAATAGTAAATACATCCCCTACGTCCTCATACAGTTCCTACGTATATAATAAAATAGTAAATACATCCCCTACGTCCTCATACCGTTCCTAAGTATATAATAAAATAGTTGTAACATAACTGTTCTACATGCTACGAGTATTTTTTTAATTGGAAATGTATATTATTTACAACCTTAATTCTACCTTAATCCTAATACCTAAACTTAATAAATAAACGTTTTACTTTTCCACAAAGAGTTTAAGAGCCTGGCGTTATTTAACTAACCGACGATCCAAGTGAGATTCTGGCTATGACAAAAACCGCAGGCGCTTTCCGCGCATCAACGAATAACCAAGTCATATGTAGACGTCACATACCTACTCGCGGATCGGGGCGCGGTCATCGCTCACTTTGTTCGGAGCTACCGTACCTAACATTCGCCGCCACTACTATGGGGCGCTAATTTATTTTATATTTTAAATTAATTTAATTTATTTTAATTCTCTTGTGCTGTGCATCAACACAGTATTCAATGATGAATATTTAATTACCTATCAATTTTAATAAGTGTGTGTGTGTCCCCCAGTCGGGTGAGTGTTGCAAATAAATTATACTTATTGTTTTAACAGTTACTAATGTGAATCAGTAGATTTATATTACATGCCTAATGTTACTTAAAAACGCTTATTTTGTAACTAGAATCCTTCCATTAATGTTTTACCGTTATTCGTGGCACAACTAAGATGATGAAATTCCTTTGTCTACTAAGCTGAGACTATACCTACCCGCTTGCTATTATTATGTGTTAAATTAGTTTTAAAGCGAAATCTCATATGAATTGAATACTTACTTAATATTATTCCCCAGCTTCTTTTATAGCTTTTGCACGTTATTTCGCATAAATTGTTATTTTATTAAACGATGTAATTTGGTGCTTCCACTTTCCATACTTAAACTGATTTGTATATACTACTGCAACATCATTGATCACTATTTAATGCTTTTGGTAGCCTCCCTGTTAGTTTAGTAACGCTTCGATCACCGCTTTCCGTCCGATGTTGCAGACAGTAACGTGGAATTAGACTTTTTGCAAAGTGTCCAATCCCTCCATCGGTGATTCCAGGGTTTTTACTACCGGGCCAAACTACATTGGGACCTGATGGCCACTTCCTGCTGCTGAACTGCCTTGCCGGACTCCGGGCTACATCGGTGACGTCACCAGACGCGCGCCTCGACCTGCCACGCAGCTACAGGGAAGTGTTGCCTAATAAGACAGTGTGAAGTGGACACGGCTTACCTAAATTTGTGAATTCTAGTCTAGGACTCATCCCTGGGATCTAAATTTACGCATATCTACTTGTTGGGCATTTTAGTGCACATCTAATTGTTGAACATTCTGGAGCACCGAATTTTTAATTAAATATTGTAGAACTATTCAATATTGTTTTGTTTGACCATCCCAACAACAAGCGTTACAATGGCGCCCATTCAATAGGTTTTTCACTGAGCCGTGTTCACTTTCAGTTGTCTGTAGTATTTCATAGTAATCATTGGTGTTGGTTGCTTTAGTTTTAGTTGTATCAGTACGTCAATAAAAGTGTGATTGAAGTCATTGAATTACGAAACTAGTCTTTTTGTGTTTTGGTGTACCTACGGGTTTTTACTGTTGTGATATTTTACGTTTTGATGTTTAATCTATTGTTTTAATTGTGACATTTACACTTTTATTGATTGGTTTTTACCTAAAATTGATTATAGCGCTGGGTTCATTGTCATTTATCGTTGTTTATTTGTGATTGCAACACACACCTACTAGGGAAACATGTCTCACCAAATTAAATTTTTATCTCTACAAAAGGCTGAACTAGAGTACGAGGTTGGTGTACGAGGTGGTACTACCGGTGAATCGGTTCAGGAGCTTAGGAAGCAAATTGTTAAATTAGCCTCACTTCTTCCATCGGAAGACATTCTGGAGTCTCATTTGGAGCCAGTCGTTGATTTGGCGCAGGTTAGAGATACCTTAATGAAGGTCAAAGACAATTTAAACAGCTTAAAATCTAAATTTGATAAAAATGTTTACTCGAGAACGGAGACGATGCTGCATCATGTTTATTACAGGCTTGTTAGGATTAATAGGCACGTTGCTATTGAAGCCAGCTACCTGGAACATTCACAAACTTTCGAGGTCTACCTGCAGGAGCTGAAGAAAATGAAATTTGAAGCTCCGTCAACCTCATCAAACCCAGAACCATGGTCTGAGCTGATAACTGTTACTTGCGAGAAGAAACTGGTGTCTGATGTGGTTGGCAAGCTCAAGTTTAATGGGAAGACGTGTGTTAGATCCTTTATTCAGAGGGCTGAGGAGCTTGTGTTTTCGAGGAGCATGCCTAGGGACAAGTTGCTAACTTTTGCCTTTGAGATCTTTACTGATGATGCGCTACACTGGTTCCGTTGCGTTAAGGATAGGGTCGAGACATGGAATGAGCTTGTTAAGCTATTAAAACAGGATTTTAGTCAGAGCGATTATGATTACCGTCTACTGTCTGAAATTAGAATGCGCACACAGGGTGAACAGGAGAATATCTCTATCTACATTTCTATAATGCACGGCATGTTTTCTCGATTAAGCAAACAGTTACCAGAGGAGGACAAGCTAGACATTCTCTTACACAATATTCGTCCAATTTACGCCAGTACACTAGCAGCTTCACCAAACATAACGAGTATTGACGCGCTAAAGGAATTGTGCCGTGGTTTTGAGAGTATTCAAGCTCGCATGGCCCAATTTCACGAACCTCCTAAGGTCAGTTCTGACACTCTGGCTCGGGAATTTGCTTATAACCGGCAGTCTTCTAGCACACCTTTCAGTAGAGGTAATGGCAACACTAATTACTCTACTTACAGACCGGATTATAATAAGTTTAAAAACTATAGGCCTTACGAGAGTCCTAATAAGACTTTTTACAAACAGAATACTGAGCAGCTACGTAACGTTAGTGTCAATGCATTGGGTACAGTGCCTCCGAACCCGAACACTAAACAACTTTATTGCCCTAGATGTCGCATTAACACTCATTCCCTGGGACAGTGTCGGCAACCGCACTTTCCGATATGTTTTAAATGTGGCAAGAAAGGTGTACGATTTCCGGATTGCTCAGTTTGTAATGCCGAACCTAGTCCAAAAAACGAGTAGCTGTGGATTGCGGTGACGACAAGTACGAAAACGTTAATACTACCGCTAAATTTGATAAGTCTGAATGGTCTGACTGGCTTAATTTTATTTCTAAATTTTTTTCGTGCTACACAGTCTCTTCAATCCACAATGTTGAATCTAATTTCTCGCGTCCTCATGTTTCTGTGGAATTGCATGACCGGGAGCTACTCGGATTATTGGATACAGGCTCTTCCGTTTCTATTCTGGGTGGAAATAATTATAAATACTTTTCAACGAAAGGTATTGTGCTTCAACAAAATCAACCACTACAATTTGTAGCTGCTGGCGGTCAAAGGTTGAAAAGTACTGGTGTTATGTATCTAACCGTAAAGTTTTTAACCCAATCACACATACTTGAAATATACGTAGTTCCTGAAATTCAAAATGCTTTAATTCTCGGTATGGACTTTTGGAATCAGTTTGGTCTATTTCCAAAACATTTAACTTCAGTTGTCATGCGGTCGGAAGCTGAAGTTGCGCTTGCTGATCTAACTACTAGTACTGATGCAAATCTATGCAGTTATGAACACTTATCTGAAGACCAGAAGACCACAGCTGACCATATTATTTCTCAATTTCGGAACACATCCTATGAAGAACGTGGCTTAGGCCGGACTTCGTTAATTACACATTCTATTGACACTGGGAATGCTGCTCCCATTCGCCAACGCTACTATAGAATGCCGTTAGAGAAGCAACGAGTTTTAATTGAACAGTTAGATGAAATGCTCAAGGAGGACGTTGTTGAACCTTGCGAGAGTGCATGGTCTTCACCTGTACTACTCACACCTAATAAAAATGGTCAGTTGAGATTTTGTCTGGACAGTCGAAAACTCAATGCTATAACTAAAAAGGATGCTTACAGTCTTCCTTACATATCTGAGATTTTGGACAACCTGCGCGACGCTAAATACCTTACTAGCTTGGACTTGTCAAAAAGTTTTTGGCAGGTACTTATTAGAGAAGAGGACAGATGCAAGTGTGCTTTTTACATCCCAACTCGGGGAACCTTTCAATTTAAATGCATGCCTTTTGGCTTAACTAATGCTCCAGCTACACAACAGCGTCTGGTCGATCGTTTGTTCTCTGGCCCTGAGTTTGAACACAAGGTCTTTGTCTACATAGATGACATAATTATCGTGTCTTCTACTTTCGAACAACATATCTCATTACTTGTGCGGGTTATGGAGAAACTTATCGAAGCTAACCTAACAATTAATTACACAAAGAGTCAGTTCTTCAGAAGTCAATTAAAATATCTGGGCTACGTTGTTGACGTTAATGGTTTACATGCTGATCCGGAGAAGGTAGACGCCATCGTGAACTATCCTACACCTAAAAATCGCAAGGAAGTTCGTAGATTTCTAGGTACGGCCTCTTGGTATCGTAGATTTATACCAAATTTCAGCTCTTTGGCTTCTCCTTTGAACAAATTAACGTCACAAGCTAAAAAGGCCCCTCCTTTTAAATGGTCTACGGCAGCTGATGAGGCGTTTAGAGCTTTAAAAAAATGACTAGTTTCTACCCCAGTCTTATCATGCCCTGACTACTCAAAATCCTTCGAGGTGCACACTGATGCGTCTGATGTAGGAATCGGTGCGGTTCTGACGCAGTCTTCGGAGGGTGTTGAGAGAGTCATAGCATACATGAGCAAATCCTTGTCAAAACCTGAACAGAATTACAGCGCAACGGAGCGGGAGGCCTTAGCGGTATTAACAGCCGTTGAACACTGGCGCTGCTACCTCGAAAACGGCCAAAAGTTTATTATCTATACAGACCATGCAGCGTTAAAGTGGTTTATAAATTTAAACAACCCTACAGGTCGCTTAGCGAGGTGGAGTGTAAGACTATCCGCTTTCGATTGCGACATTCGTCATCGTCGAGGTTCTGATAATGTTGTCCCAGATAGTCTTTCACGTATACCTGTATCAGCTTTGACTTGTTCTACCAATCCTGTTCATGACACTACACATACTACTGACCCTTGGTACTTAAACATCTATCATGGTTGTTTGAATACACCTGCATCATTTTTAGATTACCAAGTCATGAATGGTAAACTTTTCCGTTTTAAGAAATCATTGAATCCTTTAACAAGAGAATTTGAATGGAAGGAAGTAATTCCTCTTGAGAACAGAGTAGGGATAATTGAGCAAAATCATTCTTGTCCTACTGCTGGTCATTTCGGCATACTAAAAACTTACAAACGCCTATGCCTCAGGTATTTCTGGACTGATATGCATCGTGACGTGACAAACTTCGTAGCTGAGTGTGATGTGTGTAGATCTTACAAACATGCTAATCATACTACTTTGGGTACAATGGGAAGACCTAAGAAATGCTGCAGACCCTTCCAAATGATTAGTGTAGACTTGGTAGGACCTTTACCGCCATCTCGGAAGCAGAACACCTTTTTGTTCGTCGTCACTTGCTGCTTTTCTAAGTACTGCCTTCTATTCCCTATAAGACGTGCTACCGCGGAGATTATCTCACGTATTCTCGAGGACGAAGTATTTCTAGTTCATGGAGTCCCAAGAACCGTCTTGATGGACAATGGGAAACAGTTTGTCAGCAATACCCTAAAGACACTATTTAGTAAATATAAGGTTCCCGACGTCCACTATACTCCAAAGTATACTCCTCAAATTAACAACACAGAGAGATACAACAAGACGGCGTTAACAGCGGTTTCTTCTTTTATTGAAGGCGACGATCACAGATCGTGGGATGTTAACATCTCTAAAATTCAATTTGCAATAAACTCATCTACTAACGAAGTGACTGGTTTCACCCCAGCCTTTTTAGTTTATGCTCGTGAACTAGTTACTTGTGGTTCCCACTATCTTGATTCCGATGGTGTTCCTGATATGATATTTGCGCCAAGAGAGGAATACGCAGAAAATCTGGGTACACTTCGGAAAATATTTGATGACATTCAAGCATCCTTAATTAAAGCTCACGCTAGAAACTCTAATTACTACAATCTACGTAGGAAACAGGCTGACTTTAGTGTAGGTGACTATGTCTGGAAGCGCACTTACTACCTAAGTGATAAGGACAAGAGTTATTCGAAAAAACTAGCACCTAAATACATAAAATGTCGGATAATTGCAAAAAAAATCACCATTGGTATATGTCCTCGAAGATACGCAGGGTCGCAATTTAGGAGACTGGCATATCAAGGATATAAAACTAACAAATTATAGGGTCTAACATAATCTATCATAAAATCGGAATGTCTTATATTTCAAATACCAAAATTTACTTTAAAAATAAATGCTTCTAAGCACTGTGTTTTAACTGAACAAAATAATCAAGTTGGAAGTTATAGACGGATAGGAATGCTGCTCCATCCGTTGAACGTAACTATGATTGACGGGAGTAATATTTTGAGTTGACAAAATATAAGACTTACCTCTTCTAAAGATCCATCTGAAGCTATTGGCGAGTATTTTGTCAACCTGGAGAAAATACTCAGTATGCTAAATGCCGTAACACAAACTTACTTGTGTTAATGCAACTACGAACGAGGATGTATAAGCGATTTGTATAAGCGAGTGAAGTACGTTGTTGAGGACTGTCTGTGAAACTGATAGCTTTAGAGTTATAAAGATGATAGAGAATTTGACCTAGGTAAAATTCTGCCCAAAAAGAGGGGGTATGTAACATAACTGTTCTACATGCTACGAGTATTTTTTTAATTGGAAATGTATATTATTTACAACCTTAATTCTACCTTAATCCTAATACCTAAACTTAATAAATAAACGTTTTACTTTTCCACAAAGAGTTTAAGAGCCTGGCGTTATTTAACTAACCGACGATCCAAGTGAGATTCTGGCTATGACAAAAACCGCAGGCGCTTTCCGCGCATCAACGAATAACCAAGTCATATGTAGACGTCACATACCTACTCGCGGATCGGGGCGCGGTCATCGCTCACTTTGTTCGGAGCTACCGTACCTAACATTCGCCGCCACTACTATGGGGCGCTAATTTATTTTATATTTTAAATTAATTTAATTTATTTTAATTCTCTTGTGCTGTGCATCAACACAGTATTCAATGATGAATATTTAATTACCTATCAATTTTAATAAGTGTGTGTGTGTGTCCCAGTCGGGTGAGTGTTGCAAATAAATTATACTTATTGTTTTAACAGTTACTAATGTGAATCAGTAGATTTATATTACATGCCTAATGTTACTTAAAAACGCTTATTTTGTAACTAGAATCCTTCCATTAATGTTTTACCGTTATTCGTGGCACAACTAAGATGATGAAATTCCTTTGTCTACTAAGCTGAGACTATACCTACCCGCTTGCTATTATTATGTGTTAAATTAGTTTTAAAGCGAAATCTCATATGAATTGAATACTTAATATTATTCCCCAGCTTCTTTTATAGCTTTTGCACGTTATTTCGCATAAATTGTTATTTTATTAAACGATGTAATTTGGTGCTTCCACTTTCCATACTTAAACTGATTTGTATATACTACTGCAACATCATTGATCACTATTTAATGCTTTTGGTAGCCTCCCTGTTAGTTTAGTAACGCTTCGATCACCGCTTTCCGTCCGATGTTGCAGACAGTAACGTGGAATTAGACTTTTTGCAAAGTGTCCAATCCCTCCATCGGTGATTCCAGGGTTTTTACTACCGGGCCAAACTACATTGGGACCTGATGGCCACTTCCTGCTGCTGAACTGCCTTGCCGGACTCCGGGCTACATCGGTGACGTCACCAGACGCGCGCCTCGACCTGCCACGCAGCTACAGGGAAGTGTTGCCTAATAAGACAGTGTGAAGTGGACACGGCTTACCTAAATTTGCGAATTCTAGTCTAGGACTCATCCCTGGGATCTAAATTTACGCATATCTACTTGTTGGGCATTTTAGTGCACATCTAATTGTTGAACATTCTGGAGAACCGAATTTTTAATTAAATATTGTAGAACTATTCAATATTGTTTTGTTTGACCATCCCAACAACAAGCGTTACATAGTAAATACATCCCCTACGTCTCCATACAGTTCCTACATATATAATAAAATAGTAAATACATCCCCTACGTACCCTTAATGTTCATAGATTATATAATAAAATAGTAAATAGACTGCCAATAAAAATAGTGTATTTACGTTCTAGTTTTACCAGATTAATTTGTACATAATTAATTTGTACTATGGTTAATGTAGCATTTCATAATATTTATAAAATGAAACAACTTACATAACTGCGAAATAGGCATGGCAGGTAATTACTCTTTCGACACATGTAGAAATACTTTTTGCCTGTACCTATATTTAATGGAACTATAGGTTTAATCGTATACCTTATAAGCTAATATAATCCTGTACACAACCGTTTGTTTCCCAAATAAAAAAATAAAATAAAAACTTGTTAATCATTGTACTAACCTTTAGCTGCGCTATTTTCTTAACATGTTCATTTTGTATCCAAGGATATGTTTTCTTTATTTCATTAACAGTCGCAAGATCTTCAATGATGCCGCTGCATCCAATAAACAGTTGCCAAAGCTGGAAGGAAACAACTATCTTCACTCTTCACCACCACTCGCTCCACTTGAGTAGAAGGGACAATATTTGGAGTAAGTACGCTTGTTTGCCACCCACGTTGTATAAAGAAAGTACTCGATTTACGAAACAGACTGCCATCCAAAGGCAAAACTAGACTTTGTTGGTGTTCACCGAAAAGCTACTGTTAAATGATATTTCGCGCATAAGTTTTTAGAAAAACTCAGGGTTGGGAAACTCCATATTGAAAGTCGCGTTTCTTACCACTCGGCCACACCGCGGATTTAACGATCTACAACACAGTTTAACCAGGAGTTTAGTAAAAAGGAAATAATTTACCTCTTCAGGTATAAGACGGTCATAAACCTGCCTGAGAAGGTGCAAGACAACAATATATTTGTCCTTCTTATGCAAACTCAAAAGCACTCTCTCGACGATTCTTCTCACTAGATAATTAATCACTTCTTCGTCGTTAATCTTTTTCGGGTCCTGAAATGAATCAGGATCAATTATTAGTAACACACGAACACGAAACAAAGACAAAAGAAAAAGTGTATCTTTGCAGCCAGCGCTGGTGTTAGGTAAAGGTTGAAATGTGAGATGTGGATGAAATTTTTAGTAATGAGATAAAAAAACAATAGCGCAAGTGGAAACGGCTCGCCAGGTTGGCCGCGCGTGACCCTATTTTGCTACTATAATAGTAACCCACCCCTCTTTTGGCTAGACTTAACTATAGGTCTGTAGGTCTATAGATCTTCATGTTATCTGTAACATTAAGAAGTTCAGAGTGGATAATACACTTGTTGATACAGACCTCCATACTAACTTTATAAATGCGATCGTCTGCGTCTGCGACGTCTGTCTGTTACCTCTTCACGCTTAAACCGCTGGACAAGGGAATGACTTAACTTGTTTTTATACCATGGAGTTTTTGAAAGCCTCGTAGACAAGTTTCTCAGACTCACCCCTCTAGCCAGAGCGTGGACGTAGAGCTCGAGCACGGCGTCCACCTGCAGCGCGAGCAGCGGCCTCCTCTCGGCGAGGTCCTTCACCGCGAGCGCCACGTGGGCCGCGCGCGCGGCAGATGGCGCGAATTTCTCGCTCGCAGCCTGACAAAATTAAAAATAAATTATATTTAGGGTCCGCATCGTGAACTATATGCGTCGTCCGTTAGATGACAGATCCATTAAGAGGTTCGCCTTTTTTTTATAAAAGTCTGAACAGTGATCGACTTTAGTGTCACCTGATGGTAAGCGACGACAGAGCCTAAGACGAAGCTCACTGGTTCAGTAATAGCCTATTCACTCTTCTTTCTAAGCAGCTAGATCGTAATTGTCCCCTGGAGGTGGTCAGCAGATATATCCTTACCTTCATCTCCTCCTCTATAGCGCGGGCCGCCTCGAGCGCCTCGGCGATGGTGGCGCCGGTAGCGCGCGTTTTGTTCAGCGACGCGAGCAGGTTCGCGTCGTGAAGTATGTCGCCGTTAGCTGACAGGTCCTTCAAGAGGTTCTCCTGGAATTTGGAGGTGGTTACCAGTAAGAGCACCCGCCAATCACAGTCACTAAGCACGACCGCTCTGCTGCACATTAAGCCAGTGTGGCCGCCACTAGACGCGTCCACTAGAAGCGGGCGCGGGCCACTCCTGCAGCTTGTGGCTCAGACGCCGCCACGAAACGTTCAGTGTGCGCCGCTATACAAAATGTGTGAAAGCGTTTTCGCGCGAATTCGTAGCGTATGATGGCTACTCATGGCCCCGACTGGTGGCTCAATGTGCGGTGGCCCTTAAGGGGAATCTCTTCTTGAAAAATATCAACACATCATCATAACAGCCGAAAGAAGTCCACTGCTGGACATAGCCCTCCCCCAAAGAGTGCCACAATGACCGGTCCAGTGCCAGTTCACCTTGTTATGTAAATATTTATTGGCATAGCATAGATTTCCGAAGGTCTTTTTCGTGTCGTTTTTTACGTTACTTCCTACACATAAACTTAAAAAAAACTACAATCTAACAACCTTTTCGTTTTTATACTATTAGTAAAGAAGTAGAGATTTGTTACCTGCAATTCGATTTGTTGCTTCTGTAAAATTGCTTTCTTGAGTTTAATTTCCTTCGTCTTTTCATTGACTTCAGGGTTATGTTGTTGCAGTGCGTAATTTATTAGTTGATCTGAAATCAAACATTCTTGGTAATTATCTACATTATACAGGATCAGGGTAGTTGACTGATAATGCTACGGCTCGGCCTCGATATCAAGCGGCAGCCGCTTATCTATTTCCAGACGAATCAACAGGTCTAATGGTACATTACTACAGAGGCCGGGAAGTAAGGGGTCGCCGGCCGAGTACATATAGACGGCCGAGCGTAGCGAGGCCGGTTAGTTATGACGCTGGCAACCCTTTTCACGCCGAGGTATATATAGTGCTTTTCTCAAACATGCAATGAAATAAATAAAAAATACTCCAAGAAATCAAACTTTAATTTTCATGGCTGAACGCCGTGATGCTGTGCCACATTTTGTGGAATGGAAATTAAAAAAGACCATCTTGTCGGCCTAGACCTCCAATTTTGTATGAAATGCCATTACGGATCTCTCGTCTCACTGCGCCCATATTCACAACGTCAATATTACATTGCATGTTGAGAAAAAAATATTGAAAACATGAATATTAACAAAAGAGCCAATTCCACCTCAAAGATAGTGATAAAACCGCATGTTGTCTACCATTGTTTATTTTTAATTTACTTCTGTTTTTCTATTATGTACTATTTCTGGTGAGCATTAAAGAGTATTTGTATTGTATCGTATTGTAGAATATGAATAAATACTTAAAACAAAGTGCATGCCTACTCGTACACCATTACACAGCAAATTACAGTTGCTATAGATATCGGAGCGCAGCCTCTCGCTCCCACGCATGGCGCACCGCTGCCTCTGCCGTCGCCGCTTGATATTGTAGCCGAGCCCTTGTGGAGTCAGCCCTGCTCCACGAATAGTCGATAGAGAAATGCCGCTGAGAACACATACCTGTGAGCGAGGCGCGCGCCAGCAGCAGCAGCCGCGCGCCGCCAGACACCCACGAGGCCCGCACCGAGCGCACCTCCGTGATCACCAGCGTGCGGCCCAGTCTGTGCGACAGTACATATACCTGTGAGCGAGGCGCGCGCAGTGAACAGCAGGCGCGCGAGGCGGGCGCGCGCGGGCGGCGCCGGGCGCGCGGCCGCGGCGTCGCGCGCCAGCAGCAGCAGCCGCGGCGTCGCGCGCCAGCAGCAGCAGCCGCGCGCCGCCAGACACCCACGAGGCCCGCACCGAGCGCACCTCCGTGATCACCAGCGTGCGGCCCAGTCTGTGCGACAGTACATATACCTGTGAGCGAGGCGCGCGCAGTGAACAGCAGGCGCGCGAGGCGGGCGCGCGCGGGCGGCGCCGGGCGCGCGGCCGCGGCGTCGCGCGCCAGCAGCAGCAGCCGCGCGCCGCCAGACACCCACGAGGCCCGCACCGAGCGCACCTCCGTGATCACCAGCGTGCGGCCCAGTCTGTGCGACAGTACATATACCTGTGAGCGAGGCGCGCGCAGTGAACAGCAGGCGCGCGAGGCGGGCGCGCGCGGGCGGCGCCGGGCGCGCGGCCGCGGCGTCGCGCGCCAGCAGCAGCAGCCGCGCGCCGCCAGACACCCACGAGGCCCGCACCGACCGCACCTCCGTGATCACCAGCGTGCGGCCCAGTCTGTGCGACAGTACATATACCTGTGAGCGAGGCGCGCGCAGTGAACAGCAGGCGCGCGAGGCGGGCGCGCGCGGGCGGCGCCGGGCGCGCGGCCGCGGCGTCGCGCGCCAGCAGCAGCAGCCGCGCGCCGCCAGACACCCACGAGGCCCGCACCGAGCGCACCTCCGTGATCACCAGCGTGCGGCCCAGTCTGTGCGACAGTACATATACCTGTGAGCGAGGCGCGCGCAGTGAACAGCAGGCGCGCGAGGCGGGCGCGCGCGGGCGGCGCCGGGCGCGCGGCCGCGGCGTCGCGCGCCAGCAGCAGCAGCCGCGCGCCGCCAGACACCCACGAGGCCCGCACCGACCGCACCTCCGTGATCACCAGCGTGCGGCCCAGTCTGTGCGACAGTACATATACCTGTGAGCGAGGCGCGCGCAGTGAACAGCAGGCGCGCGAGGCGGGCGCGCGCGGGCGGCGCCGGGCGCGCGGCCGCGGCGTCGCGCGCCAGCAGCAGCAGCCGCGCGCCGCCAGACACCCACGAGGCCCGCACCGAGCGCACCTCCGTGATCACCAGCGTGCGGCCCAGTCTGTGCGACAGTACATATACCTGTGAGCGAGGCGCGCGCAGTGAACAGCAGGCGCGCGAGGCGGGCGCGCGCGGGCGGCGCCGGGCGCGCGGCCGCGGCGTCGCGCGCCAGCAGCAGCAGCCGCGCGCCGCCAGACACCCACGAGGCCCGCACCGAGCGCACCTCCGTGATCACCAGCGTGCGGCCCAGTCTGTGCGACAGTACATATACCTGTGAGCGAGGCGCGCGCAGTGAACAGCAGGCGCGCGAGGCGGGCGCGCGCGGGCGGCGCCGGGCGCGCGGCCGCGGCGTCGCGCGCCAGCAGCAGCAGCCGCGCGCCGCCAGACACCCACGAGGCCCGCACCGACCGCACCTCCGTGATCACCAGCGTGCGGCCCAGTCTGTGCGACAGTACATATACCTGTGAGCGAGGCGCGCGCAGTGAACAGCAGGCGCGCGAGGCGGGCGCGCGCGGGCGGCGCCGGGCGCGCGGCCGCGGCGTCGCGCGCCAGCAGCAGCAGCCGCGCGCCGCCAGACACCCACGAGGCCCGCACCGAGCGCACCTCCGTGATCACCAGCGTGCGGCCCAGTCTGTGCGACAGTACATATACCTGTGAGCGAGGCGCGCGCAGTGAACAGCAGGCGCGCGAGGCGGGCGCGCGCGGGCGGCGCCGGGCGCGCGGCCGCGGCGTCGCGCGCCAGCAGCAGCAGCCGCGCGCCGCCAGACACCCACGAGGCCCGCACCGACCGCACCTCCGTGATCACCAGCGTGCGGCCCAGTCTGTGCGACAGTACATATACCTGTGAGCGAGGCGCGCGCAGTGAACAGCAGGCGCGCGAGGCGGGCGCGCGCGGGCGGCGCCGGGCGCGCGGCCGCGGCGTCGCGCGCCAGCAGCAGCAGCCGCGCGCCGCCAGACACCCACGAGGCCCGCACCGAGCGCACCTCCGTGATCACCAGCGTGCGGCCCAGTCTGTGCGACAGTACATATACCTGTGAGCGAGGCGCGCGCAGTGAACAGCAGGCGCGCGAGGCGGGCGCGCGCGGGCGGCGCCGGGCGCGCGGCCGCGGCGTCGCGCGCCAGCAGCAGCAGCCGCGCGCCGCCAGACACCCACGAGGCCCGCACCGACCGCACCTCCGTGATCACCAGCGTGCGGCCCAGTCTGTGCGACAGTACATATACCTGTGAGCGAGGCGCGCGCAGTGAACAGCAGGCGCGCGAGGCGGGCGCGCGCGGGCGGCGCCGGGCGCGCGGCCGCGGCGTCGCGCGCCAGCAGCAGCAGCCGCGCGCCGCCAGACACCCACGAGGCCCGCACCGACCGCACCTCCGTGATCACCAGCGTGCGGCCCAGTCTGTGCGACAGTACATATACCTGTGAGCGAGGCGCGCGCAGTGAACAGCAGGCGCGCGAGGCGGGCGCGCGCGGGCGGCGCCGGGCGCGCGGCCGCGGCGTCGCGCGCCAGCAGCAGCAGCCGCGCGCCGCCAGACACCCACGAGGCCCGCACCGAGCGCACCTCCGTGATCACCAGCGTGCGGCCCAGTCTGTGCGACAGTGCAAACGTGATGAATGGCAGGTGAAAGTGCCAAGTCGCGCCCCACACACACGGCAGCCCTTTGACTCCTGGTTTGAATCGGCAGATCGCCGCACGGAGCATGTTAGATTAGAACGCGCGCACGTTGAAGCCACTAGTGGCCGCCACTAAACGTGACCACTCAGCCGCACATTAAGAATAAGAATTTATTTATTTAGCACACAAAACACGAAAAAAAAGAAAATACAATAAAAAGGTTACGCATCATAAATAATGTGCTAAATTGGAGCCTCACTCAGCATGTTGTCACGGGGGCCGTGAAGCTGGTTTTCAGTGAGAGCCCCAAAAATAAATATAACTAAAACTAAACTAGACAATCAATTTTATAATTTTAAGACAATCAATTTTATAATTTTAAGCTACCAGACGCGGCCACTAGTAGAAGGCGGGGCCTCCTGCAGCTTACGGCTTGGCCGTAGCCACTCAAACGCCCGATGATCGCCGAAGTTGTAGATACAAAATCAACAAAATGTGAAATCGTTCCCAGCTTGTAGCGCGGCCACCGTATTATAGGGCGCATTTCGCAGTACGGCGCTACGCTGCTCGGCGTTTTCGTACATATTTTTTTTATCACACACGTGGAAAACCAGCAGTGTACGTAGTCGGTCCCAAAGTTCTGTCACAAATGAAAATAATGATAAAAACAAAAGTAGCAATCATTTTTTTATAAATTATATACCGATTTAGAATTACTCAAAATTATTCAAAATGACCTCCTTTGTTTTTAATACAGGCCCTTAATCGGTGCGGCCAGTCGTCTACCGCAGCACGCACCATTTTCATATCTATCTCAGTGACTGCTTTTCTTAAAGATGACTTTAGGCTCTCCAAATTTTTATGTGGTTTAGCACAGACCTTCCCCTCTAAGACCTGCCAAATTTTATAGTCCAAAGGATTAAGGTCCGGACTAGAGGAAGGCCAATCTTCGTGTCTTATAAAGTCGATTTTTTGACGGTCAAACCAGGCTTGAGTGGTCTTGGCTTTGTGTGCTGGCGCAGAATCCTGCTGGAACACAAAATTATATCCCGAAAATAGCGTATTGGGCAGATCTTTGACAACCTTATCCAAAACTGTCTCTTGGTATACTTTCGCACTGATTTTGACACCTTTTTCGCAGAAATGAACCTCAGTTGGCCCGTAATAAGATACACCCAACCAGACCATCACTGATGATGGATGATGCCCATATTGCACCCGCGGAACTGTTTTTCCTGCTTCTTCAGAGCTCCTAGCGTACACTCTATCATTCTGTTTATTATACTTCTCTTCAATATCGAAAATCTTTTCGTCTGTAAAGAGGATATCACGGTGTCGATTTTTTGCGTACCGCTTTAACAACTTCCGGGATCTTTTAAGCCTTATTGTTTTTAGACGGGCATTAAGTAAGTGCCCACGCTTTTTTTTATATGCTCGTAGACTAAGATCTTCGTTTAAAACCTTTTTGACGGTTTTTCTACTGACACCCATCTGCAAAGCCATCAATTTCTGTTTTCGGACAGGATTTCTTGCTATGCGCGCCTTGATCGCTTTGATCACTGCTGGTGTTCGTACGGAGCGAGGCCGGCCAATTCTTTTCTTGTCCTCAACACTGGAGACTTCATTGTACCTATCAATAGTACGGTACACAAACCTAAGCGTTATTTTTAAATTTTTGAGCAACTTGAAAATGGTACTTGGCGAGTGCCCACAGCGGTGCAATGCTAAAACAGCTATTCGGTTTTCTTTCAATGTCCACTCCTCGTGATAAATTGCAACGAATGACTGTTTTTTGTTTTAAAATAATTGTCAAACATTCAAAAATGGAATGCAATAAAAATTTCTTAAAATCATCTTCTAAATTTAAAAATAATATGCCAGTGACAGAACTTTGGGACCGACTACGTAATACAATTCTTACAAACTGCTATAAAATACAGAGGCTCGGTCTGACATAAATACCTATACTATCTATGATACTTTCGAAAGCTTGAATGTAGTTTAATTTAATAAATTAGCAAGCTAAAAACATGCCAAAAAAGTATCGCGACTACGGAAAACGAACTGAAATCAAGAAGATTTTTTTTCATACATAAGATAACCTTAGTCACACGGACCATAATATTGAATCGATTGATACATCATTCCTCAAAGTCGCTATAGAGGTAGTATCTTAAACGCTACGGTGGAGCACACGTAAATACAAACATGGACTGCTAAAATCATATACCTTCCTTTCGGCTCTGCCGAATCTATAGTCCAGTCAATAAACTGACAACTTGTATGGAAAAAATGACCAATTTGGAAAGCATTTATAATAGCTAATTTTTTATGTGTAACGGATATATTATCAATTAAAAAGTTACCCAGAGACAGAATCCTACATTTCAGACAAAAAAAATATTAATTCTGAAAAAAAAAAAGGTTCTGAAGTCAGTCATCATCATGTACGCCAGCCCTTTGATTTGCTGATACGACACGACACCAGCTTTTTCCTTTATTTGGTCTATATAACTGCGTCGTGGTCTTCCCCTGCCTCTCCATCCTTCTATCTTTCCTTCCATTATGGTTTTAAAGAAGTTGTCGTGCCGTATCTAATGACCAATCATTTTCCCCTTTCTAGTGCTAATGGTGTTCAGAAAGATATTAATCAATCAATCAAATAATTTATTTCGGAAATGTTTCCATAATTCGTTAGTAATAAAGGTCTTAAAAACTATGTTAGTAGGTATTATATTACTATTTGCAAGTTGTCAGTTGGATGCCCTATGCAACCTATCCCAGTGAAATAGGAAGGGACCATCCAGGCGCGCCGCCACCGTTAGCAGGAGGCTGTTCGGGCTGCCACGCAGGCGCCTCAGCAGGGACGCGACACACTTACGCATTATGGCGTGAAACCCATCCGTGTAAGCATCGCAAAACATCCCTGACGCACTGCAATGGCGCGGCAGCCCCAACAACAACATCCTAAAACCATTATTACGAGTATATTGGACGCGTAGGGCGCTGTAAGCTTTTTGGGTATAGTTGATCCACAGGCTGCAGGTGTAAAAGGATTGGCAGAACGGCTTAAAAAGGGTGATCTTAAAGTCGGTGGTACACCTGGAAAACCTACGAATCAACATTTGCTCCTGACTGAGAGCGCCCTACGCTCCCTCTCAGCGTCCTTGTTGTCGCTCAGAGTCTCCGTGACCCAGTGTCCCAGGTATTTGAACTCCTTTACCATTTTCAGAGATTTTCATATTAAATACATATTTTTGTCTTTATTTTAGTTCATTTACATTTGCTCTATATTAATATTCATCATAAATCATAAAATAATTTACCTACTTTAAAAACAAAGATTTAACCGACTTAAATTTAGTACTCCGCCAAGCCACGAGAACATTTCCATTTTTTTTCCAATTTACCAAATGAACTGATTTCCTATAGCAAATGCGTTGATTATTAGAGAAAAAAATCGAATCGCTGTATGTGACCCGATAATATTTGAGGACTTCCGTCGATTCCACAAAGATCACCTTTGGCACTTCATTAGTTGCTATTTCAACGGAATCTTATCAGAATCTGTGACGTACTTTTGTATTTTTAAGTAAGTACATCACCTACACTACACACCTTTTGTACCATATTTCATGCAAAATAAAGTTATTTGTATTTGTATTTGTATTTGTAGCATAAGTTTGCGCATGTCAACATACTCTCATGAGAGTATGTTGGTTTCTGTGGCGGGCAGGATGGCGGTCGTTTCGAGTGTTTTGAAGTTTTACTAAAAACTTCAAAAAAATGCCTTCTTTTGCATTGCGCTATTGCACCAACAAGAAACCCAACAATACTAAAAGTACGGGCATCACTTTTCATCGGAAAATTCAGATTTTTGAAATAACATGAATTTTTCTGTAATTTATAAAATACGCACCGATAGCGGCCATTATTTCAAAGATTAAAAATGTAGAAGCGACAATTTCTTAAGACTGTTTTGCCTTATTAGTAGAATATTAAACTTACTAGATTTACTGATTTGAAGCTTTAAAGATCTTAATTTTTGCGCCAAAATAGCAGCAACCATTTGTTTTATTTTTTTATGTAATCGTTTTTATGAATAATTTTAGTGGCAACGTTCAGTTCTACTTCTTTAAATCCTAGTTAAATTCTCTTATATAAATAATTTACGCGATGCGAGTATGGTCTCCGAATGTGAACCCATTACCAATTTAGGAGAATATAATTATTATATCAATTTCCAATTTGAAAATGGTCGTAATTTAGTTTGTTTGTCTTGCTACGATTGCTATCAAAGTCGATATCTGAGGATCCGCATGGACCTTAAATTAGGACTTTGTCATCAAATCTGACACAAATTGCTGAGACAAATTGCATCAACATAGTGCATCCTCGGTAACTATAAAGATATCCAGTATAAAAAAATACAAATACCAAATGTCGGTGATTAAATGTGGTGAAAAAAAAAACGAATTATTTGTTTTTTTAATAAGAGTGTGTTAAATCCCGCTATAGCCATAACTGAATCCGAATTTAGAAAATTGTCGCATCTACTACGTCTACATACTCTTTGATTTTCCAAGATTGCGGCCTCATTAGAAGACGTCAAGAAAAATGTTCTGGGTTGCCAGTCTATACGTAGTAGTAGTAAGTCAATGGTCGGGCCACGTGTATTTGCCTGTCTGTCTTAGTTACATCGACGTGCGGTGCGGTCGCGTCGGCCGAATTTGTACGGAAAATGGCCTTTTCAATTACAAAATTAAGTTGGTTGACTATTACTCGGTAACTACTGATGCCTACTTGTTCGTGATAGTTTTCCTTTTAAATTCATCAAAACATCCCCAGTAGTAGCCATTTAGCCGGCAGGGGGACGGGGGACGGGGGACGGGGGGGGGGGGGGACGACGACGACACACACATGACTCGAACTAAAATTAGGGCTTTAGAGCCCAATATCTCGAAAACGAATGAATAATTTGAAAAACAGTTTTAGAAAACCCATAATATTTTTCAACGAGCTATCCAACGATACCCCACACCATGGGTTTGACAAGAGAAAAAAATTACATCCCCGCTTTAGGTGTAGGGGAGGTACCCTAAAAAAAAATCTTTTTCCAAATTGTATTACTGTTTTGTCGGCGTGATTGATTCATATATCCATGCCGAATCACAGTTTTCTAGTAGTAATGGTTACTGAGCTAAGCCGAAGACGGACAGACAGACGGACGGATATGGCGAAACTATAAGGGTTCCTTGTTGACTACGGAACCCTAAAAAATGGGACCCACCTGGAAGTATATACTTACAAACAAAAGAAAAATTGTACGAATCGGCTCATAAATGACGGAGTTCTAAGGTAATAAACATTGAAAAAAAAAACCTAACAAAAAAATACAACCGAATCGAGAACCTCCTACTTTTTTTTGCCAATGCATGCTTCATTTAAATCTACCCACATAATTACTTCCGGGTGGGAAGCTTGTCGGATTCTTCAATAAAGCATCTTACAATAAAAAATTAAAATGAAATAAAAAAAAAAACGCTATCATAATATAAATTTATGTTTTTCAAAACCGTATTTTTCCTGGGGTAGTAGTCGGACGACAAATAGTGATTTACCCCCTTATTCATAAAACTTAAAATGCCTCTGCTAAATAAAATGTGCTCTGTCCCTTTCCTACGAACACAAATGTCAAAGTGACAGATAAGGACAAACGAATTTTAATGCCATTTTAGTTAAAACAGGCTTGTGGTACGTTTATGAATACGGCCGTGTATTTGGAAGCCACAATAGCTATACTCCAGGCAAAATACGGTTTTGAAAAACATTAATTTATAATAGCGTTTTTTTTGTTGATTTCATTTTAAAATTTTATTCCAAGATGATTTATTCAAGAATCCGGCAAACTTTCCACCCGGAAGTAATTATGTAGCTTTAAATGAAGCATGCATTGTGTTTTTTTGTACGATTTATATTGAATATTACAGAGCAAATGTAAATGAACCAAAATAAAGACAAACATGTTTATTAATATTTTTTCTGACTTTTTAATTTATAATTTTTTTGATGTCTGAAATTTTGTCGGATTTTGTCGCTGGGTAACTATTTAATTGATAATATATCCGTTACACATTAAAAAGAAGCTATTATAAATTATTTCCAAAATTGTAATTTTTTCCATACAAGTTGTCAGTTCATTGACTGGACTACTAGTACATATTTACCTCGCTGCATACTGCAGGGCAGTTGGTAGTTTTTCACTATCCTGCTCCACAAAGTCGCAACCGGCCTCCGCCAGAGTGCTCCTGAGCCAGGGAGTAGCGTCCCCGTCGGGGTCTATGATCAGTGGTATGAATCCGCATCTATTTGGTTCGAGGTACTGAAAATCCGAATACATTTGTGAGATACATTATGAAACTAGTGATTCTCGGACGGATTAGAATATATTATTTGAATGATCGTTAAGTTTGGTTTTGTGATGTTATTTTTGCATTTACGTTTTTTACTCTTTTCTCTCAATATTCAACGTTAAAGACGTGAGTGACTTACTGCGTTACTCGTTTTTGAATAATTCTAAATGTACCATCAAAGCACTTAGTAATGAGTCACAAGATGTCTAATAGTAATATTAGACATCTTGTGACAAAACCGTGTTATTTTTTATTTTATTTTCTGTATGCAATTGTTTGTGAAGAATAAATGTTTGAGTTTGAGTATGTAGTACAGTCAACCAAAGAAGACAGTGATCTACTACTATTGAATATTAATATGCATATAGAGTCGAAAAGTGTCAACTTAAGTTACTACTAATTACGTACATATTGACGATAACTGACATAAATAATAAGTATTATACGATATACGATAAATATTTCTCTCTCGTTCTCTATTATTCTCACGTGTTCTTATGCTAAATAGACGATTTCACCTGATCCCGAATGCTGTTTGAAGCCATTTTTTCTCTGGGTACTCGCATCGGCCCAGACAAATATCTATAATATTTATTTATTAGGAGTACCAATATCTATATTCATACATCAAACATTGACAGTGGATACAAAGAACCAATTATAGGAACACAGGTAGTGACATACTAGTTATTTTAACTTTAGATACTGCAGCAACTGCAGATTCACGAGGATAATAAATTATTTAGACAGGTGCTTACTTGATCAATAATAACGGCGTTTTTAACCGCAGACTTGTCCGAAGGCAAGCCGTCTGCGTCCCATTTCAGTTGCTTTTCCGTAGACGCAAGGAAATTGATCGGCGAAAACGATTGGTCCTCGAAACCTAATAGTAAACTCCATTTGGTGATATACTCTCTGGAATGATCATTAGTAATTTAGTATTTTTTTATATGTTTGTATGTCAAATATATCATTTTATTGTGGAATGCATCTAAATTACATACCTAGCTTTAGGTTCTGTCACATCGGGCAGATATATGATGTACGCAGCCGCCAGCAGAGATCTTAAGTTTATTTCTGATATCTCCTTCGATATAAATTCAAGCTGAAATATAAATAAAAGGGCTTCATGCATCGGTCATTCTAATGACGGAATTACACCGTTTAATTGATGACCAGTATAGTTGGAAGTAAGGGGGTTTATTTGTGTGATGATGATGAGAACGAATATTTGTTCCTGAATCATGGATGTTTTCGATGTATTTATTTATATCTATATACGTATGTTTATCGTCGTCTAGCCTTTCATTTGTGTTTGATAAGGATCCTGCCCATATTTTTAGTCACCTTTTTGCATTTATTTAAGACATAATTTATTTTCTCTAATGCGGCGCGACCGATGCTTGAACCCACTATTTTGTTAACCCATCACAGACGAAGGGCTAGTACCCATAGTACAAGCTTTGCTTAGTTTGGGACTAGAACGATTTGTGTAAGTGCACATTTTTTTGTATATAGAATGCGGAATACCGATGAATCTAGGGTTAACACTTGCTACGCTAAGAGTCTTTTTTAGTCGTAAAGGGAAAGCTCTATTTACTGTATCAACTTGCGCATTTGCTCTTGAAATAGTAGATCAAGGGAGCAAAATTATATATTAACTGCGAGGGCGGTATGTTCAATCTTGAGTGTAACGAGCGGTTCAAGTGCTTAGGCCCGCAAATACTTTTAGGAGGAAAATTTGAATCCCTCATTTGAGGGCAACAATTACTTTTCTGATTAGCAGACGTGTGAAATAGTAAATTGTGTCTCAAGGGAGCAAAATTATATATTTACGGCGAGGCCGGTACATGAGATCTAGAGTGAAGCGAAAGATTCTTCAACAGAACCCCGAGCGAAGCGAGTGCCTCTTAATTAGAATCTTGAGCGTAACAACGGATTCAAGTGTTTAATCTCACGTCTCGCTGCCAGCTGGCGTACTCGTCCCGCAGCTGGTCGAGCAGCGCGCGCGCCGCGTGTATGGTGGCGGCCGCCGCGGCCAGCCGCAGCTCCAGCGCGGCCGCGTCCCGAGTGTGCTGGCCCAGCTGTGTTTTCAGCGCGGTCACGCGCTCGTCTACTGTGGCCAGTCCGGTTGATAGGGCGGTCAGCTGGCCTTCAGCTTCTTGTAGGTTTCTAAGGGATTAATGTTGCATGGCCATCAAAAAATCTAGGAATGGAAGCCACTTCCTCGCGCGAAAATGAGAAGTCGAGGACGCTTTTTTTACGTTCAGAAACTTGAGGAACAGGAGCGTAAATGTGGCTCGTACTGAACCCTCGAAACGGTGCTTACTCTCGGTCATGCTATAGCATAGCTATGCTATTGCGGAGAGATATGAACAAAACACACTTGTAGATACTTACGCCTTAAATATATTATCTAAAGAAGTACGAGAACCAGTCTCTTAAGACCTATTTGCACATGTTGCGCACGCTGACCGATGTACCGCCGACTGGTCTAAGAGCTAGCGACCAAATCGGTCATGTGTCTTCAGCTGAGGCTGCACCTTGGTGAGCGCGGTGGAGTAGGCGAGGTTGGCGCGCACCCAGGCGGCCAGCGGCGCGGCGGCCGCGCTGGCCCGCCGTGTGTAGTGTTATACCGACCTGTGCAGCGTGGCCTGCTGTTGCTGCAGAGGCTGCACCTTGGTGAGCGCGGTGGAGTAGGCGAGGTTGGCGCGCACCCAGGCGGCCAGCGGCGCGGCGGCCGAGCCGCCGCGTCGTGTGTAGTGTTATACCGACCTGTGCAGCGTGGCCTGCTGTTGCTGCAGAGGCTGCACCTTGGTGAGCGCGGTGGAGTAGGCGAGGTTGGCGCGCACCCAGGCGGCCAGCGGCGCGGCGGCCGAGCCGCCGCGTCGTGTGTAGTGTTATACCGACCTGTGCAGCGTGGCCTGCTGTTGCTGCAGAGGCTGCACCTTGGTGAGCGCGGTGGAGTAGGCGAGGTTGGCGCGCACCCAGGCGGCCAGCGGCGCGGCGGCCGCGCTGGCCCGCCGTGTGTAGTGTTATACCGACCTGTGCAGCGTGGCCTGCTGTTGCTGCAGAGGCTGCACCTTGGTGAGCGCGGTGGAGTAGGCGAGGTTGGCGCGCACCCAGGCGGCCAGCGGCGCGGCGGCCGCGCTGGCCCGCCGTGTGTAGTGTTATACTGACCTGTGCAGCGTGGCCTGCTGTTGCTGCAGAGGCTGCACCTTGGTGAGCGCGGTGGAGTAGGCGAGGTTGGCGCGCACCCAGGCGGCCAGCGGCGCGGCGGCCGCGCTGGCCCGCTTGGCCGCCGCCGGGGAGAACGACGCGCCGCGCCGCTCCAGAAGAGAGGCTACCGATGACGCCGCCTCCGCGCTGATCTGGGTCGCGTCCAGGCACCTGTGGGGAAGAGGTTTGGGGTGACACAAAAAGTTCGATTAATCGTGAAGAAAACTTGAAAATTGGTTGGTGGTCCCAAAAAACTAAGTCGAAATTAACACTGATTACTTCGGAAATGTGACGAAAGATGGTCTGAATTGAGGCTATAAAACTGTAATTAATTGTACAATATTACATGAACAGGGCCTTCAAAAATGTCGCAACCGTCCGAGCACCATCCCCAGAGTAGTCACCTGATGTCTTCTTTAACGCCTCGCTTGGAGAGGAAGTTCTTCATAGAGTGCCAGGACGTGTCAGCGATGCCCATCAGGCGCAGCACTCCCTCGAGCACGTCGCGCACCACGTCGGGCGGGGCTCGTAGCGAGCGGATCTAAAACAGGCTTGTCTTTGAGCGGAGCCTACTACGGAGACTACTACGGTACTAACATATCTCCCGCAACACTTCCTATTACAAAAAAAATATAAATAAATAAACATGTAAATCAAAAATGATGAAATACAAACGAGAATACCTGTATGGTAGTATATTTACCTCGCTCAGCGACTCTGGACGTATGTCACCCACCGCCACCCGGGCAGCGGCGATGATCGGCTCCACCGACGCCAATTCCTTTTCGATTTCTTTCTTTCTGTAACCGGCAATACACAAAACTGAAGGTGATATACTGAAGCGGTACACTAGCCAGACTACAATTTGATTTTATTCAGCAAATTGTACATTGTTGGCAGTAAGTCCTGCTTGTCCGACGGCGCCGCTTGCTGTGTCACTAGTGCTTGGAGCTTGGACCCTCGCCCTCGACAGGATGTACGGGATCAGCGTTTTTCAACCATTTTCTTAATTGGTGCGATCCCCTTGGTAAGTATGTAATAATAATAATAATATTGAAAGTGTAAAATGTCATAACGCCGGCGGCCTTTGAACGGATTACCGGGATCTGGCGCACCGCAGACTCAACTCTCGACAACCGCACAGCCGCTCAGACGTGTTGCTCCATTGTCGCACTGTGCGTGCGACTGTTTGTGGGGCCCACTTAGCGAGTTGGCGAGTCACCGTCTGACTTTTAATTATTTTGAGACTAATTGTCACGGCAGGTGTCCGCTATCCCATAAGCCATTTTCCAGACCACCCACCATTCAACCCAATAACCCATGACTTTAGTTTCCATCGCAGCACAGTGTTGCACTACAATAGTCTTTGCACCTGGCGGGGACCATCTCCCTGCCATGTGTATCCCTCGCTTTATATTATATTTGTTTTAACGGGCCTCTGCGCTGTTGGCTTCGGCCCCACGCATGCCTCCCAAAAGTCCGTGACCCCATGGTCCCGAGATATGGAAAAAACATACAAATAATAATAATAATAAACCATTTATTAATGTCGCACCTTCCGCTGTTCCTTTGTTCTTAACGTTTAATAATGTCAAATCCTTACATTACCTCATAAATAGCAGGCGCGATCTAGTGATCATGTCATAGTAAAGTAAATTATTTATTTATTGTAAAACGTGTGCAAAGGTGTTAAATAAATTGACAGAACCAACAGTCGCGCATTTCGAGCATACAATTATTAGCGTTTTTATTAGCTACCTTAAGAGCGTGCAAACATTTCGTTACAACTCGACAAAGTCGCGATCGTCTGCGAGCGCCTCTGATTAGCAACCCACACTACGATGTTTACTGTGTGCGTGCGGTTCGAGTGCTGCCGTGCTGTTGGACCGACCCTTCTTGATCATTGTTATACTTTCACTTTATAGTGAGGTACGAAATAAAAATCAGTTTTAGTTGTAGAGTTTTAAATGTTTTTATTTTTTTTAACTTACGCACATTACTTACCATAAAACTAGTGCCTATGCCAAATCTTGGGATTAGGTGTCAAAGCGGAGCCTGAGATCCTTTAGGGTATAACCGGTAATAACGCTAGGGGATGATGATGACGCACTTATTTTCTTATGTCATACGGTACAGTTTTGTATGGAGACTCGACTGACTCTAACAGTGTTAAAATTACAAACACAAGCCGTAGGAATATTGGTCCGAGTAAATCCGAGCCACTCGTGTAGTTTAAAATCTTCAAATTATTATACCTATACACGATCTTTTAGTGAATTCATTTTATTTTTGATGTAGCCTAAATTAACCATGTTATTTTCTAAAATAAATAAATGAATCCATCTATATTTTAAGTTTCTCCTAGGTAAGTATGTCCCTAATTGACATTGACCTACTTTTCTCCCATCAACCATTTCATTTCTTTCAATATTCATTTTGGCTGCATCTGCTCCTTCCAAAACCAGTCATCTTTATTCATTTTTGCAGTCTTACAGCTGGAACTCTTCTCCTGTCCACACCGAACTGGCATTACATATGGCAACATATATTCCAAAAGAGCTCTTTTTGGAGTTCCTTGATTGTCTTGTGCAATATCCTTTGTTTTTGCAGTATTACATATCATCATCATCATCATATCAGTCGAAAGACGTCCACTCCTGGCGAAGAATTTGGTCCTCACCCATATTCGACGGTTTTTCTCATTTTTTTTCTGTCTGAAAATAAAGTTCATCTTTACCACAAAAAGTAATTAGGTACCAAAAACATTGATTTCCCTTGAAAAGTACATTTTCTAAGTTTCATAACCGTAGGTTTAAATATAACGTTTTCCTACTCAAACTTCCAACCCCTGTTTCAGCATTCTATGGGCGGAATTTTCTAAAACAGTGAAAATATTCGCAGTTATATGATCGTAAGTTTAAAAAACAAAGTTTTTTAATTCAGGATTCCACCCCCTTCTCATCCCCTATAAATTTAGCCTTACCCCTAGTACAAATCATAAAAGAAACCTCTATGCCAAATTTCAGCTTTCTATGTGTAAAGGTTTGGGCGCGGCGCGCGCCGCAGGCTAAGATGATGATGATGACGAATTTTATAAAACGATTACTAACTCGAAAATATTTCATACAATCGTTACATAACCCCTAGGCAATTGCGGTATAAACATAAATAATATGAATAATATTGGTGACTTAACTTTTAACTTGTCTGGCCGTACGTAGTATTATTGGATTTTTTCATCCCAAATAATTTTCGTTTATTACCCATTTCTATAAAAAGTTATATCACTTTAGTGCTTTGTGAAACAATAAAATAAATAAACTTACTTAACATGTTAAATTACTTACCAAGTATCAATCAGTAGCGGACGCACTACAGCTGGTCAGGCGCGTGTCGGGTACGCTCGGTCACCGACCTTTGGGCAGCGACGAGAGCGATACGTCCGTTCTTTGGGAAGGCCCGGCGCGTAATGAATTGAACTCTTTTTTTTTTTGAACCTGACTGTTGCTATAATAGGACGAACCCAATATAGCGGTCGAATTGCGTGGTTGGAGGGTAGCCTGGGGAAAATCCAGGGGGAGCCTCTGGCACGACCACGCGGGAAGATTTGTACACTGGAATACTCTACGAGTTTGCGCTCCAGTGAGATTGGTTGAACGGTATCAACCGAATCTGGGGTGTGAGTGGTGTCGAACTACTGGGGAATTGAACAACGTTTACGCGCGCGGCTATATAGTGGTTTTTAAAAAATGGGCTAAATTAACTGGGTCACCCATAAGCGTAAAAAAAATCACGTAATATTAAAGAAGTCCTGTAGTTTTATAATACAATGTTTGATTTCCAAAACATCATCAAATACGTGAATAAAAAAATGTTTTAACAACCGAATTAGACATTATGTAGTGCTATTTTTTAATAGGAAACACCAATATTTTAGAACTAGTGCGATTGTTATGTACTAAAAGACTATATATTCCATTATAAAAGGCAAACATCGATACATTTTTGAGAGTTTAAAATGGAAATATTCTACCTGAAAGATAGCTCTGACGCGTATTTTTGCAAAACACTCCAACGAAAACCTTTAAATAACCGTTTATATAAATAGAATTATAGCAATGATATGGTCTAGAATAAAAGTTTATCTATACAAAACAGTAGTTTACTTTAACAATGCAATCATTTGAACGAAACTATGGCCTTTGAAAAAGCCTTACGTTAGCTAAAATACGAACTTTTTGTTTGCACGCTCTTAACACTTAATTACAACTACATAGTTTCATTCTATCCTATTTCATTACATACTCATTTAAATTGTAAAAAACATGTTCTATGAGCCAGGATTTTAACTTACACCTAAATCGATAACTATTTAAAAATTTATTTTAACCTTAAAGACACGAATAGCGGTATGGAATGCGCTTTTGTAATACATTGAGTTGTTGGCTCTTGGACACAGAAGATCATATATTTGTATTGTGTTTTAAGGTTTTTTTTATGTAGATTTTTTACTGATTTTCGCTGCACTATTTTTGACAAAAAAGCAAAGTTCCAGGATATATATCCCCGTGACAGTAAGAAAACGCTTTTAATTTAAACACATTACGTAATGAATAATCAGAGGGCATTCAATATATCGTACGCAAGCATCTCTTTTGAAGCAGGAATGTACTCTAGACGTTTACAGAATTTCCCCAAAAGATGATACCATAGGAAATAGCGGAAACACGTTTCTGTAGTAGGAACTTCTAGCAACATCTTCCGAGCAAGTTCCTGCAAGGATTTGATAGCGCATAACACTGACTAGAAATAATCTTATTTACTTTCGCAATAAGTGACTTCCAGTTTAGAAAAGTTTCAATAGTCACTCCTAGGAATGATGTGCTGCTGATTTCTATAACTAACGTCCCATCTGAAATGTTCAAATTTACAGGAGGTGTTTTATAGTTCCAGAAATGAATAAGTTTTGACTATTTCAAGTTTACTCTAAGATTAATCGTTTTTAGCCAGCTAACCACATTTTTTTGGGTGTCATTAATGTTCAATTCCTGAGCAACACTCGATCTATCACTAGAAAAAAGGATTGTTGCGTCGTCTGCAAACAATACACACAATTCATGAACTATTTCAGGAAGCTCATTTACATAAATTAAAAATAAGAGTGGCCCCAACTCGCTACGTTGTGGCACTCCAATATTACTGATAGTAAAAGCTGACTGAGTACAGTCAAATGTTTACTGTTCCTTATGAAAGTTACATTATTGCCTGTTAGTTAAATAATTTTCAAATAATTTAAAAGGATGTCCTCTTACACCAATATGTTCTAGCTGTTTCAAAAGGATTTTATGCACAACACAGTCAAACACTTTTGACATATCTAGCAGCAAAGATACGCAAAGCTTTTTCTCGTTTACCTTTTCCCATATACCCTTGAACATTTTGAAAATGGCTAAAGACGTTGATTTTTGCTTTTGAAAGCCGAATTGATTAGGAATAATGTTTTTTATATTAAAAAAAATTCAGTCTACGGTGAATTACCTTTCGAATATTTTAGAAAACATACCGTGTCTGCATCATTCTCTTGTTTAATGCCCTTCTTGAGTGCGTGCATCTCCTGCCTCTGGTCGAGCGCCTGGTTGTCCGCAGCGGGCTTGTTACAACAAGCCCGCTGCGGCCTGTTGCTGCGCCGCTTCTGCTTGTAGTCTGGCTAGTTTGCTCCCGACAAGTATGGGCTACATACCGTATCTGCAGCTTGTCGTTCTCCTGCTCGATGCTCTTCTTGAGCGCGTGCATCTCCTGCCTCTGGTCGAGCGCCTGGTTGTCCGCAGCTGGCTTGCTGTAGCGCAGCCTGTTGCTGCGCCGCTTCTGCTTGTAGTCTGGATAGTTTGCTCCCGACAAGTATGGGCTACATACCGTATCTGCAGCTTGTCGTTCTCCTGCTCGATGCTCTTCTTGAGCGCGTGCATCTCCTGCCTCTGGTCGAGCGCCTGGTTGTCCGCAGCTGGCTTGTTGTAGCGCAGCCTGTTGCTGCGCCGCTTCTGCTTATAGTCTGGCTAGTTTGCTCCCGACCAGTATGGGCTACATACCGTATCTGCAGCTTGTCGTTCTCCTGCTCGATGCTCTTCTTGAGCGCGTGCATCTCCTGCCTCTGGTCGAGCGCCTGGTTGTCCGCAGCTGGCTTGTTGTAGCGCAGCCTGTTGCTGCGCCGCTTCTGCTTGTAGTCTGGATAGTTTGCTCCCGACAAGTATGGGCTACATACCGTATCTGCAGCTTGTCGTTCTCCTGCTCGATGCTCTTCTTGAGCGCGTGCATCTCCTGCCTCTGGTCGAGCGCCTGGTTGTCCGCAGCTGGCTTGTTGTAGCGCAGCCTGTTGCTGCGCCGCTTCTGCTTATAGTCTGGCTAGTTTGCTCCCGACCAGTATGGGCTACATACCGTATCTGCAGCTTGTCGTTCTCCTGCTCGATGCTCTTCTTGAGCGCGTGCATCTCCTGCCTCTGGTCGAGCGCCTGGTTGTCCGCAGCTGGCTTGTTGTAGCGCAGCCTGTTGCTGCGCCGCTTCTGCTTATAGTCTGGCTAGTTTGCTCCCGACCAGTATGGGCTACATACCGTATCTGCAGCTTGTCGTTCTCCTGCTCGATGCTCTTCTTGAGCGCGTGCATCTCCTGCCTCTGGTCGAGCGCCTGGTTGTCCGCAGCTGGCTTGTTGTAGCGCAGCCTGTTGCTGCGCCGCTTCTGCTTATAGTCTGGCTAGTTTGCTCCCGACAAGTATGGGCTACATACCGTATCTGCAGCTTGTCGTTCTCCTGCTCGATGCTCTTCTTGAGCGCGTGCATCTCCTGCCTCTGGTTGAGCGCCTGGTTGTCCGCAGCTGGCTTGTTGTAGCGCAGCCTGTTGCTGCGCCGCTTCTGCTTGTAGTCTGGCTAGTTTGCTCCCGACCAGTATGGGCTACATACCGTATCTGCAGCTTGTCGTTCTCCTGCTCGATGCTCTTCTTGAGCGCGTGCATCTCCTGCCTCTGGTCGAGCGCCTGGTTGTCCGCAGCTGGCTTGTTGTAGCGCAGCCTGTTGCTGCGCCGCTTCTGCTTATAGTCTGGCTAGTTTGCTCCCGACAAGTATGGGCTACATACCGTATCTGCAGCTTGTCGTTCTCCTGCTCGATGCTCTTCTTGAGTGCGTGCATCTCCTGCCTCTGGTCGAGCGCCTGGTTGTCCGCAGCTGGCTTGTTGTAGCGCAGCCTGTTGCTGCGCCGCTTCTGCTTATAGTCTGGCTAGTTTGCTCCCGACAAGTATGGGCTACATACCGTATCTGCAGCTTGTCGTTCTCCTGCTCGATGCTCTTCTTGAGTGCGTGCATCTCCTGCCTCTGGTCGAGCGCCTGGTTGTCCGCAGCTGACTTGTTGTAGCGCAGCCTGTTGCTGCGCCGCTTCTCCTTATAGTCTGGCTAGTTTGCTCCCGACAAGTATGGGCTACATACCGTATCTGCAGCTTGTCGTTCTCCTGCTCGATGCTCTTCTTGAGTGCGTGCATCTCCTGCCTCTGGTCGAGCGCCTGGTTGTCCGCAGCTGGCTTGTTGTAGCGCAGCCTGTTGCTGCGCCGCTTCTGCTTATAGTCTAGCTAGTTTGCTCCCGACAAGTATGGGCTACATACCGTATCTGCAGCTTGTCGTTCTCCTGCTCGATGCTCTTCTTGAGTGCGTGCATCTCCTGCCTCTGGTCGAGCGCCTGGTTGTCCGCAGCTCGCTTGTTGTAGCGCAGTCTGTTGCTGCGCCGCTTCTGCTTATAGTCTGGCTAGTTTGCTCCCGACAAGTATGGGCTACATACCGTATCTGCAGCTTGTCGTTCTCCTGCTCGATGCTCTTCTTGAGTGCGTGCATCTCCTGCCTCTGGTCGAGCGCCTGGTTGTCCGCAGCTGGCTTGTTGTAGCGCAGTCTGTTGCTGCGCCGCATCTGCTTGTAGTCTGGATAGTTCGCTCCCGACAAGTATGGGCTGCATACCGTATCTGCAGCTTGTCGTTCTCCTGCTCGATGCTCTTCTTGAGTGCGTGCATCTCCTGCCTCTGGTCGAGCGCCTGGTTGTCCGCAGCTGGCTTGTTGTAGCGCAGTCTGTTGCTGCGCCACTTCTGCTTGTAGTCTGGATAGTTTGCTCCCGACCAGTATGGGCTACATACCGTATCTGCAGCTTGTCGTTCTCCTGCTCGATGTTCTTCTTGAGAGCGTGCATCTCCTGCCTCTGGTCGAGCGCCTGGTTGTCCGCAGCTGGTTTGTTGTAGCGCAGTCTGTTGCTGCGCCGCTTCTGCTTGTAGTCTGGATAGTTTGCTCCCGACCAGTATGGGCTACATACCGTATCTGCAGCTTGTCGTTCTCCTGCTCGATGCTCTTCTTTAGTGCGTGCATCTCCTGCCTCTGGTCGAGCGCCTGGTTGTCCGCAGCTGGTTTGTTGTAGCGCAGTCTGTTGCTGCGCCGCTTCTGCTTGTAGTCTGGATAGTTTGCTCCCGACCAGTATGGGCTACATACCGTATCTGCACCTTGTCGTTCTCCTGCTCGATGCTCTTCTTGAGAGCGTGCATCTCCTGCCTCTGGTCGAGCGCCTGGTTGTCCGCAGCTGGTTTGTTGTAGCGCAGTCTGTTGCTGCGCCGCTTCTGCTTGTAGTCTGGATAGTTTGCTCCCGACCAGTATGGGCTACATACCGTATTTGCAGCTTGTCGTTCTCCTGCTCGATGCTCTTCTTTAGTGCGTGCATCTCCTGCCTCTGGTCGAGCGCCTGGTTGTCCGCAGCTGGCTTGTTGTAGAGCAGCCTGTTGCTGCGCCGCTTTTTTGTAGTCTGGCTAGTTTGCTCCCGACAAGTATGGGCTACATACCGTATCTGCAGGTTGTCGTTCTCCTGCTCGATGCTCTTCTTGAGCGCGTGCATCTCCTCCTTCTTGTCGGTGGTGGCGCGCACGGTGGCGCCGATCTGGTCGAGCGCCTGGTTGGCGGCGGCTTGCTTCTCCGATAATGCGGCCTCTTGCTCGGCAGCTTCTGCTTGGAGTGTGGCCACTTCACTTCGCGCGCGGCGGAGAGCTTCTACACCTGCCTAGAGTGTGCAGTTTATTTTTCAGTAGGTGCCCACGCGCCTCCGGCAGCGTGTTACGAAGAACACGGGCAGAGCCACGGGACAAATAATAGCCTATGTCCATGAGATGAGTAGTTTCGGAGTTACCCAGACATTACCTGGGTGAGGACCAAATTCTTGACCAGTAGTTAGCCTAGTTAATTGGTAGTAGTTAAAAAGTTCCGTTGTGACACGAAAATTAGCCATACAATTCTATGGTTAATTTTCGTATCACAACGGAACTTTTTAACTACTACCAATTAACCACGCTAACTACTGGCCAATAATTTGGTCCTTACCCACCTCTTAATTAAAGTATAGATTATATATATAAACTAGGATCTTGAAACGTTTTGTTATACAGACAATATTTGTTCATGACATTTATTATTTATATATTTAAACTTTAATGCACAAAACCAAAATAATGTACAAATGGCGGACTTAATGCCAAATGGCATTCTCTACCTCTCCACCTTAAGGCCAAACAAAAATTAAAATTGTCGATTGTATTATTCTTAACTATGTTAAGAATGGTGTAACGTTCTTTTTCGTCAAAGTATAAAAAAGTACATTGTAGCACACAACTTAATACCGTCATTAATTTAGCAAGTCATACGTATTTCAAAACGCTAGTTCCAGTCGAATACGTACTAAATATTGGCAAGTGTAAATATTATGCACTAACCGAAAGCATATTTTTCCTCTGCACCAAAGCTTCCTTCTTCTTGCTGACTATATGGAAGTAAGTCTTGATGAAGCCAATGTACCGACAAGGCGCTTTCATCCATTCCACATTGAGACTAGAATGTATGTTCAAGAAACCCTCTACGGGGATCGCCTCGTGTTGTTCTTTGGATGAATCCGGTAGGTTTTCTTTTATTAACCTGCAAGTTTTAAAGAGGTAATTTCAACTGTATCTTACAGTCTTTTTCTCCAATATCTATACAGACCTTTCCAAACTAGGTACACAAGTCTTTACTGTTTGCTACTGACATAAGACGTGTAGAATTTTATTAAAGTTTGGTTTTGGGTAGACATTGGAGTACTCGACTACGTTTCCGAACGCCGACCAGGATTCAAAAATATAAAAACAATAATACTATAGTTTTTCCGGACTCTAATTTTGCTTATCATCATTAGACCCCGGATTGTTGTGGCACTGACGTCACAATAGGGTGATTTGGTGAGTAAATGGAATGGTAGAACAAAATGATACATAAATTTAAAGATAAGATAAAAATGTATGTTAATTTCAACAGAGAAAAACATAATTTCATTTACGGTACGTAATCAAATAAAATTTAATAAAATCACAATAAAAAAATCCCAGTGAATCGATCGATATTACATTTTTGGTATATAACTGCAAGACTTAAATTTCTACGTTTACTAGTTTTCGAAAAACTGAGCGGTCGAATAATTATTTCGTTCCACTGTTCCATTCGGAAAATGGAACATACATATATTAGAATTAACTTTATCAATGTATGCAAACCTATATAAAGTTTGATTCGCAATAATATGTATACCAAAAAATAATAAGTACAATTTCGTATTCATTAACACTATATGATATTTTTTATATTATCTTATCTTAATAAATCCGTATTAATTAATACTGTTCTATTTACTCCCCAAATCACCCTATTGTGACGTCAGTGCCACAACAATCCGGGGTCTAATCATCATCATCATCATATCAGCCGAAAGACGTCCACTGCTGGACATAGGCCTCCCCCAAAGAGTGCCATTTTGCTAATAATAATAATAATTCTATAACGGTAAACAAAGTCAATTAAAGTAATCTTGTATGTATATGGGAGGTACCTATAATGACACTGGCTGACATGGTATTTTTACTTCCCGATTAAGTCCCGTTCAGTAAAAATAATGTGTGAGAATCGTGAAAGTTTAAATCAATATTTTACATGGTTTCCTTTAATAAACTTTAATTGAATACCTGGGGTAAAGAGGTATGTGACTGACCATGACATACATTTTAAGCACAAGGCGAAAAACGATGGCAATAAATTCATTTTTTTAAATTGGTTCAATGGTTTTTCCTCTGGAAAATGCCTTCAACATTATTGTATTTGTCAATACATATTGTATTTGTCAATAAATAAATAAATAAATAATATTGCTATAAATAAGTGCATATAGTACCTAAAGGTTTAGGCAACGACTTCGAGCGGCAGATCTCTCGCAAGTCATGACCCAGCCCTTAGTGTGTATAGATGACTTTATTTAATGCGGCCGACTTTTAATGAAGCTGATTTGGAATTTATTACCTCGAACGGTAAGTTGCTTTTTGAATGGACTCCTTTGATTAAAATCGGCCAAGTCAAATAATGTCACGTATACGACGCCGAGGTGCAACAGTGTACGGTGCAAGCCACTCTAGTGCGTTGATCGTGGTACCTCTGAATGACCAGCTGAGGCATCTGCCTCAGGGTTTCGCTGCACCACCCCTCTATCCAGATGAGGTGGCTCTCTTTATAAAGCAACGGGAACTTTTCCATCAGTTCAAATAGATTGTCTTGGTCTTTGTCCAAGCATATGACTATACCCAGGTTATTTTTTATATCTAGAATGTTAAGATGGGTTTAGGTGTTTAATCAGGAGTTATGTGTTCTAACTAAAAATGTATAAGTATAAGTGATGAAATATAAATCGAAAAATAACCACTTTTCTGAGTAGATCAAATGCTTGTATGGAGACTAGCTACAATTAGAACACGTTTAAAGAGAGGTGGACCCTCGCTGGCGACAGCCGAAACGCTCATACAAATCGACATAGTATTGTGGAGGCATGTTCTTCGTACTAGCCGTTGCATGGCAAATTAAGTAGATTGCTGTATTAGTCGTGAAATATTGCGTCTAAGTACATTGTTGTTATAATTCTTTTTTTATTAATGTGTATGGATTTTGAATTTGAATTTGTTTATGGCCGATAGAAAAATACATATATTTTTATGGTTTTTATTATACATTGTTATTTACACTTTATTGAAATAATTTGATGGTTTACTATCAATATAGCAACACTACGATATAAATTTCAACAACATGGGGAAAGATAAAGCTGAAATTTTCTAAACTAAGCTCATGAATGACCATTGTACTGAGCTCATGAATGCCTTTGTTTGTGGTCCGAACAAAGACGCGCGCGTACACAATTTGCAAAAAAAATGAGCGCCACATAAAATGTTCTTTGAATAATGAACTCTATCTTCTCTACAATAGATTCCAAATACCATAGCGCCTTGTACCTGGCTCGCTGGGAGCGGGTTTTTGTTATCTTTTAGTCCATTTTGAATCTATTGAATAAGAGTTCATTATACAATGAACATTTTATGTGGCGCTAATTTTTTTTTGCAAATTTGGTACGCGCGCGTCATGAATAGCTTTTGTTCGGACCGCAAACAAAGGCATTCATGAGCTCAGTACAATGGCCATTCATGAGCTTAGTTTAGAAAATTTCAACTAAACCCAATCAATTCGAACCGTACTATCGACAACACAGCTAACTGACCATCCGTGCACTTTATGTGCATTGTAATAAGGTTCTATATAAATACAGGATGGTCAGTTAACTGTATTGGCGTTTGTACATACCAATCAGAATGCGATGATGATGTTATGGTTACGAGTAAATACCAAGATATTTTTATTCTATCCTTTCCTTCTGTTTTGTTTACTGAGACCTTTTTTAACGAGTGAGGCGTATAAAGGGTGCGTCTGAAAGTTTCTGTCGAGAGTCCGGGCACAGGGCGGGGGCTGGTTTCAAATAGTAGATTGTACAACAAGTGCATAAAACGCACCATTTTACGCGAGACGTTTATCCATGGATATAAAATCGAGTGTTATGGACGAATGGTGAATGGGTGTTATGGACGAATTGTACACTCTACTTTTCACTTCGATTGCGAGGAACAGAAATGAAAATTAAAAACTAAGTTTATTTCATGAAGTTTTATTGTGTACTTGGGCTGTTGGTATCCTTGCCTTGGTCTTAGAATACTAACGAAAGATAAAGTTGCTCGTGTGGCTGTTGGACCGAACGCCTTGGTCTTCTACGAATATTCTATTTTATGCACTAGAGCATAAAAAGCGACTTTATGTCGCCTACGCACAGCACAAAGACGAACTTTTAGATCATGAGAAATGAAAAAACTTTTGTTGAAAAGTGGTTAAGATTTTGGCAGTTACTAAGTAGTTTAGTTATTTTACTTACTTTGGATCACATGTGTCTGCGTATTATTTATCGACGGCATAATGTGTGCCGGAATGGAGTGCGTCGACTGAGCGCGTGTCAAAGCCTCTATAGAGGCCAACGCTGTGTCGTCCACCGCGCTCTCTCGAACCAATACCAGCGTACGAGAGCCCTCGCTTGATGAAGACAGCGCCTGATTAAAACAATGTTACGAGGAGCCACGTCAATAATGGTGATACTTCTACTTCTAGTAAATAGATAAGGATGTTTAATTTAAGCGACGTAATTACAGAAATGTCTCCATCTGATATGAATAGACCCTGATAGATATTTTACAATGCTACTACATGCGCCGCCGCGCCTCCCAACACTCTACTCCTCCGTTGGTCTAAACTCTAGCTAGTCAAATAATATAAACGTATTTAATACAAGAAAAACACACATTATATCAGCCGAAAGACGTGCACTGCTGGACATAGGCCTCCCCCAAAGAGTGCCAAAGTGACCGGTCCTGCGCCACCCGCATCCAGAAACCTACAATGACGACTAAAGAGTGTACGTACATTTTTGAAGTGAGAGTTGAACTCTTGCTCGCAGTTGATGGTGTACAGCGTGGCGGGCAGCGCCGCGGCCGCCACGTGCGCCGCCGCGCGCCGGCCCACGCCCGCGGCGCCCACACACACTACTAGTCCTCCATTGGTCTAAAATAATCATTCAATAGGGGTGTAGACTCGAAAATTATTATAACTCCAAAAGAAAGAAGGCAAAAAAATATGCCTAGTGACGAAAATTCCATTCAGATATCTCAAAGAATTACGGAGCTACAACCGTTTTAACATTGCTTGTTAGAGAGAGAAAATGCAAACAGTGTATGACGTCACATTACGGGATGCTGCCGGGGGGCCGCGTCGAACACGATGGGGCGCGGCACGTTGCCGTCTATTAGTGTGACGTCACAATCTACAAGCGTCATCGTTTCATATGAAGTAGCGTTTTGCGAAAAAGGGACAGAACATACCCCTTCTTAAAACTTTGGACACTTATAACTTCGTGATTATTTAACCTTTTGCGTCGATTTTTTCTCCATTTGACATTTTTAATCCTTTTTCGAGAAAAATGACATTATTGATTATTTTATTTATTGTCTACACCCATATTGAGGGTACAGTTTAGAGCATTTATTTAACCATGCGCGATTCTGTTCCTTGAAAAAATATAAGCCTCCTGCTACGGCGTAGCACATATATGGTACGTGAGTTTGAAATCTGCCTCGCAGCAAACTTAAAGCTGAACGAATTTGAGCGGCCCAGCCTGAAGCATGCCCGCCCCGCGCGGCGAGCTACTCGCGAGCCAAATTGTTGTACAAAAACATGCGCGGGCGAGCCGACGTTGCGCGTCGTTCAAAATGGCGTCGACACGATTACAGCTGATTGACTTCGGGTCCCACAACACCTTTTTCTTTTCATGTATTTGTATCAATAATTGTTCCAGATTTACTAAGAACCGATTATAAGCTCGATTATAGGTTCAGCCACTTGCTCAAATGCTCCTCGCGCACAAACATGTTCGATCTTACAAATTACGCGCACTGAGGCGCCTCTGAGCGCGGTCAAAAGACCGCCTCTGGGCGGCTCGCCGCGCGCCGCTTGCGCACAGCGCGTGACCGCGTACGAATTAGAGCAAAATAGGTGAGCCGTGCGTGCCTCAACCCGAGGCTGCTCAAATTCGTACGCAGCTTAAGAGAGAAGTATACCTTTGGAATACTACGTACTCGTCCATATAAAAAGAGAAAACGTTTTTCCAATTCTAAATATTATCCAATCTCAATGATTTTTAGTACGTTATTGACACAAGGAAAGACTAGGTTTATAGGTATTCCTTTTCCAATATGTGCAATAAGATAAAATTTATAGGTACCTATTTTTTTTAAAGCGAAACCTATAAACCTGGATATTATTAAGCTGAAGCAATCGACATAAAAATCAAAGTGATTTGTAAGATTTAGTGAGTGGAAAACGTTTTCTCTCGAAATGGAAATTTCATATAAAAAGGCCCTATTGTCAGTCGCGAGCTGCTAGCTATACTTCCCTCTTAAGGTCGGCGGCATATGCTACGCGCGAAGAACCGTGGGGCTCGCGCATTCACACGACATTCCCCTTTAGAATGAGTATCCAACAGAGCTGTGCGAGGTTGCGAGGCGGTAAGCGATGTCATCAACCACTAGCGAGCGCTGCCAGCCACGTTATACGTGAATTTTTTCTTCGCTCACCGCCCCGCAGCTTTGCACAGCTATGGCAGATACTCCCCCTTACAGTGAATGTGTCTTATATGACTTTTGTGACTAATAAAGCAAAAAAAAATAGGTGTAAAAAACTATGTATCTTATTCTTAGTGCCAAGTAAAGGGTTAATACCAGGGACCGGACCACCCTTTCGCGGTAAAAGCCTTTCAATGGGCATCCCTTAAACACGGCTAACCCTGAGACTTTCTAGTTTGAACTGCTAGTCCATTCGTTTGACTACCCCTTATCGAAAAAATTAGCAAAAAATAAAGCTAGCCCTTTGCTATTGCTTACTGCTATCCTATATGCCTTGCAATCCCTTATTAAGGGTTACCCTTATCATTTGCCTCTTTTTATAAAGCTTTCCCTTTAGTAATGTCGTAGTTGAGCCTTGCGTAAAAGAGACAGGATTAGTGTATATTCACGCTAGTAGTAGTGAAAATTGAACCGTATTTCATCTACAGCGGCTTCGATCATTCGGAAGCCCGCGAACATCAAAGAACGCCGCCGCCGCCGACGATCGCTTACTATTGGATTCGGAGTAATGTGTGCTTTATGAACAAGGTAGACGATTTAAATTAGCTCGCTTAATATGCTATAAGGGAAGCCCTTTATAAGGCTAACCCTTATAAGGTATTGGTGAGCCGGTGATAAGGGTTTTGGAAGGGATACCGATTGCTTATATGGGTTAGGGTTTATATAAGGGCTTTAAAAGCCAAATGAATGGGTTTCGTCGGGCAAAGGGTATGGTGAGTTAAGCCTTATGCAAAATCCATACAAAACCCTTTATAAGGGATAGCGGGCCGGTCCTTGGTTAATACTTACAGCTCTCGCAAACGATGGGCACAATGTAGCAAGCTCCGAGCATACTTCTGCACCGTTCTCACCGAAAACACTTTGCTCACTTTCAGACACTGGAATATAAACTCTACGATCAGCATGTTATGAC
The DNA here is from genome assembly GCA_947049275.1 of Epinotia bilunana. Taxonomy (NCBI): domain Eukaryota; kingdom Metazoa; phylum Arthropoda; class Insecta; order Lepidoptera; family Tortricidae; genus Epinotia; species Epinotia bilunana. The sequence goes on along the minus strand of OX346256.1, from coordinate 18,622,000 downwards.
ATAAATTAGATTATAAACTTGTTAGTAAAGTTATTGTTACAGTTGTTGCATTTCACGAAGGCGAGTGGCCGCGTTCCTATGACATTAAAGTCTAATTTCGTTTAATCCATTCGCCTTCATGAGATGCAAGAAGTACAGTGACTTACGGCATTGGTTGATGTATTTCTGCGTGGTCTGATACCATTCTTTAGGGTCGACCGCCTCCATGTAAACGCCGTCGCTACGTAACTTAGTGGCGAACAACACTCCCTCATTGTGGCCTTTGAAGAAGCTTCTAGATATTGAATAGTAAGTGGACCTCTCTTCCTCAGTTAAGAGCCGATCTTTAAAGATGCTCTCAGCTTCAGCGACTAAGGCCTGGGAAAATGAAACTTGCTTTACATTTTTTTTATCAGACTAGCTTGTGCCCGCGACTTCGTCTGCGTGGAACAGGGATAAAAACTATCCTATATTTTAATCCAGGCTATAAACTATTTTCGTGCAAAATTTCATCCAAATCGGTTGAGCCGTTTAAGCGTGATTGAGTAACAAACATCTTAACATCTAAACTTTCGCATTTATAATATTAGAATTTGGTTTTAATATAGGTAGTAGTTAAACAATATCCAATAGTAGAATAATACTACTGTTGTTGGATATACTCAATGTATCAACGTGATGTCATAATTACTCATACAGTCAGCAGCAGAAGCAGTTAGTTTCAAGTTTATTTATTCGGTCAAGTAGCAAAGGAACGTTACATCTAGCAAGTCATGATATACTACACAACACGCCGTCCGCGTGGAACTCGTTTATATCGTAGCTCCATTCAAACATGCATCCCCCATTTCACCCCTCAGGGGATGATTTCCGGGATAAAAACTATCCTATATCCTTCCCCAGGATTCAAACTATCTCCACACCAAATTTCATCTCAATCGGTTAAGCGGTTTAAGCGTGAAGGAAAACGTAATAGACAGACGGACAGACACACTTTCGCATTTATAATATTAGTATGGATGAGAGCTAGTATACATCATTTCACAGCATCGCTCGTGACTGTTGCTGCTTACTGTACTAGGACAAGGATTTTCAGCTAGATCCGAGAAGATGAGTAACGTGCTGAATTTTCAACTGAATCCGAGAAGATGAGTAACGTGCTGAATTTTCAGCTGAATCCGAGAAGATGAGTAACGTGCTGAATTTTCAACTGAATCCGAGAAGATGAGTAACGTGCTGAATTTTCAGCTGAATCCGAGAAGATGAGTAACGTGCTGAATTTTCAGCTGAATCCGAGAAGATGAGTCACGTGCTGAATTTTCAGCTGAATCCGAGAAGATGAGTAACGTGCTGAATTTTCAGCTGAATCCGAGATGATGAGTAACGTGCTGAATTTTCAGCTGAATCCGAGAAGATGAGTAACGTGCTGAATTTTGTAAACGTTTTAGTTTTAGCAAATCATGGCTATATTACCGTAGTTAGTTCTGCTACGTTCGATGGTGAATACCACTGAATGTTTTCACACCACTGTTTGAAATGTGACGCGTCCCAGTAGTAATGCGTTTTAGACTGGAACGTCTCCGTGACCTATATACAATAAATTGATACAATTAAGACCCGGTTTTATAAAGATGCGCTAGACCAAATGTCAGAACAAACTTTAGTAACTCAGTAGGTACGGTCAAGGACTTTAAATTGTTGAGTAATTTAGGTGGCAAACATTTTTTTTTATTAGTTAAGCATTGAAGTGTCCAGTATAACCTGAGCTCGAAATGGCTCAACAATGAAAGTCACACTTTTTGATGTTACTGACCGGAATAAAGTCTAACGGACACCTCTTTAAAATCGGGGGCAATAATTAAGCACAAAAACATTATATCATCAGTACCACCTATTAACCTTTTGGACGCCATTCTTTACATACTAAAGTGACACCTATACGCCATTTGTTTCCGTAAGATTGTGAAAATAAACCATGAAGCAAGAATTGAAAGCATGAAGGTGACTTTAACAGCGTACGCCATAACACCTATAGTCGTTCTTGGCGCTCGACCACACGCAACACCTTTAGGCGTTCTTGGCGTCGAAAGGGTTGGATTGGTGACGCCAAAAGCGGAATTTCGCTGGTGTTGCAACACTGCGTGTAATTAATAGCAAGCATGACAAACAAGGAAATATAGGGGTTGACCAAGGAGTCAAATTATTTGCATGCCAATTACATTGCATGCATTAAGAAATAAGTCATAAAAATCGAAATCTAGGTATTTAAACATTGTGTAATGTTGTGAGATACTTAAAAGATTATTCACCTCTTTGAACATAGATAAGACGCTTGCAGCCAACGCGGATATATCGGCATCCTTGATATTTTTGTCAGTACTTTGTCTCAGATAAAGTCTCGCTAGTTCTAACAATTCGTCATCGTCTGGTTCACTGGAAATAAAAGCGGTAGATCAAATTAATGGACTATTTTATCCAGCAAAAAAACCATACGTAGGTGAATCGCCAGTAACTGGGCACTTCAGACAATGCCATTCAGTTAGTGGCCCCAAATTTAAATTGGTCTGCTAATGTCATTGCTAATTTGTCAAAGTTTTAGTTATTAATTCAGCGTCCCATTATTTAAGTTTAACTGAAAAATAGTCTTCTGCTTTTTGCGTGTTTCTGCAAAGTGCTCAGTTCTTGGAGGAGCGGTCAGTAGTAGGCAATTCACCCTACATTCCAGCGATTGAGAAATGATCTAGCAATTTAAACGATTTTAACCACTAAATCTTAAGTACGCTTGTGACGACAGGCAGACGTTTTATCTACGTCAGCAGTGATAATGATAATAAAGCCTAGGAAATTGGCACAACGTTCCAACTTGTCGACCCGATATCGACTCGGTAGAGTCAGTAGTAATTTTACCAAAATGTATTGTGTTCATGACTCTTTATTCATCTGAAATCTAAGGTTAGATTTTTTTAACAAAATGTATATAAAAGTAAAATAAATATAAACAAATTCTAAAAAGAATTCTCGAGTGGCGAACAGGTAGCGGAAAGCGCAGCGTGGGTCCACACAAGGTGAACTGATGACCTGTTAAAGGTCGCGGGAGTCCGCTGTAGGTATGGGGATTTTAACAGAATGGGCATACTCGCTGGCGGGTTTCTGAATGCTTATTAATCTTATTATATGTGTAACTAGCTGTTGCCCGTGACTTCGTCCGCGTAGATCTTGATTGGTATTAAGTTATTGGTTCTACCATCTTAAGGGATGATTTCTGATATAAAAACTATCCTATATCCTTCCAAGGGTCTCAACTCATCTGTACGAAAAATTTCATCTAAATCCGTTCACGGATTAAGCGTAAGAGGTAACAGTGCGATGAGTTCATTAGTTTAAATTGCAAAATTTCAATTGAAAACTCCGTTTTTACGACGACATTTCTGCTTAAATTGTATATTTTTTCATAATGTAGGTACCTATTAAAGAAAGCTACATGACTGGAAATTTTTGCTTAAATCCGTCCAGTAGTTTTACTCACGTTAGTTCGGGCTACCTGTATAGTTTTGAAAGCAAACTTATCTAATGCTAAAAGACGGAGAACTTTCCATCTCCATCCACCGTCCCCATTTAACGGTGTTAGAGAATAAATTATTTTGATTAAGCCCCTTTAACCCCTTATTTCACCCCTTTAGGGGGCAAATAGATCTACATATTATAAAAGAAACCTGCTGTCCTGCTCTCATGTTTCTAGCCACAGTTTAATATTAAAAATCACACATTACTATGTGAACTTTCAACCCCTATCTTAACCCCTTCAAGGGATGAATTAGGAAAATATCCCTTATCAATGTTTTTGACTGTACATTAGGAGCTTGTGGCCAAAGTTTTAAACGACTAACTCTAAAAACGACATGATTTCCATACAAACTTTCAACTCTTTTTTAACCCCCTTAGGGGATGAATGTTTGTAACATCGCTTAATCATTTGCTTTGCTTTTTAGTAAGATACCTTCATACAAAGATTCAAGTCTATATCTTTCCAAATGAACGATTTCCATACAACGGGTCGACCCCTATCTCACCCCCTTAAGGGTTGAATTTCGAAAAATCCTGTCTTAGTACACGTCCACGTACTGTAAAGTATATATTTTCCAAATTTCATGCTTATAACTTTAGCGGTTTAGGAAATCACATATTACTTATGTGAACTTTGAATTACAAAAAAATCCCTTATCAATGTTTTTGACTGTACATTAGGAGCTTGTGACCGAAGTTTTAAATGGCTAACTTTAAAAGCGACACGTTTCCCATACAAACTTTCAACTCTTTTTTAACCCCCTTAGGGGATTATTTTTTAAAGCAAAGTTAAATCATTTGTTTGGCTTTTTAGTAAGAAACTTTCATACAAAGATTCAAGTCTATATCTTTCAAAATGAACGATTTCCATGCAATAGGTTCGACCCCTACTTCACCCCCTTAAGGGTTGAATTTCGAAAAATCCTTTCTTAGCACACGTACACGTCCTGTAAAGAATATATGTTCCACATTTCATGCTTATATCTTTAGCGGTTTAGGCTGTGCGCTGTCTGTCAGTAGATTAGTAACGAAGAGTTTTATATTATATAGATTATTGAAATTAATAGAAAAAGGAAGACGAACTTTTATTTCATACCCAAAGTTGGAAAAGGAAAATTCACATTAATTTAAAGATAAGAAGGGAATCGACTAGGCTAGCTAACATTCAACAGTGAATAAAAGGTCAATATCTGAAACCAGTTTCAGCGGAAAAAAGGGTACTAATATCTACTAGAATTATAATAATCAATGAAAATATAGATACCCAAATAATATTTCTACTCTGGCTATCTGTCTATATCTGGAAGCATAGGGACATACAAATTTCAACATTAATTGAAAGCTAGCTAGAGCGTAAGGAGCTTAACATTGTCATGAGGCGGACGACGTCATCTGTGTACGCATACCGGGCCTAGCGCGCTAATACTACAATCAGATTTCAACCTTATTGCCAAAGAGTTTAGTTGGTTTGAAGACATTGATACTACCAACATCTTTAATCACTTGTCACACTTGTCCCTGGTCTCGTGTCGCACTTGTCACATTGGTCCCTGGTCTCGTGTCACTATTCGCACGCTTGTCCCTGGTTTTTGTCGCATTTGTCATATTTGTCCCTGATGACTTGTCGCACTTGTCACACTTATCCCGCGTGTCACAGGTGTAGCAGTAAAAGGGTATAAAAGGAAGTGTCGAAGTAGTATGGGGGCTTATTCAATTCTCGCCATTCAGTCTGTCAATGTCTCTGGTTGCGCACTAAAGTAAAAGGGTGTTTTCATTATTGTGGTGAATGTCTCGTCGTTATGAGGAAATTCTCCGCATAACAGTGGGTCACTTTACACTCTTTTATTTGTTGTTATGGGGTGAGTTCTATTACATTGACCCGAGCGACCAGAACCCGGACCAGCTCATACTCACGGCAGCAGCACGGTGCAGAGGCGCGCGTGCAGGCGCGGCGCGGCGGGCGCGGCGGCCGCCGTGCACAGCACGCGCGCGCGCGCCACGCCTGCCCACTGCGGGCCCTCTTCTGCGCCGAGCGACCAGAACCCGGACCAGCTCATCAGCTGCAAATAACACAACACGTTACTCTGTACTCTCCCAATGATGACAGCAGCTACCCAGTTCGCAGTTCTAACCTAACCTACATTTCTGGTAGCTGGTCGCAGTTCTAACTTAACCTAACGTACTTTTCTGCTAGCAGTTGGATTATGTATTTGACCAAATAGTATATACTCGTATGTCTGAGCGAAGAAAACCCTTACTTCAAAAAAAACTTGTTTCCCATACATACTTTCAACCCCTTTTACCTTAGAGGAAGAATAAAAAAACGCTGTAATTTGTTTTCTAGTCCTTGACTGAATTTACAAATCCCTTACTTTAAAATGGTCTTGTTCCCAGTATAAACTTCTAACTACTTTTAGCCCCTTTAGGGGATTAATGTCTTTTATCCTCCAATTAATTTAAAAAACGCGGAATTTAATTTTCTAGTCTTCAAAGAAACAGTCTAAAAGTTACGATCTCTTACTTTCAAAAATCCTTACTCTTCATAAAGACATTATACCCCCCTTTTAATCCCCTCAGGGGATGAATTTCTAAAAACACTGAAATAAGTTTTCTACTTTATAACAAACGGTATAAAACCGTAGTTGACAAATCTCTCTCACTATATACAAACTTCGAACCCCTTTTTAACCCTCTTAGGGGATAAATAAAAAAACGCTGTTCAAAAAAAATATTTTTGCAATCTTTTAACATACAGGCTAAGACGTAAGTACCAAATCTCTTACTTTAAAAAAATCTTGCTCTCCATACAAACTTTCAACCCCTGTAGGGTTAGAATTTTCTAAAACACTGAAAATACTTTTTTGTACTCTAATAAGCATCTAGCGCAAAAAAAGTTTCTCTCTTACAAATTTTGCACTCCTTTTTAACCCCCTTAGGGGTGGCATATTCTAAAACGCTGAAAGTACTTTGTGTATTCTAATAAATAATATTTCTACAAAGTTTTAAAAACCTCTAGCACAAAAAATAAAGTTTCCCCTATATAAACTTTGTACCCTTATTTCACACCCTTAGGGGAGGAATTTTATAAAACGCTGTAATTACTTTTTTGTATTTTAATTATTCTTTCTACAAAGTTTCAAGTCTCAAGCAAAAAAAAGAAGTTTCCCCCATGCAAACCTGCACCCACTTTGACCCTCTTAAGGGTAGAATTTTCCAAAACGCAAGTACTTTATTTGTATACTCACCGGCAATAAATTTACCCAAATTAGAAAAATGCATTTAATTAAATTATTTAAAACGTTATTTAATCTATTCAATGTATAGATTGAAATATCGAAAAGTTTTAGGGCCAAATTTTCTGCCGGTCAGTGTATGTTAACAAGTAATCTTTCTACAAAGTTTTAAGTCTCTAGCTCAAAAAGTTTGTAGCCCCAGTAGTTTCGGTTGTGTGTTTATGATCTGTCAGGAAGTCTTCTTTTATATATATAGAAGATACACGGACTCATATAATAAGGATCTGTGTAGATGCATTTTGAGCGTGTTATTCTGCTTAGCTGCTTCTGGTGCTGCCTGACAACCAACACCGAGAATATCAATAACTAAAACATACGGACGTGGATTAATTGAACTCATAATTAGTTAACACGACAAAACGAACGATCATTGTCAGACACATAAATTACGGCCAGTTTAAATACAACTTAAGTTATGTTTGAAAGTGCAGAAACTATAAATGCGTCAATAAAAATGGAAAGCTTAAAGGATATACCTGCATGAGGAAGGAGTAGACAGCACTGGAGCCCCACGCGTCCATGGACGCGCGGTGCAGCGAGCGCACGAGCAGCGTGACGCGCGGCCCGCCGCGCCCGCCCGACCGCACCACGTTGTTCTGGACAACACAATAAATATGACCTTGGCCACGACGCGAGTACCCATTTTTTTCATTAGTTTTGAAATAAAGTTCAAAATCATGTGGTCCTATATAGTACAATGCCTGACTAAGAGCCGCCGCGTATTGACCAGTGGCCGCTAGTAGAGAGCGCGGGCCACTCCCGCAGCTTGTGGCTCGGACGCGGCCATTAAGGCTTTGCATTGGAAATTATCGCGTGCTTTGAAACGCCGTTCTGACTAGATTAAGAAACAATAAGGTCTGATTTTCAGATATATGATTCTTGACTATATGATTGTTTATCTGATTTTATCGATACATGATTGCTTAAAATTTCCTCAATAGAAAAAAAAAACATAGTTGGGTCTGTATTTTCCTGATACATTATGTTGGGTCTGATACATTATTTTACGACACAATCAAGTTAATACTATAGTATTTTATCTCATATAAAATCTAACTTTATGAAATTTAAATAAAACGTCTCTAAGTTAGGTATTTACCGAAATTTGTCCAAAAAAGCCATTCCCGAAGAGTGTTACATGTCTTTTCCTCGTGCGCGGAAGGCATCAGCGTGTCTCTGTCTAGGGGGCGTGTTCGACTCAAATCAAGGCATCGCCTTACTCTCGGAGTGCGCCGATACCATAGAAAAATGACTCGAAGAAAACCTCCGGTACTTGTGACGGCCATTGCTGGCTCAATGTGCGCCGGTTCTAAGGGCTAATTAAGTCCAGCAATTCAGTAGTAACAAGTTTCCCTAAATTAAAACCTAAGATAAGAAAATTGACTTACTCTCTTTAGCTCTGCGATGATATCAGTAGGCTCCAATATTGGCGTGCAATCTATGGTTATCAATGTTCCATTGCTATCTTTCGAAACGTACTCAGCTAACAAACTGAAATCACGAGAGAGATGTCAATTCAGTACATATTTACCCCCTTATTCATAAAACTTAAAATGCCTTTGCTAAATAAAATGCGCTTAGTCCCTTTCCTACGAACACAAATGTCGAAGTGGCAGATCTTTATAAAACGAATTTTAACGCCATTTTAGTTCAAATAGGCTTGTAGAACGTTTATAAATAAGACCTTTAATGTATAAAGATAAAGTCCGGCCATACTACAGTCCGACAAAAATATGGAACTAAAAAATTACCATACTAAATTGTTGCCATTACGTCGAATAATGTGACAGCTATGTAGAAAGTGGCGTCCTCATTTAATTTCTACTCTTTCTTGTCGGACTGTAAGTTTGCATTAAAATTATTTGGCAACACCACCCTATCCATCGAGTATCCGTAGAAATATGACATGAGTGTTGTTGCCAAATTATTTGTTGCACAGTAAACACGGGCGCCCTCTATCCACATTTATGACAAGTATGGGATTAGTTAAGGGTGAGTATAATGATGTTAGCATCTATCGCGTGACAAAATAAAACGCCTGTTTCCTCATCCATAACCTATGCGTTTCATAGACACCCCATTGGCGCTGAGGAATGGGTAACGGTTTCTTTCTTACAATTAGCGTGCATCTCTAAGGTCAAGTGCATTCCAGTGCCTCTGACCAAGACACGCCATTAGAAGATTGTATTTAATTTTATTTAATACTAGCTGATGCCCGCGACTTCGCCCGCGTGGTTATAGGAAAATGTAACATATTGCATTTTCTCGTGGGCATTAGATGTTTTCCCGCTGGAAAAAGTAGCCTATGTCACTCTCCAGCTACTAAACTATCTCCATACAAAAAAAAACACATCAATACGACGCTCTGTTGCGACGTGAAAGAAGGACAAACAAACACACACACATTCGCATTTATAATATTAGTAAGGATTAATTTATTTCTGCTAATGACATTTCCTCTGTTTTGTTTGATTGATGTATTTTTAAGGATTGATTGACATTTTCGTATATTATTATTTATTTATATTTAACAATAAAATGTACTTTGACGATCCTGATTAGGTGATACGAAATTATTTTATTGGTGAACATTGTATTTATAAATTTTTAAATTCTTATAATTTTGACTAAGTCAACTTTGTACTGTAATTAATGTCATGAAATAAATTAATGTAATCTTCTTTTTTTAATTTATTTATACTCTATCTATTAACTAATCTATTAACTCAAATTTCAACGACCACATACTTCTTAGCACTAGCATCAGGGCCGATGATGAGCAGGTGCGAATCGTCGGAGGCAAAGCAGGCTCGAACAGTGGGCTCCACGGCGGCCAGGCGAGGCGACATGTACAGCGAGTCCGTCACCCAGCCCTCCGACACCACCGGGCATGACAGCGGCGGACCTAGGGCGTCTGACATCTGGAATAAACAATAAGCTGTAAAAATCGGCCAGATGCGTGTCGGGCCGCGCGCAGTGTAGGGTTCCGTAGTTGCCTGTCTGTCTTAGTTACATCGACACGCGCGCTCCAACTAAATGGTGCGGTTGCGTCAGCCGAATTTGTACGAAAGTTGGCCTTTCTAAGTATATTTTAAGTTGGTCGACTATTATTCGGTAAGTAGTTATGCCTACTAAGCCGTGATAGTTTTTCTTTTAAATTCATTACATGTACTACTGCCACGATTTTTTTCAAATCCGCAGTAGTAACCATTTAGCCGGCAGGGGGGGACACATGACTCGAACAAAAATTAGGGCTTTAAAGCCCAATATCTCGCAAACGAATCACTAAATTGAAAAATGGTTTTATAGACACATAATATTTTTGAACAAGCTATCCAACGATACCCCACATTATGGGTTTAACGAGAAAAAGAAATGACATCCCCAATTTAGGTGTAGGGGAGGTAATGTTTTGTCGGCGTGATTGATTTATATACCCATGCCGGATTACAGTTTTCTAGTAGTGAGGGTTACTGAGCTAAGCCGAAGACAGACGGACGGACGGAGGGACGGCCAGACGGACATGGCGAAACTATACAGGTTTTTTGTTAACTACGGAACCCTAAAAACGGGGGCTTACGTCGGGGATGCGGTTAGCGATGGACGCATTTGCTTCTGACGCTGTTTGCATTATTGACGACTGACCAAACTACCGAACAACCTCGTTTTATCAGCAAAGTTGACATTGGGCAAATCATCTTAACTTAGATGGAAAGCATTTTTTTAAAGAAGAAGAAGAATAAACGGGACGGAGGAGCGGATTTATTACTAGTACATTTTGTTTAAGCGACTCTAGGAAGCAAAATGATATATTTACAGCGCTTTTATTACATAACCACGTATAGAAAAACCCGTTACCTCTTCATGAAAACCCTCAATAGCGTTAGGTTTGATGATGCTGGCCACGCTTCGCTCCACGGCCAAATAAATTAATTCCTCGGACGTTTTGTTAACGCCACTCAATTCATTCTGAGCAATGTATTCGAACTGAGTCAGTATATGTTTCAACTAAAAATAAGATGAAAATTTGGTAAATATATTTTAAAAAAAAGAAGTGACACGAAAGAAAATTATGTATTCATGCCTAAAATAAATTGATAAAAGTAGAAAATTAATTTAAAAAAATACAGTGTACCGCCTCAGCATAATGCCAACTCAACCGCTGGCGCTTGTCTTCTGGCGTTGTATAATTAGCAAAATCAAAAGTATTTATAAAGTCTAAATAACACATCAAAGCTCTTTATGGAGCTATAAATTGTTGTGTTTAAAGAAAGGACCGACCACACTAGAGGTTGACGGTAAGTATACTCGTGAAGGCTCGTGCGTTATGATTTAGACAAAAAAGCTGCGCTATCGTAGCTGCATATTTTAGGCTTCGGTATCGTCGATCCTTTGAGATTTAAGAGTAACTACTCTACATCTACCTACAAACATATGTAGCTCTGAGTGTACATAGATGTGTGCGTTGAGATTGAGCTAAGTAATTAGTAGAAAATATTGTACCAAAGAGGTTTTTTATGTTTACTGTGAACATCCAAGCAATATATTATGAAAATCAATTTCTATACGTACCACTGATATATTGTACATCTTCAAAAGGACATCAGATCTATGAGTATTGAACCAATGAATGCATTTCTTCATAGCTTGCTGCAGTAAGGAGAGAGCCATCTTCGCTAATTCATTGTCAAAGTCTGCTTTTCGCATCCAGCTTTCCAAAGCTTCCTCCACACAGCTAATTTCCTCGCTGTAGATTCGTTATAGACCATGGAGGAAGAATAAGCATAGAGGGCCTCACAGAAACATGTAAGCATAGACAATAATCTAAGTGGGGAACGATATAGTGTCATATTTCCTGTTCCTCATATCGTTTAGGCCTTTTATGTTTGTCACCAGAACCCGTATCATGGTCGGCCTTATCACAGGATAAGTGACAAGATAGAGCGTCCGTCACTGGCGGTCACCGTTAGATAGAACGAGACGGACGCTCTATCTTGTCACTTACTGCGTGATACTGCCGACCGTGATACGGGGCCTGGTTGTTAAAAATTCAACTGATACTGGCGTCACGTATATAACACGACTAAAATATATAGGCTAAAAAACGTATTCATAGGACATGAGATGTCAAGGATGTTATCTTCTGATACTTCTTTATTTTGCTAAGTTAACATACCTCTAAAAGGGATTCGGGGATTAGCTAGGACTCCTCTATCTAGGTTATAGACCAACTGAGACCTTGGGGTGAGCTATTCAACTTCTAGACCGACCTGTTGTCTCTTGAGCTGCTTTTGGCGTTCTTACTCATTACCAGATTTTTGTAAAAACTGTGTAGGTCATTTAAAAATGTTGGTGCCTCAAACTTGCAACACGAGCTCTCGTTTAACGCCACGGTCTGGATGCCACCGGGTAGCAGGGGGCCCTCATGCTATACTTATTACTTAACCGTCTCTAACCTCATCAATATGACGCCCATCCTGGAGACAGTGGCCGGTGAGGCGTGTTCCAGACTGTCGGTCTCGAAGAGGAAATTGACGTTGGCGCCGAACTGCACCCGCCAGCCGGACGGCAGCGTGAGCAGCCGGTTGTCGTCCAGCACCGAGTTGAGTGCCTCCACCCATTCCGGGTCCACGTCGCCGTCGCAGACCACCCACGACCACACGTCTGGGAATATTCAATCACGATATTATTCACACCTGCTATTCAGAGAGGAGTCATTGATTATAGTTGTACTTTTCTTCCCGGATATTCCCTGTTTCATTTCAGTTTTATATATAAGCAGTATGTGCCACTCGGCAGCAATAGTACATTGTTGTAGAGGCTAGAAAATTTACCATCTATTGCGCTCTTAGCTGAGACATTACATAGTGGTTTTCAAGCCTACTTCAACGAAATTGCATATAATTATAAGTCCTATCTGCTCGTCCATGCCTGGGGCCTTTTTTATTTTATTTTATTCTATTAAAAAGAGACTTCCGCTTGTATTTCAAGTAGGTTTTGAGAAAAAAGGCCCCGGTAACCAATTACGACCGTGTCCACTATGTTCCCTTGTTGTACAACATACCTGCAGGCTGGCTTGTCACCTCCAGCGCGGTGGCGGAGATGACGCCGTCCGTCCACTGCCGCGTGTCGTGGTCGATGTGTCCTAGCAGCCAGTTTCGGCTCATGGCCTTCGGGCAGATCGTGTACTCAACTATGTTTCGGCCTTGTTGTGTCAGAGCCTGGAATATTTTATCTATTTGATGACAACATATTTGTGATTTCGATTCCAATTTCAATCTATAATTCTTGTAAAATGATGATACGAAATAAACCGTCTTAAATCGCTTTCCATACTAAACGGTATTTGACATTCGCAGGCTAACGGCGTGATACGAGGGGTGTTCAATAAGTAATGAGAATGACATATAAACTCTTTAGCAAAGAAATAAAAAAGTACTGGCAGGCATAGCCCATTTAATTGTTATGAGAAAAAAAAAGAACTTGACAGTCGTTTGTTTTTTTTTAAATAGAACACATTCATTTCGTTGTGTCGGGACCAATTGGTAAAAATGGAGAAAATTTAAGTTCGTGCGGTGATTTTACTACTGAGCAAGTAAATTTAGATTTGCAAGAAACATTAGGGGTTCACGCTCCTTCTTATTCTACGGTTGCACGGTGGTGTGCCGAGTTTAAAAGAGGAAGATTGAACACCAATGACGACCCACGCTCAGGGCGGCCGAACACTGCAGTGACCGAACAAATGATAAAAAAAAATGGAGAAAATAATTTTAACGGATCGACGTGTTACTGTTCGTTTTATAGCTGAGGAAGTAAATATTTCTGTAGACTTGTTCACAATATAATACATGAACATATGGGCATGAAAAAGGTATCAGCACGCTGGGTACCCAGAATGCTTATGGACACTCAGAAACAAACCAGACTGCGGGTTTCACAGAGCTGTTTGGACTTGTTACAGCAAGATCCTGACCGATTTTTGGCTCGTTTTGTTACAATGGACGAAACGTGGCTTCACCATTACGACCCAGAAACCAAACAACAATCTATGACTTGGAAGAGGCCATCATCTCCGACTCCGAAGAAATTTAAGGCAATACCATCCGCCGGTAAAGTCATGGGCTCCCTTTTCTGGGATAGCCAAGGGGTTGTTATGATTGAATATCTCGATCATGGAGCTACAATTACGGGGAATTTATATGCGGAACAAATAAGAATGTTATACGCGAGGAACGTCGAGGGAAATTTTCCAAAGGTGTTTTGTTTCACCAGGACAACGCACCGCATATAAGTCAAGAGTTGCGATGGCTGCCATCAAAGATACTGGCTTTTAATTGATGGAGCATCCGCCATATTCACCAGACCTCGCTCCTAGCGATTTTTATTTATTTCCGCGGTTAAAAGAGCACCTCAGAGGTCAGAAATTTGATGATGATGACGCCGTGATCGCCGCGGTACAGGATTTTTTAAGGGGTCACGAAGATTTTTTTAAAAAAGGGAATTTTAAGTTTGGAAAAAGGATATAATAAGTGTATACTCTTGAAAGGTGACTATATTGAAAAATAAAGTAAAATATGTTAAAAGTTATTTGCGTCCTTATCATTCTCATTACTTATTGAACGCCCTTCGTATTTTAAGAACTTATGTGACAATTTGCGTAGTGGTTTTCCCAAAGTTCACGTCCCAAACGGATTTTTCAAATTATTCTACTTCATACAAGGGGGAATTTCGCGCAAATGGAAAGTCAATTTACGAAAGTTTGTTCCATAAGTTTCTTAAAATATCACGCCGGTAGTCTGCGAATGTCAAATAACGTTTTGTATGGGTAAGCGGACCACCTTAAGGGTATTTGAACGCTCTCTTAGAATGGTGCTGCTGGGCGAGAAAAATGTTCAGCCAACAGGCTGGCATTAAAAAATGTTTGATGATACGAAATCGCAGCCATTCTCCTAATTGTTACATACATACATACATACATTCACGCCTTTATTCCCAAAAGGGGTAGGCAGAGCACATGAAACGTATATTCCAGCGCCACTTTTAGCATAAATGTGAATATAAAAGATACACTTCAACCCCACCAGACCAGTCCCTTAGTCGACTTTTACGACACCCACGGGAAGAAAGGGGGTGGTGAAATTCTAAGCCGACACCACACGGGGTTGTTACGATTAGTTCCTAATTGTTACGATTAGTTCAAATTCCATTCCATGAAGCTTATATGGCCACATGTCAAAGGTGATGGTGTGAAAATATTGTATCACGTACCGACTTTAGAAGATTCCTTACTGTAGTTTTCCCACATCCTGGCGGTCCGACTATGACGACGCCCATCCTCTGTTGCATTTGTTCATACAGCTCGGTGCATTTTTGGACCTAAGTTATCATTCAACATTGACAAAAGTATTGCAACAAAATGACCATGCCATTTAACTGTGGGAGATAAAGGCAGACTCCAACTTAAGGGGCTCCCATACGCTAATGACCTTCGATCTGAATCCCTTAGTTTTCTAATGTTTTTTGTAGCTTATTATATTAACAACAACGGCTTTAAGCAATATTTACTTCAACGTTCATTGTTTTCGAGATATTTGGCATCAAAGTTGAACAATTTTAGGCCAAAAAACTGGTTAATTGTGTGTGTAACTTTTGTGTTAATTGGTTTAAAATAAAAACCCTGGACCAGTTTTTAGAGACGTCACAGACCAACCCAAATATGTAGATTTCATATATGTTAGATCTTTCACGTCAATAGAGATATGAAATAAGTGAATTTTTAGACAATGTTTAAAAAAAACATACAAAATTAACTATTAATTTGTTTCAAAATCCGGTGGATCAAAATGGAGACAAAAGATTGAAGAACCTATAGCCGTTTGATTTATAATTCTATCTGTAGTGCAAAAGTAGGAGATACGATTCAAAACTTGTAAAAAATCGATGAAAACCTCGGGTAGACCCTTAAAGGATTGCAATGGATCTCTTCGATAAACAGTGCAATAAACCAAGTAGGTGGATATTTCATTATGTAGGTCACTAAACAGGTATAAAGATGATATAAAGTATGTAAGTATACATACGAAAATTTATGGTTACCATTCTAATAGACTATTATGACGAATAACGTTGCGCGGTCCTTTCATTTTTTGGACAAGGCAGTACGTAATTTACGTTTGCCATCTGTAAAAACACGCGACTTATCTACTGGGTAATAGGGTAAATCGCCAATAACTGGTCACCCTTCAATAACGGGCCCCCCTCATATTAAAAATGAACTCTGTTCCCGTACAAACAAAATTCAAATTTAGTATAACGTGGCTAGTTATTGAAGGGTGGCCAGTAATTAACACCTTATACACGGTGTTCCCGAGAATTTCCTTTAACTTCGGCATATTGCAGAGTAGATTCACAGAAACAAATAAACATAATTATTACTCTACAAAAAAAAACAATTTTGTTTTACAAAATAATCATTAAAAGTGGTTAAAGCTGCAAATCTGATTAAATTATAAAATATTGAATATCCTGATAATAGTAAGAGTTAAGATACTACTGTCTTGGAGAAATTAACTTTATTTGAGCTAACCTATGGCCTCTTGCAATCAACGGAAATTGTCAAAAACACGTAGTATACTACATTGGGACATATTTTTAAAGGCAGAATATTTTATTTATAACGACAATGAATAAACACAAACATACTAAAAACATAGTATACTAAAAATGAATTCTATTATTAACCTGAATATAGTGTTAATTTTTAGTATCAGGTGGCCAATTATTGAGCGGGGCTAGTTATTGGCGATTTACCCTATGAACAAAAACACAAATACTATATTATTTAGGAATGCAATTTTATAACACTGTGATGTTGAAATTATACATTGCATACTGTTTTGAAAAATGATACCTCGCCGAGTTTTTAATGCCGCCGGTTACGTATAAGGTTTATTTCCAAACTGATGGTAGTTCATGGACATTCATAGGTGCATGTATTATGCCTAAATTCAAGAATAAATATCTTGACTTTTTGACTGCTACGAAGCGCGTTACTCGTCTAAACTTTTTTTTATAAAGGTTCATACCTGTATCTTGTTATGCACAAGGCCGAGCGAAGCGACGGACGCCTCGAGGGCGGAACTAATCGGGTCCGTAGTGTGCGCCTCACTGGGGACGTCGGCGAATACCAGTGATAGGATATTTTCGAATCTGCAACGAGATGCGTATTTTAGGTATTTCATCAACTTTGAATTCATTCACTTATATCTCAAACACTCCAATCTAAGGGCAAGCAATTTCAGTTTGTTTTATAAAAATAACCATGAAATTAAATACATTAATTAATTCATACATTCACACCTTTATTCCCATAAGGGGTAGGCAGAGCACATGAAACTTATGTTGAAGCGCCACTTTTAGCATAAATGTAGGTATAAAATATCGACAAAATGTGTTATTGCAGTGATAGGTTGCTAGCCCATCGCTCACAACTCACTTCAACTGCAAGTAAAATAAAATAAAAAGTATTTATTTCATTAATCGGCGTAACAAATTTCGACGTAACTTGTATAGTATAGCTTATTTGAACTGAGCTCATGAATGGCCATTGTACTGAGCTTATAAGTACGAGTAGAGTGAAGACTGTAGACTAGGGAATGCAATCTCACGAGATTTCAGACCTAGCCGAGATCTCGAGAGACCACGAAGCCAGTCTCGTGAGATCCCGAGATATCGCGACATTGCGCGTTTTTCGTTGAAAACGTATGCCAATTCAATTTAATGATTATCAACATGTGAAATAAAACTTTAACTGCTTGTTTATAATAACTGATTGGTCGATATGGATATTAATTCGAAATACAACAAAGAAAATAATAGTAGGTTTTAATTTGTCATTCAGATAACTTTTGTCATGCTGTGTTTCATATGCAAAGTTCAATCTCGCGAATCTCGTACGATATTCAGTCTCGCTAAATATGCACGAAATCAAGATTACATTCCCTAATGTAGACTAACACGTGCAGACGCCCCAGTCGTAATGTCGCTGTAATGCCTCGGCTATAAATTAGAGCAAACTTTTTGACTTGTGACGTCATGGAAAACGCCACAGCCGCCGCCGCGACAGAGCGGCGCCGACGCGGGGGACAGACGAGCGGGGCAGAGCAGCGCACGGCACCGCGCCCCACCGCACCGCCACCCGCCGGCCAGTATATAAGCGCCGCGCGCCCGTCAGACCGCAGAAGTTTGGCTAGCGGCTTGCCGTGTGCCCAACTCTCTCCCCTCGCCCTCCCTACCTTCCCGCCTCTGGCCGCTTGGAGACCCGAGTGCACTGCCGTGGCTTCCCGACTTCTGGCTGCTTGGCCACCGAGCACCGCCGAAGTCTTCCGCTCCCCTCGCCCCTCTCAGGCCGCCTGGTTTCCGGGCGTATTGCCGGAGGAGTGAGTTGGTTAGGATCCGCGTTATCCCTGGCCGCTTGGAGACCCCGAGTGCACTGCCGGGAGAACGAACCCGTCCCGTGATACTCCTGGCCGCTTGGAGACCCCGAGTGCACTGCCGTTGTACCACGATCCCGCCGTTCCGTCTTTACCGACCCGAATCGTACTAGTTCGGCAAACCGTGCCCCGTACCGCGAGTGATAGTGACCGTGTAGGGATTATCTGTATTTAATAAAAGGGCATCAAGACCCAGTGTTAACTATTAATCCGACCGCTGTTATTATTCACCCCTGCTCCTGCTAGGCCTCCTTGACCGTCTGAGTTAACTAGGAAACCCTCGATAGCCCCTCAGGCTGAGGGATATGTGTGTGTGGCTAAACCCGCACATCACAGACTCAAATGCCACACTGCACTTAATATAAATTCGTGCGGGCCAAGAATTTGATTTCATGGTTTGGCATGACCAGCCATACCCCATCGCTATCGCGAGCCGGACTCTCCGCTTCTTTTCGCGGGCCGGACTTCGCCCGCGGGCCGTAGTTTGGCGACCCCTGAATTAGAGCGTCGGCGGCAGCGGCGCGCCGTACACCGTGGGGGCGATAGGCCGCGCTCCGAAATGTCGTTCCCACGTGTGCGGCCAGGCGTGGCGCAGACTGACCTCTCCGCGTCGTGGCTGGTGAGCTTGGAGATGTTGTTGAGCCTCAGCACGGAGCGCAGCGCGGCGCGGCGCGCGCGCGGGCAGCGCGGCGCGCGCGCCGAGGGCGACAGCGCGGCGCCCGCGCTGCCCACGGCCGCCTTCAGCGCGCGCAGGCCCCAGTCGTAGTGCCGCTGCCCGCCCAGAAGAGTGCTATACAATAAAACGAATCAATCAACGAACGAATCAATGAAACGAACAAATTTCGATTTGTATCAATTTTCATGGTACAGTCACGCCAGCTGGTCCCCGCGCGGCTGCTCCATGGCCACGGGCCGCAGCACCCGCTGTAGCGCCGCTGGCAGCGCGCGCCGCCCGCCGTACCCGCGGCCTACTGGGTACACAGTACACACCTGGCCATGGAGAACACGGCGTGCAAGTCCCGCGCGAGCTCGTCGGCGTCGGCGACGCACTGCGCGGCCAGCAGCTGCCGCGCCAGCTGGTCCCCGCGCGGCTGCTCCATGGCCACGGGCCGCAGCACCCGCTCTAGCGCCGCTGGCAGCGCGCGCCGCCCGCCGTACCCGCGGCCTACTGGGTACACAGTACACACCTGGCCATGGAGAACACGGCGTGCAAGTCCCGCGCGAGCTCGTCGGCGTCGGCGACGCACTGCGCGGCCAGCAGCTGCCGCGCCAGCTGGTCCCCGCGCGGCTGCTCCATGGCCACGGACCGCAGCACCCGCTGTAGCGCCGCTGGCAGCGCGCGCCGCCCGCCGTACCCGCGGCCTACTGGGTACACAGTACACACCTGGCCATGGAGAACACGGCGTGCAAGTCCCGCGCGAGCTCGTCGGCGTCGGCGACGCACTGCGCGGCCAGCAGCTGCCGCGCCAGCTGGTCCCCGCGCGGCTGCTCCATGGCCACGGGCCGCAGCACCCGCTCTAGCGCCGCTGGCAGCGCGCGCCGCCCGCCGTACCCGCGGCCTACTGGGTACACAGTACACACCTGGCCATGGAGAACACGGCGTGCAAGTCCCGCGCGAGCTCGTCGGCGTCGGCGACGCACTGCGCGGCCAGCAGCTGCCGCGCCAGCTGGTCCCCGCGCGGCTGCTCCATGGCCACGGGCCGCAGCACCCGCTCTAGCGCCGCTGGCAGCGCGCGCCGCCCGCCGTACCCGCGGCCTACTGGGTACACAGTACACACCTGGCCATGGAGAACACGGCGTGCAAGTCCCGCGCGAGCTCATCGGCGTCGGCGACGCACTGCGCGGCCAGCAGCTGCCGCGCCAGCTGGTCCCCGCGCGGCTGCTCCATGGCCACGGGCCGCAGCACCCGCTCTAGCGCCGCTGGCAGCGCGCGCCGCCCGCCGTACCCGCGGCCTACTGGGTACACAGTACACACCTGGCCATGGAGAACACGGCGTGCAAGTCCCGCGCGAGCTCGTCGGCGTCGGCGACGCACTGCGCGGCCAGCAGCTGCCGCGCCAGCTGGTCCCCGCGCGGCTGCTCCATGGCCACGGGCCGCAGCACCCGCTCTAGCGCCGCTGGCAGCGCGCGCCGCCCGCCGTACCCGCGGCCTACTGGGTACACAGTACACACCTGGCCATGGAGAACACGGCGTGCAAGTCCCGCGCGAGCTCGTCGGCGTCGGCGACGCACTGCGCGGCCAGCAGCTGCCGCGCCAGCTGGTCCCCGCGCGGCTGCTCCATGGCCACGGACCGCAGCACCCGCTGTAGCGCCGCTGGCAGCGCGCGCCGCCCGCCGTACCCGCGGCCTACTGGGTACACAGTACACACCTGGCCATGGAGAACACGGCGTGCAAGTCCCGCGCGAGCTCGTCGGCGTCGGCGACGCACTGCGCGGCCAGCAGCTGCCGCGCCAGCTGGTCCCCGCGCGGCTGCTCCATGGCCACGGACCGCAGCACCCGCTGTAGCGCCGCTGGCAGCGCGCGCCGCCCGCCGTACCCGCGGCCTACTGGGTACACAGTACACACCTGGCCATGGAGAACACGGCGTGCAAGTCCCGCGCGAGCTCGTCGGCGTCGGCGACGCACTGCGCGGCCAGCAGCTGCCGCGCCAGCTGGTCCCCGCGCGGCTGCTCCATGGCCACGGGCCGCAGCACCCGCTCTAGCGCCGCTGGCAGCGCGCGCCGCCCGCCGTACCCGCGGCCTACTGGGTACACAGTACACACCTGGCCATGGAGAACACGGCGTGCAAGTCCCGCGCGAGCTCGTCGGCGTCGGCGACGCACTGCGCGGCCAGCAGCTGCCGCGCCAGCTGGTCCCCGCGCGGCTGCTCCATGGCCACGGGCCGCAGCACCCGCTCTAGCGCCGCTGGCAGCGCACGCCGCCCGCCGTACCCGCGGCCTACTGGGTACACAGTACACACCTGGCCATGGAGAACACGGCGTGCAAGTCCCGCGCGAGCTCATCGGCGTCGGCGACGCACTGCGCGGCCAGCAGCTGCCGCGCCAGCTGGTCCCCGCGCGGCTGCTCCATGGCCACGGGCCGCAGCACCCGCTCTAGCGCCGCTGGCAGCGCGCGCCGCCCGCCGTACCCGCGGCCTACTGGGTACACAGTACACACCTGGCCATGGAGAACACGGCGTGCAAGTCCCGCGCGAGCTCGTCGGCGTCGGCGACGCACTGCGCGGCCAGCAGCTGCCGCGCCAGCTGGTCCCCGCGCGGCTGCTCCATGGCCACGGGCCGCAGCACCCGCTCTAGCGCCGCTGGCAGCGCGCGCCGCCCGCCGTACCCGCGGCCTACTGGGTACACAGTACACACCTGGCCATGGAGAACACGGCGTGCAAGTCCCGCGCGAGCTCGTCGGCGTCGGCGACGCACTGCGCGGCCAGCAGCTGCCGCGCCAGCTGGTCCCCGCGCGGCTGCTCCATGGCCACGGACCGCAGCACCCGCTGTAGCGCCGCTGGCAGCGCGCGCCGCCCGCCGTACCCGCGGCCTACTGGGTACACAGTACACACCTGGCCATGGAGAACACGGCGTGCAAGTCCCGCGCGAGCTCGTCGGCGTCGGCGACGCACTGCGCGGCCAGCAGCTGCCGCGCCAGCTGGTCCCCGCGCGGCTGCTCCATGGCCACGGACCGCAGCACCCGCTGTAGCGCCGCTGGCAGCGCGCGCCGCCCGCCGTACCCGCGGCCTACTGGGTACACAGTACACACCTGGCCATGGAGAACACGGCGTGCAAGTCCCGCGCGAGCTCGTCGGCGTCGGCGACGCACTGCGCGGCCAGCAGCTGCCGCGCCAGCTGGTCCCCGCGCGGCTGCTCCATGGCCACGGGCCGCAGCACCCGCTCTAGCGCCGCTGGCAGCGCGCGCCGCCCGCCGTACCCGCGGCCTACTGGGTACACAGTACACACCTGGCCATGGAGAACACGGCGTGCAAGTCCCGCGCGAGCTCGTCGGCGTCGGCGACGCACTGCGCGGCCAGCAGCTGCCGCGCCAGCTGGTCCCCGCGCGGCTGCTCCATGGCCACGGGCCGCAGCACCCGCTCTAGCGCCGCTGGCAGCGCGCGCCGCCCGCCGTACCCGCGGCCTACTGGGTACACAGTACACACCTGGCCATGGAGAACACGGCGTGCAAGTCCCGCGCGAGCTCATCGGCGTCGGCGACGCACTGCGCGGCCAGCAGCTGCCGCGCCAGCTGGTCCCCGCGCGGCTGCTCCATGGCCACGGGCCGCAGCACCCGCTCTAGCGCCGCTGGCAGCGCGCGCCGCCCGCCGTACCCGCGGCCTACTGGGTACACAGTACACACCTGGCCATGGAGAACACGGCGTGCAAGTCCCGCGCGAGCTCGTCGGCGTCGGCGACGCACTGCGCGGCCAGTAGCTGCCGCGCCAGCTAATCCCCGCGCGGCTGCTCCATGGCCACGGGCCGCAGCACCCGCTCTAGCGCCGCTGGCAGCGCGCGCCGCCCGCCGTACCCGCGGCCTACTGGGTACACAGTACACACCTGGCCATGGAGAACACGGCGTGCAAGTCCCGCGCGAGCTCGTCGGCGTCGGCGACGCACTGCGCGGCCAGCAGCTGCCGCGCCAGCTGGTCCCCGCGCGGCTGCTCCATGGCCACGGGCCGCAGCACCCGCTCTAGCGCCGCTGGCAGCGCGCGCCGCCCGCCGTACCCGCGGCCTACTGGGTACACAGTACACACCTGGCCATGGAGAACACGGCGTGCAAGTCCCGCGCGAGCTCGTCGGCGTCGGCGACGCACTGCGCGGCCAGCAGCTGCCGCGCCAGCTGGTCCCCGCGCGGCTGCTCCATGGCCACGGGCCGCAGCACCCGCTCTAGCGCCGCTGGCAGCGCGCGCCGCCCGCCGTACCCGCGGCCTACTGGGTACACAGTACACACCTGGCCATGGAGAACACGGCGTGCAAGTCCCGCGCGAGCTCGTCGGCGTCGGCGACGCACTGCGCGGCCAGCAGCTGCCGCGCCAGCTGGTCCCCGCGCGGCTGCTCCATGGCCACGGACCGCAGCACCCGCTGTAGCGCCGCTGGCAGCGCGCGCCGCCCGCCGTACCCGCGGCCTACTGGGTACACAGTACACACCTGGCCATGGAGAACACGGCGTGCAAGTCCCGCGCGAGCTCGTCGGCGTCGGCGACGCACTGCGCGGCCAGCAGCTGCCGCGCCAGCTGGTCCCCGCGCGGCTGCTCCATGGCCACGGGCCGCAGCACCCGCTCTAGCGCCGCTGGCAGCGCGCGCCGCCCGCCGTACCCGCGGCCTACTGGGTACACAGTACACACCTGGCCATGGAGAACACGGCGTGCAAGTCCCGCGCGAGCTCGTCGGCGTCGGCGACGCACTGCGCGGCCAGTAGCTGCCGCGCCAGCTAATCCCCGCGCGGCTGCTCCATGGCCACGGGCCGCAGCACCCGCTCTAGCGCCGCTGGCAGCGCGCGCCGCCCGCCGTACCCGCGGCCTACTGGGTACACAGTACACACCTGGCCATGGAGAACACGGCGTGCAAGTCCCGCGCGAGCTCGTCGGCGTCGGCGACGCACTGCGCGGCCAGCAGCTGCCGCGCCAGCTGGTCCCCGCGCGGCTGCTCCATGGCCACGGGCCGCAGCACCCGCTCTAGCGCCGCTGGCAGCGCGCGCCGCCCGCCGTACCCGCGGCCTACTGGGTACACAGTACACACCTGGCCATGGAGAACACGGCGTGCAAGTCCCGCGCGAGCTCGTCGGCGTCGGCGACGCACTGCGCGGCCAGCAGCTGCCGCGCCAGCTGGTCCCCGCGCGGCTGCTCCATGGCCACGGGCCGCAGCACCCGCTCTAGCGCCGCTGGCAGCGCGCGCCGCCCGCCGTACCCGCGGCCTACTGGGTACACAGTACACACCTGGCCATGGAGAACACGGCGTGCAAGTCCCGCGCGAGCTCGTCGGCGTCGGCGACGCACTGCGCGGCCAGCAGCTGCCGCGCCAGCTGGTCCCCGCGCGGCTGCTCCATGGCCACGGACCGCAGCACCCGCTGTAGCGCCGCTGGCAGCGCGCGCCGCCCGCCGTACCCGCGGCCTACTGGGTACACAGTACACACCTGGCCATGGAGAACACGGCGTGCAAGTCCCGCGCGAGCTCGTCGGCGTCGGCGACGCACTGCGCGGCCAGCAGCTGCCGCGCCAGCTGGTCCCCGCGCGGCTGCTCCATGGCCACGGGCCGCAGCACCCGCTCTAGCGCCGCTGGCAGCGCGCGCCGCCCGCCGTACCCGCGGCCTACTGGGTACACAGTACACACCTGGCCATGGAGAACACGGCGTGCAAGTCCCGCGCGAGCTCGTCGGCGTCGGCGACGCACTGCGCGGCCAGTAGCTGCCGCGCCAGCTAATCCCCGCGCGGCTGCTCCATGGCCACGGGCCGCAGCACCCGCTCTAGCGCCGCTGGCAGCGCGCGCCGCCCGCCGTACCCGCGGCCTACTGGGTACACAGTACACACCTGGCCATGGAGAACACGGCGTGCAAGTCCCGCGCGAGCTCGTCGGCGTCGGCGACGCACTGCGCGGCCAGCAGCTGCCGCGCCAGCTGGTCCCCGCGCGGCTGCTCCATGGCCACGGGCCGCAGCACCCGCTCTAGCGCCGCTGGCAGCGCGCGCCGCCCGCCGTACCCGCGGCCTACTGGGTACACAGTACACACCTGGCCATGGAGAACACGGCGTGCAAGTCCCGCGCGAGCTCGTCGGCGTCGGCGACGCACTGCGCGGCCAGCAGCTGCCGCGCCAGCTGGTCCCCGCGCGGCTGCTCCATGGCCACGGGCCGCAGCACCCGCTCTAGCGCCGCTGGCAGCGCGCGCCGCCCGCCGTACCCGCGGCCTACTGGGTACACAGTACACACCTGGCCATGGAGAACACGGCGTGCAAGTCCCGCGCGAGCTCGTCGGCGTCGGCGACGCACTGCGCGGCCAGCAGCTGCCGCGCCAGCTGGTCCCCGCGCGGCTGCTCCATGGCCACGGACCGCAGCACCCGCTGTAGCGCCGCTGGCAGCGCGCGCCGCCCGCCGTACCCGCGGCCTACTGGGTACACAGTACACACCTGGCCATGGAGAACACGGCGTGCAAGTCCCGCGCGAGCTCGTCGGCGTCGGCGACGCACTGCGCGGCCAGCAGCTGCCGCGCCAGCTGGTCCCCGCGCGGCTGCTCCATGGCCACGGGCCGCAGCACCCGCTCTAGCGCCGCTGGCAGCGCGCGCCGCCCGCCGTACCCGCGGCCTACTGGGTACACAGTACACACCTGGCCATGGAGAACACGGCGTGCAAGTCCCGCGCGAGCTCGTCGGCGTCGGCGACGCACTGCGCGGCCAGCAGCTGCCGCGCCAGCTGGTCCCCGCGCGGCTGCTCCATGGCCACGGGCCGCAGCACCCGCTCTAGCGCCGCTGGCAGCGCGCGCCGCCCGCCGTACCCGCGGCCTACTGGGTACACAGTACACACCTGGCCATGGAGAACACGGCGTGCAAGTCCCGCGCGAGCTCGTCGGCGTCGGCGACGCACTGCGCGGCCAGCAGCTGCCGCGCCAGCTGGTCCCCGCGCGGCTGCTCCATGGCCACGGGCCGCAGCACCCGCTCTAGCGCCGCTGGCAGCGCGCGCCGCCCGCCGTACCCGCGGCCTACTGGGTACACAGTACACACCTGGCCATGGAGAACACGGCGTGCAAGTCCCGCGCGAGCTCGTCGGCGTCGGCGACGCACTGCGCGGCCAGCAGCTGCCGCGCCAGCTGGTCCCCGCGCGGCTGCTCCATGGCCACGGGCCGCAGCACCCGCTCTAGCGCCGCTGGCAGCGCGCGCCGCCCGCCGTACCCGCGGCCTACTGGGTACACAGTACACACCTGGCCATGGAGAACACGGCGTGCAAGTCCCGCGCGAGCTCGTCGGCGTCGGCGACGCACTGCGCGGCCAGCAGCTGCCGCGCCAGCTGGTCCCCGCGCGGCTGCTCCATGGCCACGGGCCGCAGCACCCGCTCTAGCGCCGCTGGCAGCGCGCGCCGCCCGCCGTACCCGCGGCCTACTGGGTACACAGTACACACCTGGCCATGGAGAACACAGCGTGCAAGTCCCGCGCGAGCTCGTCGGCGTCGGCGACGCACTGCGCGGCCAGCAGCTGCCGCGCCAGCTGGTCCCCGCGCGGCTGCTCCATGGCCACGGGCCGCAGCACCCGCTCTAGCGCCGCTGGCAGCGCGCGCCGCCCGCCGTACCCGCGGCCTACTGGGTACACAGTACACACCTGGCCATGGAGAACACGGCGTGCAAGTCCCGCGCGAGCTCGTCGGCGTCGGCGACGCACTGCGCGGCCAGCAGCTGCCGCGCCAGCTGGTCCCCGCGCGGCTGCTCCATGGCCACGGGCCGCAGCACCCGCTCTAGCGCCGCTGGCAGCGCGCGCCGCCCGCCGTACCCGCGGCCTACTGGGTTCATGGTCGCAGCTACGCCGCACCATGGGGATACTGTCACCTGCAAACAAGTGTCCTCAGGATATTGTATCATAACAGTACATATTCTGATAATCTATAACAATAATTGAGAGAAATTTCCCTGAGAAGTTCGCGCATGGTAAACTACTCTCATGGAACCTTTGCATAGTCGAGATTAATAAGTCAATTGTAACAATGGAATTGATTGTTATATTATTTTTATTTTGTGTGATTGACAAAATAAAAACATCGACAATCCTGTTATCGATAAGTAGCACTTCAACGTCAGAGGTAATACAAAGGTATATATATGGTAATAGGGTGCGTTAGAAAATAGATAATAATAACAAAACTATCAATTTATTTATATTTTACATGCTTCAGAAAACAATTTGGAATACTTTCATAACTTTCTTTCTTCGTGTTACTGAATTAAGAATATATATATTTAATTATATTTTAATTATAATACATATTTTGTTAAGAATATATTTGTATGTGAATAAACGTCACATTATATGTCGATTATTTACTTTTTTTATGAATAAAGTATATGAATATAAAAAGTTTGATTACTTTTATACATTGGTAATAAGTAGAGGAATGAAATGAAATGTATATTATGATTTTGCCTCTTTATCATTACCTCGATGAGTTGGATGACATGTGATTTTTTTTAAATAGCTGCATGTTTTCCTCACAGACTTATAATGAAGTACAAGCAGCCGCAAGTACAGTGATTTGTAGGTCAGTGAACATGCACAACTCTAAACAAATAAAACTTGACTTCAGTAGAATGTTTTTGTAGTAGACATCAACGTTGACTTGATAAACTTCCCCTGCCTTAAATATTTTTGTAACTCTTTTTTTATACTACAATAAAAAAAAAACAAAAAAAAAACAATACACCCTGAAAGTTTCATGTAGGCTGCTCTATATAAAGAACTATTCATTGCCAATTATTTAAATAAATTTTATCAATAGTGTTCGGATTTTGTTCAATTTGTGCAAGAACGGTGCACGCGGCGCCTAGGTAGGCCTTGTAGGTAGAATAGAATAGAAGTATGTACTTATCGATAACAGGACTGTCGATGTTTTTATTTTGTCAATCTCTCGTTCGTGCTAGAAAAATATCTAGGTATAGCCATGAATCATCACATTCATCACGACCTGTGATGTGAAATTATTCATTAGCGTTCTCAGATTTAATTATTGTATCTATTGTTTTCAGACAATCAACATTGGTCTTAAATAAATGATTTAACTTGACTTGATGCATTTATATACGAGATCACACTAATTCTCTGTCTAAGTTTTCTAATAAGAGAGAGACGGATAGTGCGAGAAAAATCGAGAGAGTTCGCGCGCCGTCTTGATATACCGAGCTTGCTAGGGGTCACAAAACCGCTAGTATTTTTGGAAACCGGTTTTTCGGTTTTTGTACATTACAAAACCGGGTTTTCCGGTTTTTCGGTGATTTTTCGGTTTTACATATAAAGAGTGAAAAAAACTGCATTTTATGAATTTAAACTTTAATATGCAGTCATTTAACAATGGATATAAAACATTTTTTATATCTTATAATTATTAGGAACAAAAATTAAAAACAAAATAACTAAAATAATAACCTCCATGCACTTCTGGAACGCGAAATTAACTACAAATAGTTATCATTATAACACAAAACACAAAACATCGTATATTCCTTTTACGAAAGTAAATACTTATTAAATACACTTATCATTAGAGATCAAAATTAATTTCTTTCATAGGTTAAGTTACTAAATTGGAGATCAGTGAAAAAAAAATGTAATTATAATCCCTCTTCTCGCCTTCTTTCAGCAGGCAATTAAGAATAAATCATTATAATAACCCACATATAGAGATATTCGTTGCAGGGATAAGTTCACATTTGTTTGCACACATATAATTTTAAATTTTTCATAGTTTGCATTTACCTTGTGGTTCGTACAATAAAAAGTTCGACTGCTAGTATTAGACTATTGCTAATAACTTTACTAATTGGTAGGCTAAATCAACTATCAAGGCAAGCGATTATTTTTGGTTTTTCTTTACGAATTGATAATGGGATCTTAGGATAGAGAGAATGTCTAATATATCATCACTCAGCGATTTTCTTAAGTAGTTACAGAGGTATCCTGCTGACGAAAACACCCTTTCGGACTCTACACTGATGGGAGGCACTTTCAATAAACTGTTATAACCCTGTAAAGGTTTTTGCCCCTAACACCTCCGTTTTCGTAACACTCCGATCATGGTTGCCATTTTGATGTGATTGTGTTGCAATTGTTAAAAAATATCTCGTTCGCTATGTTTATTTTAAACCCGCACACACTTTGTTTTAAAATAATCTTTTGTCATGTTAATTAACTTACAGATATTGTTCTTTATTTTTATTTACCGTGTATTCATTTGGTGTATGTTACATGCCGTGGTTTCACTGAAATGATTCCAAGTTTCCAACGGAAGACCAGAGATGTTGTATTGAAAAACAAACTATACGTAGGGTAGGGCAATTAGCTAATTATTAATTAATTCAATTATATGTTCTATTCTATATTTACTGATAAACTAAAAAGTAGAAATTACATATTTGTAATTCTTCTATTGAAGAAGAAGTTATAAGTAGTAATAAACTGATAATCAAAGTGAAACTTACAACTATCAAGTATTTAAGTGTAAAACCGAAAAACTCGAAAAACCGGTTTTTTCAAATTTGAAAGCCGGTTTTCTCAATCGACGAAAAACCCGGTTTTTCCGGTTTTTTCGGTTTCGGTGAAACCGGTTTTGTGACCCCTAGAGCTTGCTGTATCGATAAGTGATTTTGACAGGTGATCTATTCTAGCTAGTGTCGCGCGACAGTCACGCGTCCGTGAAACACGCGTTTATATCGCTGCATAATGTTTCTCTGTGTAACCTCTTATATTTTGATATGTAAAAGTGACCTATTTGCTGAATAATTATTTATTTTAATTCCAAATGCGTTACCTAGTTGAAGACACCGGGACTAAGGTTTAGAACCAGGTATCTCTGGCTTACTAATGTATCAAGTAAAGTAAGTGACTTAGTTATTTTAGACTAGCTTCTGCCCGCGACTCCGTCCGCGTGGAAGTCGTTTATGTCGTAGCTCCATACAAACTTTCACCCCCCATTTTAGGGAAATGGGGGGTTAGAAAGAGACAAAAAGTAGCCTATGTCACTCTCTATCCCTTCAACTATGTCCACTTAAAAAAACACGTCAATTCGTAGCTCCGTTTTGCCGTGAAAGATGGACAAACAAACAACACAAATACAATTTCCCATTTATAATATTAGTATGGATTAGCGAGCTGTTTCTCAGTACTCTGTTTAGAACTCCACACTTTATCCCTTTATCTGGCCATCCACCTTATAATATATATAGTCCATGGACTATTGCTTCGAAATAAACCATTATTTCATCATTTGTATTCTAACAAATGGTATCATTCGACACCATATACTTCAACAGTATCAATGAAGCCGCGTAGGTAGGTAGGTATGTGTAAACTCGTGTTTATGATAAGATACTATTTGGTCAGCAATTTACGAGTACAATTGTTAATAACCCTCGACCTTACACAAATTCTATACGAATAATTTGATTAGATATATATATATATATGTCAGATAGAACTGTATATTTGACCAGCTTGATACCCAAATTCGTATGAAAAAGTTGAGAATCTTTTCGCCAAGTATCTGATGGTGAAGCGGAAAGGAAATCATAAAAATCCTGTAATAAAACAAAGTAACTCAATCGAGTTTAGGTTCCCGACGTTCCTGTGTACATTAACTTTAAGGTCTATAAAGCCAAAATTAAGTTGGACTCTTATGGCAATTTTAGTTAAAATGCCGTTAAAATAAGTTTGGATTTATTTGTTACTTTAATACAAGACGCCGTTTGTGCACACTAACCCCCTTATTTATAAAACTTAGGAACCCTCTGTTAACTAAAATATGTTTCGTCCCTTTCGTACAGACATAAATGCCAAAGTATCTTATATTTAAAAAAAATATAGGTATGCACGTATGCCCTTATTGACTAAAGAAAAAAAGACTTTAGATTGTATGACTCTGTATAACCCTTGTAAAGTGTTACATGTTTTTTCATTTCATTTCATTTATCATTTATCATTTATTTCATTTATTTCGTCATCATAGGTAGGTTATGTACAGGTGATAGGTATTAGAAAGGGAACAACCATGATGTACCTTTCGGCGTACGATAAATTACAAATACAATGTCACAAACTTAATCCTAAAATACTAATGATATGATCATTAGCCCTAGAATAGGAAGTTTCGGCGATGCCGACAGCTCTAACGCGCATCTTTTTTCGCCGTGCCGCCGACGGCTGAGTTTAGAGCCATGTAACCCACTCCCCGCTATACCGCGCACTGTCCTGTAATAAACCGCTATAAGCGACTCACGTGTTTCCCATTGAGCAGCGCGGGCCCGTCCCGCACGGCGGCCAGCAGCGAGGCGAGCTGCTGCGACACGTGGGCCAGCGTGTCGGCCGGCAGCCGGTTGAACTCGTCGAAGCAGCCCCAAGCGCCGCACAGCGCTAGCCCGGTTAGCAACCGGCCCATGCATTCTGCGTCCATGGCCTAGAACGGGAAGTTTTGTCGAAGACACCATATCATAATAACACCACTACACTTGCTTTGTGGGTATGTGGTGTTGTGTTCATGGTGGTGAGTAAGGTCACCAGACCTCCAAAAGATGCGCTGTGTTGAGAGTGTGGAACCTGCATATGTCTCTAAACGACAACACAACGAATCCTCTATTCAATAAAAGGTTGGCAGCGCGTTAGTGGTTTTTAGGGTGCTGCAAGCGCCTAAAGGCGACGGTGTCAGCTTACCCACAGGCAGTGCTGTATTTCGTACAGTCGACTACAATATGATCGATACGGCCAAAGTTAAAAAAATAAGTATACACGACTTTATTTGCCTAAACATTAAGGTAGTGTGAACATATTTTTGTAACTTTGGCCGTATCGATGTGTTTGTAGTCGACTGACTTGGAACCATACAAGTAGAATGAATAATTACCATATTGGCATATTACACAAATGTATATCATTTGTTAAGACAAAACCGGATGGTAACCAGGAAATTAGTAAATTTTCCAATGATATCTACAGTTTTATTCTGCAGACCGGTGCTATTTTAAGTAGAGCTTCATAACTCTAATACTCATATTTCAAATGCATGCCAATGTACCAATACCTACGTCTAGACATGTTGGAATTCCTGGTAGGTTAATTTGATAGATTATTCATATCTTTGTTATTAACGAGCTTGCAAAGAACGAAAGCGAAGCCGTGATGTAATATATAGCCTATGTCCATCCCGATATTGGTGTTTTTTATCGAACGATTAGTTTCGGAGATTACCGGACGAACAAATTTTACCTCTTTATAATTTGAGTATAGAAGTGTAGATTACTAGCTTCCGCCCGCGACCTTGTCTGCGTGGACCCGGGATAAAAACTATCCTATATTTTAATCCAGGCTTTAAACTGTCCCCGTGCAAAGTTTCATTCAAATCGTTTGAGCCGTTTAAGCGTGATTGAGTAACAAACATCCAAACTTTCGCATTTATAATAATAGTAGGAAGTAGGATAAATAGTGTACGGAGCTCAAGTGAGCAAAATGGTATATTCACGTCGAGGGCGGTATATTGAATCTTAAGTGCAACGAGGGATTCAAGTGTGGCACATACTGCTTTTCACACATTCTTGGAGGGAAATTGCACTATTTTGATACCTGGGATACCTGGGGGAGGAGATGTAAAAACAATATAAACTACGTACCTCATCACAATTGAAAACCAGAACTAATCGTCCAACAAGCCCGCCGAGCGCTTTAACGGATTCCGTTTTCCCCGTGCCGGCTGGCCCGAGCGGGTTCCCCACCAAGCCGAGGTGCAATGCCTGACAATCAGTAACATCATTCGATTGTTTTTCAAATAGAGATATAAATAGTTTAAACCTTTTCTGTACAGACAACTTTCAAAAATATCTACACACACAGCCTTTATTGTTACTCACATAAGACGCAAGTGTAGATATTTTTGAAAGGTTGTCTGTATATAGACATAGGAGAGCTCGACTGTACTCTACTGTAACACTATTCGCTGACAATAGCTAAGAGATCAGGATTGTTTATTATCTTACCTGAGTCAGTATTAAAAAGCATTCGTCAGCCAATTCAGTGCGAACAAACTGCCCAGTATTAACCCCGAGATATTCGTATGAGTAGGAAATCTGCGCTAATCCCATTTTAGCTATCACATCTTTGGCGCTGATGTAGAATCTGGAAAAAATGCGTGTTAATTCGATCGAATACATTAATTTATAAAAGCGAAGGTAATTTCTAGGCACCGCCGGACGTTTGGTGACCACTTGAGAACAGAGAACAATGGAACGACTCCATCCCGACCTACAGAGTTTTTAAATGATTGAATGAGTAAATTATTAATTTAAGTATCGATTTACACAATCTGTAGGAATTCATTTCTATAGTTGATAACTGAAGCTGAACTTAGGTACCGGAAGATTTAGACTTGTTTATTTTTGGTTTTTTTGTTTATGGTAAAAAGAAACTGTCAAAAAATATTATCGGCACTTCATTAATTACGTAAGTCTCGGGAAAAATGAGACAAAAAATCTTATGTAATTTAGGTTAATGCACCTACATGCTGTTTTCAGACTACTCAAAATGAGTATGAAATAATGCCAATAAATAAATCATTCAATCATAAAAAGTAGCCAACGACTCCACTGCTCTCTATATTCCGGCCTGCTACCAAATACCAGTGCCCTAGAATATCTATGCAATAAATACCTTAGCTGCTTCTGCCAAAGCCAATCGCTAGTTGCGGCAACATTATTCTCAATCAAGGAACGAACTACGTTCATATAATATGAGCACTGTAAAAGTAGCGCTTGCCGTTTCTGCCTCTCTCCGTCATTATCAACTTCGGCGGCAGCATAGTGCGTACTCTCTTTCTCAATATTCGCCATTAATTTGTGAAGGTCCTTCGAGCCAATCGCTTTCTCGGCCTGTTCCGTAAAACGAACATTCTGCGCCAGGCATAGAATTTGCGTGGGGAGCGCAAAAGGATCCTGTTCTTGTAGTGAACTTGACAATACACACTTTAAAATCATGTTCTTTAGAGATGAACGCATTTCAGTTTCAAGGTTCTTGAGCCAAACCTGCAAGGAAATGTAAAAGGCTTACTGATTTATAATTTATAACATACTAGGTGCCCGCACGGCTCCGCCCGCTTATGACAGAGAACCCAGCCGGAGCCTCGGGATAAAACATAGCCTATGCCCATCCTGAATGATCCTATTTTATGAAATTGATTATCTATATTCTCTTCTTCTTATTTAAGAGCTAAGCTCTTGTCGGTGTAGCTCAAAGTAGGCCCTCCGTCTACTCCGATCCCTGGCAACCTCTTTGACATCTCGATACGACCTAACATTAATTCTCTTTTTGAGTAGGTCTATTTAGTTTATTCTAGGACTTCCTCTTCCTGGCTTCCCCTCTATCTTTCCTTCAATAGGGTATATTCATGCATTAAAAAAAAAAACTATTCTATAAGTAATTATATAACCGGAAAAAAATATAACACAATATTCTTGAATGAGTTAAAAAATAATATTTAAAACTACTATCATTTTCGGACGATTAAAACGCCGCCATTTTGGCGCGCTCATTTTGTGACGTCACCGTGCACTTAGAATAAATAAACAACGAAGTGTTTGATTCACAGTTTTAGTAAAAGTGAGTTATTAAAGCTTGTAAGATCAACGTATTGTAACGGAAGAGCACACAAAAGCTTATTATAAATATTGTATTGCCTCTATTTGTGAAAATAACACTAAAATTGCACCTGACATGATATATTTTCATATGCCCAAAGATGCAAAATATAAGGAAAAAGGGTGTGTAAGGCGATGAGGAGATATAATGTATAGTGTTTGAGTAGTTTATATTGTCATGAACATCATTTCGAAGCGATTAATTAAATATGTTTGTACCTAAAATCTTTTTTATTAGGACTCCCGAACAATATAAACAATAACCTAACCTAAAAAATTATATATTTATTCATAAAACTATTCTGATTCCCCTTTTTTTAGTTATTAATGTTACAAAATATTATGATTTTTGTTGATCAACAGCTGACTACGAGTGTTGATTTTGATCACCAAACGTTTTAGCTAAGTATCTATGTTTGCACTGTTGATCGAAGTTGAAAGAATTTAATCCTTTCTACTGAGTGTCCTACACAAATTTGTTTTATTTATAAGCCTTGACGAAAACAACATAATTTGTTGTGTTTATAAAGATGTTCTCACCATGTAACATTCCTAATACCAACATATCTTTGATTAGGTATATAATGACATTAATGACATATGTACTAGTTTTTTATTCCACTTATTTAAGAAAGTTAGTCATCATGAACACATCAATTTCAGGAAGATTATCCGATTTTGCCTTGACAAAACCGCTTCCAGTCATTGTGGCGAGTCTTTTTTCACAAGGAGTCACTGCTTTCAGTTAATAATTCCCAAAAAACACTGATTGTTTATCATAAACAGCGACAAAACAATGCGAATAACTTTCAATAATCATACAAACGACCTGTTAACAGTAGACACCGAGTGCACGGTGACGTCACGATTCGCTCGGCCAATAGCGCCGCGTTTTGAAAATTTGCGAGGGAATTTGAAAAATACTACTTTTAAATAATTAAGTTTGTTAATAGAAACATGATCATTTGTAAAATTAATCATGTGAGTATATTTATTAAGCAATAAAGATTACTCATGATTTTGTTTGGCCATTTCTGAATCACATGCATATTCCCTATTATATTAAGTGTGAACTTGTCATGTCGTATGAGGTGCCCTAGCATCTTGCCTCTTCTATTTTCTAAGTTTCTCACTAACTGCCTGGTTTGCCGCACTCTATTCAGCACTTCTTCATTGGTTACTCTCTCTCTCTCTCTCCAGCAAATTTTCTCAATTCGCTTCCAACACCACATTTATATAAAGTATGTATATTGTCGTCTAGTACCTAAGCCTTGCTTAGATTGAGACTACGTCGGTTTGTGCAAAATTCACGCTCTAATACGCGTAGGTATCTTACATTAAAAACAATGAAAAACGTAGGTACCTCCACAGGACAGTCTATGTCGACCGGGTGGTCGAGCTGGAACGTCTCGCCATAGTGACTGCACAGAGCCGTAATGGACATGTTCCCGGGACCCAGTTTCACTCCAGTCGTACCCGGGAACAACTTCTTGAGATGCGTTTGCATGACTGCTTCCCTCCCTTCGGCCCCAGCTCGCGCTTGACCGAGCAACTCCAACAGATCATCATCGCTCAGAAAATATAACCTTGGGAAGGTAGACCGTTTCTCCTACAACATTAACCATAGCACGATCGTATAAACTGTAAAATAGACTATAAAATCTGTACCTACATCCGATTTTGATGAGCAACCCAATAAAAGTAGCAAGTCATTAAAACTACTGAAATAGCTAACGCGTAAGGCGCTGCGTCAGACATGTTCAATAAAAGCGCGCTATCCAACTTGTCTACTCGTATATTGTGGTTCGAAATATGTAGGTAATGTCTAGTCTGTCTGTCTGTCTAGCTGTCTAGTCAAATAAATAAATATGTATATATTTGTACGGACTGGTCACAACTACATATTATTATTAGTGGTTCTGAGA
This sequence comes from Epinotia bilunana, assembly GCA_947049275.1. Lineage (NCBI taxonomy): Eukaryota > Metazoa > Arthropoda > Insecta > Lepidoptera > Tortricidae > Epinotia > Epinotia bilunana. The sequence goes on along the minus strand of OX346256.1, from coordinate 18,585,411 downwards.
GCCTGTTTAAAAAAATACATTTCGGAAATTCTAAATTGCACGAGTATCGGTTAATGCAACCAGAAGAGAACAGCAGGACGTACACTGAACGCCGGACAGACAAGCAACTTTCGGCCTAAGCTGAAGCATAGAATTTCGTTCGCTTCGCTGACCCGTGTATTATACAATGCTATAGGTAAAAACTTAAGTAAAACTCCACTTGTAATCCGATGCGCCTTTGAAGATATACAATTTCTCAGTGGTAAGTATAAGTAACTTAAGAAAGGTTCCTTTTGTAGAACGAGCGAGCGAAGCGAACGAAATTCTATGCTTCAGCTTAGGCCGAAAATTGCGGGTCCATATTGGCTCACATAACATTACTTGTCATATTATTTTTCATAATAACGCTTTTTGATCATAGTAATCATTTATCATAATTTTTTTGCCTACAACTTTTTGTTGTATATACATTTATATTACCAACATCATTGCTCATAATTATCTTTAGGCAAATTTTTTAACAACATAATGTCATTTCCAACTATTCATCACGACTCATAATGATTTTTATAATAAACTTAATAATTATAAACTTATATTGTATAAGTATTTGACAGCATAACATATAATGCGCTGAATTACAACATGTAAATTTGATTGTCAATAAATCATCTATTATGTCGATTATCCCCGCAACTTTTTAATTTTTCATGTACCTAGCTTATTAAGCGATTTCGGCCCGCCAAGGAGTCGACGAAGCCCCGCTTCGCGGGGCTCCTATTTCCGCTCTGAGGAACACAAGACACCTATCACTCCTCCTCGCTTCGCTCGTCGTCGTACCTATCCCGACTCTGGGACTGTATTTCTATTTTGATAGCAAGTTGAATGTGGTGTGGAAGATACCTAACAGTTTATAAATAAAACCAGGTAAAGTTCAAAATAAATATTATATAAATTTTTATAACTAATTTGTCGTTGTTAAAAAATAAATATGATTTAAAATTTTATTATTTAAAATCATTATATTTAAAAAATAAATGAAAATTAACATTAGTATTACAGATATTTATTATGATTGACATTATTAACATGAATGATTCAGTGTTACGATAGTTATGCGCAAAGACAAGTTATAAGTAATGATCATTATGATATAAAATTATATAACAAACATTTTCGGACTTCCAATAATCGAATTCGCAATTTTATGTGAACTTTGGCGCACACTTTAAACACACAACACAATTCTAGCTAGACACGCCTTTCGAATACTTACGTCCATATACTGTTTAAGAGCAGATTGACAAGCCAGCAATTGCTCAGAGATGGAATCCAGCATGGACTGCAGACGAGCGGACTGCAGCAGCACCGACAGCCTAGGATCCGCCTCGAAGACGCGGGTGACCTGTCTGAAGCCCTGGTCCACCTTCCGGAACTTAATGCCCAGCTCGCCATCGTCATTCGACAAGATCGGCTCTAGGTATAACCATCTGTAAAAATCATCCGTGCATGGTTGAGTAATGCACTCGCAAAATGGCAACGTACTTGCTTACCAGGACCCGTACTTTTCATGCCGATGGCATCAATTTGACGTCACGCTGCATATATGATGATTCCAAATAGTTTTATTGTAATTATTAATCATTGGTCGTCAATCATTTTAATCATGTATAAATTACTTCAAAGGTAATCTATTCACATGTGGACTAATGAATAGGTACCTACTTGAAGGAATTCTGTTTTCTACGTAATTATTGAAATGTAGCAACAATATCATTTAATAAAATGTATTTATAAAAACAAAACAAATTGTTTAATTTACATTTCACGTATCAAGTAGGTACCAATTAATTATTCCACGTGTGAATAGATTACTTTTAAAGAAATTTGTACATGAATAAAATGATTGACGACTAATGATTAATAATTACAATAACACTATTTGGGGTCACCCTATATGTAGCGTGACGTCAAATTGATGTCATCAGCATGAAAAGTACGGGCCCTGTTGCTTACGTTAACAGCACATGCAGCAAATTGTTACGACGCATATCAAAACTGTCTATGTAGGTACTCGAAATGTTTTACAATATTTGTTATTTTATTGTATTTTGACATCACTCAAATTCCGATAACATTTTGCGTGGATTTAGGAAAGTTTGATAGGTATGTGTTGGGGTGAAAAAGCTATCCACTGGAGAACCATATCTATCATAGAAAATAGTTATTGGTTTTAGAAACTAGTAATCATATTAACTCTATTATCAACAAGTAATTAATTTCCTATTAGGCAGCAAACGTCTAACCAAAAATTATAATAAATTCAAATTTAATGAAAGAGATGTTTTTCAATATTGCTCCTAGCAGATCGCGAATATGCTATATTCTGTACGGCAATCACGGGGAGGGCCCGCGAGCTGTGTGGCGGCGAGATAGAATGTCCGTCCCTTTCTAATTAGATCGTTTAGAATGAGACGGATAATGTATGTCGCCGCGACACAGCTCGCAGGGCGTCCTGTGATAGCATACGCTACGAATACGATCTAACCTGCAGAATCTACCCGGTCAACAAAAAAGGTCCCATAAAAAATGAACACCTTTGCTCGTAACGTGCCTGTTGTTACGTCGCTTTAAGCTCATAACTAAACACGCATGTTTTATAATATTACGGCACTCGTGTTTTATGGTTACCTTTATTCCGATTAAGAAACGTTGGCACCTTGACACGGCGCATTCTTAAATGAACCCGGGTGTTACTTACTCGATAAAACAAATTAAATCCTTTTTGTGAATTAATTGATTATTTCTTCTTGGATATGAATATAGAAACGTTTCATTAAGTAATACTATTTACCTATTTTAAAATCCTAAGTTTATTTGAATTTGTTTAATTTAATATGAGGCTTTAAAGCCCTAATTTGTGCTAGAGTCATGTGGTCATGTCAAATTCGGCCGACGCAACCGCGCCATTTACTTGGCGCGTCGATGTAACAAATACAGACAAGCAACTACGAACCTTACACTGCGCGTGGCCCGACACGCACTTGGCCGGTTTTTTTAATCGAAAGTCTTGTCTGTCGAGAATAGTCGAGATGATTTCATGTGGGTGTTGTACCGGGGGCGTTTAAATTATAGTGAAAATGTCCTTACCTGCAATATTTGACAGCTGTCATCCCAGTACATTTTTGTCATCATATATCATCATTGTTTTCATATGTTTATTCTACCGGGATGACGGCTGTCAAATATCGGCTGCAAAAAAAATCTAATTATAGTTATTTATTGGGGACCATGGCATCTAAAACTGTCGTTAGTCGTTACTTTTGGTATACAAATTAATCCGTGATTTTCGACGAACCTGCTTTGTTGGACTTGTTAATTGAACGAACGAGCGAAGCGAACGAAGTTCTCGGTTTCAGTTTGAGCCAAAATTCTTTCGTATGTCCGGATGTTTTCCTCTACAGGTCGCATTTCTTAACCGGTTCTCGTGAAATTTTGTGAGCATGTTCAATCATTGTATAAAATATTTATTATTAAACTGGCCGAGAATTTGAAAAAAAAAACGGCTCACATAACCACGATAGTTTATACAGGATGTTTGATAGACGTGTTTAGCGACTTACTGTCACGATAGATAGTTTATTACAAGGAAATTCAAGATCCTGATGTCCTCGAAATACATATTGAGTTTTTTTTAATGTACAGAACGACCCGTTTACAATAGAAAGTCGCTTTACTCGACGACCTATCTCCTTGTAATAAGAATATGATTCATTAAATAAAATAACTTGTACTGTCAGCATCACATAGTTAGTAGCATCCAAAGCAACCAAATATTAGGGTACATACACGTCTTTATTACTGTAAGAGTAAGGTGTGTTACTATATATTTGGCTACTTCCAATGCTACTAACTATACGATGCTGATTGTACCATGGACAAAAAAATCTAGAGGATCACCAATGTCTATGCAATGTCGCGTTCCCAGCTCTGTACTTCGTATGCCACTTGAACCTCTGCTCTAAAATACATTACGTTACATAAGTGTTATCTATTAGAGCTTTTCATTGAGTTCATAGATAGGTCTAAGTTCCATACGAAATTAATACAGCAGGTTAACTATTTTAAAGGTACGCGACATTGTAGAGGTATTCGCGGTCCTCTATCGTCCATGATAATACCTACCTACAAATAATGATGCACTCGACTCGCTCTCTGAGTGCAGCAGGTGGGTTAGAGTTGAACAGAAACAACAGTTCTTAGAAAATATTTAATTAACATCACTTTACAATATACATTTTATAGTTTAAGTATTAGTGCCTCGTATGTTACAAACATAACAGAAATAGGAATAGGCTGCTAGCCTCAATTGCAATGTGTCACAAGCTACACTGCGCAACCTTATCTGAGTGGAACATCACGAATAAATGCATTATTTATAAATACAAAATGACAATGTTACATTTAATATTATACCAGGCTAGGTATCTATTAGGTACAATCCAACTAGTATTAACGAAACTCACACATTCTATAGTTATAGCTAAATATGAAACGGCAGAAGAGACATAATATAAGTTACCTAAAGCTAAGTAAGGCACCGAAAAACTAATGATTAAGCACTAAATTATATATGAACAGACATAGCCCTACGAAAACTTAATATTTTCTTTGGAATAGCAATGACAAGAAGCCTCGATTTTTATTATCAGATTATAGATTTCGGAAAAATAAAGACATCTGGCTAAACAGTGGCCTATCAAGTCAAACGGGATTGAATTAACATTGAAATATATATAATTAAACTGTTGAGGTAACTTGCTACTTAATTACATAAATATACGTCGCTCGTCCTTCCTTGTTTCTAAATACATATATATATATTATTACTAAGCAAAATTACAGTCACACTTCATAATATTTAACTGTAACATCTTCATAATAATTATCATAAACTAGCCACACACACTGAACAAAATATGGACAAGACTGTAGTCTAACTACACTCCTAAAGAACAATGACTAACACTGTCAAATACAGTTTTATGGCACTCTTGGAAAGATATCAAATTTGAGAAACCCTACATCTTTTTAATTTCAAAAATCAAGATATGGTCTTATGTTGTACAAGACCTGTAATCATCGGACTTCCTAGTAATTTCTGTGAGGTAATAGTTCATTTGTATATTCAGATTAGCTATTTGTGATTCTAACGTGTTTAGTTCTTCGTTATTAGCATTGTACAACTCTTCCATGGTGGCAAGTAGTTGGAGTTGATTTTGAGTTTGACTAGCGAGCTTATTCGCCCTGTCCAATAACAGCTGTGCTCGCTCTCTCGAATTTTTAGTCTTGTTTGCGCGTTCCGTGAGAGACGAGTTGGTTTGTTTAAACTCTTCTCTGAGTTGGCGAGCTTTCTCTTCAGCCCCTTCAGCTCCATTAACGACGTCATTAGCTTCTTGTTTCACTTGATCGGCATCACTTTCAATTTTAAGAACGTTTTTCTGTAAATCAGACAGCCTGGAATGTAACCCCTCTACTTCTTTCTTGGTTTCGTTTGCTTTTATCTGAGCCAGTTCAGTTTCGGTAGCAATAGGAATCAAATCTGCTTTTGCAGCCTGTATATCGCTATTAGCTTTGTCAATAGCGTCTTCTGCTGCATCTTGAGCGGCTTGTGCTGCATCTAAAGCCGTTAACACTTTGTTTGCATTTTCCAATGTTAGATTAGCCGATTTATGCACAGCAGTTGCATTTTGATTCAGTGCTTTGGCTCTTTCCAAGTCTGGTTTCGTTTCAGTAATTATATTTTCAATATTGGTAAGCTGTGACACAGTAGAGTTAATACGCTGTGATAAGTCTGTAATTTCCTGTGGTTCGACACTAATGGTTAACTTCAGTATATCGTCGGCCAAGGTTCTTACATCAGCTGGTGTATTGGAAGTATTGGACAAAAACTCTCTCAACTCCGCCGTCAAATCTTGACTTTCATTTGTAACTCGTTCCGCATATGATTTAAATTCATCAGCCTGATCGAATAAGTCTTTAGCGCGAGCACGCACTGAAACCGTATCTTGCTTAACTTGCGTTATTGACCTAAACATGTCTTCAGATGTAAGTTCATGTTCTTTGATCCGATGAGCAGTTTTATTAGCGAAGTCTAAAGCTTGTTCTGCTTTAGTAACGGCACCTTGATCGCATGATATGCCACCACATTTCCCACATCCTGCACCTCCGCAAATATCACAGCTGTCAGTCTCTTGACCACACATCTTTTCATTTAGTTTCGGAAACTGAGAATCCAATAGCCTTAATTGCTCTTTTAGGTCAGATAGTTTTTTGGCATTTTCTGCCTGAGTGCTGTTGAAGGTGGCATATTTCGTTTCCAGTAATCGATCTGTGTTTTTTATTTGCCGGTCCGTGTTAGCAATTATTACCTGTACGCCTTCTGCATCATCCGCCGCTTTATTAGCCCTTTGTTTGGCTTCACGAGTTAAATTAAGGGCACCTTCCAGATTGGCTTCTTGTAACTTTGTGGCATTATTACTCAAATCTAAAGTTCTTGCTTTTAAGTTATCAATACTCAGTCTGAGTCCGTCAAGGGTCACATTACCGAGATTGATTTTGGATGTGATATTATTAAGATTATTTCTGGTGTCTTGAACTTTCTTTTCTGCTTCAACGAGTTTATTTTGTAGGTAGGTAACATTAGATAAAAGCTCTTTAACCGTTGCTTGTCCGAGCTTAGAGCTATCGAGAAGACTTTCGACTTCCGATAGTTTTTTCGTCATTTCTTCAAAATCTCTCGTGTAAGCACCAGTAGCACCCACTACTTTTATTTTACTTGCATTTGCGATGGCATATTCAGTTTGTATATGTAAGTCACTAATAATTTCATCCCAGTTATCAAAACATTCTCCACACGTATAACAATCGGGTGCTCGTCCAAGGTAGCCTCTCGCACATAAGTCACATTTGTATCCACCAATACCAGGCCTACAGACACATGATCCATTATCTCGCATACATTGCTGTGACACAGCTCCACTTAGTTCACATTCACATTCATGACATTCTATGTTTGGATCACCCCAATGATTCTCTTGACACTGATCGCACTGCCTGCCGCCATGTCCTGGTTTACATTCACATCTTCCTATGTACGGGTTACACTGAGGCGAGACTGAACCGATGGGATCGCATTCGCAGGGGTCACATCCTGTTCCTACAGCAATTCTCCAATGATTTTCTGTACATTGGTCGCAATTGATTCCCATAACATTTTTATGACATTGGCATTGTCCAGTTACTCCATCACAGTTGCCTTTGGTGAAATTCGTACCAAGTACCGAACAGTTGCACTTGTAGCAAGTTTGTTCTAAAGCGTTACCGTAATAACCTTCCTGGCACACTTCGCAATGATCACCGGCTGTATTATGTAAGCATTTCATACATTTTCCTGTAGCAGGGTCACAATTACCTGGTTTTGTCAAGTCTACGTTATTGTTACAGTCGCATGTTTCACATGTACCCTCGACGGGGTCTCCGTAATAATTATCATTGCATAAATCGCATAGTGGTCCAGAATAGCCGTCTTTGCAGTCGCAGATGACGTCCTTGGTGTCTGGGTCTAATCCACAGCTGTCGGCGTGACTACTCTTGGAAGGATCACCTTTCACACCAGGGCATGGACAAGGACGACAAGCTATATCGATACCAAGACGAGGATCGCCATAATATCCTTCGACGCATCTTTCACACCTGTGGCCCTCGGTGTAGTCCTTGCAATCATAACACGCGCCTGTTTTGTCATCACACTCAACCGCGTGTCCGTTACAATCACATTGCTGGCAGTGGGGGAAATTGAAATAACCAGGTTGGCACAGGTCACATGCGCGGCCATATGTGTTAGCCCTACATTTACATTGACCACTTAGAGCATCGCAAAAGTTATCAAGTGAGCCAATACTGTTACAATCGCAACGATTACAGCCAAATTTGCTAAATCCATATGTTCCAGGAGCACACCGGTCACATCGAGCGCCTACAATGTTTTCCACACATTGACAGTCGCCCGTGTATTGGTCACATTGATGACTTTTGGATCCTGTTGGGTCACATTGACATGGAGCCGACCCGTTTCTAATAATGTAACCAATACTAATGTGGTGCTTTTTACAGATTTCCAAAATGTTTTCTCTGTGTAAGCTATAATAATATGGGTCACCGCAGTTGTTGCGGTCAAACTCGTCTCGATAAATACTTCCATTTTTAAGGAAAGGTATATCGTCAAATGACGGAACAAGAGCTATAGAATCTATTAGAACAGTGGCTCTAGAATTTGACGTAATACCATTTTGGCGTCCTAGATATATACGAATTTCAGTGTTTTTATCCTTTTCTAAGCAAACAGCTGGTTTTATTAAAACGCTACGTTCGCTACCGGGTAAAATTGCATGAATAGTGTCTTCCTCTGGGCGAATATTAGCACAAGGAGAATCTGGATCTATTGGAAGCAGTCTTTTGACGAAAACAGTAGCTTCTTCCCAATTAATGTTCGCCTGAGGTTCATATCTTACTAGAATATTGTAATTCATGCTAGTTTTCAAGTTATTAACATTAAACACTAACGTACTGCCCTCTGGAATTTTCATGAACCCTGGTCCTGTCCACGGTTTCCTCCTGCCGTCCGGATAGTTCTCTCTTATCACTACATGACACAGTTGACTTTGTATAGCATTATCGTCTACTTGTGAATCGCACTGACTCGACTCTGCCTCAATTACTACCGAGTCCAGAGCTCCAACGAAAAAGTTTTGCAGGGGTTGATCACACCGACGGCCAATCACGTTCGGGCGGCATTTACACTGTCCTGTTATCACATCACATTCTCTGTCCAAGGCACCACCGGGATCACAATCACAAGGCGTACATCCGTCGTCAGAGTCAGATAAGCCGTAAAATTCTGGAAGACACTGATCACAATTTCTTCCCGTTACATGACGTTTGCAGAAACAAATACCAGAAGCGGGGTCGCAGCCTCGTTCGTTGATCGTTCCTAATCTATCGCAAGTGCACTCTTCACAGCCGTCGGGGTTAGCAAGGTCGAAATTCCAGAACCCGTCGCGGCACCGATCACATCTTGCGCCGTCCATGTTTGCTTTACATAGACAACGGCCGGCAGTCTTGTTGTTGGCGAGGTCTGTTTCTTCGTCGCATAGGGTCTCCTGATCCGTAACACCCTGGGGATCACAGTCGCACGGCTTACACACGTCGGGATCTTGCATGTTTAAGTTAGGATCTTGATAAAATTTCGGCCGGCAACGTTCACAATTTATACCCATAGTGTTATGCTGACAATTATCGCACACCCCGCCACTTATTTTGCCGGTTTTATTATAAACTGCGGCATCAAAGTGGCATTTTGTAGCATGATTGTTACAAGTGCATCTTTTACACGGGTTTGACTGCTTTCCTACGGCCGGCTGCCAAGGTAGGTCGTTATAGAAATCGTCACAATATTCACAATTGAGTCCATTCGTGTTGTGAGTACACTCACAACGACCGTGTACCATATTGCCCTTTGAGTTCACGCCCGGCATTGGCAAACACCTCGATGCATGACCATAACAAGAACAAGAACCACGCACTGTCATTTCGTAAATAGCATAGTAATATTTTTCTTGGATTTCACGTCTATTATCCAATAAGTCATCTCCGAGGGTGTGTAGTTTGGTGAAGTTGATGCGAAGATTAGTCATTCGTAACAAGTTTTGAACCTCTTCGGAATAAGGGTTGGTGATATTAATGTCCGGCGGTATCACTCTGAAGATAACGTCACCCTCTGTTGACGGTTCGACTCCGGAATAGCGAGATTCACACACAACTTCCGTCAAAGAGCGCTGCGTTTTCTCCGGAATCCCGGGGAAAGCCTCGGCACAGTTGTATGCAAAATAACGATACACGCTCCATGTTTTGCCACCGTCGGATGACCTCTCCACTAACATAGCCTTAGGGAGAAACGTTTTGAATGTTATGATTACATGGGTGAGATGAAATTCCGCTTCCATATTCAACTGGACCGAAACATTTTCTATGCCATTTTCGGATTGCCACCACGATTTAGTACGCGTTCCGGGAAAATATTTGTAGATGATGTGCTCTATCCTATGGTTCAGGTCGGGTCGGTTGACGGTGTTGTTGCCGGAGTCGCACCAGAAGCACTTTTTCGGATCCTCCAAATGCGAGACAATGCAGTACCGTTCGCGTTTGTTAGAGCCGCACGTGGATGAGGCGAAGAGGCTGCCCTCGCGGCCGATGAGCAGGTCGCCGGTGGCGGGATAGCAGGAGCTGAGCACGCAGGCGCGGTCGAGGAGGCGCGGGTCGTTGCGCTGGCGGTCGCGCTCGCGGTTGTACACGGCGCCGCTGGCGGCGACGAGCGCGCACGCGACAAATAAGCGCAGATCCATGGCCGGGTGAGTAGGTGCGGGCCTCCGCGCCGCTCGCTGCACTGCCGGCCGCCGGGCCACTCTCGCGCCGCGCGCCCCGTCTCACCCCGCCTCCCCGCCGCTACACCCTACTTACGCAGGGACGCACTCTGGGAGCTTTCTTCCGCGTTATATACGCGCTACGCGATAAGTTTCCGATGTGTATTGGTAACTATAATATTAACGTGGCCCTACAAACTTGACAAATTTAAAAACCAACGAAATTGTGGAACTGCAGGCAAAATATCATATCACGTAATAGTACATTACACATACCAGATCGCATAAAACCTGCGATCTGGGGCATTCACGAATTCACCGCCCCTAGTGCGTACACAATTTTACATCTTCTTGCCGCTGCGCCCGTGGGCGGTAAATCTCAATTACCGCCTAGAGTGACGTAAAGAATATTCCATGATAAATTTACAGACTTGCCATAGATATGGATAAGTATATATTATTAATTGCTATGATACATTAGGGTTTCGCTCCCTTTTGTTTTATTTTTACGATCATCCATAGGAAATAATATTATAAATGTTGTTCTTTACCAGCTATTATTTAGTTTCACCTGTCTGGTGTATGTAATGAAATCTTACAAGTTAATTCCCATTTCCCGGTGACCGATAAATTTTAGGTATAAGTATAGTTACCATCGAGCTGATCTGATGATGGAGACGTAACCCCGTTGAGTTCGGACTCGTAAGAATCGACTCAATGAGTAGTTGATGATGGTATACTAAAAATACAGTCAGCAATAAAAGCTTCAACCAAAAATTAAATTCTTGACAGCAGAAACTTTTATTTTACAGAAACCGAGGGCCTACCGCGAAACGAAAACGAACTGCGTTTGTCGATCTCCGTCTCTGTCGCACTTGCTAGTTCGAGCGACAGAGAGGGAGATACACGAACGAAGTTCGATTTCGTTTCGCGGTAGCCCCTCTGATTCAAGTCCGTGGATAATAAACTAGCGGTCGGAATGCGGCCCTGAGCGAGGCGACGACCGCTCCCGCCCGCGCCCGCTCGTGCCGTTCTCCGAATCGGGCACTAACCAACAAAAATAACACGGCATTTCGGGATGCGCTTTTTTGTTTTGGTCATTATTATGGCAACAAGCTCTTTCCTTGTTCCTACGCGTGACTTAATACTGCGTGATTCGTATCAACGATAGCTCTTTCCTATGAAACGCTCTTAACATTCACGATTTATATAAAGTTAAGACAAATGAATAAAAGTCTCACTAAAATATTAATCAGCAGACTTCGTAATTATTGTAGCATCAGTGCAGAATGGTTGTGTGGGAGTTGGTTTAGACAATATCAATCAAAGTTGTTCATTAAGGTTAATACTATATAATACGCTAATTCAGCATTACGATTAAAATGGTATTTATATTGAACACTACACCGAAAATGATACAAAATGCGTGTCTGACTGATGATCACATAGGTAGCTTGTAAGAGGCTTTCTTTGATGTCATCGAAGTAGCATACCTTACTATTCGACTTGTTCAGATATATTTAAACTCTAGTAATACTTAGCAAGCCTATGGCGGTAGTAAGTGTTTATCCTCCTGTCCTAATATTATATATGCGAAATTTTTGAAGTTTCTTACTCAATCACACTTAAACGGCTTAACCGAGTTGGATGAAATTTTGAACGAAGATATAGCCTGGATTAAAATATAGAACAGTTTTTATCCCGGGTCCACGCAGACGAAGTCGCGGGCGGAAGCTAGTTAGGGATATAAATTTAATTTATCTTGAATGGATAGTGAACTGGAGTGTAAATTGACGTCCTACCAAGAGTACCAAGCTTTGCTTTCACTTTATTTCAAAATAGCAGGAAGGTTAGCACACAGATTTCATAGCAAGTTAAGCAGTTGGCTTAGTATTTAGCAAGTTAGCTATAAAATGTGGTTGTACGACTTGAAAGTTAAAGAAACATTTGAGTGAATTCATTAAATAATTAGGTAAGTAGTTGAATGGAATGAGCACAAAATGGCGTTCAGTCGGTGTTGGACATTCGTGTGATACCGTCAGAGCGAGTTGTTGGCCTTCCGCCCTGCACATCCGTCCGATAAGCGCCCGGCCCGAGTCCAAACCTAATATCAAGATAAATACCGAACGAGCACTTAGCTACCATGGCTAGCAATGTTCTACAATAGGTGGTCAACCGCGCAATACGGTCGTATTTTGCACAAAACAAAATTATGTCGATGAAATCGTACCTTACCGCTCGTATGCGAATGTCCAAATTGTTCAATCAAATGACGACTGAGATGTTAAACATTAGGTTCAAATGTTTGGCACGGGATCCGTATCTACTTAAGCGGGTTAAGTGTTGAAATTACTGACTTTTTGCACGCTTTTCGCCTAATTTTTAGGGTTTAGTATATAAAAAAAAACAGAACCCCTTATAGGATCACTTTGTTGTCCGTCTGTAAAGTCCCTTTATCTCGGGAAGGCGTGGAGGTATCGAGTTGAAATTAAAAACCATATACTCAGGTGTACAGTCCCTTGAAACTGTGCAAAAATCAAACTTCCAAGTTAACGCAAAAAAAAGACACGGCCGTTTACGCTGCAAAAGACGTATATTTTGACACTCTCAAGGGAATGACAATTTATAACTACAATTTGGCCAGTAATGTGGTATTATATATGAGTACAGGAAAAAAACTGAAAACTATACATTTGTAACTAAGCACGGAACCCTCGGTGGGCGAGTCCGCCTCACACTTGTGCGATTTTTTATATGCAGTTCGTTTCTTTGGAATATGAAATATTAAAACACTGCTGGTGCTTTGTACCACGAAACAAGAGGGTCTCATTCAAAGGGTAAGGAACCTTTGATCAATGAACTGGATAGTATGGCCGGAACAAAGCATTGAGCATTCCGGTTCGGGCAATGCTGCGGGTTCTCACCTCCCAGTAAAGCAATTAGCGGAGGCTACCAAGTGATACAAAATGCTCGCCGTAGGAGTTAAAACGAGTCTAGTGGCATTTTGAGTACCTAATGGGACAACACAGTTTACGATATTACGACGAGGGGTGCGTAATGTCACGTCCAAATTGCAAGAAATTAATTGATTTATACGTTTACAGCCACTGCTAAAGTTAATCATGACACGACTCTGGTTAGCCTCCGTCAAATGTGTGTACCTTTACAACTTTTTTTTCAAACTTGCATTTGCTCGCAACTTCGTCTGCAATTTACGTATCAATATTCATTTCTGGGGTACATTTTCGGGATAAAAGTATCCTCTAGTTCATGAACTATCTTAGACCCATTAATACGTTTTGGCGTGATTGAGTAAACAAACAGCTAAACGACCTACCTTTCAATCCTACTAATCCTACTAATATTATAAATGAGAAAGTTTGGATATTTTGATGTTTGGATGTTTGTTACTCAATCACGCTTAAGCGTCTTAACCGATTTGGATGAAATTTTGCACGAAGATAGTTCATAGCCTGACTTAAAATATAGGATAGTTTTTATCCCGGGTCCACGCAGACGAAGTCGCGGGCGGAAGCTAGTATTATATAGTATGATTAGTGGAATTCAGGCGTAGCACTTTACTGGTAAAAGTTTAGTTGCATCTTATCCTTAATCTCTGCCATGTTTTTTCCTTATGTTCATCAGTATTTAATGTCTTTTTAGGCACTGGTCCCACCGCCGGCTAGTAAGCTAGAAAAGTTGGGCGAGTAACGGTTCATTGCGTGCTGACCAGGCACAGTGTGATCAATCGACCTTTACAGATCCGCAATGTAATGCTACTCGCCCAACTTTTCTAGCTTACTAGCCGGCGGTAGGACCAGTAGCCATCGTGTAGCCATTTTTCATAAGTATCTAGGAACCTAAGGCACTGGCCTTAGGTTCCTAGATACTTATGAAAAATGGCTACACGAATTCAAACAATTTAATTAACACGAGCGATTCAAATTAACAGTAGGTACCTACAGCTCTACTTCTTAGCACACCGTGATAGTGAAAAAAGAGCTTCAAGTTCAAGTAGAAGTATTTAGACATACCTACATTATAGATCCTATCCTATCCTTCAGTATTAAACGAGCAATACTTGTATATACAGAGTGTACCAAAAATGGGGTGTGAACCGATCAAGGGCATAACAGGAATCGTGTTCTTTGTTTACATTTGTATGGAGCAGTTTGCCCCAGTCGGCCAACGCTCCATACAAATGTAAAAATAGAAAATCGCGTAAAAAAAATCTCTTGGTTTTTTCTTATCAGAACCTGTTATGCCATTGATCGGTTCACACCCCATTTTTGGTACACCCTGTATATTTGAATACACGTTCTAGAAAACGGCTCTAACGATTTCAATTAAATTTGAAAATACGGGTTTGAGTTTTACGGGCGCGAAAAACCGGTCTAGCTGTTTAATTCGTTTTCTCTGTATTTTCTCTATTTTCACCCGAGCAGGGCTCGGTCGCCCAGGGACTACTTAAATAAATTGTTCTAATTGAGCATTCTCAATAGGCAAGTAGGCAGTATCCGTTTGAATATTTTCGGCGATAACCCCGCACTATCGAAGTCAAGTTGAATAGGATCAAATAGGTACTGATAGAACGCTTACAATATAATTATAACGCCTACTCATGGGTATCGTAAGTAAAATAATTTTCTTGTTATTTAAGTTTACCCAGTGACCTGTCTAACAAACAAAGGCATGTTTTTAGTTTCCATTACAAGTCATAAAAGTCACATCCTAGCGTTTTTCCCGGTTGTATCCTAGAGGAGTCCGGCGTCCGCCTTGGCACTTAATCCCAAGATTAGGTGTAGGCACTAGTTTAACTGAAGCGACTGCCACCTGACCTTCCAACCCAGACAGAAAACTAGCCTCATTGTTTCCAATACAAGTACGAAATAGTAGATTGTGTCTCAAGGCAACAAAATTATATATTTACGGCGAGGGCGGTGTATTAAATCCTGAGTGAAGCAAAGGTTGCTACAATAGAATCCTGAGCACAACGAGGGATTCTAAAGTAGAATCTGAAAGTACCTAGGGATTCCAGAGTTTAGTTTCAAGGTGGAAATATTTTTTTGCTACCGAGTGGCACATACTGCTTTTCATACCTTCTATGAGGAAAACTGAATCCATCATTTATTTATTTATTTGGCTCACAAAAGAAGTTACAGGCACTTACAGAAAAACAATATTAGGTAGCATAAAGATTCAGATCTGGACTATAACTTTGATCGTTCATTTCTGATAAGCAGGACCAGGGAAGAAAAGTACAACTTTGACCCCTCATTTTTAACCGCCGGTTTTATAAAGATCCGTCGGACGTTATGTTTGTAAGCAAAGTAAGTAAGTCAAAAAGTGAACCTACTGAGTTGGCTAATACAGCTCTATGAAACCGGGCCTTAGTAAAGTCTAAGGGAACCAACAGTTTAATTTAGATGAACCAACGCCCATCTGTAACCGTTCATGTCTTGAACAATTAAGTACTCGTAGATAAAAATCTTGGTTGCTGTGAATGAACGCTTGTCGATAAGGGTACATTCTGAAAACGCGGTTATGGTGTTAAAGGTCACGGCTGATAACCGCTCTATGTAGTACCATCTCTACATGTACTCGATTTTAAGTCTTATTCCCCAGACATAAGTTCCAATAGGTATACTCATATATAAATGCCACGTGTACCATTGAATCGGCGCGTTTTATCGCTTGAAATTAAGCGTTTGTGTTTAAATCATTCGGTATAAAATTATAAGCTTCGCATTTTAGGCGGCATCTTGTTTTTCCTATGATAAGAATAATTGCGGGTTACGAGTATGGCTAGTGCGGCAATCACAGGACCTAATTCCAACTCTATAGCAATTCGAAGAAGCACCGAGTATATAAATACCTAAATACCAAATATCTTATATCTAGTTACCTATCCACTTTATACAACATCATTTAAAGCTGTTCTTACTTCTTAAGACTTTACTAATTATATAGACTGATTAGGACTTTGCCACTTTATATAGACTCATTATCATGAAGACTACCTCAAATTATATAGACTCTTGGATCCCACAGTCAAACTGTGCAAACAGTTTTGTGGGACGTTGTATTTAGTTTTAAGTCATTGTACAGTGCTTTACTGAAATAATAAAAAAAAAAAAAAAGCCTATATTAGTACCAAATAAAAATAATTCAGGCTACGCACAACTTCTGTTGTTTAAACAAGAACGTTTCGTGTAGATTTTCATACACACTTTTTTCGGACTACATTGTTTAGTTACAAACCATTGCCATAATATTTATTTATTTATTTTTAGTAGAACCAAGAGCTATGAAACTTATTATTAAAATTAATATAAACAAAAAAGCCACTTACATTAGTTATTGTTGTATTTACCCCGTTGTGGTATACCCGCGACTAAAATAATTACAGGCGCGTAATTTCTATGAAATTAATTACAGTTTCATATATTTTCCGCGCCAGCTCTCGTGAATCGACCTTTACCGAGGTGCATTTTTGTTGAATTACTATATTTTTGAATTAATGGTTTAATATAAGAATTGTAAAACATTAAATAAAATAAAAATATATTATTCATGACTAAACTCTTTTTTTTAAGTAATGTTGCCCGAAAAACGTTTATACCTATGATTAAAGCTCATATGTAAGTTAGTCTGTAAGGTATTTGTAAATATAGGCCGTTTCCTGATACAAATAAATAAATAATTCACCCTGTTTAAATATGAATAACCCTACTAGAATAAAGAAGGGACTAAAGTGTCCGAAAATATTCTTAGTAAACAAGGAAGGAGGCGAGTCTAATTCGAGTACAGACAGTCTATATCGGGCCGTTATGCAGTATGCTGCAACGAACGTAAACTTGCTGTGTCGTATACTTACTGGTATTATGGTTTCACGCGTTAAAATTGAGGTGACGGAAGCCAGAATACTAGTGTCGACACTTTCCTTATCGTTCAGTATCGAGTTACTGTGCAAGTAAAAACACAGTATTTATGAACACGATTAGTGTAGGTAACTAGTAAATTAAAAAAATATGACGGCGGTCTTACATCGACCCGATTTGGATATGATGCTTTTCGAGTGCAAAAATGAGTCACTTTACAATTTTTACTTTAAATCGTTTCATAAATGATAGAGTGCTGAGCTAACACGATAGTATAAAAAATATTGTCGATTTAAGAACTCTATTTTGAAAGTCGGTTAAAACTCGAAAATTTGAAAATAGATCACTAGATTATTAGAGTATTGATACTTTTCAAATTTGTTCATCCTTTACGAGGGCTGTTTGATAGGTCCTTTTAAAAACCATTTATAAAACCTTTTTTCTGGTAAATGGCATTAACACTCGCAGGCACAATCTTTCAAATGAAGACTGTCAAAAATTCAGCAAAAAGAACAAGTTTTTGTCAGTTTAAAAATTGTTTGACTGTGATCACTCGCAAATTTTCGAACAAAAACGCGAACCAAAGCGAATTTCAAAACTATGTTTGGATAAGATGAAGCGTAATCCTCGGAATTTTTTGAGTCGATTTGTCACTGTGGACGAAACTTGGTATACACCTGAATCAAAACAGCAATCAAAACAATGGATGGCGACTGGTGAACGTGCCCCTAATAAGGCCAAGACTGTTTTGTCGGGAAGGTGATGGCGACAGTCTTCTGGGATGGTGAAGGAATCATTATGATTGATTACTTGGAAAAGAGAAAGACTATCACTGGCCGTTATTACGCAGAGTTATTGGACCGTTTTTATGCCGAATTGTTGGAAAAACTACCAAAATTGTCCCCCAAGAAAGTCCTCTTTCATCAAGACAATGCCCTAGTGCACACGTCAGCTATTGCAACGGCCAAAATCCACGAGTTGGGCTTCGAGCTGGTTCCGCATGCTCCGTATTCGCCGGACCTAGCTCCGTGCAATTATTACCTATTCCCAAATCTGAAAAGATGGCTTGGAGGGCAAAAATTTTTGACAAATGAGGACTGCATCGCAGGTGTAAACGGCTATTTTGAAGACCTCGACAAAACGTATTTTTTGGAGGGGATCAAAAAATTGAAAACTCGCTGGAACAAGTGTTTGGCCCTCAAAGGAGACTATGTTGAGAAATAAATTTAAATTGTTTAAAAAAAACATTTTTTACTTTTTAAAATGACTCATCAAACAGCCCTCGTATGTACACAGTTAAACAATAAACATTTTCTGATTCTGATTCTGATATTCATAATGACGTTGTAAAGGCCGTCTGTTCTTAAATTGAGAAGCTGTGTTGATATCGGCTATCAGTTTAGACTGATAGCCGATATCAACACAGCTTCTCAATTACTCTTACGCTCACACATATTTTTACTCTTACGCTCACGGTGGTTTAGTTTACCCACTACATACAGACTTACTAATAAAACAAATTTTATAAATGCGTAAGATTGGGTAATTGTTACTCAATCACGCCTAAACAGCTCAACCGATTTGGATCAAAATTTGCACGAAGATAGTTGTTTTCCGGGGTCCACGCAGGCAAAGTCGCGGGCGGAAGGTAATCTTATAATATTCCTCTGATTATCTATAATTTTAGTATTCGACATACTTACATGAAAAGGGCACCGCCATTCGCATCGGAAATCGACGCGTCTGTGCAGGCATCCACTAGTTAAAGTAATAAAGAAGCCATATATGGTGAACCTTTGAATGTGCGCGTGGTAGACGATAATCGGGTTGAATCGTGGGAAGGTATGGTTTCTTAGAAGAGAACAACGTACAAACGACAACACTGTTAACTGACCATCCTGTGTTTATATAGAACCTTATTACAATGCTCTTAAGGTGCACCGATGGTCAGTTAGCTGTGTTGTCGATAGTACTCGCCGGTATGGAATGGGAGACTCGTGAAATTACCGAGCCAGTTTTAACGAGGAGACGACTGCCTCATTGACTTTTAGTTCTCTATACCGAGTTGGAGTGGTTATTGCCAAAAGTCAGAGACGCTATACGTTTTCTACATATTTTTTCCGAGCAAAATCAACAACCGAGCGTTTTAATTTCGCTTTGCGTGGCTGGCTACCGGCTTACGATGGTTCAATTCATTGATACGCGTTTTCGGTTCTATACTCATTTAGAATCCAGTATCTTCCTCATTATCAAAATTATTTTTCGGTATTCCGAATTTGTATTAACGCTAAAAACAGAGTGAATGAAAAATTTGATGATAGAGAGAATGAAATATTAGATGAGATTAAATTCCGAAATTGATTATCTGCTGATGATTATTTTTGTGTGAATAGAACACCAGTTAGTATGTACGGTCTCAGTTTCTAGAACGCTTGCTTTACGAGCACATCTCGAATAGGTAGGCAAGGCGAGGGTGATTAACATGTGGTATGCGAGATAAGTTGCCTAATTTTGGAAGCTGTGTCACGTGATACTATTTAAATCTCGGGCCGTCGACCCGCGTTATCGAGGCAGATTAGGTAATTACGTACGAACTCACGCTCACACGCTCCCAACGAAATATCTATACTGAGCTTACGCTATAAACTTCACATCAGCATCGAGGTTTTGGTAGGTAGTTGAACTGGTTGGTTGCATTTAAAAATATAATTAATTATAACCGTTTTGTACCCGCCAGTACAACGATAAACTCGAATCAAATATGAATATGTTACATTTAATGTTTGTTCAATTAGGTATACACCGTGTCCAATAAGTTCGAATACAGTTATGATCCTTAACAAAATAAATGTACGCGTAGTTTAAGTTATGAAAATTATATTATATGAAAGGCACACTTATATACAATATTTACCACAAATGTTTTGGAATTACTCCACCTTTAACTTTTTTACAAGCTTCAAACGTTTCTCAAAAGAGTCACAAGCTGCACGCACCGCTTCCATCGGCATATCGTCCCGAATTTGCACGATAACCTTTTTAAAATGGTTCAGGTTTGCGACTTTATAATTATTTAGTTTCGAGAGCATGTATGACCATACGAAATAATCTAGTACGTTTAAAACTGGGAACTTGGTGGCCATTCGTTTTTCGGCTAAAATCGGTCAAATTAGCCTTGCACCAAGCCTTGAACAGCGTTTGCCGTATGCGACGGAGCTCCGTCTTGTTGGAAAACATAATAATCATCTCCAAACATATTTTTTAAATTTGGGGCAACATTTTTCTCCAAAACCTCCGATTTATAATATTCCGCATTGATTTTAACGCCTTTATCAATAAATACTAAAGGCAGTTTGCCTCTCTTTCAAAGAGCATCCCAAACCATCACTGATGGTGAGCTCTGGAACCTAGGCACATTCCTTTCATAGTCTGGAATGTCTTCTATCCTTGCTGACCACAACCGGTCGTTTTGGGCGTTATGAGGCTGCTCTAACACAAAGAGTTTCTCGTCTGAGAAAACAAATTCGTCCCCTGCGTGCCAAGAAAGTATGGTGCTACATCTTTCTACTCTCTTTTTCTTGGTCGCATCTGAAATGCCATGTACTTTTCGTTTTTTGTAGGCATGACATCCAAGCTCTTTTTTCAATATATTATGTACAGATCCCCTGGAAATTTTCAGATCAGCAGTGAATTTTCTAATAGAACGGTGTTTTTTCCGCCGAATTCGGTCTCTTATGGCCTTTACCAGTTTTTTGGTTCTAGCTGAGCGGGGCCGACCGGATCTTTTCCTGTCCTTTGTAGAAGAGATCTCTTTATACCTTTTTATAGCAGTATAAACCAGATTCCGTTTAACTCCATGGGGTTGTAACGCCTTGAAGATAGCACATGGCCTGTCGCCATTAAGGAATTATCTAATAATTTCTTCACGAAAGTGCTTCATCGTGTATTTAAACCAAACTAAAAATACGTGACTTATGAAATTATTGTATTATGTTTATGTCAATATACTTTTTAAATTAAAATAAGAATTTTATAGCCAGCAATCCGTATGTCTATACAGCAAGTGCTAAAAGTTTGTATTCGAACTTATTGGACACGGTGTATATTAAATGTCTGCGCACAGAAAGCTGTCCTAAGAAAGGGGCAGGTAACTAGTGATGATATAAATAGATTGGGTCTTAATTCGAGCAGCTACGACAATGATGCATCAATCTGTTAATGTGATGCCGATAACACACACTAAGACTTTAATAATAATAATAATTTTATTCATCAACCAACATGGATCATGTTCATGCAGCAGTGTTTCAAATATGCACAATCAAGCGATCAGCGACCATTCTCAGGATGCTGGTAGGACTAGGATTGCCAACTATTTTTGGGGGAGATAATAGATTTCCATAAAAAACAAAAAATATAGTACACTGTAAAAAATATAGTACTTGGCTGGGCTTTGCTGCTATTTAGTAAAAAATCTCGGCAATTTGAAGCACTTCGTAAGGTCCCTCAAAATACAGTATTTCCGCGTACTATATATTTCTTCAACAGTATAGAGTACAAAAAGTCAAAATGTAGTACAATACTATATAATATAGTACGGTTGGCAACCCTAGGTAGGACTGGCCCGGATCGTGCGTACCAGTACCAGCCCTCCTATTCTCTAATTTATTTTTCAACACAATTGCTCGTAACGTACCTCTTATTGTGTCGCTTTTAGGCTCATAATCCTGGATATTATACACGCGTGTTTAATAACATTACGATACTTGTGTGTTATGGTTATATCCCGATTAAGTCACGTTGGCACCTTCCAGCAAGATGTATGCATGCATACGGTGCATTCTTATTCTAACCGGGTTGTACATTCTGTACAGCTTTTTTTTTGATTCTCGGCAAATGGATTTAGTAAAACTATTCACTTTTGATAACATTTTACATGAATTAATAAAGATAACATTTTAAAACGAAATTATTTATTTTATTTTGTATTGGCTGTTTAGAGATTTCATCTAATGCGCGCGCACTGCGCAAACTTCACAAAAAAATTGATGCGCGCCATTATAGGTATTTATTTCACAGATATTTGTAAACATTGTGAATGCGTGTTTGGTTATTAACAAAAATATTGATTCGTGACTAGAAAAGTGATAAAAAGAATGGACGCCACTAGAAATTCTTGACGATGTATACAACATGTAAGTAAAAACCTGTTGACATCAATAAATAAAGAAAATAACTTGGCAGGCCTATAAATTTTCATCTTATGAAAAGGATTTTTTCCTCGCAAATTGTGTTGAAAAACGTCGTATGAAACGCGTGAGCTTTGATAATTACAATCCTCGGCTTTCTTATCACGCTCACCTGCGGCTCGCGTGATAATTCCGCCTCTGATGTGATTATCAACATACCTCACTTGTATCACAATGTACTATTACAGTACATATGGTGCCACTTTCCCGCACTAGTGCGGAAAAGAGCACTTTTCGTGCATATGTCGAAACTTTAAAGAGCCATATGTACAGTAAAACGTTGTACGATACACGTGCGAATAGGTAATTCGCAACTCGTGTCGATTTAAAACACTCCCTTCGGTCGTGTTTTAATTTATCACCACTCGTTGCGAATTTCCTATTTTTGGCACTTGTATCGTAAATAACTATTAAGCTCACCTCAACGCTCACCCACAACGATATCTTGACACCGCGATGCGTAGTAACCAAGCGTAGGTAGAGGTCTTGTTTCGTGACGGGTGAACGGCGGGGTGAGCCGCATAAACGCTTAGCGAATAACAGCCCAGGGCACACCGTTTTCGCATCGTAGTGTGGAAACAGTCAACCCTCGCCTCGGCGAACATCCCCGATGCACTGCAGTGCCGGGGCATGCCCATCAACATCCAACACCCTGAAGGCATTATTGAACTGGACTTTGAGGACATAGAACTTTTTGAGTATACATAGTTCGCTCAGAGACCGCTAGTGTAGAATGTACCTTATGCCCTAAAGGGGTAACATTTGCTTCTTCGGAGAACATAGCGAATCTCGGAGAAATCACCGTCTCTAAGACAATGCTCTCCATTCACGTTCAATCAGACAAAACGTGTCCAAGGTACTAAAATTGTGTGACTATACGTTGATTACCTTACCTCCGGTTTTATCTTTTTTTTTATACAACGACGGTGGCAAACAAGCGTACGGCCTGCCTGATGGTAAGCGGACTCCGCAGCCTATAGACGCATGCAACTCCAAAGGAGTAACATGGGCGTTGCCGACCCTTGATATGTTTGAGGATTCGCCGGGTTGAACAAATTCCCTCGCTCTCAACACAACGCATCCTCGGGAGCTCAGGCGACCTTGCTCACCTCCAGGGGGCCGATTTTTGACTTTCGAGCGCTCGAAAATTAAATAAAAGTAAATGCTATTGTAGTGTCATAATAGGGAATATGCATGTGATTCAGAAATGGCAAAAAAAATCATGAGTAATCTTTATTGCTTAATAAATATACTCACATGATTATTTTTACAAATGATCATGTTTCTATTAACAAACTTAATTATTTAAAAGTAGTATTTTTCAAATTCCCTCCCAAATTTTCAAAACGCAACGCTATTGGCCGAGCGAATCGTGACGTCACCGTGCACTCGGTGTCTACTGTTAACAGGTCGTTTGTATGATTAATTGATTATTGAAAGTTATTCGCATTGTTTTGCCGCTGTTTATGATAAACAATCAGTGTTTTTTGGGGATTATTAACTGAAAGCAGTGACTCCTTGTGAAAAAAGACTCGCCACAATGACTGGAAGCGGTTTTGTCAAGGCAAAGTCGGATAATCTGCCTGAAATTGATGTGTTCATGATGACTAAGCGTACCTCGTAGGTGTCTTTCTTAAATAAGTGGAATAAAAAACTAGTACATATGTTCATTATATACCTACCTAATCAAAGGTATGTTGAATTAGGAATGTTACATGGTGAGAACATCTTTATAAATAAAACAAATTTGTGTAGGACACTCATTAGAAAGGAATAAATTCTTTCAACTTCGATCAACAGTGCAAACATAGAAACTTAGCTAAAACGTTTGGTGATCAAAATCAACACTCGTAGTCAGCTGTTGATCAAAAAAAATCATAATATTTTGAAACATTAATAACTAAAAAAATGGGAATCAGGATAGTTTTATGAATAAGTATATACCTACATTTTTAGGTTAGGTTATTGTTTATATTGTTCGGGAGTCCTAATAAAAAAGATTTTAGGTACAAACATATTTAATAATCACTTCGAAAGGATGTTCATAACAATATAAACTACTTAATCACGATAAATTATATCTCCTCATCGCTTTACACCCCTTTTTCCTTATATTTTGCATCTTTGGGCATATGAAAATATATCATACATGTCAGGTGCAGTTTTAGTGTTATTTTCACAAATAGGGGCAATACAATATTTATAATAAGCTTTTGTGTGCTCTTCCGTTACAATAAGTTGATCTTACAAGCTTTAATAACTCACTTTTACTAAAACTGTGAATCAAACACTTCGTTGATTATATTATAAGTGCACGGTGACGTCACAAAATGAGCGCGCCAAAATGGCGGCGTTTTAATCGTCCGAAAATGATGGTAGTTTTAATTATTATTTTACAGTACATATGGTGCTACTTTCCCGCACTAGTAGGGAAAAGAGCACTTTTCGTGCATATGTCGAAACTTTAAAGAGCCCTATGTACAGTAAAACGTTGTACGATACACGTGCGAATAGGTAATTCGCAACTCGTGTCGATTTAAAACACTCCCTTCGGTCGTGTTTTAATTTATCACCAGTCGTTGCGAATTTCCTATTTTTGGCACTTGTATCGTAAATAACTATTTTAGCTCATTCAATAATATTGTGAGTGTTATATTTTTTTCCGGTTATATAATTACTTATAGAATAGTTTAAAAGTCGAGCGAGTCGAGCGCTCGAAAGTCAAAAATCGGTCCCCAGGAACACAACACTACTACAGAGCAAGTAGTAGTGTTATTATGGCTGTGGTCTTCTGCAAGGCGGACGTACTTCCCCAGTTGGGCTGCTCCGAATTCGAGCGGGATGACATTTCGCTGTGCCCTACCTCACCAAATCGGAAGCAGTTCTGGTGTCACTTTATTCCTGACCTTTAAGACAATCAAATGTCAGCCTCAGAGCGCTTACACATGGCTTACTTTTTGCAGCGATACAAACGCGATACGGTATCAATGTAGGTGATATAATTGATATAGATAGATTGATATAGATTGGTGATAGCATTAAGTCTGCCTTTTGTATTATAAGATATTCTTTTATGCAATAAAGATTAAATAAATAAATAAATATAAAGTACTGTCACGAATCAGTCGCAAGTTCGTGCAACGCGCGCTCGTATTATCGGTACAAAAATCTCCGTGTGTAGCCGCTCTAACATATACAAGTTAAATACATGTTTGACGCGTGATACACCTAACGCCTCTGCTTTTAAAACGCAGTTACAAATGTTACAATGTATTCTGCGTAACAACTCATTATACCGTCTCTTTGCTTTGTGTAAAGTAACTCATTCGTAGTTGTGTTTGCTAGCAATTAAATATGCCACATATGGTCTTGTGGCTGTTGCATTAATACCATTACCAAATATAGGCAGTTAGGATGGCCCAAAACTAGAATGATCTCACGGGACTGTATCACGTCATAATTATTTGCATTATTCTTGATGTTTGTTGCTCACCAAGGAATATTATGATGATATGCGTACGTACACGTATTTATAGCCCTAACCACGGACCGTACTAGTTAGTAGTAATACTAGGTAATAAATAGTAGATGATGTAATTTGATTTGAAGTATCAATCGCGCTGTACCTATTCTGAATATTGGAAGGACTAATTCAGGTGATGAGGTAGGGCACAGCGAAATTTCATCCCGCTCGAATTCGGAGCAGCCCAACTGGGGAAGTAACTCCGCCTTGCAGAAGACCACAGCCATAATAACACTACTACTTGCTCTGTAGTAGTGTTGTGTTCCTGGAGGTGAGCAAGGTCGCCAGAGCTCCCGAGGATGCGTTGTGTTGAGAGCGAGGGAATTTGTTCAACACGGAGAATCCTCAAACATATCAAGGGTCGGCAACGCCCATGTTACTCCTTTGGAGTTGCATGCGTCTATAGGCTGCGGTGTCCGCTTACCATCAGGCGGGCCGTACGCTTGTTTGCCACCGTCGTTGTATATAAAAAAAGGCGCTTGGTGTTACAGTATCGAGCTGTCAGAGCTAAGGCGATTCTTTTTAGTACTGGACTTAGCTTTAACGGCTACAACTTTCAAGGCTACATAAAATAGTATTACGTGGTATAAACATGAACGGATTTATAACGTAAGACGACTATAGGACACAATTTAATGCAGTTATATAAAGCGAACTTTAGGAATGCACCTAAAAAGCATTTGGGGAATTCCACGAGAATGTCGCTTAGGAGACGCGTCAGGCATAAAATATTGATGACTGACGCCTCAGGTCAACAACATCAGACTTATAAGTTGCTGTCAATAAAAATCATTTTTGGTTCAAGTTTTTCTTGCACGGTTGACAACTGTAGCGAAAATGCCCTTAAGAGTCCGCAGTAAGCTCGATTCTCCATACAAACGTAGTTACGCTCTCATTTTAAAACTACGAGTTGGAGTGTAACGAAACTTTGCATGTATAATGACATGAGGTATATCTATGTCTGTAATTAGTTTATGTAGCTTCAGATACATATTAAAAAATATAGAGCGAATTTAAGTTTTTCATACAAAACTTGTTTTTGCTGTATTTCGTTTGTTTTATAAACTAGAACCATATAAACTAATTACAGACATAGATATACCTCATGTAATTGTATATTCAAAATTTCGTCACAATCCAAAACGTAGTTTAAAAATGAGAGCGTAACTACGTTTTTATGGGAAGGTGAAATTCGGCCGAGCTTACTGCGGACTCTTAAATCCAATATTTGACAGCTGTCATCCTAGTACAAAAAATGACATCATAAGTCCTCCTTGACGTTTATTGTACCGGGATTACGGCTGTCAAGTATCGCCTGTTAAAAAAATCGAATTATACCTACCTACTCGTTGAGAGGGTTTGAAAGAACTCAACGGGGTTATCCTTTAATTATCGACAGGGTTATCTTATTTAGGAATTGCTATGACCGCCTTTTGTCTCTATCTTGAGATCAGCTCGATGGTACCATAATATTGAATCGTCATCCAAACTATAGTTAAACCCAAAATTTTTGCTCAATCGGTTAAAGATATTGCTTCAAAATTTATTTTGCTAAGTTTCCACCCGAACAAGCAAATGTAGTCTGTTCGGAAGTTAATGTTAGCAAGTTCAATAAAAGCTTTATATACAATAGCGTCACAATCGACACTATCGAGAATGCCGCATTCGAAATTTTAACATGCACAACGTAAATTTAAATGAAACGCAAATTGTAGAACAATCTGTACAAACGCCAACACAGTTAACTGACCATCCTGTATATATATTGAACCTTATTACAATGCACATAAAGTGCACGGATGGTCAGTTAACTGTGTTGGCGATGGTACTGGCTGGGACGGTAGCCGAGATGCGCCCATCTGCCACGCACGTGTCAGCGACGGAGCGCGAATCCTTCCAAGCGGAGTTTCACATGTTATGTTCAGATTTAAATTGTGCTTTGCTTGTTTCAAATCAAGTATATAATATTATAAATGCGAAAGTGTGTGTGTTTGTTTGTCCTTCTTTCACGTCGCAACGGAGCGTCGTATTGATGTGATTTTTTGTATGGAGATAGTTTAAAAGCTGGAGAGTGACATATGCTACTTTTTCCAGCGGGAAAACATCTAATTCCCACGGGAAAATTCAATATGTTACATTTTCCTATAACCACGCGGGCGAAGCCGCGGGCATCAGCTAGTCAAGTATAAAGGAAAAACTCGGAAATTTTGTGTTGTTGAGATGAATAACGTTCACAAGTAGTTTTGCAAAAAGCGACCACATTATTTTTTTTGTCAAAATGACTTAAGTATTAAAAGGCAATAAGTTTGGTTGGAGATAGCAAAAGGGTTAGAAAAAAGTTGTTTCCTGGCTCACATTGTAAGGGTTAAAACGAAAATATATAAGTTTTAATATACATATAAGAAACAATAATAAATGATACCTCCTAAACATGTCAATTTTTCGCGTTTACAGAGCTACAACAAGAAAAAGTTTATCATAAGCTTGATTATGACTTCCGCATTCATAGTAGGTATGATTTTTCCGATTATATAGTAGGTACATCATTTTAAATTAAATGCATTAAAGATCCTGAGTCTCAGGTTACTAAAGAAAGAACTAAATAGTTCAACGGCATGTTAATACAATTTAAAACGAAGAGGATTGCATTTGTTTTGAATTCGTTTCATTGTATTCACCGCGCGCACCGTATTTCAAAGCTATTATTTTATTGTATTTTTATTTATATGCCGTCTCAGATGGATAACACGTGCGCAAGTACGCAATGAATAAGAAGGAAGCTTCCTGGTAGACTATAGTGCTCACCTCCTCTGCGCGTGGTGGGCGGCCCGGAGCAGCAGCCGCGCCGCGCGCAGCCGGGACTCCCACGCGGCGCAGGCGTCGCCGCCGCCCGTGCTCACTGACGACACCACCCACTGCTGCTCTTCGATCTACACGCACACACACACCGTACGGTTCAAACAAAGAATAACACCCTTATTCATGAAACTTAAAATACCTCTGATAAATAAAATGTTTTCGTCTCTTTCTAAAGAACACAAATGGCAAAGTAACAGATAGAGGCATACGAATTTTAACGGCATTTTAGCAAAAATAGGTTTGTATGGGTACTACGAATAGGGGTGTAGACTCGAAAATTATCCTACTCCAAAAGAAAGAAGGCAAAAAAATATGCCTAGTGACGAAAATCCCATTCAGATATCTCAAAAAATTACGAAGCTACCACCATTTTAATATTTCTTGTTAGAGAGAGAAAATGCAAACAGTGTGTGACGTCACATTACAGGATGCTGTCGGGGGGCCGCGTCGAACACGACAGGGCGCGGCACGTTCAACACGTCACAATCTTCCAGCGTCATCGTTTCATATGAAGTTGCGTTTTACGAAAAAGGGACAGAACATACCCCTTCTTAAAACTTTGGACACTTATAATATAACTTCGTGATTATTTAACCTATTGCGTTGATTTTTTCTCCACTTGACTACATTTTAAATCCTTTTTCGAGAAAATATGACATAATTGATTATTTTATTTAGTGTCTACACCCCTATTCTAAGGTGTCAACGGGTTTTAACTTTAACCGCCCTGTCCGTACAGGCCCGTTCACACACCGTAGTGTACACCGAGTATTTCCTAAATAAATATATACTAATATTATGAACAGCTAAAGTTTGTGAGTGTGTTTGTATGTAGGACGACCACACATGACTACGCATAGTTCTCATTCGATTAAAAAAGTATCTTTCATCATTATATAGACAGGACTTTTAGGCTGAGGCATTAGGCTATAAATTATAATATACATATATTAGGTACCTATCCCGCGTCTTCACTTTCGTCTAATGACCATAAAAGACCCTTTTGATCATAACTTAGCAGACCTGTTAGCTAGAATGTGTGATTGATTTCAAAGTTATAGATAAAGACAAACGAATATCACCCTTAGTATTTTGACCAAAGGGAATGTAATCGCGTATAATTAACTTATTTATTTATCTCTTAGTGAAGTTAATTATCCGCGATTAAGTTACGTTTCGTAAAAATAATGTTTTTGTTTGTTAAAGTTTAACGGAATTTTAGATAAAACAGGTTTGACGGTCGATTATGAATAAGACCAAATGTAACAAAAACGCACCTTAGAGAGTATCTCCTTGAAGTCCTTCACAATAGGGACGGGCCGCTTGGCTTTGTCGCTGTAGTAGATAATGGCGAGCCGCGCGCCCGCGAACCACAGTTCCAGCTCATTCAGCGCGCTCCGAATCGCTGACTCGCTTGCGGCGTTGGCACTTATTTTCTAAATAAACACATATGATATAGGTGGACTAGAAAATTATAAGGACTGCCAAATGAGTTTTTCGGAATATCATTTGGTATCTACCGTTAGCTTTTCGGTGAAGGAAAAATATCGTGAAGAAACCTGCATATATTTGCGAAGAAATTAAAGGATGTATGTGAAGTCCCCGACCCGTACTGGGCCAGCGTTGCTCCTGCCCGTTCCCTCTCATATATGAGAGGAGGCTTGTGCCCAGCGGGGGGACGTATATAGTAAAGGCTGAGGACGTTGATGGACTGTCATTGGCAATATCTAAACGTAGTGTTCCATTTAAAGTAAGTATACTATTTCACTATAGAGAGGTAATTGTACCATTCATTTCGTACGGCAATTTGACCTCTGCAACACATTAGCAGCATTATTTTTTTTATGGGGGAAAATCGCTTATAGATACCTCCGCGCCGCGGGGATAGCACGAAGGATGTGTCGGACTCGCCCCGACTAAAGACCCCCCCGATGGTCCTCTTCGACGCATTTCTGACGGCTCTGGGATATCCTACGGAACGCACCACCCGCCCTGGCGTCATGCCTCTGGGGGTCCTACCTTTTTAGGGTTCCGTACCTCAAAAGGAAAAAAACGGAACCCTTATAGGATCACTTTGTTGTCCGTCCGTCCGTCTGTTAAGACCACACTACACTACACAGCTCCGAAGAGTCATTTGTCTGTAAGCATATTTTTTCCGAATTTCATAATTCCGAAAACCATGTTCCGTTGTTTTTTTTTGTTCTTTCAGGATATAATACTAACCTAACCTATTTATGTATTTTATTTAATAATCTGCGTCCAAGTTTATGTTAAGCAATAAATGACGTTCGGAATTTTGATATTTCGGAATAATGATGCTTTCGGACAAATGAATCTTCGGAGTTATGTAGTGTACCCGTCAAGACCCTTTTTCTCAGGAACGCGTGGAGGTATCAAGCTAAAATTTATACCAAATACTCAGGACTACTGTCCCTTGGAGCTGTGAAAAAATCAAATTTCTAAGCCAACGCAATCAAAAGATACAGCCGTTTATGGCGCAAATTTCCGCAAATTTTCGAAACTTGCAAGGGAATCAAAACCTACAGGGTACTTCCCGTGAACTCAGAATCTTGAAATTTGGTACTAAGCAACGTCTTATAGCACAGATAAAGAAAAAATTGCGAGAACAGTAAATTTTTAGTTACTTCATATAATAAAAATATTTTTAATAATTTTAAAGTTATTACTCTCGACTCGCACCTGGCCGGTTTTTACTACGTTTGCAGCCTCTAACTGTAACCGTGTACCACCCCGAGGACCCCTTTTAGTCACCTTGTACGACAGGCTGTGGACAGCGTAGCCGTATTCGAATGCCCGAGCTACAGGGCGCAGCACAGTAGCTAACTATATGAACTCAATGAAAGAGCTCCTAAAAGATGGCGCCGCTGTGTTAAGCAGAGTACATTTAAGAGAGGCGTTTCTAAAGTTTTCTACTTATATTCATATATTTAGTAAGTGCTGCTTACTTAATTAAAAACATTTAACTTTGAATAACAAGAACACAATTCTGGCATCCAAAATAGCCATCATTAGCGACTAGTTTCTGCAGGATTTTGATCACTATTGCTTTGTGATAAAGTTGAACGTGGATAAAAATGGATAGAGTGCGTACCAGGAAACACATCTGCACACAAACCTTGTATTTAGCAGTGATCTATAAATAATAACGTCGCAACGAGAGCTTTTCTACATAATCTCCAGAATACGTTAGATAATATATAATATAAAAAGTATGCCTACAAGAAATTCAGTAGGCACTATTTTCTAAACAAATAGCTTCAACACTTATAATAGTCACCAGGAGATAATAAAACAAAAATACTAATATTACTGTATATAACCATGTCTGTGAATGCATAAACCGTAAATGGCTATCAGTCATTGACACCAAAAGAACAATAGTGTTTTTGTCAGTCCCACAATGAATAGGAAAATACAACTAGCTTGCGAGTGAATGGGCATCCTTTCTTCAAAGAGCACTTGGAACCATCTAACATGCTGTCATTGCGCCGGTTTCTGACCACTCAGATGGGTTGAAGAATTGGAAGGTCTTTTTCGTTCTTTAGCAGATTCTTATTACAGCCACTGTTGCGGAGCTGTAAGGCGACTTTTAATCTGGAAGTCGCGGGTTCAAACCTCGGCTCGTATCGTAACACTGGGTTTTTCAAAAAACTTAATTCTTTACTTCTACTCTAATTAACTTATTCTTTGTTATTTAACATCAGCCTTATTTAACATTAGACTGGTTTTCTCACGATGTTTTTCTTCACCGAAAGCGGTGAAGAAAAACATCGTGAGAAAACCAGTCTAATCCCAGTAAGGTCAAGTTTCCCCCTGGGTTGTTGGAAGATTTTTTCTTTCTTACTATCTTTCTTTCTTAAAACTAGTGCCTACCCCAAATCTTGGGATAAGGTCCGCTTTAAGGGAAATACGCTAGGAATATTAGTACAATCCTATTATGTGACTACTAAAATAATTGCAGTCAGGGTCTATGGAAATGTGATTGATCTTTAATGGAAAAAACTCTGTCTTCCAGGTGGTCGCTAACTAAAGCTGGTCGCTTAACCGGCGCAATGACCCTATAATGTGAGAAAACTTCTCCCTGACAGTCTTTAGTGATATTATATTAACAGTTGCGAAAAAATAAGAAAAACAACAAGTAAGGAATTCGAAACTTTTATATTATTAATTCTGTAACATCATTGCAGTAGTTGAAAAATAACGAAGTTGTTCAAAAAGTTTTTTTTAATACAGTTCTATCTTATGTATTTTCTATTGACATAACTAATAATGAATGGTACAATTTGTACAATTATTGAATGGGAAAAGTGAAAAGCACTAGTTCGCGAAAACCAACTTTCCGCAAGCTAAACAGCTACGTAAAGTAGCACTTTTTGAGCAACTGTATTAAAAAAGGTTTTTTACTACACTTTTAACTTTATTAGACGCGAAATGGCATTTTTTTTGCAAACTCTTTAGTTAGGTCTATTTTCAAAGGGATGCCGCAAAACAGAAAACGCTTGTTTTTATTGTCGTGTGTGACGTGCATTATAAAATTGAAACAGCATGTTATATATGACATAAAAAAATGCATTTTATGACTACAGCCACAAGTGTCTACCAGAGCTGTGCGAGGATGAAAAGCACCATGCATTGCTAGCTTCGCTCACGCATGGATACTCACCCTAATAGCGCTACTACTTCCTTTATAGGTATGTGATGTTGTTTCTTGTGGTGAGTAAGCTTGCAAGAGCGGCTACCACGAAACGAAATCGAAGTTCGTTCGATCATTAACTTGCTAATTCGAGCGACAGAGAGGGAAATACACGAACGAATTTCTAAGCTCCCAACGGTCCGCTGTAATGCGAATGAGTCTAAACAGCGAACCCTCAAATCAATAAAAAGTTGGCAACACGCCGAAGCAAGCATCAGGCCAATTCACTAACATCGTGGCATTAAAGAGAAACAATCAATGACGTAATATAAACATACCTTTCATTTCATTAAAAAAAAAAACTTTTTTCTATGCCATTTCTATGTGTGAGTTCCTTTAATTGGCTTTGTATTACTATGTACGACTTATATCATGTGTTTGCAGCTGTTGGTACTCCTTAAGTATAATTAAATAAATAAATACCTGCAAAAGTTTAATGTGCCTCTTTATATTGTCAGCTGCCCCTAAAAGGTCTTTCACTTGGAGAGTGTCTGGTTTCTTATACTCCATCTCCAGAAGACCGTATACTTCGCGCCAATGCCGTTCGCTGAAGTCAGTCCCGCGGAGATACTTCAGTAGTGTGGTCAAGTCCTTGAAGGAAACATACGTTTTATTACTTATTCCCAGTATATATCCTACTAATATTATAAATGCGAAAATTTAGATGTTTGGATGTTTGTTACTCAAACACGCTTAAACGGCTGAACCGATTTGAATGAAATTTTGCACAAAGATAGTTTATAGCCTGGTTTAAAATATAGGATAGTTTTTATCCCAAGTCCACGCAGACAAAGTCGCGGCCGGAAGCTAGTTTATTATAAATTGCTAAAAGGGACTTAATCGCGTATAGTTATACTTATCTATTTAACCCAAAGAGGTAAAGTAACTATAAGAGTTACTAAAAATAATGTCTGAGAATCTCGTTTTACAGTCAAGGAAATTGAAAAGATGAGATTTTAGCTTCGTAAGTTTGTGTCTAGGGGGCGATGTCTGGAAACACTTATTTCGTTTTTTTCTTCAGCTGTGTATAAAATAGAGTTTCTGGCTGGAAATAGGCTATATTTTATCCGGCTGCTTCGCTTGGGTTCTCCGTTATAGGCGAGCGGCTACTCTAATATAAGGGCCTTTGCACACATAGGCTCTCATATAATAATGAGATAAGTTTGTACGTACGGAAACCTGCGTAACCACATATCCGATTTCAAAAATTCCTTAATCTATTTATAGACTTATCTATGATGACCGCTTTAGCCTAGTTGGTAGTGACCCTGCCTACGAAGCAAGAGGTCCTGGGTTCGAATCCCGGTAAGGGCATTTATTTGTGTGATAAGCACGAATATTTGTTCCTGAGTCATGGATGTTTTCTATGTATTTAAGTATTTATTTATCTATATAAGTATGTTTATCGTCGTCTAGTACCCATAGTACAAGCTTTGCTTAGTTTGGGACTAGGTCGATTTGTGTAAGATTGTCCCCTAATATTTATTTATTTATTTATAGAATGGACTTTCTGGTTGTAGATAGACTTTATCTTTGCCGGCCTTCTTCTTTGCAGGACGCGGGAGAAACCGTGCGGGCAGCTGGTTATGGATAAAAAACCGGCCAAATGCGCGTCGGACTCGCGCACTAAGGGTTCCGTTTTCACGTTTGTTGTATGGGAGCCCCCTTAAATAATCATTTTATTCTGTTTTTTAGTATTTGTTGTAACCGCGGCAACAGAAATACATCATCTGTGAAAATTTCAAGTAGACACTATCACGGTTACAGCCTGGTGACAGACGGATAGACAGACAGACAGACGGACGGACGGACATCGGAGTCTTAGTAATAGGGTCCCGTTTTTACCCTTTGGTTACGGATCCCTAAAAAGCACATGTCTGAGTTTCCTTCACCGTACCTTAGCGTCAACAGATGAAAACCATAAAATATAATTACAGAATACTTATCGAGTTCCTGCTTCAAATATAAAGTGACTGTCGTGTAGGGCTCAAGTTTCGAACCCCAGTTAGTCGTGAAATCTTCGAGTAGGTGCAGCTTCTTTTGGAATACTATCCAGTCTTGTTCAGCTATAGATTCGAACTCTGTAAAATAAATGTTTTTTTTTGACACAATAGGGGTGTAGACTCGAAAATTATTATTACTCCAAAAGAAAGAAGGCAAAAAAATATGCCTAGTGACGAAAATCCCATTCAGATATTTCAAAGAATTACGAAGCTACAACGGTTTTAATATTGCTTGTTAGAGAGAGAAAACGGAAACAGTGTGTGACGTCACATTACGCGAGGTTGCCGGGGAGCCGCGTCGACGGCGGCGCCGCACACGATGGGCACGGCACATTGCCGTCTATTAGTGACGTCACAATCTTCCAGCGTCATCGTTTCATATGAAGTTCTTAAAACTTTGGACACTTATAACTTCGTGATTATTTAACCTCTTGCGTTGATTTTTTCTCCATTTGACTACATTTTTAATACTTTTACGAGAAAATATGACATTATTGATTATTTTATTTAGTGTCTACACCCCTATTTTTGTCAACGTCGGATATGCTATACGTTGACTTCTATAACATTATTTTGTGATTTGACTTTGCTATGGAAGCCTAAAGTCTTAGTCGGGATACGTCAATTTTACACCCTTTGCTTTTTATCTTTCTTCACTTTTGGATAAAAGTGGGTAAGTTGGAACTGTTGTGGGCTAGTGATTCTGTTCATCATAAACAAAATATCTTATCTATATGTAATCTAAAATCTTGTACCGAAAATTCCAAATCGTTAAGAATTTCCCATACGTTTTGGAATACTCAATGGAATAAAATTGTAAGAACTAGGAAATTATTCAGTTGAAAATACACAAGAAAATAAAAAGCGGCCATAAAAAAAATCAGATACAAAGTTATACCTTCATTATATTCTTTCATCACGGTCCAAAGGTTCATATCTTCCGCGATAAGTTTTTCAGCCTGCTCCCACGAATCGGGGATATTCGGAGCCATGTTGAACTTCTCACATTCCTTCCTATAAGATAAAGGATATGTTGCGTCGGGATCATGACATTCATGGCTCATAGATAGCCGCAGTCCCAAAATCAAAAAGACGTATATTACTTATGGTTGAGATTATTTAACGTGGCTGACTTTTTATAAAACCGTTACAGGAATTGGAATCTTCC
This sequence comes from Epinotia bilunana, assembly GCA_947049275.1. NCBI lineage: Eukaryota > Metazoa > Arthropoda > Insecta > Lepidoptera > Tortricidae > Epinotia > Epinotia bilunana. The sequence goes on along the minus strand of OX346256.1, from coordinate 18,548,554 downwards.
GCCTTGGACGGTAGAGTAGCTTTTTGAATGGACTACTTAGCTGCAATTCGGCCAACTCAAATAATATTAAGTATATACATCGATAAACATAGGTCGGCTTTTTTGGGCTCAGATGACTTGCTGAGTCTGTAGAGTATCGGGTACGTTCACGGCGGCTTGGTCGCTAACAAGATGGCCGAGGGACTTCCCCGAAATGAAATGCGACAACAGAGTGTTGTTTCAAATACAACAGATAGTCGCAATTAAAGGAACAATGGGGTTCAGTCTAAATAATGACCATAATCGCTTTAAGGCCGACATAAAACATCTGGTACTTTGTACTTCCTTTGGGATGACCATAAACGCAATCTTGGATTGCGACAGGTAGCTACAAATACAAATCAAAACGATCTACACAAGTCTTTCTCACGCCAAGAAGAGCTTGAACTTCTGCTTCTGACTGGACATAAAAAAAATACAAACAAAAAATTAAGACTATATTGAGAACAAAAAATATTGCGTCGATATTTTAAGATTGAATGACAGTGTAGTGTAGATAGATATCTGTTGGTGTTCGCAGTGCAATCTATGCTAAAGTTTGAAGGTCAGTTATTTGTTAATATTTAAGTCAATCAAGTTGTTTTTTATGGGATGTCTCACCATAGGTTGGGTTTACCAAAAACAAAAACAAATCATGATTTTAAAGAGTTTTCCATGAGAGGCAACCATGGCAACGCCCAACAAGAAAATAGTTGACTGGCCCATTTATAAGCTATTTAAGAACTCAATAAATTCTGTTTGCAACTCACATTAGTTCATCTCTATCCGCCCGCAGCTTGAGCCAGTGCGCGTGCGCGTGTTGCACGGCGCGACATGTGTCGAGCATGGCGGCGTACGAGGCGCGCGAGTCGGCGAGTCGCGCGCGCGACTGCGCCCAGCGCGACGTCCAGGTCTCTAGGGCGCCGGTCAGGTTGTCCCAGTCGCCGGATAGGCTGGATTTCACTATTTCAGCCTACACATGATTTCAATACGTTAATGACGAAGCCTGCGTTGCAAATAACATAGTACGTGGGTTTCATCGTCGTCCTGCCTAGTGCGTGGGTTTAGCCACATAGCAAATAAATGAAATGAAATCATGTGATTATTTTGACCAACATTGAAGTGCCTAAAAAAAGATATTGAGAACATGACAAAGATTTCCACTGCTGGACATAGGCCTCCCCAAAGAGTGCTAAAGTGACCGTGGTATTGAGAACACATTTCGCGGAATTCGATAAAATGTCATGGCCTGGTGATATGTGCGCAAACGTACTGTTTACGGTGTTTTGCCGCGTAATTATAACCAGACTCTACTAAATTATACTGACTACCAATTGTCCATACAATGTCGCGTTCCTTTCAAATAATGAGTCTCGTGTATCAAGTTTCAATGTATGTACAAAGTTATCTGTACTTGTACTATTCATTTCGTTTGGTCATTAGACCTCTGCCAACTCTAATTACCTCAATTAGAAAGCTCTTAATAATGGCGCCAATGTGTTAAAAAGAGGTTTAAGTGTCATACGAAATTAATGGTACAAAGACCTCTCTAATTTCAACTATACTCTTCTAGACATCAAAATTACTTATATAAGTAATTTGCAAAAATCTGACATCAAAACACTTCTCTGATATAACAGTAATAATGATGTATAACATTCGTAGAATATGCATCGCCTGGTATAAAATCGAAGGCAATATAAACATCACGCAATCAGCGTTTTTAAGGCGTTTATTTTCGTCAACTTCAATCATTGTCGTCAACAGAAAATACTATTAAGAGGCGAAAATTTGTCAACTTTTGATGAAAACAAGCAAATAAATATAAGGAAATATACGTATTATTAAAAAAAAAACCTGTTGCCCGAACTGACCTGTTGCTCAAACATTTGCTTCCGACTGTGCATCAGTTCTCGAATCTTCTGCCACTCTTTTATAGTTCCGTCCACGGAGGCGTCTCCTCCCCAAGTACGCAACATATGCCCTTTCTTCTTCAGACCTTCTACTGTCTTCTCCATCTGATACAAACGTAAAACAAGTGCAGCTTAATTGATTACTGTATTTGAAGCATTTTTTTATTGGTTTTAATCGACTATATATGTATTGTCACTACGAATATGTTGATTATGCAACATGCAGATAGAATGATTTCATTTTAGGTTTAAAAAGACTATTGCAGTAATCGCATCGATGACCTACGTAAACGGACGTTCACTGCAACTTACTGACCACCCAAAAAAATAATTCGCGATCTCCCATCCTTTGCTGTTCTTAACGTTCGTAACTTATATTTTTTACTTTACCAATATCAACTTCTTAGATTATATACACTTAAATGAGTACTTCGAACAGTCCAGTTGCCCACCATCTGCTGACCATGAAGGCGTCCAGTGACGCGGAGTCCGCGTGGCAGTCGGCCTGGAGTAAGGACATCAGGGAGGCCCACAGGTGAGGCGTCTGCGCCGTTGTTATACTTTAAATGATTTGAACTGAGCTCATGAATGGCCATTATACCTGGCTCGCTGGGAGCGGGTTGTTTTATCTTTTAGTCCATTTTATGTGGCGCTAACCTTTTTTTTGCGAAAAATGGCACGCCTCCGAGCACACAGTCGTATTGTTAGACTTGAATGCTATTGTTCTGAAGATAAGAAGATCAGTCCGGTTCAGAAAATCTGAACTATACCATTAACCAGGTCTGTACTAAAAACGCCCAGTTACCTCAGGCATTTTCTCCTGCAGCGCTTGCTGTTTAGCGCTGACTTCAGCAAGCTCCCTGGCGTTCTTCGGCAGCGCCTTGTTCTCAAGCATCACCACGGCGCTCGCCATGAAGGCGTCCAGTGACGCGGAGTCCGCGCGGCAGTCGGCCTGGAGCGAGGCCATCAGGGCGGCCCACAGGTGGCGCGCCTGCGCCTCGAACTCATGCCGCAATGTTGCTGTTACTACCACTATCCAGTCTATTTTCTCGTCGTCGCTGAAATATTATTAAGCATTAGAGCACATTATCTAGAGGGGCGACCACGTACCGGAAGGCGCAGCGTGGGTGGCCTCCCACAAGGTGAACTGATGACCTGGTCGCGGGAGTCCGCTGGATGCGGGTGGCGCAGGACCGGTCATTGTGGTACTCTGTGGGGGAGGCCTATGTCCAGCAGTGGACGTCTTTCGACTGATATGACGATGATTACAATCTAATCGTAGAATAATGGCGCTCGAACGAATAAAACAATCGTATAAGTAAATTATTGGTCAAGGTCGCTAGCGCTTCCGTGTCTTTGAGTTCGAGTCCGTGTCAGGGCTTGTTACGCCGTAGATCCCGGTCTTTATAAGGTGGCTTTAGCTTTTAACTTCTAAACTACACAAGGTAAACCGTCGTGTTCGGACTCATTGGTACTTTCTTACCCCCTTATTCATAAAACTTAACATGCCTCTGCTAGATAAAATGTGTTTTGTCTCTTAAAGACAAACGAATTTTAACGGCATTTTAGTTAAAATAGGCTTGTTAAACGTTTATGAATACGGCCGTTAGTAAACAGTTGATGAATGTGAAAAAACGTACAGTCAGCAAAAATAACCTGATCCATTTTTTTATTACAAAAGTTGTCAAAACATTGGATAACAGCAGCCGTTAAAAGCCCAGCCACAATGCGTAAGCGTAGACGATTGCGTCCCAATTTAAATTACGAATTTATGAATCCTAATAAAATCTACGTTTGAGAAAAATACTTACAAAGTCATCTTAGCGACCGCCTGTCCATAGGCCTTACAGGCCCTAAAGTTGGCCTCCCAATCGCCGGGCTCCTTCAGGTGCTCGGCGCACAGAGCCTCCAGGTCAGGCGCGCAGGCGAGCGCGGCGCGCCGCGTCCACGCCTCGCGAGTGCGCTCTAAGGAGCTCAGCGCTGCCTCGAGCTGCTTCACGGCTTTGTTGCCGAGCCAACTGTGCCTGAATATGAGAAACAAATATATATGAAAGGATATATGACTAGATGTCTGGAGAATCGAAACACAAACACACATTGACGATCAAGTGGTTTAGATATTAGGAAACCGATGTAACATAACTAGAAAAGGGCCAAGCAGTGACTTTTTAAACGTATTTTCTCAAACATGCAATGAAATATTGACGTTGTGTTCTTCATAATGGGCTTCGAAGTGTCGCGCTTCGAGCGGAGTGAGACGAGAGATCCTTAATGTCATTTCATACAAAATTGGACGCCTAGGCCTGCAAGATGGTCTTTTTTAATTTCCTTTTTACAATTTGTGGCACAGGATCTCGGCGTTCGGCCATGAAAATCAAGTTTGATTTCGTGGAGTTTTTTTATTTATTTCATTGCATGTTTGAGAAAAGCAATACATACGGGGGCTGCTACTTATGTATCCGAAATAGAAAAAATAATCAAACGTACATTACTAAATATAGTTTTATTGTTTTTCAAAATATTCTCCGTGATGATCGATGCACTTTTGCATACGTGTACACCCATTTTTAAAGCACTTTTGCCACTCTGATTGAGGTATCTCCAAAACGTGTTGTTTGAACGCATCGACCGCATCTTCACGGGTCGAAAATCGTTGACCACGTAATTTATTCTTTACATTTGGAAATAAATAAAAATCAGGGCTGCACGGTGGGTGACCCGTTAATTCTATATTTTCACCTTCCAAAAATCGAGTTGTTCCGCGTGATGTATGACAGCTGGCGTTGTCATGGTGAAGAATGATTCTGCGTCGCTGGTTGTCTTTACGTATTTCTTCAAACACTTCTGGCAAACAAATGGTCGTGTACCACTCCGAATTAACCGTTTTACGATTTTCTATAGGCACTGTAGCCACATGGCCATTCATACCAAAAAAGCAGGCGACCATTTGCATTAAGGTGCTTTTTGCACGAGTAACTTTCGTAGGGTTCGGCTCATTTTGAAACACCTACACTGTTGATTGCTGTTTAGTTTCGGGATCATACGCATATATCCAAGATTCGTCACCTATGTAGATATTATAAACAGCTTTTGAGTCACCACGGTTATATTTTTTCAACATTTTTTTGCACCATTCGACGCGAGCCTCTTTTTGATCCTTAGTTAAATTGTGCGGTATCCAACGCGAACAATTTTTTTTAACAGCTAATTGTTCATGTAATATCTTATTAATGCTCGTCATAGATATCCCCAGAATTGCCTCTATCTCGCGATACGTAACATGACGGTCATGCATTATAAGTTTCCGCACTGCTTCAATATTTTGTGGTACAACGGCCGATTACGGGCGACCTTCCTTAACTTCGTCCGTAAGCATACTACGTCCACGATTGAACTCACTAAACCAGTGATACACAGTAGTTTTTGATGAAGCTTCATCACCAAAAGTCAAAGTTAATTGATCTATGCATTGTTGTTGCGTTAAGCCACGCCGAAAATCGTAATAAATCATAGCACGAATATTTTCACGAGTAAGTTCCATTCTTGCAACGAGATAACATTTTAAACCCGCCAAAAACAAAAGAGTAGCGTACCCGCCGCGGCCAGTATTAAAAGAAAGTTCAAATTTTACCATGGAGGTCAAAAATTGTGTTTAAGAAAGTTGGAATCCTGGATTCCGGATACATAAGTAGCAGCCCTCGTACCTCGGCGTGAAAAGGGGTTGCCAGCCTCATAACTATCCGACCTTGCCACGCTCGGCCGGCAACCCCGTACTTCCCGGCCTCTGTAGTAATGTACTATTTCGTACAAACATATCAGAAATACAGGTGCCTGGGCATGACGATGAGACGGCCACCTAAATTGAGTTTGAAATACGAATGCAGAACTCTTGCTTGTGTGCTACTGATTAATAGCTTTTGATTATTGCCACTACCTAAAGGGTGGGTTGCACCAAATCGTCTGTAATCGTAAGTGGTGTTCGTTAAAATATGAATGTATGGAAAGTTTGACAAGTTTCTATGGAATGACAGCGGCCGGCGCCATATCTAACGTTGATCGATCTGTAATCGTAAGTTGATGCAACCCGCCATTAGACTTCATTTCGATGCAGTGCTGATTAAAAGTGACCTTTTCGATTGTACACTTCTGTTGAAACAGGAAGAAATTTTGCACGAAGATAGTTTATAGCTTGGATTAAAATATAGGATAGTTTTTATCTCGGGTCCACGCAGACGAAGGTGCGGGCGGAAGCTAGTGTATAATATTAGTAGGATTAATGGGATATAGAAGGATTTCTCAGGGAAAGTATAGACGTTTTAGCGTACTTGTCGACGATGGTGGTAAATATGGAGTCGCCTGTGGTCTGCAGGCCGACGAAGTGCGCGGGCAAGGCCGCGAGCCTCCGCAGCTGCTGGTAGTGCTGCACGCGGATCTCTTCCAGCGGCGGCTGCAGGCGTACCGTGCGCCCTCTGGAAGAGAAAACTTACAGTTATAACAGATAGGTTAGGTTTTATAGTACACTCGATTTCTGCAATATACAGACAACCTTTCAAAAATATCTACTCATGTGTAGAAGTCATGTCAGTAACAATAAAGTCTCTGTATAGAAATTTTCAAAAGGTTGTCTGTGTAGATATTTGGGAACTCGACCATACTACGGTAATGGGTGAGGATCAAATTCTTGGCAAGCTTAACTCACTCAATTAAATTTACTTCTTACAATTATATGGTTAATTTTTGTGTCACAACGGATCTTTGTTCACATCTTCAGTTTGTATGGCTAACTACCGACTAACCAGTTCCCTTCTAACTGAATGCCCTTACACTCTACAAGAATTTATGGATAATTAGAATGCAAGATAATAATTATCCTACTAGTTTGGATGTTTAGATGTTTGGATGTTTGGATGTTTGTTACTCAATCACGCTTAAACGGCTCAACCGATTTAGATGAAATTTTGCACGAAGATAGTTTATAACCTGGATTCAAATATAGGATAGTTTTTATCCCGGGTCCTCGCAGACGAAGTCGCGGGCGGAAGCTAGTGTATTATTAAAAAGGGAGCATGATAAATGTTATAGTGATATAATAATATAACTAGTTGAATACATACAATATTTGAATTTAATTATTATAATACTGTAAATATTTGATTTTAACCTATTATTCTATTTGTTGTTATTGTTTATAAGAATAAGAATTATTTATTGCATAACTGTGCGTATGGATGACATATAGATTTATTTTATAAGAGAGCCTTAGAAGTAAGTAGACATAAAAATGTTGCTACGCCCTAGTAGGGTCCATGATTGTACTCACTTTATTTTAAGAATGGGTGCAACTAATAAATGAATATGAACCAGGCTAAGTACTGGTCAAGAGTTTGGTCCTTACCCTAATCTCACTCTTTATGGGTTATAATTATAAAAACGAGATACGTTCATATCTTTTTATAATTTTAATTATATTTTATAATTTATACTTTATAACGATAATTTCATGGTTTTCGTCTATTTTAGCATCACCACGTTATCAATTTTAACATGAGGCATCATGCCTATTAAAGAACATATGTACCCAAAAAATGAGTCAAAGACGGACCTCGCTGGCGGTAGCCGATTCATACTAATTGACATAGAACTCATAGAAGTATGACGTTACCGTTCTCTATTTGTACTAATCGTTGTACGAAAAATCAAGTTAAATAGCTGTTGCGATCGCGAAATACTGCGTTTAAGTCCATAGTTGTCATGCAACTATAAAAGCGTAAGGATTGTATTTGTAGCTTTAAATTTACAATAAAAAATGCATGTTTTCTAAATCTTCCTTTTAAGATTTTAATCATTGTTTGTAATTTAAACTTTATTACAATAATTTGATGGTTTACTATCGAGGAAACTACCCTGTTCTAAATGCCATTAAGTTCGTGAGGAATTTGTGGACAGGCATGCTTACCGCAGAACCAGATCCACCTTCACCGGCGGGAAGTGTTTATACAGAGCGAGCAGGGTCCTGATGTACTGGCACTCCAGGGCTTTGTACAGCTGCCAGTCCCAGTGAGACCTCCACAGCTCCGTATTCTTGTATCCGTTGGCTTCTACCTAAAATATTCATATTTGTTAATTTTCAAAACGCTCATTAGGGTTCCGTACCCAAAGGGTAAGACAGGACCCTATTACTAAGACTCCGCTGTCCGTTCGTCTGTCCGTCTGTCCCCAGGCTGTATCTCATGAACCGTGATAGTTAGACAGTCAGACTCGCGCGTCGGGTCCCGATTTTACCCTTTGGTTACAGAACCCTAAAAAAAGAAAAGTAATTTAAGACACTAAACTATTTAACCCTTTGTATACTTAATATCTAGCACAAACAACTTCATCCTCACAATAATTGACATTGTTTGAGTTGGCCGAATTACATCACGTTAGTCCATTCAAAAAAAGTCTGTATTGTGTATGTTCCCTGCCGAGGATTTCCCGAGGGACTAAAGTATGACGCTCTTCAAGAAAGGAATTCTTAAAAGGCCGGCAACGGGCATGTGCCACTTCTGCAGTTGCAAGCGTCCATAGGCAATGGTGACCGCTTACCATCAGGCGGGCCGTAAGCTTGTTTGCCACCGAAGTGATATAAAAAACCTACAAAGCAAGTAGTGGTGTCATTGTGGCTGCAGTCTTCTGTGCGTAGGTACTTTCCCAGTTGGGCCACTCCACATATGAGCGCGATGAGATTCCGATGTGGCCTACCTCTCAAGCCTGCTCTATACAGTGGACCATCACGACCCATCGTACAGGACGCAACTATGCGTTAGACGGAGAAAGACATCGCCACGCCATAAGCCATCTGACACCACTACCCTCTCCACACGCTGGCCCATCCAAGTGGGCAATTAGGATGGGCCATCATGTAGAGGAGCCATCAAGAAGAAGAAAACAAAGAATTTATGAAGAATTGCTCACACAGACGCAACAACAACTTGAAGAGTGGCAATTAGGAACAGTATTATGGATGTCACGTAAGTAGTGCTTTCGCGGGGTCAGGCTCATAAAACCCACACTTTTCCGAATTGAGCTCTTTCCCTAAAAGTGCACTTTCCGCAAAATGTACACTCCCAAAAGGTACACTTTCCCACACTAGTGTCTCGTTAAAGGCTCGCTTTTGTATGTAAAATCTGTGTACGTGTCGAAGTAAAAGATTCATTCCGCGATTGACAGTCAAGTCTAAAAATGATTTTCAGCCCTATTCTCCCGACATAAGTTCGAAATCGTATACTTATTTTTAGACGTGACTACATATCTATTCATTATATGTAAACAAAAGAAGTATATTTACAAAACGAAAACTGTTCAATCACAAATATCCTGTTACGAAATATCCTATGTCTCAGTAACTGACTAAAGGACTTACTGCTTCAATGATGTCTCTTATATTTTTCACTTTCTTCTTCCACTCGGCTTGTTTCGCTAATAGCTCGGTGTCCATCAGACTTTCAACTATGCCCCGAATCGCAATGTGCTGGCTGGTCAAATAAGTATTCTGGAAATACAAAAAATATAAATGTAATCCAAATAAACAGAAAAGTTCTTTGCAGGCGTTATATCGTTTCTTAAAGTTTTATCAACTTAATTAGGCTGCGCATGCACTAGATATGTGCTGAGCTTGTTTCCATACAAGTGAAATCTAGCTAAGTAAGTGTCACCTGTATGTATGACGCTATAAAACGCTAAGTACAACGACGTAAAAAGTAGACAACCGCAATGCTCTGGGTAATTTTTACGGTTGGCTGGAAATGTGCACATGCCTGCGACTCCAGCTTGAAGACCGCTCTCTTCAGCTTGTCGGTGTAGTTGCCGAGTTGGTCCGGCAGGTTCCAGTAGACGGCCCGTTGCTCCTGCACGAGCGCGGACAGGTCGAGAGCGGCCTGCAGCATCAGCGGCCGCGTCGACGGGATCATGCGCTCGCCGAGCGTGTTGTGGAAGGACGCCACCTGGAACAGTGTTCGCGATATTGTGTATGTGTAATAAACTAGAACTTCCAAGAAGTGAATGTTCTGTAGTTGGCTACTGGCACGGTTGGTGGCAGTACCTGTTGCAGCGCCCTGGCCTGCTGGAGCGCGGCCGTGGCGCGCAGCGAGGCGACGTGCGGCGCGGGCAGCCCCAGCGCGCACATTGCCCGGGCTTCCAGCTCGGCCCACACGAGCCGCGGATTGAAGTTCACCTCCATCATGTTGTTGTGCGCCGAGAACTCGACCACCGGCTTGTCTAGAGACAGCTGGAGGGAGCCGTTCTTTACTTGCACCTGGAATCAGTATGTAGTTATGAGCCAAAGATTACATTACTAAACAGGCCGGGAAGGAAGAGACTGCCTGCCGAGTGTGTTATAGAGCGTAAGCGAGGCCGAATTGTAATACGAGGCAGGCAATCCCCAGTCCCTGCCTTGCTACAATAACAAATTTTAATTTGGGACCCACTTTGGGACACATTGAAGAAATAAATGTTTTTTTTTTTCCTAGCCAATGATGCTTGGCGAAACTCAGTCTTAAACACCCTTTGACATTAACAGCAATAAAGTAAGGTTTTCCCGCACAGTATTATTCAACCGCGATGAGTTTGTGATTGGAATAGCTGTCAGTTAATATAAACTTTGACGTATGTATCTTACCTCAGCCACACTATGCTCCTCGCTACCGGGACGTTGCCCTCTCTGCCCGCACTAGGTTACATGCCTTTATAGCCGCTCTTTTGACTCACCCTCTCACACTCAAACAGGGAGCGCTAGGCATGATGAGGAGCAGGATGAGCGGCATGACGAATAACTTTGCCAAACCACCTTTACTCGCCACGTCCCACGTCATTCGACGAGTGTGTGGCAGGGATATATGGAAAAGCTGTCACCTCGAATCCTATTCTAATCGGGGTTGGATTATACATCCTTAATCTACTAATATTATAAATGCGAAAGTTTAGATGTTTGGATGTTTGTTACTCAATACAGCTGAACCGATTTGAATGAAATTTTACACGAAGATAGTTTATAGCCTGGATTAAAATATAGGATAGTTTTTATCCCGGGTCCACGCGGACGAAGTCGCGGGCGGAAGCTAGTAATAAATAAATAAATACATACCTGCAAGTCCCTCGACCACTCCTCGTGCAGCTGTGTATACATAGTTTTGAGATCTTTTAACACTTGCGTAGAAAGTTTGAGTAATTCAGAACTGTTTTCAAACTCCTTCAAATACTTTTCAGCGCACATTTGAATATCTTTGACCTGAAATTATAATTTGTCTTTTATCACCAACACCTTCAAACAATTCAATTTAGAGGAAATGTCATATTGACAGAATTCTTTGTGTTTGGGGGTAAGTTTTCCACAGTATAGGTACTAATCCATACTAATACTATACATGCGAAAGTCTATCTTTCTGTCTGTGTGTTACCTCTTCACGCCTAAACCGCTGAACCGATTTAGATGAAATTTGGTATAGAGATAATTTGAGTCCCAAGGAAGGACATAGGATCGTTTTTATCCCGAAGATCATCCCTCAAGGGGGTTAAAAAAAACTAATAACGACGAACCTTAGCTTCCATTTGCTTAGCCCATTGCACCTGCTGAACGACCGGGGACATTTCGGGCGGCTGGTACATCTTCACGTCCACTTCATCCGAGTCCATCTGACTCTGTATCGACTTCAGCATAGAGATCAGAGAGGAAATGAAGATCTCCAGTTCGCTGTTCAACGCGATCTTCACGAGCGGCCTGTCTATCAGTGACTTGTAGCGCATAAACTCATATAACATCTGAAATTGACAGAAGATAATTCGCTTTTGACATTTACTGACTGTTATAAATTAGTCAATAGAGGAAACTTTTTTGGAGTACCACTTTTTGTTAGTATAGATTGGCCATGTCCGTCTGTCTGTCCGTTCGTCCGTCCGTCTTCGGCTTAGCTAAGTAACCATTACTACTAGAAAACTGTAATTCGGCATGCGTATATAAATCAATCACGAATAAGATCTATAAAAATATATTTTTAGGATACCTCTCCTAAAGTGGGGATGTTTTTTTTTCTCGTTAAACCAATCGTGGCAGTAGTAAATATAATTAATTTAAAAGGCAAACTATCACGGCTTAGTAGGCATAAAACTAGTTACCGAGTAATAGTCGACCAACTTAAAATGTACTTATAAAGGCCCACTTTCGTACAAATTCGGCTGACGCAACCATTTAGTTGGAGCGCGCGTGTCGATGTAACTAAGACAGACACTGCGCGTGACCCGACACGCACTTGGCCGATTTTTTTGTGCTTTAACACCAGTTATGTCAAATGACCTCTATATTCCGATAAAGTGAGGCATCTTGTAACAGCTACTAGATGACAAGTCTGCCTATTTCTAGATGTGACAATTTTCAGATGTACAAGTAAAAATTGTTGAACTGTAGGCATAATGTCGTATCACATAGTGCACGTTCATAACACTGCTTCGTACGCCTGTACGGCCTGCGGCGGCGGTCAATAGTAAATCTGACAGGTAATGACAAGTTTACTATTGACCGCCGCGGCCAGGCCCCTATTTCACCAACTTGACAATTGTCACCTGACACTGACAATTCGCCATACATTGCTTGTTCTAGAAGTTAAGGTGGTTGCTAGGTTACTTGTCGAATCAGCGATGAACGGAGAATCGTCGTTGTCAGGTGAAAATTGTCAAGTTGGTGAAATAGGGGCCTTGCCGCGCCAGTCTGTGCGAGGTCTAATGCGGTCGCCGAACTTGTTTCAATCGCCTTCGGCCAACGATTCGTCTTAACATTAGCCTGTCCATTTACTACGGTTATATAAATATGCGATTGCAGCCGTCGGTCACCGAAGATGGCCGACTACTACTCGTGGTAGTCGTACAAACGCCAACGCAGTTAACTGACCATCCTGTATTTATATTGAACCTTATTACAATGCACATAAAGTGCACGGATGGCCAGTTAACTGTGTTGGCGATGGCACTCACGGTAGCTTCTTCTTAGATCTCTCTTTGCAATTATGCGGTTAAATAAAATGTAATTAGGTAATTACCGCTAAAAACTTAGACAATTGTCGTATGTCATTTGTAATATTTTTTTCCAAAGAAAAGTAGGTACAATGGTTTTTACATTTGTTTCGCCAAACATAATTGTTTATTGGCGAGTAGTACACTCATTTTCAGTTTATTTATTGTACCTAAACATCTGTTACATAAGCATGCATTATACTAAATAGTCATTCACATGCAAGTTGTTTTTCTCATCACATATCTCGAGTTTTATAATAATCTCCTATTCAACCTTTCTGTTACTGTAATAATATTCCTACATCTTTATTCTAGTTTACATTAAATTATATTAAATAGCATCTAATAGCAACTCTTTTAGCCTTTTTTTGAACATATTTTTACTAGTGCATTCATTTTCCGGAAAGATGGTATTAAATATTCTAGGTGTTATATAACTAGATTGTAATTTTAGTTGTAGTAGTTGTGGTATATATGTGTATATCATAAAGGGCGGACGATGGGTGCAATGTAGTGACGAAAATAGAAGATGGATAAGGCTTTTATTAAATTTCCAGATTATAATTTTATAAGAAATTTGAGTAATGGTGATAATGTTCGTGGTAATGGTGAAGTATCACTTCATCTATAGATGTAGAGGTAATTTTCCCTATATAAGTGGATAGTGCGGGTGGCGCAGGACCGGTCACTTTGGCACTCTCTGGGGGAGGCCAAGGTCCAGCAGTGGACGTCTTTCGGCTAATACGATGATGATGATGAAGTTGATAGTGAATCATAAAAGGAATGGACAAAATATGTAATATAGAAAAAAATATGATTATTTAGTACGACAATAAAATTATATAACTATTTTGCAATTATGTTCTCTTTTTTAAACCAATTAAAAAGAAAGAAGAAAGAAAGAAGACATTTATTCACTACACAAAAGACACACAGAGATAAAGGGAGTAGAAATACAGTACAATTGACACATAATGTGGTCTTCGCGGCAGTGAATCGGTCGCTGTCTCAGCATTATGCCGAGATGTCAGGCAGACACCTACAGCGCTAATTTTCAGACAGCACCGTACGTGACCCACGGAACGCAACACAACAATTGTAGTCATATCTATATTACATATATCGTTTGACAGTATTTTGACATAATTTCCATCCGTCGGCCGCCCATTATATATCACCAACAACGTCCCAACTCAAAACACATTTGTTTCACCTGTTTAGTAGACGTGTTGTGCAGTCTCGGTCTCAGTTTTTCAGCGATATTGGCTTCAGCTGGTCGGAGATTCATAGAAAACCGCGATACAGCAGCATCCCAGGTCTGCGTTGGTCCATTGCATATCCAAACATTGATGTCTAAAAAGAGAAAGGCGATATTCATTTTTTTTACAAGCTTTTATTTAACTTGCCCTGTTAGTATGGGACAAATTTTGCGAAATAAATTTAACTCACTTCCCGGTGACCGACTGAGCTGAAATTTTGGGTATAGGTAAGTATAGTTTGGATGACAATTCAATATTATGGTACCATCGAGCTGATCTGATGATGGAGCTGGAACGTGGCCATAGGAACTTCGTAATAAAACCACATAACCGCATCGATTTTGGGCTCGTTAGAATCGTCTCAATGAGTAGTTGATGACGGTATACAGAAAAGTACAGTCAGCAATAAAAGGTTGTACCAAAAATATTTTTTTTGACAGAAAGTTATTCTAACTGAAATTCTGACTTAAGTCATGGATGTTTTCTTATATTCAAGTATTTATTTATCTATATTAGTATGTTTATCGTCGTCTAGTACCCATAGTACAAGCTTTGCTCAGTTTGGGACTAGGTCGATTTGTGTCAGATTGTCGGCAAATATTTATTTATTTATTTATAATTATGACTGGTAGAAAAAAAAAGTACTACAAGTCAGGCAAAATAGATGAAATGGCCAGTCATTTGTCAAGCACCCCAGTGTTGCCAAAATAGACTTGTGAAATTGTAACTTGTACCTTTGTGAAATGGCCTGATGGTAAAGAGAGAAGTAGTTGGACTACTTCAAATCTTTCTTAGAGGGATCAATACGGTAGTGAACACAAGATTACAGTAACACAATGGATCTTATATCAAATTTACGTACCTAGAAAGGGTTCAAACATTCTATCTGTTTTTAATTCTTTACGTTCGTCGTTCGTAAGTAGCTTGATTAATTGACTGTAGGTAGATCTTATCTCATGGATCTAGAAATAACAAAAGTCATTAGTAAACAAAGTTGATAGATTTAGATTTCAGGGACAAGGAACCTTATCAAGCGAGTATTTGTCAGAGCAAGTATTTGTCATTCATACTCATTTATTAATAATGGACAAATACATTGAACGTCAAAATGTTCATATTAGATTCAAATAAATTAATTCGAATTTATTTATAACTAGCTTCCGCCCGCGACTTCGTCCGCGTGGACCCGGGATAAAAACTATCCTATATTTTAAGTCAGGCTATGAACTATCTTCGTGCAAAATTTCATTCAAATCGGTTCAGCCATTTAAGCGTGATTGAGTAACAAACATCCAAACATCTAAACTTTCGCATTTATAATATTAGTAGGGTGACAAAAAGTAAAAATAGTAAAGTATGTATTAAAGCGTCGTTAGTACTTTTACTAAAATAAATTACGTAACTAAGGTTCCTTTTTGATGCGAACGAAATATGTTATGTCGCAAATAAGAAACGTCAAAAATGCTACGGCTGCATTTGTGAAGCCTGACTTCTGAGGCTGAGCCAGTGTTAGCTATAGGTAGTTATAACACGACCTGACACGGTTCAATTTAAACTTTTGTGAGACATGTTGAAATAATGCTAATAATTACATGGTTCAACTCACGTATTCCCGCCGCGAAAAGACTCCTCCTGAAGAACTCCCGAAGAGTTCGAAACATGTCGAACGTAGTGACATTCAATACGTGAGTTTAACCGTGTAATTATTAGTGTGTAAGGTCGCTAAAGCTCCCGATGATGTGTTTTGTTGAGAGCGAGGGAACCGCGTTTTCTGGCTAACGCGCACAAAGAGTTCTGTATCATTATCTATAAAAACGGCTAAAAAACACGTTTGTTGTATGGGAGCCCCCTTAAATATTTATTTTATTCAGTTTTTTAGTATTTGCCGTTATGGCGGCAACAGAAATACGACATCTGTGAAAATTTCAACTGTCTAACTATCACGGTTCATGAGATACAGCCTGGTGACAGACGGACAGACGGACGGACAGCGGAGTCTTAGTAATAGGGTCCCGTTTTTACCCTTTGGGTCATCATCATCATCATCATATCAGCCGAAAGACGTCCACTGCTGGACATAGGCCTCCCCCAAAGAGTGCCAAAGTTACCGGCAGGACCGCCACCCGCATCCAGCGGACTCCAGCAACCTTTACCAGGTCATCAGTCCACCTTGTGGGGGGCCCACGCACGCCGCGCCTTCCGGTAAGTGGTCGCCACTCGAGAACCTTTCCGCCCCAACGGCCATCGGTTCTACGTGCTATGTACCCCGCCCACGGGTACGACAACCTAAAAAATGGGAAGTAAAAACCTGTTTGAGCCGATCCTGAAAGTTCAAACAGAACGTGGGGACGTATGGCGCGCCCGTCCAGGCGTGGAGCGCGTAGTTAGCCCAGTAGGTCTCCGTCAGCGACCTGCAAGCGCTGCTCCACGTCTCCACCACTTGAACACTCTCCGAGACTAGTATTAGGATCTCGTTGTCTTTGGCCTCTCCAGATACTCTCCAAAGCTGAACGTTGGCAAACGCTTTCTCTAGTATTTTACTAATCGTGTGTCCTGAAATAGAAATTATATCGGTAGTTGGACGAGCTGTTTAGCCATAGTAGAAAGAATGCAAAGTACGTTATTTTCTACAAAGGCATAGCGCGCGGCTTGTATGTGTGCGCCATAGTATTTATGCGTCGCCGCACGCACACTCAAACAAAATTTCGACCCATTTCTCAGTGCGCCAGTCGAGATTGAGTGTGCGTGCGGCTAGATACTATGGCGCACACATACAAGCCGCGCGCGGTACGTTTGTATAAAGATAACCTACTTTCCACTAATTTCTACTATGGTTTAGCCTAGTCAGTTCTTATCTTATCCAGATGAGAGCCCTTTCGGATACACTTCGACCCAGTGGGATCTTTCGTGCTTGCCCTCTCCTTTACGCCTACTCCCAAGCTCGCTCCATCATTTCCACAAAACGGATGATGCAGCTCAGCGAAAGCACCTTGAATTCCTTTGGTTGCGGATAGCCGTTACCAAAGTAATTCATTCTTTGTCTTGCAAGGGCATGACATTAACACAATAAGAGTGCCATGGTCTCATCCTCCTCGCCACACTTTCTACAGTCTAAACTATTCAATAGTCCCATCTTGGCCAAGAGATCCTTGACCCTGAAATGACCTGTGAACACCCCTGATATGATTCTGAGTTGCTTCCTACTGGATTTCCAGAGTTTATTAGTCCAGCCCGAGTCCACTCTATCAAGAGCTCTGAGTGCCTTAAGCCCGCCTCATTCCTCCACTCGTGTTGGTGTTTGGTTTTGGCGTTGACTTTAAGGCCGAAATTATATGGTTCCCTGCGTGCGTCCCACAAATGTTTCTGGACCTACAAAGTGATTTGTAGACCCCCTTCTTGCAAGCTCATCCGCTCTTTCGTTGCCTAGTGAGTAAGGACCTACGAAGCTGACGGGTTCGAATCCCCGTCATGGAAAATGTCTGTGTGATGAGATGAGCATAAATCTATAGTAATTTTATATCACACAAGTCTCATTAAGTTTATACTTGATATTATTTCAGCTGGCCGAATTGCATCTAACTAGTCCATTCAAAAAGCAACTCTACACTCAAATGCAGAAGATTGCAATTCCAATGACAGTTTTATTAAGCATCGGCTATATTAAATAATCTCAACCAAAGTGGGACTAGCTCGATTTGCCGGATTGTCCCCTAATATTATTATATACTAGCTTCCACCCGCGACTTCGTCAGCGTGGATCCGGGATAAAAACTATCCTACATTTTAATCCAGGCTATCTTCGTGCAAAATGTCATCCGAATCGGTAGAGCCGTTTAAGTGATTGAATAGCAAACATCTAAACATCCAAACTTACGCATTTATAATATTAGTAGGACATAGGGATGAACCTAAAAATACAAATAATAACAAGAAACACGAAACAAACCAATGACATCAAAGATATGCGTCATCCTGTCCTGAGGGTAGGGCTGCACGGTGATCCTCCATATGTCATCCAGTGCCCCTCCAATAGTCTCCGCAGCTTCCCTGACCTCCGCCATTGGGAGTGATGACATTGATCTAGGAATATATAAAACTCAAATATAATAAAATGCTAAGAGCGTCCGCACATGGAGCCACCAGTGGCCGCCACAATTTGCGGACGAGTTCTTTCATGCATCGGCGCACACCGAGCGTTTGAGTGGCCGCGTGCGAGCCACTGGCTGCGGGAGTGGCGCGCGCTTGCTAATAGTGGCCGTTACGTTCGGCAGAGTGGCGTGTTTAGTGGCAGCCACTAACACTCTAAAGAATTAAATTGTGGCTAAAGAAAGTTCAACCCATTAGACAGTAGTATACGCGGCAACATTATTGATATAAATGTATGTATATCTAATTAATATATCGTCACTCGACGAGTTTGTGGCAGGGCCGGCAGGGGTATAAAAGTGACCACCACACTGTATACTCAAATTAACGTTCAACCCCCAGGATGGCTCCTACCTCGCGGAATTCCTCATGGAGAAGGGTGTATATTTAATGAATTCCCCTTACATGTAACAGTGCAAGCATAATGTAACGTTAGCAATAAGGTTTTTTCAATAAATTATTCTTATTCTATCTCTCTCTCTCTCTCTAGTGTGTCTCAAGCGTATTGTAGGTTGTCCTGAAACACGTTGGTGGTGGAGTGATGACCATGGCGCAGGACAGGGACGCTGTTATGCATCGCAGTGCGATAGAAGTATCTTTCTCCCTCTAACACACAGTTGCGTCCTGTATGATGGGCTAGGGTGGCCGATTGTGTAGAGGAGTCTAGAAATTATTGCTGGCAGTGGCAGGATGCCGAAAGACCAGAATCGAATACTATAGCGCAATATGATGGTTAAGCCCCAGTTCATCACAATGGTGATGAAAGTATAGTGTTGCCACGTTATTGTATCTAAACTTGAAACCATAATTAGATTCCAAAAAAATAACCCTAAAAAAACGACACTGGCACTTCCAATTGATGGAGGTAGCTGGTTTTTAGCTACGTCCATCATTTGGAAGAGTGTAAGTTTGCCAGTGTCGGTTTTTTTCTTTATTTTTTTGGAATCTAATTATGGTTTCAAGTATAGTTGGTTCAACTTTTTTTAGCCCGAATTTATGTTGGTTTAATTTATCTCAGAATGATTAAGTAAATTATTACTGTATTTCTTCACTGATATCTTCAAATAATTCACAAAAGGCTGAAGCAGATTCCCTCTCCTTTTTATGTGCATCCTTACTCTGGGCCAAAGTCTTCCAATAAGCAATTTCATCTTCCACAGATTGTATGACTGTAATTATTCAAATTAAATTATGATTCATTTTTGAAAATAATGAATCCCTAATACTGATAACATATTTTCACAGTATGTAAGGTCTATAGCCATGGAGTTAAATGAATGAACCCCCAACGAAAACAAGGATTGTTAATAAATTTGTGTATATGGGTGATCAAAATATTAGTTATATTTTCCTTAGTTTTAAGCAAATATTGTACACCCGAAATGGGTAATACCTAAACGGTAAGGCCTAACACTTGTAATATTTTACTAAAAACGTTAATCTATAAAAAAAATCTATTCTATTATATTCTTCTATCCATAGCTCCCAAACTGATGGATGATCTGTATTATCAGTCGACATAGTATAGAGTGTCTTAAAGCTAAGAGCTAGCTTAGTTTGTCATAACAAACTAAGCTAAAGCTAGCTTAGTTTGTTATGACAAGAGTGTTTAATGTTTGTACCTTATTCAATTGCGATAAAGTCGAAAATCACAAATATTAAAAAGATTATTCTAAGATCCATTGTGGCATCAGGTACCTTAATATACATAGCACTTAAAAACTCTAACTTAATTATTTCATTATTTAATAAAATGGAGGCATCCTTTTTGTAAATTATTGTTTACAATAGGTTAAAATCATTAGATATGAAGTAATTACGCACCAATAATGTCCTGATCTTTTTTTCCATAAGTAAGAATCTTTAACACAGACTGCAATTCTGTCAAATTCTTATGTAGTTTACTAGAGTACAAATCGTTAGTCTGAAAAATTAAGTATGTTTAATATAATATAATTCATAAGTCTAACAATATTTAATTGATAAACATTTTTGTTTCTAGTAATATCAAAAAGTTATTTCTCTCACAGTAGATAGAAGTGGTGAGTAAATTTGCTTCAGAATTATATACAATGACGCTGCAGTATTATTGGTCAAAGTTATTATATTTATAGTATTCACAGAATCTTGTTTAGTAAGTTCTTCTGGAGCTGTTTTATAAAACACCACTGACTTTGCTTTGTCCTCTCCCAGCTGAAAAAACATGATAATCTGTTATATTATTGTAATGTTCTATTCCAGAAAATTGATTTTATTAAACATAAAGTTAGGCACAGACTTCTGGGATGAAGACTGTGGTCCCCACTCTGAAAACACGAGTACAAGCAAATTCGAACCCACAATCCTAGCCTGAAAGTCGTTTTTTGTGCATGTGCTTGAACCAATAGGCTGTTGCTGTTCTTAATTTATCTACATTTTATTTTTACTAATGTTTTAATCCTTTGTTCAATTTTACTTCAAGGTTCACAACACAACTGCAACCCCATCAAGAGACTGCAACACGGGTTGGAATAGCACTGCACTAAGCTAACAGCATTAGGAAATTATTTTATAAAGTAATTAAGATTATGAATGTGCTACTTACTTTTGTCTGAAGCAGAATTGAATCTCCTTTAATAATGCTGCCTTGAAGTAACAATATTTGTGGATTATGTATGAAGTTATCCAATTCTTCTACAGAACGATTGTCCATGTGTAAGCCATGTTTGTTGTAACTTTGCTCTGGAATATTTCAAATTTAACTATTTTACAAGGTATTTTATATATTAGCCACGTATTTTTATCTCGTACTTACTTAGGAAACTATAGGCCTGTTTTTATGTTATTTTTATCTTACTCAAGATTTATGTACGACTGTTTGTTTCTTAATAAAACAAAAATATATATATATATATATATATATATATATATATATATATATATATATACGAGCATAAATACTAATGAATAAACCGATCAATTATTCCGCCCGCGACTTCGTCCGCGTGAACCCGGGATAAAAACTATCCTATATTTTAATCCAGGCTATAAACTATCTTCGTGCAAAATTTCATTCAAATCGGTTCAGCCGTTTAAGCGTGATTGAGTAACAAACATCCAAACATCTAAACTTTCGCATTTATAATATTAGTAGGATGCGAATGGGTTCCTAAGGAAACAACAATTGCAACATAATATTGTATTGAGCAGACACTTAAACATTTTTTAATATATTGTGGGTTGATTTCATCACAAATCTATGCATGTGTTAGAAAATTTAGAAACAACAGAAAAAAATATGATAATATAAAATAAGAATGCAGACACAAAAGTTTTTTGAAAGGATCCGTTGGTTACCGATAGTAAGGGTTATAAAGCGTTTTATCTCAGCCATAATTTTACAATCACGAGAGAGCAAGGATAATTCAAGTAATGAGATCTCTCTGCATGACACACATCACTCGACTTTTACTTAATTAACTTCAGCGACTTCCAAAGTTTTCGTTTTTGTCTTTGCTGACAAATTTCGTCGCTATGGCAACGAGACGAGATGTTTAAGGTCTTTTTAAAACTGTTCATTTTCGCATATTGTACTCCAAAACAACTCCAAAATATTAGGCTCGTTCCAATACAAGTATCTTTTTTTCATGAAAGCGTACATCCGATCGTATAATGGCTCCTACACACAATACGTAGTGGTTACATTCTCATTGCACAAAATGGACCACCATTGTGCAGGACGGGGATGCAGTTATGCGTTCGAATCCAATGGAAGTATGTCTTTCTCCGTCTAACGTACAGTTTCGTCCTGTATGATGCCCTGAATGTCAACACCGGTCCGGGTCGATTCCGAAGACCGGTCGTCACGACAAAATGAGATATGCAACCTCGACGGCCAGATCCCGGTCTCCGAGTAAGGCCTCCGGTCTCAACAAACCGACGGGACACTCCGGAGACAGCAGACTGACTTAAATACAGCTGTGGAGCAACTGAATGCTGCGGAAGTCCTCGGTTCAGCAGGGCGACGACTTGAGCTGCTTCATTTTCAGTGGTGTCCATTTTTCGTCCAGGTGATTCCCGTGAGTAATTGTGGGAGATGTGCACAGGTCAACTTCTGATAAGCGACTGATATGAAATAACCGGTTTTATGGCCCTCAAAGCGCCGCCTCTCGTGGGGTAAGCACGCAGTTAAAATTCCATTTTCCACGTAAACAACAATATCCTGAAAATCGGGTCATCCAGTCAGTACATATTTTATAAAGCTGCAATTACATTTCTAATGAAGTATTTCCCTTTTCCCCAAAATACGACTAAAACTTGAAAATGTTGCTTGAGTTGATTTTTTTGTCCGTAGGTGTGCGTGATAATTGTGGCAAAGTAGAAGATCTAGTCCATATTTTGATGGAATGCACCAGCCCCCAAGTACACTAAGTCTTATGTCCGACGTAAAGCATTCGTCCCTCTTGCACTCGCATATTTGCCAGAATGGGACGAATGCTTTATGTCCGACATAAAACTTAGCGTACTATCACCCCTGGTTTCGTTTTGAACGGCAAAAAGTTTTAGGAAAGTTACTCGAAATTTGATACTTGCTGAACCTATATCTGCCCCCCCTAGCACACTAGTTTTTATGTCCGAAGTAAAGCATTCGCCCTCTTGCACTTGCATATTTGCCAGAATGGGACGAATGCTTTATGTCCGCCATAAAACCTAGCGTACTAGCCCCCCTGCTGATGCCATGAAAGCCTATATAGATTCTATCATAAATGCCTAGAAGTAATCGTAACGGAAAGTTAATGAAAGCGTATTCTATGAGGCTGGCATAAACAAATAAAGAACCAAATTCTCTTTTTTATACAGGAGCCTTTTTAATCGGATACGTGGTTCCGGTGATTTCCCATTAGATACCTACATAACTACAATTTCATGGATTTTTTCCCCTTTATAATTAATTATAATATTTAGTATACATCTTCCCTCTCATCCATGAGAGGAGGCCTGTGCCCCGCAGTGGGACTTATAAAGGCTGATTCATGTTCATGTTCATTTAGTATACATACGTGTCGGAGTTCATTTTCTTCTGAATAGTATCTTAATATTTTTGACCCGACGAAATCCTTTGAAGCTTTTTCCTTATTCAAATAAAGCTCAATGAGCGAGCTCTACTTTACTCCTCTTTGATGTTTAGTTGGCGACATTACATAAATACGTCTATAATCTATCAAGTGTACAGAAGACGTACTCTAAATCCCCCGCACCGCTGTCTAAATTCAGTGCACTGAATGCAGTGAAATCTAAAGACCGTTTAACTTATTTCGGAACGTTACTCAGTCTCATCAGTCTGTCACTGTCACTAGTGTCATTTGTCATGTCAATGAAGTGTCAATGCCAATTAATAAATAACTAAATTTTCCGAAGATTATCTAAAAAAACACTAAATCATATTTACTATTTCGTATAACTCACATATATAACTATAAAAATGTTCCGCCTACGAACGGTATGTACTCAGGAAGTTAATTTTACAATATTACGCATCAAAAGTAAAATTTTCCAATGCATCATTTTCTCACTTTCGGTACTTAATCCTTACATTTTCTTGATATCGACGTGTGTGTGCGCCGAATTGCAACTCGATGAATTTAAAAATCATTAAAAACGGACTAAAACGAGACAACCGTCAGGCTTATTGCAGTGTCTGCAAGAGCAAACTCTGGGGATGACCATCATCATCATATCAGCCAAAAGACATCCACGTCTGGACATGTTTAGGGTTCCCCCAAAGAGTACCACAATGACCGGTCCTGCGCCACCTGCATCCGGCGGACTCCCATGACATTTATCAGGTCACCAGTGCACCCTTAGAGGGGGTTCACCCACGCTGCGCCTTCCGCTACGTGGTTGCCACTCGAGAACCTTTCCGCCCCAACGGCCATCGGATGGACAGCCAGGGGATGATAAATCATGTTAATTGAGACATGAGAAGGATTAGCAGAGTTGGCCTTGATTTTAGTTAACTTGCACCTGTCCGTTATCCTTTTAAACTGTACTCTGAACAAGAAATGTAATTGATAATATTAGTTAAGGCCAGGCCGCTGCACCAATGTTTACAATATTCTTAAACATCAGCTATGGTATATGTCAGTTGCGGCAATAATTAATGTTAGATAAACTGTTTGACATTTAAAGACCACGAAACCATACTGCAGTAGACATGGCTTTACACTTTCATTAAAGCAAAGGGGAGTTATTTGAATTGGTATTGATAATTTCCATAATATTGATTAATTAGTGATAATAGTGCTAATATTTACCTAAATAATAATAAAAATGTTAATAGAATTAAGTTTACTTTGTGAATAAATAAATTATTAAATTATTATTATTAAATGTAACCATTTTGATTGATTTATTGATTGAACTATGCTTCATTGAAAATGCTACAAACTATGTGGTTACTTGAAATAGTGTCAGTCCACTAGTTACTCTACCATTAGCACTAGCTCTTAGTACTTTATTTGACAAACCTAAAAATGGGTGTGTAATGATGCCTATATATTTTTATATTTAGTTGCAATAAGCTCATTTGATATAATTATTGAGTCTTATAACAACACTTAATATTTTAACGTATAATATAATTATCATTTTATATAAGGATCATTTGATGTTATAACATACTAAGTCTAATGCATATTTCCTATAATGAACATATGATATAATGTTAATTCTAATTTACATTTAGCATAATATTTTTTGGACTCTAAGGCAGGTTGGGGTAGGTAGACGAGCGAAGTGAGGGAGTGTTAGGTAGAACCGCCATCCTATAGCGCACGAGCCGAGCGAGCAAAGTGAGCGTGCCGCGGTAGCGGCCGGCGAAGCGCCCGAACCGAACACTTTTTACTACCTAATATTGATACCATATAAGTACAATTTGCAAAGCGTAATGTTTGCTACTTTCTTTAGTATATTGGCGTTACGAATCTGTTGTAACAAAAACAGTATGTATATTATACTTGATAGTTATGTAACATGAGAATTATACCATATTATACAACAAAATAAACATATTTTGAAATTATACCAAACATTTATTATTTACAATGAGTGATTATATACTTTGAAATTATATCAAATGTTATTATATTGAATGAAATTGTATCATTTATTTTTATACTCATTATTACACACCCCCTAAAAATACATCGGAAAGGAAATAAATTCAAAACATATTGTGTGTACTTTTAGACGGTGAATGCTATTAGGAGGATACCATCCCTAGCGATGTCAAGTGATTCCGGGAAGGCCATGGACACAACTTATATGGAGATCCCAGTGTATGATGTAAACAGGCCTCAGACTCTTGAAACCCGTAAGGCAAGGTAAACAATATTTCTATTTATTTGTCTCTAGCTTCCGCCCGCGACTTTGTCCGCGTGGACCCGGGATAAAAACTATCCTATATTTTAATCCAGGCTATAAACTATCTTCGTGCAAAATTTTATTCAAATCGGTTCAGCCGTTTAAGCGTGATTGAGTAACAAACATCCAAACATCTAAACTTTCGCATTTATAATATTAGTAGGATTTAATAAGTCACCTCAGTGTGTTTGCCACTTAACGTGCACTTGGGTAATTCCGAAAATTACTAATATCTACTAAACGTGGCTACATTATTTGCTCTGGCAACACTCCCTATGACGTTCAAGTTGAATGTCATCATACGTTTAAGTTCAACGTCATAGGGAGTGTTGCCAGAGCAAATATTGTAGCCGCGTTTAGTAGATATTAGTAATTTTCGGAAGTACCCGATTTTCGGAATTACACGAGTGCACCTTAGTTAATTATCACACCTTGTATTATCAGACATCCTCTTAGTGGCGGCGCGTGAAATTTTCCGAATTGAAACCCAGTACAAAAAAGTTATGAACGAGTTTGGGCTTGGCGAAAAAGATTTTTTAGCCAAGCCAGTGGGAATCGACTTGTATGGGTGCTCCGCCACTGCTACATCTAGACCAGTGTTTTTCAACCTAGAGTGGTCTACGTCTGTGGTGGATCACGAGCCCCAGGGAGGTGTAAGTTTCAGTAAGTTATAACGATTTAAGGGTGGGGGGTCACAAATAGTTTTTCCATACTAAAGGGGTTGCGCCATGAAAAAGGTCGAAAAAGACTGCTCTAGATTGTCATAAGCAACTTTTCTACTAGAGACACAAGAGACAGCATTTTTACACACTTAAAATGGTTGATTTGATTTTATTGTTCACATTTAAGAGACCGCAGTAAGCTCGGCCGAATTTCACTTTCCCATACAAACGTAGTTACGCTCTCATTTTAAAACTAAGTGTTGGATTGTGACGAAACTTTGCATATACAATGACATGTGGTATATCTATGTCTGTAATTAGTTTATATGGTTCCAGTTTATAAAACAAACGAAATACAGCAAAAACAAGTTTTGTATGAAAAACTTAAATTCGCTGTATTTTTTTACTATGGTATCTGAAGCTACATAAACTAATTACAGACATAGATATTCCTCATGTCATTGTGCATGCAAAGTTTCGTTACAATCCAACACGTAGTTTTAAAATGAGAGCGTAACTACGTTTGTATGGAGAATCGAGCTTACTGCGGCCTCTTAAAATTTATTAGATTCAAAACTTGCCATGATCCTCTTATTTCCAAGTAGACAACTTAGAAATAAGACAAATGTTTTATTTTAAGCACATTAAGCTTTAACATCTTTTTTGTGTCATTACTAATTACCTAGTAACTACTTAAGTACTACAATTCCAGACGGACATACATAAAAAACATGTGGTGGAATAATATGATGGAACATCATTGACAGCCTACATCTCTGTAGCACTTATTAATTTTAGTACATTATAGTCTTGATAAAAACTAATTATGTGTCAAATTCGTTTTTATCATTTCAAATCTACTTTGGCACCCCTGCGAATTGAGTCGTAAACATAATATATGTCGCCTTCAGGTGTCGTAATAGTGACTAACCTCTTATATCAGGTGTTTGTAACTTGTTATCTGCAATGCTTGTGCTTTGAATCTTTTGTACGTGTATTGTTTGGAAAAACCTACCTTCAAGGATTATTTACCTGCCATTTCAAATGAAAAAGGTGGTCGAATAACTGTATACCAGTCTTGGTGTTTGCAAGTTGAAGTTTACATTTAAATTCAATGTAGATTAAATCTTACATTTGGCAAGGGTAACAAAATGTTGCTTTATTAAATGCCCATATAATACAAAACGCTGTGTTCTGGCTGTCTATATTGATTAATATTTTTACAAGCTTTTATTTAACTTGCATTGTTAATATCATAGGAATGTATATGTATAAGTGGTCCTTCAGCGGTTTTGCGATAAAACTTCTACTAAAAATAATCTATTAATATAAAAAAATGTTTTTACAGTACAATGGTGCTACTTTCCCGCACTAGTGCGGAAAAGTGCACTTTTCGTGCATATGTCGAAACTTTAAAGAGCCATATGTACAGTCAAACGTTGTACGATACACGTGCAAATAGGTAATACGCAACTCGTGTCGATTTAAAACACTCCCTTCGGTCGTGTTTTAATTTATCACCACTCGTTGCGAATTTCCTATTTTTGGCACTTGTATATCGTAAATAATTATTATAGACTTATTGCCAGTTAAACTAGACCAGATGTTGGTCTTGTTTAACTGGTAATGAGTGTCTAAATTCTACTCATCATGAATTTTTTAAAGGCATATGTAGACTAACTATAATTTCACGCCCCCAATGGCGAGCACTAAGCAGTTATTATGAATCCTGGGTTGCAATTATAACTGGGATTCACCTCATAGATTAGTAAGTTATTTCCTGTAGTCTTAGATAGCTAATTTACTTCCTAGGCCACCATGTCGTGCAATAGGGGTGTAGACACCAAATAAAATAACGAATAATGTTGAATATTCTCGAAAAAGGATTAAAAATATTGTCAATTGGAGAAAAAAATTAAGCAGGAGATTATTGCTCGCCTCGAAGTGTGCCAAAAGCTCGGGTGTCCATAAGAATGGCTTAATTAATCGCAATGTTATATTATAAGTGTCCAAAGTTTTAAGAGTGGGTATATTTTGTCCCTTTTCCGCAAAACGCACTTTCATATGAAATTATTGTCATTTACTATGACGTTTGACGTTCGGGTATCGTGGTGCCCGAGCGTCATATTTTCGCTCTCTAAGAAACAATATTAAAACGGTTGTAAATCCTTATTTTTTTGAGATATAATGAATGGGATTTTCGTCACTAGGAATATTTTTTTGCCTTCTTTCTTTTCGAGTAAAATACATTTTGAGACTACACCCCAATAACTGATTACGATCTAGGCATGTACCTACTAGCATCACGGCAGCATCTTGCTGTGATGGGACCCTTTTGTGGCTCTAACTACCTTCTACTGTTTTCGCATGCTGACTTCCTCGGTCCATGTTCTGTTATTGTCATGAATAAATGTGTAAATCAGCAAAATCAATGATTTTCCTATCAGCCATGTTAGTTTGATTGATGCTTATCAATTTAAAGATAAATGGTTTAAACTTAGCTACCTACACTTTGAGGCGACCAATCAGAGAATTCCACTTATATATTTTTTATTGCGTTAGAATAACATGCCTACTTCGCCTAACGTTTTCTTAGAAATGTAGGTACTGAGAAAAAAATATTCGCAAACATATTTTTAACTAGCTGTACCTGCGACTTCGTTTGCATGGTACCTAATGTGGGAGTTAACGCATTTCTTCTTTTGGACATGGGACACATGCAGTTCTAATATAACCTATCATGTAAAAAAGTAAAAGTTAAAATGCCGTTAAAATTTGTCACTTCTGTTATTTAAATTCGTAAGAAAGGAACAACACACGTTTTATTTATCAGAGGTATTTTAAGTTTTACGAATCAGGGGGTAAAGTTTAGTAGATGTTTGTGGCAATAGATCCAACAGGTAGGACACAGGCTGCAGCATTAAATGTTTATTGATCTTCTTCTCTACATATTTTTAACACTTATATTAACTTATATTAAATAAATAAAAACGTGATGACTGAAATGATCTTGAGTCACTCCGACTCTCAGGTAAAGATGTGTTTAGGAATTAAGGCGCCGTAGGTTCAGCGAAGTTAAGCGAACAGAGTTTTTGAAACAATATAATGCGTCTGTTTATTTATAATAATATGGTTTCAAAAAATACGAATAGTAATCTTGAGGCTTCTCTGCAGCGTGATCAGTGATTCGAAACATGACCTTTCGAGTACCCATTGACCGGTAAGTGTTTACGTGGAATTAGACAACAGACGGCCAATTTATATTTTCCAAACTATACCTAACCACTAGGTAAGTTCTACCACTATAACGCGAGTCCGAGTCCCTTTCTAATAAAGGATATTATTAAAAATATGAATGTAATATTTTTTTTTATATTGCATTTTTTTCAGATCGTACTATCACATTCTGCCAAATCTTGTGTATGTTCATGTTCCCGCCATTGCCAAAATATGAATGTGTGTTGTAGGTGCAGGCTTTATGATAAAATATTTTCCTGTATATTGGCCAATTTCTGTGTCTCTATTGGCTGAATGTCAATTGAAGGCGCGAAGTACGAAGTTATATTATAATACCGCCTTAATACTGACGCGCTTGATAATTAATGTTTATAAAAGGCCCGTTCTATACTGATTTCATACATATTATTTATTGCTGATAAATACTGACAAACCAGCACCGCTATCACAAGACGGCGCGCGAGCTCTCTCGATTTTTTCTTGAACTATCCGTCTCTCTCTTTAGACTTTAGACTCTTATTAGACAACTTAGAAAGAGACGACGAAGGCATATCACAACACCGGATAGAAATTATTACTGTTGGATAGTTATTGCTAGCCCGCCATTTTGACGTCACTGACAGGTTGACTGATATGGCGGCTAATACGATTTCAAGCAGAAGAAATTGATAATTTAATGAGGTCAAATGTTTCCGAAAATTAATTAATCGTCGCAGTCGGATAAAAACTATCCTATACGGAAGCTAGAGTAATGTACTTATGAAAAAAGTTACATGTTTTTCCGTTCATGGGAAGCTGAGATCATTCGGGACACAACAATGCTTAGTTTGATACTGGCTGATTCTTTTTTAATTTAGAGATTTATTATAAGTGAGAGATTACGTATCGCGAGTACCCTAAGGCAGTGAATAACATGCCTACTAAGTAGGCATGTTATTAACTACAACTTAGAGAAGTTGAAAACCCCCGACATTTTCATTACAATGTCCAATATCTCAAAAACGGCTGAACAGATTTTCATGAAACATAGCTAAGAACACTCGGGATCACATCAGCTTTCGAATAATAAAACCGCATTCAAATCGGTCCATCCGTTTGGGAGCTACGATACCACAGACAGATACACAGACACGTTAAACTTATAAGGGTTAAAATATGTTTGCGACGTATATATGTTATAGGAAATCTGTATAATGCAGGTATTCTATACTTAGGCAATGTATAGAATGCCGTGGTCATTTAGGCAATGTATGAAATGATATAATTTTTTAAATCTATTTTATACTTTGCATTGGATCACGGGAAAAGTATAAAATAAAGTTGATCAGCGACAATTTCTAACCCTCTTTCTGTCCTATCTTAACTAAAATGAGGTGATCCATCTGAGAACCGAGGTGACTGACAGCCTCCAAGATTAGTAAGCTGGAGTGGCAGCATTTTAACCTAACCGCCAGCGTGTCGCGGGGTGTCTATTTCCGCTCTAAGGGACACAAGCAAACCCTAACCTAACCTACTTACCTACAAATAACACCATTATTACGATTATTTGTGGTTTTATTTTACTACGGCGGGCTTCGCCCCCCGAGCCCCTCTTGCGACGCCTTTACTTCCCCCTCCCGCATGCGTCTCCCTTCCCGGTTTCGTCTTTTTCATACATTGCCTGATCTTCAATAGGCATTCTATACGATGCTTAGCCAAAGTGTATAATAAGTCTCATTTCATACATTGCCTGCACGTTTTAGGCAATGTATAGAATGCCTAGTCATTGTATACAATACAGGATTAAATACACAGATTGCTTATGACATATATATTGTTTTCTCAGTACCTATTTTTCTAAGAAAACGTTTGGCGAAGTAGGCAATAACATGCCTACTACATAGTAGGCATGTTATTCTAACCTGCCTTAGGTTATAGCTCGCGATACGTAATTAAAAATATGACATTCATAGAAACGGTCTGGATATTCCGGTCCTATAGTTATTGACACAAGTAAGTAGGAGGGGCGATGCAGAGCAGCAGGTAGCCAGTGGGGTGGTTGGGTTAGGTCTTCAGATAAACACATCGTTAAATAAATAAATAAATATTCATATATCATTGGTTTAACAGTTTTTATT
Organism: Epinotia bilunana; assembly: GCA_947049275.1. NCBI lineage: Eukaryota > Metazoa > Arthropoda > Insecta > Lepidoptera > Tortricidae > Epinotia > Epinotia bilunana. The sequence continues at coordinate 18,516,761 of OX346256.1, read as the reverse complement.
CAGAGGAACTTAGAAGTCTAGACTGTCTAAGGTGTCTAAGTCTACTCTAGACAGACGTGTACACTAGATAGGTTGATTGATATGAGAAGTAAGCAAGTGACCATAGATACAAAGTTATTTTGAGATTATAGGTAGGTAAGTATATGTGATAGGGTGGACACACATAACAACAAGATATACTCCCATATCGTATTAACGAAAAGTTAGATTTGAACCTGGACCAAATAAAAAATGATTTCCTGTTTCTTTGCTCTGAGATGACAATATTTGTATACTGTTATTACTAATGCATATCAAGTTCTTAATCTTGCATAAATAGTTAGTCGTAAGAATTTTAAATGTGGCCTTGTCATAATAATTTTCTTTACAGTCGACTACAAAAAGATATATTCATTTAAATCTTATTGCAACGCAACGCGATACAAAATGGATACTTTTTGTATTGTATAGTATTGATATGTTTATATACGATGACTGATAATTTTAGACACTATAGCTATACTAACTTAATAATCTACGACAGTTTGTTCAAAGTAAATGCGACTACGCCTTCTTTTGATGCCATTTGTGCAGTGTGTTACCGCCCCTCCTCCGTTTTTTTGCAGGCTGCAGTACCAATCTCGCAAACGGGGAATGTTGGAGAACGACCTACTTCTCAGCACCTTCGCCAAGAAATACCTGGACGGGTTCAGCGAGGAGCAGACGCTCATGTACGACCGTCTCATCAACTCGCCCAGCAACGACTGGGACATCTTCTACTGGATCGTGGAAAAGAAACCCACCCCCGAGGAATTCGACAATGAAATCATGCACATGCTGAAGAAACACGCCAAAAACGAGGAGAAAGTCATTCTTCACCAGCCGAATCTGTATTAGATATAATTAGACCTGGAAATCTTGATTTAAAACGCTTATAGTATATAGTTGTTTAAAAGTCTTGTTGCTGTGCTAAGTAGTATAAATAATAATTAATAAAACAGAATGTGGTTTACCTACAATTTATTAGACGCTTCACTTATTTATATCTAATAAAATGTAGATTTTAAAGTGAAAGATAACTGATGTTTTAATTGATCGCAATCGCTTTATGAAAAGTCATCAACGGTAATGTGGACTGCTGAAAACTGCGCGTAAAGTTGACTAGTCTGTATGAATTGGGGATTGTCGCTTTTTTAGCAGGCCACGTGTATTATTATGTGGAATAATTGGCAATGTAAATGATAGTCGGTGTGCTCAAATGAGCATTGACAGCCGTGGCATTACCATATTCATTTATGAGTGAACACCGCGCGCGACGACCCGCCGCAGACGTCGTCGCGACCCCACCGTGCTACGCATCTTTCCGTACATTTTCGCAAATACGCTTTATTTCTCCGAAGTGCGTAATCATATTTTGAAGCGCTATCAAGTGATATTTAATAATTTCTGTTGATTATGAACAGTACGTCATAGGTCAGCCCATATCTTATCATTTGCTCTTTAAATGTTTGTGCTTAAGTCCAGTGGAGTCAGTTAACTCGCAGCAAGGAATCGACAGACAGATTGAGCAGTGAATAATTAGTTATTACGGATTTTAATAGCAACAGTAAATTATTTATTACAGTATTATATTTAAAAATTACTTGTGGTGATCTGTGTTTCCCAGTCTACGTATTTAATAAGGATATCGAGAATGCCTATCCGTCGTAGTCAGGTAAGCCCTTTTATAATTCAATCAAAGTTAAAATAAAATATTAAAAGTGTATAGGTATGTGTGCACTCTACACATAGTACCTACTTGCAAAGTTTGGGGAGTTTAGGTAGGTACTGTAGTAAATTAATGCAATATTTTGGCTCTATCACATACCCAAATGCCCTTTTAGTCCATTTGTAAAGTTTTCACATTTTGTCGATCTTTTATACCCACATGTATGCTAAAAGTGGCGCTGGAACATACGTTCCATGTGCTCTGCCTACCCCTTTTGGAAATAAAGGCGTGAATGTATGTATGTATGTAATGTATGTAAATTTTGCATGGGTACCTGTTGACGTGCCCTCAGCAGTAGTTGATTTTTGGGTGCTAGGATGTGTGATGTACACCAATATATTTCCATATCATTTTATATACGTGGTAAATCGAATTTTAGAGACTGCTGTAATTCTGTTAAGAAACAGTATATTTCCGTACATTTTTCATAAGCAATGAGAGTATACAATACGAATTCCTCAGTTGTTGGTGAAATGGATATTCGAGAACCAGCACAAGTTGCGGACAGTTCGCCGCTGCAGCTCTTCGCTGAGATACAAGGAGCTGGAAGACGCAGCGGCAGCCCCCGACTACGTGCCTGCTGAGGAGCCCTGCCCGCACGGAGAGCCCCAACAGTCCTTCAAGGTACCATTTGATTCAAGGGAAAATTTATAAAAGAACCCTATCTTATCTGCATAATTAATTTATTTACTTGCGCCAGATCTACGCATTGGCCCGCTAACCTTTGTTGAAGACAATCGGTTTACGGAATCCTTTTCTTAAAAGCTACAAGTTAATACATTCATTGCCAGCAAATTCGTAGTTACTACGAACCGATACCTTGGTTTTCCCGTTAAGTAGAGGAAAGCACCTACGAACAGAGCGCCCGCTAGGCGAGTTCCTGGCAGTCAATGTGTTAAACGATTTTCAATACTATTATCAATATCTTGAACAGGGTATTTTTTGAAGCTCACAAGCCGTTTACGCAGATAGTCTTCTTATTTAGCTCCTATTACTTAGTTTTAATACTGAAAGCAAAATAATTAGTAAAGCCAGACCAATTTACTAAAGTTACTTCTGTAAACAGTGCAATGACGCCTGACCCCTCCAGATAATCGGTTCAAACTGTACATCACGCAACTTAAATATCAATTACTAATTCATGAATCGATTGGCAGAAACAAATCGGTTCGGCGCTTCGGATTTTAAGCCCCGTCAACGTAGCTGCTTGAATTTTTATCATGTTTATGTTTAGTCTGCTTATTTACTTCTAACTTAACGCATACGCTTATCAGTTTGGAGTTGAATGAATAGTTTCCGTAGGTGCAACATGCCACAATACACGTGACTTGCGTCATTCTTGGGTATTAGGTATGTTTACATTATTTGAGTATACTTAGTGCCTTAAGCCTGGACATTGGAGGATCCTTTAAGGTTTTCATAATCATTATTAATCAGATATCAAAAACTGTGAAGAGTAGAATTATACGTATTCAGTAAAATAGAAACAAGAATTAAATCCCATTTGGGCTTTAAAGTGAAAAAAGACAATTTATCAGTGTTTAGTTTAGTTAAAGTTTAATTTCGTGTATTTGATCCTTAGTTTTTGACTTTTATCTCAGCTAACCTATCCTAGCCCATTCCAGGCCAAAGTACCGCTTCGTGTCTTATACTAGTACAACAGCGCGTAGCAGCACTTTTTCGCTTTGTAGCGGAAACCGCTCGTATACAGCCATGTGTCATTGACCTTGAATGGGTTGGTGTGTAGAAGTATCCTACGCCTGTGATAAATAATAGCGAAAAACTGTTACAGTATGAAGATTTACAAACGAAGCTAGCAGCACCGTACCAGCTGCAGCCCAAACCAGACGCGCGAGACCTCGGCTTCGGCAAATACTTCACCGATCACATGCTCAAGATCAACTACCAAGAGCAACTGGGCGGGTGGCAGAAACCAGAGATCCTTCCCTTCGAGAACCTCAGCATCCATCCAGCGGCGAAGGCTTTACACTACGCGATACAAGTACGTATCTACGTCGCCAGGCCCAGCATGCCTTGTGTCGAGAGGGCATGCCTGTGGGCCTGCATTTATTTGTTCTTTTGGCAATCGTCTATTGTCATTTGTGCCAGCTTCACGTCAATGTCTGTAGCTGTCAACACAACGAATTCTCTAATGAATATTTCGGCAACGCGCTTGTGATTCTTCTGGAGTCGCAAGCGTCCTTAGGCTACGGTCTGCTTGTCATCAGGCAGGCCGTGCGATTGTTTGTCAGTAGTATACAAAAATGGAAGAAGATCAAATCATAAAACTGTTCCAATTTGAGTTGTGACTCGGTTCACCAGAACACAAAAAATGGGTCGCGAGAGTTGTTTATGTCTGCCCTTCTAGAATAAACGCGCTTGCGCATATGGAACGCAATACCAGTGTCAACAAATCGTCTTATCAGTTTATTACGATTTTTGTTGGGGGGTAGATAGAAATGTAAATAATTGCATAACATTGACGCTGTTTAAATCATCGTTTCGTAGTACAAGGCCAATGATAATGATGAAATAATGATAGCCTTTCATATATCGCTGAACAAGTCGTCGATATATTATTCATTACGCAAAATATTCCTATCCTATCCCATAATTGATTAAAAATCGCATCTAGAGTAGCGAATGAAAAATCCATAGAATGAACCTTACAAATTTCTAGTGCACAGTAGGGTTAGGTTTGTTTTATAATAATAGTGAAAGATTTACGGGTTCCGAGATAAAACGATACATCTTATCTTATCTTATCTAGATGAGGGCCCTTTCGGATGCACTTCGACCCGTTGGGATCTTTTGTGCATTTGCCCTCTCCTTTATGCCTACTCCCAAGCTCGCTCCATCATTTCCACAAAGCGGATGATGCAGCTCAGCGGAAGCACCTTGAATTCCTTTAGTTGCGGATAGTCGCTACCAAAGTAACTCATTCTTTGTCTGGCAAGGGCATGACATTCACACAGTAAGTGTTCCATGGTCTCGTCCTCCTCGCCACACATTCTACAGTCTAAACTGTCCGACAGTCCCATCTTGGCCAAGAGATCCTTGACCCCGAAGTGACCTGTGAACACCCCAGATATGATTCTGAGTTGCTTCCTGCTGGATTTCCAGAGCTTGTTAGTCCAGCCCGAGTCCACTCCTTCTATAAAGAGCTTAGAGTGCCTTAAGCCCGCCTCATTCCTCCACTCGTGTTGGTGTTTGGTTTTGGCGTATGCTTTAAAAGCCAAAGTTATGGTTCTCTGTGAGTGTCCCACAGATAAAACGATACAAATAAAACTTAGGACAAATGATTCATTAGGGAAACGATGTTATATGTGCTTAAAGTTAGAATTTGCTTTTGCAGTTGTTCGAAGGAATGAAAGCCTACCGAGGCGTGGACGACAAAATTCGGTTGTTCCGACCTGACCTGAACATGAGGCGGATGAACCTGGCGGCGCACCGCTCCGGACTGCCCATATTCAATGGCGAGGAACTTATCAAGTGCATGAAGAGACTAGTTCAAATTGACCAAGAATGGGTACCACATTCGGAATCCTCCACTCTCTACATCCGACCAACGCTTATAGGAACGGAGGTAAGTTCTCCAATTTTTTAACACCGTGATTATCCTACTAAGACCCACCATACCATGCAAAAAGGCAATGAAATTTGACTCAACTGGATTTGTAAATAGAGTTGATTTTCTTTTGATAAAACAACCGAGGCAAAACAAATGCAACCCTCTTTCAAAAAATGATTTAATATCCAGAGTAAAATCTTTCAGTAGGACCAGGCCGTAGGAGGTTAAAAATATTCGCATGCGATTTATTCCGTATCGCATATACTTTCGAGGTTTTATCTCTACACACCTCCGTGTTTCTTATAAAAAACAATTCTTATCAGCAGGTGTTAGATTAAACGAGCAAATAATTATCTTTAAATTTATAACCCAAATCAACACGAGGGCCAACAAACAATGTTCACACTGCTCAGTAATTTCTTATCAGTGCTGTGCGGAAGCATGCCACGTTGAATGATACACAATGATGATTATTTAAAATTTCCCATAATTCGCAATTATATTTACATTTGTAATCTTCATAAACCTATATAATTTACTTTAAAACCAAAGTTTTAACCGACTTCAATTTAGTACTCCGCCAAGCCACGGGAACATTTCTACATTTATTTTCCAATTTACCACATGAACTGATTTAGCAAATGCATTGATTATTATAGAAAAAAACCCAATCGCTGTATGTGACCCGATAATATTTGAGGACTTCCGTCGTTCCATAAGGATCACCTTTGACACTTCATTAGTTGCTATTTCAACGGAATCTTATTAGAATCTGAGACGTACTTTTGTACTTTCAAGTACATGATTGAGGAATTTCATAAGTCATCTGTGGTCTTCATCATCAATTCCAAATTTATGATTTCCGGCTGTAAATACACGAGTTATAATAGAAAATATCAAAATCACTACACGCGTGCCTAATATAATTGAGGAGTTCATCCAATTGAATTTTTGAAAAAAAATGGGTCCCACCTGGAAGCATATACTTACAAACAAAAAAAATTACGAATCGGCTCTTCAATGACGGAGTTCTGAGGTAACAACAATTGAAAAAAAAAACAACCGAATCGAGAACCTCCTCCTTTTTTTGAAGTCGGTTAAAAAATACCTTCTTTATTTGTAATTTCAAATCGGTCCAGTAGTTTCGGAGCCTATTCAATACAAACAAACAATCAAATCTTTCCTCTTTATATTATTAGAGTAGATTGATAAAATATAAAATAATTACAGCAAACCACACCAATAATGACAATCCTCGACACCGACACAGAGTAGTGAATTTATGTTATGTCGCATTAGTATTCATTTCAATTGACATCGTCTTCTCGCTGGCGACAGATATACAGCCATGCCCATTGTATAGAAATAGAATCACCCAGAATAAGTAAAACAGTTTTGAGTGACACATTTTGCGCGTATTATGAATTATTTATTCTTTTTACGAACCTCCTCCTATTGAATTAAGACAATTATGACTATGCCAACTATTTAATAAAGATGTACGTACGTCAGAGGTATCGTAACTTTTTTGCACCTAATTAAGTATCTGTCTTATATTATGAAACGACATCACTAATCCAGCCCAGATTACCATCACGTGTAGGTACCTAGTTTTTTTACTATTACCTAAATATTTATTTATTTATTGATACATGTAAAACCAACAGCGCAACATATTTTTCAAAATAATAAAACCATGTAGCCAATTACAGGTTCTCACTTATAGAAATAAACTAAAACAAAGAAATCTATAGCCAAACTTAAACTTAGCGTACATTACGCACAGTAACCAATCGCGCACCAATAGCAAGCATGGCAATGGGAATATACAAGAACATATAAACTCTAGTAACCCGAGCGTAAGTATCACACATGAAGAATCTTGTCAGTTTAGATTTTAAAGATCTACCCATTATCCATCAGTAGACCGCACCTATATACGTATCTAAATCTTGAAAGATGTTAAAATTGAAATCAAAGACGCCAGCACAATTCCAATTTTCACTGCTGTCTATCTCGCTTTATCGTATGCCCGGTATGCGGTTCGCCGCGCTCGGCCGTTTGGACGCGGCTATTAGACGGTGAGAGGCGTTTATTCGTGGTGTCAATATTTTGTATCTGTGTTCAAGCAGTTTATTTGAAAAATAATGGCGCCGAATTTAACAATCTTCTCGCCGTGGTATTTATTATTGATTGTGGATGGATAATCTTTGTTTTACTATTTTCTCGCAGTCGAAGTGAAAAGTAGAGAGTATAACTCTGGTCTAAAGGCCATATTACCCCTCGAACTATTCCCCCTCACTTCGTTCAGGTAAATAACCATGTGGTGGTAATATGGCTTATTATAGACCCTTGTCATACAATCTACTATTTCATGGGTAAGACAGGCAATATCCAACCTCGGCGTACAATGCCATCTCCACATCGAATAAATCTATATACGAACCTCAACTTTCGCGAGCTCGGCGGACTTTGAAAACACGGCTTATTTTGTCACAAAATAAATAAGCTTAAAAATGGCTGGTATGTCTCTTAATAACTTAACAATATGGTTGATAGCAAACACGGTGGAACAATGTGCTCAATTTTCGCATTTGAGTAAACATCAACCTGACGCAATTGTAAAAGAATTGATGTTCAAAATAATATTTATACAAGTGATGTAGTGAGTGTCGATGTCGAAGTATCATTTGCCATTCTTTCAGTGAAGAGTATTTTATTACATGATGTTTTGTCAGAAAGTCATGGAGTCATGGCCATAGAACATAAACCCCGCTGAATCATTGTAATATGAACGGTGACAGGGAATCAATAATTATTGATAGTACATACTTACATTGCAATGATTTTTGAGCTTGTGCGATCGAACTCACAAGGGACTGAACACCTTTGTATCTTTCGCTTTAACGACATGTTTAATCTGCCATACGAAGTTGTCAAACGGTTCGAAGCGACCAGGTATCAAGGTGGTCAGCTACTTATGAGTTTAACTGTAGGTACTAACGAAAGTAATCAACTTTATTGCAATGATATAAGCGTCTAGTAATATTTGCTGTTGTTCATAATCTGAATAAACTTTGACCTTTAGTCAAAAAATCATGTCATCACGATGTGGGATTTCGTTTTATTAGGTTTATATTTCGACTCTATTATAATTCAAATAAATATGAAATGGGCTAGCGCACCTTGTTGCGGTGACAACTAATAGGTGACTTTAACCGTATTTATTTGTATAACTAGCTTCTGCCCGCAGCTCTATCCGCGTGGAACTCGTTTATATCGTAGCTGCATGTACACATTTTCACCCCTCATTTCACCTTCTTAGGGGATGATTTCCGGGATACAAAAGCTATCCTTTGTCCCGGGACACAATAATTCACCTAAATCGGTGAAGAGGTAACAGACACACAGACACACTTTCGCATTTATAATACCATAGCTTTTGCCCAAGACTCCGCGTAGAACTCGTTTACATCGTAGCTCCATACAAACTTTCACCCCCATTCCATCCTTAGGGGGCGGATTCCGGGATGAAAACTATCCTATGTCCTTTCCTGGGATTCAAACTACCTCCACCAATCTAAATCGGTTCAGCGGTTTAAGCTTGAAAAGGTAACAAAACTGAAAATTAACTTTGTTATCGTCAGGCGACGTTCGGAGTTATGGCGCCCGAGTCAGCACTGCTGTTTGTGGTGCTAAGCCCAAATTAACTTTGTTATCGTCAGGCGACGTTCGGAGTTATGGCGCCCGAGTCAACACTGCTGTTTGTGGTGCTAAGCCCAAATTAACTTTGTTATCGTCAGGCGACGTTCGGAGTTATGGCGCCCGAGTCAGCACTGCTGTTTGTGGTGCTAAGCCCAAATTAACTTTGTTATCGTCAGGCGACGTTCGGAGTTATGGCGCCCGAGTCAGCACTGCTGTTTGTGGTGCTAAGCCCCGTGAGCGCGTACTATAAGACCAGCGGCGATGGCGCCGTGTCCATCTTCGCGGACCCCAATGTGGTGCGCGCCTTCCCCGGCGGCGTCGGCAACAGGAAGGTCGGCTCTAACTACGGGCCTACTATACGTGAGTGCATTTTTCAAACAATACTTATAGCACACTAGGCGTCAGGTCTGAGGAGAGAGCGTTTAGTATATTGTATATCAAGTAATCGTGTACCCGATTAGCGTGATCCGTTAAACAAAAATTAATTCCGTTTTGTGACAAATATTAAGCAAATAAATTACTAGCTCCGCCCGCGATTCCGTCCGCGTGGAACTCATTTATATAAGTAGTAGCTCTATACAAACTTTCACTCCCGATTTCATCCCCTTATGGGATGATTTCCGGGATAAAAACTATCCTATGTCCTTCCTCGGGATTCAAAATATATTTATACCAAATTTCATCTAAATCGGTTCAGTGGTTTAAGCGTGAAGAGATAACAAGCCGACAGACAGATAGACTAGTATGGATGTGAAAATAGTTTCATAATTAACTAATGTGTTGCATATCATTTACAAATTGAAAAGAAAATATAATTTACATGGTTACTTAATTGTCGTCACAATACTGACCGTGAGTTAATTTTTGTTTGACGACTCACGCTAATTGATTACATTATTATGTATTCGAAAATATCCTATTGCGTTCGCGGGAACACGAAAATTCTGATGAGTCATTTGTCCGAAAGCGAACGATAAGCTTCCTCTAAACGAAAGCTTGAACGCAGATTACTTTACCTTCTTCTATAATACGCCGCGTATTCAAATGAACATAGATAGATCGATACCTACTCCCACAGCATCGCGGTAATACAATAACGAGATAACGCCTCCTGCCAGATACTCTCAACTCATTTGTTTTTCTTTCGTCTTTACAAATATATTATTAATTGAAAACTCCGCCAAGAAATATAATTACTGTAACGATCATAGATCAAGGTTAAGATCCATGTCAGACGCAAACTCAAAACTAATTACTAACAAAAATATGGGCCACGGCCTGAAATAAACGTTTATTTAATTTAATTTAATTTAATCTGCGTTATCTGAGCGCATACAATAAACCCACCCATACAACAAACCCACACCCAAAACAAAATAAGACAAATGATTTGTATCGTCAATATTTAATTTACCATTTCTATTTCGTCGGTTAATCAGCAGAGGAACTGTGTAGAGGTCGCAATTCTAACCTAACCGCCAGGCTTGCGCAGCTCAAATTGTGTATTAAATTATGTCTCGCACGCGTTTCCTTTTATTGTTAATAAAAAAATTATTATGATATAAACGGTTGGCTGGTTTTATTCAGTATATAACCCATAGATTTTACACATACACCTACGCATGCATCCACTACAACACGATTGTTAAAGACAATGCGACCAGCCCCCCTATTCTGTAACTTGTTTTAAGCTCATCTCAACGCTCACCCACAAATATAACTTGACACCGCGATGCGAAGTTACTAAGCGTCAGCAGAGGTCTAGTTTCTTGACGGGTGGCCGGCGAGGTGAGCCGCATTAACGCTTAGCGAATAACAACCCTGTAGAGGAGAACAGCCGGACAGCGGGACAGCGGGACGGCGGGACTTGGACCGCCGCTTCACGGGGTGCCTATTTCGGCTCTAAGGGGCGCAAGCTAATCCTAACCTAACCTACCAAATGATACAATTGTTACGATCGTTTGCTTTTTTAGTGCGGGCGGCTTCACCCCCCGAGCCCCCTCCGTGGGGGCCTCCACCCCCCGTCCCCCTTCTTTCGCTGCCCTAACCTAATTGAACGCCCTTGCCTACCGACCTACCTAACCGTGCATTTTTTATTTAAGGGACCGGGCCGTTTTATTAATAGTATTTTGGTAAAATTTCATAACCAATTAAATGTGATTTTTTGTCTATTTATAGTTTGCTATATCATTAACTTGACTAAATGTTTATTGTCTAATTTTTTTTGCCTTATTAAAACATTAGCTAAAAGACCAAATGTCATAATGTAATTTTTCGTAGTAATATTTCACTGAATGAAAATTTGACGTAACGAAAATATTCGTATTAAAATTGTGCCAAAGTTTGCATTGGCAAACAAAATAGTTGCTAAACTTTGTTTGGGAAATAAAATTTGACCAAAATAAATTTGGTAAAACAACAGAATCCCCCATTTTAGAGTACTTATGATACGTGTGTAGATAAAGTAGTGTATGCAACTGTACATAATTAGGCCTTAAAACACTCGTGTGATCCTATTATGAAGTTCGCTGACGCTCGTTTCATAAAACCACACTCATATTTTAAGGCCTCTCCTTATGAATCAGTTGCATAAACTACTATTAAATGTCTATAGGTTATAACGTTATAAGTTTCTGCGGCCTGGGTTTCCGCAATTCGATGACACACAGACATGCGTTTTAAACAATCGAATTACTCGTATTATCGTATCTTATAATGTTCACGTAAGTTCTAGAAAGTTGTATCTGAATCCACATCAAATACCATATCGTCGACATCAAATACTCATAAGGCCGTATTCACAAACTTACAACAGACCTATTTTAGTTAAAAATGCCATTAATATTTTTGACGACCGCTTAGCCTAGTGGGTAGTGACGCTGCCTGCGAAGCTGAAGGTCCTGGGTTCGAATCCCGGTAAGGGCAAATATTTGTGTGATGAGCATGAATATTTGTTTCTGAGTCATGGAAGGGTTCTATGTATTTAAGTATTTATGACTATTATATATATCGTCGTCTAGTACCCATAACACAAGCCTTATTGAGCTTACTATGGGACTAGGTCGATTTGTGTAAGATTGTCCCCTAATATTTATTTATTTATTTATTATTTATTATATTTGTTTTACTATCAGTCACTTTGATATGGTTCGTAAGAAAAGGGACAATACCCACACTAATTTTATTTTTTCAGAGGCATTTTAAGTTTCTGCAAAGTACTCGTATCCTACTAATATTATAAATGCGAATGTTTGGATGTTTGTTACTCAATCACGCTTAAACGGCTTAACCGACTTGGATGAAATTACGCACCTTTTTGCGTAATTTCATAGCCTTGATTAAAATATAAGATTGTTTTTATCCCGAGTCCACGCAGACGAAGTCGCGGGCGGAAGCTAGTAAATTAAACGTAAGGTCCTTGTGTTGTTTTTATTTCTTTTGGTGAACAATAAGTAATATTTATATTGTATTGTAAATAACTCGGCGCGTGTGTTGCTCCACCCGACGCATCGGCTATCCGGTAAACCCTATTTAAGAATATCATCAGCATAGTCGTATGTTTTGTGATGACGTCACATATTGTTTTCGACTACATCTAGGCGAAGCATATTTGCGATCATTACAGACCTAATATTTTATCAATATTGTTATTACGACAGATAGTGATGTTTATTAACTGGTGCACCAGTTATAACCGGTTGCGATCTTGTTTGTTGACCCGCGTGTTGATTGCAGAGACTACGAAGAGGGCAGCTGAACTGGGGCACCATCAGGTCTTGTGGCTGTTCGGGCCGGACCACCAGCTCACCGAGGTCGGGTCTATGAACATATTCGTGGTCTACGTTAATGAGCATGGAGGTAAGTCGTTATTACATCTTTGTTATCATTTCTACTGCACAATCAGTCTAAAGCGGCAACGCCAGTAAAATGGCATGTTGTTATTGGTCGGTGCTATAATGTTGCTAGTTTACTTCGTGAAACGGGGCACTGCACTCCTAGCCTAGCGCAAGTTCGCAGCGTGAGGCAGCTCGCGCGCGCAATAATTTACCATTTGAAATAACTTGACAGATAGTCTATCAAGGTTTTGTCTTAGCTACTACAAATAGTTTATAACTTGTAAACATATAGGATATTTTTTATCCAGAAACTCATCCTCCACTGGAATGAAATTGCGGATGGAAGTTTAATGGGAGTTCACACGGACGAAGTCGCGGGCAAATACGCAGGCATAGACAACAGGAAAGCCACTGTTATCGTTGTTAGATTTTAGCAACGCTTTCAACACTGTCGACTTTCAAATTTTGATTAGTATATTGCGTTCTCTTAACATATCTCCTGCGGCGATTGATTGGTTTCATAGTTATTTACTTGGTCGTCGGCAGCGTATAAAGGTGGATTCTTTCTGGTCTTCGTGGTGCAACCCGCTAGCTGGCGTCCCGCAGGGTGGCGTGTTGTCTCCTCTTCTCTTTTCCATTTTCATTCATTCCACTGCAAATAACATTTTCTCATCTTATTACCTTTATGCCGATGATCTTCAAATTTACTCTCAAGGGACTGTTGCTGATTTACCACAGGTTATTCATACTATGAACAAGGATTTGAACAGTATTTCGATCTGGAGTGAACGTTTTGGGCTGAAGGCACAGACCATATATCCTAAAGACCCCGCTTAGCCTAATTTTTACTTACAAACAAAGCTGCCACACTTGCGGAGCGCGGGGGACGACTAGTGCGCTGTGATTGGTGCATTCAAGGCCGCGCGTAACACGTGCCTGCCTGTAGTGATGGGACACATGCGATACTTTATCAAATTTTATAAAGTAGTACTAGTAATAATAATTAGAATTATTATACTATATAATAATCAAAAATATATTCAGCAGTCGTGTTACCACGCGTTAAAATACAATAATATATTGCGAGACAAAATGTAAAGCAAACATAAATGTTTGTTTTTATTTATTAGTACGTTTAGGACATTAAATTTTTACTCATCAATTATCTTTATCTGACATAATTATGTTGAAATAGAAGCAAATATAATGGATTCCACTCGATTCTAAAATCCTACTAATATCCTGCGAAAGTTTGGATGTTTGGATGTTTAGATGTTTGGATGTTTGTTACTCAATCACGCCTAAACGGCTTAACCGATTTGGATGAAATTTTGCACGAAAATAGTTTATAGCCTGGATTAAAATATAGAATAGTTTTTTATACCGGGCCCACGCAGACGAAGTCGCGGGCGGAAGCTAGTAATATATAAATATATTCTAATTTTGCATTTATTAAAGAATACGTTGTACAAAGTAGGGCGTGAAACAAAAAGAATTGTTAATCTTATAAAATAACAGTTTCATTTCTAGTTTAAAATTTCCGATTTACCTATCCTTGACTAACAGAGACAGAGAAGGCGAGGCGGCGCGAAATGATCAAACTGTTGTTATTTATACTTTAAACTTTGTTGTTGACATAAACGGTGCCACATTCGTTACTGACGGAACAGAGTGTGGATTTTCCAGATCCCTATTATCTGTACGCGAGACCTATAAGAATTAATCATTTCAATTAATAACTAAACATGTTTACTCAGAAACTCACTAGCACAGCAGTGTAAGATAAACTTACTTCTGTTGTTGATATAGACAGTGCTGCATTCGTTACCAATGGAATAATAGTGTGTGGACTTTCCGAAACACCACTCTTTACATAAGACCTAGAAGAATTTATATTTTCAATGGACATTTGCGCAAACCCAATTTGAGATTTTAGACGGGGTAGATTTTACTTTCAAAACATTGATTTCAAGCTAGACGCTCGAGAGTTTTCAGCACATTAATAAATTAACGATTAGTTTAATAATATCATAGCTGTTAGATCACATAAAAAAAATGTGGTTGAATAATCAAAAATAACACGTCAACAATACTCAACACAGTTCGTAAGTAAAGCGTAGGCACGGCATTTGGAAATATTCATCATCATATCAGCCAAAAGACGTCCACTGCTGGTTGGAAATATTAGTCGCCTAGTATTAGACGTCGGCAATTTAAAATATTCTGATTTAAAGTGCCGAGAACATATGACTGCTTGGGGAAGGAAACCAACCAATCAGGTGGTCGTTTTGTAGCGTCAATCCACATTACCTTTATGGTTGGACATTTTAGCTAACATGCTTTGAATACTTTATAATACAACACCAGCTTGAGAAGATCATTTACCACATTAAGTATATAAATAACTGTGCACTGTGCACAAATGTTTTGCATATGATATGTAATATGTTGCTATTTTTAAATTACGATGTATTGCGTCTTCCGTTAATTATCTTATCGATAGTAAACGAATATATACTATGGACATCACTACCTACTTTGCCTAATGCTAGACAAGGAAGGAGCGACTATTCTGTTCAGCGGGATAGAAAGAGACTTCTGTTAAAAGACATCAACGAGCCCCGAGCACGTTCTAAAATTCAAAAAAATCAAAATTATTTATTTTTAACCAACGTTGTTTTTTACATGGTGTCGAATCCTCCTTTTAAGTTAGAAAAACTTGTGTTAGGAGGGATCCGCTCTTTCGTACAATGATGATACTAGCTAAAAATAAACAATGTACTAAAAAGATAATACTTAAATTAGAGTACCAAAGTAGTTCTAACTAGTTTGTTTATTAGAAAGTTTACTACATAACAGAGGTATAGCAAGTGAAGCCTTATTTAACCTAGGGGTACTGATTTTAGTAGACATAAAGTTGAACCTATTCTAGGATAAGTTCAACTTCACGGTTAGTCACACTTACATACATTCACATACAATTTGAGATTACTGCAGTAGTAATTCAGTTTCATTATAACTTTTCTCCTTTAACCAAGTTGTAAGAACGATTTTACACTCTGTATAACTTTTTGTGTAGATATTCAACATTCTATTTACTTTGTTATACAAATTAATAGACAGAACATAGAATTGTCTTCGTGGGAAGGAGGTCCTAACGGGGGTTGGAAGCTTAATTACCGTGTACAGTTTACGGTTTTTTAATAAATTATCATCAATTTTTACCGTTTTATGGATTTTAAGGATAAATAGTTGTATAACAGTAAGTACATCAGCATCTCGGTAAACATTAATAGTGCTGTATCTTATAGTTCTACCTAAAAGTACTTAAAGAATAGAACGTTGCGCCCGTTTAAGAGCCATGAGTTTGTTTTTATGAGTACCTCCCCATATAGGTAGACAATAAAGTTATATAGACTGAACAAGGGTTTTATAAATATATATTAATAGTTCTTTATCAGTTATGTGCCTAAGATATTTGAATAGCCATATAAGTTTCCTTTTACGATTTGCGGTGGCTTTATTTTGATTCCAGGAAAGTAGTTGGGCAATGTGGATCCCTAAGTATTTAGTAGAGGTAACATGGTTGAGAGTGGAGCATGATTAATCGTTAGTCGATTGGACGGCGCAGTAGTGGGCAGTTAAAGTATGTTGTTGCTTATCCGGTTGAGACGGACTTCGCACTGAGAATGTAATATAATTTGTTTTACTAATATTTAATGAAAGTAAGTTGGTTTGAAGCCATGAGATCACCTTGGATAGTCCTGCCTCAGCACAAGCATACACTTCCTGCCAGCTGTCTCCGTGAAACAATAGCGCAGTATCATCAGCATACGAAATCACTAACCCATTGTTAAGTTGAATATTGGTCAAATCATTTATGTAGGTCAGAAAAAGTGTAGGACCTAAGACACTTCCTTGCGGTACGCCAAAGTGGGTGGAGTGAGCATCAACGCTATATACGTCGTTGTTCAATTTAACGCGTTGCGTTCTATTATTCAGGTAACTAGATATTAAGTTCAGAAATTGACCACGAATTCCCATAGTATCAAGTTTACGGATGAGGATGGGGACAGAGACAGTGTCGAAGGCTTTTTTATATCAAGAAATATACACAAAGTTTTTTCACGTCAAAGTTTTGTCTACACAGAACTGTATATAAAAACTCGCTTATTTATTATGTAATTTTCTTAAAATCGGCTTACCTGTGAAATGATAGACCGTTTTTTTGCACCCTTGAAGTTTTAGTGATTTTTCCACACAATTTACGCAATAATAATGCATTTTGTAACGATGTTACTTGCGCAAACGCCGTCCGTGGACTGAACTTAGTAAAGGGGGCGTGTCTCAAACATAGGGTGAATTCACCGTATGTGTGGCAGCGGGGGTCGCCCGACTAAGCGACGTCTATAGGTTTACTGGTCTGTGGCTGAAGGTTAACCCTGCTAAGACGAAGGTCATAATCGTGAGCAGTCCGAAGCTCATTCCTAGGGTAGATTTTTTTTAATTTTTCTTTATTATTATTATATTGTTGTCATGTTTATACTACATTGAGGTGTTACAAGGAGTCCAGATTCCGTTTTCACACCAGGTTGGTGTTATAATTGATCGCACGTTGTCTTGGGTACCTCAGGTGAGCGAGGTCAGCAGGAGGATGTTTGCTTCGATGGTTCCCTTCGTCGACTTCGTAACTTTTTGCCATTCGCCACTAAAATTGCGCTAGCTCAATCTCTCCTTCTCCCCATTTTAGACTAGGCTGATATTAGCTAACTGGACCTTACTGAGGACCAGCTGAATAAGCTTGAGCGCCTCCAAAATCTTGCTATTAGATTCATATTCGGCTTGCGCAAGTATGACCACGTTTCCTCCTTGCGTTCCCAGCTCAAGTGGCTTCCTATTCGTATCCGTCGGTATTCTCACATTTTATCTTTGCTTTACAGTATACTTTTTGTTACCTCAACTTCTCCGTATCTCAAAGAGCGTTTTAATCACCTCACTTCCATCAGATCTTCACATGATCATCTTCTCGCTCCACCGCCTTCATCCACCAAGTTCTATAACAACTCATTCACCTTTCAGGCTGTTCGGCTGTGGAATGCTTTGCCGTTGCATATAAGATGTGCAAAATCTCTTGAAATTTTCAAAAATCTGTTGGAACAATATTACTTGTCGCTGCCTTAAGTTGCCTTGTTGTCCTGTAATATATTTATATAATTGTATTATAGTTTGTATGTATGTATCTATGTATTTATACTATACTCATTTATGAAAGTGTGTATTTGAGTGTGTAGTTGTCATATAATGTAATAGTAAGCTTTTCTTGAAAATTTCCTGCTACCTAAAGGTTGTCTGGAAGAGGTCGCTCTAAAGCGATAAGACCGCCTGTTGTTACCTTTATTTATTGAATGTACTTTTGTAACATGTTTTTCTTATGTTGTGGTGCAATAAAGAATATTATTATTATTATTATTATCCACTGCTTTACCGCGTGACCGATATTGTCATGTTATCTAAACTAAGTTGGCTCCTGGACTAGTGACCGGAATAATCTCGTTTCTTATCGGCGAGAAATTGGACCTTAGTTACTCTAATAACAATTTAATGGAGTATTCCACAATAACACTCATGAAAATCTCTTTGTGGATCCAGACAGTATAAATAACAATACAATTTCGCTTATAAGCGTCCACTGTACATTAATTTGTCCGAAACCATTAGTAGGTATTCAGTCATTTCAAAATTCCGAACGCCATCCACAGCTAAAAGAAAAACGACGCAGGTGATTTAATTGAGAGGCTAGTATTATATCTTGAGAAGTCTAAAATTCCTTCAACGAAACGTGGTTTTCGGAATTGTAAAATTCTGGAAAAAATGCTTTCCGACAAATTACTCTTCGGAATGATGTGTACCCGTTAAGTTCCCCATTTAATCTGTCACGCAGCATTAAATGATAAATTACGTATAATGGAAAGAGAAGGAAATAGCTTCGTACAGTCAGCATCATATAGTTAGTAGCAACCAAAGTGGCCAAATATATCGCCACACGTCTATATTACTCAATGAATAGGGATGTGTTACGATATATTTGAGTACTTTGGCTGCTACTTTCTATATAATGCTGACAGTACGCGTATAAATTATAGCGTATGAGAGAACATGGGATATTCATACACCGACATAAAAACTTTTAAGGTTTAAAAGTGTATTTAGAAAAAATCTACTTTTATTAAAAATCTTTGAATATCATAGACGTAACATTTATTGAGTAACTAGAACGAGGCAGTATAGAATTCATGTGAGAGTGCCCTTTTACATAATGATCAGCATGACACATTATTTACAACACGTATAATGTAAACGGGCGTTTAGGGGTCAGTAACATATCGATAACGGTGGACGTGACCGCTCGATATCGGCACTGGCTGACTGATGTAAAAAAAACAGAGTTTCATCAGAAACACCCGTCCAAACAGAAACCTTGGCCTTGCCCTTGTTACACTTAGGATAAGTAGACTTTGATACTTACTGAAGTTAGAGACTAATTAGTACGCTATCTTGCCGGGGAAATACTGGTTTTATATCCGTGAGTCGCGGGTGATTTCATACTGTCTCTCTCTCTCCTTTGTATTTCGCGCGTGACATGTCCTATACGTTATAGGTGAAAATCTTAAGTAAAGCCCCTTTTCCGTACCCAGTTGTGAACTGTTCGAATAGGCAATTGTTTTGTTTGTGTAATCACATAACATAATAAATAAGTAATGTCTAAAAGATACAAGATAAAATAAAAAAGCTAAAATCATTTATATGTCCAACATGAGTTATAGGATGTTACAGAATTGGTCAGTTCCACTATGTGGCGCCTTACGGCTTACAAATTGTTGCGCATGCATGTCTATCATTTATATGTTCATTTATGGTATAATAACTTCTATGACGTTCTTCCATTCATCATGCATTCTTCCAATTCTCACCTACGGTGCATAAACTTGGACTCTGACTTCATCTCAAAAGTCCAAACTCGGGGTTTGCCAACGAGCCATGGAGCGCAGCATATTAAGTATCAAATTAGTGGATCGCATCCGGAACACCACGCTGCGCTCCAAAACTCAAATAGTCGATGTAGCTCGAAAGTCGGCCAGGTTAAAGTGGGACTGGGCTGGTCATGTCTGCCGCATGCCGAGTGAACTGTGGGCCAAGATCGCCACTGAATGGCAGCCCGACAGCTCGAAACGGAGACGTGGCAGACCTCGTCGGCGATGGAGAGACGAGCTAGACTCCTTTTTTAAAGGATGGCCAGAGACTGCTCAGAATCGGGAGCACTGGAAAAAGTGGGGGGAGGCCTTTGCCCAGCAGTGGGACACTACAGGCTTATAATACTAATAATAATAACTTCTATGAGCTAGAACATTTGTAAGGCTTTTTCTAAATATAATATATGTAGTTGATCTATTGAAATTAAACACTTTGGAAATTTATTAAATATCTTCGGAGCCATTCTAACTACATTTTTTTTGGAATAACATTGTTTTGGGTATCATTGGGTTTTTTATTTTATGTTGTAAACGAGTGCTCTTAAAGTTTAGGTACCAATGGGAGTTACATTTCAGGAAAACACACATTTCATAGTAGGAAGAGTTAGGATCTTAAGTCTTTGAAAATGGGGCTTACAAGATTCCAAAGAACTGCTACCACATAAAGATCTTAGACACCTTTTCTGCGCTCGAAACGCAATTTCTCGATCTGTCGAGTTCCCCCAGGGTATTAGCCCAACAAGGCACAACTACATATATAAGAGGGGCCTTAAGATTTATACTAAAATACTAGAATCTTACGAAATCGTAACTGGAGTCCTAGAGAATACCCCAAAAGGGATGGAGGTAAATGAACCTGACTACATTGAGAAGTATCAGAAGATATGCTTGAAGAATACATACTTGGCATGCTATAGTCGTGTTATATCTGCGACGTCAGTTTCATTTGAGTTTTAACATTTCCTGTGACGAACAAAGCTGTTGACAGTCACACAAGGCATATACGCGAGGGACAAGAGAGGAGATTGTATATCATTCCCACTTGTGGTATTGTCTAGCTTACAAATTTGTCACTCATAGGTGTATGTCTCTGTTGAGTCCCTCTATGACCTATACACTCTAAGTTCATTAGAGTTCAGAGCCTGATTTAGAGTTGTGACCGCCCTAGGCTGACTATGAAATGCAAGTAAGTATCAGCTCAAAACCGCGCCCCCCGCCGCCCCCTTGCTTGGTCCTTGCGCCCTAGGCTCTAGTGTTATTAGCCTGTGGGTAAATATGACCCTGGATATATGTATGCATAATCCCTTGAGTAAACATTATAATTGTCTTACAGACAAGCAGCTAAGCACGCCGCCACTAGACGGGTTGATTTTGCCGGGTATCACGCGACGGTCGATTCTGGAGCTGGCCAGCCAGTGGGAAGAGCTCACGGTCAAGGAGGAGGTTATCACCATGAACCAGATCATCAATCTTAACAAACAGGGACGGGTGAGTAGCTGGCTTAATACTTACACTCATATAGGTTATAGGTTATAGGTGTACGCGGGCTGGGTTTCCGCAACTCGAAGTCATATCTGCGCCTATTTTGCGTGTGGTACTTACAGTCATTGGCTAATTACTCCAGACACGACACGCAAATAATAATTTATTTCTTTATTTAATATGTTACATGACATTACAGACATCCAATGCGTCACACAACTAAGATTAAACATGTTAACGATAGCACATGATAAAAAGAAATGCAATAACAGTATACACAAAAGAGAATATTACATTACACTCGAGGGCCTGGCATCCATCACCTCACAGAACTTCAAACATTATTTCCTCACACTTGCCCATCGCCATAATACCACGTCCGAGCAAAATGCTTGTATACAGTTCTCTTTATGTGTGACAGAGAGATATATACTCCTTCCTTACTCTACGCTTACACTACTTACTCGGTTGTCACCAAAAGAACAGATCTTTTTGAAGTCGTCCATTGTTGGCACCTCTTGCGAAGTAATATGAATCTTATTGAAATAGGCATAAATTCCGCTATTTAAGGTGGTGCCATTTCTATATAAAACGTCTTTTGACTTTCGTTTGGGAAGTGATACTTTGGGAAAACTATTTTTCTCAAATTATTCTAGTTTATACAAGTTTATTCCAGGAAAAGGGGAATTTCGCGCAAATGGAAAGCTCATTAGAGCGTTTCTCAAAAAAAATGCCACTATTATTAATTGTACTTATAGGAATTTTATGTTAACTATGTCCACTCAGAATCAGGAGCTCTTTCGACCCTGGTAGGACAAAAAACTGTCCCAGAGATATTTTTCCTATTGTGTTACCATTTACCTTATACTTTGTATGGTGAAACTCAATAGGAAAGTTCAAAAATGTATAGACATTTTGGGACACTTTTTTTCTCCTACTGGGATGGAAAGACATCGTGATTTTGAGTAGAAATAACAAAAAAGTTGCGGAAAATCTCCGAAAAAATGTAGTGGCATTTTTTTTGAGAAACGCTCATTAATGAAAGTTTGTTACATAAGTTTCTCAACATATTACGCCGTTAGCCTGCGAATGTCAATAGACGTTTTGTATGGAAATCGAACCACCTTAAATAAAGGTCTCCACAGCTGGGTTTTGGGTGCCATTCAATGTGTATTTACCCTAATTTGGTTAATAATTGAACATGGTATGATCTTGTGAACACTATACCACACGTACAGTCAGCAGCAGAGGTAAAAATTTGTAAATATGTAATTTGGCAATAAACACCAAACCCCAACATTTTTAGCCTTTGCGACCGACAACCTAGGGCTCAGTCTGAAAACCAGCGCTGGGCCACCTGCCCAGCACATGCTGAGACTGAGACCCATTGCCTCATTTTTTATTATTATTATTACTTTTCGCTCTCTTAGTTGTAATTTACTGTTGGATTTGTTTTTTGATCTAAGTATATACATTTATTACATTAAGAGTCCGCAGTAAGCTCGGCCGAATTTCACCTTCCCATACAAACGTAGTTACGCTCTCATTTTAAAACTACGTGTTGGATTGTAACGAAACTTTGAATATACAATGATATGAGGTATATCTATGTCTGTAATTAGTTTATATGGTTCCAGTTTATAAAACAAACGAAATACAGCAAAAACCAGTTTTGTATGAAAAAATTATATTCGCTGTATTTTTTTTACTATGGTATCTGAACTGAAGCTACATAAACTAATTACAGACATAGATATACCTCATGTCATTGTACATGCAAAATTTCGTTACAATCTGACTCGTAGTTTTAAATTTGAGAGCGTAACTATGTTTGTATGGAGAATCGAGCGTACTGCGGACTCTTAAGTTATATTGTAAACTTAGTATAATTTTGTGGCAATAAATAATTTTCTGATTCTGATTCCGATTCTAAATACGCAAAATAACACTCTTTAAACGATCCACAGAGTGCTTATTCTCTTGACATTAGAGTCGTTTGTAATTTTGAGCTCTTGAGCCTTGAGCTAATTTTGCTGCTGACTGTACGGAAGTGGCACTGACTGTATTGTAAGAATATGATTATGAACCTTACCTGGAAGTATGAAGGTGACTTTCACAGCGTACGGCATTCTAACACCTATAGCCGTTGTTGACGCCGTGGGCACGACAACACGCAACACCTTTAGGTGTTTTTAGTGTCCCAATTGTTAGGGAGTTTTCTATGGAAATGTATATTGATTGATGTGTGAAGGAGTTATTGGGGAATAGTAGGGCACACATGAATGCAGGATGGCCGAGTGTACGAATTGACCGTATACATGAAAATAACTGTATGGTGTATGATGGGGCAGATGTGTTAGAGGGAGAGAAAGGCAGAGAAGAAAGATGTAATTGATTACAATTACATCCTTCTTCTCTGTTTATCCACTTGAATGATATTCATATAATGAATATCATTCAAGTGGATAAACAGCACAGTTCTTAAATGATAGCGCAAATGAACATTTAGTTACGTTTGTTGTCACAATTGTATATTTTTAATTTTTTTCAACACAATTGCTCGTAACGTACCTCTTATTGTGTCGCTTTTAGGCTCATAATCCTGGATATTAAACACGCGTGTTTAATAACATTACGATACTTGTGTGTTATGGTTATATCCCGATTAAGTCACGTTGGCACCTTGCAGCAAGATGTATGCATGCACACGTGCATTCTTAAACTAACCGGGTTGTACAGAATGTACAGTTTTTTTTTTAATTCTCGGCAAATGGATTCTTACTCGACTAAACAAATTAAATCCTTTTTGTTAATTAATTGACTATTTCTTTTTGGATATGATATAGAAACGGTTAATTTAGTAAAACTATTCACTTTTGATAACATTTTACATGAATTAATAAAGATAACATTTTAAAACGAAATTATTTATTTTATTTTGTATTGGCTGTTTAGAGATTTCACCTAAAGCGCGCGCACCGCGCAAACTTCACAAAAAAAATTGATGCGCGCCATTATAGGTTATTTCACAGATATTTGTAAACATTGTTAAATGCGTGTTGGGTTATTAACAAAAATGTTGATTCGTGGTGACTAGAAAAGCGATAAAAAGAATGGACGCCATTAGAAATTCATGACGATGTATACAACATGTGAGTAAAAACCTGTTGACATCAATAAGTAAAGAAAATAACTTGGCAGGCCTATCAAATTTTCATCTTATGAAAAGGATTTTTTCCTCGCAAAATGTGTGGAAAAACGTATGAAACGCGTGAGCTTTGATGATTACAATCCTCGGCTCTCTTATCACGCTCACCTGCGGCTTGCGTGATAATTCCGCCTCTGATGTAATTGTCAACATACCTCACTTGTATCACAATGTACTATTATCATTTTATTGTTGACAATTTGATAGTGACCCAAATTGATATTTATCTGTGAACAGTTGTTGGAGATGTTCGGCGCGGGCACAGCGGCGGTGATCACCCCCGTGAGCCAGATCGGGTTCCTCGACAACACCATCCATGTGCCCACCATGCAGCAGGCCCAGCCCGTGTTCCAGCGGGTCAAGGACACGCTCACGGCTATACAGTACGGACACATAGAACACCCGTACACCGTCTGCATTTCATAGTGACTGTGAACGAACACGAGACATTCTTTGCCGTGTACAATGACAATATTTAGTCGAAAAGTATTTAATCTCTGGCGCGTTCGAGTGGTAGGCGCCGTTTCGTGGTGAAGTGACATGAACTTACGATAGTGCTCTTATCGATTGATGCCGAACCACTGACGCACTGCGAAACGCTGCGTGGAACTTGTTACTGCAATCTCTAGTTTTTTTATTTTAGCGTAAGAATTTTTTGTATAATATAATTTAGAAGTTGTACAGTAACTGTTAATTCAACAAGGAACCAACCTATTCGTGACCTTTTTGTTAAAAGCATCCATTGACGTCTTATTTTCCGACAAAAAATATAGAAAAGCTACAAAACATATTTCTATAATTTTGCAAATAATTTTGTTAAAAAATTTATTAGTAATTTTTGTACACACTTTTTAACAAAAATGCTTTTTTCTCAAAACTGTCATCGTGTGGGTTAAGTCCTGTTTGCAGAGCTACGTCCAGTTGTTCTGTATTAAAGTTAGAAAATTGTAAGGTATTCTATTTAAAGTAAATTAATTTCTAATAAGCGCTAGTGATCGATTTGAATAGCGATCTAACTTTAACTGTGGAACCAGCTAGAGTCTCTGTAGAGACAATTTATGTGTCAAGTATAAGTTCTACCAAAATAAGTGCTATTAATTTATTAGAAGACCTGTGTGGACAATAGGGGTGTAGACACTAAATAAAATAATCAATAATGTCATATTTTCTCGAAACAGGATTAAAAATGTATTCAAATGGAGAAAAAATCAACGCAAGAGGTTAAAGAATCACGAAGTGTCAAAAGTTTTAAGAAGGGGTATGTTCTGTCCCTTTTTTTGCAAAACGCAACTTCATATGACGATGACGCTTGTAGATTGTGACGTCACTAATAGACGGCAACGTGCCGCGCTCCGTCGTGTTCGGCGCCGCCGTCGACGCGGCACGCCGCGCGCGCGACGCGTGACGCGACAGCCTCGCGTATTGTGATGTCATACAAGAAAGAAAGAAAGAAAGAAAGAAAATATGTTTATTTAGCATATAAGAAATACACTGTTTGCGTTTTCTCTCTCTAACAAGCAATATTATAACGGTTGTAGCTTCGTAATTCTTTGAGATATCAGAATGGGATTTTCGCCACTAGACATATTTTTTTTGCCTTCTTCCTTTGTGTAATAATAATTTTCGAGTCTACACCCTATTCAGCACTGGGTGGTAACTCAACCAGCTGATTTCTGCCTTCAGTTGTACTCCTTTATTGTATACTTACAAGAACTGAGGAGTAAATACTTGAGTGCTGGTGGCTGGATATCACCCAGGGTTCGTGACTTATAAATGTTTAACGACAAACATTTTTGTATTTTCTAGTCTACTACGTGAGAATCTGTACGAGTTTGTTAAATATTTATAAATATACGTTTTTCTGATTTCTTGTTACGTTCTTTTACATTCCGTATTTTACACCATATTATATTTCTACGACACACTTCAGTAATGAAACGATTAAATCGAATATCGAACAACAAGTTTTTCAATACACTCTCGCGATTGAGACGAATCTAAAGATACCTCACTCATAGGACATAGCCACACACGCATATATGTATACCTAAATTGGAAATGCATTATAGGTAAAAAACTTAAGTAGGTAAGTCTTCTTGTTTAGTTGCCGTGACAACATATTAAAAGGGCATTGGGTAACCTTGTATGAGAAAAAATGTCGTTTTTTTTGCAGCGGCCAAGGATGCTTTTTTAATAATCGTTTAGAGGACCTCTTAATATGCATAGATATATAAAATTAAACGCATTAAGGTGCGACTACACCGCTGCTCAAAATACGCTAACGCACCGTAAAACGCAGCAAAATGTATGAAGAATACGTGACGCATACGACACGTCAACGCGTATACGCAGCGTTAAGCACCGGCGTGGTCGCTCCCTAAAACAATATCGGAGCCGAGATATATAAGTTTGAAGTTTAGTTTATAACTTTACAATATGACCTGTGAAAATATATATTGCTAAATATCTCGGCTCCGATGCATTTTAGTGTATTACATTTCATAAGTTTCATAACAATATGTTTGTTTTGAGTAGATCTATCACAATCTACCACTTTCACGAGTGGCCGCTCATCTAAAAAAAATGACAACATACATACATACATTCACGCCTTTATCCCTAAAAGGGGTAGGCAGAGCACATGAAACTTGTGTTCCAGTGCCACTTTTAGCATCAATGTGGGTATAAAAAATCGACAAAATGTGATATCGTAGTGACAGGTTGCTAGCCCATCGCCCACAACACCTTAGTCGACTCTTACGACAGCCACAGGAAGAAAGGGGGTGGTGCTATTCTTACCCGACCACACGGGGACGGGATTACAACATTTTTAAAACCAAACCCCTTTGTATCACAAACAAAAGCAAATGCCTATTAGAACATGAGCAACTATATACAAGAAGGGCTTTACTTATATTTTTTACCCATACTTACCCTCTTCGACAGGATAAAGTGTACCAACGCTAAAACTCGCACGGACGCCCGCGGCGAGCGGTTTAGTATTCGAACGTATTCCCGCGCTATGTTTTAATAGCGTTGGCCCTTAGTTCACAGAAACAACACAATCACAAAGTGAAACTTTTAATAATGACCAATAGGTATTGCATACAATCTAATAAATAAATACTGCCACGTAACCCGCAAGCTGAGTTACTCCGGAGGGAGTGGCAGGTCGTCGTCAAACTCTTCCACGTTCTTCTTTCTAGCCTCGCTCCGGTGGACGCTCCGGTTCAGAGACGGCACTTCCTGGATGGAATCCCCAGAATGTCCCCTGAAAACAACACCAACATCTTTGTCTTGTGACTGACTGACTTAGCGCGTACTTTCGTGGCAAAACCGATTCGGATGGCGTATAGGTCAGAAGACGGCTGCGGGAGCTCTGCTCCCGCTGCCGTCTTCGTGGTTTTTTTTTTAAAAGAGTGGAGAAATCTTCTTTAGAGAAAAGTGTTTCAAGTAAAAGATGCTCATTTTGAAGTAACATAGTGTTATGGATTACGTTAATAGTAAAATAAATTGTAGGAACTAAAACTTTAGTAAACAAAATTTTAGGAACTAGATTTTTGTGAGCACTTTGGCCGCTCCGATATATCCGACGGCGACTGTACCACGCTCTAATGCATCCACCAATACACTTGTCAGATATTTTTGCACTACTTATGATATCAGAAAATATTAGGGTGACTGCTTTCGGGGAATTAATAGGTCCTGTAATTTTCGAATTTATTTCAATGCCGAGAGCGTTGAAAAGTGACTAATCTTTTCATTCCGCGACTGTACCTAATTATATATGGATATAATTAGGTACGGTACGGAATGAGGTTGAGGTGAGGTTGAGGAGGATTTGAGGTTCGTAATGATAAGGATTATGACATGTATGGACATGTCATAATCCTTATCATTACGAACCTCAAATCAATCAAGGGCGCCGACCCTTGCGTGGCCCCAGCTACAGCGGTGAGCGAACAGCGCGCCTATAGACTCATCTGGAGCTGTATGCGTATAGGCTTCTGTGTTACGTTTACCATGCCATATGCCTATTTGCCACCCGACAGATTCAGTCTGCACTAACCGTGTAACGCCCGACATCGACTATTGAATGCGAATGGAATACCCCAATTTGTGTAAAATACCATACGCCTCATTTAATCGTAATAAGGTCCAGTTCACGAAGAGGTCGCGGCCAAAGAGAATATACACTACGTCGCGTAGTATGGTAGCGTAAAATTATAAAGCAGTACATTCAACTGCGTGTTCTTATTGCGCATTTACCATACCTCGTAAGTATGCATGAAGGTGAAATGTTTAATTAATTATCGAGTTCAATACTCAGGCGGCCGGTCCCGTGACATCGTCGGCGCCATGCGAGCCGCGAGTGGATTTCCGCATGTAACTCGCTCTATTGTTACGTCAGTATTAGATGCAATAGATTTATTGTATTGCGTCTTTCCCACGAGCATATAAACTCCATTGAAACACGACCTTTCAGCCGATAAACTACGAGTAGATCGCTACAAACAAGGTATGTAAGAAAAACAAATCGTTTTTGATAAGTTAATTGATCATACATAGACCTACATAGATTCACGCCTTCATCCAAAAAAGGGGTAGGCAGAGTACTTGAAAAATATTTTACTGCGCCACTTTTAGCATAAATGGGTATAAAAGATCGAAAAAATGTGATATCGCAGTGATAGGTGTCGCCCACAACACTTCAACCCTGTTCCCTTCTTATGACACCCAAGACAGGAAGAAAGGGGGTGCTGCTATTCTAACTCGACAGCACACGGGGCGAGCTTAGATCCTATATATAAATTCGACTCCCAATAGGGCAAGCACGTGAAATTAAATTTCAAGGCCACTTATAGCAATGTGATATTCCAGTCATATTGCTAGCCTATCCCCAACAATACGCTTGAAGCCTATCCCTTAGGCCTTCTACGATAGCCTGATTGATCAGCCTGGCTTAGTTTTCTATGTTGGTGTCTCGTGCGAAGAGCGACAAGGAGAATGCTGGTAAAATGAGTAATATCTAGTTTACCGACTTTAATAGCAGGAGGTTTCCAATGCGTCTTCGTAATTTTGTTGTGATGAGTTCATCCCACTTCTTTCTTGTGTCACGTCACGTCGCAATCCCAAGGTTAGAATAGACAAAGTCGTTATAAAAAAAGTTCGTTTGATATAGTTTCAGAGAAAATAACTAATACCTAATAAACAAAGTAACAAAACTATCATTGCATTCAGTAAAATCAAACTGTTATCTATTTTTTACTAGCTTCTGCCCGCGACTCCGTCCGCGTGGAACTTGTTTATATCGTAGCTCGATACAAACTTTCATCCCCCATTTCAACCCTTCAGGGGATGATTTCCGGGATAAAAACTATCCTATGTCCTTCCACGGGATTCAAACTATTTCCATGCCAAATTTCATCTCAATCGGTTCAGCGGTTTAAGCGTGAAGAGGTAACAGACAGACAGACACACTTTCGAATTTATAATATTAAGTAAGTATATTAAGTATGGATTTATTCTAATGGGTTTTTTGTAACGGCCTTGTGCGATGCATTGACCCTCTTCCTTCGCAGTTTCTAAATGAACTTTTCTGAACTTCATCAAAGGTTGTCTTTAATAAATCGAAGATACCTTACCTAGGTTTAATTAGGTAACTTCATGAAAGTAGTTCCAATGTAAATTTATTGACCGGAAGAGATCGATCCTTATCTATAAGACCGCCTATTGTCTGCCTCTACTGTAATCTTTATGTTCTGTAAGTACCGGTTATTTCTTAATTGCACAAATGTATTTGTTTTGTATTGATTCACAGTGTTTTTGTGTGGCTATAGGTATGTTAGGACCCATTAGGGCATATTTTCGTACTGATTAGTGTTTAGAGCGAGTCCATACAAAAGTTTCTCGCAAAAAAATTGTACACGCCCCTTTCTATGAACCAACTCTGAAATCTATAAGTACCTAGTACTTTCAAACACTTGCAGCCTATGTCACACTGAGCAGTGGGGCGGCATAACCTTGATTATTCACAAGCAGATAGTTTACGCACGAGTAAATACATCATCGTTAAACTGTAGGAATTTAACCCATTAGCGATAAGAATCTAGATCGTATACTCTATGTAAGCTTGCACTCACACAGCGATACAGACAAAGTATATAAACCCCTGTTTAACCTAAATAAATGTTCTTTCTGTATCCGACTCGTTGTATTATTTACACCTCTACTGCCTACGTCTCAACACCAATCATGGCACAGTCACATCAGAAGTAGCTAAGCAAAATAACACGCTCAAAACGAACTACGCAGAACCTTATTCCCTTGACATTAGAGTTCGTGTGTGGATAATTTTGAGCACTAGGACCACCTAGCAACTTTTTTTGCTGACTGTAAGTGCAGCAGGGCTGACCCACTTATACAGGTGACGTTAATGATACACTTCTGACGTATAAGCGTATAAGTGTAAGGCCGCGGTCTGGACGCCACGGGCAGCGGGGCGATAAGCGTGCGTTCATAGATTAGATTCGATCAAATGTATGAACTGCAGATCGTCGCCCCGCTGCCCGCTGGCCTAAGATACACTCGTCGACAAATGTAACGTACATATCTTTTAAAATCAACTCTGTAAATACATCGTATAGCCTCACGCGCAGCGAGCGTTTGATAATAAGGGGTTGCACCAGCTTACGAATACAGACGGTTTGATGCAACCCACCCTAAGCAGTATAATTAAAGTGTGTCCGTGGTACTCACATGTGTCCCCGGGAGAGGGCGCTGCGTCGGTCGCCGGAGCGCGGCGCGGGCGCCGCGGGCGTGGCCGGCGCCGCGCCTGCGCTCTCCGCCCGCCCTGCGGCAACACACACTTGTCACGTCTACTGATTATTAGTCGCGTCGTTCTAGTGTACAATACGAGCTAGGTGAATTTCATCCAAGACAGCTCCCCTTTTGGAGATATATTGTAATCCGTTGTCGTAATTCGTCAGTCGATTCTATCCTACTAATATTATAGAAGTGAAATTTTGGATGTTTGTCACCCAATCATGCTTAAACAGTTAAAGTTTTCCACGAAGATAGTTTATAGCCTGGATTGAAATATAGGATAGTTTTTATCTCGGGTCCACGCAGACGAAATCGCGGGCGAAACCAAGTTACTACTATAATAAAAAAGAAATGTAGCTATGTGAGATCGTAGCTTTATTTCTTTGTCCGGGCTGCACGGCTATCACGCGACGGCGCGCGAGTTCTCTCGATTTTTCTCGCACTATCCGTCTCTCTCTTATTAGAACACTTAGAATAAGAAAAATCGAAAGTATGTCGCGGCCGTCCCATGATAGACGCGCTGGTTATGTCTGCTGCACGCCGAATGAACTGTGGGCCAAGATCGCCACTGAATGGTAAGCCTGAGAGCTCGAAACGGAGACGTGGCAAACCTCGTAGGCGACGACGCGACAGTCTAGATTCCCTTTTAAAAGCATGGGTAGGGATTGCTCTGAATCGGAAGCATAGTTAAAAATGGGGGGAGGCATTTGACCATAAATAAACCATAGCATCTGCATAGCTTTGGTTAACAAACTATATGACATCGGGATGAAAGTAGCTACAGTGACTAGTAGCGAATAGACTAGTAGCGAAGACTTCTGGCGCGTAGCGTAGCATATCGGTAACAATGCAACACGAACATTTAGAAAAACAGTTAGGTAATTGAGTTTCCGGTCTAACATTTTATCGCAAAGAAAAGTCTAGGTCGCAGTTTCTATAATACTTTGGGGGAAACTTCTCGTCTTTGGACGATATTTGAGTAATATTTAATATTCTCCAGAACCAAAGCAGTGACCAAAGGTGGGTGACCAGAGACGTACCGGTAGGTGCAGCTTAGGGAACCCCCCACAAGGTGGTGGCGAGAGACCGCTGGATGTGAGTGTAGGGCCGCCGTTCACTGTCGGAGACTTTCGGGGAGGCCTATGTCAATCAAGCAGTGGACATCTCTCGGTTGATATGATTATGATGATGACGAAGCAAAGAAACGTTTTTACATTTTTTTTATGAGGTAGGAACAAGCAATGCCTCTAAGAAAAGCCGGGCCCCCATCGAGAAACTTGTATAAATATTGCGTCATTATTTGCCCAGACGATCCCCGCCGACGATGCCCGCCGTTCACTGTCGGAGACTTTCGGGGAGGCCTATGTCAATCAAGCAGTGGACATCTCTCGGTTGATATGATTATGATGATGACGAAGCAAAGAAACGTTTTTACATTTTTTTTATGAGGTAGGAACAAGCAATGCCTCTAAGAAAAGCCGGGCCCCCATCGAGAAACTTGTATAAATATTGCGTCAGTATTTGCCCAGACGATCTACCAAACGCGACAATGAAGAAAATTTTCAGAGAATTTTCTTAGACAAACTCAAACCAGCTTCAACAAATATTTTTGTTATGTCTGTAAATTTTCGCGTGCGTCTTCGGTAGAATATAAAATACTTACCACGGAAATTTTCAAATATGACCTACTGTTCATTGATTGCCGTAAGCACATAATGAACTGAAATAAATTTTCATTAATTAGTGCCGAGGCCGGGAAAATAAGGATTGCCGGCCGCGTATATAGCTATAGACAAACCCTTTTCACGCTGATACAGGTATAGGTATGCTTTTATCAAACAAGCAAAGTATCAAAAAAACAATATTGTTTAAATTGCTGAACGTTTGACATTCTGTCACAAATTGATGTCGAAGCAAATAGAGGTCACTTTGCGGGCTTAGGCCTAATAAAAAATTAAAAATCCGTTATGAACATCTCCTCTTGCCCTACCCAAAACTTGATACATCGCAGCCTGTTTTATTTATTTAATCTTTATTGCACAAAAGAACAACTTATCGTACAAAAGGCGGACTTAATGCCGTAAGCATTCTCTACCAGTCAACCTTTGGGCAAAGCAGACAAATTGGAACATAAAGTCAATATTTTATAGCTTGTTAAAGAAAAATGTTTTATGACCATTCATGAGTCAAGAAGTTTTGTTAACTCACTCAATTAAATTTTCTATAAAAGGTTTCCGCTGTGACACGAAAATTAACCATACAAATCTATGGTTAATGTATGTGTCACAACGGAACTTTGTTCACTTCTTCAGTTTGTATGGCTAACTTCCAACTAACCAGGCTAACTACTGGGCAATAATTTAGTCCTCACCCATTTATATTTAGTCCTCACCCATTTATATATTCTATTAAATCATATGCGTCAATATTTACGTTTACCGGAAAAAGTGTTACGGATTTAGAACTTTCGGAATACTATGCTTTCGGACAAAATGACGGAATTTTAGTGCGCTCCATAGGTGTTTAGTGCTGTATAGTATACACCGCAAACCTTAAAACTCACCTCGTAATTGATCTATTGGAGACTGGCTGGCCCCTGAGGACCCGCTGCCAGCCGAAGGTACCGATGCTGTAAAAAGGAATATTAATTGTCATTGAGCGGACAAAAAGCCGTTACGAGGCCATCTGGAAATTGGATTTAGCTTCTCGCCTCCTTACTCTGCAAAACTATACAGGTAAGACAGTTAAAAACGCGAAAATATAAAACGAAATAACATACCTATGCAAATACGAAATATTTATCATTTGACTTTTCGGTGAAAGAAAACACCTTGAGGGTCCCGTGGCTGCCAGAAGAGCAGACGGATTTTATGACTTATTTCTGTCAATATTTCGTAGTAGGTGTTAACGAGATCAGTGACTCGCTGGGGAGCTACCGGGTATCGAAAGGTTAAGTCCGCCATTCGTACCTATTTTTACAAGCTTTATATTAACTTGACTTGTTCGTATAAAAGTATGTATGTAAGTAAGTTGTCCGTCAAAATTTGCAACCTATTTTTCAGTCGCTTACCGCTATCCGATTGATCTGAAATTTTGGGTATTAGTATAGTTTGGATGACAATTCAATATTATGGTACCATCGAGCTGATCTGATGATGGAGACAGATGGTGGCCATGGGAATTCAGTATTTAACAAACGTAACCACGTTTGGCCTCGTTTGAATCGTCTCAATGAGTAGTGATGATGGTATACAGAAAAGTACAGTCGGCAATAAAAGCTTGTACCAAAAATGAAATTTTTGACAGAAACTTATTCTAAGTTAAAGAACTTGAGTTTTAATAAATCGTGTGTAGCATTGTACACGAAGGCTTGTGGACGCGTTCCTATTACATATCATGACGTAGGTATGATAGGTACGTATTAAAGCTTAATTTCGTCAAATCAACTCGCCTGTAGTGAAATGCAAGCATGTACACTCGCGGGCAAAGAATACGAGTCGGTAAAATACCGTAAATATTTCGTAAAATAGTGCAAGGTTGTACCGTTTTTTAGGGTTCCGTACCTAAAGGGTAAAATGGGACCGTATAATAAGACTGCCCGTCCGTCTGTCTGTCTGTCTGTCCGTCTGTCACCAGGCTGTATCTCATGAACCGTGATAGTTAGACAGTTGAAATTTTCACAGATGATGTATTTCTGTTGCCGCTATAACAACAAATACTAAAAAACAGAATAAAATAAATATTTAAGGGGGCTCCTATAGAACAAACGCTCCTTTTTTGCCGTTTTTATAGATAATGGGACGGAACCCTTCGTGCGCGCGTCCGATTCGCACTTGGCCAGTTTTTTTTTAATCCTGTCATCATCTTTATTTAATTACACCTTTTACCTTCACTTTACACCTAAACAAAAATAACAGTAAAAAAATAACGTTATCCAGGTTTAAATCGGACTCGGAAAAACCCATGAAAAATACTACATCCGTCCGTCCGTCGCAAAAATCGTAATTTTTGGATACCTATTGATATTTTTGAGATAGGATCCCGGAGATTGCAATACAGTTGGGTATAATAAATAATAGTAATAAATATTATGTAAATAAAACTATAGTTTAATATTAAACAAAAACCTAATGACCACGTGTACGAAGTGTACCTCGTTCGTTCTGCTTGAGCCTTGCCTGTGCTCGCTGCAGCTCGCGCGACCAGGCGCTGGTCTCCGCGAGACCCTGGTCACCGCACAGCTTCACTATCACCTTCAAACCTGTTAACACGGTAGGTTACAGTCCGCCGCAGAAGCAGCATACCTAAATAACACGCTCAGGATGTTTTAACAGATCCACATTTGCTGACGTTAGAGTCCGTGTGTAGATAGATGCTCGACGACCGCTTTAGCCTAGTTGGTAGTGACCCTGCCTACGAAGCAAGAGGTCCCGGGTTCGAATCCCGGTAAGGGCATTTATTTGTGTGATGAGCACGAATATTTAAGTATTTATTAATCTATATAAGTATGTTTATCGTAGTCTAGTACCCATAGTACAAGCTTTGCTTAGTTTGGGACTAGGTCGATTTGTGTAAGTTTGCCCCCCTCTCCCCCTAAATATAGTTGCTGTTGAACCTGCTACTTATAGTCAAGTGTAAAACTATGGGTTCATAGAACTTACGCATTAATATGCCCAATAGCTCTTATGTCAGCGGATTAAGGTTTTGGTACTTATTTATGAGCTGAGGATGTTATCGATACATATTTTTGCACTTGACTGTACATCATGTCGCAGTTTTTTTTAACCGTACATTAAATGGCAATATATTTTTATGGATACGGTAACTGAATTCAAATGCGACCGTCCTCCCCTTCTGAGGGACCAATCTGAAAACCAGCGCTGGCCACTTAAGCCTAGCACATGCTGAGATCGGCTCCCATTGTCACACCACCCTATGTTACTAGATGACTACACACATACTTATATTGATAAATAATTACTTAAATATATACCTCGCACCTTCCATGACTCAGGAACAAATGTTAATAGTCATCACACAAATAAATGCCCTTACCAGGATTCGAACCCGGCATCGTCCAACCAGGCAGGGTCACTACCGACTAGGCTACCGAGGGCGTCTAAAGTATAGTTGAAATTTTCAAAACTAAGCTCATCCACTTACCTGCATTCACAATGGCATTGTCTAATACAATCCTATTATCTGCTTTTGTTCTCGTAACCGCCAACCACTTACTTACAAAAAAAAAGTTAGAACTACATTGCGTGGATATTGACTTTTCAACCTTATTCCTTGTTGAATAGATTTAAAATGGTTTATGAGGACAATAGCATTTTCAACACTTGTGTATAGTTGAGATTTTCTGAACTGGACTGATCCTTATCTTTAGAAGAACAGCATTCAAGTCTAACAATACGACTGTGTGGTCGGACGCGTGCCATTTTTTGCAAGAAAAGGTTAGCGCCACATAAACAAAGGCTATTCATGAGCTCAGTACAATGGCCATTCATGAGCTCAGTTCAAATAATTTAAACTATACTAGGTACGTTATGCATACACGTAGGTACTTATTTAACCACATGTAGGCATTGGCGGAGGCTATCTCGGGCTCAAGTCGGGCGCTTCGGCACACTCCCTAGTAGCATTTTAAGTTGGCCCCACGTTGGGCCATTGATCACCGAGTTGGCCCAACGAAATGCCAACGAAAATGCTGCTAGGGCTCTTTATCACTGGGAATTAAAGCTCCAATAGGTACAGTCGACCAAGTAATGGAGATGTTTACATTCTTCGCCTTATCACAAGGGAATTAAGGCGTGACGTTTGACGTCGGCCGTACAAAAAATAACAATAGGCACTATTGCAAACCAAACAACCACCAATGTTATCGGTAGAGTGATTACAAAGGCTATAATAACTCATAATTGCTTGATATACAAGGATGTATGTATTATAGGCAGGTAGGTACAGTCGACTACAAAGAGATCGATGCGGCCAAAGTTACAAAAATATGTATACACGACCTTAATGTTAAGGCAACACAGTCGTACTGTACAGTCACGAGCATTAATATATGCCTACCACAAAAGCGCGTATAAATATCTGTCACGACTTTATATGCCCGCTACGACGTGTCGCATTTTAATGCTGGTGACTGAACTGAACCTATATCTTAACCTACCAGCAGAGACTAGTGGCCTCAATTATTTATAAAGACTGCTTGAACTGCCAATGGCTACAATATCGCGATTCTTTAAAATAAATGAGCCTGTGCAATGCCCTTATTTCGTGTAGCACTTAGACGTCTGTTTAACACATTGCCGTCATCTTTTAAAAACTTTTTCGGTTCCATTAGAACCCTCTCAACGAGTCATTAAAACTGTACAAAAGTACAGTTAGCAACGAAAGCTTGTACCAATTTTTTGACGGAAACTTGTTTATACATTACATTGTACGTTATCAGGGAACCGCGCGTTCATCTTCTTGAACAGCGACAACGCCTCCTGGTAGCGACCGCTGGCGCGCAGGCAGCCGCCCATCAGCAGACCCCATTGTGGCTACGGACACGAGGACTACGTAAGATTATTAAGAATACCAAGATTTACCTGTTTTTTAGGGTTCTGTAGTCAACAAGGAACCCTTATAGTTTCGCCGTCCGTCTTCGGCTTAGCTCAGTAACTATTACTACAAAAAAATTATATATATATATTAAATTAGGCATTGGCATATAAATCAATCACGCCGACAAAACAGAAGTAGAAAATCATGAATAAAAATTTTTTCGGGTACCTCCCCGCCTATAGTGGAGATGTATTTTTTTTTTCTCGTTAAACCCATAGTGCATAAAGTCCGCCAATTGTACCTTTATTTTTATACTTGTGCAATAAATGTTAAATAAATAAATAAATAGTGTGGGGTATCGTCGAATGGCGTGGTCAAAAGTATTATGGGTTTCAACGATTTTTCAAATTAGTGATTCGTTTGCAAGATATTGGGGTTTAAAGCCCAAATTTTTGTTCGAGTCATATGCCCCCTACCGGCTCAATGGCTGCTACTGGGAATGTGAAAAAATCGTGCCAGTAGTACATATAATAAATTTAAAAGGAAAACTATCACGGCTAAGTAGACATAACTAGTAACCGAGTAATAGTCGACAAACTTAAAATGTACTTAGATAGGCCAACTTTCGTACAAATTCGGCCGACGCCGACGCAACCATTTAGTTGGCGCGCGCGTGTCGATGTAACTAAGATACGGAACCCTACACTGCGCGTGGCCCGACACGGACTTGGCCGATTTTATTTATTTATTGCTTATAGGCAGGGTTGGGCAGTATTTCAATTACATGTATTTGAAATACAAATACGTATTTTGTATTTGTATTTCAAATACTCATTGGCGAAGTATTTTGTAATTGGTATTTCAAATACCGCACTCACATATATTTAGTATTTTGTATTTCAAATACTTTACTTTTTAAAATACATTTGCACTAAAATACATTTTATTTAATTCTATACCCGTATAATGGAACATTTTTTAATATAGTTAGGGGCTCAGGGCACTGTGGCAACACTTTACTGTAAGTGTCAACGTCAAACGTCAAGTGCCAACTGCCAATTTAGTTCAGGAGGGGAGGAGAGGAATTCAGTTCGGAGGATTTGAATCGGATAGATCTGAATCTGAAAATAATGGATTTAAGTTCACGTCCATCTACATCCACGATGGCGATGGTTACAGTGAAAGTTCAACAACTTATCCACTAATTCTAACCGGCAAATACAACAAAGTGAAGACGGGCTCGAGTGTCCCCGGTGGTAGAAGCCTAATCCAGTAAAAGTTGAAGCATCTTGTTGTGCTCTTCCAGGCCATTTCATTGGCTGGATACATTCATTCACCTACTAGAGGGAACTTATCTGACAATACTTTTAGGAATTTAGTTTTTATGAAAGGAAATTCCTTCTTCACTTTATAAAAAACCGGCCACGAGCGTGTTGGGCTACGCTCAGTGTAGGGTTCCGTAGCCCGTTCCGTGAACCGAATGTATGAGCAAGAGAGTTCAAATTCCCAAATCAAATCGACCATGTATTATAGACCGACACAATACAAGCAATACTTATCGAACAATTATTAACCGACTTCAAAAAAAAGGAGGAGGTTCTAAAGTCGGTTGTACTTTTTTTTATTATTATGTTTATCATTTTTAATGTTTGTTACCTCAGAACTCCGTCATTGATGAGCCGATTCGTAAATGTTTTTTTTGTTTGTAAGTAGGTAGTTCCAGGTGGGTCCCATTTTTTTCAAAAATTCAATTGGATAATGGGATCCATGAGGAATTGAGGGAACTCTTCAATTATATTAGGCACGCGTGTAGTGATTTTGGTATCTTCTATTTTAACTCGTGTATTTACACCCGGTAATCATAAATTTGGTGGAGTGGAATTGATGATGAAGACCACAGATGACTTATGGAATTCCTCAATTATGTACTTAAAAGTACAAATGTACGTCACAGATTCTGATAAGATTCCGTTGAAATAGCAACTAATGAAGTGCCAAAGGTGATCCTTGAGAATCGACGGAAGTCCTCAAATATTATCGGGCCACATACAGCGATTGGGTTATTTCCCCTAATAATCAACGTATTTGCTCTCAGAAATCAGTTCATGTGGTAAATTGGAAAATAAATGTGGAAATGTTCTCGTGGCTTGGCGGAGTACTAACTTGAAGTCGGTTAAAACTTTGTTTTTAAATTAAATTATATTATTAGACAACGAACGACCAAAGACAACTACGACAATTTGAGCACGACAAATTTTCGACCTTAATGTATGGGCGCACCTGCTCCGACCCCATTAAATCAGGAAAAATCTTAACAGCGCCATGTAAAATGTGAGCATTCCGCGTACAGCGACATCTATCGGCAAATTAAGTAAACTATTGCGCGCGA
This sequence comes from Epinotia bilunana, assembly GCA_947049275.1. Classification (NCBI taxonomy): domain Eukaryota; kingdom Metazoa; phylum Arthropoda; class Insecta; order Lepidoptera; family Tortricidae; genus Epinotia; species Epinotia bilunana. The sequence continues at coordinate 18,476,409 of OX346256.1, read as the reverse complement.
GCTTAAAGTATGGAAGATGATTTTTATTGGGTAATTCTATATTGCGTGAACCGATTTTCACCGTTTTTTTACTTTATTTGAAATCACGTCATTTCATTGTGATTTTGTAGAAATTACAGGTACAATAAACACCTGCTTATACGGTTAAATTACAAACTTAGTTCAGAAATTATTTTATAATTCTTTTCAAAAAATATTCAACATATGAAGTTCAAAATAATTTTCCTAGAAAGTCTTAAAGTTCTACTTTTGAGATTTTTTCATATTTTTAAAACTTATGGTTCAAAAGTTAGAGGGGGGGACACATTTTTTTAACTTCTGGAGCGATTAACTCCGAAAACATTAACATTATCAAAAAATGATTTTAGCAAACCCCTATTCATTTTTAAATACCTATCCAACAATATATCACACGTTAGGGTTGAAATGAAAAAAAAAACACACCCCCGTTACGTATAGAGGAGGTACCCTAATAAAATAAAAATAAAAAACACTTTTTATTTTACCACTTTGTCGGCGTGATTGATATACATATTAGGACCAAATTTCAACTTTCTAGTGTGTTTTTGTAACCGCGTTAAGTAAAAAGGATCAAATTTGGCTATGAAATCTTGTGTAAACACAACTGACAATAAATTAGACTAAAATTCCCACAGTTTTATTAATTTGCAAAAAGTCGTGAATAATATGAATCGATCATCAATTATCTGAAGAGACCACTTATGCATATCTTATCTGCATCGGTATTATGCATTACAAATAGCGTTTATTTAAAATTAGAACGCATTTGTTCAGCGGGCGTACCAATTCATTTAAAATTTGAAAATGGAATACTGTTTTTGGAATTAACTTCAAATGAAACACGGCTTTTCATAACCTCCTCGTGTTGATTTTTGATAACTTTCACATTATTATTGTGTTATGTGTTGTGTACTGTTTATAAAATGCGTTTAACGAATGAAGAACAGTTAGATCTATTGGAAGCCTATTTTAAAAGTGATAAAAATTGACAAAAAAATTTAATAAAATTACATGGTTCCTAAGAACAGATCTCGCTATCTCATAGTTTCCGCCTTCTCCATACTGACCCATTTGGATTGTACACCCGGTATATGAGTAGCGGACTCGATCCATCAGTAAGTTTTAGTAAAAAAGTTTATTTTTACAAATAGCAGTAGGTACTATCCTACATTATCTCACGCTCACGAGTTTGTTAATGATGAGGTAAGATTCGATTAGGCTTTACCTACTTATAGTTGAAAATTTCTAAACTAAGCTCATGAATGGCCATTGTACTGAGCTCATGAATGCCTTTGTTTGTGGTTCGAACAAAGGCTATTCAAGAAGCGCGCGTACCAAATATGCAAAAAAAAAAATTAGCGCCACATAAAATGTTCTTTGAATAATAAACTCTATCTTCTTTTACAATAGATTCCAAATTACCATAGCGCCTTGTACCTGGCTCGCTGGGAGCGGGTTTTTGTTATCTTTTAGTCCATTTTGAATCTATTGAATAAGAAAGAAAGAAAGAAAGAAAGAAAATTATTTTATTGCCACATAAAAAAAACACAGTACACAAAATTACAATAAAGTATCGTCTGATAGAGTTCATTATACAATGAACATTTTATGTAATAGTGCAATTTTTTTTGCAAATTTGGTACGCGCGCGTCTTGAATGGCTTTTGTTCGGACCGCAAACAAAGGCATTCATGAGTTCAGTGCAATGGCCATTCATGAGCTTAGTTTAGAAAGTTTCAACTATAACTAGGTATACCTAACGATGGCAAAACAAAACACAAACTAGTATCTATGGAATGAGGAGTGGGGATTGTCCGCATGTGACAATGACTGTTTTATAAGCATTCTGCTCCAACTTTAGAAAAACGGCACAAAAGTCGATCTACAAAATGTAGTCCATGGGAATAAGTAGCGGTTAGATCCGTTCCCCAAGCTTGATAATACCGCGTAGCAAAATTTCCATTCGAGTTTTTCCCTACTCGTGTTGAGACCGCTCATCTTTGTAATCATTCACTTAGTTTCATCGTTGCGTTATTCAATTCAATTCAATTCTTTATTTCGGACATTAATATCCATAAGTTGTTAGTATACAAGTTCAAAATAATTTTCCTAGTCTTAAAGTTCTACTTTTGAGATTTTTTCATATTTTTTAAACTTATGGTACAAAAGTTAGAGGGGCGGGGGACACTTTTTTTTTACTTCTGGAGCGATTAACTCCGAAAATATTGACATTATCAAAAAATTATTTTAGCAAACCCCTATTCATTTTTAAATACCTATCCAACAATATATCACACGTTAGGGTTGAAATGAAAAAAAAAACACACCCCCGTTACGTATAGGGGAGGTACCCTAATAAAATAAAAATAAAAAACACTTTTATTTTACCACTCTATATCAATCACGCCGACAACGTGATTGATATACATATTAGGAGCAAATTTCAACTTTCTAGTGCTAATAGTTACTGAGATTAATATCCGCGTACGGACGGACAGACAAAGCGAAACTATAAGGGTTCCTAGTCGACTACGGAACCCTAAAAACGTGTAAAAATTGTTGTGAGATGTTTCAAAGAATTTCAATAATGTATTTTGTATTTCAAATACATTATTTTGAATGCTGTATTTTGTACACCAAAGTAGTTTGTAGTTTGTATTTCAAATACATTTTTACATGTATTTTGTAATTTGTATTTCAAATACAATGAAGCCAGTATTTTGCCCAACCCTGCTTATAGGTACGCATTGCAAAAGTATCTGATTCATAGACTAAATATTACGAGACAGACACACAAATACATATCTTTCACAGTTCACCCTCCTCCCAGCGTTCTCTCCCGGTTGTGCTCTAAAGGAGCCCAGGGTTTACTTTGGCTCCTAAACTTGCAACACCCCTCTTTTTGCGTGGCGGGTTAAAAAACTGGCCGACTCAAGTTATTGGGCTGTAGTCTCGCGGTGCGTCGATATAATTGTAGCGCCACTACACGAACGGTACGCTCGTCAGCCACCATCACGGTGTAAACGTTGACGTGTACTCACGTTATAAGGCTGCAGTCTCACGGTGCGTCGATATAATTGTAGCGCCACTACACGAACGGTACGCTCGTCAGCCACCATCACGGTGTAAACGTTGACGTGTACTCACGTTATTGGGCTGTAGTCTCGCGGTGCGTCGATATAATTGTAGCGCCACTACACGAACGGTACGCTCGTCAGCCACCATCACGGTGTAAACGTTGACGTGTACTCACGTTATTGGGCTGTAGTCTCGCGGTGCGTCGATATAATTGTAGCGCCACTACACGAACGGTACGCTCGTCAGCCACCATCACGGTGTAAACGTTGACGTGTACTCCCGTTATTGGGCTGTAGTCTCGCGGTGCGTCGATATAATTGTAGCGCCACTACACGAACGGTACGCTCGTCAGCCACCATCACGGTGTAAACGTTGACGTGTACTCACGTTATTGGGCTGTAGTCTCGCGGTGCGTCGATATAATTGTAGCGCCACTACACGAACGGTACGCTCGTCAGCCACCATCACGGTGTAAACGTTGACGTGTACTCACGTTATTGGGCTGTAGTCTCGCGGTGCGTCGATATAATTGTAGCGCCACTACACGAACGGTACGCTCGTCAGCCACCATCACGGTGTAAACGTTGACGTGTACTCACGTTATTGGGCGGTAGTCTCGCGGTGCGTCGATATAATTGTAGCGCCACTACACGAACGGTACGCTCGTCAGCCACCATCACGGTGTAAACGTTGACGTGTACTCACGTTATTGGGCTGTAGTCTCGCGGTGCGTCGATATAATTGTAGCGCCACTACACGAACGGTACGCTCGTCAGCCACCATCACGGTGTAAACGTTGACGTGTACTCCCGTTATTGGGCTGTAGTCTCGCGGTGCGTCGATATAATTGTAGCGCCACTACACGAACGGTACGCTCGTCAGCCACCATCACGGTGTAAACGTTGACGTGTACTCACGTTATTGGGCTGTAGTCTCGCGGTGCGTCGATATAATTGTAGCGCCACTACACGAACGGTACGCTCGTCAGCCACCATCACGGTGTAAACGTTGACGTGTACTCACGTTATTGGGCTGTAGTCTCGCGGTGCGTCGATATAATTGTAGCGCCACTACACGAACGGTACGCTCGTCAGCCACCATCACGGTGTAAACGTTGACGTGTACTCACGTTATAAGGCTGCAGTCTCACGGTGCGTCGATATAATTGTAGCGCCACTACACGAACGGTACGCTCGTCAGCCACCATCACGGTGTAAACGTTGACGTGTACTCACGTTATTGGGCTGTAGTCTCGCGGTGCGTCGATATAATTGTAGCGCCACTACACGAACGGTACGCTCGTCAGCCACCATCACGGTGTAAACGTTGACGTGTACTCACGTTATTGGGCTGTAGTCTCGCGGTGCGTCGATATAATTGTAGCGCCACTACACGAACGGTACGCTCGTCAGCCACCATCACGGTGTAAACGTTGACGTGTACTCACGTTATTGGGCTGTAGTCTCGCGGTGCGTCGATATAATTGTAGCGCCACTACACGAACGGTACGCTCGTCAGCCACCATCACGGTGTAAACGTTGACGTGTACTCACGTTATTGGGCTGCAGTCTCGCGGTGCGTCGATATAATTGTAGCGCCACTACACGAACGGTACGCTCGTCAGCCACCATCACGGTGTAAACGTTGACGTGTACTCACGTTATTGGGCTGCAGTCTCGCGGCGCGGCGATAGTACTGGAGCGCTACTTCGGGCTCGCTGCCGCGCGCCTCGGCCGCCAGCCACTCCAGCGCTGTAATCTCGCAGGGCCATATTGCTTCCACCTGACCAGTGGAATCATAACCTTATTTCTTAAAAGAATATTTAATGATGACTATACCGGGTGTACAATCCAAATGGGTCAGTATGGAGAAGTCGGAAACTATGAGAGATAGCGAGATCTGTTATTAGGAACCATGACGTCAATTTTAGATTTAATAATAATTACATTCAAACTTTTTTATTAACTCTCATACATAACCGGGAATCGAACCTGGTCTATATTTTTGTAACAGCGTTTAGTAAAAAGGACCAAATTTGGCTATGAAATCTTGTGTAAACAAAACAGACAGTAAATTAGACTAAAATTCCTACAGTTTTATTAATTTGCAAAAAGTCGTGAATAATATGAATCGATCATCAATTATCTGAAGAGACCACTTATGCATATCTTATCTGCATCGGTATTATGCATTACAAATAGCGTTTATTTAAAATTAGAACGCATTTGTTCAGCGGGCGTACCAATTCATTTAAAATTTGAAAATGGAATACTGTTTTTGGAATTAACTTCAAATGAAACACGGCTTTTCATAACCTCCTCGTGTTGATTTTTGATAACTTTCACATTATTATTGTGTTATGTGTTGTGTACTGTTTATAAAATGCGTTTAACGAATGAAGAACAGTTAGATCTATTGGAAGCCTATTTTAAAAGTGATAAAAATTGACAAAAAAATTTAATAAAATTACATGGTTCCTAAGAACAGATCTCGCTATCAAATAGTTTCCGACTTCTCCATACTGACCCATTTGGATTGTACACCCGGTATATGAGTAGCGGACTCGATCCATCAGTAAGTTTTAGTACAAAAGTTTATTTTTACAAATAGCAGTAGGTACTATCCTACATTATCTCACGCTCACGAGTTTGTTAATGAGGTAAGATTCGATTAGGCTTTACCTACTTATAGTTGAAAATTTATAAACTAAGCTCATGAATGGCCATTATACTGAGCTCATGAATGCCTTTGTTTGTGGTTCGAACAAAGGCTATTCAAGACGCGCGCGTACCAAATTTGCAAAAAAAATTAGCGCCACGTATAATGTTCTTTGAATAATTAACTCTATCTTCTTTTACAATAGATTCCAAATTACCATAGCGCCTTGTACCTGGCTCGCTGGGAGCGGGTTTTTGTTATCTTTTAGTCTATTTTGAATCTATTGAATAAGACGATAGAGTTCATTATACAATGAACATTTTATGTAATAGTGCTTTTTTTTTGCAAATTTGGTACGCGCGCGTCATGAATAGCTTTTGTTCGGACCGCAAACAAAGGCATTCATGAGCTCAGTGCAATAGCCATTCATGAGCTTAGTTAAGAAAATTTCAACTATAACTAGGTATACCTAACGATGACAGAACAAAACACAAACAAGTATCTATGGAATGAGGAGTGGGGATTGTCCGCATGTGACAATGACTGTTTTATAAGCTTTCTGCTCCAACTTTAGAAAAACGGCACAAAAGTCGATCTATAAAATGTAGTCCATGGGAATAAGTAGCGGTTAGATCCGTTCCCCAAGCTTGATAATACCGCGTAGCAAAATTTCCATTCGAGTTTTTCCCTACTCGTGTTGAGACCGCTCATCTTTGTAATCATTCACTTAGTTTCATCCTGGCGTTATTCAAATCAATTCAATTCAATTCTTTATTTCGGACATTAATATCCAAGAGTTGTTAGAATACACAATCGGTAAGACGTAACTAGGGTTATTTGTACAAATTAATTTAATCTTAATCCTAATAGTGTTAGATGCTCCACCCTTTGGCATGGGTTCCTGCACAATGTAGGGTGTTCCAGTGCCTATGTAATGGAGCATCCAGCCTCGCAGTCAACGTCTTCAGGATACTGTTACCGCTGCCACCCAATCGCCGCATTAGTGATGCCGTCCTGCTGCGTATTATGGCGTAAAAGCATAGCAGAAAGAGTGGAAAGTAGGTTATCTTTATACAAACGAACCGCGCGCGGCTTGTATGTGTGCGCCATAGTATCTAGATGCATCGCCGCACGCACACTCAAACAAAATCTCGACTGGCGCACTGAGAAACGGGTCGAGATTTTGTCTGAGCGTGCGTGCGGCGACGCATAGATACTATGGCGCACACATACAAGCCGCGCGCTGTGCGTTTGTAGAAGATAACGTACTTTGCACTCTTTCTACTATGGTAAAACATCCGTACGCTCTGCCGCAAACATCCCGGACGTCGGACGCGCTACAATATCGCGGCAGCCCCAACAGCATCCTGTTATTCCCCGAAGTATATTTTTCCCCACGCTCAGTATTGTATGTACGACTAAGTACCTAAACAATCCCGACGGAGTTCCGCTTACGCGGAGCTCATATTTGTGTTTTGCCCCTTCGCACAACTGCAAAACTGACACAACCAACACCTATCTAATCTACCTGAGACGTAAATTTATAAAATTGTATTTACAAAGATTTTTTTTACAACGAATTATTTTTAAGGAATAGCATACTTTAGAGGAGAAAAGAAGAATGCTATTAAATGAGGAAATATGACATAGGGTAAAATAGCAAAAGGGAAAGCGGATACTGGACGAATTTAAGAATCAAGCAAAATACTAGAGTAGGTACGATACGAGGTACAGTCTCGAACTATAATTTGTGGCCCGTAATTTTCATGCCGATGACATCAATCTGACGTCACGCTCCATATAGGGTGATCCCAAATAGTTTTATTGTAAATTATTAATCATTAGTCGTCAATCACTTGAATCATGTACAAATTCATACACATTCTAAATCACCTGTTGCAGGCAGTAGTATGCTATAGCGTCTGATCTGTAACTCCAATTAATCTGTGTCCGGTCCATGTTGTTCATCAAATTATTAAATATTAAGTTGTTTCACTTCGGTGTACATTTGTATTTGTGCATTTATAGGTGATTTGTACATCTAGAGATGTTCTCACTCGTTGCTTATATAGGATTTGTTTCTTCTTTTGCTTTTTATATTGTTATTTTGATATATTCCATACTGTAACATTTTGTATCACATACTGTGCAAATGTTATCATATAGCGTGTACTGTGTAACATATTATTATATTCAGTTTCTATTTGCGAGTTCCTATAATTGGCTCTGTATTGCTATTTATAAAGTTTAGCGAATATTTCATAGCTGTTGGAATTCCTTGTATAAATAAATAAAATAAAAAATAAATAAAAAATGTCTAGAAAAGTAGTCTATTTACACGTGGAATAAATAATAATTTATATAATATTTACTTGATACGTGAAATGTTACGGTCGTTTACGATTAAAAACGGATATCTGTAGCAAAACTGGTGTAAAGATGACATTGTGCCTATTTACATTTATCCAACAAATATATTAACAATAATTAGAACACAACATTATGTACTATTTTAAGCTGACAGCTATATAAGTCAATTAGACATGGTACTGATTATTTCAAGTATCGATATCGGTTATCTGCAGAGGTTGTTAAATGATTAATTATGACGAATTAATCGGAATCATACTCTATGCAGCGTGACGTCATTTTTGCGTCAACGGCATGAAAATGACGGGCCATGGTTATAAATTAAAAATGCGACTACTACAAACGAGCAGAAAATTGGAGTGGGAAAAAATGCGAATAGAACTTTTTCTACGCGGAATTAACGGGTTTGGTTGGAGAACCGATGTAACCGCTTGGAATAAGGCCATACGTACATCCTGGTAGTGGTGTTTAGCGGTCTGCGTGTCGCCGATCTCACTGTACCACTGCGCCAGGGCACAGGTCACCCCCGCGTCCCAGCTGCCCACTGTGTTGTACCTGGGGGATTTGATTTGATCCTTGAGGGATAGTCCTTATTCGCGACAATAGACAGCGAAAGATCACGATTTAACAGGTCAGTAATTGTATGTACATACATATAGCAAACTGCCGGCAACGGCCCGTAGCCGTTTTGTTACAAAATTTTAGTATTTTACTTTATTTGTCTTATAATTTTCAATTATTCTCACATTTTTTGAGCAAAGCACCATGCAAATCTCGGCCGGAACTAGGGTCTAGCCTGCCTTGTATCACTATATCACACTCGGCAGGCAATCCCTTCATTCCCGGCCTTTATAGTGATGTACTATTTTTCAGTCTCGCTCGGAAATGTACGTAATGTATATGTACGGAAACGTTGGCGATAATAGACTATGAAACAAAGCGTTACTGGCGCCCCAAATTTACAGGTCAGTAATGAGTTTGGATAGGAAATTGCCGGCCAGCCGGGACGTTGCGGCTCACCCATGCCGGCCCGGCCCGGGCGCAGGGCGCAGCGGCGGCGGCTGATGTTAGCACGTCCTTGTTTTATTACTGAATTTTTCTTTCGCCGCCCGCGCTGCGCATGCGCGGCCACGTGTAGTGTACAGTACCAGTGGTCGGGCGCGCTGGGCTGCGGCTGTGCGCGCGCGCGGCGCGCGAGCCCGGCGGCGGCCAGCGCGCGCAGAGTGCCGCCCGCGCTGCGCATGCGCGGCCACGTGTAGTGTACAGTACCAGTGGTCGGGCGCGCTGGGCTGCGGCTGTGCGCGCGCGCGGCGCGCGAGCCCGGCGGCGGCCAGCGCGCGCAGAGTGCCGCCCGCGCCGCCCGCGCTGCGCATGCGCGACCAGCGCGCGCTGGCGCCTTCTCCAGTACCGCTACGCTCCAACGCCAGCGCTGAAAGTAACAACGTCTTTTGCAAATCTTCCTCGAGGGTTGACATTTCTTGGTTTGAACCATGCGACCGCGATGAGTTTGGGCATGGAATAGCTGTCAGTTCATACAAATTATGACGTATTTATATGCCAAATCTGTCACCTCCAATCCCATTCTACTCGCGGTTTGATAATACGCACAGTTGCTGGGCTTTATTAAGATGGTTCGGGTTTCCAACATGTTTAGATGACAGAGATATACCCTGACACGCCTACGTAACACTTAAAAGTGTGTGTTGTCACTCTCTCGTCACTGCTCACCTAAGTCATGCATAGCGATAAGATCGGCGGGGTCCAGATGGCTGGCGGCGGTGAGCTGCTGCGCCGCCTCCCGCCAGCCGTCGGCGCCGCCGGTCACCGCCGCCGACAGCGCGGCGGTCACGCGCGCCGGACACGAGTACGGGTCGTCGCGCGACGCTGATTCGCTTAACGACCGAGCTTCCGCGAAATTTCCGAGCTGAAATTGAAAAAAAATCTCAAATATGTAATGGAATAAAATAAAATCTTGCGTTATTTAGGGTTCCGTAGTCAACAAGGAACCCGTATAGTTTCACCATGTCAGACTGTCCGTCTACGAATTAGCTCAGTGACCCTTAATACTAGAAAGCTGTGTTATTCGGCATGGATATATAAATGCATCACACCGACAAAATGGTGAAATATTTTTTTAAAAAAAGGTCGGGAAGTATTAATTTTTTGTGTTTACACCCATCGTGTGGGATATCGTTGGATAGCTTGTTTATAAATATTACGGGTGTCAAAAAACATTTTTCAACTCAGTGATCCGTTTGTGTGATATTGGGCTTTAAATAATTTTTGTTCGAGTCAAGTGTGGTCCCCTGCCGGCTAAAAGGCTACTACTGCTACTGAATTTAAAAGGAAAACTATCACGGCTGTTAAGGAGGCATAGGCCGCTCCCGAAACATGACACTTCGCAGCCGGAATATTACAAGGAACATAACGTCAATAATTCACTGCAAGTTTGAAAGAAAAGGTTTTTTTAGGTAAAAGAACAAACGAACGCTTCAGCTTTACAGCCTAGCTGACAGCGCGTGTGACCACCTAGACACCTACCTAGAGCATTCTTACCGCATAAGCTACAAAGGCCGCGTCAGCGTTCGCCTCGGCGCGCAGCACGCGGTCGTTGGGGTGCGCCCGCGCGACCGCCTTCAGCCGCTGCAGCGCTTTCTGCCCGGCCGATAGCGGCGCGCGGCCCAGCGCGCGCAGCGCGGCCAGCGCGCCGCCCAGCTCCAAGCGGGCGCCCGCCGCCCCGCCAGAGTAGCCGCGGAGCGCTTCCACGCACCAGGACATGCCCCTATGATAGTACATACTACAGAGGCCGGGAAGTAAGGGGTTGCCGGCCGACCACATATAGTTATGAGGCTGGCAACCCCTTTTCACGCCGAGGTATGTATAGTGCTTTTCTGAAACATGTATCAAACTTTAATTTTCATGGCTGAACGCCGTGATGCTGTGCCATTCATTGTGGAATGGAAATTAAAAAAAGACCATCTTGCAGGCCTCCATTTTGTATGAAACGCCATTACGGATCTCTCGTCTCGCTATGCTCGAAACGTGACACTTCGAAGCCCCCATTATGAAGAGCACAACGTCAATATTTCATTGCATGTTTGAGAATAATAAATTTAAAAGATCTTTTCGGGCCACTTTGCAAACAAATCTCTTCTCAATAAATTATCTTCTTCATCATACCAGCCGAAAGATGTCCACTGCCTTGCCGGCCACTGCCACTGCCGCTGCCGGCCTTGCGCCACCCGCATCCAGCGGACCCCGGCAACCTTTAGGTACTATTGTTAAGGTTAATAGGTCATATTCATGTTAGTAATAAGTTTTATAGCTGTGGGTTCTCCTTAAAATAAATAAATAATTAGTCCACCTTACGCCTTCCGGTATGTGGTTATTATCTTCTGAATTTTTGTTAAATAAATAATTTCTAACTATCTAAGACAGACAAGACTTTTATAATAAAAATAAGGGTTCTTCCCTTAACACAAACTTTCTAAACAAAATGGCCACTATCTAAAGTGGGGAGTGGGTTTAACAAAGTCAATAACAAAAATATTCTACCATCCCTGAAAATCTTTGCACCTTGTTTCCAAACACACTGAATGGCCACGTGCTGCCAATACCTACTTTCAATGAAATTACGGAAACCTAAGTAATTTAGAAGGTAAAAAAAAACGATTAGTCGACTTATCAGCCTCGGCAACAAATTTTGGGTTATCACACGTCACACAACGTGACACGAACTTATAATTACTTGAGATTATTTAACTTGGCCGAATTGCATCTAAGTAGTCCATTCAAAAAGCGACTCTAACGCCCAAGGTAGAAGATTCCAATTGCTATGACAGTTTTATAGAAACTCGGCCACGTTATGTTATCTCAACCATAGCAACAAGTTGTTATTCGCAATAAGACTGTTTATCAATCAGTGACAGTGTTTTCTTTCATAGTAAATCAGCTATCTGTCACATAATACACCTCGTGGTTTGACTTTCGTTATCTTAATTATTTATTATTTTGTCCTGAATTATTAACTACACATACCCTTACTCCTACTCACACAGTTCACCACATGTTTAAGTACAGCCACGTCATATAGTTAGTAGCAGTCTAAGTAGCCAAATATATCGTAACACATCCTTAAGGCTGTGGATTGGAAATTATCGCGTGCTTTGAAACGCCGTTCCGACTAGATTAAGAAACAATAAGGTCTGATTTTCAGATATATGATTGTTTATCTGATTTTATCGATACATGATTGCTTAAAATTTCCTCGATAGAAAAAAATTCCAAAGTTGGGTCTGTATTTTCCTTTTTTTACTCAGCCTACTCAAACGATACATTATTTTACGACACAATCAAGTTAATACCATAGTATTTTCTCACTTTATAAAATTTAAATGAAACGTCTCTAAGTTAGGTATTTTTCGAAATTTGTCCAAAAAAGCCATTCCCGAAGAGTGTTACATCTCTTTTCCTCGTGCGCGCAAGGCATCAGCGTGTATCTGTCTAGGGGGCGTGTTCGACTCAAATCAAGGCATCGCCTTAAGCTGATTTTCCACCGGAGGGGCGAGACGCGACGAGGCGAGGCGAAAATTGAAAGTATGGCACATACTATTTCCACCGAAGATGCGCGACGAGAGAATTGAAAAATTGCCATACGAATTTCATTTCTCGCCTCGCCTCGTCTCGTCTCGCCCCTCCAGTGGAAAATCAGATTTACTCATATAGTAATAAAGACGTGTTCCGATATATTTGGATACTCTGGCTGCTACTAACTATATGAAGCTGACTGTACATGATTACCTACACGTTGTAGACTCAGCATCATATAGTTAGCAGCAGCTAAAGTAGCCAAATATATCGGAACACGTCTTTATTACTATAGGAGTACCTAAGGAATTGTTATGATATATTTGGTTACTTTGGCTGCTAATAACTGTGATGCTGACTGTACAAACGACAACACTGTTAACTGACCATCCTGTGTTTATATAGAACCTTATTACAATGCCCTTAAGGTGCACCGATGGTCAGTTAGCTGTGTTGTCGATAGTACATCTTAAGGTACTGCTTGGTCCCAAGATACAGGCTAAGAGTGGGATGCACCAAAACGTCTGTAATCGTAAGCGGTGTTCGTTAGAATCTGAATGTATGGAAAGTTTGACAAGTTTGTATTGAATGACAGCTGCCGGCGCCATATTTAAGGATGATCGGTCTGTAATCGTAAGCGGTGTTCGTTAGAATCTGAATGTATGGAAAGTTTGACAAGTTTGTATTGAATGACAGCTGCCGGCGCCATATTTAAGGATGATCGGTCTGTAATCGTAAGCGGTGTTCGTTAGAATCTGAATGTATGGAAAGTTTGACAAGTTTGTATTGAATGACAGCTGCCGGCGCCATATTTAAGGATGATCGGTCTGTAATCGTAAGCGGTGTTCGTTAGAATCTGAATGAATGGAAAGTTTGACAAGTTTGTATTGAATGACAGCTGCCGGCGCCATATTTAAGGATGATCGGTCTGTAATCGTAAGCGGTGTTCGTTAGAATCTGAATGTATGGAAAGTTTGACAAGTTTGTATTGAATGACAGCTGCCGGCGCCATATTTAAGGATGATCGGTCTGTAATCGTAAGCGGTGTTCGTTAGAATCTGAATGTATGGAAAGTTTGACAAGTTTGTATTGAATGACAGCTGCCGGCGCCATATTTAAGGATGATCGGTCTGTAATCGTAAGCGGTGTTCGTTCGAATCTGAATGTATGGAAAGTTTGACAAGTTTGTATTGAATGACAGCTGCCGGCGCCATATTTAAGGATGATCGGTCTGTAATCGTAAGCGGTGTTCGTTCGAATCTGAATGTATGGAAAGTTTGACAAGTTTGTATTGAATGACAGCTGCCGGCGCCATATTTAAGGATGATCGGTCTGTAATCGTAAGCGGTGTTCGTTAGAATCTGAATGTATGGAAAGTTTGACAAGTTTGTATTGAATGACAGCTGCCGGCGCCATATTTAAGGATGATCGGTCTGTAATCGTAAGCGGTGTTCGTTAGAATCTGAATGTATGGAAAGTTTGACAAGTTTGTATTGAATGACAGCTGCAGGCGCCATATTTAAGGATGATCGGTCTGTAATCGTAAGCGGTGTTCGTTAGAATCTGAATGTATGGAAAGTTTGACAAGTTTGTATTGAATGACAGCTGCCGGCGCCATATTTAAGGATGATCGGTCTGTAATCGTAAGCGGTGTTCGTTCGAATCTGAATGTATGGAAAGTTTGACAAGTTTGTATTGAATGACAGCTGCCGGCGCCATATTTAAGGATGATCGGTCTGTAATCGTAAGCGGTGTTCGTTAGAATCTGAATGTATGGAAAGTTTGACAAGTTTGTATTGAATGACAGCTGCCGGCGCCATATTTAAGGATGATCGGTCTGTAATCGTAAGCGGTGTTCGTTAGAATCTGAATGTATGGAAAGTTTGACAAGTTTGTATTGAATGACAGCTGCCGGCGCCATATTTAAGGATGATCGGTCTGTAATCGTAAGCGGTGTTCGTTAGAATCTGAATGTATGGAAAGTTTGACAAGTTTGTATTGAATGACAGCTGCCGGCGCCATATTTAAGGATGATCGGTCTGTAATCGTAAGCGGTGTTCGTTCGAATCTGAATGTATGGAAAGTTTTACAAGTTTGTATTGAATGACAGCTGCCGGCGCCATATTTAAGGATGATCGGTCTGTAATCGTAAGCGGTGTTCGTTAGAATCTGAATGTATGGAAAGTTTGACAAGTTTGTATTGAATGACAGCTGCCGGCGCCATATTTAAGGATGATCGGTCTGTAATCGTAAGCGGTGTTCGTTAGAATCTGAATGTATGGAAAGTTTGACAAGTTTGTATTGAATGACAGCTGCAGGCGCCATATTTAACGATGATCGGTCTGTAATCGTAAGCGGTGTTCGTTAGAATCTGAATGTATGGAAAGTTTGTATTGAATGACAGCTGCCGGCGCCATATTTAAGGATGATCGGTCTGTAATCGTAAGCGGTGTTCGTTAGAATCTGAATGTATGGAAAGTTTGACAAGTTTGTATTGAATGACAGCTGCCGGCGCCATATTTAAGGATGATCGGTCTGTAATCGTAAGCGGTGTTCGTTAGAATCTGAATGTATGGAAAGTTTGACAAGTTTGTATTGAATGACAGCTGCCGGCGCCATATTTAAGGATGATCGGTCTGTAATCGTAAGCGGTGTTCGTTAGAATCTGAATGTATGGAAAGTTTGACAAGTTTGTATTGAATGACAGCTGCCGGCGCCATATTTAAGGATGATCGGTCTGTAATCGTAAGCGGTGTTCGTTAGAATCTGAATGTATGGAAAGTTTGACAAGTTTGTATTGAATGACAGCTGCCGGCGCCATATTTAACGATGATCGGTCTGTAATCGTAAGTTGCCGCCCTTAGTCAACAGCCTTTGGAAACTCTCATAGAATGAAAAAATGTACGGGATAGTTCACACATCTTAGCCAACCTAACGAAACACAGAACTTTTGCACCTCATTAAAAGACAATAAAGTGCACTCATTTTTTCTTTACGTTGGTAGTAGACATAAGAGAATCCTAAAACAATGTATGAAGTTCCGCCTCTTAAAACGTAGTGGTTATATTCTCTTTGTTAGTCTACTTCAGGGTCTGCTGGTATCTGATAAGACTTTGTCTAAACAAATAGTTTAGTGTTTTTTTCACACCCATCAACTACTTCACTGAAAGGGTTCCAATGAGCCTAAACACGACGGGATTAAGTATCTTGTGTAGTTGCTATGGCCACACCTCCTGTCTCCATCGTCAGGTCAGCTCAGTGGTTCTTGCCTTTCAGCTTAATCGGATATCGACAATTGCCTGTAATATGGTCAACTTAGATACCAACTTATTTTTATTTATTTAGCTATAAAACTTATTATTAACATGAATATTAACAATAATTTACTTTAAAAACAAAGTTTTAACCGACTTCAATTTAGTACTCCGCCAAGCCTTGTGGGTTCTCGTGAACATTTCCACATTTCTTTTCCAATTTACCACATGAACTGATTTCCGAGAGCAAATGCGTTGATTGTTAGAGAAAAAACCTAATCGCTGTATGTGACCCGATAATATTTGAGGACTTCCGTCGATTCCACAAGGATCACCCTTGGGAATCCATTAGTTGCTATATCAACGGAATTTTATCAGAATCTGTGATATACTTTTGTACTTTTAAGTACATAATTGAGGAATTCCATAAGTCATTTGTGGTCTTCATCATCAATTCCACTCCACCAAATTTATGATTTCCGGATGTAATACACGAGTTATAATAGAAAATATATTGTACACGCGTGCCTAATATAATTGAGGAGTTCCCTTAATTCCTCATGGATCCCATCATCTAACTGAAGTTTTGAAAAAAATGAGACCCACCTGGAATGTACTTAGAAACAAAAAAAGTATTTTACAAATCGGCTCATCAATGACGGAGTTCTGAGGTAACAAACATTGAAAAAAAATATGATAAAACAAAAACCAACCGAATTGAGAACCTGGTCGGTACGGTACGTGGTCGCCACTCGAGAACCTTTCCGCCCCAACGGCCATAGGTTCTACATGCAATTTCGTATTCATATTCATTTATTGATTGCAATCATAGTATTCACATGATGTTTTTCCAATAGAATCGATACAGACACGCATCCTAATAAGGTTTAGCAACATTGTGAATATCAATGCACTTAACTAACCTAAATAACATATTTATAAAATCAACGTGTGATATTATACCTATACCTATTTATACATATAATCTACAAGATAACAGATATATAAATAATCTTATGCACGATTTTACCTCACATGTAGGTAAATGAATAGGCATTCGATTGCCAAAACAACGTGCGGCGATTGTTTGTTAAGTTCCAAAGATAACCTTTTGTGCGGTTGCCGAGGTGAGGTGACTCGTGCGAATTTCACTCGGTTGAAATTATCTCTCGCTTGTTATGTCAAACACGTTTTTATGTAAAAACAAGCGTTTGCTCCCGAAACCGTACACGGTGATGGCTCAAGGACGAGTACGTAGTATAGGTATACTCGTTAGTTTGAAGACATAAGATTTTTAACGGCATTTTAGTTAAAATAGCTTAGTTGAACGTTTATAAAAACTGCCTGAATAGTCTGTAAGAGACTTAACCCGTCGCTGAAGTACGGAATCCGTGGCAGACTTTTGAACCTTTTCCTTTACTTTTCCGCGTCGGCGGCGGCGCGCCGCGACCAGCGCGACAAGCGATCCAAGCGGAGCACGTCTCGCACCACGCACTCGTGCGAGTCGTTCTGCTGACGACATCCATCGTGTGTAGGGACTCATCCCGAGTCATCGTCGCGCGAGGGTGGGCGCACGAGCGCGGCGGCCGCGAGCGCGAGGCAGCGCTCCGCGTCGGCGTCGGCGAGTCGCGACCAGCGCGACAAGCGATCCAAGCGGAGCACGTCTCGCACCACGCACTCGTACGAGTCGTTCTGCTGACGACATCCATCGTGTGTAGGGACTCACCCCGAGTCATCGTCGCGCGAGGGCGGGCGCACGAGCGCGGCGGCCGCGAGCGCGAGGCAGCGCTCCGCGTCGGCTGCGGCGCGCCGCGACCAGCGCGACAAGCGATCCAAGCGGAGCACGTCTCGCACCACGCACTCGTACGAGTCGTTCTCCTGGCAACGTTCAATTATGTATATAATATATACATACATTTTCTTTTCATATACCATTGCAGTTAGCATGATAAATTTTATAGTCATGTTTTATGACTTTTTAGGTACATCTAGGAAGGTAAATTTAGGTACATCTGCGCTGGTGAAACATAAGTTACACAATGAAAAAGAAATCTTTTCATGATTTCTTAACGACAGAGCAATCTGTATGAAATAGTGGTATTTTTGACATCGTCCGTGTAGAATTAGACTGCATTCCTGATCAGCAGTCCCATGTTTAAACGTCTCGCACATTCTAATAGTGTGTAAAAAATCAATCGAGCTAAGAACCAAAAAGTTGAATAGGGCGGCCCCTTATATGAGCGGCAAAATTTAGTGCGAGGGATTCAAAAGTAATGGAAAAGACCGATGCGTAAGTAGAATCGCAGAATGCTTCCAATATTCATTGATAAGGTCGTAGGTATCGTAGAAGCTGCAAACGTACAGACTGTGGCGCGGCGCGGTGCGGTGCGGTGCGGAGGCGGCTTTGCGGTAAAGCGAATGCGGTCCGGAGGATGTCGCACCATAATCCCGCCCGGTGTTCGCGCGGGATAGCGGCGCGGAGGCGGCGTGAGTGACATAACAAGCGGTAATCGACAGTTAACAGATTCGGAAAGATCAAAAATGTTATCCTCAGATTCAGATAGCGAAGACGAGATTTTGCCCTTACGTGCCTTATGGAAAAACAAAAGAAGACATCTATCCGGACGTGGGTCCATGAAATGAATAAAAAAAGAGAAATATTTGGAGAGTTCCATCATTTATGCCAAGAGCTGACTTCTTATGAAGATCGTTTTTACACTTATTTTCACAACAGTTTAGAAGAATTACACGCCATCTTAAAACCAAGGATTATTAAGCAGGGTACCAACTATCACCAGGAATAGTACATTATTGCAGCGGCCGGGAAGTAGCAATTTGTGGATGAGTTGATTTTGTCGGATGAAGCAAAGCTGAATCCGACAATAGAGACGAATCCACGAATTGCCGTTCCCGCCAAGGCAGATATATTATAGTGCTTTTCTCCAAAAATGCGAGGAAATCAAATAATATTTTTAATCAACAATCAAACAGCGTGCATGTAAATAATTAATAACCTATCAAGATCCCGCCCAACTTATTTTTTTAAAGTAGGTACACGGCATGACTCATGGTGCCAGTTTCAATTGACATAAATAAAACAATTCAAATCATCAAAATCGATCACAATTTTAAATGTTTTATGTTTTTAATCTTATTCAAGAGTAAACGGGATTAAAATTTGATTCGTTATGAATTTTATTTCGTGTTTTTTTTTATTTCGTGATTTAAAACTATTTGAGACATTTTTAAAAACGTCAGTCCGATCACTTACAAAAGTAACCGTTTTGTCTATGACAATTAAAATAAAAGAAAACGCGGGAAAACTTTAGGCCCACTACAAATGGGGGCAATTTGTCACACCAACTTGCAATAGTTCGAAAGAGACAGCCGTACATTATTAACCAGTCTAACTAGAGCAAACGTACGTACGAGCATTTGGCTGTTTGTAGTAATTTGTCTTAGTCAAAACATATGGTTAAAGGTAAAAAAGTGTACAGTAATGGCATGTCATACATTTTCCTGGCCGCTAAAACTGTACTAAGTAATGACTTTTAACTTTTTAAATTTGCGCTCGTCAGTAACGAGGAACTTCACGTACTATTTTTGCTACAGTAAGGCGCACATTTCCGAGCATATTGGAAAAAATATTTTTTCAGTAGTACAAACGCCAAGACCATCCTGTATTTATATAGAACCTTATTACAATGCAGATAAAGTGCACGGATGGTCAGTTAGCTGTGTTGTCGATAGTACTTACTCATTGTTAGAGTTAATAAAATCTGAACTGAAGTTGTAAAAAAAACCAACTTGTTGCACCGCCGGTGCGCTCCGGGCGCTGACAACTGCGTAATACAACTTCCCGCCGCAAAACCGCCCCGCGTCGCCTCCGCGCCGCGCTCGCCTATCTGTGCATGCGATTCACCGCCTCCACGCCGCCACCGCCACGCTTTTTCCCGGCCGGTGTTCTATTCTATGCGCACGCTTTCATATTAGTTCGATTACAACCGGTATAGTTGAAATTTTCTAAATTAAGCTCATCCACTTACCTGCATTCACAATGGCATTGTGTCTAATACAATCCTATTATCTGCTTTTGTTCTCGTAACCGTCAACCAGTTACTTACAAAAAAAGGTTAGAACTACATTGCGTGGATATTGAATTTTCAACCTTATTCCTGGTTGAATAAGTTTAAAATGGTTTAAGAGGACAATGGCATTATCAACACTTGTGTATAGTTGAGATTTTCTGAACTGGACTGATCCTTATCTTCAGAACAATAGCATTCAAGTCTAACAAGACGACTGTGTGGTCGGACGCGTGCCATTTTTTGCAAGAAAAAGGTTAGCGCCACATAAACAAAGGCTATTCATGAGCTCAGTACAATGGTCATTCATAAGCTCAGTTCAATTAATTTAAACTCTGCGCCGCGCCGCTCAGCTACCGCTGTCAGTGCGTTTCGCCCTAGAATGCTTACATCGTCGACGGTAATGTCCTGGTGGTAGGTAGGCGGTTCAACATCTAACATCGCGTGGAAAGCCGCCTTGCCGCCTTCTGCGTCGTTCAGGGCTACTGAGCAAAGCACTAGGTGAAGACCTAAAAACAAGTCGTAAGAATCAATTTGCTATTCAAATCAATATTTTTCAATCGCTATAGTTGTCGTCAGTTGCCAGGATAACGTCTCATGAAGTGTCGAGTAGATAAGTGCATTCAGAACTTAAATTAGAATAAAACTTTTTTTTATCGTTTAATTATCGGAAACTAGTAATTTATAAATACTGCCAATGGCTTTTTTGTTAATTAGCGTAACGACATTAGCGCCATCTATGAACTAGACAAAAAAGCTCCTCATACGAGTAGATGGCGGTAATGTAGGTATTAAGCAGCCATACGAAATTAATTGTAGGGACAGATCTTTTTATAATGAAACTTTGTAAAGTCATTGGTAGCATTTATAAATGACTAGTCTCTGGTTTTATGTAGGTATAGTGGAGATTAAGTGTATCAAGTTGTAACCTGTCTGAAAATCGCCCTGCTCGTGCATGATGTGCTGAAAGTTGGTGACGGCGTCGCGGAACTTGCCCATGCGCACCAGCAGCAGCCCTATGTTGTGCATCACCTTCATCCTGCACGGAAACATGAACCTTGCATAGCTTACATTAAGATGACTATGATTATAGATTGCTGTTTGCTATTTTTATTCAAGCAGGCTTGTTCATATTGGGTGGGGTTGCGGTCATGCTTTTCTTATGACGTCAACTTCGCCTTTAGGTCAGATGAGAATTCCATACTAAAACGTACACCCTCTCAAACTCGTACGAAATAGTCACCTATTCTATTTTCCCAAGTTAGGTGGACGTCACACAAGGCGGCGTCCACAGTTCGTGCAATAAGTATCTTCAGGTATTCTTAGTACAGAACATATTATGTGCAAGGGTCAAGCTGAGATGCCTCGCTATCTTGATATCAAAAGCGAATTCAGACTTTACACGACCACAAGACGCTATTTTATGTGCTGACTGGTAATAAATGTTGAATTTAGGGTATTGACCGGTATATACCTAGTCAGCCATGTAGTAAAGAGGTTGATTAATTTAATTTTCTCAAACACACAATGAAATATTGACGTTGAGTTCTTCATAATGGGCTTCGAAGTGTCACGTTTCGGGGGCAGCGAGATGAGAGACCCGTAATGGCATTTCATACCAAATTGTGGCCACTCCATTCCACAATTTGTGGCACAGGATCACGGCGTTCAGCCATGAAAATTAAAGTTTGATTGCTTGGAGTTTTTTTTTATTTATTTTATTATATGTTTGAGAAAATCACTATACATACCTCGGCGTGAAAAGGGGTTGCCAGCCCCATAACTATCCGACCTCGCTACGCTCGGCAGTCTATATTTAATCGGCCGGCAACCCCTTACTTCCCGGCCTCTGTAGTAATGTACTATTAATCCGGCTACTAGGCCCCATACGCACCTTAAATCCTTCTCAGCGGTAGGAGTTTGGTCTAAAGCCATCCTGTACAGTTTGAGTGCTTTTGGATGTTCGCCCATTTTGAAATGAATGTTGCCCATGTTTACCTGCAAAGAAATCCTCTGTTTAATTGCTACCAAAGTCTTGCATATAGTCTTGCACTTGAAGAGAAAGAGCACAAATCTTTCTTATTGCGTTGCGTACTATGTAGTTTATGTTTTGTCTTTAGCGTACCAATGCCCGTATGGGCAAAGGTAATTCGACCCAGTTGAATGACCACAAATGTGATATAATTAATCAACCTCATTTAGCTACTCCAAGAGTGCCACAATGACCTGTTCTTCGCCACCTGCATCCAGCGGACTCCCACGACATTTACCAGGTCAACAGTTCACCTCGCAGGCGGTCTATCCGCGCTTCGCCTTCCGGTACGTGGTCTGCCGAACCTTTCCGCCCCAACGGTTCCAGAATGGAGAAGGAAAACTTTATTATATTTTTTCCTGGCTGTGGTTTTTGGTGTTAAACCTTTCCTCGGTTCGTCGAGCAAGCTTGGATTCCTCATACCTTGAGGCGGTTAGCGTGTGGGAACAACTTGTTCCGTGTGAGCAGCTGGTACGTGTTCAACGCTTCAGTGTACATCTCGTTCACAGCGTACTGCCCGGCGAGGTTACATAACACCTGAGAACATAAGGTTTCATTATTCCATTGATGGAACCAGACGTGGGAGATTAAAAAGGGCCTGGATCTTTAATTTAAGAGAAATTTTCATATTTGTGGCTAAAGTCTATACATTCTTACTTGTCCTATCATGTAAACAAACATGACGTCAAATATGATCATAGGCCATGATATGATCATGTTTGTTTGTTTGTTTGTTGCGACTAGTGATTGGAAATGACGATAAAACATACATGAAGATGATTCATAGAAAACCTAGACATAGTTATGTCAGATATTTTTGAGTACATTCGTTCGTTACTTCGATTATTGAAGAAAATCTTATTAGAAATTATATTTTTCAGTGGTTACTTGGTTGATTTCAATACTTTGTGAGTTTCATTAAGTATACAACAACATTTCAGGTGATGATTATTGTGTAATCCCAGAGAAAAGTGTATTGATGTCTTCGAGAAGTGATTGTTTACATAATAAGACACGTAAGGATGAATAGACTTTACAGATAAACTGCAGGGTTAAATGTTAAGTCGATTTTCGAGCCGTGTAAGTGCGCGCGCTTTGCTGATAATTGTCTTTCAAAATCGTTTTGTTTTATTGCCTACTGTGCTTATATTCCAGTCATCAGTCCCGTTGAGAGAGCTCCAATGAGCTCAAACGCGGCTCTTGTGTAGTTTAGGAGTTGCCCTGGCTACCCCTTTGTCGCCATCACCAGGTCGACCCTTCTGGCGCCACGAATATTGTGATGACATTAGTATGTCAAAAAGCTCAATCGAATACCAGTAAGAGGTTGAAAAATGGTTCGCAATAGGCGTGTAGACACTAAATAAAATAATCAATAATGTCATATTTTCTCGAAAAAGGATTAAAAATGTAGGCAAATGGAGAAAAAATCAACGCAAAAGGTTAAATAATCACGAAGTTATAAGTGTCCAAAGTTTTAAGAAGGGATATGTTCTGTCTTTTTTTCGCAAAACGCAACTTCATATGAAACGATGACGCTGGAAGATTGTGACGTCACTAATAGACGTCCTGCCGGCGTCGACGCGACCCCCCGGCAGCCTCGCGTAACGTGACATCAAACGCAATATTAAAACGGTTGTAACTTCGTAATTCTTTGAGATATCCGAATGGGATTTTCGTCACTAAGGCATATTCGTTTGCCTTCTTTCTTTAAGAGAAATAATAATTTTCGAGTCTACACCCCTATTGTTGAGGATAAATTACGTAGGTAAGGTCAACCGGGGCAAATGCGTCGATGGGGTAAATGCGTCTCTTGATGATATCTCCGAAACTGAACATTTCAGAACTATTACAATCGTCTAAATTTAAATTTTGTTAACCATACTTTGAACATCGAGGGCTATAATAGTTCTAAAATGGTCCGTTTCAAAGATATCTTCAAAAGGCGCATTTACCCCATAGTCGCATTAACCCTGGTAGACCTTACTTATGTACGAACTGGGTACTGACCGCGAAAGTGAGGTCCAGGTTGTGTGAGTCACCCAGGTTGGCCTGCTCTTGTATGCGGATCAGCTGTCGCTCCAAAGCTGACGCCTCCTGCGCTTTAGCCAGCGCCTGCAATATCACAACACCAAACTTGAATATCAAGACTACGAAGCTAGTGGTCCAGGTATCGAACCCCGGGGTAAAGCCAAATATTTGAACGAATCCGTCCGTAGTCAAAGTAAAATAATAGTTATGTGCAGCGATCGTGCATGATTTAATAGATATCTAAATGAAATAAGCAGGAGTATTCGTTCCTGAGGCTTGGATTTTTATTTTTAATCCCCGACACAAATATTTAGTAGAAGCCTTAAAAATACTAATGAGACGAAAGTGCCTAAACACTTATATATTTGAGTAGGTAGGTTATGTATATCGTCGGCTAGTACCTACCCATAACGCCCTAAATAGAGGTGACGTGGAACTTCAATTCGTGTAAAATTGTCTCCTAATAGGTTATGGGCCGCTTGCAGTTTAGCGTGTTGCCTACAGCCATAGCACCCTGGTAGTGAAGTCAACTAGCTTGCCCAGATTATTTCGAGCAACACGGGCATCGCGCAGTCTGTGTGGCGTCGCTAATCTGGTATGCCGGCTGTACAGATTGGGCCAACGTTGGCGCGTGAGCAGGATGCAGCTATGTAAACGAAAGAGATCGAGTTATAGCCCTCTCCCTCTAACGCATAGCTGCATTCTGCTCACGCGCCAACGTTGGCCCAGTGTCTATAGCAGGCTTTACCGTACATTTCGGTGAGCAGCGGTCTTAGCGGATTATCGTCCCGTAATGTGTGGCCGTGTATACCTGTCCTAGGTCGAGCGCCGTGTTGGGGGAGTCCTGGTCCGGGTCGGGCTGCGCGCTGAGCACGCACGACTCCTCCACCAGCGTCATGATGCGCGCCTCCATCTGCTTCACCTTGTCTTCGATGCTGGAACAATTGAAATTGAAAATAAATAAGTTTCTGTCAAAAATTTCATTTTTGGTACAAGCTTTTATTGCCGTCTGTACTTTTCTGTATACCGTCATCAACAACTCATTGAGACGATTCTAACGAGCCCAAACTCGATAGGGTTATGTGATTTTATTACGGAGTTCCTATGGCCACCTTCTGTCTCGAACATCAGATCAGCTCGATGGTACCATAATATTGAATTGTCATCCAAACTATACTTATACCCAAAGTTTCAGCTCAATCGGTCACCGGAAAGTGGGTCAAATTTAACTTGCAAGATTTGACGGACAACTTACATACTTACATACGAACAAGTCAAGTTAATATACTTAAAGCTTGTAAAATGAGGGTTCATTACACTGCGATCGCCTCGCGGACAGTGCGGAATTTATGTTGTTTTCAGTTGACTGACAAATCGCAATGAAGTATGAACAGCTAGCAATATCGTGCTATATAAAACTTGGATTGACCGCAGCGTGCTAATCAATACTTACAAGGGTATAGTTACTTATGAACAATTATTGCCCATCAACAGCATTCACTTGCAGGCAAGAGAAGGACGCCTGTACGGGCAATAGGTAGCGAACGAAAATACCTTAGAATGCGAGCTCCTTACAAATTTCTACCCTAAGCCCTATTTCTAGCCTAAAACCCGGTATGCGCGCATGTTCAAACTAAACGGCTGCCTGGCATCGTTCTGACACCCCGCCCCCAACCCCGCATGTCAATGGCACCCATTCTGCGGGAACATTTTGCGGCGCTACTTAGATGTCTGGTTTTTTCGTTCGCTGGCAATTGGTAGGCAATTAACTGCTCAAAAAAATCCGTTGAATCTTAAATTCGCGCCAAGCTCCGTTTGCCGTGGACATGTTGCTCGTAGGTAATGAGAATCTTCTAGGTACTTAAATGGCCCTACGGGTCGGGTCGGTTTGTTTAGCATTGCCCGCCACGCACGCGTTCTATCGCAGCGCGTTGCATGCGATAGAAAGGGATGCCACGTTGAGGCGCGTTCGGCATACCTAAATAGGGAATTTGTTAACAGAGAACCTTCTGTACGTAGTACTATTATATATTCTGTGGTAATAGTAAGTCAATGGAGCTCACGTGTCCTCCTTGCGGTCCTCGCGGCTGGGCGGGCGCGCCGCGGACGTGTACCCGGCGGCCCGCACGGCGGTGACGGGCCGCGCCGCCGCCGTGCCGGCGCGCGAGCTTCCGCCGCGGACGTTCACTGTACCCACTCGGAACATCTGGAAAAATACTGGTCACGTGCGACGGTTCCGTGGGTACAGTTGACGAAAGATGTGTGTGCATTCCGCGGATTTATTTATTTATAATCTTTATTGCACAAAATAATAACTTATGCTAGCACGAGCAGTCAACCTTAAGGCAAAGCAGATATATTGCATTAGATATTACAAAGGATTACTTAATGAGCAATAAAAGTGTAATGATTATCTTTGACGACAAACTTACTAACTTGGTTTTTTAAGGTTTTGAAAAAATAAACCCAGATTGAGTTCCTGTAGCGCTCTTCCTGTTCATTTAATCAATCGTAAAAACTATTAAAAACGCGTAAGTCCGCCCTAACGGCCGATACCATTGATTCTAACTTGACCTAATCAGTAGGTAATAGTGTTTGAATGTTTGTTCACCAAAATTCAAATCGATATCATAGGTATATCTACTTTGTGACAATTGGCCTAAGCCCTGCTTTTGGAATTGTATGAGCAAAGCGGGGTCAAACCGCCTACCAAAAATCCTGGATCAGCCTGTGACACAACATTCGGTTTAACTAAATATCAATCTTACCCCGGTTCCCAATCTGCTGGGCACCTTCCTTCCGACCCCCGCCGTCTTCATGGACTCCTGGAAGGCCGTGTCCTCCCGCAGCGCCCTCGTGTCCAGCGCTGGAGCCACCTCGTTGAAGCCCGCGTACAGATCATCGTCTTCGTCCACTACCATCGCTGTGCGCGGTTTCGCGTCCGTTCCTACGCGAGACGCGCTATAGTACCGAGAACTCAACATAGCTGCTGGTATTTAGCGACCTGAATTGTTCAATGGAACACTAGGAATTCTTTATTGTCTCAATTAGTGTCTCTTATTAGTTTGTGGTCTCAATCACGTGCTAAAGAACAACTTTTGAGTGATGTCTGTTGTGACGCCGTAGTTATGGCAACGCCTGTCGAGTCACTTGGGGACCGATAGTTTTGTTATCTGGCAATACTGTCATACGACCGTGTTCGCAATTTTAGAAACTTTAACTTAATGATGAATGGTTAAATAAATATGTAAGTAGTGTAAACTTACCTATTTTGCAGTCCTCCAAAATTTGCAACCCAATTTTAGGCACTTACCGGTATTCGATTGAGCTGAAATGTGGCATAGGTACATACTTATGTATGTTCAGTGACAGCGCAATATTATGGCACTATCGAGCTGAGCTGATCTGACCCCGTAGCATGAACGGCCTTATCACACGATGTGACAAGATAGAGCGTGCGTCACTGGCTGACACCGTTGGATAGAACGAGACTGACGCTCTATGTTGTCACTTATCGCGTGATAAGGCCGACCATGATACGGGGTCTGTGATTGAGATTGGTGGCCATAGCAACTTAAACCACAAAAGATTAACCCAAGACTAACCCCTCGTAATTTGGGCTCGTTAGAAACCCCTCAACAAGTTGATGACGACTGTTCAAAAAGGAGTATTATCAGCAAAAAAAGCTTGTACTAAATGGTTACTTTGATGGAAACATCCTTTTTTATAATATTAGTACAGATTGAGATATAATTACACGCAATTACCTCTATTGTAGTGGCTAGATACAGGCCTTCATTACAGTAACTATTCGATTCATTCACTTTCATTAGACTCGTGAGCCTCATCAGAAATTGAGATTTAATTAAATTCAATATTAAACAACAGTCTTAAACGTACGAGTATTTATTTACTCATATCTACATACAATATACAAAGCGAGCCCATAGCGTCCTGCGTGTCCAATACAATAATGCGTTTAGAATGCTGCTGGAGCTGTCGAGG
The DNA here is from genome assembly GCA_947049275.1 of Epinotia bilunana. NCBI lineage: Eukaryota > Metazoa > Arthropoda > Insecta > Lepidoptera > Tortricidae > Epinotia > Epinotia bilunana. The sequence goes on along the minus strand of OX346256.1, from coordinate 18,448,292 downwards.
TGTGGTGACTCGGGCATGTTGGCCGAAGGCCGTGTAGACGGGTTCCAGGCAAAATGCGCAAAAAGATAGCCTCGCTATTAGGCAGGGTGAGAGCAAGCGCCAACAGCATTCTATAGGCAATAGCGTCAAGATTTAACTATCCCATTTTATCTTTCTGGGTGGGGCAGATTAAGGGCGTTGCCCAATTAATAATTAAAAAAATTGTCTATATTGTTTATTGCCTCGTGTTACTAAGTCGTTCGTGACTGACATACTATGGATCAACCCCAGTCTGAAATAAAGATTTTTTATTTTATTTATTTTATTATATTTACTGCATTGTAGAAGAGGCTCAATGAGACTTGGTTTCTAATAGGTCAAACGTTAGCAATTGACAAACTGTAGAAAATGGATTACCTTCAATGCAAACATTAAATCGGTCGGTGCAAATAATAACAACAATTTCACGGTCACTTTTTATTACATGATCACTTACATTCGTTACAATCAAGATCTTTTCTGATCCATTATAATCCTTAACGTCGTCACACCAATGAAACAATTACTAATTAAACATAATTGAAAAACAAATGACTGAGTAAATGGCCATCACAATATAAATCACCGGTTGTCAGCATTGTTCGAAAGAACAGTGTTATGGAAGACCCGGAAGCGTGGATCGTAGATACACTAAATTAAAACTAACTCCTACCAACTTCATCAGTAAATACATGAATACGAGTGATCGGATGGCAAACTACAGCCTCTAACCTAATCCTGACTCCACTTTCCATTCAAAACATCAGGTACAAAAATAACTGCATTTTAATTTAAACATTATCGTATCTTCGTCCAAAGTAATAACAATATTTTAGTATCGCTCTTTCATCGCGGAGCCAATGATTTGCATCAAACCAAGAGTAGTTTTATTCTATACAATTATTGCGACAGTGCCTTTGAGGAACCATTTGTACTTGTTATATGTAAATTTGTATATACTTGGTACATTTATGAAAAGGCAAATCGAAGACACCGAGAACTTCATTTAACAAGATGGCTCCGTAGCCGCTAGTCAGATCCAGCAGAAAACGAATACAACTATAGTGCCCCTAAAAGACTAGTTAGAAATGCAAATACCCATATTTTTGTACACATTTCGCTTATCATTAAGATAACACCAGATAAAAATAATAGAAAACTCGTCTCTATTAACAGCGATATGACTTAGATGTTAACAATTCGTAGTTAGATGCTCCATATAATTCTATATACATAGTTTTAACAAACGCCGCGCGGGCGAGGGAAGCGGCCGGGCTTGGAGCGCCGGGGTCTTATTGACCTTATTGTATAATCAAATCCTTCAGAGAGTAAACAATACGAGTTGGAGGCCGAGGGAGGGTCAGCCAAGGGGACGGTCCTTGGCGGTATCGGCTTACGCTAAAATTGGGAACCCACATAGCCGCCGAGCATTAAAGCCGGAATACATTACGAAACTAGTGGCGTGAAATTAAATTTCGTGACACTAGTTTTACCAACGGTTTCACGTGTAATTGAATATGTTCGTAATGCATACATTAATTTCATGAATGCAGATCAATTTTGTGCCCACGATCTTTTGGTAAAATTAGTGTCACGCCACTAAATTCGTAATGTAATTCCGGCTTTAGTCACTAGAGGCGCCCACAAGTTGCGCACGAGTTCTTTCATACATTTTGTATAGCATCGGCGCACACCGGGCGTTTTGTGGGCGCGTCCGAGCCTAGTGGCTCGGACGCGCCCACTAGTGCTGCGGGAGTGGCCCGCGCTCGCTACTAATGGCCGCGTATAGTGCCCGCCACTAGTGGCTTTCACTGCCAAGAATCGCTACGCTCGTAGCCGATCTTGTGGTTTCCCTCGTATGTAGCGGAAAGCGCTAAGCCGGGTTCCCGGCAGCGAAAGTGTTCATGTGCGGCACAGGGGTCGCGTTTAGTGGCGGCCACTACAGTATCCGCAAAACCAAGTGGCGAGTCAGATCATAAATCATTGGATCATGCTATGTCTTTCGCACCTGCACTGCCTTATGGAGCGGGACGTGCAACAATAGTACTACCTTTTATTGCCTGACTCGCCACTTGATTTTGCGGATACTATAGTGGCTGTAATATGCGGGCGCTCTTAGAGAGCTAACTGAAATCATTTGGTTATATTTATTTTAACGATTGTACTTGTTCAAGATCGATCCACAAGAGCTAGAGCGTAATGTCTATGAAATTAATGAGAGTTTCATATATTTTCCGCGCCAGCTCTCGTAAATCGACCTGTATATTCCGTGGATACCACAGGTCATAATAAAAAGGCTTGATTTGAAAATAAATGAACAATAAGAAAAAAACTTAGGGAATCCCACTTATTCCTTTTATAATCTATACGAATATGTAATGATTAAAAGGACGAAAATTACAGAAACTTGGACGCAACCACTTGCTTGACCCTCTCACGGCCGTTCAGTACTTATAACCGAAATATTAAATCTTGTTATACATATATATATATTCATATATTTTATTATGTATAGCCTCTTGTTTAGCTGCGCATAATTTTCATGCCAGCCCGCAACAAGCTAGTGCTGAAATTGAGCTTTCTGATTTTGCAGCAGAATCAATTCGACTTACGAGATATTTACGTCAGCGGCCCATGTTATAAGCTACAAGGTGTAACTGGCAACGCTGAGTTACAGTCAGCTGCTGAGAGACGTGGCCCCCCTTGCATGCAAACTTCAATAAAGACGTGGTCACCTCTACTTTGGCCAATGTCGATGTTTTTAACCGAATCCAAAAAAAAGGAGGAGGGTCTCAACTCTGTTGTATTTTTAACCGACTTCAAAAAAAAGGAGGAGGTTCTCAATTCGGTTGTATTTTTAACCGACTTCAATAAAAAGGAGGAGGTTCTCAATTCGGTTGTATTTTTAACCGACTTCAAAAGAAGGAGAAGGTTCTCAATTCGATTGTATGTTTAACCAACTTCAAAAAAAAGGAGGTGGTTCTCAATTCGGTTGTATTTTTAACCGACTTCAAAAAAAAGGAGGAGGTTCTCAATTCGGTTGTATTTTTTTTTCAATGTTTGTTACCTCAGAACTCCGTCACCGATTGGGTTTTTTTCTCTAATAATCAACGCATTTGCTCTCGGAAATCAGTTCATGTGGTAAATTGGAAAAGGAATGTGGAAATGTTCTCGGTTAAAACTTTGTTTTTAAAGTAAATTATTGACCATTGCTGTCGGCTGACACTCGTAAAATTGCATAGAGAAAAGATATATGACAGGATCATAAGCTCCTCTCATCATCAATATCATCCTCCTGTTATTCCCGGTTGTACCCTAAAGGAGCCCGGATCCGATTTGACATCTAATACCAACGTTTGGGGTAGGCACTAGTTTTATGAAAGCGACTGCCGTATGACCTTCCAAAACAGATCAACTTGTAGTTTTATAACATGGGTGAAATGAGCTGATCCAATACATGCATAGATTTCACTGCTCATACAACTTTTCTTACATTACCTTATTAATTAATTAATTCAGTAAAACATACACTTCTCATACAACTTTACTTACACTTACTTACTCCAGTAAAAACATACACTTAAGTTTTCGATTTCACTTACCTGAATAGCTTTGCAGACTAAATTCTATACCACTTTGTGAAAAAAAACCCTTTCATATTGTATAGTCGATGATTGAACGTTGCCAGTTATCGACTTTACTGTAAAACCCAACATGGTCATCACAAGACTGTGCGTGAGCTGTCTCGCGGCGAGATATACCACCGTCTCTTCTAATTACAAAGCGATCTTACCGGCCACCAGTCTGCGGATTGTCGTATGTCGCATAGTCTGCATGTAAATGCCGGCAATGTTGCTGGCCAAGTGACCACACTATTGCAGGCATATATTACCATAAAAGTATAGCCCGTCTAGAAGACCTTTAGAAAGACGGATAGTCTATCTCGCCCGCCGTCTTGTGATAACCGTGCAAAAGGGACAAACCTTTTCATTCCGCGACTGTGGCTACAAACGGGAAGATTTATTTTAATTGACAAATGCAATAGAATAAAGTCGGGCCAGATTTTAAAATCCGAATACTATTATAGGTAGAGCAGTCTTGCGAGCGATTTGTTTAGTTAAAGCAACTCGTATTCCTGTGTTTTTAGTAGGTTGATTTGGAATCTTCGGGTGATTGCTGAAATATTATGGAGGCGGGCCTCTCCGTGCTACGGTTAAGCCACGAGTCGCACTAGGTTGACCACGAGAAGAACTTCATAGTATTTTTTTTATAATAATTGAAGTCTGAGCCAGCGTGGGGACTACTGCCCGTTCCTTCTCATCCATGAGAGGCCTGTGCCCGTCAGTGGCACGTGCATAGGCTGATTTATTTATTTATTAGCTAATCCAACAACAGAGTGAGTATTGAGTATGAGGTCAGTAGAAGCTGCGTAATAGGCAACTAGTACCTCCATAATCCAAGCAAGTGGACGAAGGTACAGTAGGCCCAACGTAGACTACTCATAGCGGTAACCCTGCCCGAAATGTGGTACCAAAGTGCTACTCGCAGGTCAGCAGGACACGAGGCTGCGATAGCACGGGCTTGATCTGCGTTCTAAGGGCGAGTTGCACCGACTTACGGTTACAGACCCGTCATCCCATAGAAACTCGTCAAACTTTCCATACATTCAGATTTTAACGAACACCACTTACGATCACAGACGGTTTGGTGCAACCCAGCCTAAGTGGACGAGGCTACAGTAGGCCCGACTTCGACTATTTTTAACCCCCGACGCAAAGAGGGGTGTTATAAGTTTAACGTGTCTGTGTGTCTGTGTGTCTGTGTATCTGTCTGTGGTATCGTAGCTCCCAAACGGATAGACCGATTTGAATGCGGTTTTTTTTATTCGAAAGCTGATGTGATCCTGAGTGTTCTTAGCTATGTTTCATGAAAATCTGTTTAGCCGTTTTAGAGATATTGGACTTTGAAATGAAAATGTCGGGAGTTTTTCCACTTTTCTAAGTTGTAGTTATTATTTGTAAAAATAACCCTGCCTAAAACAAAGCGGTACCATAGTGCTGCAGACCAGCAGGCAGGTCAGTGATGGCGCCGGCACGGGCTAGATTTGCGTGCTGAAGCGCGGCCGCGGCAGCTCGAACACGTCCCCGTGCACGGAGCGCGCGAGCGCCTTGATGCTCGCCGCGATGTCGGCCGGCTCCTCCTAAAAACGAGACCGACCGTTTCACTTAACCGCAACGTAACCGGTCGGAGACTAGTTTGTGACGTCACGAACCTCATAGTAAATGACATTGGTTCCGTATGAAGGGACGTTTCGCGGAAAAAGGATGGAAAATGGGAAGGAACTTAGCGATTATTTCACCTCTTGTGTTACTTTTCTACCCATTGTGCTACATTATATTTAATCCTCATTCAAGTACATTCAAAATGATTTTCTGTCACCATGCCTATCCTCAAGGCGATGTATGTAACACGATCGACCACGTACCGAAAGGCGCAGCGTGGGTAGACCCACAAAGTGGACTGACGACCTGGTAAAGGTCGCGGGAGTCTCCTGTATGCGGGCGGCGCAGAACCAGTCGTTGCGGCACCCTTTGGGGGAGGCCTATGTCCAGCAGGTATGACCATGAGATGGTCAGAAGATCTCTTATGGCCAAAATTGCGATAAACCGACTCGAGAAGACATGGAGGAACAGAGGTATAAACCGCAAAACTAAAATAACACAGATGCGGACTAGTATAAGTTTTACCTAAACAAAACTTTACGATCGCGTTTGCGTTTTACCCTCAATTTGTATGGGATTTGACAGCTAAACGCGAACGCGGTCGTAACGTTTTGTTTCGGTAAAGCTTATACTAGAGCCTCTGGACCATAAGAACTCGTACTCTTCGTAGGATAGATGCATTCGAGATGTTGTGCTGGAGCAGAATGCTCGGGATATCATGTCCTGAACGCCGTACAAATTAGTATATTCTCGACGAGCTCGGCATCAAAAGGCTCTCCGCCATCTGTACCCAACGTGTCCTCAGCTTCTTTGGCCACCTGGTCAGGGCTAGACCGCAAGGCCTGGAAAAGCAGATTAGCATGGCCCCTGCCATGACGGCTGTGGGCGCTCTTCACCATCGCTCTCCAAGCTGCTTGGTCCTGGGCTTGATGCATGGACTGACGTGTGGCTCTGGCGACAGATGTTACTGTGTCCGCCCATCGCATAGGCATCCGTGCTCTGCCCCTCTTAGGGAAGAGGGAAGAGGGGCTTGGAGAGCGATGGTGAAGAGCGCCCACAGCCGTCATGTCCCTCAGCCATGAAGATACGCCAAGGAAGATGTCCAGCAGTGAGCGTGTTTCGGCTGTTCTGATGATCATGTATGTACAAGCAAGTGAAGTGTGTGGTGTTTTCGCACTGTACTCACGTCGTCGTCTAGATCGCGTGGCCCCGCCCGCTCGTTGGGGAACACGGGCACGTTGATGGGCAGCGAGCGGGCCAGGTCCGCTCCCGCTCCCGCTCCGCGCCGCCGCGAGATGTGGATGCCCTCGTCGTGGCTCACGTCCGCTACAAGCGTTCAAATGTTTCCCGTAAGTACATATGTACAGGCTAATTTGTATTCAACGTATTCCTGTAAAGGGGTTATAGCAGTTTGGTATCAACATTTTGGAATGCATTACGCAAAGTGAACCGTTATCGAGATAAGTCATTCACTCTCACTTTAATAAACAAATAAATAAATCATTGATTTTTTTCCTTTGAACTTTACAAGACAAAATAATTAATCAAAATGATAATTTTAAAAACAATTTTACTCGAACCAGAAAGTTCAATGACATCGCAATATTACGGCACCATAAAGCTAATCTTATGATAGAGACAGAAGGCGGCCATAAGAACTCCCAAACTACACAAAACAATCCCGTCATTCCACGATATCTCCACGGTTTTGTTTCTCATGTTTGTTTTCATTTAAAATTGGATTTTTATTGACTATTATTCATTATTGTTTTTTAGGGTTCCGTAGTCGACTAGGAACCCTTATAGTTTCGCTTTGTCTGTCCGTCCGTCCGCGGATAATCTCAGTAACCGTTAGCACTAGAAAGCTGAAATTTGGTACTAATATGTATATCATTCACGCCGACAAAGTGGTAAAATAAAAAGTGCATTTTTTATTTTATTAGGGTACCTCCCCTATACGTTACGTGGGGAGTGTTTTTTTTTTCATTTCAACCCTAACGTGTGATATATTGTTGGATAGGTATTTGAAAATGAATAGGGGTTTGCTAAAATTATTTTTTGATAATGTTAATATTTTCGGAGATAATCGCTCCAGAAGTTTAAAAAAATGTGTCCCCGCCCCTCTAACTTTTGAACCATAAGTTTTAAAAATATGAAAAAAATCTCAAAAGTAGAACTATAAAAACTTTCTAGGAAAATTATTTTGAACTTGATAGGTTGCATAGTTTTGAAAAACATTACAAAATAATTTCTAAGTTTGTAATTTAACCGTATAAGCAGGTGTTTATTGTACCTGTAATTTCTACAAAATCACAATGAAATGACGCTTTCAAATAAAGTAAAAACGGTGGAAATCGGTTCACGCAATAAAGAATTATCCCATATAAAACATCTTCCATACTTTAAGCTCGCGCGCAATAGTTTACTTAATTTGCCAATAGATGTCGCTGTACGCGGAACGCTCACATTGTACATGGCGCTGTTAAGATTTTTCCTGATTTAATGGGGTCGGTCAGGTGTGCCCATACATTAGGTCGAAAATTTGTCGTGCTCAAATTGTCCAAGTTGTCTTTGGTCGTTCGTTGTCTAATAATAAAATTTGTTCGCTAAGTATTGCTTGTATTGTGTCTGTCTATAATACATGGTCGATTTGATTTGGGAATTTGAACTCTCTTGCTCATACATTCGGTTCACGGAACGGGCTACGGAACCCTACACTGAGCGTGGCCCGACACACTCTTGGCCGGTTTTTATTCTTATACACTGACGATCTTTTTGTGAATCCATGCTATTTTAATTTTATGAAATGACATGTAAATTTTCAAAATGAAATAAAATAATCTAATCTAATGTATCCTGGACTGAACAAAGTTATTTTTTTTTATACTGATAATATTCAAGGTTTCACTTCTGCCGGCACTCCCAGAGTGCAACCCGGTCTTTTTTTGTCAGAAACTTATTTACATACATACATACATACACGCCTTTATCCATAAAAGGGGTAGGCAGAGCACATGAAACTGGTGTGCAGTGCCACTGCTAGCATAAATGTGGGTATAAAGATCGACAAAATGTGACATCGCAGCGATAGGTTGCTAGCCCATCGCCCACAATACACTTTAACCCTGTTCCCTTAGTCGACTCTTACGACACCCACGGGAAGAAAGGGGGTGGTGCTATTCTAACTCGACACCACACGGGGCAAAATTATTTGATAACGAAATTACCGTCGGAGTCGTAGTCGTCCTGGTCCGAGATCATGCGGTTGTGCGAGTCCATCCCCTCAATGTCGAAGATGTCCTCCGCGTCCAGCGAGTCTTCTTCGGGGGGGAAGTCTCTGTTGTGCTGTGAAGTCAACACACAATCATAATCAATAGATCTTCGACTACTTGAGCGAATCTCCTAGCGTTTGAACAGCTCGGTTTTAACTCTAACGTAGCTCACGATTATTTCCGCAAAGGTTAAACAGACCGCGGAAACTGTAAAAAAAAAACTCAGTACCGGTATTGGCTTAATAAATACCATTTTGATGTGAATTAGTAAAATTTTAGGAGGAGGAAAAAGAAAACTTATCGAAACTCGTACTGAAAATTTCGCATCTACCCACAAACATCAATACATCCGATCTCTTTTCACTTTTGCACTTAATAATGAGTAAGAAACGGATGGAACCATGTTATCTAACAGGTCTTCATAGTCTTTTTATTTTCAATTCAATTCAACATTTATTCATGAACAATACAGTGATTGTTTGAAATTTGTTTAAAGGTACACTTAATAATAGAAGTAAATACTATAACTAGAATCACGTACATACATCATTTTCACAGATTCTTAGTTAAAACTAGTTTTTTTATAATTGTGCAAATATTCCTTCAATACTATAAAAGCAGGGTGCTAAATAAGCATTGTCTCCGCTTTCTCACTAAACAATGTATCTCGCTCTCTCAGGCATAAATGTCGCCACAAAATTGTATTTGTATTTTTTTGTATTTTTGTCTATTATTTTGCCGTTTTTTATACTTTTAGAATTCTCTATTTTGTTTCTTCAGTTATCAATATATTGCTTTATAAAACACAATTAGTCGACTTGGTTATACTACATTTTCCTATCAAAATCATCCACTACAGCTGTCGAAGTCCTTTTTTAAGGTTCCGTAGTCAACGAGGAATGACATGTCCGTCCGTTACCCTTACAACTAGAAAACTGTAATTCGGCATGGGAATATATATAAATCAAGCCGACAAAACAGAATAATAAATAATTTAAAAAAAAGTGGTAACCCCTACACGTAAAATGGGGATGTAACCTTTTTTCTCGAGGGTTCACAGGTTTCTCCTTAGGGTCACAGCTCACTAGACCCACCCGGCACACGCACCGCACCGCCTCGCCATACTACGTTACGTTAGCGACTCCATACTGAGTTACGTTAGCGACTAGCGCGTTAGTATGGCGAGGCGGTGCGGTGCGTGTGCCGGGTGGGTCTAGTGAGCTGTGACCCTAACCTACAGTGTGGGGGGTATCGTTGGATAGCTTGTTCTAAAATATTACGGGTTTTTTAAAACCATTTTTCAACTCGGTGATTCGTTTCCGAGATATTGGGCTTTAAAGCAAGTGTTTAGTTGGCGTGCGCGTGTAGATGTAATTAAGGCAGACAGGCAACTACGGAACCCTACATTGCGCGTCGCCCGACACGCACTTGGCCGATTTATATTTATTTATAAATATACAAGTATCTCTACTAGCTTAGCCTAATAATTGGGTTCATTCATTGTTATACAGTGTGTGGCCTGTAACAAAAGCAAATATTTAAAAGGACGCTTCCTTGGAGCATCTGCAGTAAACCCTTGTGTCCGATTTTTTAAATATTTTTTTTAATTCGGAGATTCCAAGTGATGTATCTTGGCATTTTTTTTTCCAATTAAAACAACCTGGAAATAATTGCTCAAGAGCTCAATAATCTACCGTTTATTTTTTTGGCCCTATTCCAGGTCACACCCTGTATACAATTGATATTTTGAATGATTACTTTTATCAACTCAAGTTTCGATACTTTCACCTCTTGTCTTGAGAATTTCACAGCTGTCACCCGCACCAAGCTATTTTGAACAGACTGTATGGCTAGTGGGTTATAAGTAAGGCCATACTGCTCAAAAAGGTAAAAACGGTCTACTATTTTTTTTTTCTGAAAATAAACAGTTAATTTTTTTTTTATTACTTAACTAGCGACCCGCCCCGGTTCGCACGAGTACTATATTATACATATAAACCTTCCTCTTGAATCACTCTATCTAATAAAAAAACAATAAAAAAGTAGTTTTAAAGATTTTAGCATAGATAGGGACAGACTTTGTTTTATACTATGTAGTGATGAAATAACACAAATGCTAATTTGCATAAAAATTAAATAGACAATTACTGATTTTAATAACAAGGAAAACTAATGCAAAACTCCCTGAGGTTTATTCAAATGGAATAAATATTAAAATACCAATAAAGCTATATTACAGACAAACACTAACAATATTGATTGCAATAAGTTTTGATATATCGCTTACCTTAACATTATTCTGTGACGTTTTTTTGGCATCTTTGAATGAAGACAGTCTTCTTCTCTGCAGTGGAGGTAGCTGGGGTGAGGGGGGTCCGTTGTCTACTCTGAAGCCATCAGTCAGGCTGTCCCGGGTTTTGCTTACTATACTGTAAATTCGATCATACACCTTTAGTAAATTATAACTTTGGATTAAGTACTACTAACGCATAGATTATTGAGAACGCGCAAGTTTGTTACTATTCTATGCAAAAACTGCTAAACCAACTGATGAAATTTTCCAGTAATTAGCATTGCCATATATATATATATATACCGCATACGAAGGCAAGAGAAGTGTTCTATTTATTCATGCCACCAAAATACAATAAAATAAAATAATAACAATAAACTTAAGACTATCAAAAAGTCCTCCTCGTCATCCCTGCCGCAAGCCTCCAACCCCGAGCACCCAGTAGTCTCAAACCCAATATTCAAGTAACAATACGCAAAATCCTTGAAAAAAAAAAAATTTGACTGTCCACAGTACCTTAATTATAAAGAATATTAGGAAACAAGAAACTAGCATAATAGGTGTAGTACCTAGCTAATATCTTGTGATCCCTTTGTGCGCGGTCTCTGTAGGCTTCAAATTCAGCATACTTTTGGTCTCGGAACTGCTGGACAGTTTCCTCGATGCTTTCGAGCTGCGACTGCAGGGACTGTGATAGCTGCTTGCTCAGTGTGCCGATGGCTTGCTGCGCCGGTTGCCAGCCTTTCTTATCACTAACTATGTTGTTTGTGTCCATATTCTCTTTCATGTCTCTTTCTAAACTAGTTACTTCTGGCACAAGTAAGTTGAAAACTGGAGAGAAATTGCTTGACTTCTTAAGATTATTCACTTTCTCTGGTGTGGTCTGTAACAAAACAGTTGAATTGTGATTAACCATTATTAGTGGCATGTGGAAATAAAAACTTCCGTAAAGTTCAATATGTATTCTAGAATATGTTGTATTTTTATTTTATTAAAAATTCTGTTTACTCAGTTCGGTTGAGCAGTTAACATAGGTAGTATTTTTTGCTTGATAATGAATTAGCAATATCATGTTACTTGTCAAATGGCAAGTGTAAATTGATGCCTTAAACACTCAGTTCGGTTGAGCAGTTAACATAGGTAGTATTTTTTGCTTGATAATGAATTAGCAATATCATGTTACTTGTCAAATGGCAAGTGTAAATTGATGCCTTAAACTTGCACAATGTACTGTATCAATTAAGCCTACCTAAAAATGTTTATTGGTCATTTAGCATTGAACATGAATTAAACCATTCCTGTCCTCAATCACAGAGGTCATTAGGGCACAAAGGAGACAAAAGCAGTAACCTAGTATGAAGTCTTGTACTGACTTGTGTGCCTTTGGGAATGAGAACAGCGGCGGGTCTGTCCTGCGAGATGGCGTGGGTGACCTGACCGCAGGCCAGGCAGGAGTGCAGCGCCCAGCGGCCCACGGCGCGCTGGCACGTCAGAGCTGGCTGCACCACCTGAGTCTTCAGGGAGCTCAGTGGTGTTGACAGTAATTTCTATAAAAATAAAAAAGTTATACTCAACTATCAAGTTATCATTCAATATGACTAGTTAACACTCAGAAACAGTAAAAAACAGCACTTTCAATACTTAATTTCGAATTTGGTCCTGTGACGCTGATAAATAGCACCGACTTCTTAAATAACCTTATTTTTATCGCTATAACGCCTGACGCCGCTGTATATTTATTGGATATAAAATGGTTCGGCGACATGAAATCGTGATATTCGTTCTATTAACTTTCAATTCAAAACATTAGCCCTTCAAAAAACGTCAAGGTCGCTACATGTTTACCGACGGTACCTACCTCACTGAAAAAAATATCCCTTTGTTCCGTAGGTGATAACTCCAGTTTTCTTATATCTACATTATCTTCTGTTTTATCACTACCTAATGTTACATTTAAGCATTTACAAACAAAGAGAGCCATAATGACTAAAAAGCGACGATGGAAAATCAAATTCGTATGAAAATACACAATCGTAATTTGTACAAAGTAGTCCAGAGATAGAAATACATGCAGCACGCACACAACAAAATACACTCACACACCTGATTGTGTTTTTATCTACCAAAATAGTCATACACATACATATAATATAAAGATTACAGCTAGATATATATAAGCGGCACGTTTTGGCTATTTAACTTAAAGCATAGCTTGTAAAACTGTCTATCTCAGTTTTTGCTTACAAAATTCTATTGCCAGAAAGAAACAGCAATACTTAAGGGTAAGTTGTTTTTAGCATGATGTTCAAGAAAACGTGTAACCACACTGCAAAATTTACAGCGATGGGTCGGCGTTTCTCAGATTTTCTCGAAGAGCTCTGGATTTCCTGATCCTCGTTGAGACTGTTGACAGTACTTGACATCATTGACAGCTGTCATCTGTCAAATAGGATGTGCTGGACGTGGAAATACCAGGGACTGCATGTGCATGATTTCAATTTCTTGCTGAGGTTAGTTTGTCTCCGTGGCGGTTTTATTTTAACTGATGCTACAAAAATGTTAAATGTAATATGTAGCGTAGTTTAAATTTATCCTCAAATTCCGGCAGTGCTTTAAGTATTTTCTATGCTGTTTACAGTGTTCCACAGTGCGGCTTTTAAAGTTACATGCTTGAACAATGTCTAAAAGAAGTCAGCCTAGTTGGTCCCCGCCGACGAAGAAAGAGCAAAGGCCAGTGCTTCGGTTATACAACAGTTTAACACGGCAGAAAGAGGAATTCGTGTGCTCCAATGGGAACAGGGTGAACTGGTATACCTGTGGGCCCACTGTGTACGATGCCTCCCATATGGGCCATGCAAGGTAAATTCACAATTTAAACGACATGCTTACGTCTACACATCAAATAGTAACTAATAGTGTCGAAATAGCCTTCATGTAACCCTTGGTATGTCATTGCTTCATAATCATAATAATGTCACGTGTAATGCAATTAGTCTCAAATTAATTTAAGTTTAATCAAAAATATGGAACAAAACACTATGCATGCTGAAAACCTTAAAATAGATTCTGATGCCTTCTAAGTGATAATTATAATAAAATATAATTTATTTTATGATTTAATAATTAACTTACAATGTTTGTACCGTAAAACTTTCGGCAGTTACGCAAGTATTTGTATCTGTTTCCAGGTCATACATCTCTTTTGATATTCTGAGACGAGTAATGGCCAATTATTTTGGCCTGGACATTCTGTATGTGATGAACATAACTGATATTGATGACAAAATCATCAAAAGGGCCAGGCAAAACCATTTATATGAAATATATGCTAAAGAAGAGAGAAATCTGAGTAAAACAATAGATGATGCAACAGCTGTGGTGAACTACTATGAAAATATTGTTAAGACTACTGGTGACCCCGATAAAAAGGTTGCCATGCAAAAAATGTTAGACAAGTAAGTACATTAAACTGATTTACATTAGTTGGCGTATCTCAATTCATGTCAGCAGATTTGTTTTATTAAACACAGTGACTTTGGTATGAGTTTTTTAGTACATTATTTCCACTGATAAGATTTTATTTGCCTTTCCAGTGTAGCAAATGCAGTACAGACTCTCAAGGTAGCGGTACAAGGTAAAAATGATGAAAAGATCTCTGAAGCGAAGTCTACACTGCTCAAGTCAGCAAAAGATCCAATATCAGAGTGGCTAGACAGTCAGTTTGGTAGCACAGTCACGGATAATGCAATATTTACCACATTGCCAAGATATTGGGAAAATGAGTTTCATAAAGATATGAAAGCTTTAAATGTAAGTATTATGAATATAATGCTGACAGCAATTTATTTAGTTTACATTCATCAATAAACGTAGAACCTTGAGTATCACAACATTCATTTATATAAGAGGCTAAAGTAGCCGGGCACGCGATCTCGAGGTACTGTTCAAACCCTATACCACAGGGTTTTTCAATCATTTAATATTTAACAGAGGCTTTTCGGTAAAGGAGAACATCTTGAGAAAACCGGTCTAAACCTGACATTGTCTAGTTTTCCCTTTGGGATGGAAGGTCAGATGTCATTCCCTTTCAGAAATCTAGTGCCTACACCAAATTGGGATAAGGTGCCAAAGTTGACCCCGGGTTGCTTTAGTCTACCTACAATCAGGAAAATCACTAAGTGAATTATTAATTTAAATACCGATTCATTCAAAGTATTTATTTGCTAAACATAGGTTATACAGATGTTATAAAATGCAGCTTGGTATCACTATGTCTTACCCGAAGTTGTAACAAAATGTAGAGCGAGTAGGCTTAAATTAATATGGTATCACAGTTTTCATGCATCATGCTTTTTCTAATACATAAAATAACAAAATGAGTGTGACTTGAACAATCGTCTTTTCTATATATTCATCAATTGAATAATATGCCTTTTCCGCTAGAAAGGCAAACAGATTCTTTTTGAACAGCATCAGATCCTCAGCATGTAAAATGTTTCTTGGTAACTTATTGAAGATTCTTGATGCCATCCCAAGAACACTTTTTTTTTTTTTTTATGATATAGGAGGCAAACGAGCACTTTTTGAGAGCAATTCAAAACATATTTCATTTATAATATTTCGCGATATGTTCTACATTCCAGGTTCTACCGCCAGATGTATTAACAAGAGTTAGTGAATATGTACCACAGATTGTTAAGTTTATAGAGAAGATTATTGAGAATGGCTTGGCTTATGAATCAAACGGCTCAGTATATTTTAATGTCAGTGAGTTCGACAGCAAAAAACACCATCACTACGCAAGATTGGTGCCTGAAGCGTATGGAGACACCAACTCATTGCAAGAGGGGGAAGGTAAATCTACCATAAATATCTAGATACTACACTACTAAATGGCTGTCACGCATTGTTCAGCTGTTTAAGCGTGATTGAGTAACAAACATCCAAACATCTAAACTTTCGCATTTATAATATTAGTAGGATAAACCTTCCTCTTGAATCACTATCTATTTAAAAAAAACCTCATTAAAATCCGTTGCGTAGTTTTAACGATCTAAGCATACATAGGGACAGACAGCGGGAAGCGAATTTGTTTTATACTATGTAGTGATCTTTTACTAGCGACCCGCCCCGGCTTCGCACGGGTACTATATTATACATATAAACCTTCCGCTTGAATCACTCTATCTATAAAAAACCCGCATCAAAATCCGTTGCGTAGTTTTAAAGATTTAAGCATACATAGGGACAGACAGCGGGAAGCTACTTTGTTTTATACCATGTAGTGATCTTTTACTAGCGACCCGCCCCGGCTTCGCACGGGTACTATATTATTCATATAAACCTTCCGCTTGGATCACTCTATCTATTAAAAAAACCGCATCAAAATCCGTTGCGTAGGTTTAAAGATCTAAGCATACATAGGGACAGACAGCAGGAAGCGACTTTCTTTTATACTATGTATGTGTTATGATGAAAGGTTCATATGTTCTTATCCCATCAAAACTGGGTATTCATTGTAATCCTCACTGGGCATACGAGGATACACCAAATATTTCAATTAGATTAGTGAGTATATGTAAAGTTTCGTCACAATCCAACACGTAGTTTTAAAATGAGAGCGTAACTACGTTTGTATGGGAAGGTGAAATTCGGCCGAGCTTACTGCGGACTCTTAATGGAAGGTAAAAGCAACTACTAATATTTTTTTAGGGAAACTGCCTAGAATTGCCGCCAATATATAACGTTTGGGCAACCTTATGACCTTCTAATAGAATCGTGTTGACATATTTTGGATCACTTTGTCCTTGCACATATTTACGAACTCGACTGTACGATCAGTTTAGTTTCTCAGTTCATGTTCCAGCTAGTGTTTAGTCATGTAAATAATAATTATATAGATTAAATAAAGGTATAATGTAATCTTAGTTATAAAACTTTTAATTAAATGTATTTTATTTACATCTTAATGTCTTAATTTTAATTATTTAGGGCGAGACACTCCCAATGACCATTATTTAAAATAATAATAGGTAGGTAAAATGGTTTAGGAAGCACAAGTGGTTTGATAGTCCTTGCTATTATTACAATACCAAAATAAAAACCATGACAACCAACTTGAACTTCCTTAACAATAGAAAAATACTGTACAGAAGGGCTAACAATCCAGCTACCTAAATAGTATTTCAGTTAAACCCTATTTCATGTCCTCAAATAATCAAGGTAAATTAGCCTTTGTTCTGTACAGTAAAGAACTTTTATAGAAATCATCAGCTATAGTGTCGTGGCTGATGGGTTTTATTTGAGGGCCTTATCACACGAGCGATTCCAACTCGCGACGTGTTCACACCCATAAATAACTCAAATCGCAGTGTGATAACGCTCTCAAACCACAGGTTAGTGACTTTAGGTGCCAGAAACCCGCTAGACAGGCCCTGATCGCTGGCCTTTTCCCCTACACTTGGAGTCCCCCATATTATCGTCTACGAGCGTAGCACTACGAAACCTTTGGCACTGAATTATTATCACGTTATCATCATCATTATCTCATGAGTCATGCTCATGCCTCTACGAGCGATCAGACGAAGAGTTGCTTGACCTCGAGTGTTATGATTCAGCATCCTTATAATTTTTTGACGACCGGTTCTTACGTCAGCCTAGTGGGTAACCTGTCCATACGAACCTGACGGTCCTGGGTTCGATTCCCGGTAAGGACAAATATTTGTGTGATGCGCATGAATATTGGTTTCAGAGCCTTGGATGTTTTCTATATATATAAGTATTTATATCTATTAAATATGTCGTCTAGTTCCCGTCCACTGCTGGACATAGGCCTCCCCAAAAGAGTGCCAATGCGACCGGTTCTGCGCCACCCGCATCCAGCGGACTCCCGCTACCTTTACCAGGTCATCAGTCCACCTTGTGGGGGGCCCACGCACGCCGCGCCTTCCGGTAAGTGGTCGCCACTCGAGAACCTTTCCGCTCCATTGGCCATAGGTTCTGCGTGCAATGTGCCCCTCCCACTGCCGCTTAAGTTTAGCGATTCGGTTCCAAAATGTATAATGATTCGCAGGCGACCTCAGCGCCGACACCTCAGAAAAGCGCTCCGCCAACGACTTCGTGCTCTGGAAGCGCAGCAAGGCGGGCGAGCCGGCGTGGGAGTCCCCGTGGGGGCTCGGGCGGCCCGGCTGGCACATCGAGTGCTCGGCGATGGCGGCCGACGTGCTCGGAGACAAGCTCGACGTGCACACCGGGGGTGTGGACCTCAAGTTCCCGCATCATGACAACGAGCTGGCTCAGAGCGAGGTGAGTTTAGTTACCGTGTTATCAAACCGCGGTTAGACTGGGATTGTTGGCAGGGACCGGACAACCCTTTCCGCGGTAAAAGCCTTTCAATGGGCATCCCTTAAACACGGCTAACCCATTAAAAGACTTTCCAGTTAGAACTGCTAGCCCATTCGTTTGACTAGCCCTTATCGAAAAACTTAGCATAAAATAAAGGTAGCCCTTTGCAATTGCTTACTGCTATCCTATATGCCTTGCAATCCCTTAATAAGTGTTACCCTTATCATTTAGCGCTTTTTATAAAGCTTTCCCTTTAGTAATGTCGTCGTTGAGCCTTGCGTAATCTTTTACGCAAGGCTCAACGACGACATTACTAAACACAGACAGGATTAGTGTTATACGCCAGTGTATGAAAATGAAAGAATATACGTGCCTAGGGAAGGGTTTGTAAAATTAATTTGTTCGCCTACCATACCTACTACATACTAGCACGATTACAACTACCAGTTGCTGCGCTTACTATTGGATTCAGAGTAATGTGTGCTTTATGAACAAGGTAGATGATTTAAATTAGCTCGCTTATATGCTAAAAGGGAAGCCCTTTATAAGGCTAACCCTTATAAGGTATTGGTGAGCGGATGATAAGGGTTTTGGGATACCGATTGCTCATATGGGTTAGCGTTTATACAAGGGCTTTAAAAGCAAAATGAATGGGTTTCGTCGGGCAAAGGGTATGGTGAGTTAAGCCTTATGCAAAGCCCATACAAAACCCTTTATAAGGGATAGCGGGCCGGTCCCTGATTGTAGGTGACAGACAGTATTGCCATATAAGTACGCCAAAGTTTATACGAACTGACAGCTATTTCAATCCCAAAGTCATCGCGGTTTAGTAAAACCTCAGCCTATTTTTGCCCGATTGCCGAAGGAGGGTTATGTTTTTCGAGTGTATGTGTGTATGTCTTATTCTTTGGCACACCCTGCAGCCTAAACCGATTGACCGATTTCGACATATGAGGTGTTGTTGGATTCCTCTTAATTGTAGGAGTGACATGGGCTATAATATTTGTTAAAAAGCAGTTGGGTTTCTCGAAAAATCTTTTGATTTCACTTGTTTATTCATGCAGTTTTATTTTCTTTTTAATGATGAATGGTTTAGAGTTAATAGATATACATTTTGACTCGTAAAGTGCCATTGTAGCCTATTTCCAGAGGTTGGTCAGCCATTCTTCACCGAAGTGACCTTATATTATATCGTCACATATTCTTACTCCTACAGTAATATTTGATGCTATTTGTACGAGGAAGCAAAACTAAATAGGTAATTAATAACGATTTAGGCCAGTTTAAAATTTACATGACAGTCAACGACTTAATAATAAAACTTTATAAATATTTAATAATCGAATAAAAAAATCAAAATTCACAAGATGTCAAGTTAATTAATCACTTATTTAAATCTCAAAATGTCAAATGTCATGCGACCTCATAATTAACATGTGTGTTTGCGTGCATCATACAGCAGTGGTTTAGATGATATTGATCGTCGCTATAATTCCTATATATTACAAGTTCTTATGTGTACAAGCTTTAATCTAACTTGCACTGTTCGCAATACTCACGTAACTAGGCCACCAGCATCACAAATTGAAGGGTTATCCTCATGTTAGTGCAGTATTTTTAATTTCTCTCCATCGTACTGTTGAGTTCTCAAATATACCCATATATACCTACCAACACTAGAATTACGTTTTTCATATGTTTATTTACTAACAACTATGGACATGCTCTGAAAATAAAAGTATTTGAATTTGAATTTGAAATATCTATACAAACAACCCTTCAAAAGATATATACACACCCCCTTATTCATAAAACTTAAAATGCCACTGCTAAATAAAATGTGCTCTGTCCCTTTCTTAAGAACAAAAATGTCAAAGTGACAGATACGGACAAACGAATTTTAACGCCATTTTAGTTAAAACAGGCTTGTAGTACGTTTATGAATATGGCCGTGTCTTTATTGTTACTGACATGAGTCGCATGCAGGGCCTGATTTACCCACAGGCTAGTAAGGCTAGAGCCTAGGGCGCAAGGACCAAGCAAGGGGGCGGCGGCGGGTGCAGCACTGAGCTGAGACTTACTTACATTTCATAGTTAGCCTATGGTGGTCTTCAAATAAAATTTCATTTCATTTGATATCATATAAACTCTCCCACCAGGCATACTTCAACAAGCCGGGCTGGGTGAACTACTTCCTGCACACCGGCCACCTCACCATCGCCGGCTGCAAGATGTCGAAGTCTCTCAAGAACTTCGTGACCATCGGCGAAGCGCTGCAGCGTCACACGGCGCGCCAGCTGCGCCTCGCGTTCCTGCTGCACGGCTGGAAGGAGACGCTGGACTACTCCAGCAACACCATGGAGATGGCCATACAGACTGAGAAGATGTTTAATGTGAGTCTTTTTTTTATGATATAGGAGGCAAACGAGCAGTCGAATCACCTGATGGTAAGCGATAATCGACGCCCATGGACACTTACAACACCAGAAGAGTTGTAGGTGCGTTGCCGGCCTTTAAGATGGGAGTACGCTCTTTTCTTGAAGGCTTGAAGGTTATAACGGTCCGGAAATACCGCAGGCGACAATTCATTCCAGAGTTTGGCTGTGCGAGGCAGAAAGTTTCGGGAGAAACGCACAGTTGAGGACTGCCAACCATCAACGTGGTGAGAATGGAAAAGCTGTCGCGTAGGGCGATGTAGGGCTGTTCCATGATTGTTTTAGTAGTTACTTAATAAAAAATCGTATTACATGAGAACTAGCCAAGTAAGACCTTAGGCTTAAATATATTATCCTAAGTTATAAGGAGAAATTATATTGTAAGTTGTTATAAAATATTTTATGTTGGTATAAATAGATTTCAGGACTGACCTTTAAACTTGGCACCCATTTAGATCTCACTTCTTCTGTCGTTGAAGTCAACAACCAAGGCATATTATATCATAATATTGGACTTGGCTCTCATTTCACATTTATGTTTTTGTTTGGATGTACTATTACGTACCTAGGGCGTAAAATTGTGTACTCACCACGGGCAGTAAGAAAGAAAGCCCTCTATCTAATATTTACAACCCTCGCCTGCGGCTCGGGTCTCAAATACCTGCGATTTCGGGCTTTCTTTCTTATACAGCCCTTGGTAAGTAATGTACTATTTTACCCTACCTTGTTTTTTAAACGCGCAGTATGAGCTTGTACTACTTAGATTAAGTATATTTTGTAACCATAAAGCTGCGTACGAATTTGAGCGGCTCAGCCTGAGGCATGCTCGCCCCGCGCGGCGCGCTGCTCGCGAGCCAAATTGTTGCACATAAACATGCGCGGGCGAGGCAGCGTGCTCGCGGCGAGCCGACATTGTGCGTCGTTCAAAATGGCGTCGGACACGATGACAGCCACGGCTGCGTTTATCATATTTCACCGAATTATAGTAATAAATTTACAAACAAACTCGATTACACATACACGGTTCGTCCACTTGCTCAAATTCATACGCGCCTCACCCACAAACAAGTTAGAACGCGTCGCTCTGCCTGCGGCAAGCTCAGATACACGTCCAAATTACGCGAGGCACGCACACTGAGCCGCCTTTGAGCACGGGCAAAAGACCGCCTCTGGACGGCTCGCCGCGCGCCGCTCGCGGGCTGCTCGCGCACTGCCCGTGAGCGCGTACGAATTTGAGCGAAATAGGTGAGCCGTGCGTGCCTCAACCCGAGGCTGCTCTAATTGGTACGCAGCTTTAGCTTTAATGTGCATGCCATGTTTGCCTGTAATTGGGTGACTCAAGCAATCTTATCTTATATTCTGTTTTTAATTAAGTATTTCATATTAAGCTACGGTAGCCTAGTGGTTCAGGCATGCGGCCGTCAAGCGGCGGTACCAATGAGTTTTTCGGAACTTATGTGAGCGTTTCTCAAAAAAAATGCCACTATTATTAATTGTACTTCTAGGAATTTTATGTTAACTATTTCCACTCAGAATCAGGAGCACTTTCGACCCTGGTAGGAGAAAAAAATATTTTTCCTATTGTGTTACCATTTACCTTATACTTTGTATGGTGGTAACACAATAGGAAAGTTCAAAAATGTATGGACATTTTGGGACACTTCTTTATCCAATTGGGATAGAAAGACATCGTGATTTTGATTAGAAATAACAAAAAGTTGCGGAAAATCTCCGAAAAAGTTTAGTGGCATTTTTTTTGAGAAACGCTCATGTACGGAATATTTACCGTTAGCTTTTCGGTGAAGGAAAACATCGTGAGGAAACCGGTCTAATCCTAATAAGGTCTAGTTTTCCCTCTGGGTTGGAAGGTCAGATGGCAGTTGCTTTCGTAAAACTAGTGCCTATGCCAAATCTTGGGATTAGGTGTCAAAGCGGACCCCGGGCTCCTTTAGGGGCACAACCGGGAACAACGCTAGGAGGATGATGAATTAAGTATTTCATATTACACCTGTTGGCAAACTTAAATAAATAAATAGAATAAATTTACTTGGCCTTTAAAATGTTGGGCCTTCGGTTACAAACGTCAGTCTGGTTTAGTTATACACCGTGTCGTTGCAGGAGTTCTTCCTGACGGTGAAGGACGCGATGCGCGCGGGCTACGACGAGGGCTGCGGCGGCGCGTGGCGCGAGGCGGACCGCGCGCTCGCCGACAAGCTGCGGACCACGAAGGAACAAGTCCACGCGGCGCTTTGCGGTAACTAACTACACTACCTAAAGCCAGGCCTGTTCGCCTTTGCCTTTCGAGTTTTTCTTGCTGTTAAACATCGGGTTTTCTTCTGTATATCATCAGTTCTAATAATTAGTCTAGCCTAAGTTCGGCTTTACATCAATATTTAGAATAGAAGAATGCTATATTGCAGCAAGAACAAGAATATAAATGACACAGTGCTTTTAAGAAAGAATCTGGAATCTCAGAAAAGGAGTCCATTCGTAAGTCGAGAAACAGATTGCAACGATGCAGATTTTCAGTGGATTCTATAAAGTAAAGAAACCGGTTAACGTTAAGGCGGCACAGTTTTCATCAGAGAAGAATTGTAAAACAACAAATACATTTTAGTCCATAGGTCACGCTGTTGGCTTACTATCAGCCAGCCCGTACGCTTATATGCCACTGTCGAGGTAAAAAATACCTTTTTTACAAGCTCTTACTCGTATTTAACTTGGAGTGTACCTTTGTCAGGGTGGAATCTTGCAACTGAATTTTGAAGCAGATATCTTCAACCGATTGAGCTGAAATTTTGGGTAAAGGTATAGTTTGATGACAATTCAATATTATTATGGTACCATCGAGACTGATCTGATTATAAAGACAGAAGGTGGCCACGGGGATTCAGTACTTAACCGTCGTAACCTCGTTGAGTTTGGGCTTGTTAGAATCGTCTCAATGAATAGTTGATGACGGTATACGGAAAAGTACAGTCGGCGATAAAAGCTTGTATCAAAAATGAAGTGTTTGATAATTTTTCAGACAACATCGACACGCGAGGCGCGCTAGACGCGCTGCGCGAGCTCGCGGCGGCGTGCCACGTGTTCCTGCGGCGCGGCGCCGGCGCCGGCAGCACGAGCGGCGCCGGCAGCACGAGCGGCGCCGGCAGCACGAGCGGCGCCGGCAGCACGAGCGGCGCCGGCAGCACGAGCGGCGCCGGCAGCACGAGCGGCGCCGAGCGGCCCACGCCGCTGCTGGCGGCCGCGGCGCGCTACGCGACCGACGTGCTGCACGTGCTCGGCGCCGTGGACGGGCCCCGGGGAGGCATCGGCTTCCCGGTGGGGGACGGCGATAATGTTTGCGTAAGTGTCAGGCAGCCCTACACAATGGGGCATCATGGCGCGGGACAGGGACGCCGTTATGCGTTTCAGTGCGATGGAAGTACTTCTTTCTCCCTCTAACGCATAGCAGTTACAGAATAAATATTTGAATTTAACCATTCATCGTTTCCCCAGCTGGAAGAAGTAGTAATGCCATACCTGGAAGCGCTCAGTTCGTTCCGCGCTCGCGTGCGGGACGCGGCGCGCACAGTGAAGGCGACCGACGTGCTCGCGTTGTGCGACGCGCTGCGCGACACGGACCTGCCCGAGCTCGGCGTGCGGCTCGAAGACAAGTCTGGTGAGCCTTATTAACGACGACATAGACGCTGTTTTAGTTCCCCAGCTGGAAGTAGTGATGCCATACTTGGAAGCGCTCAGTGGACGGTGAAGGCGAACAACGTGCTCGCGTTGTGCGACGAGCTGCGCGACATGGACTTGCCCGAGCCGGGATGCGGCTCGAAGACAAGCCTGGTGAGCCTTATCAACAATGCCATAGAGGTGGTTTTAGTTCCGCAGATAGAAACACTGACGCCATACTTGAAGGCGCTGCATTCGTTCCTGCCCGAGCTGGGCGTGCGGCTCAAACATAAGCCTTAAAATAATTCTTAATAATTCTGTAAAATATTCGATGATAATACTCCATATTGATAAAAAAATGTTACTAACACTAGTAAGGTGGCGACAGTCTTTTGTTTTGCCGTGAAAATTCCGGGCTCTGTTTACGATCGCGGAAGGGAGAGAAGATATGTTATCAATAACATAGGTTTAAAAGGCCCCAGGGAGCATAGTACGTACTAAAAATACCAAATTTTGATACAAGTAAGTCTCTAAACCCAGTTCTTTTGTGAGCCACGGTTTTATAATGGATAAACTAAATGTTTTTGTTCATATCCAAACAGACCGCACAGTGGTGAAGTTGGTGAGCAAAGAAGAGCTCGCGCGAGAGAAGGAAGAGAAGAAGCGTTTAGAAGCGGAGAAGTTGAAGAAGAAGCAAGAGCTCGCCGAAGCGCAGCGGCTCAAGGACGAGCAGCGGAAGATCCCGCCGGGGGACATGTTCCGGAAGGAGGGGGACAAGTACTCTCAGTTCGACGACAAGGTACAATCTGTTATCTTTATTTAATAGTAGCTTTTGTCCGCGACTTTATCTGCGGGGAACTCGTTTATATCGCACCCCCTTAGGGGACGACTTGGGGATAAAAATAATCCCATGTCCGTCCTCGGTATTAAATCTACCTCCATACTAAATTGCATCTCAATCAGTCCAGCTGCTTATGCTTGAAAAGGTATCAGACAGACAGACAGTTACTTTCGCATTTATAACAAGTTCCTGTCAAAAAAAAACATTTTTGGTACAAGCTTTTATTGCCGACTATACTTTTCTGTATACCTCATTAAGAAAGAAAGAAAATAATTTATTAGCGTAAAGATTTACACTACATGCCGGTATTGGTGTCACGGAGCGAGCCACAAGGCGCTCCGTGACGCTGATTTTCAGTGAGGCCATTAAGAAGCAAGATGGCACTGAAAGAATACAACATAATAGGGACATAGACTCATCAAATTAAGTACAAGAAAATTTGAAACAAAAGAATAATCATTAGAATCTCTCTTGAACGAATATTATATAACTATCTACCTATATATTTTAAACATGTTCTGTATGACTTCAAAGTATGTGTGTGTCTGTGTGTGGAGGTGACTGCGCAAGAGTATGAGTGTAAATGTGCAAGGTGGCCTAAGTATTATGTTTCTGTTTGGCAATCAAAAAAATTCTGAAGGACTTTTTTAAAAGAGGCGACTGTGTTGACTGTGACGAGCCCAAACTCAACGGTCTTGCGTCGGTTAAGTACTGAATTCCCATGGCCACCTTCTGTCTCCATCATCAGATCAGCTCGATGGTAGCATAATATTGAATTGTCATCCAAACTATACTAATACGCAAATTTCAGCTCAATCGGTCACCGGGAAGTAAGTTAACTTGCAAGATTTAATGAAAAACAGGTGAAACTAAATAAAAGCTTGTAATGAATATTAATATGGATTCAATATAATCGCCATGGACATACATTTTATGGCTTAGAAAAACCTAGTGAAAGTCATGGGTAACCAAAGCGCCCAATAAATACTTCTAGCCCCTTCCACGCATTCCTTTTTTGACACAATCTATATGATAAAATATATACTCACATGAAATTACCTCGTAACGCTTGTTATAGGGTCTCCCGACACACGACCACGAAGGAAAGGAAATCAGCAAGGGGCTCGTGAAAAAGCTGCAGAAACTGCAAATGGCCCAGGAGAAGAAATACAACGAGTACTTGGCCTCTGTCAACGCTAGCACCTAACTCGGTCAGCAATCACAGAATGTATACTTCTAAAGTGGAGTTCAATGAAGATGGAAAAAAAATCATCCGATAAGGAGGTTTTTTTTTACCTTTCATTAGATACCTAAGACAATTTTAACCACTTTCTGACCCACAAGCGTAAGGAAGACATGTCCCCCAGATCGGCTTATGTATGTATTTCTAAAGATTAAGTCACGCTTAATGTTTAGAAATACATTACAAATACATATTTCCTATTAACGATATATAAATTTGAGTTTCAATGTTCACGAGAAATTGAAGTTGAATTAACCACCCATTTACATTATTTTTATAGCTTACTTTCACTTTGAGGGTCTATTTAAATAGTACCAAGTTGTAAAAAGAAATCCCTTTCTATTGAAGTCCACTGTATTTAATATGATAGTTCATTAGTCGTGTAACACATACGTTACTTGTACTTGGTTTGGCCGATCGACTTTTTCTGTATCAAAAACGAGGAATTATCAGTTTCCTAGAAAATCATTATAACTTGAACTCCTGACATACTTAAGGGTGGTATTCCACTTGTCCAAGATCTTTGTCCAATAATCATTGCGTCTCACATTGTTGGCAACACCAACAAAAGGTTTTTAGTTATAGTAACCATTTTTGTATCTCTCTCTCATACCGGCGATCCCGGTAAAAATGCACGCAGTAACACGACTCCGGATTTTATTCGTTTTCCACGGGTACCCAGCCCATCCAACTCCAAATATAGTCCACCGCGCTACATGGTCATTCGAACCGGATCTGAACCATTGACCATGGACCTATATTTATTTGCCTCTCACATTTTGTTTAAAAAAACGCGAGACGCAATGATTATTGGACAAAGATCTTAAACAAGAGGAATACCGCCCTAAAAGATGATTAACGTGCACTCGGGTAATTCCGAAAATTACTAATATCTACTAAACGCGGCTACATTATTTGCTCTGACAACACTCCCTATTTCCACACGTTCAAATTGAACGTCATAAGGTGTTGCCAGAGCAAACTATGGCCGCGTTTAGTAGATATTAGTAATTTTCGGAATTACCCGAGTGCACGTTACATACAAGTTAACAAAGGTGAGTTGTACCTAACCTAACAGGCTGCAATCGTAAGCGGTGTTCGTTAAAATCTGTATGTATGGAAAGTTTGTATGGGATGACGGCTGCCGGCGCCATATTTAACGTTGATCGGTCTGTAACCGCAAGTTGATGCAGTTCTTCTTGTCATTGTACGATATCTTCTTAGCAAAGTTCTTCGGTCGTTGTCGTGGTCGTGGTCGTGACTACAGGATAAGAAGAATAAGTTTCTGTCAAAAAATTAATTTTTCGTACAAGCTTTTATTGCCGACTGTACTTTTCTGTATACCGTCATCAACTGCTCATTGAGACGATTCTAACGAGCCCAAACTCGATAGGGTTATGTGATTTTATTACAGAGTTCCTATGGCCACCTTCCAGCTCCATCATCAGATCAGCTCCAGGTCATCATAATATTGCATTGTCACGCGATTTGCATATTCGTGCAAAATTTCAACTCAAACGGAAACCGGGAAGTGGATAAAATTTAACTGGCAAGATTTGATTACAGACAGACAGACAGACAACGAGACAGGAGAAAGTAAATAAAAGCTTGTAATAATAGTTACTACGTACAAGTCGACGCTCGTAAAAAGAGCTCTGGCTGCCATATAAAATGTATGGCCGACGGAGCTTTTTTACGTGCGTTGACTTGACATGCACGCTTATTTTTAACGTGACGAAATGTTAGCAACTATAGCATAAAGGTCTGTGCACAAACCTGCATTTAATTGTGTACCTACATTGCATTTTCGAATACATTTTATTTATTCGGTATGTTTTCAGTATTGGCAATCTTGGTTTTATTGTTAAGTAAATTAGCTTATTTGTAGTAAATCAAGGCAACGATGTCGTGCTTTTGGAAAAAAAAATAAGCTTGATTCCATAAAGTTCTTTAAAATATGCATTGGTTGTGGCCCCTTAAAAAAAAAATTAAATGAATTTAAACATTGTTATCAAAGAACCTGGATATCGGTGCTAAACTGTGCCTTGAAATAATCACAAACGATTAGTTTCCAATTGTTTTTTTTTTTACCAACTAACCACAAATATTACATACAGATGTGTCGAATTAATGATCTCCTTTTTAAATTCGATTAACAGTGTTTAATAAATGTGTTGCACAGATTGACTCTAGTAAATATGACCTTTCATAATGATCGCGCTGGGAACAGTATTACAATCATTGCCTATTTATCGCATTCATTAACAGTTACTATGCCAATCAAAAATCATTTGCAAATTTTATACTTACAATAAAAATGTCATAATAAAAAAGCTTTTTATTAATAAATCCCGATCGAAACAGACCGTCGTAGTAACCGATATAAAAAAAAACGATTTCGGTGGAATAATGTGAGCACATTCTTTAAATGATCCCGTCAATGTCAACAAATTAAATAAAAAGAAGAGGGCTGACTGAACAGTCCACCGATTATCTACATTTACGTTAACATTAAAAATGAATTACCACGACTTGGATGCTGACAATGGAGGTGCATAACGCTTCATTGAGGACTCTATAAAGGCGGTCGCCGCGTGCGTCGATAAAATACGAATAAAAGTTAAAAAAAGGTAAAAAGTGAGGTAAACAATACGTTTTTTGTGAGCCCTGGTGTGGGGTTGGGGACCGGCGCACGCGACTACTCGGCGTATATCCTACTGCTAGCGATCCTGCTCTGTTTAAGGACGCATGCACTATATTTATCCGTTGATCTTCTGAGCCCGATAGGTAGAAAATAAAAAGGTAGAAGATAACATTAAATATCTTCCTCGATTCGCGATATTTGGTCGGCATTCCGAAATTGCATTTAGATAATGACGCTGAAATATTAGATGAGACGGTTAGAGTACAAAATATTAAATAATAAGCGAGATGTAAAGTAAAGAATAGAAGAATGGAGAGTAAGTAAAGAATACCGGGTTACCATACGTTGACAAACGTAATTTTAAATTATTCTTAAGTTAAAGTTACAAATGAAGAAAACTCAAAAAACATCATGATTTAATTTTATAAAACATTTTATTCGCCTATTAGAAAATCGTGACGTATTTCCTCATATATTTCTAAACACTTCGTACCAACAGAGCGTTTTGACACTTGACGTTTCATAAAAAGTTGCTGATTTAACCATCACCGTCAGTAATCGGCCAATAGGGCCCGTCCAATACTCACTACACTCGCCCGGAAACCTAGAATATTCTAAGGTAAGGACATCTTTGTTGCTACCTTTTAGACATACTGTGTTTAATATCTACAAATGTGCAGATGCCTGTCAAGTGCAAAAATATGTATGCATCTTACTTAAGAAATATGTCCAATGGCTCTTATTTCGGCGAATTAAGGTTTCGGAATATATTTATAGAGGATTCATTCCATCAATATTTTTGCACTTAATTGTATAGTAATAATAAGTACTTACTTAGTAATATAGTTAACGTAGGTAACATACATATTTGTACGTGCTAAGTGTGGCAATTAAGGTAAGTTAATTTAAGACTAAGTTATTAGGCGAGGGATTTAATTCACTTGCATTTTATTTCTTTACAATACTTCAATAGGTAAGGTAGCATTATTAGCGCCATAAAGTGAATTCCATCTGGCTTCAGCTGTCCTGTGTGTTTAACCAACAGGGAGGTTTTTATTAAGTATATGTGCATTTTTTTTACAAGTTTCTTTTGCACGCATATCCACCTATCAAATATTTTATCTGTAAGGCCTATCAGTGATCGGATCTTAGCAACAACACAAGATAATGTCCGCTAGAACTCCCGAAATTTCCGACAGTAACGGAAATAGCTTTATAAAATTCGCATAACAATTGGAATCACCTAATTAAAATTCGTAACGGAAATTCTCAAAGAATTCATTTAATTTACCCCAACAACTTGTGAAGTTAAGAATACATTGAAATAGTTTTTGGGTTCGATCACAATCGGGCTGGACAGCCGCGAGGGTCCACAAAAGACGGGAACGCGGAGGGCTGACCGCCGACCGCCCGGTGAGATGTCAATCAGGACCATTTGAATACGAAAAATTGTTCAATTTCCATATTCCGTAAAGATTTTGCGATTATACAATTTCAGAATAATAAAGTCAATGAAGTGAATGTTGCATTTTAAGTAAAAAACCGATGGAAGCAACTATTATTGCGAACGTTTCTAACGGAATTAATTCGTGGTTGATCACGTGGAAACCAGCAGGATTTTGATGTAACGGTTGTGCTTTGAAAATCGAATAAGGGAAGTGAACATTTATTAGTTTACCATTCGACATATAATCATACTTTTCGCATCTTCGATCTTCTCAGGCTCTTGATATCAGAACACTTGATCGAAACGTAAAAAGCGTTTATGCGATGTAACAATTTGAATAGAATTAGAATGATAACTGGGAATTATTGTTATCGCAATGTCTTGTTGACAATGCTCGAGTAAGGGCTAATAAATCTCAGATGGCAAAGCCAGGAAATCTCCCAATTATGGGACTAAGAAAACACGAAATATTCTCAAATTCTACCAGCGCAAAAGTTTAATTGCTGTCGTAATAGGATGCATTCTATAAATGATGGTCGCAGCCGCTCCCTCGATGGTAATAAGTATTTTGGAAGCCGAGTCTCGGACGGGGTCGCAATTATGGCTTGTTTTTTCATCGCAACCCTAGAAGCTACCGCTGCTGAAAAAAAGAAACCAATTTTGCACACTCATTAATTATTTAAATCTCATTAAACAGCCGCAAGTTTCCCTCTCTTGTTTCGTAATTTCTGTGCCTAATTTAAGCCGTTGAGCAAGGGAAGGAATGTGATTAGTGCTTGCTGAATAAATATTCCTGAAATAATGGAATACGTTTGGCAGTGGGCGGGCCAGGGCGGAATAGATGAATAGTTAGAAAGGACAATTTGTATGAATAATCATAACCACTTAGCGAGTTGGGATTAGGGTTTTATCTGTTCTAAATTGGCTTTGATCTTAAGAGTCCGCAGTAAGCATAGACATAGATATACCTCATGTCATTGTATATGCAAAGTTTCGTTACAATCCAACACGTAGTTTTAAAATGAGAGCGTAACTACGTTTGTATGGAGAATCGAGCTTACTGCGGACTCTTAATACAACCTTAGAGAAATTAAAAATACAGGTAAGAAGTAGCTATACGATTAACTACTCTTTATTCTGATAAGCGAAGGAATCCATAGAATAATTGAGTCCCAAAAATATGAACATAGCCCTACCTGTCATCCATAAAGACGATGTCGCGTCAGCGGCAGCCAATTTAAACGAATTCACGGCTGCCGCGACCGCGTTTCCGCACCTTTTATGTGCTAGCGCAGTTTAATTTCCTAATTTTCATGTTCTTCAGACACAAGACAGTGCTGGGGACTTTGATCATCGAATCGGAAGCTACCGTCAACGTAAACATTCAAGTGAGCACGGAGCTCGCGCTAAATCTTCTTACCGACTAGGTACTAAATATTATATTTGATAATTTATTTCAAATTTGTACAGCGCTAGAGGTATTTATTGGGAATCATTGAACTGTCTGGGACACGTGTATTCCATATAATATAATAACTTTATACCGTTTGTATAGGAATGCCTGATAGTAGGTATATGTAATTTTTTCGATAGAACCGGAACAAAAAAAGTTATGAATGAATTTAGAGTATAACCATAGGCTTACCTAAACTTATATATTCCATTGGGCAAGCATCGGCTTTCCATCGGGAAATCGGCTTGTAAGAGCGCTCCGCCACTGGTAAAGTACGTCGAGTGGTGGTAAGGAAACGAACTATTTAAGAACTAAGATGTTTTTAGAATGAGGGTTTCTAGTTCCAATAGTTATAGGTACGAGTACTATTAAAATTTAATATTTTTGTCCTTTAAACTAATCAGGAGCGTCTTGCATCTCCACGAACAGTTTGTTGGGACGTTTCGTCTTTTCGGATATTGTATTATCCTAAGCGGTAGGACGTTCTTGTGTGTACATCTAGGTACTTGTAACTGGCCTCGTAGTTTACAAATATTGGAATATTAACAATAAAGTGAGCTTGCAGAAAAAGGTGACATACCGTGATCGTTATAAACACACTAAAATCGTGTTTATAATAATTTTCCTCTCTCGTTCGGCCGGCGAGCCGGGAGGCTGGGGTGGGTGGGATCACTCGCCCGTGCTTTAATTGCTTTTCACTTAGCAACCGCTCATGAACAGAGAACTCGCGAAAATGAAGAAAAAATCATTACATCAACATCTTTTAGATTGTCCAGATTTAGGAGCGGAGAGACAGCGGTGTTCTTATATAACGCTTTCCTCTTTCTTGTTTTCCAGCGCGCCTCGTTTCCGGGAGGGCCGCGGGGAGGCGCGGGTGGCGAGGGGCCTAAGTAATTTCGCTTAAGAACTCTAAACGTAATTAGTGTAGGGCGTGCAAAGGGAAGGGCTTGAAAGTTAGAGAGGGTTGGCCGCGTCCCGCGCCCGCCGCGCGCCGCTTGAATATTTGATCGCGCTTGACTCGCGATAATATTTTGCCGGAGGAGGTTTTCGTAAACACGAGCACATTTCCCCACCTACTTATACTTTCCTTCATTCCGCTTTTCAAAGCTGTCGCGCGCTTTTAATTGGAGCCGGTGCTATTTGTAAGTAGACTTGTGAGAGAATTAAAATCGCGCGCAACGCCGCTCTCGGATACTGAAAATGTTTTAATATTATTAAGTTTTTGATGAAATATTTCTTTCGAGGAAATCGTCTTTGTAGGACTTCAAACAAATTAATGGCGCCGTCTATATCATGAATGATGTTTTTCATTTCTTTGAGCCTATTTAAGTGAGGTATTAGGTATCATCGACACGCAAGTAAATAGGTGTCGAGTACTTATACGCTTCCAAGTTTTATAATTAAAATCTTAACATTTCGCGGAAAAGATACTGAGTATCCACATAGAGCTACTATAAATGTTTAATAAGTAAGTGCCAGCCTACAAAGTGAAATTGAAGCAGGAGTAGATTATGTAATATAATTCATTTGATAGCCTGAAGCAAGGGCAATAATTTACGAATTCAAAAGGCCCGTGAAACAAGAGAGGGAATTAGAATTTGTAATTAGAGCGAAGCAACGACGCGGCTACTCGTACAACATTTGATTAGCAATTATGGTAATTTGACTTAGAGCAGGGTAAGATTTCTCCTAATTTGTTAGTTAAATTATCATCGCGACTGCCACAGGAAATATAAAATCCTGTTGGGAACTGGGTGATTAAATTACGCGTAGATATATTTTATGAAAATGATTACCTACCAATTTATGTATCATGTAGAGCTTTATTTTAAACGAGAGATTTTTTTTATAAAATACATTCAAGAGCAAACAAGATGGGTATACTTTGTAAAGAAATTCATTACAAATTGTACGAAGTGGGTAATTTAGTACAATTTCAAAGGAAGTTCTGCTTATTTCAAAATTTCTTGCATCGCTCGTGGTAGGGATCGCTCGCAGTGAGGCCTGGCATACTTGCGGTCGGCCTTTCTTGCCCAGCCACTTTAATATAACTAGTGGTCATGTATCATCATTAGCACCGTTTATAAACAAACAGAGTTAAAGCACCATGATTAATATTTTTAACATATTAAGTATCAACATTTTTACTGTGAATTATTTCGCCGCCATTAACAACCAAAGTTACATAGGTACCTGGGGATATTCATTAAACCATTAATTAGTTAACGGTAGTTAATGGTCGTCACAAAATTGATGACCAATGTCAGGAATATTTTACAACTGACCGTTTAGATCCGACTTAATACTTAGGGTTGACAGTTTAAGACAACATAAAGTTAAATATAAAAAAAACATAGGTAGGTAAAACAAAAAACCGGCCAAGTGCGAGTTGGACTCGCGCACAAAGGGTTCCGTACCATTATCCGTTGAATGAAAGGTAAATTGCGGTTTACGATTTATGACGTATTAAAAAAAACTACTTACTAGATCTCGTTCAAACCAATTTTCGGTGGAAGTTTGCATGGTAATGTACATCATATATTTTTTTTAGTTTTATCATTCTCTTATTTTAGAAGTTACAGGGACACACACACATTTTACCACTTTGGAAGTGTCTCTTGCGCAAACTATTCTGTTTAGAAAAAAATGATATTAGAAACCTCAATATCATTTTAAAGACCTCTCCATAGATACTCCACACGTATGGGTTTGATGAAAAAAAAAATGATTTTCAGTTCTAAGTATGGGGAACCCCAAAATTTATCGTTATTTTTTTCTATTTTTGTGTGACAATCTTAATGCGGTTCACAGAATACATCTACTTACCAGTTTCAACAGTATAGTTCTTATAGTTTCGGAGAAAAAGTGGCTGTGACATACGGACGGACAGACAGACAGACATGACGAATCCATAAGGGTTCCGTTTTTTGCCATTTGGCTACGCAATCCTAAAAAGGAAAATAATAATCGACAAATTTAAATCCGCAACGTAGGCTTCATCAAGTGGTTACAAGTATGAACCAACGACACGCATAGTCAACAGGTTAGCAAGTTAGCCAAGCAAGTTTTTTAAATGAATATCCCCACCTAGTAAGTTATTAAGTTACATGTGTAGGTGTGTATGTGAATATGTATACCAACCTAATCTCCTCTCGGTAAACTGAGAGTAAGAAACCATTTACAGCGATAAAGTAAATAACTGACGCCATTTGTAAACAGAAGACTACAGTGAACGCCGAAATCAGATGCAGGCGATAAAGCATCGCCCCGAGTAACGAGGAGATTAAGCTTTAATTGTCAAATTTAATGTATCGTGAAACAATAACGAACGGCCGCGCAATCTCTGCCGGGAGGTAAAAAATTCTCCGCCGCGCGCTACGTGCGTACCGTTGTACTTTATTCACGCACTCTGCGATGCAATTTAATTATCCTGCCAGCTCCCAGCTTTACCCTTTTGTATCTTAACCCCCGGCCGAAAAAAAATGCTCACCCCGATAAAATAGAGGACGGGTACGAAAAAAAGGAGCGTATGCAAATTCGGGATAAAATATAGCCCGTAAATGCCACCGTTTCTAAAAGAATATTAGAGACGTTTTTCAGTGGGTGGATGGGGGCGCTACTTTATACTTTGTCTCCACTAAGTACTGCTGCATGGCGTCCGCGCGAGGAATCCGCCTTAATTTGCGATTGTTGTTCGACGATAAATCAAATCGCCCGTCTGTTCTGTTCGAGTATCTTTTATAGAAATAATTATTGCCAAGTGCCATATGAAACGAATTTACTGATTCCACGAAATGCTAATAAAACTGAGTTCCTAAGTCGTAAAAGTAAAACATCGTGAATTTTGACTTAGGTATGCGTACGTACTTACATGTGCGTGAGTTCACTCGCTCGTTGCATAATAAAAAATGCGACGTTTGATCAACGTGAATAGCTAAGTAATACCTTATCACTAAAGTTAAAATGAAATAAGTATAATAAGTCAGGTTAATCTTCTAAAGTAGTTTTGAAATGCACCCGGCACTACCAAAACTCCCTGCAACCTGCAACAGACTTACAAATCTTTGTCGTGGGTGGCCTACCTACTTATGATTGTTATTTAAAATTAAAGCAGCATTTATAAATAATGGAGAGATTTTTCCTCCTATTTTAGCCAAATTGAAAGGCGCCATAGGTAAATTACATACCTAGATACCATATATCTAATAATATACATACTTAAAAAACATTTTACAACTTAGTGATTCGTTTGTGAGATATTGGGCTTTAAAGCTCTAATTTTTGTTCGAGTCATATATGTCAAACAAGGAAAAAGTCCTACATGAACATTTTCAATTGCTTTGAACAACACATATATTAACAAGATTCCGAGTTAAGGCCGAAATACACGCAAAAACAAAAGTACATATGTTGTTGCCCTCAAACGAAGTTTCAAAGTTGTACTTTTCTTCCCTCATTCTGCCATTCAGAAAAGAGTCATTGTTGCCATCAAATGAGGGATTTCACGTTTCCTCAAGAACACAGCAAAACACAGGGAAACACAGCAGTATGTGCCACTCTGTAGCAAAATAATTTACATATCTTGGTAATACAAATACTTAAAACCCTCGTTACGCTCAAGATTCAATCTTAGAATCCCTCTCTACGCTCAAGATTCTATTGTAGATATTTCACTTTACCTACTCAGGATTCAATATACTGCAATCGCTGTAAAAATTGTTTTGCTCCCTTAAGACACTGTACTGTTCTACCGACCAGGCAAAAATCAATCTAATATGTAAATGAGACTTGACCGGCTGAATTTTCCTCACTTTGAAGCGACATGAGTTCGGAAGATACGTTCGTTTATAAGAATACCTCCTTTTGTGTTACCCTTTCGAGTGCGGGACTCGACACGCACTTGGCCGGTTTATTTCTCAACGTTGGGTATAGGCTACTCTTTTGAAATAATGGATCGAACTGAACTAACGAATAAATAAATTAGAGTATATATATTTTTGTTAGACACAAGTACTAAACGAACTTCCAAAAAAATTATAACAAAATAAATCAGCCTATATACGTACCTGCTGGGCCTCATGAATGAGAGGGAATGGGCAGTAGTCCTCACGCTGGCCCAGTGCGGGTTGGGGACATTCCTTTGAATTTCTTCGCAACTGTATGGGATTTTCCTTGACCGAAAAGCTAACGGTACACGTACCTATATAAATTCCGAAAAACTCATTGGTACAAGCCACGATTCGAGCCCACGACCCCTGTTTGGAGGCGCATTATTTACTTATTTATTAATATATTAACAACTAAAATTAGACATCAATAGTAAGATACATTGCTCCACAAAACTACATCGATAGTTTGACTGTGGAGTCAAAATTACAGTCTCATTTCTCTTTAACGTAATATAGTAGTGTCTTAAATATCTACAATGTATTGGTAAGTACTCTACATTATTTTATATTAGGTACTATTAAGATTTCTACAGGACATCAATAAGGTATTTTTTTAATCGGTTCTTAAATCTAGCTTTTATAGGTTCATGAACAATGTCCGCGGGCAGAGTGTTTAGTATATAAGGTATGCGTTTCTTTAGTGTCCTATCACCATAGTAATTGGACACTCTAGGTACTTCATACTTGCCCGCGGTCATTGCATGCCTGAACCGCTAGGCTACCGTAGCCTTCCACATTAATAAACGATTACAAAAAGATTTGTCTCCTCAACACAGTAATAAACCTTCAATATCCCGATTTTGTTGGGCCCAACATCCAAATTCATATCCCGTAATCCCTTTGACCCAGAAACCCTTTAGCAACAGAGCTTGGTCTTTCACGAGTAAAGGGGAGGATGCGAAAATCATCCATCCCATATGAAACTCTTCGTGGTTAAGGTAATAATGTTACAACGCAAAACCCTTTGGCGCCCGAGCACATTCTATCTTGCTTTACCGGGATGTGTTTGAAGTAGTTCAAATGTTTGTGTTTATTTGCTTATCGATTTTGGGTCATATAGAGATTTACGTCCGCGTTCTTTCCAACGGGCATTGCCAAAGTTAAGTTAAGGCTATAACGCCTATTTCTTGGGTTGGACTCTTAATGCGATTTTTTTTAATGCGCTTGTGCCCTTTTCTATTGATCACAGAAAAGACTTGCGACTATTGGTTGTTTGACTATGTATGACTAATACCACCATCGGTGACAAGCAATCAATGCGGTTTGAACACTAGACAAGTACCTACTCGTAAGTACCGCCGGCCTACTTAGATGGATCTGTGGATCTCCAAAATGTCACATGCCTTTTCACAAGCACAAATTCAAAGAGACAGGTAAAGACAAATTAATTTTAACTAAAATGGGTTTGATGGACGTGTAGGTGTGGGTAACATTGACGTTATTGATGATATCATTTGTATCGAGTTTCGTTACTTTATTCTCTAGGACATGTTAAAAACGTTGTTGCTGGTAGGCTGAGACTTGTTTTGTTTCAAACACAAGTCAATGCTTTGTTGTAGGTACTGCAACGAAGTGTAGACATTGGACTAGAAACAACATGTTTGGAGATTTGGTATCCTTGGCAAAGGCAGTCGGCAAGGAATGAGTTAAATAGGTGCTTTAATTATTGACGTCGGCCGAGGAGCGCGGCGAGCGACAGGGGAGAATAAGAAAGAGACAACATCAAATATTTAGCGCGTAATGCTAGCCGCGCTCTCGCTTGTAATTAAAGCGTTCTTTCCTTTTTTCAGCGGCCTGATACAATATTCAGCATGAGAAGGAAGCGCTCCGGTGGCGGGGTGGCGCCTCCATTGTATTCGCTAAGGAAGATAAATTAAAAAATATAATTACAAGGCGGCCGCCATAATTCTCGGCAGGCGGGGAGTGGGGCGGTGGGTGGCGGGCGGGGGATAGTGGAGGAGCGGGCGCTCCCGGAGGAGGCTTCTTAAATATTTGGGGATAGCGCGTACCTACGCATTACGTAAATTAATGACACGGATTCGAGGAAGGATGGCGCCCGCTGCCCGCTGCCGCGGCCGCTCCGCTCGCCGCTTGCTTTTGTTTTAATGCCCGTTGTTAATGACCTATTAGATGCGAATTATACATTTATTATCGGAGAAGTATCTCCACGGTTGATTGGGCTAACGACTTTCTTTTATTTCTACCCGTAATTGCGGAACTCCGCGCTTCCGCTGACCCGAGTCTAATTTATAACTTTGACGAAATATTACTAGTCATTCATTTAGAGTTAAATTCCTCGTTTGGAGAATAGCTCGTTAATGTCCTTTCATAAATCTTCATTTAGGATTTTTATTATGGAAATTGTTAAGCAAAGGCTATTGTTGAACGACTGAACGTGGACAGATATTTACCTAAGTGTACCTAAGTAGGTACAATAGCGTAGGTACAAAAAGTACTGCATGTCCAGTCTTTATTTTAAGCAAAGATGCTGCCTTAGTTCGGAAAATCAAGCGACAATTGAATCTCATTTTATTAAAAATTATCTTTTACAGAACAGTACCTATCAAAGTTTATTTCGCTTATACACGCAAAAACAAAGTTTTGCTGCCTACTGGTAAAATAAATCATAGACATGAATATCATGCCTACGGCACCTAGCGCACTTTAGCGTGCGATGATTTATACGTTAAAAGACCAGTAATGTTGCGAGTTACTAACCGACTTGACTAAAGCCCTAGTACAGTAGATAGCAGTAAAACAAATCCGTCAAACGTGCGATGTGGCGTCAAATCCCGCAGACACGCGTTGCTACAAACTTAAGTGCAAGTCGGGGTAGCCAGCGTTACATTCAGTCCATACGTCGTCCGTGTGCGTAAAACTGATTGTAAACAGAGCGCAGGTCTAAAAACGTCCCACCCAAGTGACTAGTTGAGATACTGGCTATATCTAATATATTTACTGTGGCCCTAGTGTAGTCGTAGTCACACGTTTCGTTCACAGGGCGCATGCCCGCGTGTGATCAACAAGTGTCCCCATGTGCTCACCTATCGTACGAGTACACACGTCTCGCTCGAAGCTCGACACATCAATTAGAACCACGGCTTCCTAGTTTTGTGCTAACAGTTGATTTTGAAATTGGAACTTGAATGTGTTGAGTTAGCGCGCTGGGATGATGCGAATTGGTTTTTGCTATTCTAAAATAACTATGTGACTTCTTATTATTAATTCCCTATAATAGACATACTGTAAGTGGTTGAGGTTTAGTAGATATGTTTCAAAAATGTATTCCATTCTTGCTGCCGCGCGGCTTCGCCCGTATATTGCAAAGAATGCTGCATACTCGTGGGATAAAATATATAATAATATGCTTATAATTTTGGTTTTTATCAAGTATCATAAGTTTTGTTAATACCTATATCGCCATTCCAAATCTATACCAGTGGATAGAATATACCAACGTACCTAAAGTAAAACAAAGTGCCCTGCGTCATAACTTAATGTCATCGAACAATCAAATATCGACCTACGTGTCTCCTTATTAGGTTCGAAGGGAAATTCAATTCAATTCAATACAATTCAATTATTTATTCTGCAAATAGGCCACAAGGGCACTTTTACATGTCAAACCGTAATTTACAATAAAATAATAATAATAATCATACACAATAATAATTTAAAATTATATATAAAAGGTTGACAAACTAAAAACAAAATTGCAAAATATGACCATTACATTCGATATAAGATCTGTATCAGCATTAACAAGAAGTTAATGATATTAATTCAGTATTCCAGAGATGTATAAGGTCTCTGAGCGTCCAAATACAATGAATAATTATTCTAATATTCTAAGAGATGTAAACGGTCTCTAAGCGTCAAAACAAAAAAGGAACATTGATGTAATATTGTCAGAGATGTACAGGGTCAATAACAATAAAACGTGTCAAGATCAGAATGATGTCTCTCGTCAATACGATAATAATAATAATAATACTAGTATGTAATTAGTTAAGACTGCGCCGAGCATAATCGGCAAAAACGGGAGTCACCGTTCCGACGGTGGAGTTCACAATTCTTTACAATAAAATATAAAATATATGTAATTATAATCACAAAGAGTGAGTTTACAATAATATACTATAAATATTCTCAAATCATCTACAGTTTAATAAATACAATTCTGTAAAGTTGCACAAAAAATGAGAAGAACGTGTGTCGGCGTTTAGGTAAAATTTAATAAAAAAAATGATACTTTAGTTTCATAATCCTACTCAAACGAATCTTCAATGTATTAACTACAAAAGAATGCAATCCCAACATTTCAAAGTGCTTTGGTTATTTTCTTATGATTTTTTAAAAACGCCCTTCAAATCCGCCATATAAAATTACTATGGAACAAAATGATGAAATATAATACGCGAGCAACGCATGACATATTCTGATATTCAGTCACCCCCGAGATCTCAGAGAGAGAGCACGTCTCAATGCGGCGCTGTGACACTTAAAAATACTTCGATGTCAATTGTGATATGAATACAGCAGTAATACGCAGCAAAACAGGGTAAGTATTATTTTTGATATTATAAGCTTCTAAGCAGGTCGATCACGTAACGAACTGTACGCGCGTCAGTTTAGATCAAATGTCAATTTTTATATGGAAAAAATAGAGTTGGATCTACCTGACGCGCGTTCGAAACGTTACGTGGTTGCCCCTCAGGAGCAACGAGAACTGATGGCGAGGGTCTCATGACGGAGCCGGAAGATGGCTGGTGGAACTCTATGATGGAAGGGGCTAAGATAGTCGACTTTGGGCTCGTTTGCTTTATTATCGTCATTACTTACCATTAAACATGATGGCGAGGGTCTCATGACGAAGCCGGAAGATGGCTGGTGGAACTCTATGATGGAAGGGGCTAAGATAGTCGACTTTGGGCTCGTTTGCTTTATTATCGTCATTACTTACCATTAAACATGATGGCGAGGGTCTCATGACGAAGCCGGAAGATGGCTGGTGGAACTCTATGATGGAAGGGGCTAAGATAGTCGTCTTTGGGCTCGTTTGCTTTGTTATCGTCAGTACTTACCATTAAACATGATGGCGAGGGTCTCATGACGAAGCCGGAAGATGGCTGGTGGAACTCTATGATGGAAGGGGCTAAGATAGTCGACTTTGGGCTCGTTTGCTTTGTTATCGTCAGTACTTACCATTAAACATGATGGCGAGGGTCTCATGACGAAGCCGGAAGATGGCTGGTGGAACTCTATGATGGAAGGGGCTAAGATAGTCGACTTTGGGCTCGTTTGCTTTGTTATCGTCAGTACTTACCATTAATCATGATGGTGAGGGTCTCATGACGAAGCCGGAAGATGGCTGGTGGAACTCTATGATGGAAGGGGCTAAGATAGTCGACTTTGGGCTCGTTTGCTTTGTTATCGTCAGTACTTACCATTAAACATGATGGCGAGGGTCTCATGACGAAGCCGGAAGATGGCTGGTGGAACTCTATGATGGAAGGGGCTAAGATAGTCAAGTTTGGGCTCGTTTTCTTTTTTATCTTCAGTACTTACTGTTAAACATGATGGCGAGGGTCTCATGACGAAGCCGGAAGATGGCTGGTGGGACTCTATGATGGAAGGGGCTAAGATAGTCGAGTTTGGGCTCGTTTGCTTTATTATCTTGAGTACTTACCATTAAATATGATGGTGAGGGTCTCATGACGAAGCCGGAAGATGGCTAGTGGAACTATATGATGGAAGGGGCTAAGATAGTCGATTTCAAACTCAAGCTCGTTAGCTTATTCCTGTATAGTCAGGTATTAAATCAAAAAATATTAGACACGTATTTCTTATTTTTTCAATAAAAAAAAGAGTAATGAAGATATAGCCCGTTAAAGTTTCGCGTGACGTCACGCCGTGCCACACTGTTTACCACAACTGACGTCACGAGTCCGCACCTCTGAACTTTGACGTGCTTTTTGTCATTTTTTTTTCCTTGACAAAAGAAAACATACGTGTCCAACATTTAGTGATAATGTAACCGACGGGACAATTACAATAATATTTTTTTACTCAGGAAACATTTAACCTATTGATGATGCACCAACTATTTATTGTTTTAGTTAAGGGGTTAAGTACCCGAGGTTTTCATCGATTTTTGCCGAGTTATAATCGTATCTCCTACTTTTGCACTACAGATAGATTATAAGTCAAACGGCTATCGGTTTTAAACATTGTCTAAAAACACTTATTTCGTGAAAGATTACTACTACACTACACTATTGACGTGAAAGATCTAACATAATACGAAATCTACAAATGGGTTCGTCTATGACGTCTCTGAAAACGTGTCTAGGGTTTTCAATTTAAACTAATTAACACAAAAGTTATGGCCAGAAAACCAGTTTTTTGGCCTATAATTGTTCAACTTTGATGCCAAATATCTCGAAAACAATGAACTTTGAAGTAACTATGGGATACTATATTGCTTAAAGCCGTTGTTCTTAATAAAATAAGCTACAAAAGACTTTAGAAAACTAAGGGATTCAGATCGAAGGTCATTGGCGTATGGGAAGACGCAAGGAAAGATATAATACACATAAAAATGGCCCTAAGTATTTCAACAAACGGCTTCTTGCTTCTATTGCACGAACAAAGAGACAAAATGAATTAGGAATTTCCAATGTAAGTATATTTTTTTAAATACTTTTGGTTTATACAAAGTGTAACAAAAATGGGGTATGAACCGATCAAGGGCTTAACAGGTATCGTGTTCTGATAAGAAAAAAACAAAAAAAAAATTTTTTTGACCCGTTTTTATTTACATTTCTATGGAGCTTGTCGCCCCAGTCGGACGACGCTCCATACTAAGGTTAAAAAAAAATCGCGTCAGAATTTCTTTTTTTGTTTTCTTATCATTTTTGGTACACCTTGTATTAAGCAGATATTTGGCAGATAATAAGAAATTTCTTATTTTCAGTGTACTTATTACTAATTATGTTTTTATACATCATCGAATAATCCGATTGG
Source organism: Epinotia bilunana (assembly GCA_947049275.1). Lineage (NCBI taxonomy): Eukaryota > Metazoa > Arthropoda > Insecta > Lepidoptera > Tortricidae > Epinotia > Epinotia bilunana. The sequence goes on along the minus strand of OX346256.1, from coordinate 18,404,442 downwards.
AATATTGGGAACAAAAAATGAGAATGGAAAATTCTGTGACATACGGACGGATAGACGGACATGACGAATCCATGACCAAAATGGCAAAAATGGAAACTTACGATTTTAAATGCTCTACTTAAATTTATATGTAGCACTTGATTCGCAAATTCATACTTTTTAATCTTATTACAGGAATCTTTTGAAACGGACTCAATGGCCGAAATCGACAATATTTTCACTCATTGATATTTTTGGTTTTTTGGAGAAACAAGAGCTAGCTTTTCGTGGACTTGGCTAGATTGGCTATTTTTTTTGTCGACCCTGTCTAAAAACTGTGCACGCCACTGCTGATTGCTAATTCAATTCCAACACTAGTCCACCGGTAACACTGCGTTATTATTACTTTGCTTATTTTTTCTTTTCCTTAGTTAACGGTCAAATTTCAATAAAAATAATAATTGCGTTTTGTATTTTATTCCTTATACCATCCACGGTTTTATACGCGGAGTTGAGATTTATTATTAGAGAATGATGAGCTACTAACTTTTAGCTTGTAACCGACGACGACGACCGAGCGAGCCGGCGGTAGTGTGCGTGATGACGCACACACAGGTGCAAATGCCAAATCGGTGCCCGCGTCAAAAGCTCGGCGCAGTCTTAACCTGAACTATGTACTATGCCCTTGCAGGCATTGGGTAACCTTGTACCTATGAGAAAAAAATTCGTTTTTATTTTTTGCAGCGGCCAAGGATGTTTTTTTCATAATCTTTTAGAGGACCTCTTAATACGCATAGATATATAAAATTAAACGGGTTAAACAATATTGGAGGCGAGATATTTAAGTTCTAAGTTTTGTTTATAACTTTTCAATATGACCTGCGGAAATATATATTGCAAATATCTCGGCTCCGATGCATTTTAGAGTATTACATTTAATAACAAAATATGTTTGCTTAGAATATATCTATGATAATATACCACCTTAACGAGTGGCCGCTCATCTAAACAAAAATACAACACATTTACCCAAACCCCTTTGCCTTTGGTATCATGATTGAATATTGCATATCACATTGACGTGCAATGGGTTAGGTATACATTTTGTTGGAAGATGCTTATTAGCGGCAGGAAGCCCTTTGATGGGACGTTGACGTGGTATTATTTAAGATGCAAACGGAATAACTAGCGAACGGGGGACAATAGACACCTTGCGCTTCCGCTAATGACATAAAACAAAAGACAGTGTAGCCTACATACCTACGGTCCTACGTGCAAATAAGATAAGCCCAAACAAAATTGTTCCACCAAAAGGTTGACTATAGCATGACATTTAATTTTATTACTACCAAAGAGGAAACAAATGACATGAGAAAAGACAAACCCAATCGTTCACTGAAACTAACAGCTGGGTCGGCAACCCTTAAAAAAACGGCAAACTTGTCACAATAGGACTTGATTGCTGGTTTTGTTTCCCTGCAAGACACGCCAAAGGTCACGTATTATTTCATGGAACAACAGTTTAAGTTCTTCGTATTTAAATAAATATCAACCCTGAACAGGTTAGTACCCGTATCGAATAAATGCATGCACCGAACTCCTCTTTAAAAGCACCCCCCAAAGAAAACTTATTAATTTTCGTCATTAAGAATTCCGCGGGCGAAACTCGAACGTCTAATTTCAACCCTAACTTATCAAGACGCGAATAAAAAAGTTCACCCCCCGGCGCACCCCACGCTCACCCCCTTGTTTAAAACGCCGGCGAAAAAAGAAGCACATAAAAATGCATGAGGCCTTCCTCGTTATAAGGAAAGGGTAGCGCCCACCCCCCCCGGGGGGCAGCTGTAAAAATCGTCTCTAATTTAAATTTTGGAAGTTTCGCGCGGCACCGTTGATGTCTTGATAAATGTGAGCGACTTCCACTAATTTCACGTCTTCAGCGCTTGGAAGTTTTAATTGGGCGCGCATAAATCTGCGCGCGTAATGGTAGGCGCATAAATTACATCTCGCGACTAAATGCCGGTTCATTGTTACCGCGGCGGACAATGCAGAGTCTCCGGCGATTCGATCAATTATCTGAGATACCTTGCTCACCAAAATTTTTACTAGTGGTTCGCCCCGAAATGTGGGCTGCATATACTTGTTTTAAAAAACCAACCCTCTGTATCTCGGCAACTCCTTGACCGATTTGGCTAATGATCGAAATTAATAATTAGTTTGTCTCTTTCACGACGATCCGATTAACGATACTCGAGTTATCGTAGAACGAATATTTATACATTCATACGTTCAAACGCCGGATTGTTCCAGTAGGCTAGGAGAATCGCTCGCTTCGCTCACTCGTTCAATTAGTAAAGGGCATCAGTGTAACGCGAAAGTATTCGTATTCGTACACGGGACAGGTACGGAGCAAAATATGCTTTGAATGTGAGTCTTATGCAGTCGGTTCCCGACATATATGACATTTCAATCCATGGTTTAACGTGGATTTTCCACCACTTTATTTAAGTAATCCTTGGAAAATTCTCGTTATTCCGATTGTGCATTGGCACAACCACGAAGCTAAGATGCAAGATAAAGCATTGGCTTTATCCTGCATCTTAGCATTATTATGGACACCATTGATAATCAATTTCTAAAACAATCTAATAATAATCTCCCTTTTGTGAAAACAATTAGGTTTGGTGATTATTAAAACAAAAAAAATGAACTGTAAAAACATCACTGCTTTTTTTTAGGGTTCCGCAGTCAACAAGGAACCCTTATAGTTTCGCCATGTCCGTCTGTCTGTCTGTCCGTCTTCGGCTTAGCTCAGTAACCATTACTACTAGAAAACTGTAATTCGGCATGGGTATATAAATCAATCACGCCGACAAAACAGTACAATAAAATCTTGTTTTTTTTTTACGGTACCTCCCCTACACCTAAAGCGGTGATGTATTTTTTTTCTCGTTAAACCCATGTTGTGGGTTATCGTTGGATAGTTCGTTCAAAAATATTACTGGTTTCCTAAAACCATTTTTCAAATCAGTGATTCGTTTGCGAGATAATTTAAAGCCCTAAGTTTTGTTCGTGTCATGTGTCCCGTCCCCCCTGCCGGCTAAATGGCTACTATTGGGGATGTGAAAAAATTAACACGGACAAGTAGGCATAAGTAGTTACCGAGTAATAGTCGACCAACTTAATGTGTACTTGGAGAGGTCAATTTTCGTGCAAATTCGGCTGACGCAACCGCACCGCCCGTCGATGTAACTACGACAGACAGGCAACTAAGGAACCCTACATTGCGCGTGGCCCGATACGCACTTGGCCGGTTTTTCTATAACGCTAAACTCTAATACTCGTATGATTTGCATTGGTAACTTGCGTCCGACTCTTTTTCTCATTTGGGTACATCTGAGCACTAGCGTCGCTAAGGATCTGTTCATATTCGATTTTAGCGTTACTGTCACAGAGCTTCTAATCTATTCTGGCAATCAAATCCAATATATCAATTCCTATTCGTTTTAGTGGCGTGAGACAGGTCTAGGTGTTGGCAGCGTCGTAGCAGCGTAGTGCGTAGGCCGCTACGAAGCTGCTACGAAATGACTAGTCTACACAGACTACGTGTCAAGTCAAGTGTAACTGCGGACTTATTAACCGATTTATAACCACTCACTTGCTTGTGGCAACCACAGTTGCCAATTTCGCAGACCCCTAAACTGATGGTGGCAATTGTGGTTGCCAATCAAAGTATGGGCTGCTTTGATAATTAAAAATTTGAAGCATTTTATGCTACCTTTTTTAAAATCTTAAATCAAGAGGGTGGTTCAGGAGGAGGTTTTCAACTCCTTTGTTAAAAAAAACAACAGTATGGTCTCAAATAAACATCCAGCAATAGAAATAATAGCGTTTAAAATATCTGCTCAGAATTCGGGGAATACGATAGCACTAACGAAGTGCTTCACGAAAATTAATCATTTGATCCGATAACGCGATCTCGTTCATTCAATTAAACGCTAACTTGATTTTCCTCGATTTTTGATTTCAGTTCTGTCGGATCTCACATTACTGTTTGAAAAAACGAATAATAAAAATTAAACATAACAGCGTTCCGTTGGGAGTAATTAAATCAGAAACGAAGTTTCGAGTGAACAATGATCGTTCTTCCTCATTAGAGCGGGACAAAGCGCGGCCACTGCGCCGGGTGTAATGTTATTCATTTGCGAAAGTCAAAGGTTGTGTTTACAAAAAATAAGTCGCCGGAGAGCGGACGGTGGCATTTTTTCTATTCGCCGCGTTCCATTAGCGTGCCTTTGTTTGGCGGGAGCGCGCAAATTAATTTAGCTCTCCCACCATTTCCCTCCCCCCCCTCGCGCCCCTCCCCCGCCGTGCCCTCTTTTGTCTAGCCTTGCTCTACGTATCGCTTTCTTCTTTATGGCTCATTAGGCAGCGTTGTCGCCATTGTTTTTTTTCGCCTAACCCACAAGATCTAATTATTATGATCAGCAAATGTAATAGATCGATACCTTTTATGCTTCCGCGGAGTCGTGAATCGAGGAGGGAATTAGGAAGGATTGTGTGAGGGAATGACGTTATGAATAAGAGGGCGTTAAGTTAATAGCATATTTCATGTAATATCAGGAGGTCTATTTGACTCAACGTGGTACAGTAGGCTTCATAAATGCATGGACATGCTTGAACCGTATTGCCATAGTAATACGGTTCAAGCATGTCCATGCACTTATGAAGCCTTCTATACATTGAATACGGATATTGACAAGACTGACGCCAAGCTGAATGTGTATCAAGTGTGCACAACAAATATCCTATCGTTATCAGTATGTCAAGTTGAATAGACCTCTTGGGGTCAATATAAAACATCGTTATCTGACTCAACGAGGTTAGTACGTTGAATTTTGAAATGATATTAACACGACGCACGCCAAGCCGAAAGTATATTGGTTGGTGCGCGACCAAATATCATATCAATATCAGTGCGTCAAGTTGAATAGACCTCCTAAGGGTCAATTTGAGAAATCGCTCTTTGATTTCAATGTGAGATTGAGCGTGCGAAATACATAAAAACAAATTGGAATGCATATGACTTAGATTAATCTACTGAACGATCAACAAGTAATTTCCAGTTTAAAGATTAGGTACGGGTTGATCTAGTAAAGCGTGACGGATATGGGACAATTGGAGCGATATATGATGTAGTTGAACTCACCTGTGCTCCACGCCGGCGCCGGCGCCGCGCTCGGCCGCTCTGCGCCACAAAAACGCGCCAACTGACGCTCGCTGGGCACAGTTTTTTAACCCGCGCGTGCCCTCGCCTCGCCGCTAAACAACCCTTGCGTATTCATAAAGCGATCCCTCGTACGACGTATCACACGCCATAAAAATTTGAATTACAATTCTCATTCTACGACATTGAAATTAACTTAAGATAATAAATTATCATTTGTTTCAGTTACAGAAGTCTTAATGAAATTTTAATTGCCGTCCTTCGCTATAAAAACGTTCCCAGGTAAATTATACAATCTTTTCATCTGAAGAAAGTTGAAATTTCGCAACTGAAAATTTTTAATTAATTACTCAGCAGTCACATTTTAAATTCTTAATTAAGCAATCCGTACTTTCTCCCGCCTATAAATTAGATCGAGCCGTTTCCATAGAGACTACTCATCCTTTAAAGCGGGTCGGGGGGGCGAAGGGGGTTCTACAAAAAATATAACTTAGGGTGAGTAAAAAACCGTGGGGTGACTCAGCCGGCCGCTGCACCCCACGACGAGAAATCTACGATCAATATTAACTCTTTTTTTCAACGGGGAATTGGTGAATTTTTAACTCGTTTTAAGTCGGCACCGAGCGGAGTTATGATGCGTTGGAAAATTCCAGCATCAAGACCGTTCGTTCGCCGCTGTAGTTACAACGACTAGTCGAGTAGTATCCTCGTGGTAAGATAGTGATGCTCCTACAAAGTTTGTGCCCCTATCAGACTATTACTTGCAAAAGCATAATACCGTCTTTAATAAATTGAAAGGAAGCAGGTCCGAGTGTACTTATCTGTTTATTCTTTTTGTAATACCATTCAGATTCGTGAGAAGCCGGTACCTTGTGGTACTACGTCAACTTCGCTCTACTACATCTGTAGGTAGACACAATTTGTAGCACAGAAACGCTCTTATTACCATAGCACTAAAGTCGGTTTTAGTAAACAAACGCAATGCAACTACTAATATCGAAGCCGGCCAAAACTATAAATCACGGTCGGGGATGCCACATTCGCGATTCCGGACGCGTGCATTTGTCAAGGTCGCGACATATGTAGGTGACGGGAATTACTTTAGATTGTTAGTTTATTTCGTTTCACGATTTTTTCTCAAATGCACCAAGGAGAATAGTGTTAGATTCGCATCGGAATAATGGAATATCATTGGTGGAAATTGTTTGTTTTTAGTAAGTAGTGGTTTTCGAATGAGCCAATTCAGCGAACGAAGTTCTATTCTTCTGCTTCAGCTTATACAAATAGGTACAAATAATTTATTCTTTACTAGCTTCCGCCCGCGACTTCGTCTGCGTGGACTCGGGATAAAATCGATCCTATATTTTAATCCAGGCTATAAACTATCTACGTGCAAAATTTCATTAAAATCGGTTCAGCCGTTTAAGCGTGATTGAGTAACAAACATCCAAACATCATTATTTTTAATATTAGTAGGATTTATAGGTCACAGGTCATAGTATCGTTATTGTCCGTCACAATCAGCCAGAGTTTGGCACACAATATTTGTTGAATTTATTCATAGCATGCCATTTAATGAATGTATTTTTAATATAGGTAGGTATGTCAATAATAATAATTAAAGTTAAAAAAAAAATATATATATATAAGAAAGATTAAAATTTCAATGTCATGCTACGAATATACTAGTTACAGTACTAGTACAAAAATAAAATATAAGTCACAGATAATGTAAATTTCAAAATGATCGTTATTTCTATAGGTAGTAAGTACATTTTATTTAAGCACCATTTAAATAACTTGTTTGTTAATTCTGGTAAATTCAGAGTTTTTAGGTCATTTAGCAAATGGTTAAAGATATTCACAGTGAGCAGTTATGGCTTGGGAACAGAGAGAGAGCTTGTGCCGAAAATCGTTTGTATACCCGGTGTCTATCGCGCTGTCAAGCTCTCCTGCTGTTCTCCTCTACAGATCGCATTTCTCAACTGTTTCGCGTGAAAGTTTGTGAGCAGGTTCTTTAATTATACTTTATATAAAAAAAAGGAGTCACTTTTTTGACATTAGAAAAAATATGTTTTAAAGACTATAAACATCATATTTTTTTCTAAAGGCTCGCGAGGTCTACTTCTACAGCTCACCGAGACACTATTTGAGTCGTCGTCGTCATTCATATCCGGATAGAGAAAATAATAATAAGTACAGGCAATGACGCTTAAGAAACTTACGTAGAGTAGGTGATGTTGTGTGGCTTATTATCTATTTAAATTAAAGGATTTTTTTTTTATAAATATGCTCCGAGCCGGATTCGAACCGGAGACCACACAGGCATTCATGGCCCGAAGAAGAAAGATAGGAACTGATTGAAAGATTAAATGGCCGAGACAGATTGTTCCGTTTTACTAACCAACTCATCCGCCGTCCATGGCGACGGGCCATGAATGGCTATGGTCGCCGGTTCGAATCCAGCTCGGAACATTACATTTTTTAATTTTTTGTTTAATTTAAATTTATAATTTCATTAGCAGCGTTACTGCTTCATATAAAATTAATTTGGCTTATTATCTATTGTTTAGTCGTCGTTGTATGATATGGGTATCCACCTAAAATATTTACATCGCCTATTAAATTGCTAAGGTAGGTTTAAAGGGTCGGTAACGCGCGTGTAAATTTTATCCCGGGCTTCGCTTGCTTTCTGTGTACGTGGGTCACTCCATAAATAGTGAAATAAAAAAAGTATTGAAGATTTTTTTTTTTTTTTCAAAATACTCTCTATACATACAAAGTTTCATTCGTTTAAACCAACTTTGGAAGCACTTTTGCCAGTCTTTATCGGATAAGTCCAAAATTGCTAATTCATAGGCAGCCACGGCTTTTTCAGCGCGTGAAAAAAACTTTCCTTTTATTTTTTCTTTCACCATCGGGAACAAAAAAGTTGTTCTGAGGGATGTATGTGATGCAGCATGATTCCCCGAAGTCCACTCTTTTGTCGCCTCTCTCGCACCGCATGGAAAACTTGCGGCAATGCTACTGTAGTGCACCAATCCGAGTTAACAGACCAATAATTTTCGAGCATTGATGTTGACAAATGTCCGCCCCGTGAAAAGAAACTAACGACCATTTTTTTGCCGACGTTACGCGGTCTTAGTAGTTTTGTTGGTAACTTTCCCTCTGAGAAGACCATTACCACCACCATACCGACGATTGTCGTTTGTTTTCCGGATCATACTGATAGATCCAGGTTTCGTCACCTGTAATTATTTCCGATATAGGTAAGTCTAGATGTCCCGTTCTCGAATCGTAGATGCATATCACGACACCAACCCACACGAGCCTGTTTCTCAGTATCGGAGAGCAAAACGCGGGATCCAACGACAACAGAGCTTCCTCACTCCAAGATGCTCATATAAAATAATATTAACACTACCAGAACTGACGCCCAGGATCTTCTCTATGTCCTTGTATGTTATTCAAGGGTCTTCTCGCACCAACATTTCAATAGTCCACACGTTTTCTGCAGTCACTGCTGTTTGCAGGCGACCAGTTCGGTGGTCACCTTTGAGGTTGGTTTTACCCCTTTTAAATTCATTAAACCATCTAAAAACTGTTGCCCAAGATGGAGCAGAGTCTCTCAGAGATTGCAACGGTTGCAAACATAATAGTACGGATAAACCACTGTCATCCGTATCACTGCAGCTTGGAAAAGTTGAAAACCCCGACATTTTCTTTTCAAAGTCCAATATCTCAAAAACGGCTGAAAAGATTTTCATGAAACATGGCTAAGAACACTCGTGATAAAATTATCTATGACACAAAAAACCGCATTCAAATCGGTCCATCGGTTTGGGAGCTACGATATCACAGACAGATACACAAATACACATACACAGACAGACCCGTTAAACTTATACTCGTACGAGTAACACCCCTATCTTTGGGTCAGGGGTTAAAAATATCATGGCACGCAAATGTTCGCGGGTAAGCTCTATTGTTTCAAAGAAAAACGCGGGAACCGTTTTAGTAAAATTACATGCCTATTTTTACAATTTGCTTTTTAAATACATATAATACAGTTGCGTTCCATTTTTAAATTTCAAGAATCTCAAAACTTTTCGATTGACCTACGTAACACGCGGACAGAGCCGCACCGGTAGCTTGTACTTACCTCATACAATACAATGAAATACAAATACTCTTTATAGAAAGAGAAACAATTCAATAACATAGACAACAGGCTCATAATTTTTGCAAATCCTTCCAATTTCCCCAATTAAAACGATGTCGTAGCATGCCTTTACATGATCACTGTCAGTAGGCAGTGTGCTGACACTGCTGACTCAAAAACGCAAAAATATCATACAGCTTGAGTAAAACAAATGTCGTCTTTGATGTGGTGGGCTTCCGTGCATATAAAAAATTAATTATATGAAATCATATAAGTAAGAGGAGACGCCATTTATGCGGATTAAGATTCTAACGGAAAATAAGGGTTTGTAGCCCTTAACTTATAATTACGTCCACACGAGAAATGCGAACCTTTATCTCTGTACGAGCCAAAAGATAGCGCCTAAGTAAGACAGCTCCCAAATAAATACGTCAATGTTGCGTTCATGAATAGGCCCCCGTACGAATATCATCGAGTCAAAATTGTATATTGTGTTTAGATACGATTTATAAACGCCGCTACGCAGCTTACCTACAATCTAATCATACCTCCCCACGCGACACAAGGTGACTAGCTGTTTTTATAAACACGTTATTAAAAAAAAAGTATAAAGTTAAAAAAAGGGATATGCATACATAATTCGAAACAGTGCATTAATAAAAAGCAGAGCCCGGTGTTCTTGGTTGAGTTAAATAAAAAAACGTTCATTAAAAAAGCTATTTATGACAGCGACCATTATCGTCCAATAAATCAGCTGCCCGCTCTTCTGTTTTCGATAATGATTCTATTATTATGGAAAAGCGTTATGTAACTGTAACATTTTTTTCTGTATGTGGTTTGGAATACGGAGGCGGCTTCTGTATATTATAATAGTACATTACTACAAAGGTCGGGAAGGAAGAGATTGCCTGCCAAGTGTGATAAAGATAGATACGGATAGTAATACGACGCAGTTTCATAAATATTATTAGGTATCTTGTCGAATTTACCGGCAGCAGTCTGTGAGTATTTACAATATGATTCGGGGATATCATTCTCTCTTATTTGCTCTTAAACTTTCTAATGCCAGAATAAACGACTTTACCTGAACCCGAATACTGTTTTGAGAACTCGCGGACTGTATGTAGTATGTATGTAAAACTAAAGGAATACTCATTTATGTACCTAAACTTAATTGCGCTGTACAATTACCTTGGACGGACTAGTTTAAGAAATTCTTTACCAGTCAACCATTTGGCTAAATAAAACATTCGGCGCAGTGTAATTCAAGAAGGTAATTCGAAACATACCTAGTACGCTGATAGTTTAAATTGTAATTAAATTTTAAAGAAGAGTAATACTAAACCCTTATTAATGGAAGAAGTTCTTTACCATTGAGAATGCAACTTTAAGCTGCAAGCAAGTTACACATGATGTTTCGCTACTCTCAATCGCACACACGCTGCGTTGAGTCAAACTGAAATATGTGTTATAAGTAGCTGCTATTTTACAGTTTTTTTTTTCTATATTTTCCATACAGGGTTAGGCTTGTTTACAACTAATCCAAATTTCAAGTAGATAGCATAAAGTCGTTCCTGTGATATTTCACATTATGACAGACAGGCGGACAGTGTTCCTTTTTTACGTTTTTGGTACGGAACCGTAACAAAAAATATATATTGAAGTACGGAAGTGTATTCCACATTCGCGAGCAAACGTGTGGGTACGCTGGCGTGTGGGTACGCACACAGCCGCGCTGCGTGTCGGTGTGGGCACTGCACGGGTTACAAATTGTGGGGTGAAAGGGGTAGTTTTTTCTAATCGACTTTCCTAACTGTAATAAACGATATTTATCTTTCTTAATTATAGTTTCGCTCCACTGTTTGGTAGCTTTGTTCGTGTTTTTGCTACAACTGTTTGTGTTATTATCGAATTACGTGCGTTTGTCGTTAATGTTAAATTTGTTCTTATTATAGCCCTGAGGAATTACTTGAGAAGGTGCGCCCTATTTCTTGTTGGCTTTTATAGCGATTTTCATATAAATGAATATTAATGACGTCTGGTATACGCGTTTTATTTCAGAACAACAAGGGAACGAATCGTTTTTTACTACGCACACTTAATTGTCCGAACGCGAGGTATTCAAATCGAGTCGTTTAGGTACTCGTTTTATCGAATGGTTTCTTTGCGTAAGTTATCTTTGTTTCGTTAAACATTGTTATGTACCTACATTTCTTCAGTATCGTGAGGCTTTTTATTGTCATTAAGATGTTCTAGATGGAGTTTCATTTCATTAAATTCAGCTGTTAGTTTAGTTTATGCTCTTAAGCACAGTTTGCTCAATACCTACTTTCTTAAAACAGTACCTTTATTAAGATTAATTATTAATTTAATTTAGCTAGTCTATTTACTTTTTACAGCAATGTTCTTATTGATCTCGTTAGCTGCCGTAGTAAAATCATTATTCTGATACAAAGCCAGCGCATTATTAGTTTAAAATAATGGTAATGCGATCGATTAAAGAACCCATTGTAAAAAACTGGCAGCAAGGGCAGTGATCCTCAGGGACGCATGCGTAACACAACCCTTTTTCACCCTTTCGCCTCCCCGGGTGTTTTTTGTAAGCGTTTTTGTAAAGGGTTGCAGGGGTACCTGCCACGCGATGCAGTGAAAGGGTTACGTTTTTTCTATAGGCCCGACACGCTTTTTATACAGATGCGTTTTTTATGGGTACGCCGAGAACAATGTAAAGTGCATTGAACTTTGTACAAGAGATCAGCTGATCGGCTCATGATAGTGCACTTGCGGTCGCGTATTGATTTTTGTCAAGGTCGCAGTATCGACTGCACTATTAGGGGGTAATTTACGAACTCGTCGATTCCCATCGCCACCCAGGAGTCAACTGAGCAATGCACGGACTTATTTCTGTGGAGCAATGTTTGCAAACCATGGTTAATGGTTATAGACCGATAGATTCCAAATTTAAAATACTTTAGTTCACAATCGTAATAATTACGGGGACAATACGAGGCATAATTAGGACAACAGTGCTAATGCACAATTTATTTCTCCAATGTAATTGCAACTTTATGAGTTGCAATTTCATTGGCAAAATGAATGTGAGCACATAGGTGCTCACATTATAATTAATTATCCACCGGAAAGTATTCTTTATGTAGATAGCTACATAAAGAATACTTTCCGGTGGATAATTAATATGGTTTCAGGAGGACCACCTAACGTTTAGGCTTCGTCTCCTTTTGTTCGATTATAGTTTAAAAAAGTATATCTACGCATAATTTGGTCCAATATTGGCGAATAAATATACGAAAGCGCTTCTCACGCGTAGCGAACACTTTTTACACAAACCGGTACCTACGCAGAAAAGAATACACGGTAAACATTACAAATTTTCGAATCAAGTGAAATTATCTTAAGCTAGAATTTTTCTCTTGGTTCAAGAGAATAATCGTAATTCAAGATGGTACCTGTTTCATAATTAGGGATTTCTTGATTCAAGTAATCTTTTTTGACAAAATGATTAAAATTTTAGTTAAGAATTAAAATAATAATTTGTATTTAATGTTTTGTCATAAAATACGTATCATAATATACGAATGAATTCCTAATAATAATGAATCACTGGTCTATATTTCTTAGCTACGTATACACAAGGTATACCTACGTATATCATCATCATCATCATATCAGCCGAAAGACGCCCACTGCTGGACATAGGCCTCCCCCAAAGAGTGCCACAATGACCGGTTCTGCGCCACTCGCCACCTACGTATATATAAGCATACAATAGAGCCAAGACAGCCAAACAACTTGCACAGACATAACGTTACATGTATCAAAAAACTGTAGGTAACGTACGACAATTGCAGTGTTAGGTATAAATCCTTTGCAATCTTTAACTGTTAAAGTAAAGTAACTCCGGATGGTGTCTCCTTACACCCACGCAGCCGTTCAATTTGGGCAATGAGTGTAAAAAACCCTTGGAAAATTTTAATAGACCGGTGCCGGGTTCTAGTAACCCACTTTGATCAAGGTGTTGGGGTTATCGAGTTGCAAACCCGTTATAAAGCATTCTGTTCGCGCAAAAAGTTAAAAAGTGCAAAAAAGCGCCCTTTATTATGTCGGTTGATGCATCGTGTGTGAGGTTGTCATGAACTGTTCTTATTTGCAGGTTTTTTCAGAAGAAGACAAAATAAAAATACATAAAACCAAAAACTTGACCGAATCCAGTTTACTTTATAGGACACTAGAGTCTGGCCAGGGAAAGATGAGTCTAGAAAAGACTGACTAGATAAAAACTATCCTATGTCCTTCCCCGGGACTCAAACTATCATTATGCCAAATTTTATCCAAATAGGTTGAAGAGGTAACAAAAAGACAGACAGACACACTTTCGCATTAATAATTTTATAGTATACTAGCTTCTAGCTTAGTATGGATAACTTCCGTCCGCGTGGAACTAGTTTATATCGTAGCTCGATACAAACTTTCACCCCCGATTTCACCCCCTTAGAGGATGATTTCCGGAATAAAAACTATCCTATGTCCTTCCCCGAGACTCAAACTATCTCTATACCAAATTTCATCTCAATCGGTTCAGCGGTTAAAGCGTGAAGAGGTAACAGACAGACAGACAGACAGACGCATTATCGCATTTATAATATTAGTATGAATTTTATTTATTGAACTCTTTTGTTTCAGCTCTATTATTTTAAATCTAAGAGTAGGTACTTAATAAACAACTCCCAGAATCACCTACCCAGAAAACCATATTATCAATGAAATATCAACGGTTTGTATACAAATAATTACTAATTGTGCCATGCTTTAATTGTGATATAGTAATCGTCTGTAAGACCTAGGTTACAGATAAACCGATGTCTTCCAATTTAGTTTTACTATCATATATAAGTAAATCATCTCATAAGTGAGTAATTTTTAGGCAAATTAAGGGTTATCCCATTTTGAGGGAGACGTAGTGTTTTTTTAAAGATTAATTTGCGTATTTAAGTAATGATTAGCGGTTTAACTTCTTAAGCAGTGTCATGACAGTAAGATAGGCTTTCGAGAGTCTAAATTTAGGGGCAGCTGCTGCTGGGCCGCCCCCAGTTTGCCAACACTTTTTACTTAAAACGAAAAAACTTGGGCCTTCTACGTGATCCGGAGTGGGCAGGGCGAGATCTGATTTCGCGAAGATAGAGTTTCATCAGACGATGTTTCTACGAGTTCTTTTATTAATTATATTAACCTTCACCAAAACAAGCATTCGGGGTTCTATTATTTTTCCTTCGTTTAACCGCCAGAATAAAATAAAGTTCCTCGAATCGATATTTTCTCACTGAATAGTTTTTTTTTGGAGGGTTTCGTTTTATTTCCTCACTAGTTCATGTTGGTGTTAGTTTTGTCGACTTCACAATAAGACGAAGTGCCATAGGTGCGTATTTTGGTCGGAATACATTTGACTTAATTGTGGACCTTTAGCGAGAGCGTAAACTTTATTTGTATTTGGACGGGCGCTTTGTCCCTATTATGTAAACATGGGAGAAAGGACATTAGAAACGGATTAAACATAAACACCGCGCGGTCACGCGTCTGATGCTGGTGGTGCCCACAAACAACTGATGCAAAGCGGACACAAACAAACTCTTTTGTGAGGTTTATTTTGGTAGCGGCGAGTCCAAACACAAGATAAAGAGGATAAGGATACTATTTCAGGGACAATTAAGCATTGTTGTAGGCTAAAACGACGAGGCTGAACGGTAGCGATACTTGGAGGATTAAAGGATTAGATGTACTGTAGTAAACAACTTTGCGCGAAACTCCTTTCTTACCTTCTGTTGTGCGGAGATTAGAGCGGCCGCATCACTCTGTATCGATGCCGCAACTTTCCACGGAATACCCTGTGTCTGGGATCTCCAACGATAGAACATCATGTTATACTTTGGTCGCTATAACGTCGAATGCGACTCTTTAGCTCCTAGCCATACCTATGCGTCGTTGTTCCGAGACCGCTATATTTACAACGTATTGCACAGATTGTTTCCGATGCGCAATCGTGCACAATGTGCAACGTTTCTCAACGAGAGAGTACACAACTATTAAGAGTGACTTGCGAAACGATAGAATCACATAAGTGTTTACCTAGGAGGATTTATCCGAAAATAATAATAGTTCTATGTGAATCGCGACAAGTTCCATACGGGTTATTAATGACATTGTGCATCATCCTTTTGTGGGGCATTAAATACATCAAACGTTAAAGGAAATAATTTGGTTGAATGGGGATTTTAGAAAAAAGAATATTTGGCGTAAAAATCAATAATCAAACGTCGCGGGGACAATGGGTGGCGGGTAACCGAATTCACTATCAAAATAAAGGCTTCTGCGTGACGAAGCGCGGGCGGAGTTTTTATTGCGTTAGCTGGAGTGGCGGGGAATCGCACCGATAACACTCGAGGGACTCCATTAAATAATCGCTTACACAGCCGAGATGCGCTGACTGATGCAGTGATTAGCGCATAGGTGTAATCACGGCCACTGATTAACATTTGCAGTACTTATTGATTAAATTATGTGAACACTTAACGTTTGCGAACCAACGCGCGTTTTCCTCTCGAATCATGAACAATGTAACTCGTTTGATTTGACAGAAGGTCAGGCTAATTAATGCTGGGCTGCTTACAGCGAAGTGATCGGTAAACGTACACCACACACACACCTTCGGATACAATATAGCTTAGTCAGATCAAAATTATGGCATTCGTACAAATCGCACTATTTGTTAAAGCTATGTACTTAACTTGACATTCAGCAAATTAATACTACTTGCTTATTCAGAGATAAAAAAGAAATCGGCCATTTGCGTATCGGACCACGCGCAGTGTAGGGTTCCGGAGTTGCTTATCTTTCTTAGTTACATCGACGCGCGCGTAAACTAAATGGTTTCGTCCGCCGAATTTGTACGAAAGTTGGCCTTTCTAAGTACATTTTAAGTTGTTATTCGGTAACTAGTTATGCCAATTTAGCCGTGATAGTTTTCCTTTTAAATTAATTATATGTACTACTGCCACGATTTTTTTCACATTCCCAGTAGCAGCCATTTAGCCGGCGGGGGGGGGACACATGGCTCGAACAAAAATTTGGGCTTTGAAGCCCAATATCTCGCAAACAAATCACTAATTTGAAAAATCGTGTTCAGATATTTTTTTTGAACAAGCTGTCCAACTATACCCCTCACTATGGGTTTAACTAGAAAAAAAAATTACATCCCCACTTTAGGTGTAATTGAGGTAGGTACCCCAAAAAACATTTTTTTTCATGATTTTATTCTTCTGTTTTGTCGGCGTGATTGATTTATTATACCCATGCCGTATTACAGATTTCTAATAGTAATGGTTACTGAGCTAAGCCGAAGACGGACGGACAGACGGGCGGACGGACGGACGGCCAGACGGACATGGGAAAACTAAAAAAACACACATTTGCTAAACGTTAAGCAACTACTTAAAAGAGACCGCTTTTTCTATGTCTACCTACACAATCCCAAGACAATGATATGCGAAAAATCAAATGGAGCAATGCATTTGATTCACAATGACAAAAGTTAACCTTTTGGCCAACGAGGCCACACGTGCACCACGATTTGGACACACAATAAAACCACTCAGATACTAAACGCTTATGTTCAATTCAGTTGTACTAAACTTACGTCTCTTTAATCTAGAACCAATGCACCCAACGTATTCACTCATTATTTGCCCGCGAGAATCGACAGCCATTGATAACTCCGCATCGAAGCCTTTGCGCTATTTACTCTATTCTGGGAAACTTTTGTGTCACATTTATTGTATTACACAAGAGATTTTTTTTCACCTTCGCTGGAGACGGCTCCAGTAATTTCACACATCAAGAGATTTTGCAAATAACGATCTTAATGTCTAACACTTGAGCGTGAGGCGCGTCATTAAGTTAGATGCAGATAAGACAGATGCAGACAAGTGATACAAGTGAGGTATGTTGATAATCACATCAGAGGCGGAATTATCACGCGAGCCGCAGGTGAGCGTGATAAGAGAGCCGAGGATGTAATTATCAAAGCTCACGCGTTTCATACGACGTTTTTCAACACATTTTGCGAGGAAAAAATCCTTTTCATAAGGTGAAAATTTTATAGGCCTGCCAAGTTATTTTCTTTACTTATTTATGGCAACAGGTTTTTACTCTGTTGTATACATCGCCAAGAATTTCCAGTGGCATCCATTCTTTTTATCACTTTTCTAGTCACCACGAGTCAACATTTTTGTTACTAACCAAACACGCATTAACAATATTCACAAATATCTGTGAAATAACCTATAATGGCGCGCAACAGTTTTTTTTTCGTGAAGTTTGCGCAGTGCGCGAGCATTAGATGAAATCTCTAAACAGCCAATACAAAATAAAATAAATATTTTCGTTTTAAAGTGTTATCTTTATGAATTCATGTGAAATGTTATCAAAAGTGAATAGTTTTACTAAATTAAACGTTTCTATATCATATCCAAAGAGAAATAGTCAATTAATT
Source organism: Epinotia bilunana (assembly GCA_947049275.1). NCBI lineage: Eukaryota > Metazoa > Arthropoda > Insecta > Lepidoptera > Tortricidae > Epinotia > Epinotia bilunana. Next base: position 18,386,511 of record OX346256.1, on the reverse strand, counting down.
AACAAAAAGGATTTAATTTGTTTAGTCGAGTAAGAATCCATTAAAAAAAGCTGTACATTCTGTACAACCCGATTCATTTAAGAATGCACCGTGTGCATGCATACATCTTGCTGCAAGGTGCCAACGTGACTTAATCGGGATATAACCATAACACACAAATAATGTTAATGTTATAAAACACGCGTGCTTAATATCCAGGATTATGAGCTTAAAAGCGACACAATAAGAGGTACGTTACGAGCAATTGTGTTAAAAAAAATATTTACGCACGCGTATAAACAAAGATGGCCCTAATAACTGGCCTACCGCATTAGATACCCATGCTGTTAAGCTACTACATAAAAAGAAGCGAAACTTTTGTAAATTACACTTATCTAAAATAAAATTAAGAATCTCTAGTAATGGAGAAATGATGATAGCGTACCGCCGGTGGTTTAGCGTCGGCAAATGTTGCTTTAGAATGTGGGCAAAAACAGACTTCTCGTTTTAGCCGAATACATCCATTTCCTGGTGTGCCTTCCGGGTTTTTGTGGTAAAGGTATTTCAATAAAAATACTCGTTTAAGTTAGTTATTAAACACTTCGATTATAATTAGGTAGTGAACAAAATAAGACGCAGTTACTTAAAAAAAAAAATGACTGTTGTAGTCCAAAGGCCACACATGCCACACTTTTGTTCGTACAAAATCGACATGACTCCGGCTAATCAAATCTAAAAGCCATAATAAAAATTTAGGTACGTACTATTAGTAGCGTGGCGTTCATATAGAACACAGCGTGATACGCATTATGACGATCAAGCATAAAAATTTGCTATTGAAGAAAAAGCAAGCTAAATTACAGACGTTTTCAATCACATTTTACAGGGATAGAAATCCATAATTCACCGGGACACTTAAATTTAGTTTAGTTTCAGATTAACCGTTCGAATTATTAGCATGCGTGGCTATTTAATTATGCCTCTGTAACATGGTTAGGCAATACACCACCGCTGTTGCGTTGCGTTGAAGTGAAAGGGATTAATCCCATAAGTTCCTTTGGAAGCAACTACTGCGAAATCATCTTGGCAATTAATTTTATTTGCAATATTTCCTTCAAAAGGATACTGCCCAAGGGGACTACTGCGTATACTTAATCCTTTGAATGTCACTGATATCAAGAATTGAAGTGACGGTCGATCATAAACTCGAGATTTTATTGATATAAGGACGGATAGCCACAGGTAATTCTGACTTGGATATGTAAGATCAGTTTGTGCTTACAACGCAACACAATTGGTAGGTTATTTTTGCCATGACACAAAATATTAATTGGCTCCCATACAATGACGTAAAACCATACCCCGTAATTTCATTAACAATTGTGAATTTGAAATGTCTATCATTACGTTGGCAACTGTTCATTCTGCGCGAGCGCGCCAGTAATGCAGAAACAAAGCGGCACCTGTCACTTCGTAATCAATAGACCCGCTTCCTTCCGGACAAAAACAAATGAATGATAACTTAAAAAAAAAACAAAGCCGAAAGTGTTCCAAGCAGCCGATTATGAGCCCGTTCAGTTATTAATTTATACGAAGCATCGCGGTAAAAAACTCAACCCCCACTTAGATAAAGAAAAAACGTAGCGCGCGTCGCGTAAAAGGGAAAGGGTGTCTCGCCAGCTCGCGTGCTGCATTTTGTTTTTTAACCGTACTCTGTGGTTTGTTTTTTCGGGCGCGTTCCTGTTTTTTAACAACACAATACCGTTGTTAAGAACTGTTTTTTAAGAGCGTCATATTGGAAAGCGCGAGGCGCGATAGCTAGTGTTTTTGTCAATCTTATTTTTAAATCTTTCGGATGGAAGTTTTTGGGTGTTTCTGTTTAGTCACGGATTGGTAAAGGGGAAGACTTTTTTGTGATTTATTTATAGCTTATGTATAGGTATGTGCGGGTTAGCACGAGCGAGACGACATATGGTTCGTTAGACAAAGAGTGGATGTTACACGAGGCAGGTGTGCTGTTGATTGCAAGATGCTGCGTCTGCGGTGATGCGTCTGTCGGCGCGCGCGCAAGTGTATCCCGACATAAGCCGCGATGCTCGATTATTATTATGACCTACTTACGTGAAGTTGGGGTGGCTTGTGATCACTGGTAGTACTTTGGAGTGCTATTAGAACACTAATTACGTAAGTACCTACCGTAAAGGAAAAAATAACTTTGTTAAAATGTACCTTTTACATTTTTTGTAGGTTAATGTTAGCATCTATGTACTTTTAATTTCTTAAGTGTAATAACGTGTTATAGACGTAATAAAAATATCGTGCCTCAAAAAGCATCAATTACAGTCAGGAGCAGGACTAGCCATGCAAAATAACACGGTCAAAATAATCTATATACAGTCCATATTAGAGACGTGTCCAAGTGATATTTTTGCTGCTGACTGTACCTACTCGCCAAATCCTTCATTTTATTAATCAGAAGACCTTACGATAACAGTTTAATTATTTTTTAAGCACTAACGTCTCAATACAAGGCTTTAACAACTGAGTGCTTACAATTGACAATAATGGAAATGTTTATTTTTATTTTATGCAGACAATCGATATTTTTTTCAAATTTTATACTCGGTATTTACTTACAGGAAATTGCACGTTATAAGGAACTTCAGACATACCTAAAAAGGCATTGATTGTTACATTAAAATTACGGTCACGTGACCTGTGGCGAGCTTAACAATTTTTCCCCATCACAAAAAGTGCACAGCGCCGCTAAAGAAGTTTTCACTTCAAAAAACGTTTAGTAGGTACGGTTAGATTCACACTCGAAGGCTCCGTTTGTGTTAGGAGTTAGGGCGCATCAGACAGCATTACATCATATAACTTTGAACCCGGCTTTAGTTCCAAAACGAACCCCCAGACAATAACGCGGTATGCAATTATAAATCAGTCCTACGCGAGCTCAAACGTCGCCGATAAAACAACGTCAATAGCGCCCGGAATTCGTAAGTGCGCTATAAAATATGCGCCATGAAAATGCCATTAAATATTAAAAGTGGAGAAACGGAGAGCTTAACAAGAATTAAAACATCGTTATAAGAGGCTATGAGACGGGGCCGAGCAGAGCTATCGGCGCGGTTAAAGCCTACTTATACCTTATTATATAGCGGAGTTTGCGTTGAGGAACAAAATTAATTGGTTAAAACTCCTCTCAGTATCCAGGGCGGCCCCGGCTCCCTCTTAATTCCGGCCCCCGCCCCCGCGCCTCCCCGCGCCTTTGAACGCTACCTACCTAGAGAAAAAAACAGAAAGTATAAAGTTCACTCCCCAAGCGTTGCAGCTTAATTAGTGATATTTTATCGTAAATACTCTTGTACTGAATGTGGATATTTCAACGTATGTTGGGGCTTGAATGTCGTCCTGAAAATTGTTGGACCTATAGGAAAGGAAAAATAAATCAAGGGTGTTATTTTTGACCAATGTGTATCCTTGATTATCCTACAAATATTATAAATGCGAAGGTTCGGATTTTTGGATGTTTAGATGTTTGGATATTTAGATGTTTGTTACTCAATCACGCTTAAATGCCTTAACCGATTTTGATGAAATTTTGCACGGAAATAGTTTATAACCTGGATTAAAATATAGAATCGTTTTTATCCCAGGTCCATGCAGACGAAGTCACGGGCGGAAGCTAGTTAATCATAATATATTAAATGGTACTCTCAACTTATGTACATGTACGAAAGAGCTATATAAGATGTATATGCATTGTGCATTTGCTCCATAATGTTAACTTTGACACGAACTTTTTGACAGTCTGTTAGCTATATTAGTAAATATTTTTGAGAGTCAACCGTCAGCTTTTGTTGACCACAGACAAGACATACATACATAACTTTGTGACATACAGAGACCTCAGAGGTTAACTCAGCGGTTACTTATTCGTTACTAACCTGATATTTATTTAATTATATATGTATGGAGAGCCAACAGCATGATATACTTCTATACACTACCATGGAATTACTGAGCCAATTGAAGGTTCTCACTTATAGAACTTAAGAGCCCGCAGTAAGCTCGGCCGAATTTCACCTTCCCATACAAACGTAGTTACGCTCTCATTTTAAAACTACGTGTTGGATTGTGACGAAACTTTGCATGTACTATGACATGAGGTATATCTATGTCTGTAATTAGTTTATATGATTCTAGTTTATAAAACAAACGAAATACAGCAAAAACAAGTTTTGTATGAAAAACTTAAATTCGCTGATTTTTTTAACTATTGTATCTGAAGCTACATGTGCTTAATGTGGACTCTTAACCATGTTGAACAAAGAATAAATTTAATTCAAATTAATTACACACACAAGTTCCTACAGCATAAGGATATGAGTACGTATGACGTAAATGTAATGATTTTGTTCAATATTATGACCCTCCCTTTTCTTAGATATATTTTCTAAGAAAGAACGTCAGGACTGTAGTCGCAGTAGACAGGACTTTGATCGAACCGGATGTTATCGAAAATAATTGATTTTACTTCCTGGTACCTGTGACAGTGAAATCAGTGCATTGTATTTACTAGTGTACTATTATATTACTATTATACTTACTAGTGTACTATCTTTACTTTTTCTTGATTAACCGCGGGTTGCGGTATGTCAATTGTGAAAAGTCCTGTGTGTCAAAATATCACCACACAGGCGAAAATATTTAATAATATAAATACAAATAAAATAAACCATCCTTTAAACCAAGCCAATTGCATGAAACAAAAATGCGAACAGTTCCCGAGTTGCAATGCCCGGCGGGTGTGCCGGTAACGAAGGGCGAAAGCAAAGGGTAGGCCGGGGCGCGGGGCGCGGGGCTCTTTGCCACTTCTCCAAATAAATTATAATTCGCCTCCCGACCTGCCGGGCCACTGCTAATACACATTACTCTGCTATTAGTCTTCATTTCGCAATTATATGTATGTAAATGCTTAGTATGGTTTCTTGCAACACCCGCTCACGTTCTAAAAGGCACTTTCCGTGTATATTAATTAAAACTACATCATCCAACTATAGAAACATTGCTTTCTGCGGCGTCCTAGTCATGGTTCTGATAACCAGTGATCGTAACTTTTGTTGCATTTTTGGTGCAGCGTGTGTTGTTAACGGAATTGGTATAGATAATTTCAATCCTAATGTTTAATTAGCTTTAATAACGTTAATTAACAATTTTGATTGATATTGTCTATACCAATTCCGTTAACAACACTACGCTGCACCAAAAATGCTACAAAAGTTACGATCACCGCTGATAACAAAGAATTAGATATTGACATATTTAATTGTAAGATCCCATCTGTGAGGCGAAGTATCGAGGCGAGGTATTTTCAAGTGATCTGTGCTCATGCTATCTCGTATCATCATACGCGTTTAGTTTTGCATTTTCAAGTGATCTGTGCTCATGCTATCTCGTATCATCATACGCGTTTAGTTTTGCATTTTCAAGTGATCTGTGCTCATGCTATCTCGTATCATCATACGCGTTTAGTTTTGCATTTTCAAGGATCTGTGCTCATGCTATCTCGTATCATCATACGCGTTTAGTTTTGCATTTTCAAGTGATCTGTGCTCATGCTATCTCGTATCATCATACGCGTTTAGTTTTGCATTTTCAAGTGATCTGTGCTCATGCTATCTCGTATCATCATACGCGTTTAGTTTTGCATTTTCAAGTGATCTGTGCTCATGCTATCTCGTATCATCATACGCGTTTAGTTTTGCATTTTCAAGTGATCTGTGCTTATGCTATCTCGTATCATCATACGCGTTTAGTTTTGCATTTTCAAGTGATCTGTGCTCATGCTATCTCGTATCATCATACGCGTTTAGTTTTGCATTTTCAAGTGATCTGTGCTCATGCTATCTCGTATCATCATACGCGTTTAGTTTTGCATTCTTAGGCGCAACTGGCGCATTATGCTAAGTTGTTGTTAGCAGTGTATAATCATTAAGTAATTGTCTTTAGGTATATCATCCTTGTTCTGTTTGCTCGTGTAATTGTGTATGAGTAAGGGCCTCCACACACCGAACGCGGGACGTGCGCGGCGCGGGGCGGGCGCGGGTAGGGCGCGGCGCGGTTGGTAGGTATCTCACTCACTATCAACGCATTTAATATCTCTCTCCCTATCTCACTACTTTTTTGTTAATTACTAATTAGTTAAATAGTGGTTGGTTCTCCTTAAAATAAATAAATAAATAAGTAAAATACAGAGTGAAACATAAGAGGTAATGCGAAATTACTGTTTAGTGTTCCCGGCTCAGTAGATGAGAAATCATGCGTTTGTTAATTTGTTTAACTTTTGCAATTTTTCTAACAAAACTAGTAACTAATACTAACTGAAACTATCTAATAACTATACTCAACTCCGTGAGCTGAACACGCCAAGAAATGTTTATTTAAAAAATAAAGTGTTTCGCCAAAAAGCTTTATAATTAACGAACCTGCTGAATTTCACGAGAGTCGGTTGAGAAATGAGACTTGTAGAGGAGAAGAGATGGACAACCGGACATACGAAATCATTTTGGCACAAGCTAACCCAGAGAACTGGCAAATGCTTTCGTATGTCTGTCCGAATGTCCGCGACTGTCCGGCTGGACAGGTCGCATTTTTTTACCGATTCGCGTGAAATTTTGTGAGCAGGTTCTTTTCCCCATCACCATTTTGTGAGGATGATTAGGTAAGTATATGAGTTTATGTTGTCGATTCAGTTCTTTACATATTTTTAGGGTTCTTTAGCCAAATAGCAAAAAACGGAACCCTTATGGATTCGTCATGTCTGTATGTCTTTCTGTCCGTCCGTATGTCACAGCCACCTATTTCAGAAACTATAAGAACTATACTGTTGAAACTTGGTAAGTAGATGTATTCTGTGAACCGCATTAAGATTTTCACACAAAAATAGAAAAAAAATATTAGGGTTCCCCATACTTAGAACTGAATCACATTTTTTTTTCATCAAACCCATACGTGTGGGTCATACATATCTATGGATAGTTCTTCAAAAATGATATTGAGGTTTCTAATATCATTTTTTTATAAACTGAATAGTTTTCCCGAGAGACACTTCCAAAGTGGTAAAATGTGTCCCGCCCCCCCTGTAACTTTTAAAATAAGAGAATGATGAAACTAAAAAAATATATGATGTACATTACCATGCAAACTTTCACCGAAAATTGGTTTGAACAAGATCTAGTAAGTAGTTTTTTTTTTAATACGCGGAGCTTTTCACGGGCGAGTCCGACTCGCACTTGGCCGCTTTTTTAATACACTTGATCACGGATTCACTAGTTAGCTTTTAGTTTTGATTTCAGTAACAGAACTTTTCATTGTTAAGACACTTACATATTGAAGTAGTTTATTGGTTAATCAACTTCATTGCTCATCAATTGGGCCGCGTCGGTTCAACTATTCTGGCGGGTGGGGGTACGTCCTAGAGTAGGAGAGCGATTAATTTAATAAATACCAACTGAATTCCGCTGCGTTTGTCCCCAGCTATGCGGCGTGCCGCGGTTCTTGAGTTACTACTTACCTGAGGGTGGATTTCACTAAACGTATGCCGTATTTGCGGGTCACTTTGACCTAAAAGTAAAAGGGTTACTTTGGCCCACACATTGCAACCATAATCTTCTTCAGTCGTCCACTGCAAGACATAGGCCTTCCCTAATTCGCTCCACCATATCTGGTCCTCAGCTCTCTGCATCCAACCACTTCCCGCCACTCTCAGGTTGTCGGTCCGCCTGGCGAGGGATCGTCCCATAGGGCGAGTCGTTTGCGAGACATAGTACTGTCACATAAATTAGTAACAACGTGAGCAGTTAGCTAAAACTAACATGGTGATTTGATCCTGTTCAATTCATAGAAATGTGATGGACGGAGTAGTTCAAGAGGGCCAAAGTTACCCTCCAGGGGCCCCAGGGCCAAAGTAACCCGCAATTACGGTAATTGTTATCGGATTGGTAATTCACACAATGCGTGCTCCTACGCGCGCCAAGCCTAACATTTCATGACGTTCGTAGTGGCTGTATCTAAAATTCCAGCGTCCCGGGTTCGAATACCGGTAGGTATGGGCATTTATTTGTGAGATGAGCTCAAATATTTGTTCCTGATGTATTGTAAGTGCCATTGTAAGAGTTTTGTTTTGTTCTGAACTACGTTGATTTATGTAAGATTGTAACTACAACAATATATATTTATTATTTAATTAACGCCAGAATGGCCAGAGGGGCAATCACGTAACGATTTGAACGCGCGTTAGGACAGTTTAACTGTCATTTTCCTAAACTAAAACTGACATTTAGATCTACCTGACGCGCGTACAATGCGTTACCTGATCGACTAGCTGGTCCCTGTATACCAAACAACAAAACTGATTTCGTTTCAATACGTTTACTGAAATAGACCCCGCTGAGCGATTCACAGCCAGTCTCGACCTCGGCTCGTTTATAACCACAGAATAAGTGTGGGTTGCGCCAAACTCTGTATTCGTATGTGGTGTTCGTTAAAATCCAATAAATTCAGCAACTTGGCGGTATTTGATTAAGCTGAAATCTGGTATAACTTTACTCATGGTGTACAATTAAATATTAGCACCAACGAGCTGTTCTGGAAACAGAAGGTGGCTCCTAAACTATAGAAGATAAACCTGTCGTGTTTGGGCTCACTACACACAACCCTTGCCTGCTTTGACATCACAGTTTGACAGCTAGCTACAAGTCAACGCATTTAAAGGTGGCGACTGATTTGTAACTTTTCGGTGTAATTTAACATGATACAACCCGAGCATTACAGCACTCAGTACAGCGAACCGAGCCGCTCGACGCGAGCGCCGCGTGCTCCACTCGGCTGTCGTGTCGGTCGCGAATCCCTTTGAGTGATACATTACAAGTCAGTGCATTCACGAGTCGCCGCAAGAATGGAGCACAAATGAACAGAGCGCTCAAGATGAGCGTTCGCCGCGTAGCTGTAATGTAACTATAATGTAACACGATCGCCGTAAACGATACATTACACCGAAATGGTACAAGTCAGTCACCAGTGTCACCAGCTTAATACGTTTAACTGTCAAAAATTACTTTCTTGGTACAAGCTTGTGCTGCCGACTGTACTATTTTTTGATGCTGATTATGTGGTCAAACTTTGATGACAAAGAAGGCACAGGTGATTTGTGTTAGATGTCTGTCTATACTAAATTGTCATTAGTGTATCACGTGTATGAATGAGAAAAAAGCTATCTCGAAATAGGTCAGACCAAAAGAATATTGCACCAATTAAAAGATGTTAGAAGACAATTTAGTTTTATTTGGATTTAACCGTATTTTATTGTCTTTCAGCCATGGTAGGTTCAAGCTGATTGATGAGATTTTCGATTGTATTTTATATCGTGTCTAATCATAAAACCAATTAGTAGCTTCACTAGTTGATAGTTTTATAAAGGTAGGTCTGGACCTATTTCGCCTTAAGTGGGTGTTGGGTAAATGCAGGGTCAATATAAAATTAAAAAATGATTAAATAACAAACATCTCTTTATTATAATAATTATGTTGGTACTGGACATTAATAAAGAATTAAAGTACCTATATTCATTGTACCATACCGTGTCGTGATTAAATACATATAGTCACTTATTGAGGTATTACAATTGTTCACTTGAATTTCAGTTTAGTGATTAGTTAAAGTAAATTTCCTGTGTCCGAGCATGAGGTAGATAGTTAAAGTAAACTTTCTGTGTCCGAGCACGAGGTAGATAGTTAAATGGCAGTATCACTGAATTACAGAAACTAATACAATATCTAAATTCACATAAATATCTTATTATTTAACTTCTTAAATTACTTGTGGAATAGTTTGCGATGTTCTCATGGCACTGCGGGCTAGTGCGTCGACTAACTAACAAATACATAAACAAATTTAAGCAAAACAATAAAGTTAAAAACGATTATTTAATAATAGGAACTCAGATAGATTGCAAATTAAGGTTTGGACTATACTGAAGATCGCCACGCCGTAACGCGCGTAGCGTCGCGCTGTGCGGCGCGGGAGATCCTTCAAACAAATCGATTACTTAGTTCAACACTAGTACGGTAAAATATGTGTAACGTTATAAATTAAAATCAGTCTCAAATGGTTCCGCCGTACGGCGTCAGGTGACGGTGTGCGCTATCCCGCTCTCGCTGACGAGATAATCGTAGAAAATAGAAAATATTCCAAGAACTTTGGCTCTATACCCTGGAGCAGTATCTCTATCGTATGAGGTAGATAATGGCACCGTAGCAATAACACTAATTACCGTATTGTACAATACAACATTGCAACATTAATTACAACTCCTAATTGAAAGTATTATTTAATTTGTACACATAATTTTTTGTACCAATAATTTATTTGGGAAAAAACTCTTTTATCTTACACCGTCTCGATTTACTCTAAGACCTTACACTCCGTGATACTTTAACACTAAGTAATGAAAATAAAATAATAATAATCAACAATTAGCACTGTTAAATAGTTACATACATTTTATCGTGTGCGCTAAAACATTCAGAACGATTACTCTGCGATGGTAAATTAGACAAAAACGAATACAATAAACACACTACATCTAATAGGAAACTAATACCCGTAGAACAAATTGCGAATCATGCTCCATCAGTGCGCGGCGTCGCGCGGTGCGCCGCGCGACGCCTGCACGCTCTCACTCCGGGCTATGTACGGCCTGCGTTGCATCTACCCTACCTATTCCAAATATATACATTAAATATTAAAATTGTATCTTAAAAACTATACGAAAACATCTTCTATTTAACAGATTTCAATGCACCCGTACATAGCCCTAAGATTTTACTATCAAAATACATTCAAAAATTGTAAAGTTCTTTACTTAAACATTTCCATTCATTGTCACAATTTCTTATATCCGTTGCGTGTTTATCGGGCTGTAAAGAATTCACGATCACCCAATGTTTTACAACGGATTTCGACTATATGTTATAAATAGAGATATATTTACAAAACACATTTATTTTCCAAATACCAATTCGTTACATTCGAAATGGTGCTGGAAATATTTTAAAATACCTACCAACTAATTGATAAATAATAAATAATCTTGTTTAGGGGCAGCATTATGTACAAAAGCGTTGCGCCCCGGCCGCGCGCCGCCGCCCGCCCGCCGCTCTAACTACCTACGCTACAGCTTCACCAAACAAACAAACAAACAGCCCCTATAATTTTATTGAAGCAAAGAATGAGTATCGGTTACGTATTATCGGTCAGAAAACTTAAATTAATGCTTGTAAAAGCACAAAACAAGCTCGAGGCTATTGATTAAAAACTGGGAGTCGTGCACAAAAGGAGGGTGATACTAAACCGGTTGTCGCAAGGCGAGTATCTGGGCAAGCACAATGGCGACCGCTTTGTTCGCGACGAGGAATTCCCTTCAAATCAATACTTAATAATCAGCGATTGTGAACTATTCTTTGTCGCGGCAAATAATAAGTCAATGTCGCGGCCTTCTCCGGCCGTATTCCGGTTCCCGTTTGAGCGCCGTGGACGACTCGACCGTAACGCGCACATTTTTTGTCCAGAAATGGAAACAATAGCAAATGACAATAAATCAAAGAATTACTTTTGTGCAATGGGTTCGATCTTTCTCAGATTTGCCAATTTCGAAACAAAGGAACAAAACCATCGCGTTTTTTCCACCCCTCACCTTGCGATTATGCAAATGGTACGACAATAAACTTTTTAAACTGTAACACGAATAAAAAAGTGTCTTTATGGCAGACACTGCAAATGCAAAATCATAAAAAAACTGAATGAGCGAGCGACTACCTAACTAGACTGACTCAGTTGTCCTTAACGCGAAAGCGTGCAAAAAAATAACGTCTAAGAAATTTTAAAATTGTAGTTCCGAAAAGTATTTCTGTCCAACAAAACTTCATGAGATCTATATATAAGGGTCGGGCGAGCACGGCGTGTATGCGACCGAACAGGACGCGGGGTCTACGCGGGAGGAACTCGTATACCGGCTCAGCGGCGCGTGGAGCGCAGTGACTACGCGGAGTGCATGCGCAGGTCGGTGGGCGAGTCCGGCGTGGCCGGCCGCCGGGGCATCGACAGGTCCTCGGGCTCCGTCTGCTCGGGCCACTCGTCCCAGCGCCAGTCGGCGGCGGCGGCGGCGGCGGGCGGGCTCGGCGAGTCGGGCTCGCAGGTGCCGGCGCAGCGGTGCAGCGCGGCCGCCTGTCGCCGACGGAACCTCGCGCCGCAGCGGCACGCGAACGGCGCGTCGCCTTCGTGCACCAGTGCGTGCGCCTTCAGTTGGTTGGAGTCGGAGAAGCGGGCCGGGCAGCGCGCGCACGCGTACGGCCGCTCGCCCGTGTGCACGCGCAGGTGCCGCCGCAAGTTCGCTACCTGCACGAAGTGGCGCGGACAGTGCGGGCAGCTGTACGGCTTCTCCCCAGTGTGCAGGCGGAGGTGCGTCTTGAGGTGGTGGTCGCGCGTGAAGCGCTTGTGACACTCGCCGCACTCGAACGGCTTCTCGCCCGTGTGCGTGCGCTCGTGGTTCTGTAAGACGTGCTTGTAGCCGAACGAGCGGGAGCAGACCTTGCAGGTGAAGAGTTTGTCGCGAGGGGGGTCGGCGGCGCCGGGCGACGAGCCCGAGGAGGGGGGCGAGAGGGGCGCGGTGGTGTGTGACATGTTGACCGAGTCGTCGAGTTTAGGGGTTCGGCGTCGTTTGCGCTCTGGTGGGGGCAGCAGCGGCGCGGGTGGTGACGGCGGCCAGGCCGCCAGCAGCGCGTTCGAGTACAACTCGGCGGGGAGACCGGCCACCAACGCCGCGGCGCGCGTCGCCAGCAGCCGCTCCGCTAACATAGGCAATGATTCTTGACGCATCGTTGAAAGCGGTCGCACTGATACACCTGTAACAAAGAAAACAGATTTATAAAACGTGTGTTGTGCAAAACGGTAAAAATAACAAATTCTCATTGTATCATACGACCCTTCAACTCAACTATGTCCTTAGGTGTAAACTCAAAACAAAAATTGACATCGTCGGCATCACTTCCGTCACTCGTTAGTCTCGGCCTAAACAAACACGCGGTGGAACCTATCGATAGCGCACTTATCAGCAGTAGATGACAAAAAACACGGCAAAAACCGTTGCCAGACGCTGCGGAGGAAACATTTGGTCGCAATCATGCCGCTGCAGGTCGCTTCCGCCCCGACCTGTTGCGCAAATTACCGCGAACAAGCCTTGCTGCGCTCGCATCCTGAACTATGTAGACTCATCCTCGCATTTCTAAATGACAACTAAATTGGTAGTGAGTCTCGGTTGGTGTTTCTAATTGCGTTATTCCCGCGACGTGGAAGGGGTGCCCAGCAGCCCGGCCCCGTGACGAGCGGACCACTTATAATAGAATTAATTATTCCTTGAGCGGCAAACTCCGCCCGCCCGCTCCGCCCAAATTATATTCAAATATTAATTTCGACGGAGAAAAGCCTTTTTGAGAGCACTTAATTAAAATTAGACAAAATCATAATTGAAAGTTCTCCTCGAGGCGTGAAGAGGCGGCCAGGAGGGGAGCTCCTTACATTATCTACTTAGCTGTGGAATTAATTCAGGGACGAACTGTGGACTTAGCCGTCGCGCTTAATTGAAGGAGGCAAAATAGAATTACTAGACGCTGCCGAGTGCCGCAGCGGCTCTCTGCGCCTGCTTTTGTTTATTATAATTATAAGTGATGAAAACCCCGGTTTTCTCCTCGAAACATTGCTGGAAAAATGTTCAGGGAAGCTAATTACGTATTCTTCCATCGAATGATGTAAAAAGTAATGAGATAATTTTAAAGTTTGTGATTAGGCGGCGGCGGCGCGCGGCACGTACCGGCTTATCCCATAACTTTTTAATAACATTACTCGCTGTTTCGAGGCCGGGCAGCAAACCGAACTCGTGATGTGCCCTGAATTGTAATACGGACAGAATGTAAAAGTTGACTTGCCAAGTAAATACAGATGGAAACTACATTAGCTGAAGCAACCTACCCAAGTAATAAAAAATAGCTTAGCTGAATACTTTCCCATCGTATTTAATAATCTACTGTAACGAAATTTTCCGATTTTATGCTTCCCGGGGGATTATTATAGCTTTTTTATTTGCAGTTATCAATAGCGGAGTTTTTTAAGTGTAACTATGTGTAATCTTTATTGTCGCAGATGAAAGATAGGCAATAGATCAACGCAATATGAGCGCGGTTATTGGTCGGCCCGCCGAGTGACAATACCGGTGATAAATTTTTACAACACCACACCCTTCCCGCGACGCTTTTTATGAACCAAAGAGTTGTAATTATCCCCTCTTTATACGCCATAAATATTTGTCAATAACCCGTACTTAATACTTTTATGGTGAGGCTTATAGCTACACCACAACTCATTATCGAGTAAGGACACTCCGATAAACATCGTGCGAATGACATTATTACTGGGAAAGCTTCTGTTCGGCGTACTAATAGAATTTTTATATTAGAAACAAAGGAGCGTTAACTGAGAGTCCGACTCGTGCTTACAGTAAATGGGAATGATTGGTTCTTTTATATCGAATGCAACATTGGTTGTATTTGTTTTTATTGACAGTGTTAATTAGCGTTTACAATCTCTTCTTGGTTATTCTCGGTCGCCTTTTAGATTTAGGTACGTTTTTACTTGATAGAAATATACATAATTTTTATTAGTGATTGTATTATTTTTTGTCAATGCTGAGTCGAAGTTAATTGGCATTATATTTCGTTTTTTTGTAGATAAAACTAGATTACCTTACCTTATACGTCGCCGTCGTTTGATTTTTGGAAAAAAATGACTAGTATACTATTTCCCTAGAAGCCTTAGATAAACAAAGTAACGTGATCTAATTTGCTTGTTATGGGTGTGTAATGTTTAATATAAAAACAAATTGCATATTTTCATTTTGCATAATAACGAAGTGCATAATTTCAGGTTGTATATAGTGGTTAAATTGCATAAAAACAAAATGAATAAAAACTATTTGCATAATTTCATCGATTATAATCATCGATGTTAATAAATTCCATTTATATAATAAACAAACGCTATAATGGTCACTCTGTATATTTCATGCTCATTATGTTTTTTTTTATAAAGAACTTTTTTGGATAGGAACAGGACTCCGCCTTAGCTCCGGCGCTGCGGGGAGAGCAGCCCTTTCGCCCTTGCGTGACAAAGCACGGTCGCCCGTGCTCTGCTCCGCAGCTTCGGCTTGCTGGTCGCCTTCGGCGACCAGCCTCAGCCGCTCCGCTTTGCGCAGCTCCCGCGCTTTGTCACAGCGGGCGAGGGCTGCTGCCCCTCCGCGCCTCCGGCTTTTTATATACACTCTAGGGGTAGGGCAGACAAGACCACGTGGATATTGGGGCGCTCCGATTCGGTTTTGTTACCTGTGTCTCTTTTTCTAGGATGTGATAGCAATCACTTAGTAAAACTAAGTACATACTAAGTGTTGTTATCAGTTTTCATCATTATACTAAATGTATGTTATGCAAAAAGAAATTAGTACACATAAACGTTATAGCAAATGCTGCTGATGTGGTGGTGATAAATGAGTGTTATGTTATTTAAATGTAATGACCAATAATAATATCCGTTTTGTTATTATGATAATACTTTGTTATGATTTCCGTATGTATGCTACTTGAAATTATGCATTTTATTTTTACGGCGAATGAACGGCACCCGTCCCTTTGGCGTCGATTGTGTACGAAACCCTTACAACGATAAATGCAGAACTAATATTTAGGATAGAGTGAGTAAAAGGGCTATTCTAATTTTCGTAGGCACTATAGACACACCATGTGTGTAATTTTACTCTTTATTTAGAAAAATACGTTAACTACTTATTTAAGAAACTAAATAAATTTAATTAACGTATTGGCGTTTTATAATTGCATCACCGGTAATACTCGTAACATATACGACTGTGGCAGTGCGCAAAATGAGAATGATCCAAAGATGGCGTAGTGTTTTAGCATCGTGCCAGTCATTGACTTACTAATTACTACGTAGACGGCCATGTAGAACATTTACCTTGACGCCTCCCATCAGACCGCCATCCTAGAATACGGGTGTAGACTCAACATTTATTAGTACTCTAAAACAAAGAAGGCAAAAAAATATGCCTAGCGACGAAAATCCCATTCAGATATCTCAAACAATTACGAAGCTACAACCGTTTTAATATTGCTTGTTAGAGAGAGAAAACGCTAGCAGATAGTGACGTCACAATCGTTTTATATGATGGTGCGTTTTGCGGAAAAGGGACAGAACATACCCCGTCTTAAATCATTAGAAACTGTGATTATTCAACCTTTTGCGTTGCTTTTTCTCCATTTGACTACATTTTTAATCCATTTTCGAGAATATACAAAATGATTGATTACTTATTTTATCTAGTGTCTAACCCTATTCAGTACAGCGCCTTTGGTTTAATTTACTTAGGACCGCATTAGGTTTACTTGCGCAAACTTATGCTAGGGCATGTCCGCTATATAGGTAACTCAATGGTGATAGTGGTACTGGTGGGTTACCGAGTGTCCCAAATCGGCCACGTAATGGGATTAGCCAAGCCAAGGCACGCACTCGCAGAGATTACGTTGCTACGGTTTCGTATTTTAGGGTTAAGCGGAGTAGGCCGAATTCCTCTGGCTTCGCATCCTTATATAACGCGACGAATTTTACAAATATGTCGACTTGTTACGCACGATTCTCGCGGTTTTATAGAACAAGGCTTAATATTTGGATTTGCTTGACGCTCGATTTTGGACCGTATTGTTATCGATTTTGGATGTTATTTTCGTTATTTTGGGACATTCGAGTAAGATAGTAACACCTAAATATTTATTGTTTGATATTCATTTATAAAAAGGTTTGATACTTAACATTTTAGTTTTTCGGTACCATCGCCAACACAGTTAACTCACCATCCGTGCACTTTATGAACATAGTAATAAGGTTCATTATAATTACAGGACGGTCAGTTAACTGTGTTGGCGTTTGTACTGATTATGTTCTACATGCTGTTTAACACACAATATTTAATTCGATAAACCTCAATATTGTGAATAAATATATTTATTAGTTCTATCCTAATGCACTATCATTTCACACCATAAAAGTTGACAAACTAGTCTATGAACCTACAAAATATTTTATCGATTCTCAACTTTCTGCTCTTTACAACAGTAAAAACTAACTCAACAGGATTAGTCAGCTAAATTCGAGCATGTAAGTAATTTAACTTCTTATTACTTCAGCGCTCGAGTACTTAGTATGAAATTCATGAGAAATTCATGTTTCGCAAACAGAAGGGAATGGCCTGTATAGTCAAGAGCAAAAGTAGATGATCATTTTAGTACCTTGTCACTTCCACTACTTTGACACATACCAACTGTCGCGCTATGTACGTTAAGTGCGACAAAGTACTAAAATGATGATCTATATTTGCTGTTGACTGTACTCTATCCGAAAGTGTAAGACTAAATAAATTATGTCAAACGAACGCAATCAAAAAATGACTGTGCTCTGAATATTCGATAGCTTTTGTTTACGCTTTTTTTACAGAATTTATTGTTACAGATTCGAATATATTTTACTTATACGTATCATTTAGTTAACAAATATGTATTTTTTCACATTCAAGCGACGGAGAGGTAAAATGGTATACTAGCAAGTACAATCAAGCGCAAATAAAACGGGTATGTAGAGATATACCGACTGTACCTGCTTTCATTGGTCTTTACACCTTAATATCTTGTTTGTTTGTTATTTCACAACGTTGCCATTGTAAATTTTAACTACAGTCACAGAGTCCTTGAGGGCTACTCTCTGAATAAATATTTGAATGATGAATTTTGATAATTTACCAAATTAGTTAAACAAGCAAATGATATGAGACCGTTATTAACCGGTGATTCAGGCCGAGGCGACTCAGAATCAGCAATTAGTAGATAGTTGTCGCCAATTTTCTACCCATTTATGATAACCCTAAATTACCTCATTAGGTAATTTCGTTGGCCATTACTAGCCGAGCTATTTGCCTTCTAAATAATAAACATATTTAAATATTTTTACGTATATTATATATAATAATAAATACCAATAACCCATTATCTCTATTTTTGGTATACTATATTAGGAATGCGCTTAGAAAAAAAACATGAACTAAAAGTAGTTTTTTTGCTAGATGGCGTAATAAAAGAAATTGTTACTCTCATTGAACGAGCGAGCGAGGCGAACGAAGTTCTCCATTTCAGCTTGGGACAAAATTATTTCGTATATATCCGGCTGTCTAGCTGTTTGTGTCTAGTGTGTTCATGTATCACGGATCGCATTGTACAAACACCAACACAGTTAACTGACCATCCTGTATTTATATAGAACCTTATTACAATGCGAGGGGTGCGTGGTCAAACCCGATAAGTTGAGTTAACAGCTGTCAGAAATTTCAGTTTTATTGCATTTACATGTAGTTCTTTTTTCAAAACTCCATTATGCCGACTTATCGGGTTTGACCACGCAACCCTCGAATGCACATAAAGTGCACGGATGGTCAGTTAGCTGTGTTCTCGATAGTACGTAAGTTAGATAGATTTAAATGTCAAGTTTCACGCGCGTTCACAACGTTACGTGATTGTCTCTCAGGTTTTTGAAAACAATATAAATATAAAAGCTTGTAAAAAGAGAGGGTGGCGAGTTGTGCAGCTCAGAGTCACCAGTATATCTTGTACAGTCGAGCTTATAAATATATGGACGGTCCCAAAGGTTCAAAAATATATATGCAGCCTTATGCCTTTAACAACAAAGTCGTGTTCACATTGATCACGTTGTCTGTGCGCATATTTTCGAACCTGACTGTATGCCTATGAAATCTCGCTTGTACATCGGCATCTATCGTGAATTTTAGAGGCAAATGTTTGTTTGGTATTAGAACTCTTTATAAATTACTAGCTGTCCGCGCGGCTCTGCCCGCGTGCAAGAGTGATCTGTTTTTTTAACTCTATTTTTTTTTGAAGGTCCAAAACGCAAACTTTCAAGGTGCCTTTTCTAAATTGGGTTAGTAATTCCTTAAAGTAAGCCTACATACACAAGTATAATAATTGATTAATACAAAAAATTCAAACATAGCCCCACAAAACTGTAGTAACAGTTTGTCTCTAGGTTAGACATTCATAATATAAATATATACTGTCCATAAATCCTTACTAATATTGTAAATGCGAAAGTGTGTATGTTTGTCCTTCTTTCACGTAGCAACGGAGCGTCGTATTGATGTGATTTTTTGTATGGAGATAGTTTAGGAGCTGGAGAGTGACATAGGCTATTTTTTCCAGCGGGAAAACGTCTAATTCCCACGGGAAAATTCAATATGTTACATTTTCCTATAACCATGCGGGCGAAGCCGCGGGCATCAGCTAGTCAGTTATACATAAACTTACTTGGTTACATAATTACATCTAGGTAATGCTTCTTTAGTAGTCTCTTGAATTTGTTCTTATTTTTTTCAAGTCTTAGGCACTGAAGCGAGTAAGAATTACTATGGGAGTAGGTACTCGCTACGCTACTCGCCGGCGGTGGGGCAAGTGCCTAATGGTTTCATAGTTACTGCTATGTGGAAACGCCTAGAAATCATGTTGAATCGACTCTCGAAGAAACTACCATACACAAAAGTATCGTACTTTTTGGTTGAGATTATTTATTGTGGCCGACTTTTTTATAAAACTGTCATTGGAATTGGAATCTTCTTCCTTGGATGAAAGAGTTGCATTTTGAATGAACTTTATGATGCAATTCGGCCAAGTCAAATACTATCATGTATAATCAAATACCAATAAAAATATTGATTACGGAGTTTCGCCTATTTTGCTGAAACTAGAGCGTGCAACAAATGTAGATTTGATATAAAATTCTAATTGCGAGTTCCTATAATTGGCTCTGTATTGCTATTATTTGCTTTATAAGTTTAGCGAATATTTCATAGCTCCTGGAATTCCTTTTATAAATAAATAAATAAAATTAATATAAAATACGTTGAGTCAGATAGACCTCCAGATAGTCCAGATGTGCTAAAATAGGTGCGAGATTCGCATGATTAATTCGACTCCCGAACAGCGTGTACAAACGACAACACTGTTAACTGACCATCCTGTGTTTATATAGAACCTTATTACAATGCACTTAAGGTGCATCGATGGTCAGTTAGCTGTGTTGTCGATAGTACTTAATAACGAAAACAGTATGTCCTTGTATTTTTATGAAATTATCAAATGTTTGGGTCTCTTATGGACCAGTTAATTCCAACGATTACTTAACAACACTTTGAGCTGATATACGCTACATAGAGTATTTAATTTTTTACTTGCCTTCGAGAACGGTTAAACTTTCTAGAAGGCAAGTTAAACTTACACGAAAATTAACATATTTAATACCTTCGTATTGATTTCGTATCATTCTCATTCAAATGGCGAATGTTTTCGTAATTACACAATATAATAATTCTTGCGACGATAAATAAATATCTAATACACATATACACGACATTTAACGAAAAACTGGTGTAACATTCACATGGAAACGACTATTGAATATTTGAATGATAGTAGATATTTAGCGTTATAATTTCTTTGCGGCAAAGGTTAATTAATATCAATCAATTTAAGGCAAGTAATCCTCTCTCTAAGAATACTTACTACGATAGAGTTAACGTGAACTTTTCTTCCTTAGAATGTATGTGTGGCAATTAGCGTTTTATATTTCACGGTTTCATTAATCACAAAGATACAACATGGTTTAAATGGCAACATGCAATTAAAAACAAATGAATCATAACCTACGCGCTACGGAGTTTCGTAGCCGCTCGTAGCACTCGCTACGCGCTCGGCGGTGAGGCGCCCACGGTTCACTGAATCTGCAAAGCTCGACATGAATGCAAAACACACGTATGTGTGTGAGGCGGCGCGGCCAATCGCGGCGCCTCACCCACGCAACCGCGCGCCGCTAACTTTCAAAACTTTTCCCGCACATGCACTTCCTTGAGATTCAGCGAACCGTACACAACATATCCACGAACCTCTAGAATTCTGCGACGACTGCAGCGATAAGGCCATCTCACATCAGTTCAGCTAGAATGCATTTATTCGCACCACGGTAAAGTTCCAAGTTTTAGTCACGTTAACAGTTCACGTTGGTAATACGAGTGAGACGCGATGACATGTTCGCTCGGCGCGGCGTCGCGATCGTGAATGATGAGGTCTGCGCGTGCGGGCGCGCTCGGTGTGACCTACCACAACACTGGCGAGGCGAGCGGCCGGCCGCCCCTCTGCTGAACACACCCCACGCCCCGGCGCCGCCCCCGCGCCCTTCGCCCCGCAACCTCCTCATCCCTGCCCCCGCTGCACTCCACGTGCACGCGATGCATTCACTTTTTATGGGCGCTACTACATTATGTTCCTTCCTGGAGTTTTTTAGCCGCACATAAGCACCTTTTTATGGGCCCGCTTCTGTGCTGCGCTTTCTTCCACTGAAGCTAATTGAAAACGCACTTAGGCTCATCTGTTGCACTGTTATTATTAGTCATAATTACTTGTTACGCGTCTGCAACTTAGTGGCTGGCGCCTGCGATACTGGATGGAAGCTTGGAAAACTTCTATATGATTAAATTACTACAGTAATTAAAAATATTGGTTCCAAAAATCATCATTGTCACATTTGCCGCATATCTCGTTTCAAACGGGTAAACTAATTGCTTGCACTTCTAATAAATGTGAAGAGTTAGGTTCAATTAATATCGCATTATAAAGTGTATCGGTTGGGTTTTGCCAGCTTAATTAAGCAAATGGGTGACAAGTATGTTAGCTTCAAGAGTTCAACATGAAAAACTGCAAACACGCACTACTAAGGAGCACAAAAATGATTTCGCTGACTCTAAAACTCTGTGTTTAAATATATGTATTTGAGTGCACTGGTAAAGGTATTTTGCGGTCGACTGTACTTATCCTTTACCAATCACCGTTGAGATATACTTAATGGACATATTGCAGAATTTTCTTATGTACCTGTGTACAAATATAATAAGACCTGTGTATACAAATTATAATACAGTATACGGAAGGCTATAGGTATTTTATCCTGCGGCTCCCCCCAGATTTTCTGTAATGCACAGAAACGTATTACAAGCTGTTACTTAACTTGCAGTGTATTTTCGTTACTGTGTTTAGTTCAGCAAGTCTGACTAACTTTCCGATAACTAAAGCTGGTCTGATAATGGAGACGAAAGATATATAGGCCATAGGGACTCCTCAAATACACAAGCTAAACCCGTCGTATTTCAGCTCATAAGAATCCTCACCTTGAGTCAGGCATTTTATTATTGATCAAAAAAGTACAGTCTTCAATAAAAGCCCCTTTCAAAACTGTAACTATTGACATAAAATTATTTAATGGCAACATATTTGTCACCCATAATTTACACCTAATGTAATAATGCCGGTATTGGCAAAGGAAATCCTAATTAAAATGATATAACATTCGGTAGTCAAATTAGTCTGTCCAACCGAGCATACGTAATTAGGCCGTCGGCGGGTTAAACCCGTAGGCTGCAATTAAACTCATTAGGAGACGGATCGGCGCTATGCTTCGCGGAGTACGATGCCTTAAAAAGCAACTCGTTTTAGTATTCCTCTTGTTTTTCTCCCGTGAATTCATCTGTGTAACTTCCATACGAATTTACACTCCTGATTTCATCCACTTACATTTTTTTTTCGGTTTTAAATTCAAGTTTATATATATTAAAAATATTTAAAGGCAACAATCAGAAAATTAGACAAGCTTATACTTACCTCTATTTATCTTTGTAAATCATTTATGGTAGACCCCTAGTTCATCTCTATTTTTAACCGACTTCAAAAAAAAGGAGGAGGTTCTCAATTCGGTTGTTTTTTTTTTCAATGATTGTTACCTCAGAACTGCGTCATTGATGAGCCGATTCGTATTTTTTTTTATTTGGTAATATATGCTTCCAGGTGGGTCCCATTTAAAAAAAAATCAGTTCGATGATGGGATCCATGAGGAATTGAGGGAACTCCTCAATTATATTAGGCCACGTGTAGTGATTTGGTATTTTCTATTATATCTCGTGTATTTACACCCGGAAATTATAAATTTGGTGGAGTGGAATTGATGATGAAGACCACAGATGACTTATGGAATTCCTCAATTATGTACTTAAAGTACAAAAGTACGTCACAAATTCTGATAAGATTCCTTTGAAATAACAGCTAATGAAGTGCCAAAGGTGATCCCTGTGGAATTGACGGAAGTCCTCAAATATTATCGGGCTACATACAGCGATTGGGTTTTTTCTCTCTAATAATCAACGCATTTGCTCTCGGAAATCAGTTCATATGGTAAATAAAGAAACGGTTTTCGGACCAAAATCCCCTCGAGAGCGGCGGTATAACCTTTCAGTTAACGCGACCCACTTTGGGTCTAGCTGCCTCGTGGTAAGCCAGTACTGTCTAGCTGGTCTAATTAGACAGACATTCAGATGTACTCTATGAGTAATGATTGCAAGGATTAATACATATTCATATGTTAAATTGGAAAGTAAATGTGGAAATGTCCTCGTGGCTTGGCGGAGTACTAAATTAAAGTTTATTTATATACCAGTCAGCCTGTAGGTACCTTTATCATAATATTTCTAGGTTAAAATTAAAAATCTACTGTATAAAAAAGGACAATCTTACAAAATCGAACTAGCCGCCCCATAGTAAGCTCAATAAGACTTGTATTATGGGTAGGTACTAGATGACGATATATTTATCATATATAATATAAAAATAATATACACAGAAAACATCCAACACTCAGAAAGAAATATTTATGCTCATCACACAAATATTTGCCCTTACCAGGATTCGAACCCAGGGCTTTCAGCTTCGTAGGCAGCGTCACTAACCCACTAGGCTAACCGGTCTTCCAACTGAAAAATGAGAAGGTACAGTATAATGACCGGTTTGTGACATACAAAACATTGTCGGCCCCGCGTAGATCTCTCCGGCCTTCAAACAGCACCCGGCAATTATTAGTCCAAAGACAACACACATAAAGAGCGTGAGTGTCGGAACACGGACGCAGATCGCGTAAATTAAGCGTTTTTATTGAGCCCTGCCCCAGCGACGGCTATTTCTACCAATTCTACTATTTTTACCATTTGTGGTAGCACGCGCCGCCCCAACTCTCTTTTTATCCAGCACTATTATTAGAACTGAGATATGGTTTTTTGTTTTGGGGAAACGAACATTGTACTCCGCGCTCATAAAACTGGCAGGTTCCGGAATTAGACTTATTTTATACGATTATCGTTTCAAAGTTTCTATAAATCGTTCCTAAACAACGTTTACAGCGGTGTATTTCTGAGCGCCGTAAAACTCCTGGTCGGCCATTAGCTACTGCGTTTGTTATCTTTGAAAATAAATCAAACAAAAATTGTGTAAAGTAAAAAATAACTGAGTTTGCACAATGCACAATGAAAAAGTTCCTTAGTTTTTTAAAGAGTGCTCCCACCTGCTGAAGTCGCGTGCGCTGCGCTGCCGCTGCAGTTTAAACCTTGTCTGGATTTAGTTGGGGCTTACTTTGGCTTGTGCTCAATAAATGCATCGCAGTTTTTTAAGATAAAAAGTTTGTTTTGTCTCGTTCTGTTGTAGCGCATCGTCCTTGTCAGAGGATGTTTAGTTTGTTATCTCGCACACGCCGCACCTTGCGCTTGCCAGGAGTCAGGAGCGCGCTCTGTTCCGCAGATATCTATAAATTAGGCGACAACAGGCCTTTGTCCCGAAATATTTGCAGATAAACAATTAAGTTTGGCAGTCGGCAGGTGCCGTCTAATCTTGAATCAACACGATCATTGGCGTTATCTTGTTAATTACGTTAAATAAACAACTTTAAGGCAGAAATGATGCATAAACGAAAATGCAGGTGTCGATGTCGGTGGGGAGTATTTTTGTTCCAGGGTTATTTAGGGCAGCTATGGTCTAATGATTTTTACCCCATTCATAATGGACTAAAGGCGCGAGACCAAGTTAACCTTACCAAACTACAACATATTGAAATCACACTAGCGTCTTTTTAATAATGAACATCGTGAACTGATGATACTTTACTCGTCAGTTTGAAATGTAATTATTAAACGAGCGAGCGAAGCGAACGATTTTCTCCGTTTCAGATTCATTCGTATGCCCGGATGTCCAGATGTCCGGCTGTTCTCCTCTACAGGTCACATTTCTTAAACGATTCTCGTGAAATTTTGTGAGCAGTTTCAATAATTATATAGTTTTTTTTGTCTATTCAGTTTTCGTATTCTTTTTTAATCATGGTCTCGCGAGAGTATAGCTCGCAGAGTCACTAGTTTATAAATATTGCAATTGGCTTAAAGTTTTTTTTTTTACATGTTTAACCTTTAGTTTAAAGGACGGTATTGTCATCAGTCGCTCAAGTAGTAAGTAAATACAATACAATATCGAGCTTCTCGGCCGCCAAGAAAGCGAAAGCGAGCGAGTGATTCTTTGTTTCGAGGAGGCCCCCACCGCCCATCAAAGGAGCCAACTCTTTGAAGACGCGAAACCACAATTAAGCCTTACCGAAGAGAATTCAAGGACGCGTCACTCCTAAAAGAAAGGGATTCGTGAATTTTGCCTTACACTTTACTTCCTTTTATTGCGAGTGTTATTTGCAAAACGCTTTGTCTAAAGGAACCCTTTTAGTCCACGTGTTAATGTTGCCCGGTGGCGGTACCCTTTCACTCTCGATTTTCGTTCTGTTTTACGTCATAAAAGCTAGAAATAGTAATACCATTCTGGTTAATCGTCACGTTACTAAAAATACTAGAGTACCTACTTTATTTAAAATCTCGTATCAAGTAACGTAATAAAAAGTGACCTTATCGTTAAAGTAGAGCTATGCACCCAGATTTCTAAGTATTTTTTACGATAAAATATTTTTTTTTGCTTAGCGTTTTCCGTGTTTTCCCTGACAAGCGATATTCCCCGGAAATGAGATTAGCTACATTGATTTCCCTGTATTGTAAATTTCATCGAAAACGTTAGAGCCGTTTTCGAGAACCCATTATCAAGCAAAAACAATTGAGTGAAATAAGTATATAAATATTCGGTTTAATACTCAACTTGTTGTTTTCGTCTCACGGTTCTATATTCGAAGGCATAATACACGCCTAAATTCTTAACCTGATTAAAGAGAGCATAGAAAACCTGTTTTGGCAGTAAGTAAGGTTTCTTTGAACGTGTAAGGAAATATCTAATCGCAAAAAACAGGTAAAATTTGGAAACATCTCTTATGAAGATATATTATATCTTTAAAGACTACCAACACTACTTTACTAGCTTCCTAAGTTATTACAGATAAACTGCGAGCCGAAAGATAACGTCACATCCTAAAAAATTTAAGCGAAAGTAGATGAAAGGGTCCAACTTCAAAGTGTTCCGACCCAAAACATAATTCCCAAAAATATATTGGAAGGCGTAATCGTTTTGTTATCTAAGACAAAGCTAATTGTAGCCCAGTTTCGCAAATTGGAGCACAACCCAACCATTTTTTGCCAAACACAAGACATGCTTCGACAAAAGAAAGATATATCCTTGCGAAAGTTTTTGCCGTAACAGTGACAATAGGGTCGAGATAACTCACAATCCTATCACAATGGGGCTAGCATTGACTCTATTACTTATATTGTTTACGTTTGCTAAAGTGCAATAAAAACAAATGCTTACTTCGAAATTGGGATGAAAATTGCCATCTATGCAAAAATGACGCAACCATATAAAACAAGTTTTCCGCCGTTGAAATAATTATCTGAGCGGTCCCACCGCTGCGCCTGCGCCGGCGACAGATGTGCGCGCGCGGCGCTAAAATTACTAAAATTGTGAATATTTCATTCACATGATTGCGCGCTCGGCCGTTACGAATCAATCTCACACAATGGACTCGAGTTTCAGCCTGTTTTTTTGTGTTTGTATGGGATTTTAATGTAAATTTTGGTGAGCTTTACACAAAACCTGGTTCTCTATTATTGCGGAAGGGCGGTTGATCAAGAATCAATACCGATTTGTAACAATCTTGTGATTGATTACAAACTTGTTTGCTTAGATTGACGTTTCTTTGTTGAAAATTGGGTAAAAATGGCAGTTGTAATAATTACAAACTTTTTATATAGGCCTGTTAAAACTTTTAATTATCTATTAAGTTACATTTTTAAAACGTCAGGAGTATCAATAGATATGGCTTAAAATAAATTCAGGTTGTTTTGTTATACGTGTCTGATAGAGTGAATTGCTTCCAATGAGATATCGGAATCGAGAATGGTTGATGTGATATGATCGTTACATTTCTTATTCTTACCCGAGCAGATTTGTTTGGCACCTATCGTTCCGCCACACCACGCAGGTGAGAGCCGACGCGCCGGTGACAATCGTACGGGAATAAAGTATAAAATATCGCCTCCAAAGGATTCGCATTGAATATTTATCCCTCGCTGCGTAGCCCTGTCCGAGCTCCCTTTGTTCTCGGCGGCCGTTTAAACTTTTGATTCTGCAACTGGCAACAATCAACTGGACCCTCGGTATCAACTAAAAGATCTTACACTTATAACACGCCAAGCGATATTAAGTCTTTTTTGAGGGTGATAAGAGCGAAGTTGGCGTGCGCCCCGCGGGGGTGTTACGTGGCCGGCTGACGCAGTTGGCTATTTCTATGCTTGCGTCACGGGGCTCTCCCCTTCCGGGTGTGATGAATAATTCCCTTTTTCTCCGGGAGAGTATTGTCCTTGCCAACTATCCCGGCGACTCGATACGCACCGTCGGCCGCTCCGCATAAATGTGAATTATATCCTGCACTATCCCACTTACAGAACTCCTCTTTTTATTTCAACGGTAAAACTGGATTTATGTTTTCTCCCAAGCGAACATTACGGCCAGTTAGGCCTCCACATAGCTACGGTCACATAGGGTTACAGAGAAGTAAATCATGTCTTTTACATTGCCTATTTTGTAGGCATCTGAGTATTAGTACGGGTAATGTACTTACGTTACTATTTAGGTAGATGGATTACATAGATTTCAGGTCTTTATTAAGTAAGTTTGTTTTTATATATTTGTGGTTGAACTTTGTATTTTTTTCTGGTGACTATAGACAATTTATATCAAAGCCAACGTTATTAACTTAGTCTTAGGACACTGACCGATGCTATTCGTGACTTTTAAAGTAGGTAGGTATTAATGGATTCTACATTATGTAGGTACTCTACCTACCCTTTTGATATTACTGTAGGTTAATGAGGATACCCTCAGGAGCTGTAACTATTAAAATAAGTGCTTGTTTGCATTGAGGCGAGGTATTTAACTCGCCAATAAAGTAAACCTGATAGTGATCATGTAGTGACATAGTATAAAACAAGTCGCTTCCCGCTGTCTGTCCCTATGTATGCTTAGATCTTAAAAACTACGTAACGGATTTTCATGCGGTTTTTTTAATAGAGAGAGTGATTCAAGAGGAAGGTTTATATGTATAATATAGTACCCGGCGAAGCCGGGGCGGGTCGCTAGTTGATTATAAACTAGACTTAAAATACAATAACTAAGCCTATAAAAAGTAGATGCACCCGAGGTCCCCGTCGTTGGCTATGGTGCCCAGAAGGCTGGCAGCGTTGCCTCTTTGGATTGCTAAGCTAATCCTTTGGCCTAAATGGCTGACAGATTAAAGATAATTAAAATGTTTGATTCTTTTATCGCCCTCAAAACACTTAGTTTATTTTTGTTAATGGGTAAGTAATACGAGCTATAAGAACTTATCAGTCATTAACAGTCATAGTTTATACGCTCACTTTGTATAAGCTTTGTTTAGTATAACGTTCACTGTATGTAATAAACGAAAGGCATAATATTCAAAATATATATTTTCGTAAAGTATAACGTTATTTAGATATAGGTAATATCAATTGATATATCGATTAAAGCGTATAATGTTCATAATACCTTAGGTTTAAAACATATATTATTCTATTAATCTAACATCAAAAAGTATAATGCTCGTATAGTATAATCGCCTACAATTATTTTAATAGCAGTAAACGTTTTCAATGTACATTTAACCTAACCTAATCCTAACTTAACCGCCAGCGTGTCGACGTCACCCCGCTTCGCGGGGTGCCTATTTCTGCGCTCAAGGGCCACAAGCTAACTCTAACCTAACCTACAAATAATACCATTGTTACGATTGTTCTTTAAGATATTATATGTAATGGTCGTAATACGTTATGTATGTTATACGAAATGAAATTAGTCGATTTGAGTGTTATAGAAAAAAACGTTATATAACATGAATGTTATGCCTATTGACCGTTATTCCTTGTAAAAGTATTGGTTTTTTTGTTGTAGCTAACGTTCATTATATCTGGTGAACGTTATTAATATGAAATTATATATATTGTTGTTATATCTCGTGAGACGTACCCGTTGTTGGGTAAGTAATACGAGGTATAAGAACTTATCATATAACAGTCATAATATATACGCTCACTTTTTATAAGCTTTGTTTAGTATATATGTTCAAATTGATAACGTAGTGATAATGCTAAATGGATAGTAAACCACCGATAGTTAACTATCGTAATAAAGTATAAATTATAATTAAAATCATAAAAAGCTATGCTATGAACCATGAAAGTTTAGAAAAAATAATTATGTATTTTTTTATTGTGCAAGAGTAAATTTAAAGCTACCAATAGAATCCTTACGTTCAAGTATCTTTACGTTCTTATAGAAACAAAATTGTATGACAACTATTACTATTACTTAAACACAGAATTTCGCGTATGAAACAATAATTTACCTGATTTTCCATACAACGATTAGTACAAATGTCAGTTGTGACGTCAGACCTGTCTGTCTATCAGTATGAAGCGTTTTGCGCTGCCGCCAGCGAGGTCAATTCTTGTCTCAAATTTTTGGGTATTTAGGTATGTTCTTTAATTGTAGTTGCTTCCGTACAAACATTTGTTCCTATCCAAAAACTGGTTCGAATGATATCATAAAAAAATCTCAGCCTCCCTATTAAGTAGGTCTGCTATCCGCATATTTATTAAAAGCGAGCAAGGCGAACGAAGTACCCGTTTCAGCTTGGGATAAAATTCTTTCGTATGTCTATCCAGCGCGTCCGGCAGGTGTCCGGCTTTTCTCCTCTACGGGTTGCAGACTGAGTCTTTTTTCTCGATTCAGTTTTAGAAATTAAAAGACAGACTTGCGAGGTCTACATGGCTGTTATACGCTACGCGCTAATGCGGCTCACCAAGCCGGTCACCCGTAACGAAACTTGACGTCTACTTACGCTTAGTTATTTGTGGGTGAGCGTTAAGGTGAGCTTAAAACAATTTACAGAATGGGGCTTGGCTCTTAAGCCGGGGTTATATTAGAGCCACGCCGCGTGTCGCAACGCAAATCGGTTACATACATTTTGTATGAACGTGGTTACATTAGCACAGTCCCGCGTGTCGCCACGTTCAATACAAAGTACGCGTTGCGACACGCGGCGTGGCTCTAATATTATTTTGCCCTTATTCTCTACTCGCTCATGCGCCTCACCCCACCCGTCCGCCTACTGAAATTAGACCTCTTCCTACGCTTAGTTACTACGAATCGCGGCTTCAAGTTATATTTGTAGGTGAGCGTTGAGATGAGCTTACAATAATTTACAGAATAGCGGGGCAGCTCCACAACAGCAGCTAAACAGTCACCTAGTTTATTTATCTGCATAGATTACACGTCGAAATAATATCAAGGTCTAAATATGAAGGTATGTACGGATACCGTACGTATTCCAAATTTTAAGGATAATAATTGTTATACAGGACGGTTTATATAGGTAACTAGGCGCTACGTACTCTATTTCCAAAAACTAACAGTGTAAAATAATATTATTAGTTACAAGTTTACATTATACCTACGGGTCTACCTCTATAATTTCATTCATGCTTGATCTGACCGGACAGATAAGCGGGAGACATCCCTTGTTTGCACCAAACAAAGGGTCCAGCGCTAAACTTATCTAACGTTTGTACAGGATTGCTCGAAAAAATGTAAATCTAAATGTTATTTTTGAATTTGTGCAAGGCGTTTGACAGCGGATAAGACGCGAACGCAAGTTACAATGGGTGACAGTTTGGCCGGGCAAGGAGTGACAAAAGCGGGACGTTTGAAAGACATCTTCGGGACATGAATGGGGCTGAGAAGGAGTGATCGAGCGGCGAGCGCACCTCCCGCCGGCCTCCCGCGCCCACACCCCGTTATTAATCCTTCGTGGACAGAAAATTGTTACTACTGTGACCTACGCAGCCATCGTTTCGGATGTGCCGCATCATACTATACTATTAAACGAGCAATATTTGTATATACAGGGTGTTATTTAATCGGTGATACAAAATAGCAAAATGTGAATCTATCCATGATTCTGAACAACTTTTACTATGGTACCAACTTTGTGTTCTGCCAAAAAACCAAAAAATCGAAAAAATCCAACTATTTCATAAACTTTGCTCTGTTTGGACTGACGAAAATGTATAGGTGTTTTTTATGCATAACACAAAGTTAGATAGTAAAAGTTGTTCAGAATCATGGATAGATTCACATTTTGCTATTTTGTATCACCAATTAAATAACACCCTGTATATTTGTAATCACGTTCTCAAAAACGGCTCTAACGATTTCAATTAATTTTGGAATATAGGGGAGCAGAGCTCGGTCGCCCAGGGACTATACAGTTATTTGACTAGCCTCAAATATACTGAACTACATCAAATAAAATGCTTATTTCTATCATATAACTATACTAATATTAATAAAAATGTAAAGTTTGTATGTACGGTAATTTCCAGAGCTACTCTTCCAATTAAAAAAAAAACCACTAGTTCTTTGGGATAACATAATAAATTATAACATTCAATATTTTTATCAATATTTAACGTTTATAGGTTTAGTTTAGTTTTTCGTTTGACTATTATGTAACTTAATTTAGTTGTTGTTTTAATTGCATATAAATTCTTCAATCTTCAAAATCACTTTCAAATTACAGATTAATTTCCAATAACGCGTTTAGGCGAAGTGCAATATATACAATATCTATAATCGTATAAAAAGTAAGTTACGCAAGTCACGCAATTGAAAATCAAATTATTGTCCAAGCGTGGCAAAAATGCCGTCATTTTTTACGAAAAATTACAATTCTGTGTGGCGAGAAGACGTCTCGCGACACAAAAGTAAACTTGACATCAATTTGCGATATTTTTTTGAAGTTACTCGTGCCGCGACGCGCGCCATTGAGGTGCAACGAAATGCATAAATCCGCGAGCACACGTCTGTTTTTTTTTACATTAAAAAATATAAAAAGTGACCTAGAGAGCGATTATGTAGGTAACGGGAATCCGTTGGACGACATCGCCTATTGAATGTTTTTTTGACCCGCGGACCTTCAGCAACAGGCGATGTCCAGGTGCGACTCAACATAGTAGATATTAAAAATACAATTTCACTATTAAAATGCTTTTGTTACTTTTTATGAGATAAGTTAGGGTTCTGAAATCATTGAAATCGATTTTTATCTATATTTTTTTGGAGGTTGACCGTTTATGAGTTACAAAGTTAGTTTGTAATGTAAGTGCGACTGCTGCCTCGTGATTATGCTGATAAAACACAACGTATGCGAAGACACACACATTATGTGTCAATTGTATTGTATCTGTACTCCCTTTGTCTCTCTGTGTCTTTTGTGTAGTGAATAAATGTCTTCTTTCTTTCTTTCTTTCTTTCTTTATAAACTTATATATAAGTTCTGAAGGAGATTAACAATTTAGGTAGTATACAACTGCACGTTTATCATGGGCCGGCCGCGACATACTCTCGATTTTTCTCGCACTATACGTCTTGTTCTAAGTGTTCTAATAAGAGAGAGACGGATATTGCGAGATAAATCGAGAGAGCTCGCGCGCCGTCGCGTGATAGCCGTGCTGTAGGTTTTACATTTATAACTTTACTTCAACATCATCATAATGTCAGAAAGACGTCCACTGCTGGACACAGGTCACTAATCACTAAAGAACGCTACAGTGAGCTGACCCCCTATCATGGTCGGCCTTATCACACCGTAAGTGACAGGATAGAGCGTCCGTCACTGGCTGACACCGTTCGATAGAACGAGACGGCGCTCCTATCTTGTCACTTATCGCGTGATAAGGCTGACCATGATACAGGGTCTGATCACTACTCCACCCTGTGGGAGCGGAGTGGGACAATTAACTTAGCATTTTGAATTGTGAGATAAATGAATAAAATATTCTCTTGTTATAATATTACTTCAAGCCAGGACTGATTGTTTACCCCGAGGCATGGATTTGAGTTGTGGAAGCAATTTGCGCCCTACGGCGATAAGGGGCGGGTCAGAGCAAATAATATCCAGGCGAAAGAGGTAAAGAACCATTTCTGCCTTCGTCAATAATATCCTGTCACATTTTTTTGGACCTATATTGATGATTAAACGGGCTGTGCAGTAAAAGTAGTTTGTAGTGTCTTTTTCATGAATTATGTAGGTATAATAAATTCATCTGCGTTCATAGGCTTGAGTTTAAATGTATTATGTGATATGATGGGACGGCACATGTGTTAATGAAGGTATGTAGTGTAGGTGAATCGCCAACAGCAATAACGCGTCACGAACGAAAATAGTTATTTGTGCAACAAGAGAGTAAAGTCTCTTTTTGCCGCGAGTGCTGATTTTGAGTCCTGAGGAAGCGAAAGATTCTAAAATTGATCAGGAGCGAGCAAAAGCACAATATGCAAATACTTTGCTCTCAAGTAGGTAACACATAGAACTTTTCACCTCAACAGTGAGAACATATTCACATTAAAAATATATCATAGTATCACGTACCTATTCGTCTCGTGATTATTGAGGAAGAAAACTCAATTATAGTCTACGAGATTTGGGACTGGTCTTTTGACACATCGCGACACCCATATAACGTAAATTGGCACTGCTCATCGAAATAATAATAAAAAGTTTCAATAGCTTACGAGTTACGAAACAAAGTTCAATCTCCATGCATGCACGTTCATTTTAGCACTTATAAAATGATTGTAATATTTTTTACGGCTTATTTGTGCATAAATTAGCATTGAAAACTCGGTATGCGAACAATTACGTCTACTTTTTTAAATTTTAGTGTTACACTGCTTCAATCGATTGGAGTCTGTCAATTTAGAAATAAATCGGTATGAATGAAATAATTGTGAATAGGAAAATAACAATGTATTATTTAATTACTGTCACGATAATACGAAATAAAATCACATCCTATCATGAGACGGCGCGCGAGCTCTCTCGATTTTTCTTACAGGACACTTTTTTTAGCAGACGACTGATATAGGCTCTCTATTTGATTTCCTAAAAATAATTATTACACAGTAATGAATCGATTCCTTTTATTAGCCACCGTAATTAGGGTTTGCAAGATCCGCCAATATTTCGGATCCGGATATTTCGGATAAAACGGATCCACAAGGTTATTGATTAGGTTAGGAATTGTAAGGCCAAACTAAGAAAAAACTAAAAACGGCTATACCACCGTATTTATATACCTAAAAGATTTTAAATAGATACGCATTCCCGAGGTCATAAGGGGTATAAAACTTTATTTTGTTTCAACTTTTAACTTACGACTACAAACTAACTAGCAAAGTTAGTTCAGTCACTGAAAGCTGTCACTTGAATAACTACAACCAGGTCGCGTTAACTCCGTACCTGGTGCTCGTACATACATTTCAATGAGCTATACAGGTATACAGTTAATTCGATAGGGTTGTAAAAGAATAAACTGACATGATGACTCGGACGCCTTACTCAGTAATCGATTGGAAGAAGAGCCAACACGGAAATCGTGAAAATCAAGGGAAGAGGTGTTTGTTTAGCAAGGGACATTCCATTAGGCTAATAAGACTAGGTATGTCTGGATATGGCAAAAACGGTGAACTATATATATCGCTATATAGTTCACCACTATTCTTATTTTACATGATCATATTACAAGTCAAGACCATAATACTAAAAAAATATTACAATTATAAAACGTAGGTATTGTTGCTGCATTCACTTTTTACTTCCTGTGTCAAGTCAAAGACTACAATGTGTCAAATATACTTCTTAAATATTTCTTTAGGTACATCTCAACTAACTCTTTAGTAAGTAGTGGGTACATATAGTCTAAGTAATATTGGATTTATATAATTACTAAGTGCCTACGGTGGATTAGTGCATTTAAACCAACGCCAACTTGTGTTGTGACTAATAAATTAAAAACAAAAATAATCTGATCTGGGATGAAGAAGTGGCGAATAAAAACAGAGATTTAGAATGATCTACATTATATAATTCCGTTTTTAGCGTGGACTCGGTACAAACTTCATTTTGTAGCGGTATTTTCGGTTTTCAGGGTTGTATTTTAAGGATCCGTAATATCCGAAAAATCCGGATCCAGGAGCCTGTCAGGTCCGGATCTGAAATTTGGCGGATATCCGGATTGCAAACCCTAATCGTAATCGGATATTATGACAATCGATTTACTCTAGCCACATTACTCTTTACGTCGTATTGGAACGTACTGGTAGTAACCATAACATGCAGTAGCATGTTTTAACTCCTCAGCGCCGCGCCGCGCCGATAATAAGTAATAGAAAGGCGAGACAAGGCGCGAGAAACCAAAGGATATTTAGTTTCTATAAGAGTCTCACTTGACACTTACACATCACTAAAGACTAACCGTATTATTATTAAAATTCACAGATTTCAATCATATTTTCGAGCTATATTATGAATGTCTGTTGCGCTAGAAAGAGATTTGTCACATATTAGCATATTACGTGAATCTCATGTGCGCACCAAAATCTAGCCGTACTTACTGTTGTTAAAATCTCTCACAGAATCGCATTTTGCACACTCTTTTCACGTAGCAAAATATGCTTGTTCGAGCTGCTGAGGTGAAAATCAAATTTCTGGGCAAGCACCAGTCTGTTCCATAGGGTTGATCACGTAACTTTTGGAACGCACGTTAGGGGAACTTAACTGTAATTTTCCTCTATACATCTAGCTCTCACGGGGCCTCTATATATCTATCTGTGAATACAATGAATCCTCAAATTAATAAAGGATCGGCAGCGCGCTTGTGATATGTGCGACGTGCGAGTCCATATGCGACGGTGTTCGCTTACCATCAGGCAGGCCGTATACTTGTCTGCCACCGTCATCATCATTCTCTTAGTGTTAATCCCGGTAATCCCGGTTGTGCCCTAAAGGAGCCCGGGGTCCGCTTTGACACCTCATCCTAAGATTAGGCACTGCCATATCTGACCTTCCAACCGAGAGGGAAAACTAAACTTTTTGGGATTAGACCGGTTTCCTCACGATGTTTTCCTTCACCGAAAAGCTAACGGTAAATATTCCGTACATAAGTTCCGAAAAACTCTTTGGTACGAGTTGGGATTCGAACCCACGACCGCCGCTTGATGGTCGCATGCCTGAACCACTAGGCTACCGTAGTTTCAACTTGTCTTCCACCGTCGCGTCGTAGTAAACAAAAAAATCTTTAAAGGATGAAAATAAAGTAATCCGAAGATAGTGTTAGTATGACCGCTGGTTTATGTTTTGGACATCAAAATCCTTTCCAAGGCGCGAGAGCGCGGGCGGCGGGGCGGACGCCCTACCTTTGTACCTCGCTTTCTGCCTTTGACAACACCTTTGACGCAAACTGCGAAGCAGCCCTTGCGTAACCTCTTACGCCAACTAAAACCCTCTTTGAAGTCGAATTTCTCGCGCAGAATAGACTGTTATCAAATATACTCTATCGATATAGAGTATATTTGATACTCTATATCGGACAGGCGGATAACAGAGTGGAAATGTTCACGAAATATCGAGGTTGAGCAACCAACGATGTGCTAGCTTGTAGATTTGTACTGTTGCCCAGTAATGTTATTCAAGCCTAATCAGGGGTAATAGCTTCTTATCTTATTACATTACTGTTCGTTAGATCACAGGGATAAGACCCTTCTCGTTGGTTAACATAATTGTATGGGACCTTCCCTTAGCAAGTAATTAGGCTGAAAATAATATTTCATTTAGTTATATGTAGTAACCTAGTATATACAGAAACTGCTATTAAACATAACTTTCTCATAAGTACCATGATTCTTTGAAAAGATAATGATGATAAGTTATGTCAGGTTTCTTTTCTGTTTTTTCTGATTCTCTTTCATATTAATGGGCTTGACTGTTCGAGCAAATACCATCCTGTATATTGATTTAAACTTTCACAATTCTCACACATTTAAATACGTGATTAAGTCCCGTTTAGTAAAGATAATGTAACTTATCGTCATGGTTAAACATCAATATGCTCAATATGCCTATCGCAACTACTAAATCGTCTTGTTATTTTTCGTATTTTTATGACCTCTCCGAATAAACAATTTTTTTTTTCATTTTCATTACTATCTGCATTTCATACGTAAGTTTAGCCAAATGTTCGTTTTGCGTGAAGTTCAAAGGAGTTTCATAGACTCTCGAAAGCAGTGTTAGGTGTAGTTACGACTGCGAGCGAAGGGAGGAGGAGTGTTAGGAAGAACGCGTCCCTACAGCGCGCGAACCGAGCGAGCGAAGCGTGTGCCGCGGCAGCGTCTGGCGAAGTACCAGAACCGAACACTTTTTAGGGTTCCGTAGCCAAATGGCAAAAAACGGAACCCTTATGGATTCGTCATGTCTGTCTGTCTGTCCGTATGTCACAGGCATTTTACTCGAAAGCTATAAGGTGTATTTGAATAAAATTTTGAGGATAGGCGTATTTTGTTAGCCGCTACATAGTTTTGTAATTAAATAACTAAAAAAAAAATATTTAGTGGTGCACTCCATACATAAAACTGAAAGTCAACATTTTCATTGCAAGCCCACGAGTGGCACATCAATCGATAGGCCTTTCAAAATAAATATAAGGTTTCTCAGCAATTTTTTTGATTAAGTGTTTAGAGTCGGAGATAATCGCCCCGAGTCACTAAAATTTTGTCCCCCCCCCCCCCTCTAATTTTTTTACCGTGTATTTTAAAAATATGAAAAAATCATGGACATAGTGCTTATTAAACTATTTCAGCGAAAATTGTTTTGAACAAGATCGGTTCAAAGGTTTTCGAGATATTTCTAAAAAAACTGCCTTCCTTAAAGAAAAGGACGTAAGCGCCATAAGATTTCAGTAACGATACGACCTTTTTAATAGGCACGGAATCCTTCGTTGTACGTGGTCCGACACGCCCTTGGCTGCTTTTTTACTACTTAATAGCTATATATGTACCGTGAGTACGCTGGATGCGGGTGGCGCAGGACCGGTCATTGTTGCACTCTTTGGGGGAGGCTTATGTCCAGCAGTAGAATGTCTTACGGCTGATATGACGATGATGATGTTTATTACTTTTGTTTAAGTAGTCGGCCAGTCTAATTCATATCAATAGAGATGAAAAAACAGCATTGGGAGGGTTGTGAATTAGTAACATATGTTTGCTCCGTATAAACAATAATATGACAAATATAATAAAGCCGATGTGATAAAACTCGAACAGATCGTTATGATTATCGTCGGAATAATGATATTGCGGGTATACCAATAATTGGGAATCATTTATTTGCCACACAATTACAAAAGCGAAACCATAAAAGACCCGTCCTAAGTAAAGTGTCGGACAGAGATAAAAGAAGTGAAACGAAGTGTATCGACTGCCAAAATGAAAAAAGGACAAAAACAATTGTTTCAGATAGGTAACCACAGGCTACCTAAACCCAATGTTATGAAGTTACAGAACGTGTTAAAGAAATAGACATAAGTATCTGCATACATTCGAAAACATGTCGAATCAGCTGCCGCATCGCAGTCGGTAAAAATATGTCTATGCCCCAATTAAAGCTTCTAAAATAGGAATAGTGATAAATAAAATAAAAATCGCAAGACACTCCGGTTCGGCCTCTATCTATCCGGCGGCATATTTTACGACGAAAAATAAAAATACCTGTCGATTTGCGAATTACATCGGAAGTAAAAAATATTGATCCGATTACAGAACAGCGGGAAGCGCCGACCAGCACAGCTGCAAGATACTCCGCGACCGGTTTTTTTTTCAAATTGCGCCATTCAACGCACTGCATACTTCCGAAGTCCAATTTCAATTAAATTCAAACGTATCTAATTCAGAGTCATTAATCTTGCGCACACAAAGCGATGATCGCGGCTACTTGTGCATGGTCAGTTGTTGACAGGAAATTGATTTGGATCTTCGACGGTTTAAAATGGTTTTGCAATAATTCATCAGCACCATCAGGTCTCGTACCTGCTCGTCTTAATAGCTCGTAAGGTGGATATATATATATATATATAACCTATTGTTTTGTCAATTTGTTTGCTATAATTACTTTTAGGCGACGTCGTATACCTTTGTGAAACTGTGTATGTACTATTGTGTTCATCACATTACTTTTTATGATGATCAAAATATCAATATTATCAACTATTTCCCTGCAAAGTTTAACTACTAAGTAGTAAATATTTCATACATACAATTAGTTTGTAGAATAATACTAAACAACGAAATAGCTAACTAAATGATCATAAATCATAATATATTATCTTTTGAAAATAAATAAATTTTATGTTTTATATAAAATCGGAGAGATGAACACGAGAGTGATCCTATTAAGGGTTTTAGCTACGGATACCTAAAAAACGATTTCTGTGTGCAGAATATAAGTAGGTACAACCAATAAAGCTTTGAATCTGGATTTCACGCTGCACTCTATTATATTATAAGACGTGTCGTGTCCCATCTCTGGGCTCTAAGACCTGTCAAATATAAAATGGCAGCGTATCCTGTCCAAACTTAAGTTTTTAAATCAGATATAGAAAACACCAAAAAAGAGCATTTAATACCGATTTGCTATTGTGTGGGCGTACGTCATTCAGAATGATCAATGCCATTGCTTGCAAAAAGGACATTCGGGTGATAAGTAAAAAAATAACAATTGAAAATTTAGTATTGAGATTGACTGCAAAAATATAGGAAATATTTCGGATGCCCTTTTTACTGCACAACAAGGCCTCGGCCTCGATGGCAGCATCACGTGAATGCCCCGCATCTCGTAGCTTAAATAAGTAATGTAACAGTTTCATAAAACGAATGGTTAGACTTGGATTAAAATAGGTCGCTAC
Source organism: Epinotia bilunana (assembly GCA_947049275.1). Classification (NCBI taxonomy): domain Eukaryota; kingdom Metazoa; phylum Arthropoda; class Insecta; order Lepidoptera; family Tortricidae; genus Epinotia; species Epinotia bilunana. The sequence goes on along the minus strand of OX346256.1, from coordinate 18,346,076 downwards.
ACGTTAATTAATCGACACATTCTCCTTAAAATTAACTTCACACTTCCATTTATATTTATATTATATCATACCTATATGCTGAATTATTAATATTATGATTATTATGTACACGACTGACCAACGAGTGTACTTAATGTTTTCAGGGTCTATGTACGTATGTGAGATTCTTTATTTAGTTTTATGAATTGCCTTCACGCGTACTTTCATGTTTAATAAATCCAAATAACCTAACTATCTCATAAACAATCTGACTGTACCTACTGATTGTCATTTTTAGAATTTTGTTTTTAACGTGCATATCTTACATACGTATACATGTAAGTTCTTCTACAAAATTTGCAACCCATTTTCAGCCACTTGCTGGTATCCGATTGAGCTGTTTGCCATACTTATGTAAGTATGGTGACATCGCATTATTACGGTAAGTACCATCGAGCCGTTCGTTGATAGAGACAGCAGCTGGTCATAAGAACTTTTAAAACTACACAAGGTAAACCCGTTGTGGTTGGGTTCATTTTAAACTTCTCAATCTTCTCATCGAGTGCAAATGATGACCATGCAAAACAAGTGTATTGGCATACAAGCTTGTACCATAAATGCAATTTTTGGCAGAAACTTATTTAAAAAAACAGGTGGCACTTATAAATGAAACCACAAGTAAACCTTTGTGCAATTATTTACATGTATCGACAATTGTTCAACCAAATATTACTTATCGAAACTTTTTGCGGCGGCCCAACATAATGCGTGGTATATTATATTTCTCGAAAGAAAATATCCCATTTCCGCATCTTCCCATAACAATGACCGCCATCTAACTATTCAAATACGACGGTACCCACGGGCGTTGGCGAACCCGAGTGCTTTTTTGCACAGAACGAATTAATGGATAACCAAAACCAATGCAAAATGAAAAAGCAGCTTATTAAATGTTGGTTTCGCGTAATAACACGTTGGTGGTTTTTTCTTTGTTTCCAAGAGCAGCCGAAGTATCCGGTTACGGCCGTTAAAATATTTTGCCTCCCGATGAAAGGGAAACTTCTAGTTTTTTCGCCGAGATTTCGTTTTTGCTTCCCGAACGCGGAAGTGGCATGCTTCTATGCAAAAGCTGTTTCGGAATCGATTTCGCTTTTTCTACAGAATAGTCGCGAATAACGTACAATTACATTTCAATTGAAAGCCGACGGCCGTTGGTCGTAATTACATCTTTATTATCGCTCGGCGTCGCGTAATTTCTGCGCGATGGACTTTTTAATATTCCCAGATAATTTAACGTATTAAGTTAGAAATCTACATTATGCCGAATTGGAAGAAATTTTGCAGGGAACATTTATCAAATCCACAAAGAGAGTGAAACCTCTCTTAAAAGAGGGCTGCTCCGGACAGATTTAATTTGTTGCGAAGGCCTTTATAATTGGAACATAAAGATTGGGTGTAATTAATTTCGCAGCGAGTCAGAAGCAAGAGCGCGCATTCAGGCGCGTACCCGGAGCAGCTAATTAATATTAATGACCGCGGGACGCCACTGGCCCCGCGCCGAGGATTCTTCTTTTATCTAACACCTACACTTGTGCGCTAATGCTAATTTCCTTTGATTGTTAAACACTGCCTAAGTTAGATGTCGTGAATGCCAAACGGTTTTGAATCTGTAACCTTATAGCAAAATGTATTTTCGCTTTTGTATGCTGAAATGTTCTCGGTATTTTTGTGGAATATTAATGTGACTGTACCGTGAATTTCTAGTAAAATTGCACTTTATTAAAGGCCATGTCTAATCTATACATATAAATGCCTATGTCCTGACTGACTCACTCACTAACTCATCAACGCACAGCCGAAACTACTGGATATTATTTGTAAACGTTCAAGTGGTTCCCTGCAAGGCGTGAATTTAAAACTGGAACTGGTAGATAGCGCTGCAGTCACTGATCTGCTAAACGGCAGGTACGATTTTAATATTTTTTTAAACGTTCAACTGGGTCCCTGCAAGTTTTGAATTCACAACTGGACCCAGTAGGTAGCGCAGCAGTCATGTCACTGATCTCCTCTTAAACGGCAAACGATAGTGTTTTGTAAGGGGAGCATTATTTAATTTCGAATTTCCGATCTAAGATACAATCCTTTAATTTTGCTTATTATAATTATAAATTCAAAATGGACTGTAATATTAAATTAGTATAGTAGTATAGTAAGGAAAGGTGTTATTATGAAATTTTTATTAATTTTGAGATTCCATAATTACTTCTGACGAAGCTGCGGTTGAATCATCATGTATATATACTGCACTGTTTACTAATCATTAAACAGCCTGTACAAATAAACAGAGGTACTCCTTGCCAGCTGAAAGTGACAAATCCCTTCATTCATCCCTGCCGTTTAGCAGGAGATCAGTGACATGACTGCTGTGCTACCTACTGGGTCCAGTTGTGAATTCAAAACTTGCAGGGACCCAGTTGAACGTTTAAAAAAATATTAAAATCGTACCTGCCGTTTAGGAGGAGATCAGTGACATGACTGCTTCGCTACCTACTGGGTCCAGTTGTGAATTCAAAACTTGCAGGGACCCAGTTGAACGTTTAAAAAAATATTAAAATCGTACCTGCCGTTTAGCAGATCAGTGACTGCAGCGCTATCTACCAGTTCCAGTTGTGAATTCACGCCTTGCAGGGAACCACTTGAACGTTTACAAATAATATCATTAAAAGTGTCCCTTCCGCTTAGGAGATCAGTGACATACCGACTGCCGCGCCACCTACCGGGTCCAATTGTGTTTTCAAACCATCCAGGAACCCATTGAAATATACACACAAAATTTCATCAAAGTAAGTCCAGTCCAGTCGTTCAGGAGATCGGTGACAAACACACGTACAGAAGAATTATATAAAATATACATGGTATGTGTGCCCATGCCGAATAACAGCTTTCTAAACACACATCTAAATTAATTTAATTCTGTTGCGACAAAAGCGGTTAGTGTTTGAATAAATGTCACATTATGACGTATGTGCTGTGTTCCGAATCACGCTCACAGCACTCAGATCAGCTGCTACCGCGGAATCGAAGATAACTTTATTAAGTTATGATTTCTGAACGTATCCATAAATATTTGACAACTACCAAATATGTCTTCTTTTGGCACTATTTAGCATTGTTAAGATTGAAAATATGCGTTGATCATAACGTTGTGTGATATGTTGTCGATTCAAAATCCTTATTTTAATACGTTCTTCAATTCGAGGGGATACGGTTCTACTGTACCGCGTACATCTAATTTTTGACAGTTTGGAACATTTTGTATGCGAAAATAAAATTGTTGTTTTTAGTATTTTCCTCGCAATTTTTCCATATTTTCTCATCGTTTAAACCTGCCCTGTACTTTCACGAATATTTCAAGGCGAAAAAATTTGCCAAATCGGTTCGGCCATTCTCGAGTTTTAGCGAGACTAACGAACAACAATTCGTTTTTATTTATATTTATTATTATTTGTCTAACTTTTCATACAGGTTTAAAATGACGTAACTTACAATTACCAATGGCTTTAAACAACTAAGGGTGGGTCGCACTAAACTGTTTGTAATCGTAAGCGGTGTTCGTTAAAATATGAATGTATGGAAAGTTTGACAAGTTTGTATGGGATGACAGCTGCCAGCGCCATATTTAACAGTGATCGGTCTGTAATCGTCAGTTGGTGCAACCGGCCCTTAGCCTAAATTTAGTGCTCATTCCAGTTATAGGGAAGATAACTTCATGTGGACGATAAAGTACCTATATACATACCAAGATCGATGGTAACACAGGCTCCGAATGGACATAACATGATATGGTAAGGAGGCTCGAGGGAGGTGACCGATGGGACGCTAAAAGCCGGACGGAAGCCGCGGACGCCGGCTCCGGTTACACACACAGGGCGAGGGCGTGGGATCTTGTGCAAACCTAGTTCAGGGCTCGCGCTCGCACGCCTTGTGTAAAACGCGCTTGTGCGCGTCAAGACCGGATTCATGTATATTATAGTCTGCAAGGTATGTGTTCATATGGGTCTTTGTTGCCTTAGTTAAATGAATAAATTAAAGTAAAAACATAAACACACCAAAATTGAAGATAGGCATTTTTAATTACTTATAACGGTGGTGAGTAGTCGACACCAAACTAACGACTGTCAGGAGCAAAAGGCTTCTCCCAACACCGCCCAGTTAAGGCGTGATTGTACTCATTTTGTGCAACGTTGTTTGGACCAATCATTGCCTGCGCAAAAAATACAATTCTCGAAGGTACCAGGTGACATCAAAGAGATGTTTGTTTACATGTTTCGCCTTGTTACAATGGAATAAGGTTCAAAAGTGTAAACATATCTTTGACTTCCACTGTACGTACGCAATGGACTCAAATGGTGATAGCTAAATATTTTGCAAACGTTCTTAATAAATTTTATATTGAATTGATATTCTGCTATAGGGCCCAAAGTTATAAGCAACGAGTTTAGACAGCCCTGATATTATTGCACAAATGTAAGACAAAAAGTCTCTTTTGCTCTTCCTGTGGCCGCCCATATGCGAGCCGTCGAGTCTCGTGTTTCCAATCATAAACAAAAACCAGCAAATACCAACATACTCAACACCCATCTTGAGTTTTTTTGGCACTCTAGTGCTGCCATTTTGTCTGCTCGAAACGAGTTTGTGCAAATAGTCTTTAACAATAATGACTACTTAGTCGTTAAGTCGATTAGAAGTCGAAACTTATATTATTTTAGAGTATCAAAATCTTTACGATAATTATACCTGAGGGGTAATCACGTAAGTTTTGAACGCGCGTTAGGATAAAAATTTACATTTGGATTTACCTAACGTACGTACAATGCGTTAGGTACGTGGTACGTAATCGACCTGCATAAGTGTAATAGCGTGACATTTCGAGCGAGCGATAGGAAAAAAATACATATAGATCTATCTAACGTACGTACGAAATATTACGCAATCAACCAGATGGGTGATTACGTAACTTTTCGAACGAGTGTTAGGACAACTCAACTGTCAATTTCCCATACAAAATAAGGCATTTAGATTTATATACCATACGTACCAAACGGTCAGCACAAACAGTACAATAACGTATTAAAACACTTCACTAGTATTGTCGGTTCGTCTGATACATGGACCCAATATACCACATGGACAAGATAATTCAAAACCATTCAATATGCGTTCTGAAAAAAGCATCGATGGTGTATCAAACACATGTAACGTTCCGGCGGCTTCATTTGCACAAAAGAGCGAAGCAAATGTAGGTAAGAAGGTTATAATCGAGCTAAAGTGGGTTAAGCAAAAAGCGGCATATGTTTTATTGTAAAAAATCCTTTGAGGGTTGCACGTGTGCTGCTTTCGAGTGCACGCGAGCGCGACATTGCCGCGCCGCGCCGCTCGCGCCTTCGCGACTTGCATTGGCGCTACTTGACTTTGAATGATCAGTAAGTAATGTTAATGTACGATCATGATTTTGATCAGAACGTAAATCTGACATTCTGAACGGCCTGCCCGATATATCAAAACTGAAGCAGTCGGCCATATAACAACATTAACAACTCATCAAGCGCTTACTTAAAACTGAAACATTGACCACATTCTATTACCATAACTTAGTAAGTGTATATGCAACCCCGATCATCTACTGATACGCACGATATTGTACGATATAATACTTCATATTTCTGACTAGTAATGTTATGTCTAGTTATAAACGTGTACAATCAGAAATAAGTAGCAATCAAATATTATATATTGCAATTTTTATCATGTAATAAATAAATCTAGAATCTAAATCTAAGATTTATGTGTTTATCTATGAGCACAAGATTTAAAGACTACTGAACTACTTTAAATATTTATTTTATACTACAGGCTAGTAGGATAGCGAATTCTGGCAAAAGCTGGGATAGAACGGGGTAGAAGATACAACGATGGTGGCAAATAAGCATACGACCTGCCTGATGGTAAAAAGACATGGTACCTATGGTTGCTTGTGAAGTCAGAATGAACACAATCGTGTTGTAGACCCTGCATTGATTAGAAGATTCATTTGTACTGACAGCTAGAGACAAATGAAGGTCCCTCAATCTCAGCACAGCACACCCTGACGCTCTGGTGACATTACTTACCACCAGGAACACAGCGCCACATATATACCTACCACTTATCAGACTAAAGTACTCGTAGGTGGTGACCAGTGATGTTATTATGGCTGATGTCTTCTGTAATTCTGAGCTAGATGATATGCCGGTGTGGCCTGCCCCTCTAAATGTTGAAACTTATGATTTCGTTCCGGTTGCTGTGGAGACAGCTGGGCCCTGGAGCAGTCAGGCCCTCGGGCTGTGCAAGGAGTTAGGCAGACGTTTAAGGGAGAGGGGTCTTGACCCCCGCTCTGGGGGGTCATAGCTCGTCCAACATGTATTGTCTCAATTGCTGTTCAGCGAGGCAATGCCGCAAGCATTTTGGGGACCTTTGGTTCGGGCTTGTCGCAGAGCGGGATATAGTTTCACTTTTTCTTCTCTTTTATTAGGTAGTCAGTTTAGAGCTTATACGTACATACATACATTCACGCCGTTATTCCCAAAAGGGGTAGGCAGAGCACATGAAACTTATGTTTCAGCGCCACTTTTTAATAATGTGGGTATAAATAAGTTTCTGTCAAAAATTTCATTTTTGGTACAAGCTTTTATCGCAGACTATACTTTTCTGTATACCATCATCAACTGCTCATTGAGACGATTCTAACGAGCCCAAACTCGATGGGGTTATGTGGTTTTATTACGGAGTTCCTATGGCCACCTTCTGTCTCCATCATCAGATCAGCTCGATGGTACCATAATATTGAATTGTCATCCAAACTATACTTATACCCAACATTTCAGCTCAATCGGTCACTGGGAAGTGGGTCAAATTTAACTTGCAAGATTTGACGGACAACTTACTTACATACATACTTTTATACTTACATACGAACAAGTCAAGTTAATATAAAGCTTGTAAAAAGATCGACAAAATGTGATATTGCAGTGATAGGTTGCTAGACCATCGCCCACAACACACTTCAACCCTTAGTCGACTGTTACGACACCCACGGGAAGAAAGGGGGTGGTGATATTCTAACCCGACACACCACACGGGCCTTATACGTATACGTACGGGGAGCTTATACGTATTTTAATTTAATCATTCTTTACACTATTGTATTCTGACTTGTTTGGTTATAAAAATAATGTTACTATACCTATATCAATTCCTCTCTTTGTATGGATCCCAAATAGTTACTAGAGAAAGGTGTATGGGGAATATTCTTTAAGCATACATTGAGAGGTGCAATTTTGTGCGGTTCCGCGATGCATCCACGCATGCTCGCTCCTCGGCTGCAGTGGAGTGTGAAATCACCCGTTCGCCTTTGTGAGGCACCGACAACACACCGGCCCACACGGCCTGCAAATAACTACACATACGATAATAGTGTATTTACCCACTCTAACCCAAACAAGTTCTAAATAGCGGACAAACAACTTCTAAATAGCGAATATTGTTAAGGTAATTGACCAATTCTTTGAGTGGTTCATTGAAACCGCTGTATTCAAGCTTTTGCAACTACCGCTTGGACAAGAGGAAACAAACTTTCAAAGTGTTTGTACAAATAGTGAAATATGCAAACACCCATTGAATACACGTTTTACTTACCAGCCTGTTAGTGTGTCCCACTGCTGGGCAAAAGCCTCTCTCTTTTTCTTCCACTTATCACTATCCTGGGCAGTATTCCACCAGTCTTGGTCAAAGACCTCAAGCTCGTCTCGCCATCTCCGACGAGGTCTACCGCGACGCCGTGTTCGGTCGCGTGGGACCCAGTTGGTGGTGATTTTTGCCCACAATTCTTGTGGCATGCGGCAGATGTGCCGGCCCAGTCCCACTTAAGGAACAAAAAAGTGCCGTTTGTTTATAGGGTCCCGTACCTCAAAAGGAAAAAACGGAACCCCTATAGCATCACTTTGTTGTCCGTCTGTCTGTCTGTCTGTCAAGCAAGATAGATAAAGGGTATCTCGGGAACGCGTGGAGAGGTATATAAAACCATATACTCAAGTTTACAGTCCCTTGAAGCTGTGAAAAAATGGAACTTCTAAGTTAAAAATTAAGTACCTACGGAAACCTCAGTGGGCCAATTCGACTCGCACTTGTCCGGTTTATAATTTTTAGGGTTCCTTAACCAAAGGGTAAAAACGGGACCCTATACCAAGGCTCCGCTGTCCGTCCGTTCGTCCGTCTGTCACCAGGCTGTATCTCATCAACCGTGATAGTTAGACAGTTGCAATTTTCACAGATTATGTATTCCTGTTGCCGGTATAACAACAAATAAAAATAAAAATAAATATTCAAGGGTCTCCCATACAACAAACGTGATTTATTGCCGTTTTTTAGATAATGGTACGAAACCCTTCGTGCTCGAGTCCGAGTCGCACTTGGTCGGTTTTTTATTTTATTTCATTAGCCTTTAGCTAATATGCGCTCCACTGGGCAAGTGGACACACACCTTCTCTCGTAGATAACCCAGTGCGGGTTAGGGGTCATACATCCTCGAATTTCTTCGCAGACGGATGCATAGTAAATAGTAAATTTTATATTCATTGATAATTTCAGAGTCATTGGTACGAGCCGGTTCGAAGTATTTGAACGCACGATCACCGCTTGACAGCTGCGTGCTTGAGCCACTAGGTAACTGTAGCTTAATACATAGATTCGTAGCGAAAATGATTGTTTATATTTTTATACCTACTTGATAAAATTAACGTTGGTAAGATGTGAATCTACTCTGTAGATAAGAAGCCACTGCAATACCAAGTAGCAAGATATGTCCAGAAACCGGAGTCGACGCAATAGGATCCCACAAAGGGCGATCGAAAGTGCAAGTGTTGCAATAATACTTCATTTCTACTCCTCCCCGCATCGCATTCCACCACTTTTTCTACCCCCAGCGTTTTGTTTGCCCGTCGAACGTTGGTTATAAATGATCGAAGCTTCGATATCGATTTTCAATAACATATCAGACGCCGTAAGAGACGACAACAAATTTTAATATTTGAAGCCTACGCTGTTTGCATAGAGTTGAAAATAAGAACCAGATCACGAGCGGTTTAGCAGAATCGCGGCAAAAAAGTAAATCTACCTGAACAAAAGTGAGATTTTGTTGCAAAAAATATTTCGTTTTAACAAAAATATTAACGATTCATACAATATGCTTAATGGCATATTGTATAGGCTTCTTAATTATTACTATATATTTTCAATTGTTTCTTTAATTACTTTGAGCATTATTTTCAGTAAAAGTTAACTGTGATTGTGTGAAAAAGAAGATTTTGTGACAATTGTTATCGACTAACGAGTTGGAAGGAGTAAAGGCTGGTACAGTCCATTGACATGTGTCACCTAGTCCTTACGAGTAAGAGCTGTCAAGAGACGCTGCGACAACGAAGCAAAATGCCGACCTTGCACTAGGTGTATTGAAACCTAAACCTGCTGCGTGCGTAACTTACTACGACACAAACGTATATGTTTAACCCGTCGCCGTCGACGGATACGCCTGGGAGGACATCGTATCTTTAACAGCCTTGTATACAAATAGGCTTACGTATTAGATAAATAAGATAGAGATAACGAATTATAGTAAATTACAATTATTTTAGGTAGGTACTATAAAGTATTCATATCTCGTAAAGTTAACTGACACACAGAGGTATGACAACATAATACATAGTTATGTAATTGAAAGTTTCAGTCCTTGATGTAAATAGAACTGAGAATTTCTTTGTGTTCAAATCATTAAACTACTCGTAGCTATTAAACTTGACATTGAACAAAGTTGCATATCGTATTGCACCCTATCTTGTGCGAAGAATTGCTCTATAAAAAAATCATCCTTTCATGGAAACAGTCGAAGGCCGAGTAATTAACCCTCTTTTTTGTGACCATCCCATATACATTTGATTTATTCTTAGGACCTTTCGGAAAAGAAGAATTTGCGAAATATCGAGCGCTTTGGCGCAACAGCGGTTCTCGATCTGTTTATTTTTTACTTTGCAGTTCTATCGGCCTTTGGTACAGGTTCTGTATTAAGTATGTGACTTTTTTTCAAATAGATTATAACGTTTGCCAGTAAACGTTAAACTTTGAATGGTCTGTGATTTCATAGAACACATAGAAACTTTCCATAAAATCAGATTTTATTGGCCCTAGGTACCAATAGGTAACTTCCGATTACTGACTGTTTGGAAGAACCAGTAGGTATAATTAATGACTATATGACGATATGAGTATGTGTGTATGATATAGATCGTCCATTATCGTATAAGACGTCCAGGTTCAGGTACAAAGAAAAATATGGAAGTGCTTGACTAATTTGTGGCGTGCTAAGAAGCAGCGCTGATCCTTTTGGCATAAGGATATCAACTGATGGCAGCGCACCGCCTAGTGACTCCCGAAAGTTTATACTAAGTTTGAGAATCCCTTTGCGCGGGCGCTGCGTCGGCGATTCCGGGAAGAGTGTAAAAAGCGCAGGTACGCGTCGAGAGTGAAAGGGTCGCGATGCAATCCGAGCCAGTTTCACCGCTCCCACTGACCTCAGGGTTGGTATTCAATACGCTTACGGACCACTCGCCTGAGACAAACCAGTGTAAGTCTGGTTTTGAACTACGCGAAGTTGTTACGGATCTTGGGGTCAAAGTAAACCAGATTTGAGTGGTATGGTGAGCCGCAGCTTGTGAATCGCATAGCAGTTTTTGTGCATCCGATGCGCCTGATTGCCAACGCACCGATTGCAGCGAATTTTAAGCAGGAACACGTGAGAACTTGGCCCTTTCTTTATTTTTTCTCCAGATCATGTGATATCTCATTGTGCTCGAATTACAGTCTTTCAGACATTTCTATGTAAATGTTGTGAATGGACGCAATGGGTGAGGATTAATCTGGAACGCGCTCTTTATCATCTATTAAGCTTCATTTTTCAATGATAGCTATCACGAAAATACATCGGTACAACTGGCTTTTGGAATTTGATTTAGATGTAAGTACCTACTACGTCTGTACTAAGTACCTACATGTAACAATGACATAACAGTGGCAAGCAGTCCAGTCAATGAACCGACAACATGTATGGAAAAAATGACAATTTTGGAAATAGTTTATTATAGTTTATTTTTTATGTGTAACGCATATATTATCAATTAAATTGTTACCCAGCGACAGAATTTGTCAAAATTTCAGACATCAAAAAAATGATAAATTAACTGACCTAAGGTTCTGAAAAGTCAGAAAATATATTAATAAATATTTTTGTCTTTGTTTTGGTTCATTTACATTTGCTCTATTATATTCAAGATAAATCATTAAAAAAAGACAATGCATGCTTCATTGAAATCTACATAATTACCTCCGAGTGGAAAGTTTGTCGGATTCTTGAATAAAGCATTTTAGAAAAACATTTTCAAATTAAATAAACAAAATAACGCTGTTATAAATTAATGTTTTTCAAAACTGTATTTTTCCTGGAGTAAAGACGATTTTTCTCGAACCAAGAGAAAATAATCTTGACTCAAATCAAAATAAAATAATTATGCTTCAGTCGAGATAATTTAATATCTTCCTAATGAATTTCTTGGTTCAAGACTAACCTCTCTATCCCATTACCACCACCCATTAGTGTATGAATGAAGCTTAATACCGACCTAATGCAAATCCTTGGCAAAAAAAAACAAACAGCGGAGAAATGTTTCGATCGCATCACATCACTTGCTCCAGGCACTTTCCCACGCATGCATTAACATGCTAGTCAAATTGGACCTTTTGGGTAAAATTCTGTTTGACAGCAATTTTATTTGCGCAAACTTTTTCAATACGTGGCACACGAGTTGCACTTTCTACTGTATCGTGGGAATGCAGGTGGGGAAGGGTTTTACCTACGCTCGGACTCTTTGTCACGACTTGCACCGCTTGCACAAAAGTTACCCGACCATTGTGGCCATGTCAAGAGATGTTCGGCTAATAGATAATTTATGGAGCCGCCGCAAAATATGTCAGACACCAACATGGAATCTTTAAAATATTAGGGTTGTTTGGGTATTCAATTATTTGCCTAGGCAGCGACGGTATGCATGATATCTTTCATCTTTTACAGAGATTGGGAGATAATTGCGGCCAAATGTTTGCGCCGTGCGGCCAATACTTTTTACAAAGCGTAAAAAATATCCTCGATAACTCACGAAACGCTCACATTTAACAACATAGCACGCTTTGCCGGTACCGACTAGGTAAGGACCTACACAAGGGGAACACAGAAAAAATCCGAGCAATAATTTGTCCGAAACCATAATTATTCCAAAATTTCAAAATTCTAACGCCACTTTCCGCTGAAAGACCATCGCAGATGATTATTGGAATATATAAATAAGCTGGTTAAAGTAAAGGAATTTTAGATATTTCAGGATATAATACTGACCTTATCAGTATTATATCCTGAAATATCTAAAATTCCTTCAGCGGAACATGCTTTTCGGAATCATAAAATTCGAAAAAAAAAAATGCTTTAGGCCGAATGACTATTCGGAATTATGTAGTGTAGTACGGAGTGCACCCCTGTACAAGCTATAAACTATAAGCGCAGTATCAGCGACTATTTATCAAACATTATTGCGTTAGCAACGCAAGCTTAATCCGTTTGTATAGAGATGTGCAGATGAACGTTAGTAAACCGCGTTGACAGGCGTTTGGAGGACTTTTAACGAGCAAGGTGTCGACGTAATCCCCGTGTAGTTGCGAGCGGCACGTCACCTCTCCAGCTTTATTGCCGGCACTCGCATAAACCTAAAGCAACAAAAGTTAATTTTAAACGTCACCAGCTTAAAACTAACCCTCCAAAGAGCTCAAGCAATCTGCGCAAATTTGCTACGCGCGTGAATAAGTAACTATGTGCCATAGCATTGAGACATGACACGTTCGTTATAATTATGACTAGCTTTCATCGTGTGTGTCGGACCCCGTCGAAATGGAGTCGTTCGGCAATATGTACTTTTAACCCCAATTAAAAGGTCCCTTATGTACAAGCGTAACATAAAAAGGGGTAAACCCTTTCACATTGACATTGGCCCTGCCTCTTCGCGCCAGATTTATTTATAACCCTTTCACCCAATCAAAATGCGCGCGAGTAAAATATACATAACCGGTGCTGGTAAAAAACGTAAAAGACGGTAGCGGCGAGGCGGCGCGAGCGCGCATAGCGGGATCTAATAATAACCCTTTCGCGGTGGAAGGGTTAACCAGCCAATGAGACGTAAAGGCGGGGCTAGCTTTATTAAAACTTGATGCGCCTTTAGGCGTTAATCTAAATTAGGGATCGTGCATCTGTATGGTTTATTTTTCTAATGCATCAATCATGTGACAATAGAGAGGTTGACATGAATCATGAGTTAAGGTCTGAATGTTATTAATACAACTGAAGTCGTTTGATGTTCCACAGTCGCATTGGCGTAGGTTATAAATAATATGGCGATAGTGAATGCAAACGAGCCAGTATCACAAAATGCTCCCGCATCGAGTCGCCCACAAACGAATTAATGCCTCGCCCTCTCGCTCAATTGAAGACAACTGACTATGTTTTCATTAGTACAGTTGCACTCAAAAACAGAATAGAAATAAATATATATTATTTTAGCATATCTTCTAACACTAAACACATTGTTAACCACCCGAAGTATAGGTAATTTATCTATTATACTAAGTACTAATAAATTCAGAAATTATACGTATCTACCTATCAGTGGCGGCGCGGGAAAATTTTCAATGGGCAACCCGAAACAAAAAGTTATAAAAGAGCTTAGAGTATATAGCTATCATCATCATCATCATCATATCAGCCGAAAGACGTCAACTGCTGGACATAGGCCTCCCCCAAAGAGTGCTAAAGTGACCAGTCCTGCGCCACCGCATCCAGCGGACTCCAGCGTATATATCCATATAGCTACAGGCTTGCCTAAAAAGAAATTCCATGTGAAAAAGAGGCCGTCTCGAAACTCTTCCACCGTAAAAAGTTGTCAGATATTTCGTAGAGCCAAGAGTCTCAGGCATTCTTATTCATTTTTATTTGCATGCGAAATAAAATTCTGCAAATTGGCAATCACAGAGCTTATTTATGGATTTTTGCATACCTAAAAGTATTGTATAATATAAGTTTCGAGACTTGGCCTCTTTTTTACATGGAATATTTTTTATGGGATCTCACTTCTTTTTGTAGGTTATTGTGTTATCAATACGTACAAATAATGAATGCAGTCACATTCTTGGTTTTTAATTTTTTGTCTCGTGAGTGAGTGAGTGAGTGACAAAATTAAGAAACTTTTACTAGTTATATTTCTTATACTACTTACTCGTTCAAATTGAATGAAATTTTAAAAATACCGTATTTATACAATGCCTGCTTGGTTATTGAAAAATCTATATTCTTATAGAAAGTTTTATCCACAACTAAGTTACAGTCGAAAATGGCCTGAACTGCTTCGAGAAAAGGATGGTACGGCCGTGCCGCTGTTTTGCTTGACGACCAGATTTCAGCTTTTATGGGCGCTCCATCCCTGCTACCTATTTATCTATCTACAGTAATGCACTTAACGCATCAAAAATAATTTGATTAATAGTTGGTAATAATTTGTTAATAAACCCAACTATAACCGATTAACCAAAGATTCCGGGATGTCATAACATAAAATATATGTATCGGTACTTAATTTTTAGAAAACGATCACAAACCTAATTTTGTTAATTACCTAATATAAAATCATTACAGGTATTTCAGAGTTCACTAAACCGTCCTCCCCGTGGCCCGGTGTGAGATATCGATATATCGATTTCAAATGCTATTGCATTTACCTTAAAATTCATTAGGTACAGGTACCTCTCAAACATTATAATTCTAACAACTGCCCATTAACTCAGTAGAAACCATTTCAAATAACTCATGTGCACCACTGTACCAACAATTTGTGAACATATATTTACAAATTATCACTCAGTTCCAGTCGGAGAGTTGTATTTTATTACGATTACTCTCATGACGTTTTAAAACGGTTCCTTATTAACATGGTTTCGGTTTTAACAATAGTCAATTACGTTTCGAGCACGATGAGAAGGAGAAGGTATACGTGTAGGGGCGGTTAAGAGTCCGCAGTAAGCTCGGCCGAATTTCACCTTCCCATACAAACGTAGTTACGCTCTCATTTTAAAACTACTACTACATTGACATGAGATATATCTATGTCTGTAATTCGATTAGGTATATGGTCCCAGTGTATAAAACAAACGAAATTCAGCAAAAACAAGTTTTGTATGAAAAACTTAAATTCACTGTTTTTTTTTACTATGGTATCTGAAGCTACATAAACTATTTACAGACATAGATATACCTCATGTCATTGTATATGCAAAGTTTCGTTACAATCCAACACGTAGTTTTAAAATGAGAGCGTAACTACGTTTGTATGGAGAATCGAGCTTACTGCGGACTCTTAATAAATGTAAATATGTCAATATATTTATTGAGGTACAAAAAACATTCTCATTACTGTTCACAATAATGGCGCTAAACTGTAGTAGGTAAGCAGTTTACTGGCGCTTCGCAATAAGTAGACCTTAGGCACCAAGTTAAAACAGAAAGAGGATTACCCAACAACATAAAGTACAATAAT
Organism: Epinotia bilunana; assembly: GCA_947049275.1. NCBI lineage: Eukaryota > Metazoa > Arthropoda > Insecta > Lepidoptera > Tortricidae > Epinotia > Epinotia bilunana. The sequence continues at coordinate 18,330,324 of OX346256.1, read as the reverse complement.
TTACTTTAAAAACAAAGTTTTAACCGACTTCAATTTAGTACTCCGCCAAGCCACGAGAACATTTTTTTCCCAATTTACCTCCATGAACTGATTTCCGAGAGCAAATGCGTTGATTATTATAGAAAAAAACCCAATCGCTGTATGTGACCCGATAATATTTGAGGACTTCCGTCAATTCCACAAGGATCACCCTTGGCACTTCATTAGTTGCTATTTCAACAGAATCTTATCAGAATCTGTGATATACTTTTGTACTTTTAAGTACATAATTGAGGAATTCCATAAGTCATCTGTGGTCTTCATCATCAATTCCACTCCACCAATTTATGATTTCCGGATGTAAATACACGAGTTATAATAGAAAATACCAAAATCACTACACGCGTGCGTAATATAATTGAGGAGTTCCCTCAATTCCTCATGGATCCCATCATCCAATTGAATTTTCAAAAAAATGGGGCCCACCTGGAAGCATATACTTACAAACAAAAAAAAATTTTTATGAATCGGCTCATCAATGACGGAGTTCTGAGGTAACAAACATTGAAAAAAAAAAAAAATTACAACCGAATTGAGAACCTCCTCCTTTTTTTTGAAGTCGGTAAAAAAATAAGTAAATCGTTGTGAATAATGCATAGTCATACCTACTTTCTAAACTACTCCACTACGAAACAACTATCAAAGTATTATCAACCTGGTAGGTACTTATTACAAAGCAGTTACACAAACTTTTAACCATGAAAATATAATCGCCGCGACAGCCCAGCAATAAACGGGGTATTATTTCTTAAAACTACTTTAATTTCCCAACTGGACTAAATTGGTCAAAGTAAAATTGTTGCCCAACGCCTGCCAACGTCAACTGCGATGAATTATGTACGGCGCCGCGTCACGATTCCGCCAACAATGACACTACGGGAAATAAAATTGTCCCCTATGAACGCATTACGAGAACGAGTTTTCCTTTTTACAAATGTGTAATGAGCCTTTTAGAGTATCATAGAAGAAAAAGCGCGAGTTGTTCCGTGATAGGGGCGTATTCACACAGCGCGCGCGATGGGGGCGATTGTTTCACCTCTAATTGGTTAAGTAGAGCGACCTAATTGCCTATGGACACGACACGGAGCTGGCGCGGATTAATGCCGGGCCATCTGCATTCATTTTATACTTTAATCACTTTACAAAACAGTATCTTTGAAAAACACGCAGCCCGCTTAAATGTGCGTTTGAGATTAGTTTTAAAATGACTGCTGCTGGTTCATCTGTTCGGTACCTACTCAATATGTATCTAGTATGTTATACCGCTAAAGTATGCAGCATTTTTAATCAGCAATTCAATTACGTTAAATTAACTTCAGGATTAATTTCCTTTTTTTACATGAATATCTTGAATGCTTTGCACTGGAAGAGCCTTTGTAATATGTACGTACATAATAATAATGTTATAACGAGAAAGACTTCGATTTGATCGAAACCTGGGCTGTACTACAGTGTCTCTAGCGGTGCCAAGTAGACTGCCGCTATAACGAAGTACTGAAGTATTTGTACGAGAACGCCACTATGCCAGTCCGACTCCAGGATCGGAGCTCGAAACCTATTCTGCTGCAGCGGGGTGTCAGGCGTCAGGCAAGGGGTTGTTATTTCCGCAAAACTGTTTACCGCTGTACTGGAGGATATGTTCAAGACTCTGGACTGGAGAAGGCTAGGCATCAACATCAACCGCAAGTATATCACTCACCTTCCGTTTGCTGATGATGTAGTAGTCTTAGCTGAGACCATGGAGGACTTAAGAGTACTATGCCCGATGACCTCAGTAAAAACTCTGAACGGGTTGGTCTAAGGATGAACGTGGATAAGATGAAGATCAGGTCAAACGTTCATGTAGTATCAACTCCCATTTCAATCGGACATTTTACGCTCGAAGTTGTAGACGATACATATAACTAGGACATTATTTATACTAAACGGGACTTAATCGCGTATAATTAAATTATTTATTTACCTCACTGAGGTCTCCCGACGTTTCGGATGTGTTGCAACATCCATGGTCACGGGACAACTGGCTTGAGCGGGTATTATCAACATCTTCTTGCTGCGCGGGTTTTCCGAACTACCCGCATTTGGTCTTTATTAATAACTAGCTTCCGCCCGCGACTTCGTCCGCGTGGACCCGGGATAAAAACTATCCTATATTTTAATTCAGGCTATAAACTATCTTCGTGCCAAATTTAATTCAAATCGGTTCAGCCGTTTAAGCGTGATTGAGTAACAAACATCCAAACATCTAAACTTTCGCATTTATAATATTAGTAGGATGTGAGAGAATCGTGAAAGTTTAAATCAATATAACTAGGACAGTTAGGTAGGTCCAACTTTGAGAAAGAGGTCAATTGTCGAATCTGACTGGGCTGGGCAGGGTTCGGGAAGCTACAGCTTTTTATCTAATATTCCGCAGCGCTTGTGAATCAACTGGTGTCGGAAGCTTCCATAGACTACGGTGTCTGCTTGCCCTCAGGCATGTTTATGGCTTGTTTGCCACCACCGTGGTATTAAAAAAGAGATTACAGTATCACTACCGTTTCTGTTTTGTATTCAATTTCATCTCACGATAATAAATAATATGAGTCATTGACTAACAGTCAAATATCGCATCCATGTTTCACTTAGTCATTGCTACTATTGTAATTATTTGGTATACGTATTACTTACCTGTTTATAATACATACCTACCTACAACTATTAGTCTATTACACGTACGAGTATTATTGATGCTAAAGCTTTTACGTGTTGAATTAGGTCTGGCATGACATTGATACAAAGTTCAATTTGGCCGTACCATCGGTGTAAAGTTTCATACCTGTATTATACCAACCTTCATAAAATACTCAGGTGATGAACAGGCCGGTAGGGAGCTGTCCACTGTTGGCGTAATAAGTGTCAGTGTATGTAGTATCTAGTTATAGCGGTTGATCGCGTTGTAATCCGCGCGCAACGCACATTAGTCAAATTAACACGGCATAAAGTTGGCGCGGCCCTGATTAGTACGGACGAGCCCGCGACGACGCTGCCTAATTGACCTAAAAGTGCTCAGCACGAATCGTTCGGAGCTGCTATGAGCTAGGGTTGTCAGCCGACCATTTTACAGGCTTTATAAATTAAGTTTGACTAGTTCGTTCGTTCGTTATGTAAGTGTGGGTCAAATCTTGCAAGTCTGAAAATTGAAATCCAATCGAGTTGAAATTATGTAATTCAGATGACAATGCAATGCAGTTTACCCTCATGAGTGTACGTCAAATTGCTCTTCATGAATTTTAGTTCTTCGTTATATTAATCGGCTGATATAGACTAGAGTTTGCTTTGGATCCAAGAGTCATGATTCTCTTGACAAGGTGAAATCCTTTGACTAGCTGTTGACACAACGAATTCTCAAACTAACGAAGGAACAGAGTTAGCTGTGTGTTTGTGGTCGTTACATCAGCCATCGCCATTCCACCTGCACCGTAGCTTTTCTTGAACATGTGGAGTGGACCATTGAGTGCAGTTTTGACTTGGTCGGTCCAACGCATTGGTGACCTGCTTCGCGCTTTTGTGCCTTTAACTTTTGTGCCCTGAACTTTTGTGCCCTGAACTTTTGTGTCCTGAACTTTTGTGCACTGAACTTTTGTGCCCTGAACTTTTGTGCCCTGAACTTTTGTGCCCTATACTTTTGTGCCTTGAACTTTTGTGTCCGTAACTTTTGTGCCCTTAACTTTTGTGCCCTGAACTTTTCTGTCCTGAACTTTTGTGCCCTGAACTTATGTGCCCTTAACTTTTTTCTGCACTGCAAGGCGTTGCACAGATGCGTCTTCTCGACATATGATATGTCCAATGAAAATGACACGCTGAGTTCCTCTATACCAGAACTTAAACAGTTTAAAGGCAAATTTTGTATAGGGGCTAACTAATGTGTAAAGTAAAAGTAAAGTAAAGTAAAGTATCGTTTATTTGCAAGAATATGTACATTAGATGTTAACATTATATGATGAGTCTCAGTATTCAGCCTTCAACGGCATGCAAATATTAGCCTAGTAGCCAATTATAAATAATTTCAAATAACACAATTAATAATAATAGAAGAAAAAAAAATACAGTAATGTCAATAAATTCACAATTTACATTCAAAATAGATTAATAATTACAATTTAAGGTTCTAATAAATTATTTTCGTGCAATGTCCAAATATTCCTTTACAGAATAAAAACAACGTTCATGGAGCCATCTCGTCAATTTTGTCCTAAATTCTAAATTGCGCAAAAGTTTAATTTCGTCTGGTAGGTTATTATATGTTGTTATGCAAGAATAGTAGGCATTGCGTCTATATATATCAGCGCAGCATCGAGGTTGGTACAAAAGATTTCTGTACTGTGCCCTTAGTATCCCGAAAGACACATCGGAACGTAGTACACTTTCATTACTTATAGGTTTTTCATGATGGTCAAAACCAAAAGCGGTTTCTCCGTCTTCGAAAACAAAAAAGAGGAAGAAGGTAAAGCTAAATCGAGGAGGCAACTGCTTCTTTAAAATAAACGTATTTATAGAAATTTCAGACAACAGTAGTCCATGCAGAAGTTACACTTAAGACTAAAAGTAGCAACCAAGTAACAGGTCGTATGCTTGTTTGCCACCGTCTTAAAATAACCTTTTGATGTCTAAAGCAACAGACAACTCGTAAAAGGCAAATTGATTACGACGTCAAACACTAATTTTAGGTACGATTCATTCGGAATTTGGATATATTTTTACGTCACTCTGGGCGGTAAGTGAGATTTACGCCCACGGGCGCAGCGGCAAATCTCACTTCACACCCAGAAGAAGACGTAAAATTGTGTACGCACCGCGAGCGGTAATTCGTAAAGCCCCAGATCGCATATTTATAGCACACCTGCGATCTGGAGCATTCACGAATTCACCGCCTAGGTGTGTGTACTATTCTTCCTTTAACCACATGCAGATACTCGTAAATATGGCGAAACAAAGAAAAAATGCATGTTACCAGAATTTCTCAAATGGTTAGGCTATTATCGTGCATCTTATGTAGGTACATACACCCCCGTGACGACCCGTGTGGTGTCGGGTTAGAATTTCACCACCCCCTTTCTTCCCGTGGGTGTCGGAAAAGTCGACTAAGGGACCAGGGTTGAAGTGAGTTGTGGGCGATGGGCTAGCAACCTATCACTGCAATATCACATTTTGTCGATCTTTTATACCCCATGTATGCTAAAAGTGGCGCTGGAACATACGTTTCACGTGCTCTGCCTACCCCTTATGGGAATAAAGGCGTGAATGTATGTATGTATGTATGTATGTTATGTAGTTACATAACCATTTTTTTTACTCGTTTCTCCCCACTGAGTATTCTATTTATATTCATATTCATATTAATTTTTATTGATAATATAAATTACAGGTCAGGTTTACTTAAATTAATTCACAATATCAGGATTCTAAATAGCATGTCAAGCGGTATGTTTTACAATAGTAATGTATATGTAATTAACTTAAATATTCAATATGTCTAATTGTCTATTAATTAGGTATATGTAATGTGTATAATATTGATGTAATTATATGTAATTTTAATTTTATTTCTATGGATCTTGGTCAGACAAATAAAGTAATATTAAAAAAATTATAATAATTCATATAACATGCCAACGGTTATATGTTGTTTATATTACATTATGTCTAGACATTTCTGACTCAAAGAACTCCTTGTGGTTATAGAAGGCCTGCTCCCTTACCCCGCCATCATTATCTTCAACCATACCTGTTAACATCTCTTAACACTGCGCATTAACAACAAAACCGACGTTAAATTACTGTTATCGCGCTACATGGCCCTTGCAGCGACATGGTAATGCGCGGATTGATAGGCCCGCGCCCAGCAGTAACCCTAATCAAATTAATGGCGACTGAACTCTGATTAACGCCCGCCAAGCAATACCACTCCATTTCCATAGCGCCGCGAACGACACCCGGGCGCGTCTAATTTATAGCACCGCGGGCCCATTCGCCGCCACGCAGCACTAGATACGATAACAAGCCACAAACCTTTTACAAAACGCTACTTAATTAAGATAAATTATTACGGTTGCTAGCTCTGGAACTGTTTTTGATTGGCGATTCGCACACGTTGCGTTATCATTAAGTAAAGCACGCGACGGCCGCTAATTCGGCGAAGTGTGAAGTTTGCCGGAGACGCGTAGTCGGAGCCGGTAACGAGCACGGCATGTCCAAAGGAACCCGCGAAATGCACGGTCATTAGCGAGTTGTAACGAACCCGCTTGATTGATACGAGCTTCACGCAGCGCCCTCGGATACCTATCCAACAAACTTTCACTTTGCCAACTTTGTTTGACGTAATTAAAATCCATCTCCCCCGAACGGCACGCCGGCACATCCAAAGTGTAATTTTCCTTTCAAAGAGAACTTCCGTTTTAGCTCCACCCCGCCCTAATGAAAGATTACTTTTCTGCGCCTAAAAAGGCTTTTAAGCAACGCCAGCGAAATGACCGAAGTTTTATACTTTAATGACTTAGTGCAAAATTTGCCGATTCTCGGAGAAATTTTTAAACTTAGATTAAGATTTCGATGTTCGAAACTGCGAGATGTTTTCGAGAGATTCTCTTTGACTGTATACATTTTAAGCAATCAAGTCTAATTGCTTTTTAATTACTTTTGATGAAAGAGAAATTTCTTATGAATAATATCGGAGACGGAGAGATTATCTTAATATATGTTTATCAATTCGAGCAAAGTAATAAAAGCTGGAATTACGCGTACAAAGCGTCTGACATTCACAGAGTAGGAAAACAAAAGCAATAAAAGCTTATCAAGTAAACAAGAAAAAGGAGTGTACGGCGGCAGATATCCACGGTCGACGGCGGGCGCGCGGCGGGCCGGGGCGACATATCGCAACCGGCCACCGCGCGCACTTATTAATTGCTAGCTCCCTTCTCGTGTGGACTGCACGGAGGGCGCAAAAACGCGTCCTCCCGAGCCCTGTCAGCGAGGGAAAAAATCAGTGAGCGATCGTCCCCTCGCGGGCGAGTCCATCATATTGATTGAGGGAGGGGCTGCCATTGGTCAGCGTCCCCCGCTCGCGTTCATTTATTATAGACACTGCGATGCTGTACAATACCCTCATCTCTGAGTTTTCGCTGAATCATGCCAGTACGTTGCAACCCAACAGCAACTTTATAACAGCGAACGTAACTACACTTACTTATATGTATAAACAACACATCGCTCATTTAATCGCTCATCGACCCATATGGACCTGTTTTGCACATTGATTAGTGAAAATGCGAGTTGCAAAGTGCAAAGGTATGACATCGCGTTAATCATTAATACATGTTATGTTTACATATTATTACCCATATGCCTCTAAACATTCCATAATGTTCATAACCTTGCCAACAAATGAAATACTAAATAAATACATACATAGACAATATAAGAATCACCTATCTAAGAAGTATACTTTAATAATCCACGTGGAGTGTAATGTAAGTGGGTAGAATTTCTGACCAATTCTTTCCTCTAACGCGACTGTTTGTCTAACCCTAAAGTGGGTAGACACATCTAATAGGACCTCCAAACCACACTCACAAGGGACTACCTACTCTTTATTTAGTTTTCGTTTATTCCGAAATTCAACATGTAGGTAAGTAACCAGGTAGTATAAATTGTTTAAAGGCTCATTAAACATTTTTGACATATAAGTACTTATTATAATTAAAAACAGCACTTGAAAAGATTGGGATTTTAAAGTATAAATAAACCCATATTTTGCGCAACCCGCTGTGCACTGCGCACTCTACACATTAATAATGGCTTAACCCGCACTAACTTTTCCGAGCAAATTGCCTCAAAAAGCAGTGTAATTGTATCAGAATCGATACAAATAAAGAACTTCACGTTATTTCCATGAGGGCAACACAAAAGGTTACACGAGTAACGCAAAGTTTGTTCCCAAAGGAATTAGAAGTCTTTAACATAAAAGAATTTTACATCAAGATAGACGTGGACTGGGCAGTAACGAGATAGATAAGATTTGTGGAATCTGTGAGCTGTACGGCGTCGGCGGAGAACGCGAAGCCAGCTTCGACGGTCGAGCCGCGAGACTATTTCAACTCCGGCGGGAAAATACAGTGAGTGGGCGAAGGAAAGTTTGATTCTCCTTAAAATATGTAGAGAAAGTGAAAAGTAAGAAAGGGGGTGGGTGGGGGCAGCGGTCAGTGGAGGGATGATGGATCACCGCCGCGCGCCAGGACCTCTAGTCTCCCTTTCCCCAATTATACCTACAAACATAACGACTCATTTTGAAACAAAAAGTGATAAGAGTATTAATAGATCTACGTATGACTATGGACTACATTTCTCACTGGTTCAAGTTTGTAGTCTAGGTTTATAAACAAATGAAAAGAAGCAGTCTTATTTCGCGTTAAAGTACCAGAGGCAGAATTCCATAATGTATTTTTGACGTATTAGTTATGTTATGTGAATCGTCTTGGTCATGTGTCACGGATCACAAATATTGAGATAAATTAGTTATAAAATTGTTAGTTGAAAGGCCAATTTTTCAATCATTTATTTATTTAATTATACTCGCAAAACAAGTTGAAGTCTAGAGAATAATACAAATTATGCAATATGTTCGGATCTAGACTATAACTGAAAATATGTGTGCACCGAAATAATAATTTAACATAAAACACATTTTTAGAGGATAGCCGTATAATGCTAGACGATTGGTGATAAACTATTTAATCATCTAATATGAAGACCGTGAAACAATTGAATTGATATAATTATTGGGTGAGATTATTGAGCGTCATAAAATATTTTACTAATATCTACTGTTTTTAAATTTAGCCATGTTTAATAACAGAGAAGAATGCATCGCAACAGTGTCATTATTATAGTCGACACATTCTTGTTATGGGATGATAATAAGATTTATTATTTTTGTATACTTGCAATTGGAAAATGCTGCGCGATGGGTTACGTTGCTTAAAACGAGTAATGAAATAAAGTAGAGAAAGAAGGGAGGGGGCAATCGATGTATGATTGGTTAATTTTTTAGAGGATTAATAATTCGCTGCATTGTCTACGCGAATATAAACGCAGCATATTAAAGTGTTGTAGCCTAATCGAATAGGATCTGAACTGACGACCCAGCTGAAGTCTATAGCAGACGACGTTCAAAAACCGCTTTTTTACTCTTTCCAAACTATCAATGTGAATGTTGTAGAAAGGTGACCAATAACTGAGCTATACTCAATGGTGCTTCTAACTAATGAGCAGTATATTTTTTTTAAAGTTTGAGTATCCTTTTTGAAATCCTTTGTAGATCGGGACATTACAAATTACATTGAACAAACAATTACATTGAACAGTCAGCAAAAAATACAGCAGTGCTGTACACGTAGTGTGTAAAAAATAGCTGAAACATCTTAACGACCCTAGAAATGGAGTCGTGTCACTTATGCACGTTTCTTTATGGCAGATAAGTATTAATACTGGAGACTGTACAGCCACAGCATAGCATTAAAACGCATATCCAGATGCATCAGTTGATTGAAATGTTGCATGGAAAGTCTATAATTGTACATTTAGTATACTTGGATTACTAGCTCGTATTAGGAATGCGAAAATACCTTCGCCAACATGCACCTTATTTTTATCCTTTAGTGTCGGGGTTCACGGTTCACAGCGGGTGCGTAATGTTTCATATAATGTCAGAAAAACTAACATACACTTGATATACATTAAATTGGCATAAAGTTATTTAATATAATGTAACGTTTGATATAACGGTTTTTTGCTATATCTTGCTTTACTCTAATCATCGATTGATATAATAGGCAAAATTACATAATCTGTAAGTGGCATAATTCTATTTTCGTATAACGCATTTATGAAATAAATATTTTTAACATACAAATTATTTAATATAATTGCGTTTTCATATAAAGCATTTATGACATAAATATGTTTAACATACATAGTATTCTAAATAATTGCGCTTTCATATAACAATGACTGCCAAAAAGTTGACGGAGCCCCGTTTTTGTTTCTGGGACTCAATCTCCCGCCCTCCGCCGTACTTTTGAAAGTACTTACATGATATGTAATGTATTACAAAAAAAATCGGTTCTGGCGCACTGTATGGTCGCAGTTCTACCTAACACTCCTCCTCGCTTCGCTCGTCGTCGTACCTACCTGAGACCTGCCGTAAGGTTGATTATGCTATTACTGGGACTTAAAAAATTACGGTATCGTGAAATTGATGTCAGTAAAAAATTACAATTAACTTTTCTCTGTGACCATCCGTTTGGAAATAAGGGGAATGAAAGGAGAAAATTACAACGCAGTGACTGATAGACATTCCGACGGAGCATTGACGGGTCTCGCTTATTTATTTTATTATTCATTATATATCATTATTTTTAATTTGTTTATATGTAAAGTTATTTATTGTAAAATCTAACTATCTTCTGAAATTTTTAGCATTGACGAATTATGTCATGTAAGTCATTATGATGAACACGTTTTATACCAAGTGATAAATATAGTAAATGTATTTTATACTAATTGTAATTATAGCCTTAAATCATTATATCACTTTAAAAAATATATATCTGAAACAATATTATACCATCCGTTACATTATAATAAGCAATGGTATATCAAACCAAAATAGATTAAGTGAAATTATATAACACGTCGTGCACCCTTCACAGCCGTACATTGATACCGGTCTTGGTTTTATATTAAGACAGACGAGTGAATTTGTGACTACCTGTTCATCGTTTGTTTTCACCTTCAATAAAGTTCAAACTAAAGCCGGGTTTACACCTTCAGCGCGCCAAATGGATGGACTAATGTTTTTGCTATATTCACCAGCGCGCCACGTAGCTGTCACTTGCTCGTAGTCATGTGATGTGTGTTGCTTCGGCATTCACTAGCGCGCAATTTGTCTCAGTGACAACTACGTGACTCGGTGCGACCAACTGGATCGACGTTGACGTTAAGGTTGGTGTTCCAAAGTTGAATTTTGACATTCGTCGTTTCATTCGGATAGAGCGTTGGCGCGTCCTGCTCCGTTTGTATCTAACGAGCCGCGCCAACTATCTTTTACGCTACAGTTTTGAATTTTGGCGCTGCTCCAATAGGCTTGTTGGAGCAATCGTAAAATATGGAAAGCTTTAAAGTTGAATTCTATTATTGTAAGCCTTAACTGCAATTTTGACTCCCACAATTTTACCTATTAGTTAAACTTTCTTCCCTAATCAGAAATAAAAATTCAACGAAAACGAGATCACCAAGATTCCTCCAGTCAGTTATGGCTCATTTACCTATGCTTTAATACCTACCCAATAACGAGATACTGTTTCCCCGATACAATCTCATATAACGTTACTCATATGATTTCACGCTCATAAATCACCATCAAAATATTCTTAGGTAGTTGTTTACGAAAGAAAGTCTATTATTATGTTCAGTTTCGTCCGTATATCAAGACAAGTGTAAAGTTGTGTGTCATATGTGATGTGGGGAGCGTGGCGTGGGCGCCCCGCGCCTCCGCGCCCCGTTGCCCGGCAACCGTTTGTTTTCGCGGCTGGGGCGGGTTAGAAGGGGTAGGCTCCATGATTGATCAGCCTATCCCGCAGCCGGTTGCCTACCGAGCTACTGTCCTTTTGTCCCATTGCGAAACAATCACGTTGCGACGTTAATCCCTTTAATCTCTTTAAAAGCTTGGGTTTTATTAATGACATTGTTCCGGTAATAGGTGCGGCTAATAACAGGAGTGATTAGGAAGGTTTCCCGGGCGTAATTAATGAGAAGCCATCGCTAATTAAGTTGTAGTCACTAAGTCAAATATTGGCATACATTTAAGCCAATTAATAATTGGTGCGGTTAATATATTCCTCCTATTAGTAGGTAAATTAATATTTTTTGAAGCTAAAATAATATCACTACACAATCGTTTTTAAGTGTTGAATAATGCGTTTTTATTCTGAGTCCAATAAATGTTCTCATAAAACACCCTTGACTTTGTTTTTACTAGCATGCTATTTTTTAATTGCTAAGTAATTTGCACAAAGCATCACTGCTCTATATTGCACCAATATAAACAACACAAATGGACGCGGTTCCCAGTATTTTATGTGCAAATTACTTCGGGTAAATTTGGCTACGGTTTTTGTTTGGTGAAATAATTGTATCAGCCACAACGACCATTGTTATTTCCTCGTGGTCACGGCGTGAACTAGTTTTAAACTGTTCTAAGATGATTTATTTTTATAAACCATCTATGTTCAAAATGGACGACATGGCCTTATCTTAGTTTTTTTCTGTAAAACATTCGTTTTGAGATAAAATATTGAGTAGGTACATTTTTGTAAATAAAAGAGGTTGTTCAAAGTCGTGTCGAATAAAAAATCAAGTAAAGATAAACAGACTTCTGTTATGAAGATCAATCTAAAATTTGGGTAGGTAAATGACTAAAAGTGTAGGTACAAAGTAGGTACCTAGTGTATTTTTCAACTGTTTGCAGGCCACCGATGACTTGACTATACTCGTTTAAAGCTATTTACACTTAAAACCTCTTTCATTGCAATTTTAATAACTCTCATAAAATACTAGCTGCCGTTTTTTAAGAGACTGGTTGTTTCGCATACCCGTCATTTGTTAAAAATGCTTCTTTGTCATAATTTACTAATTTTGCTGGCACAAAAGAATACGAAAAAAATTGGTCCCTTTGGCATTATGGGCAAATTGGCGAGCGTGTCCGTTTTAGAAAAGTGTAGCAATAAGGTTGATACCGCGCGCGTTTACAACCGGCCAGCATTGTGCCTTCTGTTCTGTTTTTTTTTTAAAGAACAGCTGTAGAATTTAGAACAATATGCAAATTCGTAGAAGCAAAGTAATGCACAGTTTGCATAACCGTTTTGCGATGCTTTTCTTTGTGTCGCTCATAAAAATTGTGGACGTTTTCCAAGTTAGATAATAAATTATTCAATATAGGACGAAACAAAACGGATATTAGAATTACAAGTATCGGGAAAACCCGGTGTTATAAAATTTAAAGCAGTGGTTAGAAGGAATAAAACAACGTGTAATTAACTCTATAGGTAAGTCAAATTAGAAAAAAGAACCGAAATTAATTTCCATTACTCGTCCGACCCGTTTTTAATGGATGAAAAAGAAGGGAATCCTAACAAGCTATAATTACTAACTGACTAATTGCAGGAGTTGACATCCTTTCACTAAAACCTTACTTTTTAAAATTATAATGATAGGGTTTAGACGGTTTTTTTAAGTTTAGACAATAAAATAATGCTATATACGTATTAATGATATATGGTAATAGAATATTTAATGCAACTGCTCATTATTGGACTAGTAGGTATTTGTGCGTGATCAAAATTATATACACATGATATGATGTCGTGTAGTCGAAGGCACTAAACTATAAGTAGTTTTGCATTACCAGTAAACATATAATTCAGTAAAATCAATGAAAAAAAATGCAATATGGAATGACCCGGCGTTTTTTTTGCAATGCGTGTGTATATGCTTCAGACGACTGTAAATTAAGAAGACAAAATTAGCAAATCTTCTTACACTTTTTTTTTCTAGAATCATACACTAACAAATGTTAAATAGTGATCTGGCTACATCGTGGGTCGTGTGACAACAATGCCTTACTAGACATAATCATATTTTTCGCTCAGTTCTACGTAGGAGGTTCAACAATCGGATAATAATCCCTCCAATGTGGTTTGATGGTGCTGAAAGGATTCCAAAGTAGGTACATAAACAAAATTGAATCTTAGACGTTTTTCATGTTTGTTTCTGCTTTTGAGCATTCAAATCCAAAATATTGATTTCCGAGGCTTGACTATTTTCTACATACATATTTAAATAAGTACCTATTTATATCTAATAAATATATCGTCTAGTCCATACTATACTATAATATTATAAATGTGAAAGTGTGTCTGTCTGTCTGTCTGTCTGTTCCCTCTTCACGCTTAAACCGCTGAACCGCGATTGAGATGAAATTTGGTATGAACATAGTTTGAATCCCGGGGAAGGTCATAGGATAGTTTTAAACCCGGAAACCACCCCCGGAGGGAGTGAAATTGGGGACGAAAGTTTGTATGGTGCTACGATATAAACGAGTTCCAAGCGGACGGAGTCGCGGGCAGAAGCTAGTAATATATAACACAAGCCTTATTGGGCTTACTAAGGGACTAGTTCGATTTGTCGATCTAATCTTTCGATTGTCCTCTAAAATTTAAAGATATTATTTAATTCCGCAAATGCATTCTTAGGTGTTTGGTTTACCTTATCCACACTGAAGCAATTATTAAAAAAAAACCAATAACAACACAACACTTCAGTCAATAAAACGAATTATGAAAAATAAATTAAACCTAAATGGAGTCACTTAACAAAAATGTAATAAGACCGACATATTTCTATGCATACCTCTGCCTGGAATGCGGGCGGGCGGCGGCCTTCCTAAATTACTCCTATTATTTTATAATCCCTCCTAGTTACGTTTTGAATATTAATGACATTCCTCAGCTTTTCCCTCCGATCCGTCCTACTATAAAGAAATTTTCCTTCGGCGGTTGACACATACTTCCTGAATAAAAATACATTAGGTACCGGATAAATATGCGTCATGTGCCATGAATTGGAAAATAAATAATTTACTTAGAAGTGATACGATGTCACGTTGCGCCGCTATAACGTCAAAGTAATGCTAGCAATATTAAACAAGTGTTAATGTTAATACTGAGTTATCAAACAATCATAAATTTAAACAAGAATATTAAACCAATAACATTACGCCTATTGTTAAACTGTCAAAATCACAAAAAAACTTTTAGTGCCACTTCTAGCCATATTTTTTTATTGTAAATTAAAGATGCATAGTTGATTTATTTATTATACAAAACATGAACGGTTTACACCAATTACAATTGTTAAATTAAAATCTTACGAATTATAGGAGTTACAGGAATAATTAATATACATTATTATATTTATTCGTTACTGTCATCGAGACATTAACTTAGGCCAGCGATCATGAAAAATATCGACCTCTGGATCAGTGCGCAGAAACCCATTGAATGATTTGAGCATGTCGCAGTGGTGAGTGGCGACGCGCAGCCGTGGCGGACTATGATGCAGTTAAAAACATCATTTATTTTGAAGTACCTTACACACTGTAGTTATCC
The DNA here is from genome assembly GCA_947049275.1 of Epinotia bilunana. Classification (NCBI taxonomy): domain Eukaryota; kingdom Metazoa; phylum Arthropoda; class Insecta; order Lepidoptera; family Tortricidae; genus Epinotia; species Epinotia bilunana. The sequence goes on along the minus strand of OX346256.1, from coordinate 18,315,022 downwards.
GCTCACAGTTTCTGCGTACCTCCAGGGAATTGAAACTCAGGATGCCAAGTAAAAATTTAGTATGGGTAATAGCCATACAGTTTCTTATACAAGAAGCGCAGGAACGCCCTTTGAACCTTTTCTACCATAAGTTTATACTTGGCCTCACTGGGGCTCCAAACGCAGGCACTAGCTTCTAATTTGCTTCGTACTAAAGCCGTATATTATGACGCCGGAGTTGTGGAAGTCCCCAACGTTTCTCAATACAAAACCCAACCTACGGTTAGACTTTTTGGCAAGGCTGCAGATATGGTGTCGGAACGTCAGCTCGCGGTCAAACTTCACTCCAAGATCTTTAACAGAAACTACTCGGCCTATAGGTTGATCCTCCATTGTGTGTAGTTAAAATGAATGGGACATAATATATGCGGCATAATGATTTAATGACGACACTGCAGCGATAATACGCTTCAGCTCTATTTTCCAGGTTCCCGATTAGAATTCAAAATTGTGACTCTAGATAGTATATCGCAGACACAAGTTTCCACAAAATAGCTGTAGGTACTTAATAGCTTCGACGAAACTGAGCCAACTGCTTTAACGGAACTCTAAGGCGGTTCCTGTTTAAGTGATATCTACCAAGAATAATGGATATACCTAGTTACCTTATGAGAGGAGGCCCGTGCCCAGCAGTGGGATGTATGTAGGCTGATTTATTATTATTATTAGTTACCTTATTACGGTGTTCGTTACAGTAAATATGACAGCATAGTCCACGTTACGATAGCTATCTACAGCAGCGAGGCCCATCTACCATTAAATTATGCTAACCAAGTTATAAACGAACATTCACAATTGTAACTTCCAAGCGGGAGAATTGTTTAATTAAAACATTTACCTACCGCGGCACAACGGAAATTTGTAAAAAACACTGCCCCTAACGGCCGCAATAAGGTGGATTCGGTTTTTTGTAGTAAAAAAAGTGTACACGCGCCTTAAGATCCGATTAAAGAAGGGGTGAAGTCACGTGCCTCGAGAAAAACTCGAAAAAAAGGCTATCGTATAACGCCATCCCGACGGCTGATAGAGCTATTTGAGTGCTCAACCCGACTGTTTCGATATCGATTAATTGGCTTGCACGGTAATCGATAAACTTTTACATCTGCTCTTTAAAATCTTTTTTAAGTAGGTTTCAGAATTAATTTAATTAAAAAATAGCCTCGAGCTTGTTAAGTTTATTGAGGTAAATTATTATGGTTAAGTTAACATTTCTACCAATGTTCAGATTGGAACAATTTTGACGCACAGGTTTAGACGACACATCAGCTTAAATCCACTAAACATAATTTCTGCAAATAGGTAGGTATGTAATGTACAGTCAGGGGTATTAATACACGTACTTAGACGAGGACATTTTTTTCTACACGCCTTTATAAAATTGACAATAGAGCCCAGTACAGATATTTATGTACGTATATTTAGACCCCTGACTGTACATACACTGAGAGCAAGAAGTTGCTTGGGAGTTGCTATGTTGTGATTATTACCAATGCATCAGTGAAATATGACTCTCAATTTAATGATCTAATTAAAAACTTTCAGGGCCTTAAGTTCGTCGTCAGAGTCAATTTTAGCAGACACAACGACGATATACTACGGTTATTACGATTGTAAATCAAAATATTTTAATAGGTACCTAAGTTTAAAAATAATGTAAGTATAGCGAGAAGACTTTGTTGGAGATAGCAATATGATAGATTAGATAGAATTATGATATTCAAATATGACAGAATAAAATACACGATATTATCAATCGTATACCCAGTAATCCTTTTGAACAACAGGTGATGTTCAAAAAACTAACCGCACCGTGTCCACGGAAAGTTGTTTACCTCAACTGTCACATCTATCTGGTATTTTTTCGAGCGCCAAAAAACCCACCCTTTGATATTCATAAAACTTATTAATTTCTCGTATAATCCTTTTTTAGTTGAATACTGGGCAAAAAAGGGTTGGTTAAAGAAATAGCCGTGTAAAAAGTGAAACTTAACCCTTACCTGCGCGGCATGTGTGTCGGTGCATCGCACATCGTTGTGCTCAATTACTGTCGCGTCCGGTGCACAAGTGCAACGTATAAAAAATCTACAATGGAAGGGTTGGGGAAGAGTTGTAAAGGCATAATGGCCGTGTAACTATCGTGTAATAGCGCATTACAGGTAAAAGGGTTCCCTGTTACTGTGCCTAATTTATTTAACTTGCCTTTTATAGCAAACCAATTCGGCATTTTGATTTGTCAATCATGCGATCCTGGAAATATTTATTGATACCTATAAGTAGTACCTATAAGTTGCACAACTACATGCGTCTTACATTGGTTTACCATGCTTTTAATAAGTAGGTATAGATAATTGTTTACTATAGCCGTGCAAGTAGCATACCTACATACGTAGATGAGATGGACATTTCAAACATTCTGTGAGATGGAAATACCTATCAGTAGGACCAGCGAAACGGCGGGTAAAACCTTTTAGGTATTTCATGGATATAATTATATTCTTTAATTGTCAATGATGAATTGATATGGTAATAACTTATATTGTACAAACAACAACACTGTTAACTGACCATCCTGTGTTTATATAGAACCTTATTACAATGCACTTAAGGTGCACCGATGGTCAGTTAGCTGTGTTGTTGATAGTACCTACAGGAGGATACCATCGATGAGGATACACTAAAAATATGTTTCACTATAAGTTACGATGCTTATCAACGTGGATGTAAGAATTAGCATTTGGTTTTTATCTGTAAACATGGGCGTATAATAGCTTTCTCATACAATTGGTGAAATATTCGAAATGCATAACATACATAACCTAGTTACTCAATTTCCATACTTATCAAAATGTATGTTTTATTATTAGCGGTTGTCTAAAGAACAATCATTAGACACACGTCCCGCTTTCACGGAATTTAGAAAATAAATCATTGACGGCCATAAATAAAAGTAAAAAAAAACCGTGTACCTATTAACAACCGATAGAATGCACCCTTTTATTGTGGCTGATGATACCGATAAAAGGATGAACGATGCTGTCCGCGAAACTAATTTATAAATGATTGAGATTTCATTTTTTGCACTTTCGATGAAAATGTTCGAGTACAAAAACCGGTTATATTTTTTGTGCGGTGTATTTATGTTAACGGCTTATGCTTTGAAATGGACAGACGGAGGGAAACTTGAAAAGAGAGTAGGTGATCTAATAATAATTTAAATCATTTCAACTTAATTCAATTCTTAATTAAAAAAAGGACTTCAACCTGAAAAATAGACCACAACATTGATAGAGGATAATTTTGGGATGAACTCGGTCTGAACAAGTATATTTAGATGAATTTAAATCCATATTTTTAGAACTAAGCAATTTATATTATTATTACACATTAATAAAATACACTCTTACTCGGTTTGAGGTAAATTTTCTTGAATCAAGAAATGAATAGGGAGGATATTGAACTATATCATTAAATGACATTTTGAAGCATTGGTCGCTCAATTGGTCGTTTAGCATGGGCTATTTCGCTCAGGAGAGTTGTACTTACGTGGCAAACGAGAGGGCTCCATCTCCTTTGCACGTGCCCCAGCCAGCGACGTCTTTGCTTCAAGATAGCAATAATGCTGGCTAACCGCGCGATGCTAAGCACGTTCGTTTGTAACTGGATCCTTCCATGAGATCCCTAGAACACGCCGAAGACATCGCATGTGGAAGTTGTTCAATCTCCGCTCTTCTTTCGCATACGATGTCCAAGTTTCAGCACCGTACAAGAGTATGGACAAGATGCAGGTCTGGTACACGATCATTTTTGTATTTACAGTCAGGTGTTTGTTATTTCTTACCCTTGTACTGAGCTTCCCGAACATCGTGGATGCTTTGCCAATGTGGACTGTTTGACATGATGGACCCAAGGTAGCAGAAATTGTCTACAACTTCCAGCGGTATATTATCCAACAGTTGGTATTACCTATGTAGCAAATCCTAATCATACGAGTCATACAGAAAAGGGGCAACTAAAACCCGGTTGTTCTTTAAAATGGGAAATCGTGTGTAATCATTCGATGCAATTAGATCCTCTTATTATTTCGACCTAAAAAACTGTTCCGTAATATAAAAGATCTAATACGCAACTGTCGATGGCACAAAAGGATTTTTTTCAATAATAACGGCAATCGATCGACGCGAAGTAGTGATTACTAGTTTCAAAAGCACCCCTTTTCTGACCCACTTTTTACCAGTTTCACCATTTTTCCCCGTTTACCTCTTCAAAAAGCTCCCTTTGAAAGGCCGGGCGTGAACGAGTTGATGATATTACATTTTTTGTCAAGAAAATAAAAATCACGAACAATCTGCTGTATTAACAACAAAAACAGCGTCGTTGTGCGCATTGTGTTAGTTTTTTGCGAATTCGCGTGCGCAAGCGCGTCGGCGGGCCGCGGAACCCTTGCCGGCGGAACCCTTCTGGCGGATCGCGAACCCTTCCCGGCTATGTGCGGCCGAGGGTCCGCCACCGCCCTACGAGCCTGCGACGATATGTGGCTCAATACCTTCTCGCTTCGTATCGTAATAACTCACGTCTCTCCCCTGCCTGTTATGCCCTTTTAACCTGAGGCGCCTCTCGCTACAATTCGCATGTGTGCTTCACGGCAGCTGCATCAGTTTTTATATACGCTCTCACATTTTTTCACAACGAATCGGCGAAGCGCACCCTTGAAACAGTTTGCGTAATCGATGACAAAACTAAATATTCCGCCCGATGATTTCCGTATTTCTGGAAACTGAAGGTCCTTCATAATTTATACAACAGTTTTATTATGTAAATGGCATACCTTTTCCGATATAATCCAAAGCAACATTGATTGAAGTGTCAAATGCATCTATCAATGGTCATCTATGAATGGGATCTACAACCTAACGAGATCTACAATTAAATGAATGTAGCTGAACAGAAACACCAGTAAAAACATAGCCTTAAACTACCCCGCATCAATCAGATCCTGTTAAAACATGTTAACATTAACAAGTCTTAATAGGGCATTGTCTTGATTCGAAATTAAGTAGCTAACGCGTGAGGCCTCTGAATTGACACCAGAAAGATATCCTTCCTTATAAAAGATACATCAATTTGCTACTTACAAGAAACCTTATGCAATCAAATGTTAGAAAAAATGAGATATCACAGCATCCGATCACAAGCTTTTCTGAGAAGTGCGAACGGAATGTTTATTCTATAGGCACTTACCAATTCATGGACGAAAGTAGAACATATAGTTAGACGATACTCACCAACGCAGCCGCAGGTCTTAAATTTTAGCATTATATTTTACCTATTGTGGAGAACTTAAGACGGTATAAAACGATAGTATCACATGAGAACCAGCAATAACAATGCCTAGAAACCCCATCTCAAATAATAATTCTAAGCGGTTACTGGGTCTACTAAGCCGGACAAACGGTTATGTGGCGACTATATTATTATGCGCCTCCTTATTTATTTCACCCCAAGAATAACAGCCCTTTACAATGGTAGTTGCTATTGATTATGCAAAGCAAAGCATGCAATGGTCCGCTTTTTGCAAAGGGGCGAAGGGTGGTCCGCGAGGGATGCGTCCGTTGCACATGCATGCTGGTCTTGGCGATTCGTTGCAGTAGGTACATTATAATATTAGTTTCTTTTTAGCGTAACGATTATTTGAAGCGACCACGGAACCCGATTCTCAAGAACAGCCACCAGGGGCGTAGCATGGTTGCCATTTTATCACTTATCGTTGTGGTAAAGACGCCCATCACGCTCTGACAAGTAAGCGAGTGCGAGAGTGACGGTTGTCTTATCCACAACGATAAGTGATAAAATGGCAACCGTGCTCGCCCGCAGACCAAGGACAGAAGGTAGGTACAATATGTACTGTTGTAGGCGAAAGTAAATAAATAGTTTTTTATTGCTTTTGACAATTTGGCTAATTAACTGTGAAAACACTGCGCGTTAGAGCACTTCGAAAATACGTTTTTTTTTACTAACGACATATCCGGTCTCGCTACTGGTAACTGGGTAGGTAAGAAGTACCTATTCTATTTTGCGATAAAATTGTAGTTAATGCATATTTTTTCAAATTATCAACTAATTTAGATAATCATACGAGCAGATACATAGTCGTATAAGCAATATTTTGAAATAGAAGGATATTATGCGTATTTAAACTGATTAGGTACATCACAAGCTTGCTACTTTCATTGAAGTTTACAATTCTAATATTTAATTGCAACTAGTTTTAATGAAATAAAATTGTTATCAGCCAAGGTGACTCAGCCTCCAGCCAAGCTAACCCCAGACGACAGGTAAGATACGGCTTCACTTTCCAGCAAAGTATTGATTGAAAAGACACAATTAAAGTTAGAATTAGGTACCTAACGGCGCGCGTTTGTTTGTCTCACATGTGCCTATGTGTTAGTTGCGTTAACCCCACGGAACTTTCATCTCTGGAGACCCTCCCTGCGTGTGTGTGAGGGAGGCACCCTCCCGCGAAGGGACGTAGGGAGTAAAAAGTAGTTGTGACTTGTTCACCTCTTTCGGCGTCGCCTCCACCAGCCTCCATAGCGTACTTTTGTACGCTATTAGGCTTAAATATTATGCTTTCAAATGTTTTCCTCAATAATGCCCGAGTAGTAAGTATGATGTAAATGGACAGATTTGTGAACTTGCCTTTTAATATAAATGTTATCTCTTTGACAAGCGAATTTATCGTTGATGTTTTGGAAATAAATTGTTTTGCGCATAATATATTAATATACATATTATGCGCAAAACAATGTATTCCTATTATTTTATAGTATACCGGCTATAAAGTAGCAATTAGAAAATCCCACTTCCTGGCCAGGGACGTACCTACAGTGCAATGCTGTATTTGCAGGCGGAAATAAATAAAGCCTCAAATTGCATATTATCTAAATATAAATATCAACGATCTGAGACATTTTTTGCTTTACCGCCCTATTTAATTAATATACTATTAATTATATATTCGCAATTAAAATAGATTAAACCGACGTTTACTGTTAAAACCAACTCAAACCGAAAATATTAGTACCTAGTATGAATAACCAACTAGATACGTGAGCTCACCATGGGGAAAAAGGAGAGTAACTTTTAGTATACCTATAAGCTAGCCTACCAAATACCCGTGTGTATATATACCGGTAAATGATATTACCCAAGTTGACCCAAGATGAGTATATTATAAATTATAATACACGTGAACAAGTAAGTACTTCATTAGAGTATGCTCATACCACGCTATTGTCTCACTATTTGCGCAGTCGCTACCAAAATAAATATCCTCTTGACTCGTTTCTAAGCTTGTATCAAAATACACGCTTCAAAGTAATCTTAACACAACCAAAACCCTTTCCAAGCAAAAAAGAACAATCTGTCGTCGTTGTCGCCCGCAGCATCTCAAGTAGCAGTAGCAGCCGCGACAGAAACAAAAGCAGGGGCTCCGTGTGTGCTGCCGTGATGGCCGTGGGCCGTGATCCTAGAGCCGAGACGGGCCTCCCGCTCCCTACGGCGCCGCGTGCCACGTAATGCGCACTAAAAAATCCCTTCCAAACATAAAATTGAACTCGTGCTCATCCGACACGCAACAATTGGACTCGACTGTGGGGACATGTTTTTAACCTAAAAAAGCGAGTTTATTTTTAAAAAACCACTCTGCCCCCGTGCTACTGTCGTTTTAAAAAACCCATAATGCGAGAGACGCGCGCCGGCTGAAGATTTGACGCGCTCGCGCATGTGTTTATAATCGTCCCCTCGTAATTTTACTTTTTTTTTTACAAAAATTTAAACCATCCAGTGCACCGGTTACTAGACGATCGATGCATTGTCGAAAAAATACATTGCGAATTGTTATTCTCATCGAACGGACATCAAAAGATAAAAAAAGTTGAGCTGTAGTTTTTCACCGTCACGGCCGAGCGGCTGGACGTTATGGCTTCGGGCCCAACGGTTTTTGTGTGACCCCCAATTTACTACACGAAGGGACACGTCTCGTACCTTGACATCTTAGCTTGTATGGAATCTAATGTAAATTTGTTACAAAAATGGGAATTTAAATAAGTGGAGTTGAAGGAGCTCGTTGGGGCCCTTCGCATAAAGGCGGTCGTTATTTATACGCCCTGGCCCTCATGCCAGGACCACATCGCGACTCCATTGTAATGTAACGGACTGCCTCACCTAAATCATATTACTTAGTCTATTGATTTTCCATAAACAAAAGACAGGCCCTCTGAATAACCTATAAAAACGAAATAAGTTATATTTTGATTACATGACCTGAGAACTTAGCCTAACTCGTACTTATTTTCTTAACAGGATTTTATTTCTACTGATGTATTTATATTACCTACTTATTTTCTACGTAGTTGTAAGACTTCCAATACCTTACAGGGTTCCATGTTGTACTGAAAATCTTATAAGAGCACCAGTGTATGTTAATGATTAAGTTATTATCATTATTTCTCAAAGCGAACCAAACTGCGTTATTTGAATAATACAAGAATGATCTGCACCAAATCTCTCGTAAAAAAACTGTGGCCAACTTCAACTATGTGCTTAAAATATTAATCAGCCAGTTATTGACCAGCTAGCAAAAAACGTGTGATCGAGCTCACACAGGAAATTAACATGATGCGAGCTTTCCTCCGAGGGGAATATATCGCCAATAAATAAGATTGCCAAAAAGCAGCGGCGGGCGGCTTGTGGGCGGAGACATAGTAAAAAATCATCTTGCGAATGGCTACTGTCAGCCCTTACATTTATGCCGATTTTATACCATAGAAATTTGTACTGTATAGCAGACTATACATGTTTGGATTACTTTCTATTACTATTAATATATATTATTTACCATCGATCATCAGCTTAGCCTAGTGTTGTGACCCTGCCTGCGAAGCTGACAGTCCTGAGTTCAAATCCCGGTAAGAACAAATATTTGAGTGATGAGCAAAAATATTTTGTGGTTGGGTATTGGATCGTATATATGTACAAACGACAACACTGTTAACTGAACATCCTGGGTTTATATAGAACCTTATTACAATGTAATTAAGGTGCACCGATGGTCAGTTAGCTGTGTTGTCGATAGTATCTATTAAATATATTGTCGTCTATCACGTCTATGATCTATACCACAAGCCTTACTGAGATTGCTTTGGGGCTACATATGTACTTCAATTCGTACAAGATAGTCCCAGCGTCCGAAGTCCCAGGTGTGTAGGGTTATATTTATAACTAGCTTCTGCCCGCGACTCCGTCCGCGTGGAACTCGTTTATATCGTAGCACCATACAAACTTTCATCCCCAATTTCACCCCCTCCGGAGATGGTTTTCGGGATAAAAACTATGCTATTTCCTTCCCCGGGATCCAAACTATCTCCATACCAAATTTCATCTCAATCGGTTCAGCGGTATAAGCGTGAAGAGGTAACAGACAGACAGACAGACAGACAAACACACTTTCGTATTTATGATATTAGTATGGATAGTATGGATATCACCTCGTAGGTATTATAGATATCTTTATACAGCGTGGAACGGAACGATGGACTTTCCCGCAAGAGGGGGATTATTGAGCGCTAGTACGTCACATTTTCCAGATAAACTATTTTTTTTGACGCGATTTTTTTTTTACCTTTGTATGGAGCGTTGGCCGACTGGAGCGACGAGCTCCATACAAATGTAAAAAAAAATCGCGTCAAAAAAATTGTTTATCTGGAAAATGTGACGTACTAGCGCTCAATAATCCCCCTCTTGCGGGAAAGTCCATCGTTCCGTTCCACGCAGTATAAGTATACCTAACGTTGAAAATGTAACTCGCAGTCCCTAAACTTTGACACGTGAATCGGTTTTATTCTAAGACACTCACGGTATAAATGGAGACCTTTCTCTAAAACGTATCGACAAGTCTTGAGAGAAAGTCCAAACTTAACTACATATTTGTATGTAGTTTCTGAGCGCGGAGGGTGCGTGTGGGCTTTAGGGTTGCGAGCTTGACCACAGCTGGCTAAAACATATATAATTAATTTAGACGCAATTAATTACTGAAGGATTTGGGGTTTTTAAGTAAAAGAGTGGAATTTGCAAAATTCTCATTTTGAATTTTGACGTCATAAATCCCTAAATTTCCAAAATATTCACAGATTTTCATTTCTTTTTCTACATTTCCCGGAAAATTAAGATGATAATGTCGGATCTTAAACAGACGACGACGTTTAAAAACCTCGGTTGTAAACAGTACCGCCAGTGGCACATGTTACAGGAAAAAAATATGTAGTGTATTTATATTGTTTTGTAAATTAAGTACTATGTAATTTACAGCTTGTTTTGTCTTCAAGTTTATTTTCTCTATAAAGTTGTTAGATAGGCGTTTTCGCGCAGCAAATAAAGTTCTGCCAGTTAAATGTGCACAAAAATTGTGTGACACTTCCGAAAAAAACACTGGTCCAACCAGTCTGGTAAAAAAAGTTGTGTAGTTTTTTGCATTTTTTTTGTAGAAAATGGTTCAAAATCTGTGTGTGCTCAACGGCAAACAATAAAAAACCTAATTAATACCTAGGTACGCATTAATACACACATGCGAAGTGTAACGACGATTTTCCATTAACTGACAAATTAAGAATTTTGTATGGAAACTTCCTACAATTATCAAAACAAATCACCCTTATATCGTATCGTGTAGTAGCTTATTTGTTGTTCCGTCTGAAGAATATCCTATTCAATATGAATGTGATTTTAGTAAACTTTCTGAGCTCGGTATGGACTTTTTTTGTAGACCATTTAAACGTACCTACTCTGTATGGTAAATTGTGGGTCATAATCATAGGCAATAATGATAACTGATATCCACAACAATTGCTTTAAGTACCTAAATAATAAGAGGGACAAGTACAAGTACAGATGAAAATACACAACAAATGCTTAATTAGAATCAGTAAACCGAAACGTGAAGTGACGCGGTGTCAACCCTGCGCGAACCGAGGGCAGCGCCGAGACGGATGGACGCCGCGCGGGTGGCCGCAGGGCGCCTCGTCACTTCTCTGCTATGCGCCTCACAACCCGACCCCACCCACCTCACTAGTATCAGCCTAGTACATGTTGACCTCAAGATTTTCGCGGCCATGCGAAATCAGAGGTCAGACTCACACTGGGTGCTTGAGGCGTAGCCCGTAAGCGCTGTGAATACTATTCAGTGTGTAGCCCTACTCTCCAGCCCCGGGACACATTTACATCAAACTCTCATTACCTCGGACTCGCGCCATCATCTCGACTATCGGGCCGGACCGATGCGATGTCTCTCGTGGGATTAAGTACGTACTGTTTTTTATAGGTATGCTACGTTTTTGCACTGGCAGTACCTAAAACTGCGGAAGTAACTAGGTAGGTACGCGTAAGTACTCGACTTGACTATCTCCATGTATTTACTTAGGTAAGTACCTATACAGGCAGTCAGTTATTATTCTAAAAAACGCATAAATATTTATTAACCCCAATATACCTACTCACATGATATATAAGCACTTTATAAATAACCAATATCTATTATCCGCGGTAGTTTACTGAATACTTTCAGCCATCCATCACTCGTATGTACAAAGCTGTAGCTGTAGTGAAAGTACATACATAGTTCGGAGGCGAAGGCGAGGGTAAGTCGCCCTAACCCTTTGGCGGCGGGCGAGGAGGCGGCCGCGGAAGGGTTACGCCCGCGGGGCGGCGGCGCGCGCTCCCGGCACCCCGCTCTCACTTTTACGACGAGCTTTTTTATCGTGCGTGCCGTCGTTTTTCCTTTTCTATTTTTTATGTTTTATTTCCTCTAGACCATAAATTATGTTTGAAAGAAGGGAACTCGGACATTCGCGTCGACAGGAACCGGGGTGAAGTCGAGTGAGTTTTCTGTTTTCCCTTTTGTTTTTTTTATGGTCTCGCATGTGTGGGGTGCTGCATCGTCGCCATGGCGACTGCATTGCATTAGGCGGGCAGTCGCCGCCCGAATGGCGCTGGGCCGCGGCACTATAAATAAACAAGAATATTTGTTGTTGTAACGCGATCTGCGAGTGTACACACGTATGTCTATATTCATTCGATCCGTGTTTGCGGACAAACTGCGGAGATGGCCGCTGCCACTGTTTGCCCGGCCTGGCCGCTCGACCGTGTAATATTATACGACATTACAATGCCCTGATTGCCAAATTCATAACATTCTACTTCTCGAACAAACGATTTTATGTCTCGGGAATAATTACAGATGTTTCTTCTTCAGCTAGCGTGATCTTGACCACTGAGACCATTATAATCGTTGAAGACGGCGACATTGTGTTGAACGGCAACCGCAAAAACTAAACAAAGCCAATGTTGTACCCAATTAATGTGTACCCTTGCCCGCGACAAAAAACGCGCCATATTGCGTCCAGCGAGAAGCGAGCCGGTTAACCGCCGCGAAAGAGAAATTGACGAATAAAGGGCGAATAGTTACACGCCACATTTAAAGTTAGAACCCTTTAGGGCGCCACGCCGCCAGACAAAGGGCCGAATGGCAAATTGTCGGCAGGTAGCGAATATGTCGGAATGGAGCCAGTAATTACTAAGGGCTCTATTTTAATAAATGGCTCTTTTTGTAAATTATGAAGGGCTGATCGCGCCATACGGCCGTACCTGCTGCGAACCCTTCGCTGTCACTGCGAGATAACTCTTGTTTGCAGCCTTTCCAAATGTCCATTATACTTAATTGAAATTCCATTATAGTAATTTAGATCACACGTTAGAACCATGCTATTTTCAACCAGCACCTACCTATTTGAAACTCTTAATAAAAAGGGTCTAATCATCCCGCGTTGTTTGCAGATTCAACTCGTTCCATAAAAAATGTCATCGAGTCTTTAGAAATCGATTGAGATCAAAAAACTATTTAAATAGAAGCACAATATAATTCCTAAGAAATAGGCATTGTGTACGTTTTTTATTATCCTGGTATAACTGAAAGGGTAAGGGGTTTGACAACAACACGCCATTGCCCGGAGGCAGCGGAGTGAATAGTGATGACTTGTAATTCCGATGTTTTCGCTGTTAAAATCGCATTTCCTGAAGACGACATTTAGCGGAGTCAGCCAAGCGAACGGAGTGGGACAAAAACCGGCATTAGCAACTGGCAACAGTAGCTGGATCTAAAGAGGATGCCAACGAGGCGACACCTCCGCCCGAACTGAATGCGCGTGGCGTAAATATAGAGTTCAGTGAATATCCCGAACGAGTATAACTCGAAGGTGATTCGCGACCTAGAAACAATGAGATTAACCTTCCTCATGACATTTTTGGAACTGGAATAGTAGGTACATTTATTTATGTATTTATTAAAAAACACACATATCGCAGTCTTTCACCAAATCACTTACACGGTAACATAATTATGTAACACTATACACAATATAAAAAATATAAAACATTCACATATTAAGAACAAATATTCAAATTATGAATAATACCTATAGGTAACACAGTTGACTAGATATATTATTTAGGTGCAATGGAGTTTAAGGCGGACGTTTTAGTAGGTAGTTAGCTACATTATTCGCCTAGGGCAGTAAAGCACATACCGAAGGCTAAGGCGATAGACATGAAATTAAATTGAATACATTTATTTGCTAGATGCAGGTACATGATGGTATTAAAAGTAATATTTTGAGATCCATATACATTTAGCCACCTAGTGGCATGCAAAGTGATTACATTAATATAAGAATCCCATAAAAACGTATGCGAGGCTTTCTTTGTTATTGTCGGTGAGTACACAATTTCACGTATCCTCTTGGTCAAGAATGGTACTTTCCGCACGTGGAGCGGGCGGTAATTAACATTTAATTCCCAGGTGTTGCAGTTGGTACGGTCGAACTCACAAGGAGTTGCATAGGCCCGAGTTTTACGAAAGCGACTGCCCTGCCATCTGACCTTCCAACCCAAAAGGAATACTATACCTTATTGGGATTAGAACGGTTTTCTCACGATTTACCGTGTCGCTTTAACATCATGTTTAAACCACCATATGAAGTTGTCAAACGGGTTAAAACGACAAAGTATCAAATTGGTCAGCTATTTAATGTGTTCGACTATACGATGCTGGGCATGATGATAATTTTCCTTCCGTCCCGCCCAATATTCGTGAAGTTCACCAAGCGCCTTGACTGTATATAAGCGATGGCACTTGTGTACAGTTAGCGTGAATGATATACCTAGGCACTTAAACTGAAATATACACGACTAAGTCCTGTTCAGTAAAAATAATGTATCAAAATTGTGAGTTCCAATCAAAATATAAGTACCTAAAACGCGTATTTCTCACAACTTGTACCACTGACCCGGAAGCCCGCCCGCCGACACAGCAGGCAGGGCATCATAACCTTCACTGCTACTCGCCTCAGGAGATCAAGTATAAGTCTAACCGCCGGTCACGCAGCTGTTATGAATGATAAGGTCAAGTTACACTAGTGGTAAGCTGAATGGATGTAGGCGCAACTTGTGAACAGCAGCGCTCCCAACCGTGAAACAACGCCAGTAATCCTTTGCCGCATGCCACCAAGCCTTTCGCGACTACTCGCCCGGAACTATATACCTACTAAATATTGCCAAATGTTTAGACGCTTGATGTAGCTTGATACTGGCAAAGATCCGCTCCGATCAAAGGATTACGCAGAAAGAAGTCTTAATTTTGTTTTTGGTTTTGCAGTATCGGCACAGAACAGTTAATAAATGGTATTGGAATAAAGATTTTTGACTGTTTTTTTTGCTGTTTTTATGTTGCTACTTAACATTGTATTGCACCTAGGCCCTATACCCTGTTCCTTATTAGATTTTAAAAAATCGTGCGTTAATCGCAATGCAATTTCAAGTAAAACTATTGCGAAACGTAAAAAAAAGTATTGTTGTGTTTGAAAAGCACTAAATGATCGAAATAAGTAAAATTACGTCGTACAATATTTCCTTTTGATATCTGGGATGAAGTATTTAAGTTGTCGCAATCATCATAGGGAATTAGTAAAATATACCTATATAAAGAAAACAAATAAATTATTAAAACGGATGGTCAAATGGCAGTCGTTATCGTAAAACTAGTGCCTACGCCAAATCTTGCCACTAGGTGTAGGTTAACCGGGAAAACGCTAGAAAGATGATGAGTCTCGATGACGTGGTTTCACATAAGTGTAGTCAGTGAAACTTGTTTACGGGGGACCATAAGTGAGAGACCTCCATAGCTGGAACGCATACTGAGGTCCCGACACTTTAGCACTCAATTACCTCTTTTAGTGGAACAAAACCAACCTCAATATCAGGGATTAGTGCTTTCGACTTTATTATCATAATTACCTCTACAATTGAGAAAGCGAGTGTATTTTACCTCTGTAACTGAGATAACGCCAATTTATTACCTCTCTGACTCGGACCTTATTGCTGACAAATTTCCGTTATAATTCTTAGTCTTCTCGTGGCTGATTGTGCCTAAATTAGCTAGTTACCTACTTCCAAGAGACAAACTACGACTATATAGTGTCATAATTTTTGAATTGACGCATTCTGTATGCATTTTTATTTTTTGTACTGTCTATAAAAACGTGCTAGATTATTTCTGTTTACTACCTTTTTAGGGTTCCGTAGCCAACAAGGAAACCTTATAGTTTCGCCATGTCCGTCTGTCTGTCCGTCGTCGACTTAGCTCAGAACCCTTACACCCCTTACAACCCTTAACCCTTACAACTAGAAAACTGTAATTCGGTATGGGTATATAATTCAATCACGCCGACAAAACCGTAGAATATAATAAAATAATAATAAAACAAATTTTTAGGGTACACCTACACCTAAAGTGGGGATGTAATTTTATTTTCTCAAACATGCTCGGAAATGTATGCGTTAATGTCACGAAATGAAGACATGAAGTTTCTTGTTTATGGCTCCCTACATTTCTTCTTGGCCTTACGCCAAGAAGTAATGTATGAAAACCCTAAGTAAAACCATTATTGTCCGCTACTCTAACTTTTTAAATTTGCTTACTAATATTAAACTGACAAAGGAAAAATTACATTCTGCCAACCACCACTAGACTGTAAGCATTATTGCGACAAAAAAACAACAAAATCTATGGTAGGTACTATACTTATGTGCGGTTAAACTTGGTGCTCGAACGGCTTCTTCAAATGGCATGTTTAAAAAATAAAAAGGCGGCAAATTACACAATTGTTTTCTGATATTTCGTTCTGATTGTAATTATTTTTATTTTTATATTTCCTCACATCGTTTGAGAAAAGCACTATACAATCCTCGGCCGGCACAGGGATTGCTGGACTCGTTGTATCCCAATCTCGTCCAGCAATCCCTTACTTTACGGCCTCTGCAGTAATGTAGGTACTATTTCTCCTTAAACCCTGTGGGGTATCGTTGAGTAGCTTGTTGTTATAGCACATTACTTACCGAGGGCTGTAAAAGAAAGAAAGCCCGAAATCGCAGGTATTTGTGACCCGAGCCGCAGGCGAGCGTTGTAAATATGCGATAGAGGGCTTTCTTTTTTACTGCCCGTGGTGAGTACACAATTTTACGTCTTCAACTGGCCGTAATGCCAGACCAGGAAAACCAAGGACACGGAGGACATTATGACCAGGTGTGACGAAAAAAATATTATGGTTTTCTTAAAACCATTTTTCAACTCAGTGATTCGGTTAAAGCCCTAATTTTTGTTGGAGTCATGTGCCCCCCTGCCGGCTAAATGGCTACCTACTACTGGGGATGTGAAATATTCGCGGCAGTAGTACCTACATATAATGAATTTAAAAGGAAAACTATCACGGATAAGTATAATTAGGCATAAGTAGTTACCGAGTAATAGTCGACCAACTTAATGTGTACTTGGAAAGGCCAATTTTCGTACAAATTCGACCAAAGCAATCGCACCGCACGCGCACGGGTAACTAACGATGTGACTAACTACGCGTGGCCCGACCCGACACGCATTTGGCCGGTTTTTTTAATTATTGTTAAAGATTTCAACTCGATGGCCCGGTTGTGGTCCGCTTTGAAACCTAATCCCAAGATTTGGCATAGGCACTTTTACGAAAGCGACTGCCATCTGACCTTCCAACCCAGAGGGAAAACTAGACCTTATTAGGATTAGACCGGTTTCCTTCGCCGAAAAGCTAACGGTAAACATGTTACATACATAACTTCCGTAAAATTCATTGGTACGAACCGGGATTCGAACCTACGACCGCCGCTTGACAGCCGCATGCCTGAACCACTAGGCTACCGTAGCTCTCAACAACTCAATGGACCTATAATGTTTATCTTTATATAAAAAAGAAGACTTCCTGACAGTTACATCAACGCACAGCCGAAACTGCTGGGGCCAGAAACTTAAAATGTACACCAGAACTTCCTTTTATAACGTAGGCAAGGGATAAGACGAGATTTTTGGAAATTCCATTCCTGAGGGGGTTAAATAGGGGTGCAATGTTTGTATGGGAAAAACTTTTTTTTAACTAGGGACTTGAAACTTTGTTGGAAGATTACTTACTAAGATACAAAAAAGTGCTTACAGCGTATCAGAAAATTCCAACCCTAAGGGGGTTAAGTAGGGGTGCAATGTTTGTATGGGGGAAACATTATTTTTTGAACTAGAGACTTGAAACTTTGTAGAAAGATTACTTATTAGAATACAAACAAGTAGGTACTTTCTGCGTTATGGAAAATTCCACCCCTAAGGGGTTAAATAGAGGTGCAAAGTTTCTATGGAGGGAACTTTACTTTTTGAGCTAGAAACTTGAAACTTTGTAGAAAGATTACCTATTTGAATACAAAAAAGAACGGTCAACGTTTTAGAAAATTCCACCCCTAAGGGGGTTAAGTAGAGGTGCAAAGTTTGTTAATTATTGAATACAAAAAAAGAACTACTAGCGTTTTGGAAGATCCACCCTTAAGGGGATTGAATAGGGGTGCAAAGTTTATATAGTGGAAACGTTATTTTTTGAGCTAGAGACACAAAACTTTGTTGAAATATTACTTATTAGAATACAAAAAAAAGGATTTTCCGCGTTTTAGCATATTCCACCCCTACGGGGATTAAAAGGGATGCAAGGTTTGTATGGGAACCACTTTTATTTGAGGTAGAGATTTGAAATTTTGTAGAAAGATTACAGCTCGCACGTAAAATTCACCTTTTCAAAGGCAAGATCCTTTGCTCAAGTGGTTTGCCGGGAATTACAAGCCATTTATTATTAGTTAAAATACATATAGTCCGACTGCTAGCAGAAAAGTAGGTTAGGTTAAGTTAGAACCATGACCCTTACAAAACCGAACAGCTATCAGAAATGTAGGTTAGGTTAGGTTAGAACTGCGATGCTCTCAGAACCGAAAAGAAGGTAATGTTTCATTTAACCTGCGGATTATTATGTTGATTTAAAAAGTTTTTTTGGATAATCGAAATAATTTATTTCCTAACACCGGTAAATGACGGACGGCGGATGGAAATAAAAAGTTCTACGTCTTTTAGCATTAGATAAGTTTGCTTTCAAAACTATACAGGTAGCCCGTAACGTGGGTAAAACGACTGGACGGATTAAGGCAAACATTTCCAGTAAGTTCTTTAATACATTCACGCGACATTTAGCTTATCACGATCCAAACATCAACTACAACACCGATTACGAATCGCGCTTACGGCACTTCAACATGGTATCTTTAGCAAATCGGTGGTTGCTACACGACCAAGTGTTCTTGTATAAACTAATTACTTAATAACCAAATAAGTTTTCTAGACATACAAAATATGATTAACCTTTCCGTACCACGTCCAAATAGTCGCAGAGTTCATGCACAGGCTTTTGGTGTACCACTAGCACGAACAATTATTAAACGACAAGCACCATTTCCCAGGCTACCTACTCACTAGTTACAATGATATCAATGATGCATGCTTGGGCATATATATCACGACAACTTACGAACACATACAGGAAAGCTGGTCAAATACATGACACCCAATAACGAGTGATAAATAAGTATTTGTTTTTTTTTTATTCTATCCGTTGAATATATAATCAAATTTTAGCGTTAGCATTAGCGTTAAAATGATTTCTTTAAATTATACTGTTACTCTTAATACACACTACTTCACTGAATTGTTAAAACTATGTATGAAATGTAATCATCTTAATAATATGACAATGATGTGTTCGCCTATAATCCCAATTATCCCAAATAATATTTTTGCTACAGATAATTTTATATACTCAGCTTATGTACTCTGTTGGTGTCCCGTATAATTGAATAAATAAATAGGTAAATATATTATGAAAAAATATACCATTTAAGCAAAACATCTGTTGATGATTCTTAAGATATTTATATTTGTAAAACGGAGTTTTCAATTTACCCAATTAAACTAATGAATTCATCGCACTGTTACCTTTCACGCTTAATCACTGAACGGATTTTGATGAAATTTTCCGTACAGATAATTTGAGACCCTTGACACACACTTGACAGATCCTCATCCCTTAAGTCGGCGATAATTCAGGTTCTGCCTACAATAATTTAATAGCAATCAAGTTCTACGCGGACGAAGTCGCGGGCAACAGCTAGTTTTAATTATAAAATCGCACCTCTACATAACTTCTTATCTCACCTCCATTAATGGAACTCTCTGTAAATAAGACAGATATTTATTAATACCTGGATACTGGGACAGTGGGGGGTGGGTTGGTAAGTGGAATACCTGTATAAGCAAGACAAATTTGCCAGTCCCTTGAACTCCCAGTTAACCATGTTTCACTGTAATGAAACAACTGGTTTTCTCCGCGCCTGTACAATTTTATACAGGTAGCCTTGTTGTAGGTACGTGTATATCGGCCAATAAATGATTTCTTGTCCCATTAGTTAGGACACAATTATATAACAGAGTTTCTTAGAAAAAAAATGACAACATGGAGTTCTAACACTAAGAAAATGGTCTCTAAAAAAACGGTTGAACAGACAAGAAAACCCCACATAGGGTGGATTTATTAAACCTATACACAGCAGTTTTAAGATATGACACAGGAACATGACCATGATAACTAGTGTGTAGTAGTGACAGAAAAAAAAGTTCATTCACCCGTATACAGAAAATTAGAACACGAATGACGAAACGAACAGAGCAAGGCTTATTTTGAATATTTCAACAACTTCTAAGTAATATAAACACCCCCAGTACCTGTTTCACTAATATGCAATTCAGTATGCAACAATGCAATAAGACGATTATTCACAAATTGGTTACCTAAAACCAACATACTCGGAGCTTTAGGCCACCATCAATTCACGTCAAACAGAGACTGCCAGAGACATTTGAACTAAGATCACATCATTAATATCGAGAGTAGGCGGAGCTCGCCCGAAAGGATAAATTTCAAGCTCGGCGATTCGCAGCGATTCCCAATCAACTCGGAACTCAATCCTAGTATATATTGGTCCCGAAACTCGTAACAACTAACCGTAAGCGGAGGTGACGCATCTACTGGTTTGCCTCAAGCGAGTAGGCAAGCCTTGGCACAGATTGTGAACACGAAAAGGAGTGCTTTCACCCTTTATGACTTCTATCTATTGTCGAAGGTCTTTCTGTGAATTGACCGGCCTGGATATTTATTACTTCTGATAATGATGCCTACGTAAATTGATGTTATGCAAATTTAACGCATGTCGAACTGCTTTTCAGTTACCTTAACATCTTTTTTACATGCAATTTGTTATATTTGCACATATGTAGTATGGTTGGTACTCAGTTATAACTGCAGATCGAAGTCCTAGAATAAGTTGGATACCTTCTACTTAATTTGGTAATTTTTGAATGTTACTGTATTTTTTATGTCGTTACGTCCATTTTGAACTTAGTACCTATACATAAGTAACCTATGGCTAATGCTTTAGGAAAGGTAGGTAGGGATATATTTTCGGTAAGTTGAGCAGAGCAAGAACCTGAATCATTTATACTTTACATTCAATCTCCGCTGATAAAGTAATCAAGAAAACTACGCACTTTCATAATTATAACTTTACCTATCAACTATTTTTCATATTAAAAATAGGTGTCTACACGTTTTTTGTTCACCTCTGGCCCCTATTTCACCAACTTGACAATTGTCACCTGACATTGACAACGACAATTCTCCGTACATTGCTGGTTCCCAAGCTGGTTCCACAAGTAACCTAGCGACCACCTTATCTTCTAAAACAAGCAATGTATGGCGAATTGTCAGTGTCAGGTGATAATTGTCAAGTTGTTGAAATAGGGGCCAGAGGCTCAGTTTGCGTTTTACCCTCAATTTGTATGGGATTTGACAGCTAAACGCGAACGCGGTCGTAACGTTTTGTTTCGGTAAAACTTATACTAGAGCCTCAGGACTACCTACTACTTACTTACTAGTCAAGTAAAAACTTTGTTATCGTCTGAGTCTAGAAGAAAACTTTCGCAAATCGCGATTCCAAGTTTTGTTTTACCAGAATGCTTAACTAATACAATTTCCAAGAATAAACGCCTATACCTACGTACCTACATAATATAAGATGGACCCACTTATATAAATGTTGTCCGTGAGGCAAGGTTGCTTCTTATTTTCCTATTAGGAATTCTAAGATTTATCGCTTACTATTGGAATTCCAAAGCCAAGCCACAAATAACAGTCTCCGTGCGATATAATTCGGCATATAGCGCTCTAGTACTATTTACTCATACGCTTACCTCATATTTTCCTACTTGATATTACGTCACTGCAGATATAATTAGTTACTTTCCTATTTTATTAAAACTATACGGAACCGAGTGTTCGGTTGTCCGTATTGCAGTGGGTTTGAAAAAGGTTTCTAAGGTGATTGCATGTGAGGTATTTTTAATGGATAGGTACATTGTAAAAAAATTAGCAGCCTATACCTAAGTAAAGCGAGTAATGTTTCAGAAAAAGTAAAACATACAAACACGGGCGAAGTGCCACACCCACATATATATGAACTTACTCATATCTTGATAGGTAGAGTATACATATCATCTATACCTACCTTTTTTTTATAATTTTTCACAAAAAAATTATTGCCGACGAGGCGAGTAATAATAGGTCTCCAAAAGGTTATATGTACCCTATTTTGTGTCAATAATAGATTTACCAAGTAGTAGACCATTGAAATGCGGAATTGTCAACTGAAAATAATGAAACTGTGGTAAGTTCGAGATTTAATATCGCATAAATTACGTAAATTAATTAAAATAAAAAAATACGATTCGGTAGGTGGAATTTTAGCAAAGTTCAGTTTAGTAACTACGTACATCAGATAGTTAGTAGCAACCAAAGTAGCCAAATATATCGGAACACGTCTTTATTACTAAAGGAGTATGGACGTGTTACGATATATTTAGCTACTTTGGCTGCTACTAACTATATGATGCTGACTGTACTTACCTATGGTCTATTTGCTAAATAATAGTGTTGAATTACATATTTGCTAGACGATTCACAACCCGTCGCAAATCACCTCGTCAACACTCACGCCGACTCCAGAGATGCATAGCTATTATGCGTACTCCGAGGTCAACCCTACACTGGGTTATCTGAGGTAAGTTATCGTTAAGCGTGAACACCTGAAGGTAGGGCCGGCAGTAGCGAGCAGCGGGCGGCAGGGCTGGTCAACCCATTAGTGCGCCCGCGCAGCGGGGGCTCATGATCACTTTGCTCATGTTAATTTATGTCCTTTGTCGCATTGTCCAAGCACAATACACGCATTTTTATAACCCTCGGCTGCCGGACACCCAGATTAGCATCTACTGTTTGGTTTTGGCTTTCTCCCGTTTTGTGCAAGGACACAATAACCCTGACCGGCACCTGGCATTAATGGCGCAAAAGTAATGGATTTTGCAGAAAAACCAATAAGTTAATGTCAAGCTGAAAGGAGCTGGTTTAAGCTTGTTATAAAAGAGTTAGGTAAGAACATTAAAGTAACTCGTATGGGTCAGAAAAAAAATTGGTCTTCAAAAATAATGACGTAACGTCTCCGATGTGAATGCAGAACATAAAATATCGTAGGTATGATGATTTATTCACGTATTTTTACTGTTAATTACTAACAAAACTTAAAACGGCCTATTAACTAGTAAACACAGGACCTTAAATATAATATGCGTAGGTGCCTAAATATACATTTATAAGTATCAGACACAAATCACTTGACGTACAAAATATTAACTAGGTACTTATTTACGTAAAAGTAATTCTCTGAACCAATTATTCAATAACTTTCACGATCGGTCTATATATGTAATAACGTCGTATGTAATGTGCTTTCATAGAAATCGATAAATAGCAATGTATAGGTACCTAATGAAAATTATTTTTGTAAGTTATAGCTAGAACAGCGTCATGTCTCCATTATGCGCGGTGTACAGCGGTGTGTGCGTATGAGAACGTCATAAAGTACCTATAAGTACGTAAATGTTTTTTACAAATTTATGCTGCGTTTAATTAAGTCAAGCTACGCGATAATACGCACAAGGCGCTGAGTAGTGCTACGCGTGTCCAAAAACGAGGCTTTACAAACCAGAACAGTCACACAAGCAGAGGTCAATCTGACACGTATCTTTCTCATTCCAATATGATTTTGAACAGGTTGTGCGGTCGCTTCCACGCTTAGGCGCGGAACACACCGAGCAGTGCGGCACCGCTCGCCGGCACTGAACAAAACTGACACTGAGTAAATTTTTGTTCAACAACTCACACTAATTAACCCGCTTAGGGGTGAATTTTACCAAAACGCTGAAAGTACTTTATTTGTAAGTATTCTAATAACTTATTTGTAATAAGTAATCTTTCCACAAAGTTTTAAGTCAGCTCAAAAAATGTTTCCCTTGACATGTTTTGAAATTAAAGTCTCTAATTAATTAATGAGGTTTATTTAAGTACACACGAATTACACACGACGTCAACGATCCGCCATCTTGGGCAAGAGAGACGTAGGTCAGTGAGCGAGACAGACATATGGCATGCAGGGCTGCCACACTCTCTCCACCGAATCAGACATTTTTCTTTCTCTCTCTCTCTGTCTCTCCTTATAATAATAACAATATATAAAGATATTTAGTTACGGATCAGAAAATGCAAAATGAGATGCACATCCTAATTTGTTTTACAAACAGTCATGCTAAATTATTCTGAAAGACAGTTAACTGCAATTTAACAATTGATTAACATGTCTTTTCCATTTATGCCCATCTACGTGTACAATGTAGGTAGTGTCGGGTGCAAATTCCTCAACAATTACCTATTCCTTGTATCCAAGGGTGACGTTTCTTTCTGTGGTCTCTAGCCATGACTAGACCCCGGATTTTTGTGGCACTGACGTCACAATAGGGTGATTTGGGGAGTAAATGGAACAGTATTAATTAATACGGATTTATTAAGATAAGATAATATAAAAAATATCATATAGTGTTAATGAATACGAAATTGTACTTATTATTTTTTGGTATACATATTATTGCGAATCTTCCTATAAATAAATTGTCAGTTGATTAAAATATCGACGTTGCTCTTTCGTTAACGGACTCTCCGTAACAGATCAATAGTTGTTCTAAATGACTTGCGGTTAGGCTACGTCTTCTAGCAGAATATATCCACTTCAAAGAAGAAAAGCTTCTTTCCACTGAGACAGATGTTATTGGAGCATATTTGAAAAGTTTGCGGTTGTCAAAGCAATATTTGTAACGATTGCTTGGATTTATTTGTATTTCTTGACCGGTATTAAGTTTGTTAATGTCACGGAATGTGTTAAATCCGTAATTAATTAAAATGTAATATCGATCGATTCACTGGGAATTTTTTATTGTGACTTTAATAAATTTTATTCGATTACGTACCGTATATGAAATTATGTTTTTCTCTGGTGAAATGAATATACATTTTTATCTTATCTTATAATTTATGTATCATTTTGTTCTACCATTCCATTTACTCCCCAAATCACCCTATTGTGACGTCAGTGCCACAACAATCCGGGGTCTAGCCATGACCTTTTCTCCCACCGTAAGGGCCGCTTCAGACCGGAATGGCAGCGGCCGGCAGCGGCGCAGCGAGCACTTTCAGTGTCAAATAATTTTATACTTTATCTACATACTAAAAAGTCCAGTACCGCTTGAAAAGCTCGAAAAGGTCGCGCGCGTCTTGGCGTACTGGACTTTTTAGTATGTAGATAAAGTTTAAAATTATTTGACACTGAAAGTGCTCGCCGCGCCGCTGCCATTCCGGTCTGAAGCGGCCTTAAGTTTAACGCTTCTATTTCCCGAGGCAAATTTACTTTGTTTTTCTAAAATCTCTTGCGTCCTTTCGACCACTGGTGGATGCCTAAAAGAGAGAATCGAGACCGGAGTTCTCTATTATTGTTGAATTTTTAAAACATATTTCTTAAGTCTCCACAAATCTTTCTGCCGCTCCATTTGTGGCGGGATGATATGGAGGGGAAAAGGTACATGGTTGATTTGATTTGAAATACAAAAATTCTTAAATTCTAAACTGGTCCATGATGGTCCATTGTCAGTCACCAAATGAACTGGAAGTCCATGCCGTGCGAACAAACACTTTAACACTTCAACCGTGCGGTTTGCAGTAAGTATATATAAAATCCCAGTCATCCCTCATACAAACTTTGGACCCATTTCACCCCCTTTTGTAGTGCGCCCTTAGACCCTATAAGGAACCTGCGTGCCAAATTTCGAATCTCTAGACCCAGCGGTGTGGGCTGTGCGTTGATTGTCAATTTTGCACCCCTTTTTGAATTTCTCCAAAACGCTGAAAGTACTTTATTTGTATTTTAATAAGTAAACTTTACACAACGTTTTAAGTCTCTAGCAAACAAACCTTGGTTGGACCCCCATTTCACCCCATCAGGGGGTGGATTATGAAATTCATTTATTAGTGCACCCCTAGACCATTTTGGTCAGTCAGTCAGTCATTATTAATAATATTATCCTCGTCCTCTATAGACGCTCTGCTGCTCGGCGCTTGACCAGGCACAAGATCACCGTGTACCCTCACACGGTACACACACGTATACAACGGGTGGCCCCAGTTGGACAGCACCTTAATCCGGACTAAGTTGTACCCCTGCGTCGCCGGCCATATCACATCGTAGTACTGGATAGGCGTGCCATCCTTGTTATACACAAATATACCAAAGTTATGAGGCGTTGAATCATCACGGGACTTTAGGCCTTCTAGTTGGAACTCGCGGGGTGCTGACAGAATTTTTCTGCGACAAAAAAAAAAGTATTAACTAGGTAAAAGGTAGTCGACGTCAAAGAGATGTTTACGTGAGCATTTAATAACATTCGGTTCTATGCTTCCCCCTCGCTTGCTCTTACACATCCTTATGCCAAAACAAACGATTTCATCCGATCCGAATGGTTTTTCGAAGAGCTCTCGGACTGTACCTACGGTTTGCTTTGTTACAATGAAATAAGATGAAAAAAGCGTAAACATCTCTTTGACGTCGACTATACTTACAGAAAATGTTTGGACGTAAGAAATATATTTAACTTGATCATTATATACAGGGTGTTTTTTTTTAATGGGACAGTATGGGGAAATCCGAATCTAAAGGAGATAGAGGAAAAGTGTCCAAGGAGACATTAGGTGTTTTTTTATGTAAACAAATTTGGCTCGTTAAAATTTTTGGTCAAGCGTGAGTTGTTCTTAAAAAATTATAAAGTTGGTCAATTTTTTTTTTGACGCGGGTCGGCTCTGTTTCATGTAAGGATTATTTCACCTAATGTCTCCTTGGGCACTTTTCCTCTATCTCCTTTAGATTCGGATTTCCCCATACTGTCCCATTTAAAAAAAAACACCCTGTATAAACTTGGTTCCATTTGGCTGTAGGTATACTTAGCCTCAGGTAGGTGAGTTGGTGAAAGGAAGTGATCGCCCCGGCAAAACATTTGAAATTCAGAAATCTAATTTCCAGTTAGACTTCTGTTTACTTAAAAAAGTCATTTACCTAGTAGGGTCAATATGAGGAGGAATGTGCTCTATGGATAGGCTTGTGATGTAGACGGTGCCGAGCAGCCTAATGACGGCCTCGCCTCTCTCGCCCTTGAAAGCCCAGCACTCGCCCGGCAACACGCCCGGCTGGATGATAGCACGAGCCGCCTGCACCGTGGATAGGTACGTTATAATTATAAATATGAAATAAATACTAAGGGACATTTGTTTGTGCAACACTAGCAGTGTGACTAGAGTGAGAACCACGTATTAGCAGAACTTTATTAGGCTTATATCCGGTAGTGGACAAACATCAAGGGCGAAGTGGAAGAGACAGTCTCCCAGATATTACCATTGAGAAGTGGACTATTTGCCTAGCACTCGTGGCCCACCCAGGCCGAAAGCGCGCGCAGCGCCCAGCTGACGGCTTCCTCGCAAGTAAAGTAGTCCAGTGCTCGCCGTGTTTAGCATTCTAGCGCGTAATATTAAAGCTAACATTACGAAGTGGACTAGCCTGACACTCGTGGCACGCCCACGCCGTGAGCGCGCGCAGCGCCCAGCTGATGGGCCCTTCGCAATTGTAGTGGCCCACGGTGTCCCCCGTGTCCAGAACACGCCCGCCCGCAGACTCCAGCGCGTAATCACCCATCTATAAGGATGATGGCGTTTAGCTAAGTAAAAACTAGCGATTTTAATCCTTTCGGCTGCGTACGTGACCGCTGGTTCGTGAGGCGGTTATTATACTGATAGATAGATAAATCATTTATCATTTATTTGGCATTTTGCAACAGAATAAAAACAAAGAAATACAAAAAAAAGAAACAGAAAAAAAAAACAATAAAAGAACAAGTAAAGCAATTGTGGTACGGAAATAGAATTATAAATTAAAATTACGGCATACTTGTGCGTTGCAATAATGCCAAAAAGGTACTGGCTCAGTTTTGCTTTGCTCGTGTGAGCTATCACTGATATTCTGCCAGTACCTCGGGTCACGATGCAGGTGAAAAACAAGAAAAATAATAATAAATAAATAAAGCTTGCAAATAATATCGAATAAATAAAATCGATCTGTGTGATAGGTGAGTACTAAGAATGACAAAATATAAGGTGTAACTATGTGTCGACAAGGAGTGTATATATTATGAAAAAACGTGTGGTGAGATGTGTGATGTCCCTTAGAAGCACGCCTATATTACAAAATCTGCAACCAAATAGCCATGAGGAATTCCTGCCACTTGCTTGTCCAAGAGAAATCTTTTAAATTTTAATTTAAAAGATTTCTTGGATGGTAATTGTCGAAGTGGCGGAGGAATGTTATTCCAGCATTTGGTTGCAAGATAACGAAAACTGCCAGTAAAGGCAACCGTCCTGTAGGGGTGTACTTCTAAGATACATCGCCGTGTTGACCTAGTGCCATAATGTGAGTGAAAAGACGAGACCCTTATTTTTCTGAACAGATAGTCAGGTTTTTGGTATTTAAGAACATCAAACAACAGGCAGGCGAGGTGTAAGTGTCGACGTGATGACATATTTAAAATGGAACTTTTATTAAGGTATGGTGTAATATGACTTCTGGGTGGGATACTATAGCAAAAACGACAACATGCGTTTTTTACACGCTGAACGAGACGACGCGTTTTAGCCAGTAAACGTGGTCCATAGATGATGTCTCCGTAATTTAATCTGGATAGAATCAGAGATTCACACAGAGCTACTCGTACCTGCACGTCTAGCACACGACGGCCGCGACATACTCTCGATTTTTATCGCACTACACCTCTTCTTCTAAGTGTTCTAATAAGAGAGAGACGGATAGTGCGAGAAAAATCGAGAGAGCTCGCGCGCCGTCGCGTTCTAGCCGTGCTGTTCGCTCAAAAGATTTCGGATTTGGTACAAGACCTTGAGCCGGAAAAAACAAGATTTCACCAGATTTTTTACGTGGCTCTCAAAGCGTAAATGACTGTCCATTATGATCCCCAGATTCCTGGCTTCCTCTACTCGTTCAATTTGTGTACCACCAATAGCTACTGCTGGGTTACCGTTCAAAATTCTTGAAATTGGAGTTTTGGAACCAAGGATCATAAGTTTGGATTTCTGTGGATTCAGCAGTAACCCGTTTTTATCAGCCCACGTAGCAATACTGTTCAAATCGTCATTTATTTTGCAGACAGACTGCAAAATCTCGTGGAGCAACTGACAGGTACAATTGAACATCATCTGCGTATAAATGAAATTTACAGTGCCTAATGGCGTTACTTATATTATATTATAGGCGTTATTTATACTGCCTCCGCATGCCGCTGCGGTGTGCGGACCCGTGTACATATTCCGCCGAATGGCAATGCAGTGTGAAGAATCGTGCGAAATGTATATACAAACTGAGGTACTTGCATACAACAGAGAAAACCGCCACTCCGCAATACCTCAACAGGATGCGGTGGCAGTGTGACCCGTCTAACTCGTACGAAACCAGTTGCGATTAAAGAATATGAATTTAAGAATCCTGTGTTCGAAACCGGTTGCCACCCTTCGGTTGCCCCTTCGGGTATATGGGCTTCGGGGAAGCTACCCAACAAACCCCACCTATATCAAGTGTTACGCGATCGCAACGGGTTTCCTGTAAAAAAATCTTCTATCCCCACTAGGTTCGTAGGTACGACGCAGAATAATTCTACGACTTTACAATACTCGCCACATCAATTTGCGTCATTGTAGTTAGCCACATGTCGCCTCCCGTGCCCGCGCCCTCGGACACCTCTGCGACACTACTAGTAGCTAACTAACATCACAGACACAAACGTATGTGGCGCTGTTTGTGGGCTCACCTGGCGGTCAAAGTCGGCGAGGCTGTGCTTGCCGTGAGCCGGCGACGAGTCAATCGTCTGCTCCGCGCGAGCCGCTGCCGCCGCCACAGCTGGTAGCGCCGCTGACACGCGCTCTACCTCCGCTTGCAACCGCTCATGCTTGAGATGTATCTTTAATTATATGTCATATAATAATTATGCTGTTAAATTTGTATCCGAGGCTTAATAGCTCCTAATATTAGGTAGGTACTATTTTCATGAAACCGAGGAAAGGCTGGAGGCAGAAAGTAGATGGCACTATTTTTATTATCAAATACAAGCACAGCACGCTTACATGGTCGTGTATGTCCCGTGCATAGGTTTATGCAACAATAGAGCGAAATTGTTTTTTGTTTGCGAATCGAATGGTGATGGATTTGGAAGCGGTACAATCGTCATAATAACTTTTAGTATAATTTCATGTTGCACATGTTCGAAAGACATAATAAACGGTTACCATAAAAACTATTATAATTTTAGTAAACATAATGCTTAAATAATATAATACTCATATATCATAACAACTTTTGCTATAACGTTTAAATAGCATAAACACAAGTACTTAGCTATCATAATTTCATACAAAATAATGATACTGTTACGTCCACGGAGTGGGTAACGTGATAGAAAATACACGAATTGATCACTAATTAAAAGGAATGCAAACTTTATTACAAAATTACTAATTAACAAGGCTTACTTAATAAATCAATTCACTATGACACACTTTTCACTCGCTTCGCTTTGAGATTCGCACTGTTCGCAGTTTAATTCCAAACTCTCCTCCGCTGCGTTGGCGCGTGGCTTATATATCCGGAGCCCTTCGCACTAGAACATTCCGGAGAAATCTTGAATAATCGGTTCAAGGTCCGATTCTAGGAACGGCGACCCCTCGGTTCATGAATGTTCCAGAGCGTCTAGATTGTTCGATGCTCGTTCGACCCGACGACTGGAACATTCCCGAATATGCTGTCCCTTTCTAGTTGTCTCTTTCACACACTTCTCGAACCTTCTCAATCTAGATGTCTCTAGAGAATAGTGCTGTCTCTTTCTAGTTGTCTCTTTCACACACTTCTTGAACCTTCTCAATCTAGATGTCTCTCTCTAATAGTGCTGTCTCTTTCATTCCTTCGAGAAATTTCGCCATATAATGAAGTGTACTTCAAAGGCCCATAAGGGGTCCTGAAAACGCCTGAAAACGGGTTTTCAGGTTATCGCGCCATCTGATAGAGGCTGTCCTGAAACGGACTGAAAACATGTTTCAGGCGCCTGAAAACAACGGCAACTAGGGTGAATTTTCAATCTTCTAGTATGTGGAAGAGCCACCTCTGAAACGGCCTGAAATCACTTTTCAGCCTGCTGAAAACGCTTCTAAAGCATGAAAAATCAAGTTTGAAGTTTATACCACCGGCGCAACAATACCTATCCTATTTGTTTTTATGCATCTGAATATAATGACCACTGATCATAATGTTTTATGAAATTATCCCAATTGTTATTATACGAATTGTTTTAATGCAACTTAATCACTTATACAAGTTGAAATTATGATATTCCTTAATTATAGAAATGGTTTTTACGGTTCCGTAGTCAACAAGGAACCCTTATAGTTTCGCCATGTCCGTCCGTCTGTCTGTCTGTCCGTCTTCGGCTTAGCTCAGTAACCATTACTACTAGAAAACTGTGATTTGGAATGGGTATATAAATCCAGAACGCCGACAAAACAGTACAATAAAATCTTGAGTTTTTTTTAACCGACGAAAAAAACGGAGGAGGTTCTCAAGTCAACACGTATATTTTTTTTTTTTTTATGTATGACCACGCATAACTTTTTACAGAGTAGTCTGATTTTGATAATTCTTTTTTTATTAGACAGGGTATACCTCGAAGTTGGTCCCACATCAATTTTAAATAAAAATTTCAACCCTAAGGGTAGGAAAACAGGGGATGATTGATTGTTAACTTACTGATTGAAATGTATGAAACGCATGTGTGTGTGTGTGTGTTGTGTGTATCAAATCTTTGTTCATTGATTGTTTGGCGCCGACTCAAAATTACTTAGGTACACTTAGATTTATTTAAGAACTTAGTTAATAAGGTTCATTAAAAAGTCAAAATAATTACAAAAATATATACTTAAGTATACTTACAATAGTTTAAGAACTTAGTTATTAAACTGAATAAAAAATGTTTATTATTTTCTGCTTTTCAGTTTTTTTTCAGCCCTATTAATTTTTTTGTTAAAAAGTTTTTATTAGAGTACCTCCCCTACACCTAAAGCGGGGATGTAATTTTTTTTCTCATTAAACCCATAGTGTGGGATATTGTTGGATATCTCGTTCAAAAATATTATGGGTTTCCTAAAACCGTTTTTCAAATCAGTAATTCGTTTGCGAGATATTGGGCTTTAAAACCCTAATTTTTGTTAGAGTCATGTGTCCCCCCCCCCTGCCGGCTTAATGGCTACTACTGGGGATGTGAAAAAATTCGTGGTAGTAGTACATATACTGAATTTAAAAGGAAAACTATCACGGACAAGTAGTCATAAGTAGTTACCGAGTAATAGTCGACCAACTTAATATGTACTTGGAAAGGTCAATTTTCGTACAAATTCGGCCGACGCAGCCGCACGGCACGTAAATTTAACTAAGACAGACAGGTAACTACGGAACCCTACACTGCGCGTGGCCCGACACGCACTTGACCGGTTTTATTATAAGTACCAATCATTACACACCCGATGTATTAAAGTCCGTCGCCCAAAGCTCAAGAGCACGATACCTAATTAAATATATAATACGCTTTGTCACTTCGTCGGTTGATTCCAATTCCGATAACTAGGCGAATATAATCCACAAACATATTGAATTCGAATCGGTTTTATATTTATTTTACGCCATTTTAAGAAACAAAAAGCAGCTTGGATTACCTGTGAGAGTGCACCAGTGACCTGCATCACAACATACTCCATATCGGAGAATCTGTCTTTGGTCTCCTGTGGGCCCCACCAGTAAACAAACACGTGTAGCGTTAACAGTATAGAGAGACACACGCACACGAATAATCGGAACACACTGGCCTGTGTAAACAGGCCATCTGTCCTTTGTCTTCTGTTGTCGTTATACATTCGGGATATTCCTGGAAGCTTGGAGAAATAAGAGAAAATGTTAGAATACGACAAATTTGGAGCCTCGGGCAATGTCATACTTTTCGTTTCTTACCAAATGACACTTGTATGGTTTTGTCAATTTGACGGAAAACTATAGATGGGTGACGTGAAACTAGAATACTCTGGACAGGCTGTACTTGATGCCACGGTGAGGGACGGAAAGGCTCCTATGCAGCTAA
Source organism: Epinotia bilunana (assembly GCA_947049275.1). Classification (NCBI taxonomy): domain Eukaryota; kingdom Metazoa; phylum Arthropoda; class Insecta; order Lepidoptera; family Tortricidae; genus Epinotia; species Epinotia bilunana. The sequence goes on along the minus strand of OX346256.1, from coordinate 18,281,721 downwards.
ATTAAGAACTGGTCTTAAAATGGCTGATGACTTGCCATAAACAACCTACTTAATTTGGACAGGTAATGGTTTATGTGCCACAACACACCAATGTATAGGGTCATTTCGCTGGTTAGCGACCACCTAATTGCATGTGCCGGTTAGCGACCACTCAGTTGTTAGGGACCACAACTTAATGACTCGGACACATGACTCGAACAAAAATTAGGGTTTCAAATCCCATTATCTCCCACGAGCATAACTGAGTTGAAAAATAGTTTTAGAAAATCCATAATTAGGTTTAACGAGAAAAAAATACATCACCAATTTACATGTAGGGGTAAGTAACAAGTACCCTAAAAAAAATTTTTTTCAGGATTTTATTCTACTGTTTTGTCGGCGTGATTGGTTTATATACCCACGCCGAATTGCAGTTTTCTAGTAGTAAGGGTTACCAAGACCACCGGGGGATGGGCAGCAACGTCCCTGGAGTGCGGTGGAAACACCTACTGCGATCGCCAACCCGCATGCCAAGCGTGGCGATTATGGCATATACCCCCCAAATGAAAGACAAAAAAACCACGGCCCCGAGGTTCCGGCGACCCCCGGTACCCTGGTTGTGGTAGCGACCAGGGTACCAGCCGGGTCAGGGGTGCGAAGAATCTCCGGCGAAGATCCGGCTACCACCACCGACGACCCCTGGCCCTGGCAACGTATAACACGCGCACACTGCGGACCGACGAAAGGATAGCGGAACTGGAGGAAGGGTTGAGCAAGTTGCGTTGGGATGTCATAGGGTTATCTGAAGTCCGAAGAGAGGGGGAGGATACGATAACCCTCAAATCCGGCAACTTGCTCTATTTCCGGGAGGGCGACCAACAGTCCCAGGAAGGTATCGGGTTCCTTGTCCACAAGTCCCTCGTGAATAACGTTGTGAAGATCGAGAGTGTGTCGACTAGGGTGGCGTACCTAATACTCAGAGTATCCAACAGGTACTCATTGAAGGTCATACAGGTTTACGCGCCGACCTCGACACACTCCGACGAAGAGGTGGAGGCTATGTATGAAGATATATCGAGGGCCATGCATAGTCCCAAAACCTACTTCACCGTTGTCATGGGGGACTTCAACGCAAAACTGGGCAAGAGAGATGGTGAAGAGCTGAAAGTGGGGCAATTTGGAGTTGGAAGTCGGAACCACCGGGGCCAACTACTGGCTGGTTTCTTGGAGAAGGAGGGACTCTTCATGATGAATTCCTTCTTCAAGAAACACGAGCACAGAAAGTGGACCTGGATGAGTCCCGACGGTGCAACTAAAAACGAGATTGACTTCATCATGTCGACGAGGAAGCATATATTCAATGATGTCTCTGTGATCAATACGGTCAAAACCGGGAGCGATCACCGTCTGGTAAGAGGCACATTGAATATATGCGTCAAGGAAGAACGCTCTCGATTGATGAAGTCTACGCTCCGTCCAGCATCAATCCAAATTCGAAACCCCGAGAGCTTCCAGCTGGAACTCCAAAACCGTTTTGAATGCCTAGGCGGCGATGTGGACGAACTGAA